>CM022303.1:605530664-606944162 GCA_011799875.1 Thinopyrum elongatum | reverse complement strand
TGAACACGTCTCCCGACTCGCGATGATGTGTTTCATATATTTTGTGTCTGTTGGTATTTAATTCTCGAGCAGACGTATGTGAAAGACATAAGTGACATTTGGTGCTCAAGGTCCATGCAGCTATTTTTAAAAACAATAATAATCAAAAATCACATTTCAAAGTTACATTTCCCTCAAAAAAAGAAGTTTCAAAGTTACACATACACACACTGACACACGCACTTACCCGCACCCACCCCTCGGACCCCTCCTGGCCTCTTTGATTGACTGAGGCGGCCATACCGCCCGTGACACGTCAGTTTCTTTCTCGCAATCGCAAGCAGTCTCACTTTCCGTTTTCGGCATGCCGGGCTACTCCAGGAAGGAAGTAGCCACAGTCCTCCTCCTATGCTAATGCTACACAGCTAGCTGGTGCGGCCATCGAGTGTCAGCTGCCGATCGAGTGCGTCCATCGCCTGCGCCACACCCACACGGACTCGCCTCCTCTCCCTTTCTCCCCTCCGCGCGTCGTCCCCTCCCCTGGCACCGGCCACCGGCCTCTCACCCCCCCCACCTCGATTCCAAGCACACCCATCACCATGCCACTGTCAACCATGAGTCCATGATTCCAAGCTCATCCGGGCTCGCTGGGTGTAATTCCTGGGAGGGGAGATCACGCGCGCCCACCAACGATCCGAGGAAGCGCGAGGAGCTAGCAGTGGTTTGAACTTTGAAGCAGATCGTCGGCCAGCCAGCCCGCCGGCGGAGCGGTTGGATTTGGATCTCGCCTCCTCCACTCCACTCCAACCACGTTCGGTTCGAGTAGGTCGCCTCTCGATCGAAGGCACGTAAGTCCCCAAAAACCCCAAAATTCCCAGCTCTACTCTCCCTTTTCTTCAGCATACTGGCTGAATTCGTCCAATCCAGCGTACGTAACAATAAATCGCTTGGTCTGGTCTGATGTCTTAAGAAAAGACCTTAGCTTGGCTGAGATCTGAAAACTGAAAGCCTGGTTTTGCTCTTTTTTTTCTGCATTTCGCAAAAAAGAAGAGGGATTGGGCAGGTTATGAACTTGATTAGCTCCAGGTTATGGTCTAAATTGTTCTTTTTTGTTAATTTTTTTCAAGAATCTTTTTTTTTGCGGGGAATTTTTTTCAAGAATCTACACTGCTGCTTACACGCTTGGTGATTTGTGAAACAGATCATCGGTTTTAATCTGTATGATGCTTCGTGTTAGTTCTTTCTTAGGCATCGGGCAGATCCGTGTATGTTACGACTCATGAACATATATGATTCAAGGCCCGTAACAACATGATTCGTGGTTTTATTGTTGACTATTTGAGGTGCTCTCCACCGTATAGAGCATGCAGAGGTAGATACATATGGAATCTCTTGTAGTTGTAGTACGTATTGATCTATATTGTCTCACTCAAACTCTAACTCATACATAATATAATGGTAGAGATAGTTGTTAATTCCTCATTCATCAGTGTCACAGAAAAACGACCGGTAGTTGGCAGAGATAGTTATCATCATGTTCTAAAAAAAAGGTTAGTCTCAACACCTATGTATGTTCAATTGTTCAGACTCTCGCACTTAAGCCAAGTTCAGAAATGAAAATGTGGCAGGACAAAAAGGTGCCAAACCTACACCACTCTGCATTTCTTAAGGATGATAACAGATATTAGCCAAGCCCGGCCAGCAGGGGTTCCATTCAAGGCACACGGGGAAACTTGTATTCAAACTCGTTCTAGACAACAAAATTGCAGATAACTCAAAACGCTGAAGCAATTCAACATGAGACTTCAAAATTTCAGTATAAACAGAAAAGTCTATAAGATGTTTGTGTTATTTCTTAATACCCTGTAAATTGAACTTAAACCCCCTTCCACCCTTGAGACGAGTCTAACAAAACTCCGGTAAACATAGTATTGCTATTTGATCTTTTAGGGACATATGTTTTCGTAGTGCAATGTCAACTGTCCTGCTGTGAAGCTAATAAGTTCTGCTCTTATTTCTATTGAAAATATTGCACAAATCTTGTTCTGGTTGACAGACAGATCTAGCAAAAGGAAGCTAAGCCGGTGTGAAGCTGAACAATGGCTGCTTTCAACCTAACAAGCTGTTTCGCCTACTTGAGCGCGATGAAGAAGGAGGTCCCACGTTCTGCCCCGGCCAATCCACACCGCAGCAGCGTCGCTGGCGCCGCGGCACGAACTTTCTGCTTCAAGGAGCTCGCGGCGGCGACAAGGAACTTCAGTGATGACTGCCGCATCGTTGGTCGGGAGGTGGGTCTTTACAAAGGCTTCCTCAAGAGCATCAATCAGGTGACAATTCTTTCGTTTTTACTTATTAGTTTCATACGTATGTACCATGACGAGTTGACGACATGATCAATGTGAGGGAAAAAAATGATTGATCAATCAACATCTACATCTGTAGGTCGTTGCTATAAAGCTGCAGCATGCTGTTGATCCAAGTGGATCAGCGGTGCAAGATAATACCGAGTTTCTTGCCCATGCGCTGACGATGAGCAGGCTGCGCCACCCAAATCTTGTCAATCTTACTGGCTTTTGTGCGGATGGCCATCACCGGATCTTGGTTCACGAGTACATGCCATTCGGTTCTCTGGAAGATCACCTCCACGGTAAGTGCGCACTTGTGCTATTTATATGCATGCCAACAATCTAGCTACAAAGCTTATAACTGTGTTCATGACTCGTTTGAGGTTGTGTTAGTTAACCACCTGATCCAAAAAAGTAAACCACCTGAACCATTCAGAAAAAAAAAAATTAACCACCTGATCTTGTGACCATCAGATCCATCTCCAGGAAAAGCACCGCTGGACTGGAACACGAGGATGAACATTGCCGCCGGTGTGGCCAGAGGGTTGGAGTATATGCACGACAAAGGTGTCCTCTACCGATGCGTCAGAAGTTCGGACATCTTGCTCGGAGACGGCTACCACCCAAAGCTGTCCCAATATGGACTGGCGGAGCATGACCAGCTGTCTGTAGAGGCTGCTATCACCCGCAGGACCTGGGGTACTATGGCCCCCGAGACCGTGATGACCGGGAAGCTGCTCCCGGGGTCGAGTGTTTACGGCTTCGGCGTCGTGCTGCTGGAGATGATCACCGGGCGGAGGGCCACCGATCCCCCCCAGGACGCCTTCGAGGATCGGCACCTTGTCACATGGGTAAATTAATTAGCCATGGTTTTGGGATTCTATTTTGCTACTTCTTGTTTCTCCATGAATGATCCAAGTGATGTCGTGTACTGATGCTTGTTGTTGGGTCAGGCCCGAACAATGCTGAAGGACAGGAGCCAGTTCCGCCGGATGGCAGACCCGGCGCTGCAGGGACGATATCCGTCCTTGGACTTGCAGGAGGCCCTCGAAGTTGCTTCGGCGTGCATCCACGACAGTCATGCCATGAGAGCGCCCATCGGCACTGTCGTCACGGCTCTGTCTCGACTCGCCTACGATGTTGATCCACCCGAATCATCACACCACGCGGCACCTAATTAACTTAGGAGGTAAACGGTGTCGTGTCATCCAGATGCGTCGATCATGATTAAGTTGCTTGATATGCTATGAACTGTGACCGGCAATAAGTTGCGTGTGTGACCGTTGCTTGTTCTAGAATAACTAATGCTTGGCCTGCATGATTAAGAATGTTCTAAGAATGTTCAAAACACACCCCTGTGTAACTGGCAGAGGTTAATTGCCCAGTAGTGGTGGATTTGGAAATTGTGTTGGTTCCAGAGGTGGAGTGAAGTCAATATATGAGCAAGAACCAGGATAGGCAAATTAGCAGACGCATCATCAAGGCCCATATTACTATGGAAAACATAAATATTAATTATTTAGGCAATCATTTACATTACTATGGGTGCACCATTGAGTATCCTCAAAACAAACAATATCAAGTGAATATCCTCTTCTTTTCTTCTACCGTTTGTATTCAAGAAATGGATTCCTCCCTTGTACTACTACCTCCGTTTCTAAATATAAGCCCTTTCAGAGATTTCAATATGGACTGCATACGGATGTATATAGACATGTTTTAGAGTGTAGATTCACTCATATTGCTCTGTATGTAGTCTATATTGGAATCTCTAAAAGGCCTTATATTTAGGAACGGAGGGAGTACTTTATAAGCAATGCTAAGTGTCACAAATGGAGTCCATCACATCACGCTGAATGTTAAATGCACCGTGTAAACTGAAACTGATGAATTAATTTTGGTGGGATTGACCGAGAGATAAATTTGAACTGAAAACAGAAGCACCAAACAGAGAAAGGCATGAGCAGCAAGAAGCAAGAAGCAGAGGATCACTGGATCAGACAGGGCCTTCCTTTTTTCCTAATACAAAGGGTTTCCTCTATTTCCATTTCAAAGAAAATACTTAGTGTGCTACAACCGTTTCAATCAGAAAAAAGGAAACAAACAAAACAAAAGGCAACATCTCCAACTCTGCTCAGAGCCGGACCCTAGACAAGGAACACAGGACCTTAGCAGTCTACAGCTTAGCAAAGTTGAATTAGTCGGTGACAGAACCGAGAATTTTAATCCAGGCTTATAACAACCTGACATCCAGAAGCTAAGCCCCAACCCTGGCTTCAAGTATGGAATTTTAACCATTGCCGAGCCCGGCATACAAGCCCGAACCACCTCTGCTTTGACAGCAGAATATGATTTGAAGGCTCATGAGCTGTCGTGGGAACGATTCCGACAATAATAAGGGATAGGGTAAAGGAGCATGATCTATCGAGATGCAAATGGGTGACACGGTGATTTTAGCGAGTTCGGGCCTCTCATGGTGGAGATAACAGCCCTACGTCGCGTGCTCCGGAGAGGCTTTGTTTTTATCTGAGTATGTATCCAGAGATTACAATGTATGTGAGAGAGAGGAGAACGGATCCCCATGCCTGAACTAAGTCCTGAGACTAGTGACGAGAGAGAGAGCTAGGAGGAGAAGAATGGATTTTTTGTCAAAAGAGACCCTCTGCCCACTAGAATTGCCAAAAGAGACCCCCTGCGGACGAAATTGACAAAAGAGACCCCCTCACTAGTGGCGGCAGGCGCGGCAGGCGACACGTGTCACCTGCCGCCACGCCTGCAGGCGGCGGGCCCTGCCGCCACCGCAGGAGGCGGCCGCGCCGGGAAAACGGGTTTCGCACAGCGCCTGCGCCGGGACGGAACGGGCCGAGCCAGGTGGGCCCTGCCGCCACCGGGCGAGGCGGCCGGCGCTGCCGCTGTCGCTCCCCGGCCGACACGGCCTGCTGCGAGCGGGCCCAGCAGGTGGGCCACGCCGCCACCGGCCGAGGCGGCACTTCTTCTGCTGCTGCACGCGCCATAGTGCGCAAACGGCGCTGATTCCGAGGAGCGACAGCGACGCTAACGGCGGTGATTCCGACGCGCGGGAATATGGACGTTGATGCCCTGCTTTTGGTTCTTTCGCCCGGGAATCAGTCCTGCTTTTGCATCTGTTGCCTCAGCGGATGCGACGGCACTGCGAGCTAATGCTTGAGCGGATGGGACGGCACTGCGGGAATCAGCCACTCGCTGCGGGAATCCGATGCTGCGGGAACTGTTGTGCCGACACTACAGGGATCCTAAAATTTCCCGCCTAATTTCGTCATTATTTTGTCGCCATTATTTATCGTCTGAGCCTATAAAAGAAGACACCGAGGACTCCAGCCATCCTCGAAATCACCACTGCGCAAAGTGTGTAACACATTTTTTCAGTCAGTATGAGTTTGCCTTGCTCGGATCAAAGCATTAGGCCGAGGAAAATCAAGAATGCAAGTTTGCCTCCGGGGGTGGCAGTCCTGCGGTGTTGGTGTGGCGATCTTTGCAAGGTGAAGGAGGTGACAGATTTTTCAGATTGGTTGGGCATGAAGTTTTTCATGTGCGCCAATTATGAGGAAGATCCACCCGTAGCTATTTCAGAGTACGACAAGCCTCCGGTATGCTTTAACCATCACGAATAGATATTGTTGGTATTTTGATTGATTCTTTAATAACATTCTTGTTTCTTGTTGTAGTCTCCTCCGCCTCTGTGCATGTACTATCGTTGGATTGACACCGAGATACCGGCTTGGGCAGTGACTGAGATTCGTGAAAGAAGTCGCCGTGCATGGAATAGTTTCTATGCGGAAGAGCGACGCGAGAAGGCGGAAGCTGAGGAGAAAGCAGAGCAAGAGAGAGAGTTAAAAGAATACTATGCGGAGCAACGCCGTTTTTTGGAGGAGTGGGGAAAGAAAAACAGGGAAGAGGCTCGTCGCATGGAGGAGCAGGAACGACAGCGAAAAGAGGCTCGTGAGGCGGAAAGACAGAGAAAGAAAGAAAGGGCTCGTGAGGCCAAGGCAGCAGAAGAAGCTGGCGATGGAAAAGGAAAATATCCACGCTGGACTCAGTAGATTCGTGTGGTAGTATTTTAAATTTCGCAATCGTTTGTATCTTAATTTCAGCAGTTTAATGTAGCTTTATTTCAGTAGTTAAATGTAGCTTTATTTCAATTGTATGATGTATCTTAATTTCAGTTGTACCATGTCTTAATGAAAAAAATATAGTTTTACAATAAAATGTGGCATTTTCTTTCCCTCCACTAATTATCGAACACCGTGCAATAACTACAACATGAAATTAAGATAGAACATAATGGGACATCTCAGGGTGAAAACTACGATCAAAAGGATAATGGGACATCTCGACTACACTACACTGGAATGCTTATCCACCTCCGTCTGAAGGGGGTTTTATAGGTAGAGAGGAGAAAATGGCGGGAAAGAACGACTGCGGTATGGCGGGAAAGGGTTGGCGGGAACATATGGCGGGAAACGGGTGGCGGAAACATATGGAGGGAAAGAGTTGGCGGGAAAATATTCAGGGGAAAGGGTTGCGCGAAAATATATTTTTTCAATGTCTAAGATGGGCAATGGTTGCACAGTATTCATCAGCCAAAATAAAAAAAAATCATTTCGGCCTAACATAAGCCGAAGAGTGAAGCGGGATAATATGGCGGGAAATATAGGCGGGAAACATTGTTGCCGACTGGTGCATTTTTATTTCAGCATACATAGATGTTTAAATCGGAAAGTCTGATACTGACATATGTAGATACAATGAGTCGCACACGTGGATAGATGAATCACCCTGGTCGACGACGACCACCTAGCCTTTCCTTAGGACCGGAAAGCGACAAGCGATTAGGTGGTCGAGTTACACGAAGACCGCGGCCGTACTCCAGTCCGGCTTCATGTGTCTGTGATTCCTGCGTAGGTGGTGGAGTATGGAATCCTTGTTGCGAACCTGATGCGTAATTGTAGGCGTATGATTGTGACTCCTCGGGGATAAAAGATGGGCCAATAACGTCCTCTCCGAAGAATTCTGTAACTACTGCTGTAACCGTGTCGCCATGATCATGTGATGCTCCCCGTATGCGTGTGTTGAGGCCACGTTGGGTGTCCTCATCGTCCCAATTAACATCAGGTATGTCCTGCACATAGAAACATTGTAAACAAATTGTTAGAGGATAATATATGATATCATTGTAAATGCATTAAAATGTAAACATGACTACCTGATCAGATCCGTCGTCTGTACTGTCTGGCCATTGTACGTGGTACTGGTTTAAATCTGGGACACGAGTCTCCTCGGGCATGGAGATCCCTCGCGTGGAGAGATACGACTGAGATCCCTCACCTTGGGTGTATGCGCCATATCCTGTGTACGCATATGGGTTTGGGGAAAGATACTGCTCGGGCATCGGATCCAAGCCCGTGCCATGGTCCTGAGATGTCTGCCCCTGACGAAGCTGCACCAAAGAAGAGCGATGCAGTGGCAGAGATGAGTCATGTCGTGGCAATGTCGTTGTAGTACTCGGACACTCCCCCACTGCCCATGGCTTGTACGCGCCTCGCTCGGTCTGGACGACGGCGCCGCACTCGGTCTGGCTGACCTCGCTACTGGCATGTTGTACGCTCCAGTAGCAACGTCGTCGCCTCTACCGCATCTGAACTTTTTTGCCAGGTAGTCTTGAAAACGTTTCTGGAATGACTTGCGAGCTGGGCCCAAGGCCGGCATGCTTTCCGCAGCCATCTGCCCTACTTCGTTGCAAGCTTCAAGCTGAACAAAATTTGGATGTTATTTGGTTGAAATAATTATGAAATGATGGACCTAAAAAAGTTACAAGTGATTACCATCCGGTTACGATAGTAAGCTGCATGCAGCTCAATATGTCTCTGCGCCTGCTCCTTCTGTGTGAGATGTGTTGGTATAGTAGCTAGTTGACTGGCCAGGCTAGTACGTGTGTTGATGCAGTACCACTGCTTGTACGCTTGATCTGTACTTCCATCGTACGGTCTGCAAAATTAAATAATTACATAAACCGTTGTGATGAAAGCAAAGCATCTTCACGCATCGTATGGTCATCGTAATAAAATAATGTAAATAAAATGTACCTGAGTTGATCCACTATATCTATTAGCGCTTCATTTTTCCACCTGTGTACCCATTGAATGTTCTGTTCCCTCCAATCGTATAAACTCCAACCCCTTCCCATATTGGTTAGCCTGCAAATTATGTAACAAAGTGTGAGTTTAGTAAATTAAAAAATACACTAACTATTTAGGGAGGTCACATCTTACTTATGGGTTTCCTCATCGATACGTTTTGGAAAAGGTGGTGGAATCTCTTGATAGAGACCGAACTGTCTCATTACACGCTCTGGATTGTAAGGCTCAACACACCACATGAACAATAAGTTGCAGCGAGTCAGCCAGAATGCACTATCGCTCAACATGCCTGCTGTGATGGGTCGAATATCAAAGACCATTTGTATCTGGTCCTGAGTCCATGGGTTCCATGTGACTTCTGACCCATGAAGTATCTCAAACTGCTGGTGGTATATAGGGTAACAATTTTTCGCAATATCTGGAGACCAACGTTTCCGTGCCTTTGTCCACCTGGTGGCCATAGTTGCACTGCTGCCCTCGCTAAAGTCGTATGGGTGTACGGGATTTAGTATACGAGGTCGTCCTACAGGGAGGTATTCCCAGGACCACAACTGTAGAAACTCATAGGCGACACAAAGTAACGGAGCTTTTTGTGCGAAAGAAGTTTTTTGTGTGGCATCACACAAGCCTCTATATGTATGACATAGCATGGCAGAACCGAAGTTGTATTTTGGCTGCTCGGGTAAAGGTTCATCTACCATATTCTCTGCAATGTAGATGAGACCAGGGAGAACTACGTCCCCGTGTGAATTTGGAAACAGAGTCCCGAGGAGCCACAACAAATACGTAAACAGATGTCTTTTTCTCGTCTCAGAATCGGCGAAGCTAGATAAAATACGAAAGTTATCATGAAGCCAGGCGAGTGGGATGCCCCGAGGGCCACCAGAACGTTGTGATTCTGGCATTGCCATCCCAAGACGGGCTGCTATATCTAATGCCCAAGATGGAGACACTCGTGGAGACACTAACGGCTCACCTCTAATTGGTAGAGCAGTGATCATAGAAACATCTTTCAGTGTAGGTGCAAGCTCCCCAAAACGAAAGTGAAAGGTGTGGGTTTCAGGTCTCCACCGGTCAACGAGGGATGTCAAAAGGGATGGGTCCGAACGTAATTGGTCTTCGCATGATGTGAGCATAGAAAAACCATGTAGTCCATAAGCGTCAAGGTGAGCAAGGAAATAATTGTGTATTGGCCATGTTCTCTTTATGGTTCGAAGTCTGAAACTCCGATAATCATGCTTAGTATTTGGGTTCAAAAATAGGTGGCAACGGTGGCCGGCATCATGGGGCCCCTGCAAAAGTCCTGGCACTTCAGTCATAACCTGCACACAAACATACAAATATAAATTATGAGGAAGACGCAAATACAAATGCAAATCAAAATTAACTTAAAAAATACAAAGAGATACAATTTACATTGATTATCTGAAGTTAACATCACGAGTACAATAATACAAAGAGATTCAATTTAAATTTAATATAAGTATACATAGCGAGTACAAATATAAATAGACATAGCGAGTACAGATATATCAACATCATACGGTGTTGTTGGCTCGATACGGGCATTCTCTACGTGAATGTCCAGGACACCTGCAAACGCGGCATCGCCTTGGTTCTCCCATCTGGCTATGGTCCATGTCATTGCGATGACGCCTAGACTGACGTCGTCCCTTTGCGGTTCTCATCAAGTCAGCGTTCGGAACCCATTTCGGCCCATCTGGCCACAACATTTTGTAGTTCATATCAATGCCCCAAGCCCAGAACTCACCGTTCCAAGTGTTGTACAGATTGTACATGTTGAAGTACGGCGATATGTATGGCTCAACACTGATTTTTTGATCAGCAGCCGCCCGAAGCACATGACTGCAAGGGTAGCCCTCAAGCATGGGCTTGTTACAAGTGCACTCACAGGACGTTGGGCCGAGGGTGACAGCTTGCTTTTTTGATCCTCTGTGGTGACCCTTAACGTACTTGGCTCGCACATTGACCTCCCACTTATTCCTAAGTGCGTCCACTTTCCTGCAGCCATGACTTTGGGACTTCTTTGCTTTCTCATCCAGATGTCTTTGCATCTTCTCGGACCATGGCTTGTTCAATTCAACTTGTGCTTTGGCGACGGTGACCCTGTCTGCAAAGTATGACACGGTCCGGTTCCAAGTTTCTTCAATAAGGGCTGTGATAGGCAGTGCTCGCACCCCTTTAAGAACACCATTGTACACCTCTGACATGTTGCTGGTCATTATTCCGTACCGAGCCCTGGTGTCGTGAGCCTGCGCCCACTTGTACAAATGAGGGCAATTCTCGCGGATCCACTAGCTCAAATTTATGGGCGTCCTACGACCCCTCCGGTCTTCTCTCTGCGGCAAGGCCGCGCGGTCGATCTCACCATTGATACTTGCCCAGATCGCATTCATTTTGGCTTCAGTTTTTTGCATGCACATCCTCTTGAATAACTTGAACCAATCCTTGTTTTTGAATTTGGAGTAAAAGTTTGCTGCCAAATGCCTCATGCACCACCTTCCCTCTAGATCGGGCTAGCCCCACTCTTCTTCCGACGCCTTAATTATGTCAAGAGCGCTTAATAATCCAGTGTTGCGATCAGAGATGATGCAAACACCTTCACGCTCTTTCACGACACCCATCTTCACGCAGCTCAGGAACCACAACCAGCTATCTTTGTTCTCGCTCTCGACCAGTGCATATGCAATAGGAAGAAGCTGATTATTTGCATCTGCTGCAATCGCCACCAATAGTGTGCCCTTGTACTTTCCAGTGAGAAAGGTACCATCAACTGATAATACCGGGTGACAGTGCCTGAAGGCTTGTATAGTCTGGGCGAATGCCCAGAATAAGCGGTCCAGGATTAGCTCACCCGGGTTCATTGGGTTTGGACGTTCTTTCCGCCAAACTTGAGTCCCCCTATTAGCACTTGCTATCTGATGAAGCATTCTGGGGGCATAAGAATAGGCCTCCTCATAGGTTCCATACAAGTTCTGGAATATATTTTCCTTCGCACGCCTAGCCTTGCTGTAGCTGACAGGGAAGCCAATTTGATCTTCTGCATCTTTTTGCAAAGCCCTAATACTAATGTTGAGACTTGCCTGCACAATCGTTTCCATCACCTGTGCCACATATCTTGCTGTCACATTGCAGTGATTTGAAAGGGTCCCAGTTTGCTCACAGCTATGCTCCACTATTTTTGTGATATGCCATGACTGACATACCCCAGGCTTCAGTCTAGCGAGAACTCTTCCGCGGCAACCTTTCGCGGTGTGGATGCATATGACCTTCAACTCTTTTTTATCAGACTGCTTCACTCTATGCTGGCGGTGGATGGCGATTGCATAGCTAGACATTGCCTGGTAAGCAGACTTCTTATCTGGGAAAACCTGCCCAACCTCCAGGTTCCCTGCTTCTAGGCCAGAAACAGAGTGAAATTCATTAGTGATGCTCATATCCTGTAAAAACCCAGGTTGCAGTGACGCCGCCACCGCCCTTTGAGGAGGAACATCTTGTTCTTCGCTTGACTCCGAAGACATGGAAGAATGATCGTCATCATCTAGCGCCTCCGGCAATTCCTCCACGTGTTCGCTCATGTCAACGGCCGCAGACCAATATCCTGTGTCATACACAGGCTGGCCGCCCGTCGGTTCCGATGGGCCGGCGCTAGGGGCTGATGTGATGGCCAACTCGACCTCACCACCCCTGCTACTGCATCCGGCAACATCAGTGACTGAAATAAACTCCACATACACCATCGGCTGACCAAACATTGAGTTATTGGGATTGCTTGCAAATCTCATGTACGACCCCCACGACTGATCACCTGTGACTGGCCGCAAACCCCAACGGGCAACTGTCCCATCATTTCCTCCGTCAACGACGAAGGCCTCCATTGTCATTTTTTTTCCCTGCATCCCTGGGCCAAACACCGCTCGGATGCACCTTCTGACTGCTGCGTAACCCACGTTCACCATGTCTCTCACTACAACTGTAGTCGACTCGCACAAGGACACATCCACCCCGAAAGGACCGTCGCGTAAGACGTCCCCATAGTACACTAACAAATTTTCCATAGTACCTAACCAACATCCATATTTACATTTCAAATAATTAGTAACCGAACATTTAGTAGTAGTACGATGACAACATTCAGTAGTAGTACGACTAAAATAATAACCGTATTTTCGTTACAAATATTCGATTTGTTTTTATAATCATTTGCTTAGACTGTTTGCTTTTCTCTAACTACCCCAAAAATATCCTAAACTGGTTCTCGTAACATGCAAAAACAGAGCTTTTGGAAAAATGACTATTGGTAAAAGCCGAACGTAATTACTCGCTATCCAAACAACCACTCAATATAATAGTACGATAATAACATTTTAATATCATATGAGTAAAACATTTAATATCTTCCGGTTTTATAGAATTTTTTCATATCATACAATAATAATCATTTATTTACAAATATTAATATTCACAGCGGCATGCATATTATTCACAACATTACATCAATATAAAAAATATTAACAAAATTACGGCGTCATTTATACCTCAGCTCCAATATGGATGTGCTTGCGAATGCAATTAAGCGTCAAAATAGTTCGAATAAATATCCGTCACCAGTATTATATTAACGGAGTCAACCTATTATCACATGAACATCAATATTACACACGGATTTTTCTTTCTGCTATCAAAAGTATGAAAATAGCACTTGCATGTATGTGGTCATCATCTCAAAAGGGACAGCGAAGATGGAAACACAATTTCTTCAATCACGTCATCTCCTCCTTGTTTGCTACTAAGATGAATTATTTTACCTAATTACATACATCATTAAGTACAATAGCACGTAATCTTAACGTACAAAATTTAGATTATTGCGACATAACAAAGTACACCTACGGTTTCCTAACTATAGACTTATTAATAAACATACCACATGAAATAACATACCACATGGAATGAACAATTACACTAATTTTTTTTTCTTAATTACCGTATTAAGATCTTCTCGCATGTCAATACTAATGGACGCAGCTAACATTGATACAACATCTTCAACCTACTCTTCTAAAAAAATAGCATAAATGCAACATCTGTCGTTTGAAATTATTTCTAACTTCTAAGCACTAACATCGCATAGCTAATGACGAGCTAAAAGACTAACTAATTACCACCGTGCATGCACAAAAAAATAAAGGTATTGCAAAGCTCATACCTTGATCCTCAACTTCGTAGTTCACTTCGCTAGGCAAATCCTAGTCCTGAAGCTCTAAATGACTCCAAAAAGTAATGAAATAATGCCTAACACAACAGAGAATACATAGTTATGAACTAATCAAAAAGAGTAAAAACATCATGCATGCGAATGAAACAAACAAAAATGGATAGATCTTACCTTCATCTATCTTTTCTTCAACTTCAGCATCTTCAAAATCCAACTCTAAATCGCCCTAAATCAAGAGTGAAAGTGCCTACTGAGTTTTTCTTTCTCTGTGTTCTTAGAAACTTAGAGAGCAGAGGAGAGGAACGAGGCCACAGAGAGTGTTCTTGCGCACGGAGCAGAAGCATAGCATATAAAAGGAGAGGATCCCTGTAGTGTCGGCACAACAGGTTCCCACAGTCTCAGCGAGTGAGTGATTCTCGCAGTGCCGTCGCATCCGCTGAAACTAAAGCCAGAGTGATTCCGTTTGCAACAGCGTCGCTGTCTTGCCTCGGAATCAGCGCCGTCTGCGTGAAAATTCCCGTGCATGGGAATCAGTGCCAATCAGCTGTCGCGCGTGCGGCAGCGCCAGCAGAAGTGCCGCCTCGGCCGGTGGCGGCGTGGCCCACCTGCTGGGCCCGCGCGCAGCAGGTCGTGTCGGCCGGGGAGCGACAGCGGCAGCGCCGGCCGCCTCGCCCGGTGGCGGCAGGGCCCACCTGGCCCGGCCCGTTCCGTCCAGGCGCAGGCGCTGTGCGAAACCCGTTTTCCCGGCGCGGCCGCCTCCTGCGGTGGCGGCAGGGCCCGCCACCTGCAGGCGTGGCGGCAGGTGACACGTGTCGCCTGCCGCCACTAGTGAGGGGGTCTCTTTTGTCAATTTCGTCCGCAGGGAGTCTCTTTTGGCAATTCCAGTGGGCAGATGGTCTCTTTCGACAAAAAATCGAGAAGAATGAGGGCCTGCCCCCAAGTCTAGTGGTGGGGGTTGGCTTATATGGAGTGCGCCACCCCTCACCTCTGTAACACCCCAAAAATTTAATCATGTTTTTACTAAATAAAAATTTGCCCAGAAATAAAATTTTGAATTATATAAAGTCCTTTGTTATTTTCAGGGTATTTTCTGTTTCTGTTTTCCAAAATTCTTCCCTCCATATAGAAATTTTTGAAAAATGATATTGTGGCTTTGGGAGTTTTCTTAAACCATTTCATTACTACTTCAATAACAATAGGAATTATTTTCATAATAAAATTTGCCCCAAAATTATTCTTTTAATAGCATTTTCAAATTCTGAAATGCCTCTGTTGCACTACAACTATTTTAAATAAATCTTTTAAAATTCCAAAAAAAATTATGGGAGGTCATGTAATGCCCATAAATCACTTTTATGTAAAAACCAAACTTGGTCTTTTGAAAATTTTGAGTGAAACAATCTCTTTTCAATTCTGCCCAGTATTTGAGTTTCTACTACAACCCCAATTTTCCTTGCTCCAAAAATCCTGAAATTTTTCCCACTTCTTGTACTTCCAAACAAACCCTTAAGTACAAAATTTTAGATCCATTGGAATCTTTTTAGTTCACCAAATATTACTCTGTAGTTTCTGTCCAGAAACTAAATTCTTCAAAACTTGCACTATCAAGTTTCTCTTTTTGTCAAGCCAACCCCACCATCATATCTAACATCAAAGGAGACATGATCCTGCCAATCTTCACTATCATCAAAGGCCCCTAGGTGGTCCTGGCATTTCACCAAATAGCTTCTGTGCATGACAGAATTCTGCTAACTCATAAGTCTATATTGGGCACTTGATCTTCTGATCCAACCACCATGTCTAGAATCCTTGCCATCTTGGCAAACACCACCCTGCCAAAAACCAACTCCTCAGGACCATCCTAGAGCCCATTTTCATTTTGTCGAGCACATGATGTGCATGCCAGAGCGTGGCCAGAGTGCCCGTTTGGCACTGTCGGCATCGCCGCCGCACCGCGGCTCTACTGCCGCTACAGCACGGGAGCCACCCCATCTAACTTCACGAGGAAGTAACGAAGCTCGCCGACACCCTCCCCCGTCCTCTAGCACGGCCCTTCGCCGGCCAGCACCGGCCACAGCCGCCGCACGTCGCTGTCACCACCGCCCGCGACGCGTGGCTTGTTTCTGAGCCCCCAGAGCCGCTCGTGCTCATCCCTCTCTCCCTGTAGTCTCTTCACTGCCTCACCAACTCCTCCACCGACCACACGGCCCTCTGCTTCCTCCTCAAGCCACTGTAATGGCCGCCGCCGCAACGCACTCAGGGACGGTACCGTTCGGGCCACTTGGCACTTCCCCGAGCCAGCTAGCTCACCCCTGGTATAAATTCGGACGGCCGCCATCCTCACCAACCTCGACGTCCACCATAAAACTCCCCACCGACCAAGCTCTGCCATCAATGGCCGACCGTCGTCGTGTCCCCTTCGGGAAGCTACGGAACCGACTCCACCGTGCTATAAAACCCACCCCGGGCTCGTCTCGACCATCACACCGCACCCAGTCGTCCTCCAGATGCCGCGGGGAGCACCCAACTAACCGGGAACCCCCTTCTTCCTCGCCTCCGACACCCACGGCCGTCGCCGCTTCTCTGTTGATTTCGAGCCAACCATGGCCACCCCTCCCCATTTTATTGCATCAGTAGACCACAGAGCCACCACGCATCGATTCCCCCTATCAATTTCACCGGATATAGTCTGTGGGCAGATGCCCCAAATCATCGTCGCCGGAGTTCCGCGGGAGAGCTCACCGCCGACGACTAGGTGGACCCCGAAGACCGTGCCCTATCTCATCGGGTTTGCCAGGAGTCCCTGAGCACGGTGGTGTGCTCACCTTCCGGCGCCGCGCCCCCAATCGCCGGCGAGGATCGCCGGGAGCCTTGCCTCCGCTCGGTCAGAGGAGGGAGGAGGCCGGCTTGACCAGGGTCAAACCCGACAAGCGGGGCCCGGTCGTCAGCCTCTCCTCGCCTCTTCACTAGCGCAGCTGAGTAGCCGGGCCGGCCCAGTGACACCACTAGGCTAAATAGCTCTCAGGGCGTTTCTCTGCTCTTTTCCTTTTCTTTTCCAGTAGCATACAAATAATTCCACAGCCACTATTACAAGTCCAAATTTGATGATTCAAATTTATTTAGGTTCCTAAAATCATTCACTTTTATTCCAACCTATGTGAGCTTTTTTTTCCTAAAGCTTAGTATCTACTGGATCAATTAAATAGTATTTTTAATCATTTATTCCAACTTAGTAATTCCATAAGTAATTCATAATAACTCCAAATAATTTTATTCTTTTTCTGGTATTTCTAATTTTTCATCAAGTTTATTTTAGTAATTATTTAAAAAGTATTTGAAACAATTTTTGGCACTGTTTTTGCTTTAGGTGGTAATATAAATATTTTTGAAAATAGGAAATGAAGGGGAGATAGAATTTTCAAACTTTTGGAGTGCACCCAATAATTCTGCATGCTCAAGGCAAGCATCTTGAACACTTGATATGGTGTTTGCTTGATTTAATTCTTGAGAGAAATTGTGATGTCATGCATAAGGTTGAATTCAAATAAAAATTTGCATGCATGTAGTGATGGCATGTTTCCTCATACCATGCATCGTGTGTTGTCACGACTAACTTGCAGGAGCAGGTATAAGTAAAATACAGTTCTGGCAGAAGGGTGACCACGTTGAAGCGTGATCATGCCTTATTGGTTATGCATGTTGGAGCATGCAAGGGTTGTGGCCCTATTTGGTGTTACTGTTAAAAAGATGCTTTGTTGAGCTAAACACTGCAGGAAAACTTGAACCTCCTGAGTCGACCGTAGATCGAGTCTTGTTCCGGTAACCCCCATACTTGTTCCGTGCTGCCACAGGTAGGGTATGGTTCAGTAAGTTGATAACCCCTTTCCATGCACACACCGTACAGAGGGCCACGATGAGGGTTTCCGCGGCCGCGAACTAAATCCTGCCATCGGGTCAGGGGGCATGGGTGTTTCCAGTTGTGACTGAGAGGGGGGCACCCCTTGGAATCCGCGCGTATTAATAGTGATCCCATGCAAGACGTTGGTCTCTCCGTCTTAGAGTTTTTCTTGAACGATGCTTTGGGTGATTCCTGGCATCCGGAAAGTTAATCTGGTATGTGCTGGTCAGGTCTGTTTTCAACCCAAAGACCGTAATGGGAATTAGTCAGGGTCACGGTACTGACTAAAGAAATCCTTTACTTGTGGGTAAAGAGTACACCCTCTGCAGAGTTTAAACCTATTCGAATAGCCGTGTCCGTGGTTAAGGACTACAGTCTGGGTTGGTCAAGTGTCGGTCTTAGTGTCGGTCTCCGGAGGAAAATAATTATGACATGCTTGAAATATTTTGCAGGATAATTATTGACACTCTGAGGTTACCATGAATATTATGCTATGCACGTTAATATTATTATGGTTATGCATATTATTGAGGACTAACCCGTTTCTCTTATTTTGTATTACCTGAGTGTCTCAGGGGCTGGGTAGACTACCCCGGGCACTCAATTTTATTTTCAAGACCTCTCGTGGCGTCTCTCGAGTTAACAGGCGGTTTATACCGCCACTACTCTTGTGGACACCCGATTGGCATTTCTCTTCAAGTCCGACCGTGGCGTCACTTGACACCCGACTGGCATTTCTTTTCAAGACCTCTCGTGGCGTCGCCTGAGTTCTCAGATGGTCCTGTCTCATCCGATTTCTCTTTTAGATACCCGTTTGGCATTTCTCTTCAAGACCTACCGTGGTGTCACTTTAGACATCCGACCGGCATTTCTTTTATTTATTTTCCTTTAACTTTCCTTGTTTATCACTAACATTTTATATATTCATTTATTTGCATATGCTAATATTTTATCATGCCATGATTTAATTCCTGACAGCATGCCTTTAAGTCCATCATGAGCATACGCATATAATTTTTAATTCAAATTGATCACATAATATCTGCTGCATTCGGCATATCATCTGTTCATGATGTTTGCGAGTACATTCAAACGTACTCACAGGCTTGTCCCTGGCTATTTACTTGGCCAGGTCAGGATTTCTTCGAGGGGTACCGCCGCGACGTCCGTGTGGAGCCTAGGATTAGCGGCCACGCGGATAGGAGTTATCCGGGTCTGCTGTTGCTGTGGGAATGGAGCCCCATCGACGTTGGAGAACCACGAGTCATTTCCGTCATCCACCACCGCAATCACTATTGTATCATTAGACCTTTATGGTCTTGTATCCAATTCTTGTAATAGCTTGGTAATCTGTAACAAGGACGTGTCCACCAGTAACAGTAATCCTGGCTGGTGGTAACACGAGGGGTTAAATTTCTGGGATATCGTGTCCCGGCCCCGGCAGCCTTGGTATCAGAGCCAGGCTGACCATTGGCTAATCCTATCTTAACCTGGTCACTATCCCTAGGTTTCCACACCGCCCACATCCTTTCATGTCCACCGTCAGGCCATTCTATCTAATAAAGACTACACAGTGGCCAGCCGACATCTTTTGATAATCGGTGCCCAACCTATCCCCCTAACCGACAACCACAGTAATACGTCACATTTTGTTATTTGTATTTGTGACTTTGACCCCAACCACTCTGGAGCAGAGCCGATACCCAGAATCGTAACCCTGTTGATTTATGTTTCCTAGCCTAGGCACTATATAGAAGACCACTCTCGCATCCATAACTAGCATCCCTCACCTTGTACACTGCCTCCACCACCATTTCCCCCATGTCGCACCTTGGGATTCATCTAAGAACCCCAGATGCAACCCCGGGCAGTTTTGTCAAGATATTGTGGGATTTCACCCGCAATACTCTTGGCTCCACTCAGCCACCCCAGTACGAGCTGTTCAAATCGAGGATCAACCACAACGCCTCGAAATATTGGGCAGTCGCGCACATCCCACCAGTAGACCCAAACCAAGGCCCTACAAGTGTCGTCTTCATCGGGAAATCTATGCCAACTTCCGAAATGGCTATAGAAGTTGCTGCCTATGAAGCAATTACCCATCTCCGGTACACAGTGCCCCGTGCCAGCAGAAGGGGGTATTACTACTTTCCGAGCCGTGCAGCACCCGGAGAAGAAGCATCTTTCCACTACAGACAATCAGAGAGAGATCCAATGTTGGCCAACCTGGTTCAATATGTCATCGCACAAGAGCGTTTGACCCAGCAAGTGATGGACTTCCTCCAGACTCTTGCTGTTCTGAATCCTCAGATCGCCATTGGCGGACCACTGTCGCCAGACCAAGGAGGGAACGTTCTCCGACTCCTCCATCCACTTTCCCCAGGGGAAGAAGAATGTGTCCCAATGCCGAAAATATTTCCTCAGGACCCTATCGATTTTACTTTTGTACCGTAGGGACCATGGTTGTGTTCAATAGTCTAGCGTTTAATTGCATAATTTGGTGTCTGCGTTGCATCTTAAGGATTTACCCTATGAGTGAATTGTTTGGTTGCAGTTGCATATGAGTAATTTGGTTACCATATTTTATAATGGATTTTTCACCCTTAGCGAATCTCGGGTTGAGATTTTACTAAGGACCACTGTGACTAATAATTTTCGCAAACACAAAATTAATTCATGCACCGCCACGACACCCGGCTTACAATCACACTCACTCCACTACATGCACTAAGTGCAGAACCACACACACACACTGGCACCTAATCAACCGCCTCACACACCAGACCACTCTCATCACACCACCAATTTTTCTGAAGAAAAAATTGTGGATTTTCTTTTATTTCTACGGAGCTGCTGCAGAGCGCACTAACACTCACCCGTAACCACCACCGATGCCTAATCCTCATGATCACCACCGCCTCGAAGAGCCACCACTCGAGCTGCAGCATCACGGCGATCGTCAAGGATCATCACGCATAGGAGCAGCAAGAACCCGAGCAACGCCGCCACCGCTCCGGACATGAGAATCGTAAACCACCCCGGAAGCACGTCCTCCATTGGAGCCCCGTCCGAGCTCCTGCGAACAGAAAATGAGGAGGAAGAAGAAGTGAGGCCAGGTGAGATGAAGAAGAGAGTAGCACTGCGTTTGTTTTATAGCTCGGGCTCGATGCATGGTGAACGAGGTCCACCAGCACCGCTCGTCGCTCGATCACCGGTGTTCAGAGGAGAAATCGCGAGCAGTGCCGACAAGGTGCTGGCCCGAGAGGTGAGTGCACGCTGCACTGGCAGCTTGCATGCCGCGCACTACCACAGTACGGCCCTAGATACCCTACGCGCTAGACACCGCAGGTGGAGAAAGCACGCGAGAGGGAGAAGGAGAAGAGAGCCGGTGGAAGAAGAAGAGACTGATAGTGGGCCCTGGGTCCACCCGTCAGCCGGAGAGAGGACTGTGCACTGGAGTACGGCAAGCGAATTTTGGAATTTACACTTTTTCCAAATTTGTCGTAACAGTCACAGTAGAACCACAGCACTAGTGCCCACTGTAGTTACACCAATTATTAGGAGCCACGTCAACTGTGCCTAAATGGGTTATTTTAAATAGCTTAGGAAAATCTTCTCGAAAGGTGGGTTTAATTTTGGTGACCACCTAACAAATCTCGAGGACAAGATTTTCTTAAGGGGGGTAGAGTTTGTAACACCCCAAAAATTTAATCATGTTTTTACTAAATAAAAATTTGGCCAGAAATAAAATTTTGAATTATATTAAGTCTTTTGTTATTTTCAGGGTATTTTCTGTTTCTGTTTTCCAAAATTCTTCCCTCCATATAGAAATTTTTGAAAAATGATATTGTGGCTTAGGGAGTTTTCTTAAACCAGTTCATTACTACTTCAATAACAATAGGAATTATTTTCATAATAAAATTTGCCCCAAAATTATTCTTTTAATAGCATTTCAAATTCTGAAATGCCTCTGTTGCACTACAACTATTTTAAATAAATCTTTTAAAATTCCAAAAAAATTATGGGAGGTCATGTGATGCCCATAAATCACTTTTATGTAAAAACCAAACTTGGTCTTTTGAAAATTTTGAGTGAAACAATCTCTTTTCAATTCTGCCCAGTATTTGAGTTTCTACTACAACCCCAATTTTCCTTGCTCCAAAAATCCTGAAATTTTTCCCACTTCTAGTACTTCCAAACAAACCCTTAAGTACAAAATTTTAGATCCATTGGAATCTTTTTAGTTCACCAAATATTCCTTTATAGTTTCTGTCCAGAAAGTAAATTCTTCAAAACTTGCACTATCAAGTTTCTCTTTTTGTCAAGCCAACCCCACCATCATATCTAACATCAAAGGAGACATAATCCTGCCAATCTTCACTATCATCAAAGGCCCCTAGGTGGTCCTGGCATTTCACCAAACAACTTATGTGCATGACAGAATTCTACTAACTCATAAGTCTATATTGGGCACTTGATCTTCTGATCCAACCACCATGTCTAGAATCCTTGCCATCTTAGCAAACACCACCCTGCCAAAAACCAGCTCCTCAGGACCATCCTAGAGCCCATTTTCATTTTTTCGAGCACATGATGTGCATGCCAGAGCGTGGCCAGAGTGCCCGTTTGGCACTGTCAGCATCGCCGCCGCACCGCGGCTCTACTGCCGCTGCCGCACGGGAGCCACCCCATCTAGCTTCACGAGGAAGTAACGAAGCTCGCCGACACCCTCCCCCATCCTCTAGCACCGCCCTTCGCCGGCCAGCACCGGCCACAGCCGCCGCATGTCGCTGTCACCACCGCCCGCGACGCGTGGCTCGTTTCTGAGCCCCCAGAGCCGCTCATGCTCATCCCTCTCTCCCTGTAGTCTCTTCACTGCCTCACCAACTCCTCCACCGACCACACGGCCCTCTGCTTCCTCCTCAAGCCACTGTAATGGCCGCCGCCGCAACGCACTCGGGGACGGTACCGTCCGGGCCACTTGGCACTTCCCCGAGCCAGCTAGCTCACCCCTGGTATAAATTCGGACGGCCGCCATCCTCACCAACCTCGCCGTCCACCATAAAACTCCCCACCGACCAAGCTCTGCCATCAATGGCCGACCGTCGTCGTGTCCCCTTCGGGAAGCTACGGAACCGACTCCACCGTGCTATAAAACCCATCCCGGGCTCGTCTCGACCATCACACCGCACCCAGTCGTCCTCCAGATGCCGCGAGGAGCACCCAACTAACCGGGAACCCCCTTCTTCCTCGCCTCCGACACCCACGGCCGTCGCCGCTTCTTGATTGATTTCGATCCAACCACAGCCACCCCTCCCCATTTTACTGCATCAATAGACCACAGAGCCACCACGCATCGATTCCCCCTATCAATTTCACCGGATATAGTCTGTGGGCAGATGCCCCAAATCGCCGTCGCCGGAGTTCCGCGGGAGAGCTCACCGCCGATGACTAGGTGGACCTCGGAGACCGTGTCGTATCTCGTCGGGTTCGCTAGGAGTCCCTGAGCACGGTGGTGTGCTCACCTTCCAGCGCCACGCCCCCAATCGCCGGCGAGGATCGCCAGGAGCCTCGCCTCCGCTCGGTCAGAGGAGGGAGGAGGCCGGCTTGACCAGGGTCAAACCCAACAAGCGGGGCCCGGTCGTCAGCCTCTCCTCGCCTCTTCACTAGCGCAGCTGAGTAGCCGGGCCGGCCCAGTGACACCACTAGGCTAAATAGCTCTCAGGGCGTTTCTTTGCTCTTTTCCTTTTCTTTTCCAATAGCATACAAATAATTCCACAGCCACTATTACAAGTCCAAATTTGATGATTCAAATTTATTTAGGTTCCTAAAATCATTCACTTTTATTCCAACCTATGTGAGCTTTTTTTCCTAAAGCTTAGTATCTACTGGATCAATTAAATAGTACTTTTAATCATTTATTCCAACTTAGTAATTCCATAAGTAATTCATAATAACTCCAAATAATTTTATTCTTTTTCTAGTATTTCTAATTCTTCATCAAGTTTATTTTAGTAATTATTTAAAAAGTATTTGAAACAATTTTTGGCACTATTTTTGCTTTATGTGGTAATATAAATATTTTTGAAAATAGGAAATGGAGGGGAGATAGAATTTTCAAACTTTTTGAGTGCACCCAATAATTCTGCATGCTCAAGGCAAGCATCTTGAACACTTGATATGGTGTTTGCTTGATTAAATTCTTGAGTGAAATTGTGATGTCCTGCATAAGGTTGAATTCAAATAAAAATTTGCATGCATGTAGTGATGGCATGTTTCCTCATACCAAGCATCGTGTGTTGTCACGACTAACTTGCAGGAGCAGGTATAAGTAAATTACAGTTCTGGCAGAAGGGTGACCACCTTGAAGCGTGATCATGCCTTATTGGTTATGCATGTTGGAGCATGCAAGGGTTGTGGCCCTGTTTGGTGTTACTGTTAAAAAGATGCTTTGTTGAACTAACCACTGCAGGAAAACTTGAACCTCCTGAGTTGACCGTAGATCGAGTCTTGTTCCGGTAACCCCCATACTTGTTCCGTGCTGCCACAGGTAGGGCATGGTTCAGTAAGTTGATAACCCCTTTCCATGCACACACCGTACAGAGGGCCACGATGAGGGTTTCCGCGGCCGTGGACTAAATCTTGCCATCGGGTCAGGGGGCATGGGTGTTTCCAGTTGTGACTGAGAGGGGGGGGCACCCCTTGGAATCCGCGCGTATTAATAGTGATCCCATGCAAGACGTTGGTCTCTCCGTCTTAGAGTTTTTCTTGAACGATGCTTTGGGTGATTCCTGGCATCCAGAAAGTAAATCTGGTGTGTGCTGGTCAGGTGTGTTTTCAACCCAAAGACCGTAATGGGAATTAGTCAGGGTCACGGTACTGACTAAAGAAATCCTTTACTTGTGGGTAAAGAGTACACCCTCTGCAGAGTTTAAACCTATTCGAATAGCCGTGTCCGTGGTTAAGGACTACAGTCTGGGTTGGTCAAGTGTCGGTCTTAGTGTTGGTCTCCGGAGGAAAATAATTATGACATGCTTGAAATATTTTGCAGGATAATTATTGACACTCTGAGGTTACCATGAATATTATGCTATGCACGTTAATATTATTATGGTTATGCATATTATTGAGGACTAACCCGTTTCTCTTATTTTGTATTACCTGAGTGTCTCAGGGGCTGGGTAGACTACCCCGGGCACTCAATTTTATTTTCAAGACCTCTCGTGGCGTCTCTCGAGTTAACAGGCGGTTTATCCCGCCACTACTCTTGTGGACACCCGATTGGCATTTCTCTTCAAGTCCGATCGTGGCGTCACTTGACACCCGACTGGCATTTCTTTTCAAGACCTCTCGTGGCGTCGCCTGAGTTCTCGGATGGTCCTGTCTCATCCGATTTCTCTTTTAGACACCCGTTTGGCATTTCTCTTCAAGACCTACCGTGGTGTCACTTTAGACATCCGAACGGCATTTATTTTATTTTATTTTCCTTTAACTTTCCTTGTTTATCACTAACATTTTATATATTCATTTATTTGCATATGCTAATATTTTATCATGCCATGATTTAATTCTTGACAGCATGCCTTTAAGTCGATCATGAGCATACGCATATAATTTTTAATTCAAATTGATCACATAATATCTGCTGCATTCGGTATATCATCTGTTCATGATGTTTGCGAGTACATTCAAACGTACTCACATGCTTGTCCCTGGCTATTTACTTGGCTAGGTCAGGATTTCTTCGAGGGGTACCGCCGCGATGTCCGTGCGGAGCCTAGGATTAGAGTCCACGCGGATAGGAGTTATCCGGGTCAGCTGTTCCTGTGGGAATGGAGCCCCAGCGATGTTGGAGAACCATGAGTCATTTCCGTCATCCACCAATGGAATCACTATTGTATCATTAGACCTTTATGGTCTTGTATCCAATTCTTGTAATAGCTTGGTAATCTGTAACAAGGACGTGTCCACCAGTAACAGTAATCCTGGGCTGGTGGTAACACGAGGGGTTAAATTTCTGGGATATCGTGTCCCGGCCCCGGCAACCTCCTATATTACAAAGTGGGGCATTGATGCCATAATGTCAGCCTACTACTAAGATGATGCTTTGAGTGCCATGTCGACTGTTGGTCTTCACATATCCAAGTGAATCATACGACCGAGTGGTCGACTTTCAGTCGAGTGGATGGTACGTTGCTTGTCCGAGTGGATAGTACGTTGCTTGTCCGAGTGGATAGTATGTCCATATGAAATTTATCTGGACCCACCTGATGTGTGGACCTCATGCTTTAATATATTTTGACCCTTCGTGGGCCTACCTGTTATGTGTATCCCCAACATTAGCCCCCGAATCGGTTGAGATTTTACAAAACGAGTTTGTGAAAGACACAATTTGGCCCGAGTGATTACGGAAATACTCGGTACCTGCCATTGTGCTTTTAGAAAACCAAGGTTTGAACAAAATCTCAATGGATTCTGGCACTGTGCTTCCCGACTGATCTGGGGTAAGTGCCCGTGAGGAGCAACTTGGTGACATTCGTTCATCTCTCGGAAGAGGTTAACTCGTGATCCGAGTATGGGTGTTTGTCCGAGTGGACATGCTTCCCGACTGATCGGGGTATGTTGACTGCAAGGAAAAACTTGGTGGCACTCGTATGTCTCCCGGAGGAGATAGACTAGTGGTCCGATGTGGTCGTGCCATGAAACCCGAGTGGCGAGGCTAGTGTGTGTGGGCTGACTCTCCGGAGAGAGGCCACTCATTATCCCGGGGGAACACCATCACATGCCATCTCTGAGTCCAAGTTTGTGAAACTGACGCCTTGGTGCCTAGAAGAAGGGCCAAGTG
Organism: Thinopyrum elongatum; assembly: GCA_011799875.1. Classification (NCBI taxonomy): domain Eukaryota; kingdom Viridiplantae; phylum Streptophyta; class Magnoliopsida; order Poales; family Poaceae; genus Thinopyrum; species Thinopyrum elongatum. The sequence continues at coordinate 606,917,680 of CM022303.1, read as the reverse complement.
TATCGGTAGAGGAGCATCGTTTTTACCCTTTTACAGTCTTGAAGATGACTTCAGGTAATGATTTGGGCGATCGTCCGAGTGGACAGTACTACCCTTATAGATTTTCGGCGGACCGAGCATGTATGGTCAGAAAGATATTCCTGATGTGATCAATGGGTTGATCGAATGGGTGTAATCCCTGAGGGCGGCATGGCCCATGGCTATGCGTAGCCCCCGAGTGATGCTCGAAAGAGATAAGCTTGCTACAGAGTGCGATATGAGGTTTGATCATATGAGTAACTTAGTCGTTCCCGTGTTGGGGGTGTAGAGGTGAAGACATGTCCAACTAATGGTGACGCGCGAGGCGGCCGAGGGGCGAGGATGTATACAACCGAGTGACGACGCACGGGGCGGCCGAGTGGTGAAGACGTGCACAATCGAGTGGCAATGCGCGGGGCGGCCGAATGGTGAAGACGTGCACAACCGAGTGGGGACGCGCGGGGCGGCTGAGTGGTGAAGACGTGCACAACCGAGTGACGACGCGCGGGGCGGCCGAGTTGTGAAGACGTGCACAACCGAGTGGCGACGCGCGGGGTGGCCGAGTGATGATGTGTGAGGCAGTCGAGTGGCAAAAAATGGTCCTCGAAGGAGTTAGCCATATGCTTTCGAAGCTGATGTAGCGACGAGGTCGGTGTAGTGTGGTTGCGACGCAACAAGACCGGCGTGACAACTGAGTCTGAGTAGGAATTAAGATGGCCCGCAAAGTGTCTGAGTGATTATGTAACTTGTCAAAGTGGCGGATTGAATGCACTTGTTGAAGTGAAGGATCTGACTGGTGATGAAGTACTCGACCACTCAGGAGAGTGTCATTCCGAATGAGCTGCAGCTCCTGAGTGCGGTGTAGCCCCCGAGCGTACTACAGGCTTCGACGATGGACATGTCGGAATACGAGAAATATAGTTTTGAATGGATAATTTGTAATTCATCGAGTCGGACTCGGGTAAAGCTGAGGAGGAGCTTCCGAGTGATGCTCGAAAGAGGCAAACTCGCAAAGGAGTGAAGTGTGCAGTTTGATTACAAAAGTGACTTATCTGTCTCATGCCCGACGAGGTCTATATCATTGATACGACGAAGAGGATTCCACAGATGGGTTGGCCGGATGTTCTTGAAGTCAACAGAGCGACAAGGTCGGTGTTGTGGTGCGCTAGGACCGGTACGGTGACCGAGTCTGAGTAGCGATGAAGTTGGCGCATATTGTCGTCGAGTGGTCGCGTAACTTGTGTATGAAAAATAGCACAAGCCAACGTAATAATTTCTCGAGGAAATTTGATGTGTGCTGAAATGATTTGTGTAAGTGACACCCATAGACACCCACTGGGTGTGCAAGGGGCTTGCTGGTTCAGAACCAACAAGAGTCTAGAAGAGCGAAGAAATTGATCGAACTTGACAAAGTGAATGATCCAACTTGATGTGTTAGAGCGCCGGACTCAAATAAAAGTTAGTGTAGTGTTCCGACTGAGTTGCAGCCCCCGAGGACCGATGCAAACTCGAAATGAAGAACACATGGTGTTCGTGAATGACGTATGCATTAAAATGAAAGTTGAATTCGGGAGTCAAATAACCAATAGTAAGCAAGTACGTGAAAATAAGCAACGGAGCGTAGAGGTACACTCGGTGGCGTGGCCTCCGAGTGAACGTGATGTGAGAATTACGGGATACTCAGGAACACAGAAATAACAGAATGCAGTGCATGTAGAATGACTTAGCTATCCAAAGGCGCGCGAGAGGCCGAGTGGTGAAGATGTGTTCGACCGATGGCGATGCGCGGGGCGGCCAATCGATGTAGATGTGTCTCACCGAGTGGCGACGCGCGGGGCGGCTGAGTGGTGAGGATGTGTCCAACCGATGGAGACGCGCCGGGTGGCCGAGTGATGTAGATGTGTCTCACCGAATAGTGACGCGTGGAGTGGCCGAGTGGTGAGGACTAAAAGGTTCTCTGAATGATCGGATGTTGTTGATCGCCGAGCAAAACTTGGTGGCATTCATATGTCTCCCGGAGGAGATAGACTTGAGGTCCGAGTGTGGACATGCCATAAAAACCCGAGTGACGACGCCGGCGCGTGGTCTGAATCTCTAGAGAGACGCCACTCTTTATCTCGGGGGAACGCCAGCGCAGGCCATCTCCGAGTCCAAGTTTATCAAACTGACGCCTTGGGACCTAGAAGAAGGGCCAAGTGTATCCGTAGAGGAGCGTCGTTTTTGTAACACCCCTATGTAATGGTGTCACAGTAATCCATCATCATGATGCTAAGCTACTATGATTTGCAATGATAATCATGTTGGATAATTCTCTCATTTCAATTCCTCTCAGAATTCAAATTCAAAATCAAGTGCAAAATAAAGTTGCTCAAAGTTTGCTGGAAAAATGTTCACCTTCTAGCAAATATTCCAAAACAAAGGTTGTTAAGGAAAACAACATCACCATCAACTCTAAATGGGCCAGAGCATTTCATCCAGTACCAAAACAACAATTTAAGTGTCCTATTCATTTTTGAAAAATACCAAATGAATTCCAATCTTGCTCAAACTTTTTGTGGCAGTGCAGAATACTCCATTGTATTTATGTGGCCAAGTCCCACATTTTTACAAAATACTTTGCTAGCTAAAGGAAAATGCAACAGAGAAGAATAAAGAAAACAAAAAGAAGAATTAAAGAAAAAGGAAAGGGGCCACTGTTGGCTAGGCCTTAGTGCACAGTGTGCAGGCCCAGCCCAACAGAGCCGACATCGCCTCCCTCCTCCCCGTGTAACCACGCGCACGCGCCCCACGCTGTTTGCCGTCGCCACCGCACCCGCTAGCCGTCTCGCATCGCTACAACGCCGCCGAGAGGATAAGAGGGAGCTCCTCGGCCTCCCTATCATCCTCATCCACTTCCCCTCCTCCATAGTCTCTCTTCCTCTCGATCCCAACCCTGCCCAACGTGATCGCCGCCGTTGCCGCGTCGATCCCGCGGCCACCGGTGGCCCCGTGCGTGCTGGCCTTGTCCACGGGCCTCGCCGCGGTCGGCCACCTCTCCTGGTGCCTCCAGGCGGAGCCGTGGACCCCTGCAGCCGCCGCTCGACCTCGTCCCGCATTTCTGCTCGCCGGCGATCACCTTCGTCTCCGGCGACCCATGTGCGGCTACTAAACCGTCACGGGCTTTTCATAGCCGCTAGGTGAGCCTCTGCCTCCTCCCCTGTGTCTCTCGTCGCCGTTAGCTGCCTGTAAGTGCCGATCCCGTCGTGCCCGACCTCGCCTCTGCAGAGCTCGTCACCGGCGAGGCTCCGGTGACCTTTTGGTCTCGGGCTGGTGACCGTTGGAACCGCCGCATAGCGTAGTCCCTCGCCATCCCCTCCATTCGCTCGTTCGCACTCCGTATCACCATCCCTGTAGCTCGCCCGAGAACCTCGCCGCCGGCGACGCCATAGCGCTCGACTCCGGCCGTTCTAGCCCACGCCACCGCAGAAGATCGCCGCAGCTCGTCCTCCCCATTCGAACGCCGCACGCCGCGCGTTAAGTGGTCCTCTTTGGCCGGATTCCGACCACGTACGACGTGCGCCGCTGCGTTTTGGCTCTCCGGAGCCAGCTCCGGCGCATCTCCGGACGGCGTCCGACGTGGCGTCGATGTGGCCGTGCCTCGGTCACTGGCCACTGGGTCCCGCGGGCCCAGTTGACCAGGTCAACCCCGCTGACGTGGCAGCTACTGCCACTGACTGGTAGGCCCCACCGCCTAAACCGTTTTTGTAAATAATTAAAACTACTAATTAAATCTGTTAGATAATTAGTTAGACACTGACCAGTGGGCCCCTGTGTAACACCCCCAGTGGTTAACTACAGTGATCACCCTTTTGACAATGCCAAGTCAGCATGATTAACAGTGCATGATCATCAGTAGCATCATATTGCATTTCAACTCCTAAGTCAAAATTCAGATTTAAACTAAAGTGGGAAATAAAAGTTGTTCAAACTGGAAAACCAAAATGTGCCTCATGTTGCAAATATTCCCATAGCATTTGTAAAAATGATTGCAACATTAGTTGAAATTGTAAAAGGACTCGAACAACTAGAAACAGCAGCAACATAGCACTATTCAATCCTTTTTCAATTTAAATAAAATCCAAACAAAAAGATATGGACTCCAAACCAATTTCTAGCAGTGACAGATAATGCACTGTAAATAATGGAGCAAGTCTCATATTTTACAAAAGTCTTTTGGACTAAAAATAAAAGACAAAACAGAAAAAGGAATAAAGAAAAACAGAAAATAAAAAAAAAAGGAAAACCTCCCCTTCCCCCCCCCCCCCCCCCGACGGGCCAAGCCCAGCTGGCCTCAGCCAACCAGGCCGGCCCAGCACCCCTGGCTAAACCACCCCCCCCCCCCCCGACCTAGCCCACGGTCACCCCACTCCCCCCCCCCCACCTCGATCCCCTTTCCCCTGGATCGGATCGGGGCAGAGGCGCCCCGTCCCACCCGCCGCCGCCCGGCCCCGCGCCCTGACGCCGGCGCCGCCCCGCTCCGTCGCCGCCTTCTCCTCGCCTCGCCCTTCGCGCCTCCTCGTCTCCTCCCCGACGCTTGACCCGGACGACTCGCGTCGCCCGGAGCCACCCCGACGCCCTCGACACACAGCCGCCGCCCAGGGACCTCCTGCCGTCGCTTCCTCGCCTCCCTCCTCACCGGACGCCATCAACCTCGCCGCCCCCCCCCCCCCCCCCCCCGTTCCTCTACGCGGCCGTGAGCCCCTCTCGTTCATCTCTCCTCTGCAGCTCGAACGCGCCCCGCTCCCCGCAGCTGCACCGCCACTCGCCGAACCCCGTCCTGGCGCCGCGTTGCCTCTGCTCTGCCACACATCCAGCCGCGCGCCGACCCGTGCTGCTGTCTCCCGCTCGCGCGCTCGCCCGTCCATCCCCCATGTGCCTTGCCGCACATCCGCGCCAGCCGCGCTTCCCCTCGTCCGCCGCGACCTCACACCCCCCCCCCCCCCCACCCCCCCCCCCCCCCCCCCTCACCCGCGCTGCAGCTGCTCGTCGTTCGCCGGCGCCTTCCCGCGCCTCCACCCGCTCCGGCCACCGCGCCGTCGCCCGCGCCGCGCCCCCCTAGGCGAGCGCCCGTGCGCCCGTGCCCGTGGTGGCCCGGACTTGTCCGGCCCCACGCAGCCGCGCCGCGGACATGTCCGCCCCTGGGCGTCTGACCCCAGGGCCCCACCCCGAAACGTTTTTTTTGAAAAATTAAAAATTATAATTAATAAAAATAATTAATTAATTAATTAGTTAATTAATTAAGTTAATTAACCCTGTTTAGATTAGTTTAATTAAATGTTAATTAATTAGTTAATCACTAATTAGCCTAATGTGAGTATGACAGGTGGGACCCACTGGTCCTGATGTCATGCTGACGTCATGCTGACGTCAGCAAGACACTGTTTCGGATAATGTTAATTTAAATAATTAATTAAATTCCAGAAATTAATAAAAACTTTAGAAAATCATATATAATAATCCGTAGCTCAGATGAAAATACTTTGTACATGAAAGTTGCTCAGAACGACGAGACGAATCTGAATACGCGGTCCGTTCGCCCGTCACGCATCCCTAACTATCCGAACTTGCAACCGTTCCCCTCTTATCCTCTGTCCGATAATTCCAAAGACCCGGGAAATATCGTCAGATATTCTCCCGCTCCGTCTGTTACGTGTGATGCTGCGTTAGACTACCCCTAGCACCGTGTATCGTATTTGTCATGCTCATGCTTGCTATATATTTATACTGTTTCCTCCCCCTCTTCTCTCTCGATAGCCCCCGACCCCGACGTCGTCCCCGAGACCGACGCAGCTCCGGATCCCGAAGACACCATAGACAACCTTGCCCTTGCCGCCGAGCAACCAGGCAAGCCCCTCCCTTGAGCATACCGATATCACCCATTCTAATTTCCCATGCTTGCATTAGAATTGCTGCTGCTGCTGCTGCTTTACCTATTCTGATGCATAGCCTGTTCATTGTAACCTGCTGTTGATAATTACCTACATATCCTAAACTGTTTAGTCTAGGCTGGGTAGAGACCTATCAGTGACCCCACTTATCCCGACTGCCGCGCTGGATCGTCAGAAGACCCGATCAACGGGATTGAAGACCAGGCCCCGACACCGCACATCACCCCCTTAGTTGTAACGACACTGCAGCGTTACTATCGAGTGCCGAGGGTGAAACCTCTTGTAGCACTTCTGATGTTAACTCTGTAGAGTAGCTATTCGGTCGTGGTCATCGAGTGTGATTCCTCCTTCACCGCTTCCGATAACGACGCTGTCGTACAACACCTCAAGTGTGGACCCAGTGAGGGTGATTCCTCCTAGTTCACCTTGACGGATACATCGAGTGGGAATTCAATGAGGGTGATACCTCGGATTCCCTGATGTTATGGACACACGGATACTTGGACTTTACAATGTTACTTGGAAAGGCGGGTCGACCCTGAGGGGTACCCGCGTGTGATGTGAAGGCGGGTTGCCAGTGTGGTGCCCGAGTGGTGAATACGAGGCGCGGCCGGGCATTCTTAACCCTTGCCGCAAGTCCTCGAGACGGGGCGACGGGGTCACATCTTTCGTGAGTCTCTGCTCGTTACCGCAAGCCCCTAGTCCTAGCGATTTGGATATTTGATCCGAGCAGGCCTCTGGTCTGATAGCACTAACCATCACGTGGGCATAGTATGGGCGTTCTGCATCGTATGCATCAGCCGAAAACTCTGTCAGACGTCCAGTTCAGCACTGCGGCCGGGCTGGGCCGGCACCATCCTGAGGGGTGGAGCCTGGTTCGCCCGGCACGCAACGACCCGAAGGGCGAGGGGCGATGGCCAAGACCCCCTTGCGCTTAGGATGTAGACCGGCGGGGACCTCTCTGCGGAGTTGTAGGTAGGGTTGCGATGTGTCGTTTGGCCGAGGCCGGGCATGACCCTGGAAAGTGTGTCCGGCCGGAGTTAATCGAGCGTGTTGGGTAAGTTGGTGCACCCCTGCAGGGAAGAACACTTCTATCGATAGCCGGTCCTACGGTAAAGGACACTCGGAGTTGTATCCTGATTGATACAATTTAGAACTGGATACCTGTGATGAGACCTGTATATATGGCTCTGGGATTGCTTCTCGCAGGGGATGTCGAGAAGGGATCTCAGGACGAGGTTGATGAATGTATGGCTCTGGGATTGCTTTCTCGCAGGAGTCGAGAAAGGATCTCTGGTGAGGTTGATATTATTACTGCTACATATATGGTATTGTTCTACTCTCTTCTACTGCTGCAAGACCGCTGAAGATGCTAGTCTTCGATAGGACTAGGCCTTCTCTCTATTCTGGCATTTCTGCAGCCCAGTCCACATATACAGCCTCCCCTTGATAATGTTGCATATGTAGTGAGATCCTTGCTTGCTGAGTACTTCTGAGTACTCACGGTTGCTTTGTTTTCCTTTTCTCCCCCATATCAGTTGACGTGACCAGAGGACGGAGCCCCCTGAGACAGATGCCCCGACGATCGTACTACTACTACGAGGATGGATACTACTACGAGTTGACTGACGACCAGGAGTAGGATCGGAGGGTCCCAGGCAGGAGGCCTTCGCCTTTCGATCGTAGTGTGTATTTTGCCCCGCCGTTCTAAAGGCCTTTCTGTTCTATTTCTATACTGTACTCAGATATCTGATGCTTCCGCTGACGCTTGTTCGCAAGCTTATGTATTCGAGCCCTCGAGGCCCCTGGCTTGTAATATAAAGCTTGTATGACTTTATTTATGTTTTAGAGTTGTGTGTGATATTTCCGTGAGTCCTTAGGCTTGATCGTGGTGCATTTGCGTGTATGATTAGTGCACGATCGGGCCGGGGGCCCAGTCGGGGGGGGGGGGGGAAAGGGAGGTTTTCCTTTTTTTTATTTTCTGTTTTCTTTATTCCTTTTTCTGTTTGTCTTTTTATTTTAGTCCAAAAGATTTTGTAAAATATGAGACTTGCTCCATATTTACAGTGCATTATACTGTCACTGAGAGGCAAATTGGGTTTGGGGTCCATATCTTTTTGTTTGGATTTTATTTAAATTGAAAAAGGATTGAATAGTGCTATGTTGCTGCTGTTTCTAGTTGTTCGAGTCCTTTTACAATTTCAACTAATGTTGCAATCATTTTTACAAATGCTATGGGAATATTTGCAACATGAGGCACATTTTGGTTTTCCAGTTTGAACAACTTTTATTTCCCACTTTAGTTTAAATCTGAATTTTGACTTAGGAGTTGAAATGCAATATGATGCTACTGATGATCATGCATTGTTAATCATGCTGACTTGGCATTGTCAAAAGGGTGATCATTGTAGTTAACCACTGGGGGTGTTACACCCTGTTAGTTAATTAGGTAATTAGATTAGTTTAACTCAGTTAGTTAGCCCATTGTCAATGTCAGGTGGGCTCCACATGTCAGGTTTGACCTGGTCAGCCGTTCTGTTGACTGCTGATGTCACCATTACGTCATGCTGACATCACCCTGCACTGTTCTGGATAATGTTGATTTAAATAAATAAAATAAATTCTAGAAATTCTTTAAAACTTAGAAAAATCTTATAAATTAAACCATAGCTCGGATCGAAAAACTTTCTACATGAAAGTTGCTCAGAACGACAAGACAAATCCGACCATGCCATCTGTTTCCGTGCCGGGACCCTCTACGGAGGTGAACACGCAACTTTTTGCCCATTTCCGGTAGATGAATAGTGCATATATACCGGTTAATAAATCCAACTTTAATCCTAAAATAACTAAAATGATTTAGACATGTCTTTAGGCAACCCTGCACTGCACGCTAGCATAGCATGCTCTGTGTTGCATATGTTTTTTATGTATTTATCTGTTTCCTCCCCCTCTTCTCTCTTGGTAGACCCCTGATATCCCACAAGTATAGGGGATCGCAACAGTTTTCGAGGGTAGAGTATTCAACCCAAATTTATAGATTCGACACAAGGGGAGCCAAAGAATATTTGTAAGTATTAGCAGCTGAGTTGTCAATTCAACCACACCTGGAGATTAATTATCTGCAGCAAAGTGATCAGTAGCAAAGTAGTATGATAGTTTTGATAATAGTAGCAGCAGCAATAGTAATGGTAACAGTGATAGCAGTGATATTGTAGCAAGTGCAATAGTGACAGCAGTAGTAACTTAGCTGAAACAATATAAGATAAATTCGTAGGCATTGGATCGGTAATTTGTTGGATGATATTCATCATGAGACAGTTATAACCTAGGGCGATACGGCACTAGCTCCAGTTCATAAATATAATGTAGGCATGTATTCCGTAAATAGTCATACGTGCTTATGGAAAGAACTTGCATGACATCTTTTGTCCTACCCTCCCGTGGCAGCGGGGTCCATATTGGAAACTAAGGGATATTAAGGCCTCCTTTTAATAGAGAACCGGAACAAAGCATTAACACATGGTGAATACATGAACTCCTCAAACTACGGTCATCACCGAGAGTGGTCCCGACTATTGTCACTCCGGGGTTGCCGGATCATAACACGTAGTAGGTGACTATAACTTGCAAGATCGGATCTAGAACATGGATATAATGGTGATAACATAAATGGTTCAGATCTGAAATCATGGCACCCGGGCCCAAAGTGACAAGCATTAAGCATGGCAAAGTCATAGCAACAGCAATCTTAGAACATAATGGATACTAGGGATCAAGCCCTAACAAAACTAACTCGATTACATGATGAATCTCATCAAACTCCTCACTGACCAGCGAGCCTACGAAGGAATTACTCACTCCTGGTGGGGAGCATCATGGAATTGGCGATGGAGAAGGGTTGGTGATGACGAAGATCGAAGATCCCCCTCTCCGGAGCCCCAAACGGACTCCAGATCTGGCCTCCCAATGAAGAACAGGAGACGGCGGCGGCTCCGTCTCGTGAAACGCGATAATTCTTTCTCCCCAAATTTTTCTGGAAAAATAGGATTTTGTAGCGTCGGTTTCAGGGTCTGCGGGGCCACCAGGTGGGGACAACCCACCTGGGCGCGCCTGGGAGGGCAGGCGCGCCCTGGTGGGTTGTGCCCACCCAGGTGCCCCGCTCAGGTGGCTCTTGGCTCCAGAATTTCTCTTATTTTGTATAAAAATTCCTCGCAAAGTTTCGTTCCATTTCGAGAACTTTAATTTCTGCACAAAAACAACACCATGCTAGTTCTGCTGAAAACAGCGTCAGTCCGGGGTTAGTTTCATTCAAATCATGCAAATTAGAGTCCAAAACAAGAGGAAAATCGTTAGGAAAAGTAGATACGTTGGAGACGTATCAACCCCGACACCGATGTAGTCCCCGAGGCCAACGCAGCTCCGGAGACCGACGACACCGTTGACGACCTTGACTTTGCCGCCGAGCAACCAGGCAAGCACCCCTCCTTTGAACATGCCTATATCGCCCATTCTTTCTCCCTCCTACTTGCATTAGAATTTGCTACTGCTTTGAGTTATCCTATTCTGATGCATAGCCTGTTTATTGTAACCTGCTATTGATACCTTACCTGCTTATCCTAAACTGCTTAGTATAGGCAGGTTAGAGACCCACCAGAGACCCCACTTTGACCCAGTTGCCCCCGCTGGATTATTAGATGACTCGATCTACGTGATCGACAGCCAGGCCCCGGCACCGCACATCACCCCCTTAGTTGTACGACACTACAGCGTTACTATCGAGTGCCGAGGGTGATACCTCGTTTAGCACTTCTAATGTTAACTCTGTAGAGTAGCTATTCGGTCGTGGTCCTCGAGGGTGATTCCTCCTTCACCAATCCCGATAACGACGCCGTCGTGCAACACCTCAAGTGTGAACCTCGAGGGTGGTTCCTCCTAAGTTCACCTTGACGACTACATTAGGTGGAATCCATCGAGGGTGATTCCTCAGGTTTCCCCCTAGTGTTTGGACACATGGTTACTTTGACTTAACACAGAACCATGATGACGTCGGGTCGGCCCTGAGGGGTACCCGCGAGTGATGTGGAGACGGGTTGACCTGGACGGTACCCAAGAGATAAATACGAGGCATGGCCGGGCATTCTTAGCCCTTGCCGCAAGTCCTCGAGACGGGGCGACGGGGTCACATCGATTGTGAGTCTCTGCTTGTTACTGCACTACCAAAACACTATTGACTTGGATATATGATCTGAGTGGGCCTCTAGCCTGATAGCACTAACCATCACTCGGGAAAAGTTATGGGCACTCTGCATCGTAGCATCAGCTGAAAGCTCTGTCACACGTCCAGTTCAGCATCGCGGCCGGGACGGACCGGCACCCTCCTGGTGCCAGGCTTGCTCCTGCACGCAACGACCCGGAGTGCACAGGGCGATGGCCCAAGACCCCTGAGCGCTTAGGATATAGACCGACGGGGACCTCTCTGCTGAGCTTTAGGTAGGGCTGCGGTGTGTCGTTTGGCCGAGGCCGGGCATGACCCAGAAAAGTGTGTCCGGCCGGAGTTAAGCGAGCGTGGTGGGTAAGTTGGTGCACCCCTGCAGGGCAGAACTAATCTATGCATAGCCGGATCCTCGGTAACGGACGCTCGGAGTTGTATCCTGATCGATACAACTAGAACATAATGATGAGAAATGGATAGTAGGGCTCTGGGATTGCTTTCTCGCAGGGAGTCGAGAAAGGATCTCTGGGGGAGGTTGAGACTTATTAATACTACTGCTATATATTGTGCTGATCTACACTCTTGTAATGATGCAAGACCGCTGAAGATGCTAGTCTTTGATAGGACTAGGCCTTCTCTCTATTCTGGCATTTCTGCAGCCCAGACCACATATACAGCCTTTCTTTGATAATGTTGCATATGTAGTGTAGATCCTTGCTTGCTGAGTACTTCGGATGAGTACTCACGGTTTCTTTGCTTTCTCTTTTTTCCCATATCCGTTTGTCGCAACCAGATGACGGAGCCCCGGAGCCAGCTGCCCCTGTCGACGATCACTACTACTACCTCGAGGATGGATACTATTGCGAGCTTGCCGACGACCAGGAGTAGGATCGGAGGGTCCTAGGCAGGAGGCCTGCGCCTTTTCGATCATAGCTTTTGTTTTGCCCCGCCTTTTCAAGGCCTATATGTTTTATCTTTTATATCTGTACTCAGATATCTGATGCTTCCGCTGACGCTTGTATGCGAGCTTATGTATTCGAGCCCTCGAGGCCCCTGGCTTGTAATATAAAGCTTGTATGGCTTTATTTATGTTTTAGAGTTGTGTTGTGATTCCTTCAAGTGAGTCCTTAGGCTTGATCGTGTGCATTTGCGTGTATGATTAGTGCATGATTAAGCCGGGGGCTTCACAGGTTGGTATCAGAGCCGACTGCCTGTAGGAATCCCCTTTCCAACTCCTTGGCCGAAGTTGAGTCTAGTCAAGGAAAACTTTTACTAACATGGCTGTGTGGCTTATGGGCCCACGTCGCCAATTGGGTGGTACTAGGATCTTTTATTCCTTGTCTATACTCTGGGACTCTGATCTCTCTTTTATTCAGGTTAAAGATTTTACTAACGCTGACACTTAGGATCTCGTAAATCTCGTCTACCCGGAAAGCTAGATATCTGTGCTTATTCCTTACCATTGATCTGATTAGTCTGATAAACATTTTCCTTTCCATTGGTTTGTTTAACCTTTCTCTCCGAGTTGTATTATACTTCTCATTGTCATCTGACTTTACCTCCGGATTCTCGCAAAGACTTTGTGATATATTACGACACCTCTCGTCAAGGATTAGGCTGTGTCCTAATGCAAGAACGAAGAGTAATTGCGTATGCTTCGCGTCAACTGCGTCCGCATGAAGAAAATTATCCAGTGCATGATCTTGAACTTGCTGCAGTGATCTATGCATTGAAGCTGTGGCGACATTACCTTCTGGGTAACCGGTGTGAGGTATATACTGATCATCAAAGCTTGAAGTATTTGTTTACTCAGCCGGATCTCAATCTCCGTCAACAGCGATGGTTGGAGACATGCACCCTTCTCATTTACTTCACGACCATCAGCTATCAACATCTTCCATGCTAAGTGCGCTAGTGGCGGTTCCCAAGCGATAAAAGTAAAGGTTTACTCCCCCTCCACCATCAATCACACTCCACGGCTTGTCCAAAACAACGGGTGCCGTCCATACCAACAACAGTCCCGGGGGAGTTTTGTTTAATTATTTGCATTTTTGAGTTCGGGACTGGGAATCCCTATTACCGCCCTTTTCTCGTGCGATGGCGAGTGAATAAACACTCGACCTAAGAATAACTTGCTTAGCATGGAAGATACCGAATACTTCCTGTCGTTCCATGAACGATCCAGGCACACAAAAAGGATATTTATTTGAAGTTTTTAGAGGTGGCACATGCAAATTTACTTAGGACGGCAGGGTAATACCACATATAGGTAGGTATGGTGGACTCATTTGGAATAACTTGGGTTTCAGGTTTTGGATGTACAAGCAGAATTCCCACTTAGTACAGGTGAAAGCTAGCAAATAGGTTGAGAAGCAGCCAGCTAGAGAGCAACAACGGTCATGAACATGCATTATGCATAAGTAACATTGGACACTAGCATGAGTAGGATATGAACACCATGAACATAAATATCATAGAGGCTATGTTGGTTTTGATTCAACTACATGCATGAACATGTGCCAAGTCAAGCCACTCGAACGTTCAGAGGAGGATACCATATCATCATACTACATCACAATCATCTTAACGCAATGTTGATATCCAAGATAAATCATTATCCACTCCTAGCTACTTATGCATGGCATGAGAAGCTATAATCTCTAATTGTCATTGCAAACATGTTTAATCATAATGGGCTGAATCATGGATACTAGGTTAAACATATTTACAAAAACAGAACAAGTCGAGTTCATACCCGTTTCTCTCTGCCACGGCCAGTTCAGTGAATATCGTCATTATTGCGTTTCACTTCCACGACCGAACGATATGAAAATAATAATAGTGCAAGAGTGCTATGGACTAAGCTGGAATCTGCAAACATTTATTCAACAGGAGAAGACAAGGTAAAATGGGCTCTTTGTTAAATCAACAATTATGCATATGAGAGCCACTCAACATTTTCATCGTGGTCTTCTCCTTGGTACAACTTGAAAGAAAGAAAAGAAATTCAGAGAAACACACTGAAATATTTTTGGAGTTTTTTTGGTTTTATTCGAAAGAAGCAAATAAAAAGGGAAAAGCAAAAACGAGAAAAAATATTTACACGGGAAAGCTCCCAATAAGCAAAAGAAGAACAAGGAAATCTTTTTGGGTTTTCTTTTTAGTGCTACAGCTAACTACTCTAGAAAGAAAATGCAAAAAGAAGCTGGAAATATTTTTGGATTTTCTCAAAGTTTTTCAAACACACAAGAAGAAAGCAAGAAAAAAAAATTAAGCATGGATAATACAATGAAAAAGTGTGAACACCGACAATTGAAATGTGTGAACATGAATGTAAAGTCGGTGAGAAACACATACTCCCCCAAGCTTAGGCTTTTGGCCTAATTTGGTAATCAGTCAATAGCCTGGATGATAGTTGGGGTGCTGAGGAGCAGGCACCCACGGATCCCACTGCTGAGGCTCCTCCTATGCTGCAGCCTGGTTGTTCCGGTAGGCGATAATATCCGCAGGCATAATCCTGTATCCGCCCCTGGCAATAGGATCAAACAAAGCAGGTGCAGGCAGTGGAATAATATCACGAGTTCTCACACTAAAAACCAGGTTATAAGGAATAGGAATGTTAGCATAATCGATGGTAGTAAACTGGTGGTGATTCATAGCCGCGTGATCTAGGTAAACCTTGGGCAAAGGATAATCATGCAGGCGAATCTGAACATTAAAGCGAGCTGCCAAACGAGTGGCGTAAATGCCTCCATGAATTTTACCCTTGGACTTATTAATGTGGAGGCGACGTGCCACAATAGCTCCCAAGCTATAAGTGTTGTCGCCCTCTAGTACACAACGCAAAACAGCAAGGTCTGGTGAACTGCATGCACCTACCTTCTCTCTAGCAAGCAAGCATTTTGTAATAAAAAGAGAAAAATAATGAACAACAGGAAAATGCAAGCCAGTGGCAGTGATACTCGACACCCCTCTCTCATCACCCACTGTTAGAGTACGATAGAAGCTTTCAAACTCTGCGGGCCTAGGCTCTGCCAGACTACCATCAGAACGAAGCAAGCATATTTCACAAAATTCAGTTAGTGGTATCTGACGGGGTTCAGCATATAAATTAAACTGCACTTCAGGGGGGTTATTCCTAGGAAGGAAAGTAAAACTTTGCACAAAGGAATTTGTGAGGAGGTGATACTGTTCGCATTCAGCTGTGATGAAGTAGGTGAGGCCCGCATTAGCAGCATATTGTGCAAATTCTTGAAGGATTCCAGCCTCTTCCATGAACGGGGTATGCGGCCATTCGCACGGCCGTAGCTCTACCAATCTCCGAGTATGGAGGTCACTATCAGATGACTCCCCAATCACTCCCTTGGAGTTCTTCTTGGAAGCAAACTTCCTAAAGATACTCATGTTTTTCCTATGAACAAAAATTCTGAAATTTTTAGTCCACAAATTTTTCTCAACAAAACTCTACAAAATTGGTAGCAACTACTCATAGGGAAGCATAGAGGCCATAGCAAGCATTCAAACTACTTAGAACTCTAAGAATTCAACATGCAAGCTCATCTACAGCAGCACCAAGAGCAGCTAATTATTCAAAATATAAACCACTAAAACAAAAACTAATTGGACAAACGGAGGAGTCACATACCAAGCAACAATTCCCCGAAATAGTTTTGGAAACGGAGCTTCGAGCAAAGAGATCGAAATCTGCGGTTTCGGGAGCAAGAACACGAGAGAGAGAGAGCAATGGAGATTTTTTTCTGGAAGTAAGTGAAGATGTGGGATGAAGAGATAAGTGAGGGGGGCCCACGTGGGGACCACAACCCACCAGGGCGCGCCTGGGAGTCCTGGTGCGCCCAGGTGGGTTGTGCCCACCTGGTGCACCTCCCTCTGATATTATTTGCACCAGAAATTTTTAAATAATCAAAAAAAATCGTATTGAATTTTCAGGGCATTCTGAGAACTTTTATTTTTGGGTCATTTTTTTATTGCACGGGAAAAATCAAAAAACAGACAAAACATGGCATTTTATTTTATTTAACTAATAGGAACAGAAAATAAAAGGTAGGAACAGAAGGTAGTGCTGACTAAATTCATCAACTTCATACCTCTCAAAAATGATCCATTAATAAGGTTGATCAAGTCTTATTAACAACCACTTTCGATTAGCATGAAACCGAAGAACTTTCGTAAATCACTAAGTTACCTCAACGGGGATATGAATGTCCCCAACAATAAGCATTTCATACTTCTTTTTGGTAGTAGGTAGAGGTAGTTGAAAACTTCCAATAGTGATTGTCGGAGATTTTTCAATAACATTAATACCATTCACTTGGAATTGTTTCTTCGGAAAGTGCACCATATGCTCATTACCATTGATATGAAAAGTGACCTTGCTTTTATTGCAATCAATAATAGCCCCTGCAGTATTCAATAAGGGTCTACCAAGGATAATCGACATGTTGTCGTCCTCGGGCATCTCAAGTATAACAAAGTCAGTCAAAATAGTAACATTAGCAACAACAACGGGCACATCCTCACAAATACCGATAGGTATGGCAGTTGATTTATCAGCCATTTGTAAAGATATTTCAGTAGGTGTGAGTTTATTCAAATCAAGTCTTTTATATAAAGAGAAACGCATAACACTAACACCAGCTCCCAAATCACATAAAGCAGTTTTCACATAATTCTTTTTGATGGAGCACGGTATAGTTGGTATTCCCGGATCTCCAAGTTTTTTAGGTACTCCATCCTTAAAAGTGTAATTAGAAAGCATGGTGGAGATTTCAGCTTCCAGTATTTTTCTCTTATTAGTGATGATGTCCTTCATGTACTTTGCATAAGGAGGCATTTTCAAGATATTAGCCAAGCGAGTATGCAAAAAGACTGGCCTCAGCATTTCAGCAAAGCGTTCAAATTCTTCATCATCTTTCTTTTTAGTTGTCTTAGGTGGAAAAGGCATAGGTTTTTGAACCCACGGTTCTCTTTCCTTACCATGTTTTCTAGCAACAAAGTCTCTTTTATCATATCTTGCATTCTTGGGTTGTGGGTTATCAAGATCAACAGCTGGTTCTATCCTAACATCATTGTCAGGTTCTTTATTATTTGTTTGAGTTTCTTCATGAACCTCATCATTATCTTTTTCATTATCAGAAGGTGAATGTTCATTACCAGATTGATTTTCAGCATCAGAAATAGAAACATCATTATCATTATCAGGAGGTTTCTCTACTTCAGGTTCACTAGAGGCATGCAAAGTCCTATCATTTTTCTTTTTCTTTTTCTTTTTAGAAGGACCAGGTGCAGTGGTGTTGTTCCTTTGTGAATCCTGTTCAATTCTTTTTGGGTGTCCCTCAGGATAAAGTGGTTCCTGAGTCATTTTACCTCCTCTAGTTGCAACTCTAACAGCAAAGTCATGTATGTTGTTATTCATTTCATCAAGCAATTCTCTTTGAGATTTAGCAACTTGTTCTAACTAGGTTTGTACCATAGAAGCATGCTTTCCCACACCTCTAACATCATTTGAGATTCTAAATAACAAGTCACTCAAGCGAGCAATCATGTCAGTATTGTATTTTAATTGTTTCATAACATTTGCATTGAACTGATCTTGTTTTCTAATGTAGTTTTCAAACTCATAAAGGCATTGGCTAGGGTGCATATTGTGAGGATTATCATTATCATTGAATTTCATTAGAGAATTTACCTCTACCACCTTAGGCAGTGGTGGTGTATCAAGCCCATGTATTTCTTCAATAGGAGGTAAATTTTTGACATCCTTAGCTTTAATACCTTTTCCCTTCATAGATTTCTTTGCCTCTTGCATATCTTCGGGACTGAGATATAAAATACCCCTCTTCTTCGGAGTGGGTTTAGATGGTGGTTCAGGAAGAGTCTAATCATCATAGTTTTTCAATATGTTATTCAATAATTCTTCAGCTTGTCCAATAGTTCGTTCCCTGAAAACACAACCAGCACAACTATCTAGGAAATCCCTAGAAGCATCGATTAGTCCATTATAGAAGATATCAAGTATTTCATTTTTCTTAAGAGGATGATCAAGCAAAGCATTAAGTAACTTGCAAAGCCTCCCCCAAGCTTGTGGGAGGCTCTCTACTTCAATTTGCACAAAGTTAAATATTTCCTGTAAGGCAGCTTGTTTCTTATGAGCAGGAAAATATTTTTCAGAGAAGTAATAAATCATATCCTGGGGACTACGCACACAACCAGGAGCAAGAGTATTGTACCAAGATTTAGCATCACCCTTTAATGAGAACGGAAATAATTTGAGAATATAGTAATAGCGAGTTTTCTCATCATGAGTAAAAATGGTGGCTATGTCATTCAACTTAGTAAGATGTACCACAATAGTCTCAGTTTCATAACCATGGAAAGGATCAGATTCAACCAAAGTAATTAACTCTGGGTCGACAGAGAATTCATAATCCTTATCATCAATAAAGATAGGTGAGGTAGCAAACTTAGGATCATATTGCATTCTAGCATTCAGAGATTTTTCTTTATACTTGCATAATAATTTCTCTAGATCATCTCTATCCTTACAAGCAAGAATATCTCTAGTTGTCTCCTCATTCATAACATAACCTTCCGGTACCTTAGGCAATTCATATCTAGGAGGGCTAGTTCTAGTGGGTGTTTCAAGATTTTCAATTTCAAGCTCATCATCAGATTCAACAACATCATGTTATCTTACTCTAGCAATTTGTTCATCAAGAAATTCACCTAATGGCACATCATCATCAAGCAAGGTACTAGCATCATCATAAGCATCATTCATAGCAGAAGTAGCATCATCAATAACTTGCGACATATCAGGATTAGTAGCATGTGGTGGTGTTGCAAGTTTACTTATAACAGAAGGTGAATCTAAAGCGGAGTTGGATGGCAATTCCTTACCTCCCCTCGTCTTAGAGGAAAAAATCTTAGTCTTAGCATCGTTCAGATTCTTCATAGTGAATAATTGATAATAATCCCAAGTGACTCAACAAATATAGATATGCTCCCCGGCAACGGCGCCAGAAAAAGGTCTTGATAACCCACAAGTATAGGGGATCGCAACAGTTTTCGAGGGTAGAGTATTCAACCCAAATTTATAGATTCGACACAAGGGGAGCCAAAGAATATTTGTAAGTATTAGCAGCTGAGTTGTCAATTCAACCACACCTGGAGATTAATTATCTGCAGCAAAGTGATCAGTAGCAAAGTAGTATGATAGTTTTGATAATAGTAGCAGCAGCAATAGTAACGGTAACAGTGATAGCAGTGATATTGTAGCAAGTGCAACAGTGACAGCAGTAGTAACTTAGCAGAAACAATATAAGATAAATTCGTAGGTGTTGGATCGGTAATTTTTTGGATGATATTCATCATGAGACAGTTATAACCTAGGGCGATACGGCACTAGCTGCAGTTCATAAATATAATGTAGGCATGTATTCCGTAAATAGTCATACGTGCTTATGGAAAGAACTTGCATGACATCTTTTGTCCTACCCTCCCGTGGCAGCGGGGTCCATATTGGAAACTAAGGGATATTAAGGCCTCCTTTTAATAGAGAACCGGAACAAAGCATTAACACACGGTGAATACATGAACTCCTCAAACTACGGTCATCACCGAGAGTGGTCCCGACTATTGTCACTCCGGGGTTGCCGGATCATAACACGTAGTAGGTGACTATAACTTGCAAGATCGGATCTAGAACATGGATATAATGGTGATAACATAAATGGTTCAGATCTGAAATCATGGCACCCGGGCCCAAAGTGACAAGCATTAAGCATGGCAAAGTCATAGCAACAGCAATCTTAGAACATAATGGATACTAGGGATCAAGCCCTAACAAAACTAACTCGATTACATGATGAATCTCATCAAACTCCTCACTGACCAGCGAGCCTACGAAGGAATTACTCACTCCTGGTGGGGAGCATCATGGAATTGGCGATGGAGAAGGGTTGGTGATGACGAAGATCGAAGATCCCCCTCTCCGGAGCCCCAAACGGACTCCAGATCTGGCCTCCCAATGAAGAACAGGAGACGGCGGCGGCTCCGTCTCGTGAAACGCGATAATTCTTTCTCCCCAAATTTTTCTGGAAAAATAGGATTTTGTAGCGTCGGTTTCAGGGTCTGCGGGGCCACCAGGTGGGGACAACCCACCTGGGCGCGCCTGGGAGGGCAGGCGCGCCCTGGTGGGTTGTGCCCACCCAGGTGCCCCCCTCAGGTGGCTCTTGGCTCTAGAAATTCTCTTATTTTATATAAAAATTCCTCACAAAGTTTCATTCCATTCCGAGAACTTTTATTTCTGCACAAAAACAATACCATGGTAGTTCTGCTGAAAACAGCGTCAGTCCGGGGTTAGTTTCATTCAAATCATGCAAATTAGAGTCCAAAACAAGAGGAAAAGCGTTAGGAAAAGTAGATACGTTGGAGATGTATCAACCCCGACACCGACGTAGTTCCCGAGGCCGACGCAGCTCCAGAGACCGACGACACCGTTGACGACCTTGCCTTTGCCGCCGAGCAACCAGGCATGCACCCCTCCTTTGAACATGCCTATATCGCCTATTCTTTCTCCCTCCTGCTTGCTTTAGAATTTGCCACTGCTTTGAGTTATCCTATTCTGATGCATAGCCTGTTTATTGTAACCTGCTATTGATACCTTACCTGCTTATCCTAAACTGCTTAGTATAGGCTGGTTAGAGACCCACCAGAGACCCCACTTTGACCCAGTTGCCGCCGCTGGATTATTAGATGACTCGATCTACGTGATCGACAACCAGGCCCTGGCACCACACATCACCCCCTCAGTTGTACGACACTGCAGCATTACTATCGAGTGCCGAGGGTGATACCTCGTTTAGCACTTCTGATGTTAACTCTGTAGAGTAGCTACTCGGTCGTGGTCCTCGAGGGTGATTCCTCCTTCACCACTCCCGATAACGACGCCGTCGTGCAACACCTCAAGTGTGAACCTCGAGGGTGGTTCCTCCTAAGTTCACCTTGACGACTACATTAGGTGGAATCCATCGAGGGTGATTCCTCAGGTTTCCCCCTAGTGTTTGGGCACACGGTTACTTTGACTTAACACAGAACCATGATGACGTCGGGTCGGCCCTGAGGGGTACCCGCGAGTGATGTGGAGACGGGTTGACCTGGACGGTACCCGAGAGATAAATACGAGGCATGGCCGGGCATTCTTAGCCCTTGCCGCAAGTCCTCGAGAGAGGGCGACGGGGTCACATCGATCGTGAGTCTCTGCTCGTTACCGCACTACCAAAACACTAGCGATTTGCATATATGATCTGAGTGGGCCTCTAGCCTTATAGCACTAACCATCACGCGGGAAAAGTTATGGGCACTCTGCATCGTAGCATCAGCCTAAAGCTCTGTCACACGTCCAGTTCAGCATCGCGGCCGGGACGGGCCGGCGCCCTCCTGGTGTCTGGCTTCCTCCTGCACGCAACGACCCAGAGTGCACAGGGCGATGGCCCAAGACCCCTGAGCGCTTAGGATATAGATCGGCGGGGACCTCTCTGCTGAGCTTTTGGTAGGGCTGCGGTGTGTCGTTTGGCCGAGGCCGGGCATGACCTAGAAAAGTGTGTCCGGCCGGAGTTAAGCGAGCGTGGTGGGTAAGTTGGTGCACCCCTGCAGGGAAGAACTAATCTATGCATAGCCGGATCCTCGGTAACGGACGCTCGGAGTTGTATCCCGATCGATACAACTAGAACATAATGATGAGAAATGGATAGTAGGGCTCTGGGATTGCTTTCTCGCAGGGAGTCGAGAAAGGATCTCTGGGGGAGGTTGAGACTTATTAATACTACTGCTATATATTGTGCTGATCTACACTCTTCTAATGCTGCAAGACCGCTGAAGATGCTAGTCTTCGATAGGACTAGGCCTTCTCTCTATTCTTGCATTTCTGCAGCCCAGTCCACATATACAGCCTTTCTTTGATAATGTTGCATATGTAGTGTAGATCCTTGCTTGCTGAGTACTTCGGATGAGTACTCACGGTTGCTTTGCTTTCTCTTTTTCCCATATCCGTTTGACGCAACCAGATGACGGAGCCCCGGAGCCAGGTGCCCCTGTTGACGATCACTACTACTACCCCGAGGATGGATACTATTGCGAGCTTGCCGACGACCAGGAGTAGGATCGGAGGGTCCCAGGCAGGAGGGCTGCGCCTTTTCGATCGTAGCTTTTGTTTTGCCCCGCCTTTTCAAGGCCTATATGTTTTATCTTTTATATCTGTACTCAGATATCTAATGCTTCCGCTGACGCTTGTATGCGAGCTTATTTATTCGAGCCCTCGAGGCCCCTGGCTTGTAATATAAAGCTTGTATGGCTTTATTTATGTTTTAGAGTTGTGTTGTGATTCCTTCAAGTGAGTCCTTAGGCTTGATCGTGTGCATTTGCGTGTATGATTAGTGCATGATTAAGCCGGGGGCTTCACAGGTTGGTATCAGAGCCGACTGCCTGTAGGAATCCCCTTTCCAACTCCTTGGCCGAAGTTAAGTCTAGTCAATGAAAACTTTTACTAACATGGCTGTGTGGCTTACGGGCCCACGTCGCCAATTGGGTGGTACTAGGATCTTTTATTCCTCATCTATACTCTGGGACTCTGATCTCTCTTCTATTCGGGTTAAAGATTTTACTAACGCTGACACTTAGGATCTCGTAAATCTCGTCTACCCGGAAAGCTGGATATCTGTGCTTATTCCTTACCATTGATCTGATTAGTCTGATAAACATTTTCCTTTCCATTGGTTTGTTTAACCTTTCTCTCCGAGTTGTATTATACTTCTCATTGTCATCTGAATTTACCTCCGGATTCTCGCAAAGACTTTGTGATATATTGCGACGCCTCTCGTCAAGGATTAGGCTGTGTCCTAATACAAGAACGAAGAGTAATTGTGTATGCTTCGCGTCAACTGCGTCCGCATGAAGAAAATTATCCAGTGCATGATCTTGAACTTGCTGCAGTGATCTATGCATTGAAGCTGTGGTGACATTACCTTCTGGGTAACCGGTGTGAGGTATATACTGATCATCAAAGCTTGAAGTATTTGTTTACTCAGCCGGATCTCAATCTCCCTCAACAGTGATGGTTGGAGACCATTACGGACTATGATTTGGGTATTTCTTATACCCCTGGCAAGGCTAATGTAATGGCTGATGCATTGAGCCATAAATCCTACTGCTGTGAACTTGAGGTTCAGCTACAGCAACCACTCCTGTATGAAGAGCTTCGAAAGCTAAATCTTGAGATAGTTCCTCAAGGATACCTAAAAACCTTGGTTGTTGAACCAGACCTTGAAAAGGCTGTTAAGAGTGCGCAAGCTAAAGATGCTGAAGTTGATTTGATGAAGAAAAATCTTCACCTTGAAAAGTACAGGGATTTCTCGCTGTCTGAAGATGGAATCTTGTACTTCAGAGACCGCATTGTTGTACCCGGCTTCGAGCTTATGACTGACAAGGTCATGGAGGAGGCACATGACACACCCTTGTCTATTCATCCGGGTAGCACCAAGATGTATCATGATCTCCGACAAAGGTACTGGTGGTCTAAAATGAAGCAGGATATTGCTCGACACGTTGCTGAATGTGACGTTTGCCGTCGCGTTAAAGCAGAACATCAGAAGCCTGCTGGAATTCTGCAACCCCTTCCTATTCCTCTATGGAAATGGGATAAGGTTCAGATGGATTCAATTACTGGCCTTCCCAAATCACAGAAGGGTCACGATGCTATTCTTGTCTTCGTCGACCAACTTTCTAAGGTTGCACACTTTCTGCCTGTCAAAGAAACTATCACTGCTAGTCAGTTAGCAGAGTTATATATCTCCAGAATTGTATCACTACACGGTATTCCTAAGGAGATCAATTCGGACCGTGGCGGACTTTTCACCTCAAAGTTCTGGGAAAGTTTCCAAGAAGCTATGGGAACTCATATTACCTGGAGTTCAGCTTATCACCCCCAGTCCCAAGGCCAAGTCAAGCGAGTCAATCAAGTGCTTGAAGAC
Source organism: Thinopyrum elongatum (assembly GCA_011799875.1). NCBI lineage: Eukaryota > Viridiplantae > Streptophyta > Magnoliopsida > Poales > Poaceae > Thinopyrum > Thinopyrum elongatum. Next base: position 606,893,474 of record CM022303.1, on the reverse strand, counting down.
ATGCTGCGAGCTTGTGTTATTTCTTTCGGTAAGAAGTGGGAAGAATCTCTTCCTTATGCCGAATTCTCATATAACAACAGTTATCAAGCCAGCTTGAAAATGGCCCCCTTCGAAGTGCTCTATGGACGTAAGTGTCGAACCCCTCTGAATTGGTCAGAAACAGGGGAACGACCGCTCGTGGGTCCGGATATTATTCAACACGCCGAAGAGCAAGTCCGTATTGTTCGAGAAAATCTCAAGGTGGCTCAGGACCGCCAGAAGAGCAATTACGATCGCAAACGATGGGGTTTGATCTATCAGCCTGGCGATCAAGCTTATTTGCGAGTCACCCCTATGAAGGGCACTCACCGTTTCGGAATTAAAGGCAAGTTAGCTCCCCGCTACATTGGCCCTTTCCGCATTGTTGCTAGACGTGGTCAGGTGGCATATAAATTTGAGTTGCCGCCGCAATTCTCTCATATCCACGATGTCTTCCATGTGTCGCAACTTCGCCGTTGCTTCAAAGAATCTCCGCACCGAGCAGTGGATCATGAGTTGCTCGAATTGCAAGATGATCTTTCTTATAAGGAGCATCCGATCCGCATTCTCGATGAAGCTAAACGTCGGACCCGCCAGAAGGTTACCAAGTTCCTCAAAGTGCAGTGGTCAAATCATACAGAAGATGAAGCCACTTGGGAACGCGAGGATCATCTTCGAGCGGAATACCCCGACCTTTTTCCTTCTACCTCCTGAATTCTCGGGACAAGAATTTCTTTTAGAGGAGGAGAATTGTAACACCCCTATGTAATGGTGTCACAGTAATCCATCATGATGATGCTAAGCTACTGTGATTTGCAATGATAATCATGTTGGATAATTCTCTCATTTCAATTCCTCTCAGAATTCAAATTCAAAATCAAGTGCAAAATAAAGTTGCTGAAAGTTTGCTGGAAAAATGTTCACCTTCTAGCAAATATTCCAAAACAAAGGTTGTTAAGGAAAACAACATCACCATCAACTCTAAAGGGGCCAGAGCATTTAATCCAGTACCAAAACAGCACTTTAAATGTCCTATTCATTTTTGAAAAATACCAAATGAATTCCAATCTTGCTAAAACTTTTTGTGGCAGTGCAGAATACTCCATTGTATTTATGTGGCCAAGTCCCACATTTTTACAAAATACTTTGCTAGCTAAAGGAAAATGCAACAGAAAAGAATAAAGAAAACAAAAAGAAGAATTAAAGAAAAAGGAAAGGGGCCACTGTTGGCTAGGCCTTAGTGCACAGTGTGCAGGCCCAGCCCAACAGAGCCGACGTCGCCTCCCTCCTCCCTGTGTCACCACGCGCGCGCGCGCCCGATGCCGTTCGCCGTCGCCACCGCACCCACTAGCCGTCTCGCGTTGCTACAGCGCCGCCGAGAGGATAAGAGGGAGCTCCTCGGCCTCCCTGTCATCCTCATCCACTTCCCCTCCTCCATAGTCTCTCTCCCTCTCGATCCCAACCCTACCCAACATGATCGCCGCCGTCGTCGCGTCGATCCCACGGCCACCGGCGGCCCCGTGCCTGCTGGCCTTGTCCACGGGCCTCGCCGTGGTCTGCCACCTCTTCTGGTGCCTCCAGGCGGAGCCGTGGACCCCTGCAGCCGCCGCTCGACCTTGTCCCGCATTTCTGCTCGCCGGCGATCCCCTTCGTCTCCGGCGACCCGTCTGCGGCTATTAAACCGCCACGGGCTTTTCATAGCCGCTAGGTGAGCCTCAGCCTCCTCCCCTGTCTCTCTCGTTGCCGTTAGCTACCTGTAAGCACCGATCCCGTCGTGCCCGAGCTCGCCTCCGCGGAGCTCGTCATCGGCGAGGCTCCGATGACCTTTTGGTCTCGGGCTGGTGCCCGTTGGAACCGCCGCATCGCGTAGTCCCTCGCCATCCCCTCCTTTCGCTCGTTCGCGCTTCGTATCACCATCCCCGTAGCTCGCCCGAGAACCTCGCCGCCGGCGACGCCATAGCGCTCGACTCCGGCCATTCTAGCCCGCGCCACCGCAGTAGATCGCCGTGGCTCGTCCTCCCAGTTCGAACGCCGCACGCCGCGCGTTAAGTGGTCCTCTGTGGCCGGATTACGACCACGTCCGACGCGCGCCGCCGCGTTTTGGCTTGCCGGAGCCAGCTCCGGCGCGTCTCTGGACGGCGTCCGACGTGGCGTCGACGTGGCCGTGCCTGGGTCACTGGCCACTGGGTCCCACGGGCCCAGTTGACCAGGTCAACCCCGCTGACGTGGCAGCTACTGCCACTGACTGGCGGGCCCCACCGCCTAAACCATTTTTGTAAATAATTAAATCTGTTAGATAATTAGTTAGACACTGACCAGTGGGCCCCTGTTAGTTAATTAGGTAATTAGATTAGTTTAACTCAGTTAGTTAGCCCACTGTCTATGACAGGTGGGCCCCACATGTCAGGTTTGACCTAGTCAGCCGTTCTGTTGACTGCTGACATCACCATTACGTCATGCTGACATCACCCTGCACTGTTCTGGATAATGTTGATTTAAATAAATAAAATAAACTCCAGAAATTCTTTAAAACTTAGAAAAATCATATAAAATAAACCGTAGCTCGGATCGAAAAACTTTCTACATGAAAGTTGCTCAGAACGACGAGACGAATCCGACCGTGCCATCTGTTTCCATGTCGGTACCCTCTACGAAGGTGAACATGCAACTTTTTGCCCATTTCTGATAGATGAATAGTGCATATGTTTTCTGTGTATTTATCTGTTTCCTCCCCCTCTTCTCTCTCGGTAGACCCTGACACCGACGTAGTCCCCGAGGCCGACGCAGCTCCAGAGACCGACGACACCGTTGACGACCTTGCCATTGCCACCGAGCAACCAGGCAAGCACCCCTCCTTTGAACATGCCTATATCGCCTATTCTTTCTCCCTCCTACTTGCATTAGAATTTGCTACTGGTTTGAGTTATCCTATTCTGATGGATAGCCTGTTTATTGTAACCTACTATTGATACCTTACCTGCTTATCCTAAACTGCTTAGTATAGGCTAGTTAGAGACCCACCAGAGACCCCCACTTTGACCCAGTTGCCCCCGCTGGATTATCAGATAACTCGATCTACGTGATCGACAACCAGGCCCCGGCACCGCACATCACCCCCTTAGTTGTACGACACTGCAGCGTTACTATCGAGTGTCGAGGGTGATACCTCGTTTAGCACTTCTGATGTTAACTCTGTAGAGTAGCTATTCGGTCGTGGTCCTCGAGGGTGATTCCTCCTTCACCACTCTCGACAGCGACGCCGTCGTGCAACACCTCAAGTGTGAACCTCAAGGGTGGTTCCTCCTAAGTTCACCTTGACGACTACATTAGGTGGAATCCATCGAGGGTGATTCCTCAGGTTTCCCCCTAGTGTTTGGACACACGGTTACTTTGACTTAACACAGAACCATGATGACGTCGGGTCGGTCCTGAGGGGTACCCACGAGTGATGTGGAGACGGGTTAACCTGGACGGTACCCGAGAGATAAATACGAGGCATGGTCGGGCATTCTTAGCCCTTGCCGCAAGTCCTCGAGACGGGGCGACAGGGTCACATTGATCATGAGTCTCTGCTCGTTACCGCACTACCAAAACACAAGCAATTTGGATATATGATCTGAGTGGGCCTCTGGCCGGATAGCACTAACCATCACACGGGAAAAGTTATGGGCACTCTGCATCGTAGCATCAGTCAAAAGCTCTGTCAAACATCCAATTCAGCATCGCGGCTGGGACGGACCGGCGCCCTCCTGGTGCCTGGCTTTCCCCTGCACGCAACGACCCGGAGTGCACAGGGCGATGGCCCAAGACCCCTGAGCGCTTAGGATATAGAACGATGGGGACCTCTCTGCTGAGCTTTAGGTAGGGTTGCGGTGTGTCGTTTGGCCGAGGCCGGGCATGACCCAGAAAAGTGTGTCCGGCCAGAGTTAAGCGAGCGTGGTGGGTAAGTTGGTGCACCCTGCAGGGCAGAACTAATCTATGCATAGCCGGATCCTCGATAACAGGCGCTCGGAGTTGTATCCCGATCGATACAACTAGAACATAATGATGAGAAATGGATAGTGGGGCTCTGGGATTGCTTTCTCGCAGGGAGTCGAGAAAGGATCTCTGGGTGAGGTTGAGACTTATTAATACTACTGCTATATATTGTGCTGATCTACACTCTTCTAATGCTGCATGACCGCTGAAGATGCTAGTCTTCGATAGGACTAGGCCTTCTCTCCATTCTGGCATTTCTGCAGCCCAGTCCACATATACAACCTTTCTTTGATAATGTTGCATATGTAGTGTAGATCCTTGCTTGCTGAGTACTTCGGATGAGTACTCACGGTTGCTTTGCTTTCTCTTTTTTCCCATATCTGTTTGACGCAACCAGATGACGGAGCCCCGGAGCCAGCTGCCCCTGTCGACGATCACTACTACTACCCCGAGGATGGATACTATTGCGAGCTTGCCGACGACCAGGAGTAGGATCGGAGGGTCCCAGGCAGGAGGCCTGCGCCTTTTCGATCGTAGCTTTTGTTTTGCCCGGCCTTTTCAAGGCCTATCTGTTTTATCTTTTATATCTGTAATCAGATATTTGATGCTTCCGCTGACGCTTGTATGCGAGCTTATGTATTCGAGCACTCGAGGCCCCTGGCTTGTAATATAAAGCTTGTATGACTTTATTTATGTTTTAGAGTTGTGTTGTGATTCCTTCAAGTGAGTCCTTAGGCTTGATCGTGTGCATTTGCGTGTATGATTAGTGCATGATTAAGCCGGGGGCTTCACAGTGTTCACCCTTTTGCATGAAAGGGGTATTTTGTCCGAGTGGACGTGCTTCCCGACTAATCGGGGTATGTTGACCGCGAGAAAAAACTTCGTGGCACTCGTATGTCTCCTAGAGGAGATAGACTAGTGGTCCGATGTGGACGTGCCATGAAACCCGGGTGGCAAGGCTAGCGCGTGGACTGATTCTCTGGAGAGAGGCCACTCATTATCCCGGGGCAACACCAACACATGCCATCTCTGAGTCCAAGTTAATGAAACTGACGCCTTGGACCCTAGTGGAAGGGCCAAGTTAACCTGCGGAGGGGCGTCAAGCTCATCTCATAGCGATCCTGAAGGTGACTTCAGTCGGGTGTTTTACGTGTCCGAGTGCACGGGTCCCCAAGGAGGGTGGTCAGTCGGAGTGACAGACGTCCTTTCGAAAAGGAACTGTGGGCAATCGATCGGATCAATTCGCCGTGGAAATTCCGGGTGAGGCTTAGCCCGACCGAGTGGCGACGCACGGGGCGGCCGAGTAGTGCGGACGTGTCCAACCAAGTGACGACGCACGGGGCGTCTGAGTGATGAAGACGCATCCGGCGGAGTGGCGACGCACGGGGCGTCCGAGTGAAGTAGACGCGTCCTGCAGAGTGGCGACGCGCGGGCCGTCCGAGTGATGAAGACGCATCCAGCGGAGCGACGATGCGCGGGGCGTCTGAGTGAAGTAGATGCGTCCCGCGGAGTGGCGATGCGCGGGGCGTCCGAGTGAAGCAGACGCGTCCCGCGGAGTGACGATGCGGGGCGTCTGAGTGAAGTAGACGCGTCCCGCGGAGTGGCGACGCTCAAGGCGTCCGAGTGAAGTAGATGTGTCCCGTGGAGTGGCGACGCGCGGGGCGTTCGAGTGAAGCAAACGCGTCCCGCGGAGTGATGATGCAGGGCGTCCGAGCGAAGTATACGCTTCCCGCCGAGTGGCGACGCGCGGGGCGTCCGAGTGAAGCAGACACGTCCCGCGGAGTGACGATGCGGGGCGTCCGAGTGAAGTAGACGCGTGATACGTCTCCAACGTATCTATAATTGTTTATTGTTCCATGCTGTTATATTATCATTCTTGGATGTTTTACAATCATTTTATAGTCATTTTATATCATTTTTTGGTACTAACCTATTGACATAGTGCCAAGTGCCAGTTGCTGTTTTTTGCATGTTTTTTACATCGCAGGAAATCAATACTAAACGGAGTCCAAACGCAGCGAAACTTTTTGTGAATTTTTCTTGGACCAGAAGACATCCAGTGGGCCGGAGAAGCACCTGGGGGTGCTCTGAGGGGAGCACAACCCACCAGGGCGCGCCTGGAGGCCCAGGCGCGCCCTGGTGGGTTGTGCCCACCTCGGGTACCCCCCCGAACCGCCTCTTTGCTCTATAAATACCCCAATATTCCAGAAACCCTAGGGGAGTCGACGAAAATCAATTCCAGCTGCCGCAGAGTCCAGAACCACTAGATCCAATCTAGACACCATCATGGAGGGGTTCGCCACTTCCATTGGTGCCTCTCCGATGATGCGTGAGTAGTTCTTTGTAGACCTACGGGTCCGTAGTTAGTAGCTAGATGGCTTTCTCTCTCTCGTTTGATTCTCAATACAATGGTCTCTTAGAGATCCATATGATGTAACTCTTTTTTGCGGTGTGTTTGTTGGGATCCGATGAACTTTGAGTTTATGATCAGATCTATCTTTTTATCCATGAAAGTTATTTGAGTCTTCTTTGATCTCTTATATGCATGATTGCATATAGCCTCGTATTTCTTCTCCGATATTTGGGTTTTTTTTGGCCAACTTGATCTATTTATCTTGCAATGGGAAGAGGTGCTTTGTAGTGGGTTCGATCTTACGATGCTTGATCCCAGTGACAGAAGGGGAACCGACACGTATGTATCGTTGCTACTAAGGATAAAACGATGGGGTCTATTTCTACATAAATAGATCTTGTCTACATCATGTCATCGTTCTTATTGCATTACTCCGTTTCTCCATGAACTTAATACACTAGATGCATGCTGGATAGCGGTCGATGTGTGGAGTAATTGTAGTAGATGCAGGCAGGAGTCGGTCTACTATTCTTGGACGTGATGCCTATATAATGATCATTGCCTGGATATCGTCATGATTTTTTGAAGTTTTATCAATTGCCCAACAGTAATTTGTTCACCCACCGTTTGCTATTTTTCTCGAGAGAAGCCACTAGTGAAACCTACGGCCCCCGGGTCTCTTTTCCAATATATTTGCTTTCAAGATCTGTTTTGCTATTCGCTCTTTTATTTATTTGCAACTTTTATTTTCAGATCTATTAAACCAAAAATACAAAAATACCTTGCTGCACTTTATTTTATTTGGCGTTCGATCTATCAATATTTACTACTCTCTCACGTCCGTTTGCCAATTTCTGGCGCCGTTGCCCGAAAGGGATTGACAACCCCTTTTACACGTCGGGTTGCGAGTATTTGTTATTTGTGTGCAGGTATTGTTTACGTAGTGTTGCTTGGTTCTCCTACTGGTTCGATAACCTTGGTTTCATCACTGAGGGAAATACCTACCGCCGCTGTGCTGCATCATCCTTTCCTCTTTGGGGAAATACCGACGTAGCTTCAAGCCGCATCAAAAGGAATTTCTGGCACCGTTGCCGGGGAGGATCTACAACATATACCAGGTTCCTAATCACAAATCTCATCTCCTCGCAATTTACATTATTTGCCATTTGCCTCTCGTTTTCCTCTCCCCCCACTTCACAAAAATTTGCCGTTTTATTCGCCCTCTTTTTCGTTCGCCGTTTTCTCGTCAGATCTGTTTTTGTGTTCACTTTTGTTTGCTTAGTCATGATGCCTCAAAGAAAATATTATGATGTTCCTTATCCCAATATTTTGCTTGAAATTGAGAAAAGTACTAAGGAATATATGACTACACAATTTGAGCACAACCAATATTTTACTGAAGAACTTAAGGAACACTCTGTTGTGCTGGAAGCTATAACTAAACAACTTGATGATATTAGTAGAGAGGTTTGCAATCTCCAATCTAAGTATGCTTTTGCTGAAAGTTTGCTAGGTAAAATATCCGATGCACAGGCTACCCTAGTAAATCAAATGGCCGCTAAACCAATCTCGTTAGAAGATAAATGTGATGAAGATCTTAAAATGATTGGTGTTTCTTCTATTGATTCCTTGTTTAGTAAAATTAAGATTGATGAAAAAGGGACTGGAGAAGAGTCAACTTTAGCTAGAAGGCGTCCCGATAATTTGGAGGGTGAAAATCTTGTTGAAAATTTTGATAAAAGTGGGTTTGAAGAGGTCAAGACTTTAACTAGTGATGTGCCCACTATTTTGGATTACAAAGACTTTAATTATGATAGCTGCTCTCTGATTGATTGTATTTCTTTATTGCAATCCATGATAAATTCACCCCATGCTTATGAACAAAATAAAGCCTTTACTAAACATATTGTTGATGCTATGATGAAAGCTTTGGAAGAAAAATTGGAGTTAGAAGTTTCAATTCCTAGAAAATTACATGATGAGTGGGAACCTACTATCAAAGTCAAGATTAAAAATTATGAGTGTTTTGCTTTATGTGACTTGGGTGCTAGTGTTTCTACAATTCTGAAATCTTTATGTGATGTGCTTGGTCTTACCGATATTGAAGAATGTTCTTTAAATTTGCACTTGGCGGATTCTACTATTAAAAAGCCTATGGGAAGGATTAATGATGTTCTTATTCTTGTAAATAGGAATTATGTGCCCATAGATTTGATTGTTCCTGATATTGATTGTAATCCGTCTTGTCCAATTATTCTTGGTAGACCGTTTTTACGCACTATTGGTGCCGTGATTGATATTAAAGAAGGCAATATTAAATTTCAATTTCCACTAAGGAAGGGTATGGAACACTTCCCTAGAACAAGAATTAGTCCTCCATATGAATCAATCATGAGGGCATCTTATGGATCTCGAAACAAAGATGACAAAACTTAGATCCTTGCATTATGCCTAGCTAGGGCGTGAAACAATAGCGCTTGTTGGGAGGCAACCCAATGAATAAAATTTATTTTTGCTTTTTGCTTTCTGTTCTTGGGTGTTTGCACAATAATTATACTGTTATAATTGTGTTTTTATGTTTTAGTTAGTGTTTGTGCCAAGTAAAACCTTTAGGATTGATTTGGGTAATAGTTGATTTGACCTTGTTGGAAAACAGAAACTTTTGCGTCCAGTAAAACAATTTTTAACTTTCATAGAAGAGACGAAAAATTATGATTTTTTAACAAAAGATTGATATACAAATTTCCTATGTTGTCCTAATTTTTCAGAATTTGTGAGGTTTCATAAGTATTCTAAATATTCAGATTTCTACAGACTGTTCTGTTTTTGACAGATTCTGTTTTCTTTGTGTTGTGTGCTTGTTTTGATGATTCTATGGTTTTCTTTGATGAGTTTTTGCCATAGAAAAGTTGGAATACAGTAGATATAATGCAAGAATAAAATATGAATTGGTTTGCTATAGAACTTATAGTAGTGATTTGCTTTCTTATACTAACGGATCTCACGAAGGTTTTGTTGAGTTTTGTGTGATTGAATTTTTCAAGTTTTGGGTTATCTTATGATGGATGAAGGAATAAGGAGTAAGAAGAGCCTAAGCTTGGGGATGCCCATGGCATCCCAAGCTATTATCCAAAGAGAAGTAAGCAACTAAGCTTGGGAATGCCCCGAGTGGCATCCCCTCTTTCTTCTAACGACCATCGGTATTTTACTCGAAGCTATATTTTTATTCGTCACATACTATGAGTTTTGCTTGGAGCGTCTTGTATGATATGAGTCTTTGCTTGTTTTGCTTTATGTTCTAAGTTATGAATCCTTGCTGGACACACCTATTTGAGAGAACCAAAATTATGCCATGACTTGTTAGAATTGCTCCCTATGCTTCACTTAAATTTTTATGAGCTATGGATTTGCTCTAGTGCTTCACTTATATCTTTTTGAGCACGGTGTGCTTTAGTATTTTTGAAGAAATGCTCTCATGCTTCACTTAGATTTATTTGGGAGTTAGTAATTTTTTTAAGAAATTCTCTCTTGCTTCACTTAAATTAATTTGAGAGAAAGAAGTATTATGCTCATGATCTTCACTTATATTTATTTGAGCTTATCAAAAGCAACACATGAAAATTAGTCCCAAAGTGATAGATATCCAAGAAGGATATAATAAAAACTTTCATGAAGATCATTGGACAAAATAAACTTGATTCCTTGTAATAGTTTTGAGATATGATGATGTGATATGTGAGTTATGTTGGTGAGTAATTGTACTTTAGTAAGAATATTGGTGTTAAGGTTTGTGATTCCCTATGCAAGCACGAAAGTCAATAATCATGCAATGAAATTATATCCTACTTGTGGTGCATTATTCGGTGTTAATTATGCGTAATGCTCGCTTATGAGATTATTTGTTTTTTGGTTGGTCGCTTCTCAATCTTTTGCTAGCCTTCATTTTGCACTAAGTATGATCACTACTTGTGCATCCAAAACCCTTTAAAACAGTTTTACCACATGAGTCCACTATATCTACCTATATGCGGTATTCTTTTGTCGTTCTAAGCAAATTTGTATGTGCCATCTCTAATTTTCAAAATAAACTTCTCTTTTGTGTGTTCGTACCGCTTGCGAGGCGGTGAGGGGTGGCTAATATTTTCCATGCTAGATGTGTTATTCTCACGATGAGTGTTTATTCACTTGTCATTGCACGAGAGTAAGGCAAAGGTATTAGGGATGCCTAGTCCTGAAAAGAAAAAATGAATTTACTTTATGTTGTCAAATAATAAATTCCTTGGAAAGTGTTGGTATGGAGGGCACCCGTGGATACGGCTAGCCATGGAAAGTGAAAGAAATGGTGGAAAAGGGAATAAACTTTATTTTCTGTTTGGGAGCCGCCTATGATATATCTAGCATGGAAAGTGTTGAGAACTCTAAGTCGTTTTCGTTGGTGGGAAAAGCACACCTCCCAAAACATTTTTTATCTCTCAATTTTCGCTTTGAGCTCTGGCACCTCTACAAATCCCTACTTCCCTCTACGAAGGGCCTTTCTTTACTTTATGCAATTTTTATTTTTAATTTGAGTCTCCATCTTCTCTTATAAAGCACCAACTAGGAGGCACTATGATCGTACTTGAGCATTGGGTGTAGTTAATATGCGAGTGTGTTTTATAAATGGATCAATGGTTGAGCATGATTGGTTAGGGATAACTTATTTTAGCGCTGATATTTTGAAAGACATAGTTGCTTGTTGATATGCTTGAGTATTTAAGTTATCATGTCAAAACTAGACTATTGCTTTGAACCATATAAAAATCCAACTGTCCATGCTATAAAAGAAAGAATATGATATGACATGTTAGGCAGCATTCCACATCAAAAATTCTGTTTTTATCATTTACCTACTCGAGGACGAGCAGGAATTAAGCTTGGGGATGCTGATACGTCTCCAACGTATCTATAATTTTTTATTGTTCCATGCTGTTATATTATCATTCTTGGATGTTTTACAATCATTTTATAGTCATTTTATATCATTTTTTGGTACTAACCTATTGACATAGTGCCAAGTGCCAGTTGTTGTTTTTTGCATGTTTTTTACATCACAGGAAATCAATACCAAACGGAGTCCAAACGCAGCGAAACTTTTTGTGGATTTTTTTTAACCAGAAGACATCCAGTGAGCCGGAGAAGCGCCTGGGGAGTGCTCCGAGGGGAGCACAACCCAGGCGCGCCCTGGTGGGTTGTGCCCACCTCGAGTACCCCCCGAACCGCCTCTTTGCTCTATAAATACCCCAATATTCTACAAACCCTAGGGGAGTCGACGAAAATCAATTCCAGCCGCCGCAGAGTCCAGAACCACCAGATCCAATCTAGACACCATCATGGAGGGGTTCACCACTTCCATTGGTGCCTCTCCGATGATGCGTGAGTAGTTCTTTGTAGACCTACGGGTCCGTAGTTAGTAGCTAGATGGCTTTCTCTCTCTCGTTTGATTCTCAATACAATGGTCTCTTGGAGATTCATATGATGTAACTCTTTTTTGCGGTGTGTTTGTTGGGATCCGATGAACTTTGAGTTTATGATAAGATCTATCTTTTTATCCATGAAAGTTATTTGAGTCTTATTTGATCTCTTATATGCATGATTGCTTATAGCCTCGTATTTCTTCTCCGATATTTGGGTTTTGTTTGGCCAATTTGATCTATTTATCTTGCAATGGGAAGAGGTGCTTTGTAGTGGGTTCGATCTTACGGTGCTTGATCCCAGTGACAGAAGGGGAACCGACACGTATGTATCGTTGCTACTAAGGATAAAACGATGGGGTCTATTTCTACATAAATAGATCTTGTCTACATCATGTCATCGTTCTTATTGCATTACTCCGTTTCTCCATGAACTTAATACACTAGATGCATGCTGGATAGTGGTCGATGTGTGGAGTAATAGTAGTAGATGCAGGCAGGAGTCGGTCTACTAATCTTGGACGTGATGCCTATATAATGATCATTGCCTGGATATCGTCATGATTATTTGAAGTTTTATCAATTGCCCAACAGTAATTTGTTCACCCGCCATTTGCTATTTTTCTCGAGAGAAGCCACTGGTGAAACCTACGGCCCCCGGGTCTCTTTTCCAATATATTTGCTTTCAAGATCTGTTTTGCTATTCGCTCTTTTATTTATTTGCAACTTTTATTTTCAGATCTATTAAACCAAAAATACAAAAATACCTTGCTGCACTTTATTTTATTTGGCGTTCGATCTATCAATATTTACTACTCTCTCACATTCGTTTGCCAATTTCTGGCGCTGTTGCCCGAAAGGGATTGACAACCCCTTTTACACGTCGGGTTGCGAGTATTTGTTATTTGTGTGCAGGTGCTGTTTACGTAGTGTTGCTTGGTTCTCCTACTGGTTCGATAACCTTGGTTTCATCACTGAGGGAAATACCTACCGCCGCTGTGCTGCATCATCCCTTCCTCTTTGGGGAAATACCGACGTAGCTTCAAGCCGCATCAACACGTCCTACCGAGTGACAACGCACGGTCTGCCGAGTGATAATGTCGTGTCCACCTGAGTGGCGACGATGCGCGGGAGGGTCGAGTGGTAGAGATGTGTCCCATCGAGTGACGGTGCGCGAGGCGACCGAGTGGGGGAGAGATGTCCAGCCGAGCGGCGGCGCACGGAGCGGCCGAGTGGTGAAGGCGTATCCAACCGAGCAGCGGCACGCATGCAGAGCGGCCGAGCGATGAAGATGTGGTTGGTTCCGTAGGTTCGCGATCGTAGTTTTTGTCGATGATGTTCTGGATGTTAGCGGGCCGAGTAGAAAAAGGCGAACCAGCCAGGTGAACCCTGGGGCTTCAGAGCCGAGTGAGCGCAGTCCGAGTGGACTCCACATCTGAGTGCACCCGCTGGTCCGAGGGAACCACAACCGGGCTGCGATCCAGTCGGTGTGGAGCTGGCTGGGCAGGCCGACGCAGAGTCCTGGGCTCGGAGGCGTTGGTGAGGTTCGGCATGGATGTGCCCACGAGCGCACGAGCGCTGTCCCATCCGATGGAGCCGGGCCGCTCGATCGCTTGCACGTGGGAGGAGTTGCCCACGTCTAGCACCGAATTAACCTGCATGCAAGTGGTTTAACGCTAATTAGGCGAGAGTTAAAGCCATTCATGCATGTAATGGACGGTCCCACGGCCATTTATCTCCTGCATGCAGGACATAAATGGGAAGGAATTAAGATTAGAAGGAAAGTGGAAGGCGGGGCGCAGAGCTCCCTGGTCGGCCACCGCGGCGGCGGTTTTTGGCACGGATCCATCACGAGGTGAGGCGGTCCGCGACAAATCCGAGTGCAGGATGGCGTTCTTCGGTGAGGCTGCACGCGGGCGGAGCCTGAGGCGGCGGCGAGACGATTCGGTGGCTCCCATTTGGTCGAGGACGTGGACAGCCTCGGACTCGGTGCCGCGTCGCGTGCGAGCATCGACCGCGGGGGTCGCCGCGGCGCGGTTGACGAGGGACGCCGCTGCAGCGCGCCGTGTCAGGCTGTCGCGGTCTCGCGGAGACGAGGTGGCTGCTGCAGCGCCAGGCCTGCGCGCACATCGCAACGACCACAGCCGAGCGCCCGCGCCGCCAGAGGGACTGCCGAGCGCCTGCGATCGCTGCAGCCGGCTGACGGGCGGGCTAAGGTCGACGGAGAAGAGGAAGCAGGAGGCGCGGGCCACCGCGCTGGCGGCCGTGCGCGAGGACAATGGCGACGACCCTTTGCGCAGCGCGTCGATGCCCTTTTCCCTTCCTCGTCTCTTGTCTGATCTATCCATCGCAAAATTTCGTTGTTGACCCCGATGGGCACCTGCTCGTACAGGGAGGAAAACAACGGATTTGTTAAGATCCACGATGATTGTTAGATCATAAGAGGATAGCATAGAAAGAAATCTCCCGATCGATCCGTTTGCAAACGGTTATGCACGCCTGCAGCATCAGGTGAAGATGTTTCTTCTCCTCTCCTTTTGAGATGCTTCGGTTACTTGTTGGGAAGACGAACAATATGATCAGGATGAATAGAAAATTAAGCATAAATGAATGAAAAAAAAACCATCGGCATCATGGCTCGATAGATGCCATGCCCCACGGTGGGCGCCAACTGTCGTGGGAACGATTCCGACAATAATAAGGGATAGGGTAAAGGAGCATGATCTATCGAGATGCATATGGGTGACACGGTGATTTTAGCGAGTTCGGGCCTCTCACGGTGGAGATAACAGCCCTACGTCGCGTGCTCCGGAGAGGCTTTGTTTTTATCTGAGTATGTATCCGGAGATTACAATGTATGTGAGAGAGAGGAGAACGGATCCTCATGCCTGAGCTAAGCCATGAGACTAGTGACGAGAGAGAGAGAGAGCTAGGAGGAGAAGAATGAGGGCCTGCCCCCAAGTCTAGTGATGGGGGGTGGCTTATATAGAGTGCACCACCCCTTCACCTCCTATGTTACAAAGTGGGGCATTGATGCCATAATATCAGCCTACTACTAAGATGATGCTTCGAGTGCCATGTCGACTGTTGGTCTTCACATATCCGAGTGAGTCATACGACCGAGTAGTTGACTTTCAGTCGAGTGGATGGTACGTTGCTTGTCCGAGTGGATAGTACGTTGCTTGTCCAAGTGGATAGTATGTCTGTATGAAATTTATCTGGACCCACCTGATGTGTGGACCCCATGTTTTAATATATTTTGACCCTTTGTGGGACTACCTGTTATGTGTATCCCCAACATGAGCCGAAGGAATCCTTGGCCTGATTGCCCTCTCAGCCCTTGGCATGACAGGGCAGCCCAAATCCTCAACGATCCACTCAAATGACAGGATGAATTCAGCACGTTCCGTTACTGGTTACACATCATTACAGCTCAGCTATTACATCCATTCCATGTGTACGAAGTGGTTGTGGCAGGACCTTCAGTGCAAGAATGTCCCAGCACCTCATGATGTCAACACAAGCTAGGTTGTGCTGTAAATTGCAGGTTTTTAGTTTCCCTATGACTCGAAATCCATTTCGAAGGCACACTTCAATCCTCAAGTTAGATTTAATTTTGAGAACATCGCCAGAAAGCTCTAACCAAACTTGCTGAAGTGACAATCGTTGCAGAGGACGCATTGCACTTCATAACAAACCCTGTGCAAGCGAAAAACATGGCATCTACACGTCGAATGAAGCCAGTGAGACAACACTGCACACTTGTAATATCTTTGTCTTGTGGTACCTGCATCAACCCTATGATGCTTAACAGCTTAACCCCCATCCTGACTATCCCCTCCTTGACCATCTATTTATGGATCAGAAGTCAGAACCCTTTGTATGAATGGTGCCATTTTCTGGTAACCAGGATAGCTGTTCATTCCAACAAAGTTCCCATCAAGATCCACAAGCGGGCCTCCGACTCCCGCCGAATTGGTTCGACATGTACTCAATAATCGCATAGGGTTCAACCGCTGGAGAGCCAAGCTCCACCCCACAACTTGAGGCCATCAATAACCCTGAACCAAACGGCGCCATACAGCCACTACTCTGCTGCAAGGCTCAAACTGCATGTCATGATCGAGATGTGCAGCATGGAGGCCAAGCCACCCACGTACTGAATCTTGACGACGGCATAATGGAAATATGCATGGTGATCCTGGCTCTAATCACCAAGTGACAATCTGATCGTTCGGGAGGCGTACCTCGATCGTCAGGTTGTCAACGATCTCTCCTTCACTGCCGGTGCCGGCAGTAGGTAGAAGAGGAGCCAAACTCGCAGATGTCAGGAAGCATGTAGCGTTGGCGGCGCGCGACGTGTGGATGCATAGCCCTGTGCGCTCAAGCAGCATGGTGTCTCCGACTCCGAGGAACGAGGCAATGGAGACGACGCTCCAGGACAGCTCGCTTCAGGCGCCTCGGCCAAAACACTCGACGGAGGGAGCAGCAGAACGCAGCCAAGATCTTGGCCTGAGTGAATAGCGGTAACGCTCATCTCTCTGTCCGTGCATGATTCCCCATCATCATCTTCGCGAGGCGGCCGTAGAATTAGGTAGAGATGACGCTGTACTGGACTCGATCGTGTGCGCGCAACAGATCTGAGAGATTTGGAAACGAACTCGCCTTCGCTTTTTATGTCCCGACTCAGTACCGAGTTGAGGATACCGACCCAACCAAACCTCCTATCCGCTTGGATGGATCCCATATAAATCCGTGCGTGATTCGCCCTCAACCCTCTTCCTCCCCGAGCTGCGCGATGTAAGCCTCTATTTTTCTCATCATCTGCTCACGTTTCCAATTCCAACACTTCCTGATTTACCGAAAAAGGGTTTCCCCCCGCTTTGTATTCCAAAGCAACCAACACCGAGTACAAAGATTGCTGTGGCGAGCAGCACAACAAGCCAAAAGAAAAAGAAGAAGAAACAAATGCCAACCACGGCAGCTCGGCAAAGCGCGGATGACCCGCCACCGCGGCGCCCACCGGAAACAAACCACCACAGTCCGAGACTCCGAACCGCCGCGTACCAAGCAGCACCTCCAAGAAGGAATGCGACGCCGACGACGCTGTTGCCCGGGGTGGATACCACCGACACCCTCCAGGAAGGAATGGTGGCACCCATAGGTGTCACCGCATCAGGGCCGAAGCCGGCAAGGATTTCTCCCGCACTCCAAACCCAACCGCCCAACCGGACGGAGCCGACCCGCCAAACCGTCGCCCACCACCATGCGCCAACGCAGTTGCGCCGCCACCCACGCCGCCTCACTACGAACACCACCACGAGGCCAAGAGGACCGGAGAGAAGCGCACCACGACGGGAGCAGCAACACTGAAGCCGAGTGGGAGGGAACCACCTCCACCGCCGTCGTGCGGGAGGCCTGTGCCTCCGGCACCGTCGCGGTCGCCGTCCGGACGCGGCAGCGGGGCATGCCGGGCCACCCCTGGCCCAGCCAGGCCCGAAGCGGGCCCGTTAAGCCCCGCCGGCCACAATGCAGCAGGCCGGCGTCGGCGCCGCCAGCACCCAGCCACTCGTCGCATCTCCCCCGCCTCCCGGAAGCCACGCCGGAGATCATCCCCGCTGCCGGCCCGCCCAGGCCCAGATGGGGCCCGAAGGGCCCAGATCTGGGCCGAGCGGGCGTCGCCAGATCACGCCGCCCCGCCGCCCAGCTGCTCGCTTGCGTCGCGCCACGGAACCCCGCCGCCACGCCAGACCGCCGCCGCCTAAGTGCACCCCCCGGTGCAGCTCCGCCCGCGCCGGAGAGCGACCGGGAGGGGAAGGGCAGGGAGGCCGCCGCCACCAGCAGCCCCGGGGCCAAGCCGGCCGCGGGCGCCGGCGACGGGAAGGAAGGAGGGAGGGAGGGCCTGGAGGGAGGAGGGAGGTCGCGCGGCTGGTCGCCCGCGGGGGGGGGGGGGGGGGGGGGGGGGGGC
Source organism: Thinopyrum elongatum (assembly GCA_011799875.1). Lineage (NCBI taxonomy): Eukaryota > Viridiplantae > Streptophyta > Magnoliopsida > Poales > Poaceae > Thinopyrum > Thinopyrum elongatum. Next base: position 606,875,707 of record CM022303.1, on the reverse strand, counting down.
GACGCGGTCGCGAGAGGAGGGGTTGAATCTTTTTCACATATACCACACTTCCTGATTTCCAATACAACACTAGGGTTTCATTAAATTGGAGCATTTTACAATCTGATATGCAGTTATGGTTATGCTCACAACACTAGCTAGGGTCATATTTGTACCGATTTTCCGCACCCCCGGCACACATATATACTATTCTGTCAGTATTGTCATTGCTTATCAGTTTTTTTTTTTTTTTTTGAGAAATTGTATTATCAGTGTATTTGTCACTGCTTGTATGATTGAGGACTTGTGAAACAAGCATACCCATCGTCTTAACATGTGTAAGAGGGAAAAAATTCAGCAAGCTAGGTCCTCATTTACATCCTTAATTTGGAATGTCTCAAAGGGGAGAAACCGTAGAATTTTACAGAATAGTATATACTAGTGGACGGAAGGCGCGGCAACACGCCGCGCCCGTTGCTGGGCTCTTGTCCATGTGTGCTTTGTTTTTCGTTTTGTTGTGAGCGAGCTGGTTTCAAAGAGATTCCTTTACAATTATGTTTGTTGGCAAATAATTTTTAGACTGTAGTATTGTTTATCATTTATTTTTAGATTTTTTGGCCATCCTATGTGGTTGTGGTTTTTTTTTTGTTAAATTGTAGTAATTAAAAGTAGATTTAAAAATTAAAACTATTTTATGCTGATTAATTTGTGAATAGAAGTTATGTTGTATATGGTAGTGTTGCAAAATATATATGATGGGTCGTTGTTCATTTTGGTATTTTTCGGTGTGTACAGGAAATTAGGGGATGGGCCGAAGGAGGCAAGGAACTTGATAATTCTATTTTCTGCAGAAATGTTGCAAGTGATCTCTCAAAGGAAAAAAGAGAGGAAAGGAAATATGTATCATGCAGTAGCATAATCACAAATAAAGGGTCATTATTGAGTTGGATAACCCTAGCCAACCCTGGACGACCAAAGGAGTGTGAGGACGGACCAAACCGACAGTGCTGCAAAACAGTTCAGAAGCTAGAGTATGTTTTTTTATATAATAAGAATGAAAAGAGCTCTCTTATTAACATCTTGCTTGCACATTCCGTATCAATTATTTTCACAACTCCAGTTATCCAAGCATGACCAAAATTTTAATTAGCTTGGTCTGCACACTTAAATATTGGTGCTCCAAAAATTAATTTCAAAATAAGAGGGAAGTCTTGCAGTGTGCCACACATGTATATTTAAGCCCCTGTATTAGTAAACATTAGATTTAAAATGTAATTGATTTATTGAGATTGCTTGTATAAAATCTAATTTAGGTACGTATGGATCAATTTTGAAATTTATTATATATGAGAACAAACCAAGCTGCACAGATATGAGAAGGAAACATAATAAAGAAATAAGAAAATGGAAGAGCAATTGGATACAGTAACTTCTAATTTTTCTCATGACTTTTGGATAATTGTGTTATATACCACGATTTCAATTGCTCTTAGACCTTAAGAAATTCTATTTAACATATATGCAACTTTCAGCTAATTTATTAACCCTGGATGAACCACTGATGATGAGCGAAGGGATGATTAGAACAAACTGATGTTGCATGGTTGCTTAGAAGTTTATACATGCATGCCACTTGGAAATTAGTATTGTCTGTTGTCAGATCATATCACCGTGTGTTGTTGGTCATACAGATTAATGAGCATTTAAACAAATACGAAAATCTAGTGTTCTTGGCAGTAACATGTCACTGGGAATAGCTCCTTTGTTGCATGAATGAAAAAAATAAGTTTGTAACTCATGCACATGGTAGCAAATGTTTTATTTAGAATTATTCTTACCTTTAAAATACACATGCGGCTGTTCAAAAAATGGAAGTTTATAGCACACAATAAAGGCATACTCAATTTTTTTGTCCTCCCATGCACTAACCCGAACAATTAACATGTGGTACAAGGGGGAGGTTCATTGTTGGAGATCTGAATCAGATTAGCACATCAGGACAATGCATCAACTCGAACGAAGTACCACATCAAAAAAGGGAAATTGAATCAGAGTCAGTGAGAGGAATTTGTTGAGAGAGAGAAGTGGCCAAGAACTTCACCTCAAGGCCGATGGGGAAGAACGCCGACTGCTACAGCTTTTCGTGCACGGTGCTTGTCATTGCCATCCGCAATGAAAATGATGACAAAGAAATTAGAGAGAGAGAGAGAGAGAGAAGCAGTTCAGGAGTAAGGGCGCGGTGCAGCGGAGCTGTGACCTCGTCCTCCGCGAGTTGTCGGCTCCCATGGCGGACTTTTGGAGAAGCATGGTGCAGAGGTCGATGTTGGAGCGGTGCGGACGCTCCTATTGCCTTCTTGTTGCAAACCAACCTATGGTTGGATAGTTAGTAAGCCAGCGATTTCACCGGCCCGCCAGATTGATGTTCTAGACTCGACATTGGTGCTTGCATTATTTGGATTTATTTCGGGCCTTTCGGTGATGTGCGTTCAGTGGGAGGAGCCGTTCCCGTCGACTTCGAAGCCGTCTATGGTGACTTCGTCAATCTCAAGATGGTTTGTTGGCTCAGTCTCTCGTAGGTGCTCATAGGGGTAGAGTGTGCATGCGTGCGTTCATAGAAATGAGTGCATGTGCATATGTATGAGCGTATGTGTTTGTACTGTGTTCAAAAACACGTCTGTTGTGCTGTCACTGTGGGCCGGTGGGGAGAGAGAAGAGTCACAACGAATTATCTAGGTGGACCATGAACGAACGGAGAAAAAAAATCATCAATCTCAAGATGGTTTGTTGGCTCAGTCTCTGGTAGATGCTCATAGGGGTAGAGTGTGCGTGCATGCGTTCATTAGAATGAGTGCATGTGCATATGTATGAGCGTTTGTGTTTGTACTGTGTTCAAAAACACGTCTGCTGTGCTGTCACTGTGGGCCGGTGGGGAGAGAGAAGGATTGTGACGAATTATCTAGGCAGACCATGAACGAGCAGAGAAAAAATTATCAATCTCAAGATGATGTGTTGGCTCAGTCTCTTGTAGGTGCTCATAGGGGTAGAGTGTGCGTGCGTGCATTCATAGGGATGAGTGTATGCACATATGTATGAGCGTCTGTGCTTGAACTATGTTAAAAAAAATATTTGTTGTGCTGTCACTACGGGCTGGTGGGGAGAAAGAAGAGTCACAACAAATTACCTAGGCGAACCAGGAACAAAGACAGAGGAAAAAACCTGATCAAAGCGATGTGATATTTGAATGAAAGCAGTTCGGTTAGACTTGACACACTAAAACGATGAATCAAATGTACCAGACCGAAACAAAAAAATATCAGCTAGAAAACCAGTATTGAACCAGTAGATAAACCAAAGACACGTGTTACTCTAGAAGAGCCTTTGCCTTAGTACTGCAAACGCACGATAGGCTGGATAGCTTAGCCGCTTTATGTATCTTATTATATATGGTTGGTTCGTGCCACCGCGCTCCGGCCAGGTAACGTATTCAATTTCTCATATCATGAAGCGCTGCATCCGTTTATTTTTACGCAATACTTCATTTGTTTGGTTCGTGCCACCGCGCTCCGGTTTCTAGTCCCGTCAGATTTGAGCGGTTTCAGTTTTGTGAAATGCTGCATCGGAAAGCACGGCTATTGAAAACATCATGGGGAACAAATGCTGGCTTTCTTTTTCTGAAATCGATCAGAAACCGTGGATTTTCTCCGAAATAAACGCGTCGTACGACAAGCACGCTACCACGCTCACGTAACTATCTTCATGTGCGTCGCATGGCTCGTTAAGCAGGTGTTTGGTGCTTAATTGTGTGCGTGCGTGCGTGTGTGTGGACGGATCGATGGCCGTAGGAGGTAGGACATGCATGCCAGAAACGGACGGCCGATCGATCTTGCACGCCAACCAATAAATCAATCACCACACCACATCCGCATGCAATGGCTACATCACAATCGAATGCATGAAAGGGGCGTTTACGACGATTGACTGAGTGAGCCAACACATGAAGGGCAAGCAACCTCTCTTGACTTTTTTTTGGTATGCAAGTTGTTGCTAAAGCTATGCTCCTTAAAAAGAAATTACGGGAAGCTATGCTCCTTAAAATAGAGAGAGTACAAAGGACACACGGTTTGTCGGATGGATAAAAGTGGACAAGACATTCGTTAACCAAATCCTCAGTTAAAGTTAAATTCTATCATGAAAAACTTTTTTCTGTGGAAACTATAAATAAAAGGTTACAAGCTCTAATTAATGATACTTAATTTTAGTTTACACAACCCATCAACAGGGCCACACAAGGGGCATCTTTCTTGCAGAATGCTTGCCTCCAGACCAAGTTGTTGCACCGGTTGGACATGTCTCCCTACTCGCTACGATGTGTTTTATATATTTTGTGTCTACTGGTATTTAATTTGGTTCATCTAGGACACATCTAGATGTGACATAATTTTTTTTTCAAAAAGGGGGGACTCCCCGGCCTCTGCATCAGAATGATGCATACGGCCACATTATTTAAAAATAAAGTAGTTCAACAAGGTCTTAAAGTCTGAAAACAAAATAACGGCAAGCTCACAAAGAGCCACAACGCCAATAAACAAAAGGCCCAAAAGCCACAACCGGCTGGCATAACAAAGATAGGTAAACTAATTGCCTATCCTATTACATGACCGCCATCCAAACCGGTTGAAGATATCCCGCGCTACCATCTCCCACCGGACAGATCCAGTAACCAAACGCTCCCTGCCCTCCGTCGGAGTGAGTAATGACCATATACGAATCAGCGCAGTAGCTCGGAATAAAACCTGCAAAAAATGAATATTTGTTGTTCTGTTAAAAGCCAAATCATTTCTGCAATTTCAAATTGCCCACAACAAAGCACATACTCCTACACGAATGTGTCTAGCTGTTTCGGACTCTATCCCAACAAGCCACGTTCCAAATAACATACTGACCAAATTCGGAGGAGTAATGTTAAAGGCAATATGTACCGTGTGCCACAAAACTCTTGCCAACGGGCAGTCAAAAAAGAGGTGCTTGATAGTTTCGTCCCGATCACAAAAACTACACCTAGTAGATCCTGTCCAGTTGCGCTTAACCAAATTATCCTTTGTTAAAATGACTTGTTTATGTACAAACCACATAAACACTTTAATTTTCAAAGGAACTTTAACTTTCCAAACCTCTTTGGAACTAGGAATAACACTAGAGTTAATGACATCGATATACATCGACTTAACTGTGAACTCTCCAGACCTAGTGAGCTTCCAACGCAACTGATCGGGCTGATGAGATAGCTGAACCTCCATCAGTCTACTCACCAAATGAAGCCATGCTTCCCACCGGTCACCAACAAGCGCCCTCCTAAACTGAATATTGAGGGGAATGGACTGCATAATCGTTGCAACAAGAGCATCACGACGTAGAACAATACGATACAGGGACGGATACTGAAGCGCCAACGGCGTTTCACCAAGCCAGGTATCCTCCCAGAAGCGAGTGATGTTTCCATTACCGACTATAAACTTTGTTCTATTAAAGAAGACAGCTTTGACTCTCATAAGCCCCTTCCAAAACGGCGAGTCCGTCGGTCTCACTGTCACCTGGGACAACGTCTTGGACTGCAGATACTTACTACGGAGAATCTGCGCCCACGTGGCCTCAGTCTCAACTGATAGTTTATACAGCCACTTACTGAGAAGACATCTGTTCTTGACTTCAAGATTCTCGATACCAAGGCCCCCCTGGTCCTTTGGTCGACAGATGATATCCCATTTGGCGAGTCGGTATTTTCTCTTTAGTTCATCACTTTGCCAGAAGAACCGGGATCGATAGAAGTCCAGCCTTTTCCTAACACCAACTGGGACTTCGAAGAAAGATAAGAGAAACATAGGCATACTCGTGAGCACCGAATTAATAAGAATCAGTCGCCCTTCATATGACATGAGTTTGCCCTCAGTTTTTTTGGGGTCTTTTTGTGTTGTTAGGCTAGGCCTTCAGTTTTATCTCTTGGCTACGCTATGTCTCGCCTCGCCTACGATGTTGATCCACCCGAATCATCACACCACGCGGTGCCTAATTAACTTAGGAGGTAAACGGTGTCGTGTCATCCAGATGCGTCGATCATGATCAAGTTGCTTGATATGCTATGAACTGTGACCGGCAATAAGTTTGCGTTTGTGATCGTTGCTTGCTCTGGAATAACTAATGCTTGGCCTGCATGATTTAGAATGTTCAAAAACTCATGTATAACTGGCAGAGGTTAATTGCCCAGTAGTGGTGGATTTGGAAATTGTGTTGGTTCTAGAGGTGGAGAGAAGTCATCATCAAGGCCTATATTACAACGGAAAAGATAAGTAATCATTCAGGCAACCATTTATATATAACTAGCATAGATGGGGTGCACCATTGAGTATCAAGTGAAAATATCCTCTTCTTTTCTTGTACCGATTGTATTCAAGAAATAAATTCCTCCCATGTACTTTATAAGCAGTGCTAAGTGTCACAAATGGAGTCCATCAAATCACGCTGAATGTTAACCGAGAGATGAACTTGAACTGAGATTAAACGTACCACAACGCCTTACCGTTTCTGACCTATGAATTGATTTTGGCGGGATTAACCGAGAGATAAACTTGAACTGAAAACAGAAGCACCAAACAGAGAGTGGCCTTTGCAGCAAGAAGCAGAGGATCACTGGATCAGCCAGGGTCTTCTTTTTTTCCTAATATAAAGGGTTTCCTCTTTTTCCATTTCAAAGAAAATACCTAGTGTGCTACAACCGTTTCAACCAGAAAAAAGGAAACAAAAAAACCAAAAGGCCTGCCCGGGTAACCCGGCAACATCTCCAACTCTGCTCAGAGCCACACCCTCCCTAGACAAGGAACACAGGACCTTAGCAGTCCACAATTTAGCAAAGCTGAATTAGTCGGTTACATGAGCCGACAATTTTGAGCCAGGCTTATAACAACCAGCCACACCCTAGACAAGGAACACAGGACCTTAGCAGTCCACAATTTAGCAAAGCTGAATTAGTCGGTGACATGAGCCGACAATTTTGAGCCAGGCTTATAACAACCTGACACCCAGAAGCTAAGACCCAACCTGGCTTCAAGTATGAAATTTTAAGTTTTTAACTATTGCCGAGCCCGACATACAAGCCCGAAGCACCTCTGCTTTGACAGCAGAATATGATTTGAAGGCTCACGAGCCGAAGGAATCCTTGGCCTGATCGCCCTCGCAACCTTGGCCTGACAGGGCAGCTCAAAACCCTCAACGATCCACTCAAATGACAGGATGAATTCAGCATGTTCCGTTACTGGTTACATCATTACAGCTCAGATATGCAAAAGAACAACGCAGGTACAGCTCGAGCAACAGGAATGCAGATACTTCCATACTCCGGTAGAAAAGTACGTTCATTCCTTTGCCACCACGACGTCCGCCCTCTTTTAATGCGTTTGGGTTTGGTTTCCCTGAATTCTGGGCGGAAAAAGGGCAAAGGCCATCTGTATGTCTTTTCTTGCGATGGGGGATTTCCATCGCACTCGATAGTATCAGCTTCCCTAAAATAAGTGTGAAAATAAGCTTATCCCAACAAAGCACAAGCAGTAGTATCTGTCTGCTCTTGAATGGCATGACACAGGAGGAATGGCGTCTCTTCGCAATCATAGAAGTTCATTCCAAGAAGATTCCCACGAGTATCAACAAGAGGGCTTCCAACCACATGCCTGGTGATTTTACAAGTGGAGACCATATATAAGTGCTTTGCAATCGAGTTTGCTTTCGTGCAGCAAAAGCTCCCCCCTCATGGCCATTAAATTGAATCCATAAAAAAGGCATCCCACGGCTATTACATACATTCCATGTGTACGAAGTGGTTGTGGCAGGACCTTCAGTGCAAAGAAGATCCCAACACCCCATGATGTCAACACAAGCTAGGTTGTATTGTAAATTGCGCATTTTCAACATCCCTATGACTAGAAGTCCATCTCGAAGGCACACTTCAATCCTCAATTTAGATTTGATCTTGTGAACATCACTTGAAACTCTAACCAAACTTGTTGAAGGGACAATAGTTGCAGAGGATGCATTGCACTTTGTAAAAAAAAACTGTGCAAGCGAAAAACGTTGCATCTCCGTCGAATGAAGCCAGCCAGTGAGACAACACTCCGGGAAATCCTTGAAGCAACGACTTTATGGAGTTCAGCTCATATCTCACCGTCGAATAAATCTTCAAGGAAATTAAGCACACTTGTATATCTTTGTCTTGTAGTACCTGCATCAACCCTATGATGCTTAACAGCTTAACCCCCATCCTGACTATCCCCTTCTTGACCGTCAATTTACGGATCAGAACCCTTTGTATGAAAGGAGTCATTTTCTGGTAAGCAGGATAGCTGTTCATTCCAGCAAAGTTCCCATCAAGATCCACAAGCGGGCCTCCGACTCGGGCCGAATTGATCTGACAAGTGCTCAACAAAATCTCATAGGGTTCAACAGCGAGAAAGCCAATCTCCACCCCACAACTTGAGGCCAATGACAACCCTGAACCGAAACGGCGCCATACAGCTACCACTCTCCTGCATGTCATCATGGGGATGTGCAGCATGGAAGCCAAGCCACCTACGTACGTACTGAATCTTGACGACGGCATAATGGAAATATGCATGGTGATCCTGGCTCTAACCACTCAGTGACAATCTGATCGTTCGGGAGGCGTACCTTGATCGTCAGGTTGTCAACGATCTTTCCTTCAGTGCCGGTGCCAGCAGTAGGTAGAAGAGGAACCAAACTCGCAGATGTCAGGAAGCATGTGAGCCGCTTTTGAGTGGATCTCCCGACGGAGGAGGGAGCAGCCGAACGCAGCCAAGATCTTGGCCCGACCGCCTGAGTGAATAGCGCAATGTGACGCTCATCCCTCTGCCCGTGCGTGGTAATTCCCCATCATCATCTTCGCGGGGCGGCCCTAGAATTAGGCAGAGATGACGCTGGACTGGACTCGATCGTGTGCGCGCAAACAGATCTGAGAGATTTGGAAACGAACTCGCCTTCGCTTTTTATGTCCCGACTCAGTCCCGAGTTGAGGACACCGACCCAACCAGACCTCCTATATATCCGATTGGATGGATCCCATATAAACCAGGGCAACCCTGTTTATTTCCGTGCGCAATTCGCCCTCAACCCTAGATCTCCAAATCCCCTCCTCCCCGAGCTGCGCGATGTAAGCGTCTATTTTTGCTCATCATCTGCTTACCTTCTTCCAACACTTCCTGATTTCCCATACAACACTAGGCTTTCATACAATTTTGTGAGCATTTTACAATCTCATATGCAGTTATGGTTACGCTCACAACACTAGCTAGGGTCATATTTGTACTGATTTTCAGCACCCAACGCACATATAAACTATTCTGTCAGTATTGCCACTGCTTATCAGTTTTTTTTTTTCAGAAATTGTATTATCAGTATTTGTCACTGCTTGTATGATTGAGGACTGATGAAACAAGCATACCCCTCATCTTAACATGTGTAAGAGGAAAAAAAAAATCAGCAAGCTAGGTCCTCATTTACATCCTTAATTTGGAATGTCTTGAGAGAAACAGTAGAATTTTTCAGAATGCTTCCATGTCAGTGCTTGATGTTGCCTTCCTGGTTAAGGAGGATCTTGAGTTCTTGACAAGAGGAAGTTGGCCATGGCCGCTGCCATGTAGATTTAGCCCGTTTTTCTGTGTTCTTCCTTTTGTGAATATTTTGTACAGTTTTGCTAAAGCACATCTAGATGTGCCATAATTTGTACTATTGAATTCTTTTGCTGTTCTCCTATCTTAATGAAAATTGGCAGAGGGCTTGCCTGTTACGTCGATTTATTTTGTTTCCAGTTAATGTTGGGGAATTATTATGAATTTATGTCTTTATGGTCGAACCTTATAGGAGGCCTTAGTTTGCTCTTGCAATATAAGCATTTTGGATTTACTTTATGCTGCTGCAGGACTGCAAGCGCGAGTTTGGAGAGGGAGCAGAGAGCCATAAACAGAAGAAACAAATTTGACTCATCATTGGCTTCAAGTGGGAGTCATGTCTCAAAAGCCACTAACAGCAGGATCAGCAAAGGCAGGAAAGTGATGTTAAAACGTGAGCCATTGCTTCTGAATTTTAGGCTTCTTCCTTTTTGTGCACATGTGACGTGTATATGTTGCTCTAATAGAACACTCACAGTTCTGCTGAATCATGTTCGTTAATAATTGTAGTTCATGCGGTTCAGGCGGCGTACGCTGCTGCTGAGGAGAAACAATGTGCTCTTGAGGAGACTTCCTGATCGAGATGCTTCGGCCAGTATCTTTGAAGAGAGACAGTTTGGTTATCTAGTTGGGCGTGGTCAAGAGTACTATAAAACCTGCACCAATATAACCAGAGATTTGTCTTCCATTATCGTCTCGATTGCTTTGTTTGATGGTGATTGTGCCCCTATATATGTATTCCTAATTTGTATTTAGTCGTACTCACTTTGTGATAATTTTGAATCATGTTCTTGTGCAGGAGAGAAGATGTTATTTGCATGCTCGGGCATATGTGTATCATACGGGTCAACTCAATTTCAGCTGACAAGATTTGCGACTTCGGCACGTTTGGTTACTGCATATAATGATAACATGAATAGGGATGATAATTTGAGGGTTGGTGCTACTAATCAATTATTGTGTTCTCCATTTTGCTCTGTTTATCAATAGAAGCTAAGTGTGGCCATTCTGCACTGATGTGTTGTTTTCGTCATCGACAGATTGATGTACGCCTTCCTAGTAATGCAATTACAGAAGGGTTTTTGGGATTATATGGTCGAGATATTGCTATTGTCACGACGGCGGGCCTGCCAAGTGTCCGTTCCGTAGAACTGGACCTTCAGGCACAGGCACTACCTGCCTCCCCTGGTTCGCGTGTACTAGCTGCTGGGCGCGCTTTCATGTCAGCCTGTATGATGGCCATGCGTGGGTCTATCTGTATGGAACATCCCAGCAGGTGGATTTCTGATGATGGGCAGCATATCACAGAGGTATATAATGTATCACTGTAAATGTGCCATATTTCCTTTATATACAAACCCTACAACTTTACTTCTGTTTTAGGCTGCATTAGGAGGGCCACTGATATCAGATGATGGAAGATTTCTTGGCATGAACCTTGACAATAAGGAGTGTGAAGCGAACGCTACATATTCCTTTTTCATACCACGGGACTTACTTTATCAACGTTTGAAGCATTTTCAGATACTCGAGTATGTCTTTTACACTTCCTTTTTTTTTGAGGGTATGATTTTTTAGGGTGTGTTTTACACTCTCAGTATATGTGAATTGTATCTTCCCTAGTTGTCACACATTTTGAAGTGTTTTGTTGAATGTTTATAAGCCTAATTTCAAGGCCTTCAATTTTTTAACTTCTTAAATATGTGCTTCATGTGTTGGTGTGACCAACGTTTTTATCATAACAACTCTGGTGTGTTCTATTGCAGTCCTGAAGAATTCATTGCCTTCAGGTGTATCAATGATAGTCCCTTCAGGTGTGAATAATCATACAAGTCACCATTCCAAATGTTACCTATTGATCTCGCGATAATCGGCTTCATTGGGATGATGTGCGTCACACGGCTTTGGTGCGACACGCACCTCGGGTGCGACTTTGTGCCGAATCTCGGCACGGGGCTGCTGATTTTCAGGCCAGGAGCCATTCACCGGCGAGGGCAGCGGCTGGTGCTCCTCAATGCCGACGAGGTGGTGATCGACGCTCGTGGATGGCGCGACGATGCGGGTCTCACGGTGGGCCAGTTGGTGCAGTTTCCGTGCCACTTGGCGAGGATTGCGGCGGCTGACCGGTGGGGCGACTCCGGTGCGGTTCCCAAGGTGAGTAATGGCGAGAGGGGAGGGGAGAGAGAGAGGATATTAGGAGGCCCACGCCGACGCCTCGGCTCTCCACCCCATTCGCCCCCCCCCCCCCCCCCACACACACACCTTCGAACCACGCAACTCGCCACGCTTCGCCGCATTGAGAGCTAGGGTTCGATGACGACGCACGAGCAGCAGATGTGGGCGCTGGCCGCCGGAGACGAGGTGATGATGGGGAGGTTGAAGGAGATCGACCGCTGGTTCCCCACGGCGAAGGCGCTCAACGACACGTCGGGGATGGTGAGGGACAAGCTCAAGGGGAAGGAGATCCTCAGATGCTTCCCCAACTACGACCGCCAGCCGGCGATGGGGGTGTTGCTCTGGGCGATGCTCGAGGCGGAGTCGCCGATCCCAGAGCAGAGGGAGAAGTGGAAGGTGTTTCGGTCTCTCCGCTACCGCCAGATCCACCCGCCGGCGCCTCCGCAGGCAGTGGTGGTGGGGATTCCGGCTCCCGGGTCCAGGTGGATGCCGATCGAGATCGAGGGAGACAAGGAGGAGACGGAACCACCAAGGCGACGGATCAGGGCTCCAGCGACTCCAACTGCGCTTCCTCGACGCTCTCCCCGCTTCCCGAGGCGCTCCCCTCGCCTCCAAGCTCTCTCCCGCCGCCAGTAGGATGCTCGCCGGCCGGCAATCGTTTCTGGTTGCTGGCCGGGGAGGGCTCCGAGGAGGAGGGGGAGGGGGAGGCTCCTTTCTTCTCTTCAGGTATGGAAAAACACACCAAATACTTAGCATCTACTTCGTCAATTGATGCAGAGGATGCTAGGGAATTTAGCCGAAAAGGGATGAGAGGATTTAGATCCAAAATTAGAAACAAAAAAGGGTTTCAATCCCAAGATGTAGAGGAATACAGCAAAAGTGATGCAACCTTTAGTGAGAAAGGAGGGGGGAGAGATTATGGAGATCATGGGAACATTAATTTGGGGAAAAGTTTCAACCCTAAAGGGATAGATGCTAATATTGTGAAAAAACATATGGAAAATGGAAATGTTCCATCAATTGTGTCTTGGTATGAGGAAGAGGGGATTGATTTTGGGGAATTAGAAATCAAGGAAACCCCTATTGGGCCACATTTGGCTCCAAAAAAGGGAAAACAGGAAAAGGAAAAAAATGATGACCAAAGGAGACCTCTAATTATTTTTGGAGGCTCTGTTGGAAAGGATATTGACACGGATGTGGACATGGGCCTATCCTGGTGGAGGACAAATGGGCCAAGTAGGAGCCCAGCCCAGAAAGAGAAAGGGGGGCAGGTGGATATAAAGCAGGGGGTGGGGGAGAGGGAGATTCGGTCCCATTCCTTAGGGTTTCCTCCTCCCCTCCCCACACCGCCGCCGGAGAGAGAGAGATGACTGGAAATTTTGGGAGAGGATATGGAGCTGCTAGATTCAATAGAGGAGGAGGTGTGGGAGATGCTGCGGGAAGATTCAACAACACAGGGAGAGGAAGTGGATGGAACAGAGGCAGGCCTACTTCTGTTGATAGATTTGGGGGTTATGGCAGAGGAGGAGGAAGATTTGGAACAGGGGCAGAGTTAGGCAGAGGGTTCGAAGAGGAGGAGGAGCTTGCTAGTGATGGAAATGGAGATAAAATGATTTGGCAAGCTAAAACAGGAAAGAAAGAGGTAGCGGAAGATAACAAGAAGAAAGAAGGTGTGGAGGCAGGGAAATCTGGAGATGAAAAGGAGGGAGAGAATGAACAGATGGCTAGTAAGGAACAAAATCAATAGCAGCTGTTGTAGGCATCTTTGCTCTCTCAACTGGTGCAAGGGATGAAAAGCAACGAGAAAGTTCAACTAGAAGGGATGTTAGGAAATTCCACAGACATAAAAAGTGGAGGAGACACACAGAGAAAAGAGGAGAGAGGTGGAGATGTTATACAAAAAGCAGATAAAGGAAATGAGCACATCCTGAATATGGAGATGAGGAAACAAGGTGGAAGAGGCAATTGGCAGCAGAACCTGGAGGAGAATAAAAGAGGAGTGGACAGATTCAACAAATAGGTCTGCGGCAAATGTAAGGATCCCAGGCATGCTTCCAGAGACTGCAGAGTGGGGCATTGTCTGATCTGTGGTGGGGACAATCACATCACAGGAGAGTGCAACTTGCTGAAACAAATGAAGCCAGTGCCAAAATATGTGGGATATGCAGCTAAGGGCTTGGGGATTCTGCTGGTACAGAGCTACAAGGACATGCTAGTGGCAGAACACACAAATCCTCTGGGCGTGGTGGTTATCAGAGATGGACAGATCAATGAGACAGAATTGATCAAAGCCTTGGGAGAGATGTTTGACTGGGGATGGCAATGGAGAGTTAAAGAATTTGGGAAAAATTGCTTCATGATGAGGTTTCCCAATAAGGCAAAGTTGGTGGAGCTTGCAAAATTTAATGATTTTAATTTGCTGGGAACAGGAGTAGTGATCAAAGTGCAACCATGGTCTCTTGATCATCAAGCCATTGGAAAAATGCACACAGCATGGATAAAACTGAACAAAGTGCCTGACTGCTTCAGACACTTCTTTGGTATATGTGAAGTAGCTGCTGCAGTGGGACCTGTGCTGGAAATTGACATGGACACCATCAATGAGGAGAAAGTTAGAGCTAAGTGTGGGATCAGAGATGTGGAAAAAAATCTCTCTCAGGTGGAAATCACTTCCCCTGATTTGCTCATGTTTAGGATTGGAACAGAAGTTGAGAAAGTGGTTGAAATTGGATGGTACAAAGAGGAGAAAAGGAAAAATGAAGATATTAGTGACATGGATGATAGAGAGGATGAGGAGGACAAAAGGAAAAGAACAAAGATGGAAGATAAGGATTACAAAGGCATTGCACTAGGGTGTCTGTCCCTTAAGCAAAGTGAGGAAATAGATGGAAAAATTGAGAAGGTGAGAACACAAGTAGAGGAGACCATGAGGCAATGGCAAAATGAAATGAACACAGAAAGAAGGAAATGGCAAAAAGAAAGTGACATTATGTTCAATAAGATCAAAACTCTGGAAGAAGAAAAGGCCAGACACAGTGCACTATGGGCTAAAACTGAGCAAAAATTAAGGAGCTGGAAAATACTCAGCAAACTATGCAAAAACTGGTGGAACAACAGCAGGGAGAAATCCAGAAGCTAGTGCAGGAGGCTGCAAACAGAGAACAATATGAAATGGAGCTGGCTAATATGGACATGGAAGAGTATGAGAAAGAAAATCAAACAAGAAAGGAAGAAACTGGGTCTGGGAAATACAATGAACCAACTGATTATAATGCTAGTCAAGAATCAGTAGGTACCTTGGGTGAAAGGATGGCTGACATTCATGGAGCTGAAATTTTGGAGAAGGATGGAGAAGAGAAAGAAGTAGAACTGAAAAGAAGTCTCAGAAACAAGGGAAAAGAGGATCAGAAAGTGGAGGAGATTGCAAAGATCAGAGCAGAAGAAAGAGATAATTATGGTAAGAACCTTGATTCAGAATTTGCAGACTCCTCTTTATTACATATTAGTTCTGTTGTAGGGATTGATTTAGGATGCTCTATTGATATGATAGATAGAAATTTGGATATCATTAAGAAAATGGAAAATGCCAGAAGGGACATGTATTTTCAAAATATCAAAAATAATAGAGAGATGGAGGGGAAGGAGCTGGAAAGTAAAGGAAAAAGTAATGAGGACACTCCAGTACATATTAATACTGGAGATGTGGATATTGAAGAGCTATGCTCTGATTTAGAACACTCTGATGCTGATATTGAAGATCAGCAATATAAAAAACTGAGAGGTATGTTCTCAGGAAAGAAAAGTGAGAGAAAAAGCTCACCAGCATTAGACTGTGTGAAGCAGACAATTGGGATTGGTGTTTTGAGGAGAAAGAAATAGGGAAAGAAGACTAATTAGTCTCTTCTCATACCCAAAAAGTGAGTAAGGTGTGGAGCCTGGTGTGTTTACCTGAGCAATAACAAAAACCATTTATAAAAAAGATCAAAAAGGAAAGAAAATGAAAGGGGTTTTCTGGAATGTTAGAGGCATAGGGCAGGATCATAAAAAAAGATATATTAGAGAAATGATCATTGATCATAGTTGGATTTTATAGGGATTTCTGAAACAATAAAGCAAGATTTCACAAAAAATGAGCTGCACAATTTGTGTGGAGGAAGAAATTACCAATGGTGCTGGAATCCTCCTAGAGGGATGTCTGGTGGGATTTTAGTTGGTATTAACAAAGATCTTTTTGATGTGGAAAATATTGAAAAAGGGCAATACTTCTTGAGATTATTGGTGTTTGATAAAAAAAACTAAAATGCACTGGAATTTGATCACTGTTTATGGGGATGCTCAAATAGAAGGAAAAGCCAGCTTCCTAGCTGAGTTTACCAGACTATATCATGATAACCCACTGCCTTGTTTGGTGGGGGGTGATTTTAATATCATTAGAAATGAGAAAGAAAAGAACAAACCTGTTCATAATGAGCAGTGGTCTTTCATGTTCAATGCTATAATTGAACAAGCTGGATTGAGAGAGCTACCTTTAAATGGGAGACAATACGCCTGGGCTAATAACCAGGAAAATCCCACATATGAGAAGCTAGATAGGATCCTGATGTGTCCAGCTTGGGAGGAAAAATACCCACTAACTATACTACAAGCTTTTGCTAGGGAAATCTCTAATCATACCCCCCTGTTTCTAGATACAGGGGAATTACAGAATCACAAATATACATTCAGATATGAGAATGCATGGACCTTGAGACAGGGATTTAAGGAGTTGGTGTATAAAACATGGAATGAAAAATATAAAGGAGATGTTCTGGAGAGATGGCTATTAAGGCTGAGAAACCTGAGGAAAAAAGCCAAGGGATGGAATAAGAATGTGGATGCTTGGTATAGAAAAATCAAGATAGATATTATTAAGGAGCTAGATGAGTTAGACAAGAGAGCTGAGAAAATGGGACTAACTGTTGCAGATAGAACTGAGCAGAAGGAACTAAGGGCACAACTTAAAAGAGTGATGGTACAAGAAGAAATGAAATGGCTGCAAAGATACAAGGATAGAGAGATAACTGATGGAGATGGGAACACTAGATACTACCATGCCAAAGTGAATGGTAGGAGAAGGAAAAACAGGATTATTTCGTTAGAACAAGAGGAGGGAATCATAGAGGGAGAGAGCAGATTAATGGAATACATAACTAAGTTTTACAAGGAACTATTTGGACATCTTGAAGAGACACAAATCTCTATGAAGGGGGTAGAAATGAAGAAGATTAGCATCCAAGACAGGGAGGAGCTTTTGGCCCCTTTCTCTTTGGATGAGATACATAAGGTGGTCTTTGGGATGAAGAAGAATAAGAGTCCTGGACCTGATGGATTCCCTGCTGATTTTTACCAGGAATTCTGGGACTTGATTAAATGGGATTTAAAAGCCCTAGTTGAGGGATTTGCTAAAGGAGAAATCAATATTGCCAGACTTAATTATGGCATCATAACTCTTGTCCCAAAAACCAATGAAGCTAAACAAATTCAAAATTTCAGGCCTATTTGCCTGCTGAATGTTAGTTTTAAGATCATAACTAAAGTGTTGATGAATAGGCTGGCTAGATGTGTATCCCCTGTAATATCTAAAACCCAGACTGCCTTTATTAAGGGTAGATATATTATGGAGGGAGTAGTGATTTTGCATGAAGCGCTGAACACTTTTCATAAAGAAAAAGAGGATGCTTTGATTTTCAAAGTAGACTTTGAGAAAGCATATGATAAAATCAAATGGCCTTTTGTAATACAAATGTTAAACTTAAAAGGATTCCCTGATAAATGGTGTGACTGGATGATGGAGACCATGAGGGGAGGACATGTAGGGGTTAAGGTGAACGATGAAATTGGGCCATATTTTAAAACTTTTAAAGGGTTAAGACAAGGTGATGCTATGTCCCCGCTGCTTTTTGACCTGGCGGCAGATGCTCTAGCCATTCTAATGAACAATGCCTTAGAACATGATGTAGTGAAGGGAGTGTTAAGAGGGGAAGATAATAAAGGTGTCAATATGCTGCAGTATGCAGATGACACTATCTTCCTGATAAAAGATGATGTGGAAAGTGTAAGAAATCTCAAATTTATCCTGGGAGCATTTGAACAAATGTCAGGCCTCAAAATTAATTTTCATAAGAGTGAGCTGATGTTATTTGGAAAAGCTAAGGAGAAACAGATGTTATATCAGGAAATTTTGACATGTAAGATGGGGGAGTTACCTATCAGATACTTGGGGATGCCTATGTCTGATGTTAGAATTAGAAACATGCACTGGAACTGTGTGACTAATAAAATTGAAAAGAGATGCAGTTGCTGGCAAGGGAAGCTACTAGGTTCTATTGCTGGCAGAATAACCTTGGTGCAAGCTTGTCTGACTAACATTCCACTTTTTATGATGTCTTTCTATGCTGTCCCAAAAGGGATTATTAAAAAAGCAGATTTTTTTAGGGCTAGATTGGTATGGCAAGAGGATGAGAACATAAAAAAATACCATTTAGTTAAATGGGAGAAATGTTGCTTACCTAAAGATGTGGGGGGGTTGGGAATTCTCAATTTGGAGGTGATGAATATTGCATTGTTGGCTAAATGGTTTTGGAAAATGGAAACAGAAGAAGGCTTGTGGCAGGATATAATTAGCAGAAAATATGGGAGGGGGGAATGCTTAGCCCTGATAACTAAGAAACCTGTAGACTCCCAATTTTGGGCTAGTCTTATGAAAATAAAAGAAATATTATATAAATTTGTCAAAAAAGAGTTAGGGAATGGGAAGAATACCAGGTTTTGGGAGGATACCTGGGTGGATGATAAACCTTTAAAAGAAGCTTACTCTAGAGTGTATGATATCTGTTTTGATCACAATATAACTGTGGCTGAGGCCATACAAAAAGGATGGCAAGGATTTAAATTTAGAAGAACCTTACATGGGGAAACCCTAGAACTATGGAATAGCCTAAAAGGTAGATGTGAGGAAGTGGCTATGCAGGGGGGAAGGGATAAAATTACCTGGACCCTTACTGCAGACCACAAATTTTCGGTTGGATCCTTGTACAGGAAAATAATCACTCTTGGTCTGAAATTTCCACAGAAATTTATGTGGAAGACCAAAGTCCCTGAAAAAATTAAAGTTTTTTTGTGGCTAGTTAACAGGAAGAGTATCTTGACCAGAGATACTTTGTTGAAAAAAGGGTGGAAAGGAGAGAAGATGTGTGTGTTCTGTGGAAAAGATGAATCAGTTGATCATTTGTTTTTCAATTGCTCAGTAGCATCCTTGCTGTGGGGATTGGTTAGATGTGTGTGTGGGCTTAGAACCACTCCCCTAAATGTTAGGGATTGTTTTGGGGATTGGCTAGGCAGGTTTAGCAGGGATGATAAGAAGCTGGTAATGGTGGGGATATCTGCTTTGTTTTGGGCCATTTGGAAGAGTAGAAATGGGATTATCTTTGAAAAAAAAAGATAAATGATCCTTTCTATATAATCAAACTAATGGGTCATTGGTTGGTTGATTGGTCTATCTTGTAGACAAAGGAGCCGCAAAAAAAGGTGCTGGAGCTGGGAGCAAGACTGCTAGAGCGAGTAGCAAGTGAAGTTTACACAGCGAAGCAGTGGTGGAGAATCAATGTGGCAAGGCTGGAAGGATAAAAAGAAGACTCTGCTTCCTGCTGAAGATGTGGCCTTTACTTTGTTGCGATGTTTTAGTAGTTTTTTGCTGTTCTTTTGGTGTCCTTGTGAACTTTGTAAGCCCAGGATGGTGGGTTAGGCAGACTGCAGGCCATGCTGGCGGTTGGTTATGTGGGTTTATGTTGCGATACGTTTGAACCTGGTAGTGCTAGGACGAATACTTTGGTTCCGATGTTGGTTTCAGTAATGAAAATCGCAAGGGGGAAGCCCTTCTTTAATAAAAAAAACCTATTGATCTCGCAGAATGTTACATGAATGTCATTATACAGATCATTGTGTGCATAATATGTTATCTAAGTGTTACTATACATATTATTTGAGTAATAACAGTGACCACCTTATTGCATCAGGATTTCAGAAATCCATTAACCGGTTAAAATCCCAGGGCTATCCCATGCCACCACCACTTGTGCTCGAATGTAAGTGATTGCTGTCGCTCTTGCTGACTTCTCCATTGTGCACTTCTTTATAGCTAACTCCTGAGCTTGTTTTTTAACCAGTCGGCGGCGAATTGCTTGATCATTTTGAAGAGCAATTCGGTGAACTGCGTGCTTGGAAAGGGTATCCTTCCGATGTAATGCCCCGTCGTTCTATTGAGTTATGTGTCTGGAAGTCGATTCAAAAAAAAGTTGTTTCTGATATATCCCGGCATGTCGTCTCACTTTTTTCATTTGATGGTGATTTTTACAGTTGTATGCTCATTACGCTTCCATGATAATACTTGTACTTCAGTAACAAATGATTGAAACTATGATGTGCAGGATACTCGAGGTGTTTTTCATGCACGGGCTTGTTTATCAAGTGGCCTGGAAGCAGAGGAACACGCTCAGTCATTCTGACTTCGGCCAGTTTGGTTAGAAGTCATCATAATGCAGAGAACATTGATAATGACTTGAGGGTTGGTGCTCCTAATGATTTCTCATGGTATGTTAAGTTATATGATGGTTAGCTGAGCTCACTTTACCATTGCAGATTGAGGTGTTTCTCCCGCCAAAACAACGTGCCAATGGGAGATTGGAATTTTACAACTTAAACTATAACATTGCTATTGTCAGCGTCGAGAAGAGTTTCCATCGTATTCATCCAGAAGATATTTTCAACACAGCGCATCGGTCATCAGAGAAGTTAGTCCCAGTTCCAGAGGGCCTTTAGTCCCAGTTCTGCAACCGGGACAAAACGATCGGGACTAATACCCATTACTTTTAGTCCCGGTTGGCTTATGAACCGGGACTAAAGGAGATCCACGTGGCCGCTGTCTGGAGCGGGGCTGGAGGACCAACACCAACCGGGACTAAAGGAATTTTTTTGAAAAAAAAAATTGAATTTTTTTCGAAAAAAAATTCTGATTTTCAAATTTCTGAATTATTTGACAATTTAATCTCTATAATCACCCCTCATCACTACTCCAGTGTGACGACCCCGGCTTAATCATGCACTAATCATACACGTAAATGCACACGATCAAGCCTAAGGACTCACTTGAAGATATCACAACACAACTCTAAAACATAAATAAAGTCATACAAGCTTATATTACAAGCCAGGCCTCGAGGGCTCGAATACATAGCTTGATGGCATACAAGCGTCAGCGGAAGCATTAGATATCTGGGTACAGATATTACAGAGAAACAGATAAGCCTTTAGAAAGGCGGGGCAAAATAAAACACTACGATCGAAAGGCGCAGGCCTCCTGCCTAGGATCCTCCGATCCTACTCCTGGTCGTCGGTCGGCTCCTCGTAGTAGTACTCGCCGGGAGGGTAGTAGTAGTAGCCGTCGGCGGGGGCAGCTGTCTCAAGGGCTCCGTCATCTGGTTGCGACAAATGGATATGGAGAGAAAAATAAAGCAAAGCAAACGTGAGTACTCATCCGAAGTACTCAGCAAGCAAGGATCTACACTACTTATGCAACATTGTCAAAGGAAGGCTGTATATGTGGACTAGGCTGCAGAAATGCCAGAATAGAAGGGAAGGCCTAGTCCTATCGAAGACTAGCATCTTCAGCGGTCTTGCAGCATTAGGAGAGTGCAGATTAGCATAAAGTAAAGTAGTAGCAGTGTTATCAACCTCGCCCAGAGATCCTTTCTCGACTCCCTGCGAGAAAGCAATCCCAGAGCCATACTATCCAGTTATAATCTATCCAGTTCTAGTTGTACCGATCGGGATACAACTCCGAGTGTCCGTTATCGTAGGACAGGCTATCGATAGATTGTTTCTTCCCTGCAGGGGTGCACCAACTTACCCACCACGCTCGATTAACTCCGGCCGGACATACTTTTCTGGGTCATGCACGGCCTCGGCCAAACGATACGCCGCAACCCGACCAAATACTTAATAGAGAGGTTAGCACGCTGGACTAAACCTATGCGCCCAGGGGTCTTGGGCCTTCGCCCCGGGAACTCCTGTGCGTTGCGAGGGCGGCCGGAAGCAGACCTAGCCCCCTTAATAAAAGCGCGGGCTTAACCAGTCCAATCCAGCGCGCGCCGCTCCTTGCTGACGTCTATTAAGCTTCGGCTGATGTATACGACGCAGAACGCCCATACTATGCCCACGTGATGGTTAGTGCTATCAGGCCAGAGGCCCCTCGGATCAAATATCCAAACCGTTAGTGTGTTGGTAGTGCGGTAACTAGCAGAGACTCACGAAAGATGTGACCCCGTCGCCCCGTCTCGAGGACTTGCGGCAAGGGCCAAGAATGCCCGGCCACGCCTCGTATTCATCTCTCGGGCACCTTCCAGGTCAACCCGTCTCCACATCACTTCGCAATTATGCTCGCGCGGGTACCCCTCAGGGCCGACCCGTCTTTAGTAACATGGTTCAGTGTGAAGTCATAGTAACCATAGTAACTGTGTGTTTAACACCAAGGGGAACCCTGAGGAATCACCCTCGATGGAATTCCACCTGATGTTATCGTCAAGGTGAACGAAGGAGGAATCACCCTCGAGGTCCACACTTGAGAAGTTGCACGACGACGTCGTTATCGGGGGTGGTGTAGGAGGAATCACCCTCGCTGACCACGACCGATTAACTAACCTACAAGGTTATCATCAGAAGTGCTGACAAGGTATCACCCTCGGCACCCGATAGTAACCCAGTAGTGTCGAGCAACTAAGGGGGAAGTGATGTGCGGTGTCGGGGCCTGGTCTTCGATCCCTTTGATCGGGTCTTCTGATAATCCAGCGGGGCAGTCGGGATAAAGTGGGGTCTCTACCCAACCTATACTACACAGTTTAGGATAAGCAGGTAGGTAACAATAGCAGGTTACAATAAACAGGCTATGCAGCAGATATAGGATAACAGTAACAACAGCAACTTCTAATGCAAGCATAAGAGAGAGAAGAATAGGTGATATCGATATACTCAAAAGGGGGGTGCTTGCCTGGAAGCTCTGCGGCAAGGGTCTGGTCATCAGGGGTGTAGTCGTACTCCGGAGCTGCGTCTGCCTCGGGGACTATGTCGGAGTCAGGCTCTAACGAGAGAGAAGAGGGCGAGGAAACAGATAAATACATAGCAAATAATGCAACACAGAGCATGCTATGCATAAGATGCGGTGCAGGGTTGCCTAAAGATTTGTCTAAGTCATTTTAGTTATTTTAGGATTAAGGTGGGATTTATTATCCGGTGTATATGCACTATTCATATACCGGAATCAGACTAAAGGTTACGGGTTCTCCTATGTAGGGGGTTCCGACATGGAAACAGACGACACGATCAGATTCGTCTCGTCGTTCTGATCAACTTTCATGTATAAATTTTTTCGATCCAAGCTACGGTTTAATTATTATGAATTTTTGAACATTATTGCTTTTTCTGAAATTATTAAATTAACAGAATTATCTAGAAAAAGAGATATGACGTCAGCATGACGTGTGGATGACATCAGCGGTCAATAGACACGCTGACTAGGGTCAAACCTGACCTGTGGGTCCAATGGGACCCACATGTCAGCCACTGTTATAAAACAGAGTTTATTTTAAACTAAACTAGATCTAATTAACTACTGGACCCCACCTGTCAGTGGCTAATTAACTTAATTACTTTATTTTTATTTATAAAACATTTTAGTTAATTAAAATGCGGTGGGGCCCGCATGTCAGTGGCTGGGGCCGCCCAGTCAGCACAGTTGACCATGGTCAACGTGGTCAACTGGGGCCAGGGGCCCCACTGGCAGTGACCCAGGGGCGGGCCCCAGGTATGCCATGTCAGTGGCCGGCGCCGGAGCGTCGCCGGCGAGGCAAAACGCGGCGGCGCGGCTCGGGACAGCGTCGGAATTCGCCTATGGGGCAAGGGAGAAGGCGCGGCTAGGCTCAATCGAAAGCCTGAGCTCGGCCGCATCGAATGGTGGCGGTGGTCGTGCCTGGGATGGCCGGAAACGGGCGCTGCGAGCTCGTCGGCGGACGGCCGGAGTCGGGCGTGAGGGGAAACAGCGCTGCGGTGGGTTAGCGAACGAACGAAAGGGCTAGGCGAGACGTACGCGAGGTGGCGAGTGCAGCGGTGGCTGACCCGTGACCATTTGGTCACCGGAGGCTCACCGGCGACGAGCGCATGCGGTGGCGCGCACGGGAGCTCATCGAGCTAGGCGAAAGAGGGCGCGAGTGCGTTCTGCTCCTACGGCGCCTCTGAGCACGACTGCGAGCTCAGATGAGCTTGTCAGCGGCCACAGCATTGGCAGTACCAACGGCGGCGGAGCTCCGTTCGGGCACCAGTAGAGCGACGGCCACGGCGATGGATAAGCTCGGGGAGGAGAGTGGAAAGGAGGAGAGGCTCACCGAGCGGCTCGCATGTAGGCCCTTGGTGGTTTAGGAGCAGCAGATGTCGCCGGAGTCGAAGGAGATCACCGGCGACCCGAGGTTGAAGGCGAGGTCGATATGCTCGGTGCAGGGGGTCCTGGCTCCGCCAAGCGACGCCAGTCGAGGCAGCAGTCGATGGCAGAGCTGATGGACACGAGAAGGCGACGTGGGGGCGACGGTGGCCGTGGCTAGGACGGAGCCATGGCGGCGGTGGCGTTCGGTGACGGTGGATCTGGAGGAGAAAGGGGAGGAGCGAGCGAGGGAGAGAGGGGGAGAGTGAACGGGGAGGTCAGGGGAGATGGATGGGGCTCTGCCTTATCTCCTCCCTGTCGGTGGCCGTCGCCGTGTCACCGTTCGGCCGGCGCGGCGCGCGGCGACCACAGAGACGGTGACAACGCGAGGGAGAGAGAAGGAGATGGGCCTGTTGGGCCGGTTTCGGGGCACTGTGCACTTTGCCTCGGTGCACAGTGCCTCTTTCTTTTTTTTCAGTTTCAGCCCTTTTCTTTTATCAAAGGGAGTTTTGTATTATTTTGAATCTTCAAATGAATTTGCAAAAATGTGAAACTAGTTCACACCAGTGTATTGCAATATCCAACACTGCCACAAAAAGTTTGGGCATTTTTGGAACCCATTTGAATATATTCAAAAATGAATGAGGCATTTAAATTGCTGTTTTGACTCTGCTAAAATGCATTAGGCCCAGTTAGAATTGATGATGATGTTGTGTTCCTTAACAGCAAATAGTTTTGGATTATTTGCTATAATGTGAACATTTTTCCATCAAGTTTTGAGCAACTTTATTTTGTATTTTGAATTTGAGTTGATTTTCAGTGAGAAGTTTGTATGGAGGTGTTTATCCACTATGATCAAGCAATGCAAATGATGATGACTTGGCATGATTAGCATTATGTCACAGTGCTTATTACACAGGGGTGTTACATCCAGCCTAAGCACGCTTAATCTCTAATCACTGCTTCACCCATCCTCTCACTACTCCAGCCTAAGCACGCTTAACTTCCGAGTTCTATTCCTCCTAGTTTCTAAGTCTGCATTTGTTGTTTTCCTGACAATAGTAAGCTGTCAATCCTATTAACCCTTAGGTCTTGATGTCACATGATTTAATTTTTTGAATTCCAAATAATTATTAAAATAAAATAAGTAATAATAATATTGAATTTCAATCAAAATAAAATAAGTAATAATATTATTTTATTCATTTTTTTGCCATTTATTCATTTAATATGGCATAATTAATACGTATCTTTAAATCTGTAAATCGAAATTCGACAAATAATATATCCATTATTATCAGAAAAATGTGAGGAATCCAAATATGACATCATTAATTTTTAAAATTATTTCTCATATGCTGGAATCAATTGCTTCTTGGTGATGTGAACCGGATGAGAACAAATGAGCTTTTTATGTTTGGCTAAGCAATCTAGGGTTTGAAGCAAATTTGAACAAATTCAAATTTAAATCATTCAAATTTGAAAACTAATGGCACAAACAGAAAGTAGACAAATTTTTGAATCTAATGCAAAAAAGAATCACTCAAAAATATCAAATATCCTAAAATATATAAGCAATTTAAAATAGAAACTAAAAACAAAAAACAAATGGAAAAACAGAAAAGAAAACTTTCAGACTAAAGGTCTAATCTTTAGTCCCAGCTGGAGACACCAACCGGGACTAAAGGGCATCGCACCCTTTAGTCCCGGTTGCACCCTTTAGTCCCGGTTGGTGTCTCCAGCCGGGACTAAAGGTCCCATTTGAACCGGGACTGATGCCTGCCCGACGCCCTAGTCGCTCGAACCGGGACTAATGCTCACATTAGTCCCGGTTCGTAATGCAACTGGGACTAATGTGTAGATCGAGCTTGGACCAAAGCCCTGTTTTCTACTAGTGATAGGACGTGAAGCTAACGAAGGACTATTAATGGCCTCGCGTGGTGAAGTGAAGCGTAGAAACAAGGATGGTGAACTTGATTGCAGAGCTCTTAAGTTGTCCACATGTAAAATCAAGAAGGTAAAGTCGTGAATTTCTCTTACTGCTTCCCGCAAAAATAATAATCTCTTAGTGTTATGTTGCATGCTAGGCAGTCTAGAAAGTATCTCTGAGGTATCTGTTTAATCACAATGCATGTGATGAACCATATCTTAGGAATTACAACTTCTCCACTAACTTCGGGCTTCTATTTTTATTTTCACACTAACTAGATTGGGATTGGAGGCCCTCTTATTAATTTTGGTGGGAATCTCGTCGGTATGAACTTCTATGATGGACGTGAAGAAACTCCTTTCCTGTCAATGAGTAAGGTTGTCGATGTTTTAAAGAAAAAGATTTGTCTACCGTTACCATCGGAAAGGTATTTTTTTTCTTTCGGTTACGTTTCAATGCTAGTTTTAGGTTGTATGAATATCCTCATTCTGCTAACTGACATTGAAAGAAATATATTGGACAACAGAGGATTGAACCAGCCTGAGGAAATACAGGGAGGGTGGAAGGAAAATAGGTATTCATTCTCTTTCTCAGTGCCATTTGTTTGTGGTAGCATATACTGTTTTATTCAACTTTGAACTTACATTGGAAAATAAAATGTCGGATACTAGGTGGCCCGTGCCTGCGCCATATTGGTATCATGGTGTACTTGAGGTGGATAGGTCGATTATACCGGACCTTCATGGAAGGAATCTCCAATAGAGAGTCACTCATGCCGTTGGATTGATCTAGAAAGTATTGTCTTCTGCTCATCTTAGCAACTATCTAATGACCTGTAGTGCTGGGTTTATTCTATTGGGTTGATCTAGAAGTATTTGACAGAACAGTAGAACTGATTATTACTATGTGACTGAATGAACCCAGCTGTTGCACTTTACAAGTTGGCTCCAATGTTTGACTTGAGCTAAATGCACCTAGTTTGTCACAATGTTATCAGGTTTATTTTGATTGGCATTATGATTGCTTTTTCATTGTTGGAAACGCAACACTTTTTATTGATTATTTATTGTTGTTGTTGTTGTTGTTGTTGTTGTTGGAATCAGAGATATTCCCTTTTTTGCAATCCAATACTTCCTCTATAACACTATGCTCCCTAGTTTTAAAGAGCCCACATTCAATTGAGGTCTCCAATTAAAATTGGGTCACCCGATTTTGACCGGGTCAACAATTTCCCAAAGCTCTCTTATTTAATTCTTTTATACTATATACTATGCTTCCTAATTTTTAAGGCATCACAAGTAATTGAGGTCTTCAATTCAGATTGAGTCACTCGATTTTGACTTCCCTAGTTTTAAAGAGCCCACATTCAATTGAGGTCTCCAATTAAACTTGGGCCATCCGATTTTGACCAGGTCAACAATTTCCCAAAGCTATCTTATTTAATTCTTTCCTAATTTTTATGGCATCACAAGTAATTGAGGTCTTCAATTTAGATTGAGTCACTCGATTTTGACTAGGTCAACAATTTCTCAAGGAGCTCCCCATTCAATTATTTTTAATTCACTATGTTCTAACACTATGCTCCCAGTTTTAAAGAGCCCACATTCAATTGAGGCCTCCAATTAAACTTGGGTCACTCGATTTTGACCGGGTCCACAATTTCCCAAAGCTCTCTTATTTAATTCTTTTATACTATGCTTCCTAATTTTTAAGGCGTCACAAGTAATTGAGGTCTTCAATTTAGATTGAGTCACTCGATTTTGACTAGGTCAACAATTTCTCAAGGAGCTCTTCATTCAATTATTTTAATTCACTATGTTCCATAATTTTGAAGCTTTTTTCATTCAACTGAGGTATTCAATTTTAGATTTGGTTTACGATTTTGACCGGACCAACGATGACACATCAACACCATCCATCCGTGGCGGTGAAAATGGTGTATAACCTAGGCCCTGATGGTCGATCCATGATGAATTTCGTGATAGTCCCTCTTTGTTCGTCATAATGAGGCTGCCAATTTGACAGCCATCCTTATGTTGTTGGTCCATGACGGTTTCCATGACAAACCAGAGAAAACTGTCATTATCGATGACGGTTTCTGAAAATGTCACCAGAAATCCGTCATGATTAACAAGTTTTTTTGTAGTGAAAGAAGAATAGATTGGAAGTTCATCGCAAAAAAAAGTACCTCAAATCGTTCAAACCTGGTGCATCTGACTCATAAAATCAAAAGCACCTCAAGCCTACTACAAGTCTACAACACTTGGGTTTAGAGGTCAACCCCATGCAAGTGGGAAGAAAAGGATGAAATTGGCTACCTGGCAGAATTTTATGTCGTCATCGAACTAATTAAACCGCTAGCCAATGAAGTTAGTGCTATGACCAAAGTGCGCCTTCGCTTCCGGTTGCCTCTTAATCCAAGATAGCTAGCCCCAACATGCATGGGAGATCAAAATGGCATGCCATAGCATTATTAATGGACTAGCTATGTTTCATCACAATTTTTGTTATCATCACTTAGCTAATCCCTCATATATTATGACTAACAAAACATGGTAAGAAACATATCTCTTAAATTCCCCCAAATAATTCCTATTAGATACTAAACATTGGATTGGGGACTAAAATGACATGGTCAATGTCTAATCTCTATATAGCCCATCCTATAGTTGCCAAAAAAATGTGTTGTTAAGTTTTGACGATGACCACTAGTCCGACCATTGAAACACACATAGTTTGTTCTTCTAGATAGGTGTATGTTGGAAGACATGTCAAGTTTTAACCCGCAAAAAAAGACAGGTCAAGTTTGCTAAAACTAGTGATTAAATTACCATTTGTAAAAAAACGAGGCTTTTTTTGGTGCACTCCTCGGTGGTTTATCTGAATATTAAAGTCACTTTCAAAATGGGGTTTCAATAAAAGAATTTAGAAGTCAATACTTTTTCCCTTTGAGAAGTCAATACTTTTTTTTTTAGCAACGGGACTTCCATATTTTTGTTTTCTGAGACAAACGGGACTTCCATACTTCCATAGTGGATGAAAGCTGGGCTTCGCTCACAAGAGTTGGGCTTCTCGGAGGAGTGATAAGGCTCAAAGGCCCACTTCTTGGAGCGCATCGAGGAGTGACAAAAAGGCCAAAACTTTCTCGCCGGCGGCGCTCGTTCCCCAATGCCCTCGCCGCCGGCACCGCCACGCCGTCGCCATGCTCCGCTTCCGAAGCTGCATCGTCGAGCAACTGCTCTCCTCTCCCATCACCTCTCACGGCTACACTCTCCACCGACTCCTCTCCGCCACCACCGCCGCGCCCCCCGTTTCCCCACCCACCGGATTCGCCGTCGAGGAGTACCTGGTCGACACCTGCGGCCTCACCCGAGCACAAGCGCTCAAGGCCTCCGCAAAGCTCTCCCACCTCAAATCCCCCGCCAAGCCCGACGCCGACCTCGCCTTCCTCGCCGGCCTCGGCCTCTCCAGCGCCGACGTCGCCGCCCTCGTCGCGCGGGATCCCAAGTTCCTCTGCGCCGGTGTGGAGACGACCCTGTCCCCCATCGTCGTCGAGCTCACGGGCCTCGGGCTGTCGCGCTCTGAGATCGCGCGACTCGTCCCGCTCGCTGCCAAGCACTTCCGCTGCAAATCCGTCGTATCCAAGGTGCACTACTACCTGCACCTCTTCGGCCCCTCCAAGAAATTCCTCCGAGTATTCAAGTGTAACCACCATCTCCTCTCGCACAGCGGAACGTGGAGTTGCTGCAGGAGTGCACCCTAGGTGCTTGCGATGTTGGCAAGCTGGCCATCTCTATGCCAAGGATGCTCACCGCCAACGTGGAACAAATTCGGGCGATGGTTGCCTCTGCTCAAGCTTTAGGCGTGCCTCCTGGCTCTGCGATGTTCAGGCAAGCTCTGCGGTCTGTTGCATTGGTTAGTGAGGAGAAGATCGCCACCAAATTGGATCGCTTGAAGAAGGCAACAAGGTGGTCAGATGCCGATGTCGGCATTGCTGTGTCCAAGTGGCCGATTCTGCTGAGTTGGTCCAAGGAAACGCTGCAGCGCAAGTCTGACTTCCTCATCGCGGAGGTGGGGTTGGAACCGGCGTACATTGCTCATCGGCCAGCGATGCTTAGTTTTAGCCTGGAGGGCTGGCTCAGGCCCCGGTACTATGTTATGAGGTTTCTCAAGGAAAATGGATTGCTAGATCATGACAGAGACTACTACGGTATGGTCTTGTTCAGCGAGAAGGTGTTTGTGGAGAAATTCATATGCCCTCACAAGGAAGCTGCGCCGCACCTCCCTGAAGACTATGCTGCTGCTCGCAGAGGGGAAATGCCGACTAATTTCAGATTTATATGAGCTAATTTCGCGAGCCTGGAGGTCCGGCTCAGACCCTGCTACTATGTTTTGAAGTTTCTTAAGGAAAACGGATTGCTCAAAGGTGACCCGAGCTATTATACAATCGCCAAGTTCACTGAGAAGGCATTCGTGGAGAAGTGCATATGTCCTCACAAGGAAGCTGCACCGCGCCTTGCTGAAGACTATGTGGCTGCTTGCCGAGGAGAAGTGCCAACTAATTTCAGAATTACATGAACCAAGAGCATGCTATGAAAATTGGTAACTGTGTACGGTGCGACAAAGTTTTCATTATGTGTGGTAAGATAGTAATTCCTATTTCTGTGTACTTTGCCTAGCTGGATGTTGGTTCTACACTTTTAGATGCTGGCATGGCCGTTGTTAACGCTGGGTTAAAGTGATGATTTGAATCCTGAATCTTGATATCTTAATGGATCATTTAGTACAGGAAAAATAATGGCTTGTTATGAGCTTGCCCATCCTGATGCACACATATTGGAACTAAGAAAGTGCGAGAACAGCCAATTCTGCAATGCATTAAAATTTCTATGCTGGCTTACATTGCTTATCGCCTAGCAATGTTCCGTTATAGCCCGGAGGGCCTGACTATAATCCCAGTTCTGTGGTGTAAAGGTTCATAAGGCAATTAAAATTCGAAAATCCTTACTGCAACACAAAGATTTTGCTTGGCTCAGTAAGTTGGCAAACTTTGTTTCAGCGCTCTTGCCTAGGAAGATGATGGCCTCTGGTATAGTATGAATGTGGCATGCTAGTTTGGTCATTGCTAACACTTGATGAAGCTAGTAATTAGATTCATGAGTACTGATATGTCCATGTCATCATAAAAATTTCCTTTGAATGACAATTCTGGACCCTTTATTTTTTGGGGGGGAACTATTTTGAACTTGCTGATGTCCACAGTATGTTGCATCAATCCGAGGAGGCAGTTTTGACCCAGTTTGTTGGTTACTTGTTCTAATTTTGGTGAGCTGAAAGTCTTTCTTCTTTGTGCAGTATGTTTGTTTGAAGAGATTTAATGTTGTGAAAGTGATTCATGCCTTACTAGTATGAAACTATGCCAAAAACAGCATACAGCAAAATGGCTTCAAATGTAAGATGGCCTTGAGTTGGTTAATTTGACTGGGGATTGATCAAGACAAACATAGAAGCTTAAATTAGAACATTGGCATCTCTACGAATAAAGTTGTTCCATTATCCCAATATACGAGTATTCAACTAGTTAATGCTACATGCATGGCCCTCTGATCTCTCGTCCATTTCATTGGTTGATGTCACATTGAGAACCAGAATTTGGCAGAATTTAGCATAGGCACAGCTCTAGCTGCCTGTTCCCAAAACAATGAGGCTTGCAAACAGGAAATTTCTGAGCTTTTCTCTTAATATGGGCCTAACAAACTGGAAAGGACGGAGCGATATTCAACTGGACCGGGCCGACGCTGGAATTAAGCTGCCCGCCGGCGACCGGCTAGACCAGTGCAGGTCCCTCAGGATGTTATCAATGGCAGCGGCATGCTTTTCCTGCAAACAGACAGATACAGGACAATGATACATCCATTCACACACACATATGTTGGGCAAACGTGGTGACCACGTACCTGGTCACGAGCTCTGTCCCGGACGCCGCAGCCCACCGGCCGGCCGCGCTCGTCGTACAGGACCATGCCGCTGAACCTGGGCAGCTGGCACCTGACGCCCATGAGCACCCTCCTCTGCCATATCGGCCGCGCCGGCGTGCCCAGCGCGCCCGAAGCCCTCAGCGCCGCGGCCTCCTCCGCCCCCGGCACTCCGCCCCCTGCCAGAAGCCCGTAGCCCGAGCCGCCGCCGCCGCCACGCACCATCACGTCGACGGCGGCGTCGTGCTGCACGGCCCGGCGGCGGGCGTAGGCCTTGTCCTTCCACAGGGCCACGGACAGGCAGAGCCCCATGGGAGCAGCCGAGCAGGTGCTTCCAAAAGCTCTGTGTCTGTGTGTCTGTGTCTGGATCGGGATGCAGAGCGCAGCAGTATGCCAGGCCAGTGTGCGCGAGGTGGGATCCTTATGGCAGGCGCCGAGCGTGGCCGGGGACCAGGCGCGCGCACCGCACAGGGCGCCCGTGAGCTTTGCCGCTCCCATGATGCCGCTTGTTCACGTCTCACCGCCCGACGTGTGGTGTGGCGGTGTGACCGCACCGCACCGCGGCGTCCGTGTGAAGCATGCCTGGATCGGTGGGACAAGCACCGGATCGGAGGTGACCGCAGGGTTCGCTTGCTGCGCTGGGCCGGTGGCGTTCCTGCTTGGGTCAATTGCTTGCGCTGAGCCAGCTCTCTCCCCGGCCGCATGTTGATGGTGATTTTGCTTTTAATTGTCTCATTCATCTTTATAGCCATTGGATGTGATGCTATAAGATGCGTGTGTGCTGACGTGGGTTGGCACTCTTTTGTATCTGTTTTTGTTTTCCAGATGAATAAGACCAAATTAGATCTCATCTAGATGAGTTCTAGGCACTCTCTTTAATTTCTTTCTTTATTCTTTCTTTCTTTCTCCCTCCGTCCGAAAATACTTGTCGACACGTATTTTCGAACGGAGGGAGTATATGGTGGTAGTGGAAGCCTAGAATCGTTATGACAGCGGCCATCTTTAACCCAAACCGTAAGAAAGCTTTGAGGATATCAACCAACCTGAGATCGAGGATCTGGTGGCCATGGCCTTGCAACAATGCCATGGGTATCATTCTTTGGTTTGCCCTTTCAGCACGTTGCCCTTAAAAACATGCACCTATTGACATAGTATTTGGTTTCACTTCGCTCTTAATGCATAGGCAGCGCTCCTGTCCGTTTGCTAAAAAAGAAGAAAAAAAATCCTCTTACTGGCATTATTGTTGAGATAACCATTTTATTTCACATACTCGTTACAAAAAGTTATTCCGCGTGGACAATCTTCAAACTATTTACACCCGCAATAACATGGTAGAAGATAGTTGTCCGACGTCCAATCTTCAAACATTTCCTGGAAACAAACCCGCAGGCGGAAAGTTTTTGAGACATCCAGCGGTGGCACCAGCAAAGGATGGCCATGCCCTGCCTTAAGCATACAGCCTCCAACGTCCCGATGGTAAAGATTAGAGCTCTCGTCGACACCATGGCTGCAACGCTGTAATATCAGCTAGCACCCCCTAATCTGTAACCCATCGGCCTTGGCATGCATTACTCATGGTCCAGTTCACAGTTCATGCCTGGATTTTTACACTGCTGCAGAAAAATAAACAGACAGAAGGACAAAGAAATGCCGAAACAGGGGAAATCAGCACTGAACTGACCTTCCACAGAATCTGGCCACCAGCCATTAAACAGTATGACAGCCCAGTATCCAGAAACCATAACGCCTAACGGCGGAAATCGGGAGGCACGGTCTCTTCTGTGAAGTACTGCTTTCTCACGGTCTCAGCATCACAAAATCTCACCTTATATACACAACAAGCAACAACTATTAGAGGTTAAATCATTTGATAAGCTTCAGAGAAAGGGTACTGACCAAGACCATTCAAAGAAAAGAAAAACAGTACTGACCAAGGAGGCATATTGTTTCAGCAGAGGTTTAACAAGCTGCCACATTGGCTGAAAAACAAATGGTGCATCCACAAACAGAACTTCACCAAGCCGCTTGGGATTGTAATAATAGAACACATCAATCTGAAAAATGAAAAATCTCTTGAAATTAACATCCATTCACAACAGTAATGAACTAGTTGTATGTGCAAGTACACAAAGGTGCAACAGCTACTAAGGCTTCAAAATCTTGGAAGTACGGGATATCCATCGCTATGTTCTTCTTGGAAATGGATATAGAAGTGACAAAGGCAATTATATCATTTGAAATCTCATATATAATTGCAGATCAAAGTATTCAAACAAATCAACTTTTATTTTCTGCTCGATAGATCTAATTAAAGGTATATGCATAATAATCAAAACGTATGTCACTCTCATCTGGACTGCTTTGTTAATGTCTTACAGCTGCCAACACAATCAGGGGAAATGATAGCATCAGCTAAGAAAAGGATTGAACTTACCAAAAACTTTAAGAATTGGAGATCCCCATTTTCTACACCGAAGCCTCGAAGATCGAAAATTCCAAGTATATTATCTGTTCCCATGGGAAGTTTACGTAAAGCCTTTTCGACCAAAAAGGCACATAGCTTCTCATTTTCAAGTGGGTCTTGTTTCTGTAATAGCAATATTCTACACCCATCAGTCATATAGTTGAGAAAAAAAACATCTAATTCACAAAAGACATCATAATGATATATTACAGAATAAAATAGAGGCACATGTACGACATTTCAGGTTGAAGTGAACCATTTAAATTTGTATTTACTCTCAAAAGTTTTGCCTCATTGTTCATCACTAGTCATGCATAAATTCTGTATCATTACTTTCTCATTTGATACTCTAACACTTAGCAAAGTTGTCTGCTTTCATTCAGGGGAAGGAACATCAGTTTGTTCAAAATGTTGTCTGGAATTTAGATCTGGCAAACTTACAGAAGGGAAATGTTTGGCTGCCACTACTACTAGCACAGGCCTGCCGTTGATGTCAAAAGAATCATGCACATATGCCTTGCCAGTTTGGTACAACCCTTTCACTGATTCTTCTGATAATTCCGACACGCGAAAATCCTGACGCCATTTCTAATGCAGATGAAGGAAAGCTTAAGTCGCAAAATACGAAAAACTATTATTCACATTGATTAAAATTTAATGGACAAAATGCTAGGCCCTCCATGAAACTACAACGTAGAAAACTTGACAAAAGGTACATCATCTTAAAAAAAATCCTCACATTGGGAACCAGTCCGACTCATTTAATCAGGGATAAGAAGTCCCCTCTGAGTAAAAAGACATTGTGCAATTGGCAAAAACAGTTGCTCTGAATTATAATTTGTATAGCTTGCTTGGGAGAATTCGTCTCTGTTCTTTAAGAGACTGTTGCAAATCCCTCACAATTGAATGTTCGCATATATACCCAAAATCTAGTTTACTCTAAAGTACTTTATATTTACAATTTTGCTGCAGCCGTTGAGTGAGAGTGTGAGAGACTCCAACAAGGAAAAAAAATCAGGCTTGATAACGAGAAGTTAGGCAAGTGATGCGCAACCGAACCGTAAAATTGTTAGCTCAAAAGCAAGCATACACTGAAACACTACTAGGATATTTGTGAAAACTGGAAAGGAAGAGGCTAAGCTAATACTCCCTCCGTTCCTAAATATAAGTCTTTTTAGAGATCCCAATGCGGACTACATACAAAGCAAAACGAATGAATCTACACTTTAAAATACGTCTATATAAATCCGTATGTAGCCTATATTGAAATCTGTAAAGTCATATATTTAGAAACGGAGGGAGTATGTATCAGCATTTTGTACGGGAGGATACGATGGCCTTTGCCAGCTTGGGGACGGCTTCATCGACGGCGAACTTCCTGTCCTTCAAGAACCAGAGGATCATCTCGTCGTCATCCCTGCCGCTCCTGCCCGTCGGGAGGCCCGGATGCTCCCTTTCGAGCCTCTCCTTGACCTCCAGGACGAGCTGCACAAATAAAAGAACAGCCAACGCGAGATCCGCACCCAGTGGGTTAGCTTCCAACGAATTGCTAGTATAAAGCAGATCAGCAGCAAAGGGATCAATCGAGGAGATCCGCAATCGAGAGCCGAATGCGTGGTACGGGCGTGAGCGTGCTGACCTTGGATGTGGAGGCGCCGGTGGGAGCGGCGCTGCTGCAGCAGCGCACCGCCCTCCTGGCCCCGGCGAGGCCCCTCGGAGGCGGCGGAGCTCGGACGACGGAGCGGAGCGAGCAGGTTGTGGCCATCGCCTCTGCTCTGCTCTGCTATTTCCCTTTCCCCTGGCTTGGAAATCTTATCCGGGAGTTTGATGGTTCGCCACTGACGGCGTGGTCCCACTTGAAATGACGAAGGGAGTGGCGATGCGGAGGAGATGTTGGACGCCCGGAGTGCGCCCGTCTCGTCGGCGCACGCGGCACAGTGTAAGTGCTCGAGCCAGGCACCGCGTTCGCGCCCTTCGGCTCCGGCGCCGTGAAGGAGATGGCCGACGACCGGAGCGCCCCCGCCTCGCCAGCGCGACCCGATTGACCATGTCATTGTCACGTGTTCTTTCTCATTCGGAGGTCGATGCTTAGGCGGCAGGGAAGCAGAGGGAGCGGCGGGCCACGCTTGCGGAGGCTTTCTTTTTCTGCCTCCTCAAGGGGATATAAGTAATAGCATCTGTTCAGACTCACAGACAACACACATCACACGCACGCACACCACACTCACGCACCCTGCTGGGAGCTTAAACTAGACCTACACCTATATCCAGAGCGCCCGGTACAGGATTTCTATATCGTCATGGGGCTCACAGGCGCGGGGAGAGGCATTTTATTAGCGGAATACTGTTCCTATGAACAGTACCGCAGAACACTGTTCCTGAGAACAGTGCCCGGTGAGACACCCAGAATTCGTCCCCGCTGGGGATCGAACTCGGGCGGGTGGAGTGTCCACCGGCTACTCCTACCACTGCGCCAAGCGCAGTCCTCACGCTTGCGGAGGCTTAGCTCAGCGGCCATGGAGTTGTCAGGCTGGCCGAGAAGAAAGTGAGCATGTCCGAGAGGAGTATGCGTGGGCGGGGGGAGTACCGTCATAGACAGATCACCATTCGTAGGGGATCGAATGTCCGCGAACAACACGTTCGGAGTATGTTTTTCACTTCCAGTGAGATTTCGAGTGAATTTCATTAATTTCAGCGGACACTGAAATATTTACCTTTCGCCAACATATTCCAGCTATTTCAGTAGTACACATGAATTCAAATATTTCTCAAAAATAATTAAAAAAATCAAATATTTGTTTGATTTCAAGTGAATATTTCGGTCTTTGGCCAAAACGCAAATCAAAATAACCGAAATTCACTGAATTTTGGTGTTTCCGGTTGGGGCTGAATTTTTTGTGAAACTGAAATTGAAAACCACTTTGGACTTGTCCGTGAACCGCGGGTGAAATATCAACCATCCAATCGTAGGCATCAAATGTTTGGCCTCTTTTCAAACAGATCGAGCATAAAAATGGATAAAATTGATGCTAAAACTTTGATATATTTCAATCAAAAAATGAAATTTAACAAAGTTCCAATTAACCGAATGAAAATTAAACTAAAATTAAAAGAACTCGATACAGTGCCAGGGGCGTGCCACCGACACCTCCGCCATTGTCCCCCGCGTTGTGACATCCCTGATCGGCCACAGACTCCGCCTTACACTGCCCGCCGTTGCCTTGGAGCCAGGCCAAGCGCTTGGACTCGACTAACCCCACTTGGAGAAGTTAGTTGTTGAACCGACGTCGGTGGTGGGTAGCGGTCTGCTCGATGGTCCTGGACTAATCCAGGGCCCAAGCCTCTGTGAGCGCGGGACCCTTTACTTGGTGTGCGACGAAAAGAACTCGACAAAGTGCTAGGGGCATGCCCATCCTTTCTGCAGCTAACGGCTCGGACATGGACGGAGCTAATAGGTACTTAGGTGTAGAAATGCACATCCAGAAAAAGAAAAACAAAAAAAAAAAAAAAAAAAACAAAAAAAAACACAACAAGAAACAAAAAAAAAAAAAAAAAAAAAACAAAAAAACCCCCCCCACCCCCCCCCCCCCCCCCCCCCCCCCCCCCCCCCCCACCCCCCCCCCCCCCCCCCCCAAAAAACACAAACTATCCATATATACTATACATATATGGACCAAATAAATTAAAACTCCAGTCAAACTATGGTTAATACCGAAATTTGTACGTCAATTATTTGGATGTTAGCTCCGCCATGGGCGACGACGGGGACTTGGGCCCCGTTCGGAAGCTCTCTCGCTTCCCAAAATCGCTGGCTCCTGCTCCGTATTCAGGCAGCTAGCTTCTCGAAGGAGCAGCGAATCGTTCGGCTGGCTGCATCCGCTCCTGCTCGCATACATGGGCTGGTAACCCAGGAAACCAGGCTAAGGCCTGTTCGGCCACTACTTGGGTCAGGTTCTGTTGGCCCAGTGCTGGGTTAGCGAGACGCGCGGTCGCTCGGGCATGTTTGCTCTGATTGAAACGGTATGCAAAATCACTTCGGGTGGCATTCTAGCTGTAATATTGAGGAACTCCCACTTCTGATTTTTTTTGTTCCTTTTGCCGAGTTCCCGATGGACTGCAAACATTTATTATTTTCTTTTCAAAATTGTAGTTCCTTTTGCCGAGTTCCCGATGGACTGCACTCGGCAATGGTCCATATGAGCTCGCTGACACGTGGTGGCTTTCCCTAAGTGCGGCTAAACTCACATATAAATTATAATTTTTCTTTAATTAGGAAAATATTTGCCGAGTTCCCTATACGTGGTGCTCCAAAATGATCTGCTGGGGCTGACAAATATGCAATTCTCTCTACAATTAAGTTTGTTCCGCAAGTGGAAATAAAAGAATTTGCATACGTGCATACAAATAACTCATTTGTTGGATTGTTTTGGTGATTGTGGACCGCGGCCAATTTCTAGGAGTATTATACATTATATATGATGTTTTAAATAAATTTTTGGCACACATACTTTTGACCATGACTATGCAATAATGACTTATAACTTCACATTTGAATTAAACACCATTGCACCATGTTGTTACTGCTATCTCTATACCAAAATATATGACATTTTTGTAGTTCAATTTGAACTACAAAAACGTCTTATATTTTGGTACGGAGGGAGTACTACTTAGTCTGAAATTATAATTAAAATAGACTGTAAATATCTGCTAGTAACTTATTAAATTTGAGGACATTCCTTAGAATTTCTAAATGCTTCCTGTAATTTTGTGAACTCCACAATAATTTTTTCAGAATAAAAAGAACTTTCTCTCTCAGTTTTCAATTTTTTTTAATTTCAAATTTTATAAAGCTTTTTTCATTATGTAGAAAAGTTTGTTTGAATCAAACATATGCAAAACCGCAAGCAACCTTAAATTTTCATATAATTAACCGCCCTTAAGTCCTTAACAGACGACCGGTAGTATAGGATATCATCAGTTCTGAAAATAGAAATAGCAGGATAAATATCCAGGTCTTGTGTTAGACTCAAGGAGATCATGGAGCAAGCTTGGCGAGCAGTTCGTCCAGAACTGATGAGCAACTGCTCCTCAGCCTGACACACACCTTAAGGGCTACTGACTATATATCTCGGCACAGAATAAATTGCACCAATCGAAAAAAAATATCCGCAAAAAATCAGCCCAAGGTCGAGGTGGTGCACCACTTCGGAAGCAGTCCGGCATAAAGTTTGGATGCAAATGGCTGGCTCCCTAGAGGACCTTTCCGGCATTAAGCTCGGCTGAACCCCTTCAACTTTTTCGAACCGAGGTAACGTATGACACCTCAGATGCCGATCGACATTAGAGCTCGGCTGCAAAAAGACACCTCGGACGCAGTCCGATGTTTGAGCTCGGACTCAAGAGGGCACTACCGCACAAGAAAAACTTCGAACCCAAGGTGCGGCGTAAAAATAGAAAGGCATTGATAAAGGCCGATAACTTAAAGGGGCTCCTCGGATGATCGACATGTGAACTCTTCGGATACACCTCGGCAATCCTCAAGATCGAAGATGGGAAGATTTGTTGAACCAGCTTTCAAAACCGATGGCCAAAGATGAAGAACAGTTCGGAAGAACGGAGAAGCGTCCCCAATTTGAAGACCGGTTCAAGGGGCTACTGATGGTGTCCTGGACTAGGGGGTACTCATCACGTCGTCTCCCGACCAGTTGGAATGGGCCGAGGACCCCAATGGCGGTTCACTCATGGGCCTCCCGAACTCATGGGCCACTTCGGGTGGCTCGGGTGGCCCATGATACATACAAGGAAGACTCCACAAGACTTGGTGCACAAGACGAGGACTCCTCTGAATCTTAGGCCTCTGGTACATTATATAAACCGAGGCCAGGCTAGTCAATAGATCAACTCATATTCACTAGAACAATATCGTGGTAGATACCTGTACTATGTACTATCCCCCATATGAATACAATGAAAAGCAGGGCGTAGGGTATTATCTCTTCGAGAGAGCCCGAACCTGGGTAAAATCATGTGTCCATGTTAACATCACTGCAAGACGCCTAGCTTAGGACCCCTTCTACGAGATATGCCGGATTTGGAACCGACAGTAATGCACGAGAGGAGGAGGGGAAGCGACCATCACCAACAGTCGAAATATCTGTAAGGGAGAGTCCACCATATACTGTCGAAATATGAGAGAGGAAGAATCCCGACTCTTGTCGTGGGTGGTCGCTTCTTCTTCATTCAAAGGTGGTAGACATTTTGATGTAAAGCACTTTCGAATGAACGGAGGAGCGACTATCACTGACGGTCGCAAATTTTAGAGAGGAAGAACCCCGACTGCTGTCGTGGGGGTCGCTTCTCCTTCATTCCCGTGTGATAGGCATTTTGGTGTAATGCACTCGGGAATGAAGGGAGGAGCGACCATCACCGACGGTCGAATATATCAGAGAGGGAGTGCCCACCATATACACCATGTGAGATGAGAGTTTTCAAGGAAAGACTCGACAGACCGACAGTCAACCCGTAATGAATAATAATGATCTGTGTGTTGAGTTCCTGTTATTTGCAGTCGATTTTTAATCTTTGACTTATGAACACAGGAAATGTCTGACGACGATAGGATCCCTGAATGCGACTACTGCGAAGACGACCGGGGTATGTGCGATAGGATGCCTCATCTGCAAAATGGTAGGTGCTTCACCATCGTGTTGAAGGAGACTTTCTGAAAGGAAATATGCCCTAGAGACAATAATAAAGTTGTTATTTTATATTTTCTTATTCATGATAAAGGTTTATTATTCATGCTAGAATTGTATTGATCGGAAACTTAAATACATGTGTGAATACATAAACAAATACCGTGTCCCTAGTAAGCCTCTACTAGACTATCTCGTTGATCAAAGATGGTTAAGGTTTCCTAACCATAAACATGTGTTGTCATTTGATAATGGGATCACATCATTAGGAGAATGATCTGATGGACAAGACCCATCCGTTAGCTTAGCATATTGACCGTTCAGTTTATTGCTATTGCTTTCTTGATGACAAATACATATTCCTTCGACTATGAGATTATGCAACTCCCGGATACCGGAGGAATACCTTGTGTGCTATCAAACGTCACAACGTAACTGGGTGATCATAAAGATGCTCTACAGGTATCTCTGAAGGTGTTTGTTGAGTTGGCATAGATCGAGATTAGGATTTGTCACTTCGAGTATCGGAGAGGTATCTCTGGGCCTTCTCGGTAATACACATCATAAGAAGCCTTGCAAGCAAAGTGACTAAGGTGTTAGTTGCAAGATGATGTATTACGGAACGAGTAAAGAGACTTGCCGGTAACAAGATTGAACTAGGTATGAAGATACCGACGATCGAATCTCGGGCAAGTAACATACCGATGGACAAAGGGAATTACGTATGTTGTCATAAGGTTCGACCGATAAAGATCTTCGTAGAATATGTAGGAGCCGATATGGGCATCCAGGTTCCGCTATTGGTTATTGACCGGAGAGGTGTCTCGGTCATGTATACATAGTTCTCGAACCCGTAGGGTCCACACGCTTAACGTTCGTTGATGATATAGTGTTATATGATTTGGTGACCTAATGTTGTTCGGAGTCCCGGATGATATCACGGACATGAAGAGGAGTCTCGAAATGGTCGAGAGATAAAGATTGATATATAGGACGATGGTATTCGGACATCGGAAGAGTTTTGGAGTGCACCGGGTAGTCATCGGGTCACCGGAAGGGGTTTCGGACACCCCCGGTAAGTGTATGGGCCTAATGGGCCAAAGATGGGGGGACAGACCAGCCCTTAGCTGGTGCGCCCCTCTACATGGCCGGCCAGCCCTAGGGGAAGGAAAGGGGAAGGGTGGCCCCTCCTGCCTTTCTCTCCTCAGGAGAGAAAGGAAAAGGGGGGGAGGGGCGCCACCTCCTCCTTCCTTCCTCCCGCACTCCAATAAGGAAAGGGGGCGCCACTTGGGGAGGACCCCAAGTAGGATTCAGCCTACCTGGGGGCACCTCCTGGCTGCTCCCTCCTCCCCCCACCTATATATATGTGGGAGGGGGGCGCCTCGCACAACCACAACAATTGCTTAGCCGTGTGCGGCGCCCCCCTCCACCGTTTACACCCTCGGTCATATTTTCGTAGTGCTTAGGCGAAGCCCTGCGGAGATCACTTCACCATCACCGCCACCACGCCGTCGTGCTGCCGGAACTCATCCACTACCTCGCCGTCTTGCTGGATCAAGAAGGCGGAGGACGTCACCGAGCTGAACGTGTGCTGAACGCGGAGGTGCCGTACGTTCGGTACTCGATCGGTTGGAGCGCGAAGAAGTTCGACTACATCAACCACGTCAACAAACGCTTCCGCTTACGGTCTACGAGGGTACGTAGTGTAACACCCCCTTGTAATAAGCTCTGTGACACTCTGTTAAAACTGCCAAGTCATGATCATTTGCAGTGCCAAGTCATAAGGGTTAATGATCCAATTCAAATTCACATCTGAAAATCAACTCAAATTCAAAAGTGAATTATAAAGTTGATCAAACTCTGTTGGGAAAATGTTCATTAAATGGCAAATAATCCAGGAACATTTGTAAAATCATCATCAATAAAGTTGGAGTTATATAAGTGACTCTAACTAGATGAAACAACACCAAAACAGGATATTTAAATCCATTTAAAATCATTTCAGCTTCAAATGAATTCCAAAACTGTCCAAACCACTTTTTGGTGAGAGCTAATATTGCAATGTAATACTTGGACCAAGTTCCATATTTTACAAAACTACATACGAGCCATAACTATTTCCCAAACAATGAGGAATAAAAGAAATCAGAAACAGAAAATGGAAAATAGAAAAGGGCCTAAAGGTCTACTGTGCACTTAAGCCTGCGCTACAGTGCCCGGCCCAGCCCAACAACCGGGCCGTCTCCCTCCTCGCGCACGCGTCGGCGCGCGTGCGCATCCGACCGGCGCTCGTCGCCGTGTCGTTGATCCCGCGGTCCCCGACGCCTATATGGATAAGCCCGAGCGCCTCTCGCCGTACCCACGAACCCTAGCCTCCAGTTCCCCCTCTCCCCCTCGTCTTCTTCCCCACCGCGACTAGCCGAGCCGCCGTCGCCATGGTCGAGCTCGAGGTCGTCGCTGTCGTCGTCATCACCGCCTGAGAACGAGCGCATCCGCTCCGCCCTGCTCCTCTGAATCTTCACCGGCTACTAGCTCGAGCTCTACGCCACCACGGCTCGCGGATCGAGCTGCTCCCCGATCTCGGTCGCCGGAGCTTCGCCGGCAACTGCCGTCGATCTGCAGCTCCTAAGCTTCCAACGGGCCCCCGT
The DNA here is from genome assembly GCA_011799875.1 of Thinopyrum elongatum. Lineage (NCBI taxonomy): Eukaryota > Viridiplantae > Streptophyta > Magnoliopsida > Poales > Poaceae > Thinopyrum > Thinopyrum elongatum. The sequence continues at coordinate 606,831,608 of CM022303.1, read as the reverse complement.
GTGCCCCCTAGGTGAGCGTGCGCGCCGTTCCCCTCTCTGCCCCGCTTGATTCCGTCGCCATATACGTCATTCCCGCCGAACCCGAGAGCTCCCCGCCGCCGGCCATGGCACCACCGTGGCCACGGCCGCGCAAGCTCGCATCCGAGCTCACTACTACACTCACCGCACCCCAGCGAGTCAGGCAAGCCCATCCACGGCACCTACCGTGCCCCGCTTTGCCCAATCCATCGTTAGCCGAACTCCGGCGGCCGCCGCGTAGCTCGCCGCCGTCAATTTACGCCGATTCAGGCCGAGCCAGTGCCACCACTCGACGCGGCTCAGAGCGCCCATTCGAACACCGCAAACCCCGCGCGATTTGGTGCCTCCTAGAGGAAATCCGACGCCCTCCGGCGAGTTCGCCGCCGCGGGAGGCTCGCCGGAGCTACTCCGGCGACTCCGCTAACCTGGCAAGGCGTGGGGCCCGCCCAGTGACACTGACCAGTGGGCCCCTGGCCTTTGTTGACTTCGTTGACCGGGTCAACGTCGGATTACTGTTTACTCTAGAGGCTGACATGCGGGCCCCGTTCTGTAATTAGTTTAACTAAGCAGTTTTAATTAAAAATCTAATTAGTTAAATCTCCCTAGTCACTGACTAGTGGGGCCCGGTTGACCAGTCAACTGGTCAACGGCTGACCCGCTGACCCAGCTGGCCGGCCCCACTGTCAGCCCCTCTAGCGCCTCTCTGGTGCACTGCACCGGGTGCACCCAGCATTTCCTGCTACTGTTTAAATTCGAATTAAATAATTCCAGAAATTCAAATAAACTTTAAAAATTAATAACTTTTAAACCGTAGCTCGGATCGAAAAAGTTAAAACATGAAAGTTGCTCAGAACGACGAGCCGAGTCTGATCGTGCCGTCTGTTTCTCCATCGGAACCCCCTACATAGAAGAACTCGTAACTCCGGACCCGTATCCGGCAGATGAATAGTGCACACACTTCGGTAAATAAATCCCAGATTAATTCTAATAATAACTAAAATGACTTAGATGCATATTTAGGCAACCCTGCACTACATCATAGCATCACACGCACCGTATTGCATTTGTTTGCATTATGTTTACCTGTTTCTTCCCCCTCTTCTCTCTCGGTAGACCCCGACGTTGACGTAGCTTCCGAGGCAGACGCCGCACAGGAGTACGACTACGTCCCCGACGATACCACTGAAGACCTTGCCCTTGCCCCCGAGCAAACAGGCAAGCACCCCCATTTTGAGCATGCCTATATCGCCTATTCCCTTCTCTCTTATGCTTGCATTAGAACTGCTACTGCTACTGTTTTCCTATATCTGCTGCATAGCCTGATTATTGTACCCTGCTTTGTTACCTTACTGGTTATCCTAGACTGCTTAGTATAGGCTGGGTAGAGACACGACAGAGACCCCCACTTGATCCCGACTGCCCTGCTGGACATCAGAAGACCCGACCATCGGGATTGAAGACTAGACCCTGGCACCGCACCTCACTTCCCCTTAGTTGCCGACACTGCTGGGTTACCGTCGAGTGCCGAGGGTGATACCTCGTTAGCACTTCTGATATTAACCTTGTAGGTTAGTTACTCGGTCGTGGTAAGCGAGGGTGATTCCTCCTACACCACCCCCGATAACGACATCGTCGCGCAACCTCTCAAGTGTGGACCTCGAGGGTGATTCCTCCTTCGTTCATCTTGATGATAACATCGAGCGGGAACTCCATCGAGGGTGATTCCTCAGGGTTCCCTTCGGTGTCAGACACACAGTTACCTTGGATATTATGACTTGACTATGAACCATGATACTAAAGACGGGTCGGCCCTGAGGGGTACCCGCGCGAGCTTATTGCGAAGTGAGGTGGAGTCGGGTTGACCTGGATGGTGCCCGCGAGATAACTACGAGGCGTGGCCGGGCATTCTTAGCCCTTGCCGCAAGTCCTCGAGACGGGGCGACGGGGTCACATCGATCGTGAGTCTCTGCTTGATTCCGCGTGCTCCTAATCCACTACGATTTGGATATTTGATCCAAGGGGCCTCTGGCCCGATAGCACTAACCATCACGTGGGCATAGTATGGGCGTTCTGCGTCGTATACTTCAGCCGGAGCTTAATGGACGTCAGCGACTGAGCGGCGCGCGCTGAATTGGACTGGGAACGCAATCGCGCTTGTATAAGGGGTTGCTAGGTCTGCTTTCAGCCGCGTACGCAACGTGCAGGAGTTCCCGGGGCGAAGGCCCAAGACCCCTGGGCGCATAGGTTTAGTCCAGCGTGCTGACCTCTCTGTTAGGTATTCGGTCGGGTTGCGGCGTGTTGCTTAGCCGAGGCCGGGCATGACTCAGAAAAGTGTGTCCGGCCAGAGTTAAGCGAGCGTGGTGGGTAAGTTGGTGCACCCCTGCAGGGAAGAAACTTCTATCGATAGCCTGTCCTACGTTAACGGACACTCGGAGTTGTATCCCGATCGGTACAACTAGAACATGTGATGAGAACTGGATAGTACGGCTCTGGGATTGCTTTCTCGCTGGGAGTCGAGAAAGGATCTCAGGTCGAGGTTGATGATACTACTACTACTACTTTACATTATGTTCATCTGCTCTTTCCTGATGCTGCAAGACTGTCGAAGATTGTTGAAGATGCTAGTCTTCGATAGGACTAGGCTTTCCCCCTCTATTCTGGCATTTCTGCAGCCCAGTCCACATATACAGCCTTTCCTTTGACAATGTTGCATATGTAGTGTAGATCCTTGCTTGCTGAGTACTTCGGATGAGTACTCACGTTTGCTTTATTTTCTTTTTCCCCCATATTCAATTTGATGCCACCAGACGACGGACCCCCTGAGCCAGACGCCCCAGCCGACGACCAGTACTACTACCTGCCTGGCGAGTACTACTACTACGAGGAGCCGTTCGACGACCAGGAGTAGGATCGGAGGGTCCAGGGCAGGAGGCCTACGCCTTTCGATCGTAGTATTTTATTTTACCCCGCCTCTGTGAAGGCTTATCTCTTTCTCTCTCTGTAATATATCTGTACCCAGATATCTAATGCTTCCTCTGACGCTTGTATGCCATCGAGCTATGTATTCGAGCCCTCGAGGCCCTGGCTTGTAATATTAAGCTTGTATGACTTTATTTATGTTTTAGAGTTGTGTTGTGATATCTTCAAGTGAGTCCTTAGGCTTGATCATGCGCATTTGCGTGTATGATTAGTGCACGATTAAGCCGGGGTCGTCACACGTTGGTATCAGAGCCGACTGCCTCTAGGAGCCCCCCTTCCCAATTCCTTGGCCGAAGTTGAGTCTAGAAGTCAAAAACTGATTTTACTAACTTGGTTGTGTGGCTTACGGGCCCACGTCGCCAACTGGGTGGAATTAGGATATTTTATTCCTCGTCTTTACTCTGGGATTCTAATCTCTCATCTATTCGGGTTTAATAAAATTTACTAACACCGACATTTAGGTTCTCGTTAATTCTATCCACCCGGAGAGCTGGATTCAGTGCGATTTCCCTGACGTTGATCTGATTAGTCTGATAATCATTTTTCTTTCCATTGTTTTGTTTAACCTTTCTCTCCGAGTTGTATTATACTCCGAGTTGTCATTTGATAAGACCGTATTCTGCATCAGAGTGCACACGGAGAGTAGGATCCTACAAGTTGATCGATCTTCGGTGTTTTCTAAACTCGACTTGAGGTTGGGTTATCACCAGATCCGTGTCCGCGAAGAGGATATTCCAAAGACTGCATTCGTTACTCGTTATGGCTCTTACGAGTATACAGTCATGTCGTTTGGTTTAACAAACGCTCCAGCTACATTCTCCCGCCTGATGAATTACATATTCATGGATTACCTCGACAAATTCGTCGTGGTATATCTGGATGATATTCTGGTTTATTCGAAGAACAAAGAAGAACATGCTGAGCACCTTCGTCTTGTTATGGAGAGACTTCGAGAGCACCAATTATATGCCAAGTACTCTAAGTGCGAATTCTGGCTTTCTGAGGTAACCTACCTTGGACATGTCATCTTCAAGGATGGTATCGCAGTTAACCCGGAGCGAGTTCAGGCTATTCTTGACTGGACCCCTCCGAAGAATGTCAAACAAGTCAGAAGTTTCCTCGGGCTTGCAAGTTATTGTCGTCGTTTCATCGAGAATTTCTCCAAGATTGTAAGCCCCTGACTAATCTGCTCCACAAAGGCGTTAAGTTTGAGTGGACAGACAAATGTCAGGAAAGCTTCCAGACCCTCAAGGACAAGCTAACTTCTGCTCCAGTCCTTGCTCCTCCAGACTCCCGCAAAGATTTTGTGATCTTCTGCGACGCCTCTCGCCAAGGACTAGGTTGTGTCCTAATGCAAGAGCGAAGAGTTATTGCTTATGCTTCGCGACAACTGCGTCCACATGAAGAGAATTACCCAGTGCATGACCACGAACTTGCTGCTGTCATTTATGCTTTGAAGCAGTGGCGTCATTACCTCCTTGGTAATCGGTGTGAGATTTACACCGATCATCAGAGCTTGAAGTACTTATTCACTCAACCGGAACTTAATCTTCGTCAGCAGCGTTGGTTGGAAACAATCACCGATTATGACTGTGGAATTTCATACACTCCCGGCAAAGCTAATGTAATGGCTGATGCCTTGAGCCGCAAGTCGTATTGCAGTAACCTTATGGTAAAGCAAGCTCAACCCCAGCTATATGAAGAATTGCGCAAGCTAAATCTCTGCATTATTCCGCAAGGTTCTCTTAATAACCTTGTGATACAGTCAGATCTTGAGAAAGCTGTCAAGATTGCGCAATCTAAGGATGCTGAAATTGATCTAATGAAGAAAGAGCTTCACCTTCAAAAGTACAGGGATTTCTCGATTGCTGAAGATGGAACCTTGTACTTCCGAGACCGCATTGTAGTACCTCGCTTCGAGCTGATGACTGACAAAGTCATGAAGGAGGCCCATGATACACCGTTATCTATCCATCCGGGTAGTACCAAAATGTATCGAGATCTTCGTCAAAGGTACTGGTGGTCTAGAATGAAGCAAGATATTGCTCGTTATGTTGCCGAGTGTGACGTTTGTCGTTGCGTGAAGGCAGAACATCAGAAACCTGCTGGAATTCTGCAACCGCTCCCTATTCCTCTATGGAAGTGGGATAAAGTGCAAATGGACTTCATTACTGGTCTTCCCAAGTCTCAGAAGGGTCACGATGCCATTCTTGTCGTCGTCGACCAACTCTCCAAGGTTGCACACTTTCTGCCAGTTAAGGAGACTATTACTGCTAGTCAGTTAGCAGAGCTATATATCTCCAGAATTGTTTCACTCCATGGTATTCCCAAGGAAATCAGTTCAGACCGTGGCAGCATTTTCACTGGCCATTTCTGGGAAAGTTTCCAGAAAGCAATGGGAACTCATATTACCTGGAGTTCAGCTTATCATCCCCAATCCCAAGGCCAAGTTGAGCGCGTTAATCAAGTGCTTGAAGACATGCTTCGAGCCTGTGTTATATCCTTCGGTAAGAAATGGGAGGAATCTCTCCCGTATGCCGAGTTCTCTTATAACAACAGTTATCAAGCCAGCTTAAAAATGGCCCCATTTGAGGTTCTTTATGGACGTAAATGTCGAATCCCTCTGAATTGGTCAGAAACTGGGGAACGACCTCTTGTTGGACCGGACATTATTCAGCATGCCGAAGAACAAGTCCGAATTGTCCGGGAGAATCTCAAAGCAGCTCAAGACCGTCAGAAGAGTAATTATGATCGCAAGCGATGGGGTGTGATCTATCAACCTGGTGATCAAGCCTATCTTCGTGTCACTCCAATGAAGGGCACCCGTCGTTTCGGAATCAAGGGCAAGCTAGCTCCTCGCTATATTGGTCCTTTCAACATCGTGGCTAGACGTGGACAGGTGGCATATAAATTGGAATTGCCACCGCAATTCTCCCATATTCATGATGTCTTCCACGTGTCGCAACTTCATAAGTGCTTCAAGGAATCCCCGCACCGTGCAGTGGATCATGAGATGCTTGAGCTACAAGATGATCTTTCCTATAAGGAGCATCCGATCCGCATCCTCGACGAAGCTGAACGTCGAACTCGTCAGAAGACGACCAAGTTCCTAAAAGTGCAGTGGTCGAATCACACTGAAGATGAAGCCACTTGGGAACGCGAGGATCATCTTCGGGAAGAATATCCCGGACTCTTTCCTTCTACCTCCTAAATTCTCGGGATGAGAATTTCTTTTAGAGGAGGAGAACTTGTAACACCCCCTTGTAATAAGCTCTGTGACACTTTGTTAAAACTGCCAAGTCATGATCATTTGCAGTGCCAAGTCATAAGGGTTAATGATCCAATTCAAATTCACATCTGAAAATCAACTCAAATTCAAAAGTGAATTATAAAGTTGATCAAACTCTGTTGGGAAAATGTTCATTAAATGGAAAATAATCCAGGAACATTTGTAAAATCATCATCAATAAAGTTGGAGTTATATAAGTGACTCTAACTAGATGAAACAACACCAAAACAGGATATTTAAATCCATTTAAAATCATTTCAGCTTCAAATGAATTCCAAAACTGTCCAAACCACTTTTTGGTGAGAGCTAATATTGCAATGTAATACTTGGACCAAGTTCCATATTTTACAAAACTACATACGAGCCATAACTATTTCCCAAACAGTGAGGAATAAAAGAAATCAGAAACAGAAAATGGAAAATAGAAAAGGGCCTAAAGGTCTACTGTGCACTTAAGCCTGCCCTACAGTGCCCGGCCCAGCCTAACTAGTACTCATGATCATGTGCTAAGAACAATTAACTAGTGTTGGTTATGACTATGATGATGAGGAGGAGTTGTTATTATTATGATGATGATGATGAGTGATGTGCTACAATGATGAGTTGTTATATGACTATGATGATGATGAGTATGACTTGTAATTATGATAATGACGATGATGAGTATGACTTGTTATGATGATGATGATGAGTTATTATATTATTGGGTGAAAGAAACGCGGATTACATTCAAGTGGATGAATTCAAAGTGACCAAGTTGGATTAGTAGGACGACGATGTAATCCGCGTTTTTTCAACAAATGATATAATAACTCATCATGATCATAATGACATAACAATCTCTAAATTGCTACTGTATGAAAACTTGTATAACAATGTATAAATACAGTATAAAACAAAAGAAATAAAATATGGACGAATAATAGTAGCGTGGGGTTATGGGACACGCTACTGCTATTTATCAGTAGCGCTGAGGAGACCCACGCTGCTGCTAACTGAGTTAGCAGAAGCGAGGGTTTAATCCTGCGCTACTGCTAAAAGTTAGTTATAGCGCCATAGCAGTAGCGCGGGTCCCGCGCTACTGCTGACCTCTAAATCAGCACCACTACTAGGCTTTTCCCTAGTAGTGGCTACTGCTATCTGAGTTAGCAGTAGCGCGTGCAGGAACCACGCTATTGCTAAAGTTTAACTGTAGTACTAGTAGCGCGCCTACCGCGCTATTGCTAGACCAAAAACCCGCGCTACTGCTACGGTTTTCTCTGGTAGTGGGGACAAATAAGAAAAGTACGCGGCCTGAGTTGCGAGTCGAGTTGCGAATCGAGTTATACGGGACTGAAAACAGATATCCTCTTCGAATTCTTACAACACAGCCTAGAAAAGACAAAAAAAAACAGCGGTCCCATGCACAAGAGGCTGGACCAACAAAAGTAAAAAAAGCACCCCTCAAAAGAAATAAAAAGGAAAAAAAGCAATGCATGAGCGGGCGACAGCGATGTGCGCGACTAGCGACAAGGGACACACGCGGTGCGAATCTAAATCTGCACGAGATTTGACATGTGTCCCTTGTGTTTGAAAACTTAGATTCAATGGTTAAAAACTTAGATTTGACATGCTTAAAAACATCTAGATGTTACTTAGCAATTTCGATATACAAAACAGGTCGTGGCTAGGTTACACGGTCCTGATTTTGAGTATTGGATGACTTCTCATCTATCTTGTCGAATCTGAACGGTTGGTTAGATTGGATCAGATCTATTCCTTTTTTGTCCGATTGATATCCCAGTTTTCTTTTCAATTGAGACATCCAAGGGATTTACTAATAGATCTCAACCTTAATAATTCTGGCCCACAAAATCAACGGTTTCTGTTTCTCCTGTTTTCATCGATTAACATGAAAATATCTAGGAAGTTTGTATTAGTATAAGTATAGATAGATATAGATACCAAAATATATATATATATATATATATATATATAGATAGATAGATAGATAGATAGATAGATAGGCTTATCCACGTATCCTTTATCGTCAATTTGATACAAGAACTGGATGCACCTAACTACATTTAATTAGAAGTATCCTTTACCAATTTGATACTACAGGAACCACACATGTGCCTACATTAAATATCAGCATACCCAAGTTGGGTACGCATATCTATTAAGAGTTTGAAATCAACTACTCCATCGCCAACAATTATTAGAGCATCTTCAGCAGCTCTTCTATATTTGGTTGTCTAAATTTTCATATACACAATGGTCTAAAAAGATTCCCTCATATACACAACCAGTTTTTCAGCAGATTGTCTATATACACATTGTCTATATTCTCTCTCATATATTTTAATATTATTTTTTAACCGCCAGTTTTTCAACGGCTCTTTTCCAACGGCTAGTTTTCGAACAGCTCGTTTCAACGGCTAGTTTTCCAATAGCTCTATATTTCAGGCCTATATATACCACTCCCTCCCACCTCTCTCTCAACATTCAAACTTGTGCTTTCTCTCATTTCTCTCCCACAAACCCCCTGGCTCCTCTCCCACAACACAATGAGTGGATCCGGATTCGTTTTCGAAATGCTCATGGATGCATCGTCGTCTTCATCCGACGACGACGAACTCATTCTTGCAGCATTAGCGGAGGAGGAGGAAGAGGAGGCAAATGCTCGACGCCATGGCGGTTCCACGCTGGGGCGTCAGACGCTATATCGCGGAAGAGATGCCGGATTTCTTCAACTTTGGGAGGACTACTTCAAACAAAACCCTCGCTACCCCGAAAATTATTGCTGTGAGTTTCCGGTATCTCTTGCTCCCCAAATGGACTATCCGGTTGTTGTTGCTGTGAGCAACCAAAATTCAACATCGCCAGAAAATTATCATCTCCTTCCATCTGCAAATAATCAATCCAAGTATCATATAACAGAAAATTTTGAATCATCCTATCTAGCAGCAACAGCATCAGCAGTACGAGCAGCACAAATAACACCGGCGGCAGCAGCAAACAGCAGCAACAACCAAATCCACCTCCTCCCATTTGCCTGCTCCTTCCCCTACCGATTCCTCCTCCTCCCCTTTGGCTTCTCCTCCTCTTCTCCTACCGATTCCACCTCCTCCCATTTGCCTGCTCCTTCCCCTACTGATTCCTCCTCCTCCCATTTGGCTTCTCCTCCTCTTCCCCTGCCGCCGGCCACTCCATTCTCCTCAACCCGGGCGTCCCCTGCTACCCATCCAGCAGAGCAGCCTACCTCCGCATCTCCACGCCTCCCGCCGCTCCTGCTCCCCAACAACACCGCCGCCTCCCCACGCTCCTCTTTAACTCTCCGCCCCAGCCGCCACCAACGGTGGTTCTCCTCTACCAGATCTGGCACCGAGGCGATTTGGCGGCCGGATCCAGCACCACGGCGACGAGATCCCCTTGTTCCTCTCTCTGGGAAAAAAAGGCCATACCTCGGTTCGGGATGACGACGACGGCGTGCAGACGAGGGCGAGGTTGCTGGGTGCGCGCCTTCCTCCTCTCCAGCAGCTTCCGAAAGTGGCGGGAGCAGCGCCCAGCTAGCGGTTTCGGCTATCGATGATGTCTACGCATCGTCCCCGGGTGGACGACGTCGAGCGGATTTTAGACGATGTGTACTTTTAGACAACGCTATAGAAGAACTGCTGGAGGCCCGTTTTTACCTCTTCGTTGTCTATATCCAATATACACAACCATGTAGAAGAGCTGCTGGAGATGCTCTTAGGTTGCATCCACGTATCCATTGCCAACCATTTGATACAAGAGTTAGATGTGCCTACATTGAGTTAGAACATATCCAAGTCATATACCTCTCAACTAATTAAAAATAGTCCAATTCTGAAACTTGCACTAAAACCGCTATATAAGAGGCTGAGTGGTGCAAAAGTCCTGCATTAAAACATACCGACAGTACTACACAACATAGAACATGACCAATCGTAAAGTAGCTGGAGTGTTATGCCTCCTAGTCTTTTTGGCTATCTATTCTTGTTCGCGCCATGCACAAGCAATCCATGGAGTAGATCACTGCACCATCGATAAAAATAACGTGATGCGAGACTGCTGGGGTAACATCGAAAAGAATCTTGGTAACCAGGTTCCGCAACCGTGGACCCTATGTTGTGTTACAATAAGAGGTGTGACGGACATCCACTGCGCCTGTGATCGGTTCACTGCTCACGAACTGACTAGGATCAATCTATCCAAGTTTGCCCGTATTACACATGTATGCAGCAAAGGGTTGCACCCACACACTCATTGTGCAGGTTGGTATATTGTTATATTTGTACACACAGACACACACACACACATCTTTTTTTGCGCATGTGTTGATATATGTGCACACTTTATTATAATTGCTTATGTTCATCATCATGATGCGAAGAATGAAAATTTTGCAGGTTACCTTGTTCCGGTCATAAAGCTACCACCTCCACCCCCGGCAAGTACCTAGGCCTTCAGTGTAAGAACATTCTCATAATGGGCATAATTGAATAAAGCAAAGAACGATGTCAGCTGAATGGCATTTGCATAATGTATTTGTCCTCTTTTGGTTCGTAATAAAAATATTGCGCATAGCCTCGTCAATTGTTGTTGTTTGCATTGGTATGATCATTGGTTCTCATTGATTCACATGATTTAATGGACATAGAAATAGAAAAAAATAGGCTTCCAATATGCGAAGGCATGTCCTCATCGGTCTTATATGATCAGAAAATATAGAAAGGACAAAAAATGGGCACACCCTCCCCTAAAATCTTTGAAGAGGGTAATTTTGTCCAATAAACATGTGCCTCTGCTTCCTGTGATTGCTCTTATTTTCTCTCCTCAATTTGGTTTGGAGACAGTTCTAACACAAATTGGACCACGGCACAACAACTTCTGTCTTATTTGTTCTACTTCACTTCCATAACACAGGTTTCCAAAGTGGACATGTTTGATAAGTACAACCACACAAGATCCCAATAACAAATGAGATGTATATGTAATTATTATTATTTTTAGAACGAAGACGCTAGATGCGTCCGGCTTTAAATTAATAAATCCCACAACATAGGCAGCGTAGGAGGTCAACCATAACTTACAGACACAAAAGCCCTCGGGCCGAACGGAAGCAGGAAAGTCATAGAGTTCTCAACCAGACAGGCCGCGAGCGAATACAAGGCACATTGGCCAACATCAGAGCACGCAGGCTCGCCAAAGAACAAAAGGGGTCACTCCACTAGGTAGTAACCACTGGCTCCCTAGCCAACACGTACACTTGCTGGAGTCGAGTCTGGGCGTACTTCATCAACTCATCATCCTTGCGCCTCCCCAACGGACTCCACTGCTGTAGAAACAAGGTGCATTTAAAGATCACATTAGCCGGATGCGACGGAAAAAGCCCTTCAATGGTTAGTTTGTTCCGGGTCAGCCAAAGTGCCCAGAGAAGTGCCCCTGCACAACTCCACATCACGCGTTTGCCTGGTCCCTCAACCGAATCGAGCAGGCCGGCAAGTTCATTGGTGGAACGAGGGTCCCACGGAACTGCAGCCGCTTCACGCACCGCGCTCCAGGCGAACCTGACCAACGGGCAATTGAAGAAAACGTGGTTCGCATCCTCGGGTAACCCACAAACAGCGCATGGGCCCGTAGCCGGGCCGTGTCTTTTAGCCACATTCACGGACGTTGGTAATCTATTGCGGAACATTTGCCATAGGAAAACTTTGATTTTGAGAGGAATACGCGCCTTCCAAAGGCCCTTGACCACAAGCTGTGTCTGCCCTTGACATAGTTTGTGGTATAGAGACTTGACCGTGAATTTACCGGAACCGATGAGCGACCACGACACTGTGTCCGGCCCGGTGGACAGCGCGTGAGAGCTAACTAAGTCTAGCAAAACCACGAAATTCGCACGCTCTTGATTATTAAGCTCTCAGCAAATGTGGACGGCCGGGGGGTCGAGGCCAACACGTCCGCCACCGTCTGGCCCGGGTTAATGGCTATGGTGTATAGGTCCCGTCCTGGAATTCCGACCAGAGTAGCTGTGAGCCCACCCAAAAGTCTAGCCAGAACTGAGTCGATCGGCCATTGCCGACGGCAAACTTTGCCCCCATGGTAAAGGCCGGTTTGATGGATTGGATGTCATTCCAGAAGGGTGATGTAACATCCCCAGCATCCCACTACAGTGATCACCTCTTAATCATGCCATGTCAGCAAGTTTTAACAAGTGTCTAGTCATCATTTGCATCATGTTGCATTTCAACACCTAATTCAAACTCCAATTTCATTCAAGTGGAAAATAAAAGTTTTCCAAATCAGAAACTAAAATGTTCATAGTGTTTCAAATATTCTTAAAGCCATTATAAAGATATCATCAACATTATTTGAATTCCTGAAATGACTTTAGCATCCAATATCAGTAGCAAATCAGCCTATTTAATCCCTTTCCTTTTTAAACAAAATTCAAACAAATTCAAGTGGTCCCCAAACTTTTTGTGCAGCATCATAATATTGCGCTTTAATTGTGTGCCAAATTTCATAAACAACTAAAATCATTTACTGGTCTAAATTAATACATAACAGAGAGTAGAAAGAAATAACAGAAAAGAAAAACAAAAAGAAATTAAAGGACCTACTGTGCACTTACCTGGCCTCTGGGCCGAAGCCACAGTGCGCTCAGCCAGCCCAACTGGCCCAGCCACCGGCGCTCATCCCCTTCCTCCCGCGTTGTCGCGCGCGCGCGCCGACACGACGACGCCGGCCTCGCTGTTGATCATCCACGCCGTCCCCGACGCTGATAAGGCCTCCCCTGGTTGCTCCCTTCTCTTCTCGAAACCCTAGCCCCCACAAACCCCTCTCCCTCGCTCTCCTTCTTCCTCTTCCGCGGACGCCCGAAGTCGCCGCCGCCATGGCCGTGTCTAGCGCGGCCACCGAGCCCCGAGTGCCTCTCCGACGAGCCCGATCGCTCCGCCTGCTTCCTCTACTTCTTCTTCGCCCTCTGGAACGAGCTCGGCGTCACCATAGTCTCGGGATCGAGGTCCTCCCCGACTCGGGCCGTCGCCGATCGCCGCGGCTACTCCGACAGCTCCGGTGCTTCCCCGAGCACGCTTGTCCACTATGCTGCCCTGCTGTAAGCCTCCGTCGCATCCCGGCACCACCTTGCCCCTCCTAGTACGCCGTAGCTAGTCCTGCCGCCACAGCGCGAGCTCGTCGCCGCCGGTTAAGGCTCCACCACGGCCGGAGGCATTGCCCGTTGTGTCTGACCGCCGCAGCGTGCTCGCCACACTCCCAGCAACACGCAGCACCCGCCAGTTTCGCTCGCCGTGCCCAGTTCCCTCGCGCACGACCGAGGCCGTACTCCGGCCGCCGCCAAGGTCGCCGTGGCCGTCGTCTCCGGTCACCCCGCGGCCTCCTGCGGGCTCCTCTAGACGCGCACGAGCGAGGGCTACGCTCCGGTGGCCTCAGCTCGCCGGGGCGCGGCCCGTGGACCAATCCCGCGCAGCTCCGCCGCGTCGAGCTGCTGCCGTCGTTTAAACGCCGGCCAGTTCGGCTAATTACCCCACTAACAGCCCCTCTGAGACGCTGATGGGTGGGCCCGCGCCCTGTAGCTAATTACAGTTTAAGTTAGTTTTACTGTTCATCGGTGTCGCTGACAGTGTGGGCCCGCATCCTAATTAAATTAGTTAGAATTAATCTAAACGCTGTTAAGTTAGCTCTAAGGCTGACAGCTAGGTCCCACTGGGCCCAGTTGACCAGTCAACCAGCTGACTGGGATGGACCCAGTCAATGACAGGTGGGTCCCACTGGACCCACTGTCCAGTCAACGCTGACCCAGTCAACTGCTGACTGTGCAGTTGACTGGGCCCACTGTCAGTCTCTGGGTGCATTCCTGTGTGCACTCAGCTGGGTACCCGTAGCATTTTAATCATTTATTTTTGAATTAAATTTGAATCCAGAAATTCAGATAAACTTCGAAAAATCATAGAAAATAAACCGTAACTCGGATCGAAAAACTTTATATATGAAAGTTGCTCAGAACGACGAGACGAATCTGATCGTGTCGTCTGATTCCATGTCGGAACCCCCTACGTAGGAGAACCCATAACTTTCCCTCCGATTCCGGTAGATGAATAATGCATACTTACCGGTTAATAAAACCCACAATAATCCTAAAATAACTAAAATGACCTAGATGCATCTTTAGGCAACCCTGCACTGCACGTTAGCATAGGATGCTCCGTGTTTCATATGTTTGCTGTGTATTTATCTGTTTCCTCCCCCTCTTCTCTCTCGGTAGACCCCGGTACCGACGCAGCTCTCGAGGCAGACGCAGCTCCGGAGTACGACTACGTCCCCGACGACACCGTTGACGACCTTGCCCTTGTCGCCGAGCTTCCAGGCAAGCACCCCCCTTTTGAGCATTCCGATATCGCCCACTCTCTTCTCTCTTATGCTTGCATTAGAATCTGCTGCTGTTACTGTATCATATATCTGCTGCATAGCCTGTTTACTTCTAACCCGCTGTTGATACTTACCTGTTATCCTAAACTGTTTAGAATAGGTTGGGTAGAGACCATCAGAGACCCCACTTGTCCTGACTGCCCCGCTGGATGATCAGAAGACACGAGCAACGGGATCGAAGATCAGGCCCCGGCACCGCACGTCACTTCCCCTTGGTTGCTCGACACTGCTAGGTTATTATCGAGTGCCGAGGGTGATACCTCGTTAGCACTTCTGATGATAACCTTGTAGGTTAGTTAATCGGTCGTGGTAAGCGAGGGTGATTCCTCCTACACCACCCCCGATAATGACGTCGTCGTGCAACACTTCAAGTGTGGACCTCGAGGGTGATACCTCCTTCGTTCACCTTGACGAGAACATCAGGTGGGACTCCATCGAGGGTGATTCCTCAGGGTTCCCTTGGTGTTAGACACACGGTTACTGTTGTTACTATGACTTACACTGAACCATGTTACTAAAGACGGGTCGGCCCTGAGGGGTACCCGCGCGAGCTTAAAAGCGAGTGATGTGGAATCGGGTGGACCTGGGTGGTGCCCGAGAGTTGAACACGAGGCGTGGCCGTGCCTTCCTAGCCCTTGCCGCAAGTCCTCGAGACGGGGCGACGGGGTCACATCTTTCGTGAGTCTCTGCTCGTTACCGCACTACCAACATACTAACGGTTTGGATATTTGATTCGAGGGGCCTCTGGCCTGATAGCACTAACCATCACGTGGGCATAGTATGGGCGTTCTGCGTCGTATACTTCAGCCAAAGCTTAATGGACGTCAGCGATTGAGCGGCGCGTACCGAGTTGGACTGGTTACGCAACTGCGCTTGTATTAAGGGGTTGCTAGGTCTGCTCTCGGCCGTGAATGTAACGTGCAGGAGTTCCCGGGGCGAAGGCCCAAGACCCCTGGGGGCATAGGTTAGTCCGGCGTGCTGACCTCTCTGTTAAGTATTTGGTCGGGTTGCGGCGTATCGTTTGGCCGAGGCCGGGCATGACCCAGAAAAGTGTGTCCGGCCGGAGTTAATCGAGCGTGGTGGGTAAGTTGGTGCACCCCTACAGGGAAGAAACAATCTATCGATAGCCTGTCCTACGTTAATGGACACTCGGAGTTGTATCCCGATCGGTACAACTAGAACTGGTGACTTGAGATGAAATGGATAGTATGGCTCTGGGATTGCTTTCTCGCAGGGAGTCGAGGAAGGATCTCTGGCCAAGGTTGATAACACTACTACTACTTTACATTATGTTATTCTGCACTCTTCTAATGCTGCAAGACCGCTGAAGATGATGAAGATGCTAGTCTTCGATAGGACTAGGCTCTCCCCTCTATTCTGGCATTTCTGCAGCCCAGTCCACATATACAACCTTCCTTTGAAAATGTTGCATATGTAGTGTAGATCCTCGCTTGCTGAGTACTTCAGATGAGTACTCACGTTTGCTTTATTTTCTTTTTCTCCCCATATCCATATGTCGCCGCCAGATGACGGAGCCCCTGAGATAGCTGCCCCCGTCGACGACTACGGCTACTACTACTACCCTCCCGACGAGTACTACTACGAGGAGCCGACCGACGACCAGGAGTAGGATTCGGAGGGTCCTAGGCAGGAGGCCTACGCCTTTCGATCAAAGTGTTTTATTTTGCCCCGCCTTCCTAAAGGCTTATCTCTATTTCTGTAATATATCTGTACCCAGATATCTGATGCTTCCGCTGACACTTGTATGCCATCGAGCTATGTATTCGAGCCCTCGAGGCCCTGGCTTGTAATATAAAGCTTGTATGACTTTATTTATGTTTTAGAATTGTGTTGTGATATCTTCAAGTGAGTCCTTAGGCTTGATCATGTGCATTTGCGTGTATGATTAGTGCATGATTAAGCCGAGGTCGTCACAGGTGAT
The DNA here is from genome assembly GCA_011799875.1 of Thinopyrum elongatum. Taxonomy (NCBI): domain Eukaryota; kingdom Viridiplantae; phylum Streptophyta; class Magnoliopsida; order Poales; family Poaceae; genus Thinopyrum; species Thinopyrum elongatum. The sequence continues at coordinate 606,814,926 of CM022303.1, read as the reverse complement.
CCCTTCGCGGCCCCTTCGAAAAAATTCCCATTTGGGAAGTACTTCGCGCGAAGGAGGTCCGCCCACAAGCCCGCCGCCCCTTGCGACAGCTTCCAGATCCATTTGCACATAAGGGCGATATTGAGTAGTCTGGTGTTGGTGATCCCAAGGCCTCCCAAGGCCTTGGGTCGGAAAACAGCCGCCCATTTGACCATGTGATACTTGCGTTTCGGGCTCGTTCTGTGACGCCCCCGATTCAATCGTACACTAATCATACACGCAAATGTGTACGATCAAGATCAGGGACTCACGGGAAGATATCACAACACAACTCTAGACACAAATTAAAATAATACAAGCTAGGGGCCTCGAGGCTTGAATACATAAGCTCGAATACACAAGAGTCAGCGGAAGCAATAATATCTGAGTACAGACATAAGTTAAACAAGTTGCCATAAGATGGCTAGCACAAACTGGGATACAGATCGAAAGAGGCGCAGGCCTCCTGCCTGGGATCCTCCTAATCTACTCCTGGTCGTCGGCGGCGGCCTGCACATAGTAGTAGGCACCCTCAGTGTAGTAGGAGTCGTCGAAGGTGGCGTCTGGCTCCTGGGCTCTAGCATCTGGATGCGACGTCCGAGAAGAATGGAAAAAGGGGGGGAAGAAGAGGGAGCAAAGCAACCGTGAGTACTCATCCAAAGTACTCGCAAGCAAGGATCTACACTACATATGCAATGGTATCAATGAAATGGGTAGTATCTGTGGACTGAACTGCAGAATGCCAGAATAAGAGGGGGATAGCTAGGCCTATCGAAGACTACACTTCTGGCAGCCTCCATCTTGAAGCATGTAGAAGAGAGTAGCAAGTGCAGCATCAAGTAACATCGCATAGCATAAACCTACCCGGCGATCCTCCCCTCATCGCCCTGTGGGAAAGCGATCACCGGGTTGTATCTGGAACTTGTAAGGGGTGTGTTTTATTAAGTATCCAGTTCTAGTTGTCATAAGGTCGAAGTACAACTCCGGGTCGTCCTTTTACCGAGGGACACGGCTATTCGAATAGATAAACTTCCCTGCAGGGGTGCACCACATTACCCAACACGCTCGATCCCTCTGGCCGGGCACACTTTCCTGGTTCATGTCCGGCCTCGGAAGATCAACACGTCGCAGCCCTACCTAGGCCTAACAGAGAGGTCAGCACGCCGGTCTAAATCCTATGCGCGCAGGGGTCTGGGCCCATCGCCCATTGCACACCTGCACGTTGCGTGGGCAGCCGGTGAGCAGACCTAGCAACCTCCATTACAAAGGAAGTTGCGTTACGCGGTCCAACCCGGCGCGCGCCGCTCAGTCGCTGATGTATAGGAGGCTTCAGCTGATACCACGACGTCGAGTGCCCATAACTGTTCCCGCGTGGTGGTTAGTGCGTAAAGGCTCGTAGCCAGACTCAGATCAAATACCAAGATCTCGTTAAGCGTGTTATTTTGAAGTAACCGCGGACGCCGACCAGGACCAGGCCCACCTGTCTCCTAGGTGGTCACAACCTACCCTGTCGCTCCGCCACAAAGTAACACTCGGGGGCCATCGGGAACCCATGCCCACCACTACCTGGATGGGACCACCTGCCCCTTTAGCCCCCATCTCCGAACAGTAACATAGGTAATGTAAAAGTATATAGTATATGTACCCGTGATCACCTCCCGAGTGATCACGGCCCGATAGTATAGCATGGCAGACGGACAAGAATGTAGGGCCACTGATGTAATTCTAGCAACCTATACTAAGCAATAGGATTGCAGGTAAAGGTGTCAACAGTAGTAGCAAAGACAGGCTATGCAGCAGAATAGGATTAACCGAAAGCAGTAACAGCTACACTACTCTAATGCAAGCAGTAGAGGGAAAGAGTAGGCGATATCGGGATGAACAAGGGGGGTTTGCTTGCCTGGAAGCTCGGCAGAGAAGGACGGGTCGTCAACACCGTAGTCGACCGGGGCAGCAGCGGCATCAGGCTCGTAGTCTACCGGAGAGAAGAGGGGGAAGAAACAATGAATACAATGCAAACAGATGCATTAAGATGCATGACATGACATTTAGCGGTGCTAGGGTGAGCTAACGCAATACTAGGTGCTACTGGCGAAGGGGGAAAACATCCGGGAAAGTATTCCTGGTGTTTTACGTTTTCGGACAGATGAACCGGAGGTGGATTGTTGCACGTTCGCTATGCTAGGGATGCGTGGCGGACGAACGGACTGCGTATTCGGATTCGTCTCGTCGTTCTGAGCAACTTTCATGTACAAAGTATTTTCATCCGAGCAACGGATTATTTTATATAAATTTATAAAGATTTAAACATTTTTGAAATTAACAGAATTAATTTAATTCAAAAATATGTTTACTGCATCAGCATGACATCAGTATGACGTCAGTGGTCAACATTGACCGTTGACTTAGTCAAGCTGACGTGTGGGTCCCACTGTCATTGTCTAAGACTAACTAAACAGGTTTAATTAGTTTAGTTAAATGATTAGGTTAATTAAACAAAATTAATTAGGTTAATTAATTAATTAATATTTTTATTATTTTTAAAATTTCTTTTTTTTGTTCTAAGGGGCGTGGGCCCCATTCGTCATAGTCATAGGTGGGGCGGGCCCAGCTGTCGGTGGCCCATAGGCCAAAGTGGGTCGGGCGCAACGGGCGCCGGGCGTCGGGCGTCCGCCCGAACGGGACTGGCGAGGGGGCGCGGCGGACGAAGGCCGCCGAGGCGCGGCGAGGCACCGGCCAGGGGGAAGTGGTGGTGGCTGTGGCGGCCGGCGGAGAGGCGGATGCCGGCGGCACCGCGTGCGGCGGCGAGTGGGCAGCGTCAGCGTGGGGAACGCGGCGGTGCAGGCGAAGCCGAGCAGCAGGGGCGGTCGGCGGTGAGCGACAGAGGCGAGCGACGGCGCATGGCGGTAGCAGGCAGAGCGGTGCGCGTAGGGGCAAGCTGCAGGCGAGCAGCAGGTGGCCGTGCGAGGCCGCGATGGAGCAAGCAGCAGATGGTCGCAGCAGGCGGGGCCGGCGAGGCTGCGAGCGGGTTAGGCGCGCGACGGCGAGCGCAGTGGTTGGCCGGGCCGGCAGGGGGCGCGAGCGGGGCGCCGGTCCAGGCGCGGCGCGGGGAGGAGGCCGCGGTCGTGAGCGCGTGCGCGTGCGGAGAGCGGCGACCGCGACGACGGGGATGGGGAGAGAGGAAGAGGCCGGGGGCCTCACCGCGGGGCCGTAGGGTAAAGGCAGTGGGCTCGGGGAGGTCCGGCGAGGCAGATCGACCACAAGGGCGAGGTGGCGGCGGCGGCGAACGGCGTTGGCGTCCGGGCGTGGTTGGAGAAGAGGTCGAGGACGGGGAGTCACGGCAACCATGGCGATGGCTGGCGTCGGGAGGAAGCAGAGGCGCCAGGAGGCCGGTCGGGGAGGAGGGTTGAGGAGGCGGGTGCCGGCGACGGCGGGGTGGCGATGCGCGTCGAGGCGATGGGGTCGGGGCGCCGTTTCCCCCGATCCAGATCGGGGGGCAGAGGATGTCGTGGGGGGGGGAGTGGACCGAATGGGGGAAATGGGGAAGGGATCGGGCTAGGGTTTCGGGTGTGTGTGTGTGTGTGGGGGGGAGGGGGGTTATACAGCCGGGATGGGCCGGCTGGGTCGCGTGGGTGGCCAGCTGGGCCTGTTGGCCGAGTTGGACAGTGGGTCCTCTTTGTTTTTGTTTTTGTTTGTTCCTTTTTTTTGTAATGTTTTCCTTTTCTTAATTTTCTTTTACTTCTTATCTTTTTTATTTTAGTTTTAATAAAATACAAAAGTGGCACCTAAAATAGTGTTACAATTTATGCCACTGCCACAAACAGTTTAGTACTGAAATAAAATAGTTTTGAAATTGTTTATTATTTTAACAGCATTTGAATAACTGTTTTGCCACTGTTTATTTATTATAGTGCATTTAAACGCTTTATAAAAGTGTGGTTTCTCCACCAATATTACATATGATTTATTTGTCACATTTAGAACATTTTAGTTTTGACATTTGAAAACTTTTATTGTTTGCTTGATTTTGAATTTGAATTCGAACCGGTTTCGAACTAATGCGAGATTATCAACAGTAACCGAGGTGACGTGGCATCATTAGCAGGGAATTACTGTAGTCTAATTATCCGGGCGTCACACGTTCCTTCCCAAAAGGAACGGGATCGCGGCCTGTCCATTTTGGCATGAACCCCTTCTGCTAGAAGGAAGAGGCCCATGGCAAACATTGGAAGTGAAGAGAGGCTCGAGTTTGTAAGCACAAGCCGCATTGCGGAGGATAGGAACTTGCCACGCCATGGGCTCACCCATCCCCCTACCTTGCCACAAAGTGGTTCCCATTCGTCCATCGTTAGCCGCTTGGTTGCTAAGGGTAGACCTAAGTAAGTAAAAGGGAATTTCTCCACTTTACAGTCGAGCAAATCCGCAATGCGACGTCCCTCGTCGGAATCCACCCCCATGGAAAAAACTTCACGTTTGTGAAAGTTGATTTTCAGACCTGACATGAGCTCAAAACTGAGCAGGAGGGCTTTGACCGTAGCTATGCTGTGTTGGTCAGGCTGAAAGAGTAGCAACGTGTCGTCTGCATACTGTAAGTGAGAAACCCCCCCGGGATAAGGTGTCCCACCACCACTTTTATGTGGCCGGCCTTAGTCGCTTTACGTAGCATAGCCGCCAGTGCATCGACCACAAAGTTAAACAGAATCGGGGACATAGGGTCGCCCTGACGTAGTCCGCGTCTATTACGGAAGAAGTGCCCTACTTCCCCGTTGACCGAGATTGCAGTTTGTCTGCCCGAGACCAGCTGCATCACTCGATGAACCCAAACGGTCGAGAAACCCCGACTTAGGAGGACTTGACGTAGGAAATCCCAATTTACCCGGTCGTAGGCCTTCTCAAAGTCTAGTTTTAGTAGAATGGCCGGCTCTTTCGTACGTTTGAGCTCGTGGATGATCTCCTGTAGGGCTATCGGGCCCTCCAGAATGTTACGCCCACGTATGAAGGCAGACTGATTACGACTAATCATGCGGTGTGCGATCGGGACTAGGCGAGTCGTGCATGCCTTAGAACATATCTTAAACGGCACGTTAGTGAGCGCTATTGGTCTAAATTGACGAATATTGTCGGCCCCAGCCACTTTGGGAATGAGCGATAGAACACCAAAGTTAAGGCAAGCGATGTCTACGGTCCCACGCATAAAGCCGTTGCATACCTCAAAAATGGGTCCCCTTAGCAATGGCCAAAAGTGTTTGAACATAGCCACCGGCCACCCGTCCGGACCCGGTGCCGTATCCATTTTCATGCTCATAAGCACGTCGTCGATCTCCTTTGGAAGGAACGCGAGCCCTAGTGCCTCATTTTCGTTGTCCAAGACAAGCTGAGAAGGCGCCCATACATCCGCGTGCAGGCCAGCCCTCTGGTCCTCGCCGCCCCCCATCAATTGGGTGTAGAACTCGAATACATGGCTCATTATATCCGCTTGGCGCAGCAGCAGCCCCTGCTCTGACTGCAGCCTTAGGATCGCGCACTTCCGCCTCCTACCATTAGCGTAGGCGTGGAAATACTTAGTATTGGCGTCCCCCTTCAATGTCCATTTAAGACCACCACGGCGTCGCCAGTACTCCTCTTCTACGCGAAGCAAGGCCTCGACTTGTCCTTCCAGAGCATAGCGGTGCGCCCACTCTTGCTCGGAGAAGGCCCTGGCGTCCGCCTGGGAGTCAAGTGTTGCGATCTCCTCGACTATGCTCGCTCTGAGCAACTTGTCGCGTCGTCCTTGGTTCGCTCCCCATCCCTTGAGGCTGGCTCGAAGGTGCCCCCCTACCGCATTCCAGAACTCCATAGGCCCGCGTTGTGGCCCTATCTGGCGCACGCTGTTCTTCCATTTTTCCCTAAAAATGGCGTCGAACTCTGGTATTTCAAACCAGGCCGTCTCAAAGAAGAAACGCGGGCTTCGGCGGATCCGGTCCTCCCCAGAGGACAGTACCAAGGGAACATGATCCGACCCAATTCGAGTCTCAGTGATCAGCGAGCAGAGAGGGTAGAGCACCTCCCAATCAGGCAAGACAAACACCCGATCCAGTACTGATCGCACCGGGGCAAGCTGCTTGTTCGTCCAGGTGAACCTTGCACCCGATCTGGCCACTTCCCGCAGGGCCATGGAGGCTATTGCGTTGTTAAACATGGCCACCCGAGGCCAGTTAATGATACTGTTATTTTTGTCCGCACCCGAACGGATCAAGTTAAAATCTCCCCCTACCACCACGGGAGTGAGGGCAGCGGAGACCGCGTGGACCTTAGACTGGAGTTCTCCGAAGAACTCCGTCGAGCGAGAGTGATCTGCAGGGCCGTAGACTTGAATCACCACTAGCTCCCTCAAGGACGCACTGATTCGAATATGGGCCGCAAGGAAAAAGGTACCAGCGTCCCAGGAGAGCACCTTGTAGATGGATAAGTTAAAACCTAAGAGAAGGCCGCCCGAGTGCCCTATCGCGGGGACGTGATTCGAAACAAAACGCTTCATCGGGTCTACAACTAATAGTTCGTGGTGACGGAACTCTGCTTTGATCGTTTCCTGTAGCCCAACTACGTCGATGTCCTCTTTGCGAGTGTATTCTTTCAGCTGGGTGCGACGCCCTGCGTGACCGAAGCCACGAATATTCCAGAATAAAGCACGCATCTAGATAATACGATTACGTAAACGGATACCCCGGGAGGATACCGCCTTGGCCACACGCCTCACCTTGACACGACAAGGCGAGGGAGGGGAGGCAACCCCTTTTGCCAATTCCACCTCATCGGGCCTGACCACGAGTGCAGTCGAGGCCCCTGCCTCTGTTACACTATGGTCAGCACGCGCCGGAGCCGCCGCCGCAAGCGCTGCCTGCGCCAGCTCTTTGGAGCGAATCAGCGATAATAGCTTCGCGCGCCCCGCCCACACAGGACGGGTCAACTCCGCTCTCCTCCAAAACCTCGCTCAAGTGTTCGTCAGAGAAAGAATCCAGGACCGTGAAGCGAGGGGGGGGGGGGGGGGGGGATTACCTGAGATCTCCATGTTCTTCTGGGCTTGGAGCAGTTGTGCGCGCTGGAGAGACGACATGTTCCCCTTGGCTCCCTTGGAACGGGAGCTGGTCCGCACCGGAGCCGCCGACACCGCCTTGGAACGCTTGGCCTTGGAAATGGGCGCCGTCTTGGAGGCCTCCTGAAGCAGCGGGTCGACGAGAGGCTGGGCGATGGGGGCCGCCAGTGCCATGACCGTCTGACGCGGGTTTCCCGATGCCCCCAGTTGCTCCATGGGCCTGACCGCCTCTGCGCTCACCTTGCGGACCGCAGCCTTATATGTAATTATGTATACGCGCCCTTAGTTTGAACGGTGTGGAATCTTCTTTGTTAGTGGAAATCATACGCATCTGATGTTGGCTGTAGATCATTGCTCAGTTGTCGCTTCTGTTGGGCTTAACTGATGCCTGATACACCTGAAAGAAGCACAAAGTGCGTCATTTCGCATCACTGCTTGATGATCTAAGCCATATATCACTGTGTCCATGAGCGCATAGGTACAAAGTGAACTTGCGGGACGCGAAGAAGCTGGTGGGGTTCGAGGGACCATGTCGTCGTCGTATTCGGTAACCTTCACCGCTTTCACCGTTCCCATCGGCCTATAGGAAGGGTTCAGCAACTCCCTTTCTGCCAGTGTTGCAATCTTCTCCTGTGTGGTTAGTGTTGGTTCTCCTTTGATTGGTCTAGCTGTTGGAAAATTTTAATCTTTTTATATTGGTTTGGCGATCTTACAAGTACTACCCTTTTGAGAAATAATTTGGTAAACATACATCAATCCGTTTATTTTTTGGCTCACTTTGGTAAATTTTAATTTAAGAATGATGATTTTGTAGAAATATAAAGTGATGCAACCATGATTGTCGTGACAATGTTGCAAAGTACGAGGTACCAGCTAGACGGCAGGGGAAAAGGTTTACACACGATTATTCAAAATGACAATGTTGCGACCGTCACTGTTCAGATCATACCATCAAAGGAAGTGAGGCCTACGGACTCCATGCAGATTTTCAATGGTGGGAAAAATTCAATTAAAACTGAATTAAAGTCAACATCAAAGTACAAGAAGTGTATGATTATTATTTTTCCCTTGTAGCACTACTAGTTTGGCCTCATGACGTTTCATAGTCGTTCAAATAATCTCTACTATTAAAGCCCAATTCGTACGTGGTCGTCATTGGTACCCAACATCCCACCACCGATCGAAGGAGTACCCCTTCGCATCCCCCACTATAAAAAAAAAGACACTTCTGTGATGCTACGTGTTTGTCATAGTAGGTCCCGTTTTCTGTCATGCATATACATCAATGACGATTTTATGACATAATCAAGATAGTCATACCTGTGCTGTCGTAGAAGTGTTCCATGACAATACCAAAATTATCATCACGGAAGTGTCCACTTCCATGACGATAAATGGCACGTCATGGAAGTGTTCCATGGCAATACTAAAATTATCATCATACAAGGGTAACCGACGCGTAGCATCCACCGTAACGGTTCGGTGTTAAGCTATTAAGTGGCGAGGAGGAGGAGGAGATGGTGAACGCCCGGAGGCCGGAGTGCGCCCGTCTCGCTGGCGCACGCCCAGTGAGTACGTGTTCGAGCCAGACATTGTGTTCCCGCCCTTCGCCTCCTGCGCCGTGGCGGAGATGGCCGACGACCGGAGCGCCCCCGCCTCACCACCGCAACCCGGTCGACCATGTCACCTGTTTTTCTCATTCGACGGTCGATGCTTGGGTCGTTGGGCCGCGGGGAAGCAGAGGGAGCGGCTGGCCACGATTGCGGAGGCTGAGCTCGGCGGCCATGGAGCTGTTAGAGCTTGTGCACCAGATCTGCGGTCAAACCTCGTATTTACGGTACACAGGTTGAAACAAACGCATCCAACTCCCGTAAAACAGCATATTCTGTAAAAAAAAATACAGGTTTCCATATATTAGAGCATCCATCCATCATATACGGAGGATTCGAGCCGTCTTTTGAGGATCCCGTAAAACCGGTCAACCCTGGAGCAGGGGGCCTGGCAACACCGCGCGCGAGCAGCGAGCAGGCGGAGGAGCCCGCAGCGGCCGGCCGGAGCGTCGACGAAGCAGGCGACAGACCGAAACGGCGCCGTTCTGGCCGGTTAGAGTTCGAGTTCGTCCATGCGTGCGTCCCAGGGAAGAAGCAGCGTGAGGAAAAAAGAAGAAGAAAAAACTTTTAGGATATGGGTTTATGGCATCTGTTCCATCTGATGCCTTGCGGTACTGTAAATTCATTTTAGGATCGGCATGTATACTGTTTTTACAGGTGTTATTTTGCGGGATCTGCTAGAGATACTCTTAGGCTGGCCCAGAAGAATAGCGAGCATGTCCGAGAGGGGTACGCGTGGGCGGGGGACTAACGTCATAGAGAGATACTACCGTGGCCAACTCCAGCGACGGATCAGCATTCGGAGGGGATCAAATGTCCGCGTACAACACGTTGCGAGCATGGTTTTCACTTTCAGTAAGATCTCGATGATATTTACTGAATTTCATTAATTTCAGCAATCACTGAAATATTTACCTTTTAGCTAAAATATTTGGGCAATTTCATTCAGTGGTACACATGAATTCAAATGTTTCTCAAAAAATAATTTGAAAAAATTCAAATATTTTTTTGACTTCAAGTGAATATTTCGGACTTTGGCCAAAACACAAATCAAAATAACTGCAATTACTGAATTTCGGTGTTTTCGGTTGGTGCTAATTTTTTTGTGAAACTGAAAGTGAAAACAACTCCAATCGTACGCATCAAATGTTTGTCCTCTTTCAAACGGATCGAGCATAAAAATGGATAAAATTGATGCTAAAACAGATTAAATTTATTAAATCTTGATATATTTCCACCAAATAATGAAACTTAACAAAGTTTAAACTAACCCAATAAAAATTGAACTAAACTAAACTAAAAACTAGGTGAAGTACTGGACAGTGACCTCGTAGGCATGGCATCCGAGGCCACCGGCACCTCCGGCGTCGTCCTCCACCTAGTGGCGGAAGGCCCCCCAGGAGTCGCGACATCCCTGACCGGCCGCAGACGCCGTCTTACATGCCCGCCATTGCCTTGGAGCCGGGCCAAGCGGTCGGACTCGACCAGCCCCACTTGGGGTATGTAAGATGTTTTAAATAATTTTTTGGCACACATACTTTTGACCACGACTACTATGTAATAATGACTTATAACCTCACATTTGAATTTAACACCATTGCACCATGTTATTACTACCGTTAGTCTGAAATTAAGATTAAAATAGACTGTAAATATCTGCTAACTTATTAAATTTGAGGACATTCCTTAGAATTTCTAAATGCTTCCTGTAATTTTGAGAACTCCGCAATAATTTCTTGAGAATAAACAGAAGTTTCTCTCCCAGTTTTCAATTTCTGTTTATATTTCAATTTTTTATAAAGCTTTGTTACTATCTAGAAAAGACTGTTTGAATCAAACAGATGCAGCAACGTAAGCAACCTCAATTTTAATAGAGTTAACAGTCCTTCACAGACTACCAGTAGTAGGATATCATCACTTCTGAAAATATAAATAGCATGACAAATATCCAGGTCTTGTGAGTTTAGAGTTTAGACTCAAAGAGATCATGGAGCAAGCTTGGCGAGCAGTTCGTCCAGAACAGATGGGCAACTGCTCCTCAGGTGCTCATATCCATCAGATTCCATGACCACCTTCAGGTTACCCGGAGACGTCAGGAACTTGAAGCATGCCTTCTTAAGAGCACCACAGCCATGCTGCTCCGCCAACGCCAGCGAAGTCGCCACCGTGCTTTTGCAGATGTTTTCACACAGCTTCGCCTCGCAGATCAGCTTCAGCCTCTCCATATCATACCTGTCAGCCGCCACCAGTAAATGCTGAGCAATCTCCGCCGCGCCGCCTTCGTCCATGGCAGGCAACGAGTCGGTGTAGATGAAGTGGAGCAACGCCTTGAACACCCTGGCTTCCATGTCGTCGATCAGAACTCGATTTGCGGTCTTCTCTTTCATGGGGCCAAGGAGCTCCGCCTTGAAGACCGGTGACCGAGCTGCGAGTATGCACCTATGCGCAGCGAATGTCTCCTCGCCGACCTCGAAAGTAATATCGGCCGCCTCGCCGCCCAAGAGTAGCTGGCCGAGATGCTGGTGCATGTTGGACGGTGGCACGACCACATGCTGTGGGATTGGCTCGGTGAAGATCTCCTTTGACACGGTGACGTCGCACCTGATGCTGAAAACATCATCCCTAAGGTAATGGGATTCCTCCAAGTCCTTTCTCTTGATGAATTGAGCGAAGCCCCATGCTGTATCTTTCGCGGAGAATGTGCGTATCTGGCTGCTGCATCTGCTGTATAATGCCACCGGTTGCCTGTCCTGGTCAAGCAAACTCATGTTGAACTCTGCTTTGACTTCACTAGCATCAGTTGGATCAGTACTATTACTATGGTGCAGATAGATGCATATCCAATCTGCGTCTTCAGTCTGACAGCCGTCTGGGTAGTAGCGCACACACCAGGGATGGCCTCCGATGGTGAAAGTCTCGGACTTGATGTATTTGCCATTGCCAAGCCCCTTGGTGCGGGAGTAGCCGTCTATCTTGACGACGTGCGACCCGGACATGGCCTGCGCGACGATGGCCGACGCAGGCGGCGACGACGATCCGTCGTTGGGAGTGATGTTGCCCACCGTGGACGAAGAGGACATTGTGAGTGGAGACAGCAGCTAGCGAGATGTGTGCTGTGGGTATGGAGTTGCGATACCACACATGGATGTTCTTATATAGTCTCAGAGACTTAACCAAGTCTAAGTCAAATGATATAGTATACAAGAAGAGAAAAAAAAAACTGAAAAGAATTTTTTGTATGAATCTTCATGCAAAATCAAAGGAAGATACTATTGACTGAGACGTAACAAAGTCTAAGTCGACTGAGACTTAGCAAAACTGTCTTATACAGTGGAGTACCGTATACGGTGATGGTCGCTGTGCATTCATCATCCTGCCCGACGACCGAGCAGTCGTCGCGTAGTACTATTTACTTGCTGCCGCGAGCGACGAGGAGACGCACGCATGCGTACGACTCGCCGGCGTAATTTATGTCGCGCGGGGACTCGAGGAGGCGAGAGAGACAGGAAACGAGGCACCGCGAGATGTATGTGACTAAGGCTGGTTGTAACGGGGAGTATCATATACTAGTATCATGCATAATGCATAGTATCATATATTAGTATCATGTAGTACTCTATTTATTGTCATGCATGACACATAGTAGCATAACATTTATTATGATACGGTATCATGATATGATACTCAACCCTCTCTTTCTTAATTTAATTATATGACACCTCATCAAAATTGCCTAGTTGGCATGCATGATACTAGTTATGATACTATCATTACGACCAGCCTAATCTCTACTACTATTAAAAGAGCAAACTAAAATCCCCTTAAAGCCACACCATAAAGTGTACACAAAGAAACCAGCACCCTTCGATCTAATCCACTTAACTACATCTAAGAGTCAGTATTGCTTTGATGGTCTGCCATCTAATTCAATGACCAAGATTTAATGTTCTGCCACCAGGATCACGTCTGCCACTCCGAATCGGTTCCACAACCGCCACCTAAAAAAAAGGCAGAAAATCCCCACGCCACACGAGCACGTCGTCGTCACAATCGCCATCGGCCAAACCTTCCTCCGCCGCCCAATCCTAGGTCCGGTCGCCGAGCCGCCCATAGCCGTCGCACCTCCCTCCACCGCCAGCCCTAACTCCGGTGGCCGCCCCGCCCATCACCACCGCACCTCCCTCCGCCGCCCAGCCCTAGCTCCGGTGGTCGTGCCGCCCACGACGCTGGCAGCGGAGACGAAGGCAATTTCTACTGGTACGTCGCGGCCGAGCCGGAGCTCCAGGCCATCGAAGTTTCCTACTCCATGAGTAGGACAAGCCGCCACTCCCGTCCGGCCTCGACCGATTTGGTCCCCGCAGCCGACTGCTCCGCCTCGGCGCCGTGGGTCCTCTCGCTTCTCGATTTTCAAGGTGCAGCTCCCCTCTTCTTCTTGCGTTCCCATTCTCCTTTCTCTCAACATTATTGTTTTCCTTGTTAGAAGAGGTCCTCTGGTTTGATTTTAATGAATTCTTCGGGTCCTAGGGATTTCGGAAGCAGGTGTGTTTGTCCCTCCTGATTTTCATGGGATGTACAGGTTTCTTTGACTTGTAGAGTTACGTACATGTCTGGTCATTTGTGCGTCTGTAGGTGATTTTGGAGGACTTGTTGGAGTAGGATATCACATTGCTGCCTCAAGGAGATTTTCAAGATGAATAGATACCGAAAGCAGCGGGAAGATCAATCAACTACGAGGAGCTCAAGGCTGGTCGATCTGGAGCAGGTGGGTGCCAACTTGGAGTTGGATATATCTCAGCAAGGGCTGTTGTAAGCTTCCCTTTTCTCATCCCACATTTTGCCATTAGCTCAATTAGCAAAATGGAAAATGGATCATTTGTCAGTACCATCAGTTTCCTAATAATGTAGTGCTTCTGACTGATAAGCATGCATTTGCATTGGTAATTATGTTCATGTAGTACATCGTCGGGGATATGTGAGGTGCATGCCACCACCTGTTCCGCAACTCCTCCGGCACAACCGTTATGCTACGTGCTAGAGCGATTATCAACTGCACATGTCCTCTATGGACTAGAACTTGTTTCCACTTGAATGTTCTCCATAGTTTCCGGCCTTATTTGTTTAGCTATGGTCTTGTATCTACTACCTTCGTCTAGGTGAATAAGTCATTCGCGTAGTATGTTAAATTCGTTTGCATGCTACAGCCAGATCTAGCTTGCCAGGACACGGCTTACCAGGGTTATGATTATTAGAATTGATGATGATTATGGCATAAGAGTGAACGACCACACTACACTGCTATATAAGATTTCAACGCTTTTATGTGTCGCAATTATGTTTTATTGTTTTTCTATCTAGAAGCTACAATCAAGTGTAAATTGTGACTGATCTAAATTGTCGCAGGCTGGTTAAGTGCTCAAGTTACTACTAGAAAGGTACGCGAGCTGATTATCATCTGCTATGACTTCGACTAGAAAATTAGCAAAACGTGGTTTCTGCATAGCGGCTCCACTAATGGCTCACTTGTGGCACAATGGAGATTTCCCCAAGACATGGAAATATATCCTGGATTCGGCAAAGTTGTCTTGGGCTAAATCTTTAATATATGCCATATAGCCAATATACATGTCATGTTGTTCTTGAGATAGAGGTCAATTTCCTTTTTTTTACTGTCATTAACCTTTATTGTTTTCCTGATAAGCACATGCTGAATTACTATCATTGTAGATATTTCTTGTGTTACAAGTTGTTGGCTCAATGTTGATGCTCCTACACCACTTTCCATTTACATGTTCAGCAGTTGCCTCCTAAACTCACTTGCATTTGAAAGCCGATGCAAAGGGGGAAGAGTAGTTGGCAGCGAGGTTGTTTTATCTGGCCAAGACCACGTGAAAACATCAATGTTAAGGCGTCTCAAATACTTGTGAGACAGTTGTTGGCAGATTTTTCCATATAGGATTTGCATGATGTGTATAGAAGAAATGAGGAGACATAACAAGGTTGTATGTGGACAAACTAATAACCTATGCACAAGCTCCAATGTAGATTTGAGATAGCAACCTTGTACATTCTCTCATCACACACTAGATAAACTAGATGCACTCTATTGGAGTACTTGCACGTTTTTAGTTGGTGAGATGCTAAATTTACCAACAAACATATTATTGGAGATTCTCTGATCCCTCTCTCAATTTTGTCTTGGATGAATATAAAGCCAGCATGAGTGTCATTCATTTTGTTTCAGCATGTCGTCTTTATTTTTAGAAAACACAATGTATATATTCAAATTTGAGGTGACTAAGAGAGCATACATAATTCAAGTAAGTATTGCATTTGAAAGGAAATGTGACATAGACAATGCATCTTAAATTATACACCTTAAACCTAAGAATAGCTCAGAGTGATTCAACGAGCGAAAAAAATGATTTGCTTTTCGCAAAGACGTGCATTGCACGTGCACGTTTACTAGTATATTTCTGTTGGCAAACACCAAGAGTCGAACTACTGGTGGCATTTTGGCAGGCCATGCTCGCCGCCGTTTCAAAAAGAAGCCCCTAGTGGCCATGGCCATGATCGATGACAACCCGCTGCAAATTGTATGGCCTAGATCGATATATATCCCTCCGCCCAGGTGCATAAGGCACCTACAAAAAAAAAAGAAATCCAAGAGCATCTATTATTTATATATAAAAGTATTTGGCGGGTAAACTAGAAAAAAGAGAAATAAGCTACAAAATCCAACAAAAATCAGAATAATCTAGCCATTAATTTTGTGCATCAGAAAATTACAGCCATTAGATCTACTTTAAAGCCAGCGAAATTACCCACCAATGCCATCCCGAACCCCACCATTACATAAGTCTATCTCCATATTATTCGATAAAAAAATATGGTCTATCTCCTTCTCGAGAAGAAAATCAGGGGAAAGACCTCTCCCTCACGATGCTCTCCTTGGCTATGGAGCAGTGGATGTAGAGTATGGTTTTCACTTCCAGTGAGATTTCAATGAAATTTACTGAATTTCATTAATTTCAGCAGTCACTGAAATATTTACCTTTCAGCCAAATTATTCCAGCAATTTCAATAGTACACATGTACTCAAATATTTCTCAATTTTTAAAAAAACATTCAAATATTTGTTTGATTGCAAGTTAATATTTCGGTCTTTCGCTGAACGCAAATCAAAATAACTGAAATTCACTGAACTTTGGTGATTTTGGTTGGTGCTGAATTTTTTGTGAAACTAAAAACTGAAAATAACTTTGGACGTGTCCGTGAACCGCGGGTGAAATATCGACCATCCAATCGTATGCATCAAATGTCTAGCCATTAATTTTGTGCATCGGAAAATTACAGCCATTAGATCTACTTAAAAGCCAGCGAAATTACCCACCAATGCCATCCCGCGAACCCCACCACACATAAGTCTATCTCCATATTCTTGGATAAAAAATGGTATACCTCCTCCTCGGGAAGAAAATCAGGGGAAAGACCTCTCCCTCACAATGTGCCCCATTGGGAATAGAGTGGTGCCGTGGAATTGCGGTTTATATGACTAGTGAGCAACTTGTAGTTTTTCTCAAATATAGTTGGTTATCCACCTCACTATTAGAGGGAGGGAGGGAGGGGGGGGGGGGGGGGTATATGTATTTCATGCGAGTTGAGCTCACTAATGCTACTTCAATACCAATCGTAAAATTGGGCATCTAATGCTTGGTGCTTGTTCAATCCAGGAATATGAAAGCCATCTTTTTCAAGAAAAGAGCCAACGAACGAGAAAGGTAACCATTCAAGGACAAATTCCTTATTGATAATATTCTAGGGTTTTCTACTTATTTCATTGATAATTATCACTTCTACTCCCTCCGTCCCAAAATAACTGTCTCAACTTTGTACTAGCTCTAGTACAAAGTTGTACTAAGTTTGAGACACTTATTTTGGGACTGAGGGAGTATTTATTTGCATAAAAAATAGACAATCATGCACACTAGAAACCTCTGCTAGCTTTAGAGCTCTTAACAAACATTTACAACAAAAATAACCAAGACATACATATATATTTGATAGTCATCTGAGTGGCGCAATCTATGGGGATATTTTGACATTAATCTTCTTGCACATAGGCTTAGAGATAGCACCAAGCAGAAGCTCTTGGCTTGGATTAACACACTCATGTAACTTTAGGTAGGCTAAGGTAGGTCTGTTTTTGGTTGTACTTAGGACTTTTGTACAGTTCTTTTATTTAATTAACGGTTGTGGGGCTTTGCTCCACAGTAAATATTAAAAATAAGGAACAACCAACCTCATTATCCTCATGATATATGCTTCAACTTTGGTGTGCATTTTCCACCATTAACATTGAAATTATGTAATAAAAGTATAATACCTATGTAATAAAATTATAATACCTTAATTTTTATCTTTCATATGACATGTTAATTTTGTTGAATATAATACAAAATGATACCAGTTAGGATTAAATTTTGAGAGAATGAGATATAAGTATGAAAAGTAAAAATGTTTAGTATAAACAATTGATATACATATGTTAACTCAACCTTCACCCACCAATCCAAATAGATCCAGGGTGATTGAACGAGGGTTATTTTCAACGATTTCATGTCGTCACTCACAACGGTCCATTTACTCATCATGGTTTACAGAATCCTGGGAACCTACCCTCCTATCGGATTCTTTCTCCCACTGTTGTGTTTCCATTGTCCTAGTTATGTGATATTTTTGTTTCATACTTGTTTTTTATTTTTATCTTAGCTATAAGATGAATTATAGTTTATGTTTGTGTCTAATGCTCTTGCTAAATTGTTGATTTAGTTTATAATTTATAGTCACCAAAATTATGTGATCTCTTGAGTGTTGTAGTGTTGTGGTGTTAGGCCATTGTGCGTTCAGTCTCTGGTAATATTTCCTTTTGTTCCTACCCAGTCAGTGTTATGAGTGTAGAACTGAATCTGAGAACATCAACCAATGCAAATTTGCCTATAGCGGTGAGATTATCAGATGAGTGAATAAAGATCCTATCCATAAGCAATTTGAAAAATTAGTAATGTATAGCCATGATCACTATAGGATCTTCTCAATAAGAAACATGCTTCTTTATCAACTCACAAAATTGTTACTACTCTAGAATCAACATGCATTAGTATGTGATAGAAACTAGGCCCACCTTTTATGTTGCCATTTACTCTAAAAAAATAACATGTATAGAATATTCTATTTGAAAAATACACGTATTTCACATATCTAGAAATTCTACCTATTATCTTCCACCCTTGCTGATCTAGTGATCTTCTTTTTCCTCATAATCTAGCCGCCTTGATGTTTTACTTGGTGGAAACCATCTGTTGGTGGTGGATTTTCCCGAAACTCTGTCAAAATCTATTGCACGACCAAAGATGAAAAATCTAGATGCCTTCCATATCTTCTCATTTTGCCATTGTGGTCGGGAGGAGATCGATGGGCAGGCCAGATTATGGTCTGAAACAATTGGTCCAATGAACGAGACAAAAGTAGTATTAGTCACTCCAGTTCAAGAACACATGATACTGTGGACGAGTGTATCATTGAAGAAATATTTGTGTGCACATGCATAGAATAATATTGACACCTACATTTATAAGTTGGCATCGTTTGTTTCCTTGGATTCATGGGAAGATAAGGAAGGTATTGGGAATGTCTAATCAGCCTATTAGCCCTTGGGTAAAAGTGAGTGATGGTGTGCATCTATATTTGGTTGATTGGTCCGGTTCTAGGCCAAGATATGATCTAGATATAGTACATTGTACAAAAGCACATAATTTACATAAATCATCTTCCTATAAGTAAACAATGTTGATGTGTGAAGAAACAAATAAATGTGTTAATCATGCAAAATTAGCAAACATTTTCTATGTATAATAAACAATAAATTTATTGCCAGAGCATTTGTGCAGCCACTATAGTTCTGAATAAAGCAATGTAATAACAACTCATAACCTCACATTTGAATTAAGCACCGTGCCACCATGTGGTAAGTACCCCAAATTGGAAACTCTAATAATTAAAAAATTGAGGCTTTTCCTTTTTTCCGAGATTCATCCTTAGGATTTCTAAATCTTTCGTCTAATTTTCAGAACACAAAGATTAAACAACAATTTCTCACATTTTCAATTTTCTAAATTTATGTTTAGAATTTTATAAAGCGTTCCCATATTTGTAGAAAATACGATTGGGCTCAAACAGATGCAGCAAACGCAAGCAGCGTTGGTTTTCACATAGACTTTACCGTCCTTAACAGACTACCAGTAGTGGGATTACCATCACTTCTGAAAATATAAATAGCAGAATAAATATCCAGATCTTGTGAGTTTCAGACTCAAAAGAGATCAAGGAGCAAGCTTGGCGACTAGTTCATACAGAACATATGGGCAACTGCTGCTCAGGTGCTCATATCCATCAGATGCCATCACTGCCTTCAGGTTACCTTCAGACGTCAGAAACTTCAAGCATGCCTTCTTAAGAGCACCACAGCCATGCTGCTCCGCCAATGCCAGCGAAGTCGCCACCGTGCTTTTGCAGATGTGATCGCACAGCTTCCCCTCGCAGATCAGCTTCAGCCTTTCCATATCATACCTGTCAGGTGCTACCAGCAAATGCCGAGCAATGGCCGCCACGTCGCCCTCGTCGATCGCGGGCAGCGAATCGGTGTAGATGAAGTGGAGCAAAGCCTTGAACACCATGGCTTCCATGTCGTCGATGAGCACGCGAGTTGCGGTCTTCTCCTTCATGGGGCCGAGGAGCTCCGCCTTGAAGACCGACGAACGAGCTGCGAGTATGCACCTGTGCGCGGCAAATGTCTCGCCTCCGACCTCGAAGGTAACATCGGCCGCCTCGCCGGCCAACAGCAGTTGTCCAAGATGCTGGTGCATGTTGGACGGTGGCACCACCACATGCGGTAGGATTGGCTCGGTGAAGATCTCCTTTGACACGCTGACATCGAACCTGATGCTGAAAACATCATCCTTAAGGTAAGGGGATTCCTCCAACTCCTTTCTTTTGATGAACTGACGGAAGCCCCACGTATATTCTTTGCTGGAGAAGGTGTGTATGCATCTGCCGCGCAATGCCACTGGTTGCCTGTCTTGGTCAAGCAAACTCATCTTGAGCTCTGCTTTGACTTCACTGGCATCAGTTCGCTCTGTATGGCACAGAAAAATGGATATCCAATCTGCGTCTTCAGTCTGACAGCCGTCTGGGTAGTAGAGCATACACCAGGGATGGCCTCCGATGGTGAAAGACTCCGACGCGATGCATTTGCCGTTGCCAAGCCCCTTGATGCGGGAGTAGCCGTCTATCTTGACGACGTGCGACCCGGACACAGCCTGCGCGACGATGGCCGACGCGGCCGGCGAAGACCCGCCGCTGGGAGCGATGTTGTCCACCGCAGGCAAAGAGTGCGCTGCTACCAGCATTGCTTCTCCGTGCTAGCTGCAGGAAAATCGACAGAGACGGAAGTTAGGCCACATACAGAGAGAGAGAGAGCAGAGTAAGATGTGCTCCCCGCCACGCTCGACGGAATAGGAGTGGCGCTCCCCGTTCCGGGAAGATGCGTTCCCCGCCGCCGGAGATTTCTGCGTTCCCCGCAGCTGGAGCTCCCCGCTATCCGCACGCGCCGCCGGGAAACAAATGGGGGAGGGAGGGAGGAGACCGGGGAGAAGGGGGCGTGGATCGGAGCCGTACCTCAACCCAGCCGCTGCCCTTGCTCAGCCGCACCGCCGCACCGATCCAAAATCTCCTCTGCTGCCGCTGATTTTCGTGTTCGTGAGCGAGATGAGATGTGAGGATTGGGGAAAGTTTCGGAGCCGGATCCTCTACTGACTCGCACAAGTAAAGTCAGGGAGCTGTTCTCCTTGTGCTGAAGAAAAAAGAAGGCTAGTCAGAGACCTTCTGAAATTGAAACAGATTTTTTGAACAAAAGTGAAATGAGTTTTAAAAAATTGAAATTGGGATGTCACGAATTGAAATTGATCTTACAAAATTGAAATGAGCACTGTTTATGGACCTAGAGGGAAGGGGAGCCAGGTTAATGTAACTCCCCTTGCTTCCCTTCGTAAGGGCATCTTCAGCCGTTCGGCCCCCCAAGGGCGCTTTTAGGCGAAAAATAGCGCCTCTTGGGGGCCTGCCGGCGATAATTTTGGGGGGAGGGGGGATGATTCCCAGGGAGCTACAGTGTTCTCCTTATGCAGTAGGGAAAAAAAGGCAAGTCAGAGACCTTGAGAAATTGAAATAGATATTTTGAATAAAGATTTAAAAAAAAATTGGGATGTCACGAATTGAAATTTATCTTATAAAATTTGAAACCGGTCTTTTAAAAATTGAAATGAGTACTGTTCATGGACCTAGAGGGAAGAGAAGTAAGGTTAACTTCCCTGACTTCCCTTCGTAAGTCAGAGGATCCAACTCCGATATTTTCTGGCAAGGTAGTTTCTAACAGCGGGTACCTACCGGTGAGTTATCTATCACAGGGCTGCAAGAAGACTTGTGTAGCCAGAAGTCCACTCATGTTGGAGCTCCGAAGCTCAGCGAAGAGCGACACATAGTCCCTTGAGTACGTGCATGTGCTCGAAGAGTCGGAGTTGAAAGTGGATCTGTCGTTCGCCCGGAATGATCGTGGGTGTCCCCTCTCTGCCGGCAACCTGTGCGGCTCCGGCCTGTATCGCTTACGGCTCCTAGGCTGGGTAAAACTTTATCTGGAAACAAATGAAAAAAGGTAAAAATAAAAATAAAATTACCAGGGCGACAAGGTGCAATTCATTTAAATTCAATTTTTTTTCATTGATACTGCAAGATTCAGTGTTATCAGGTGGTAACCAATTTTTCGCCCGTTACCAAATCCTTGGTTGCTACCGTATATATGAAATTATGATTAAAATAGCCTGTAGTACATGAAACAAGCTTTTGCCCCCTATATTATATATAAAGGTACAAACGACCGAACGAACTGGTCAAAAAACCCTCATACAAGCAGGTCCGAAAGAAAATCTAACGACACCGAGCAAGAGGCACAAATGCCACTAACCAAACTACCTGCACAGCTACTGAAGAGGATCGGAGCCGTGCCGCCATGAGAAACCCCCGGACATCGAGGAACCGAACACACCGAGCCGTCTCCGAAAGAGCCTACCCGCCGTTGAGACAACTCCCTCGCTCCAGGTCGTGGAGCGCCACTCCTACCAAGAGACAACAAGGACCAAGAACAAAGACCATGATGACACGTCTATAAGATAGGAGATCACTGTATCCACCCCTGACTCCTTGGGGAAAAGGCAGAAAATCTTTCTGCTGGCTGAACCGAATCTTAAAGGGCATCAACTACCTTTTCTGTCGCTGTTGCCGGGAAGGCATTTGTGTAACTAATCACCGCATTAGAGTTTTATTTTGTTAGTTCTAGTTTTTGTTTTTGTTTTTGTATTTTGTTTTCTAGTTGTGTTACCAAAAACGAAAGTACTAATGTGAGCCCGAGCTGCGGTGCTCTCTTTATCTGTACCACATGGGTATCTCGTGATGCGTAGCGGGGGCAGTGTAAGTCTAGCTCTATTTTTGGATTCTGACTTTTTATTATGGCCCTTGGCCCACCGGTCAGAAGGACTTCTGGTTACGTTGTAAGAACCCATCGCGGATCAGGAATACGCTGATGATATGAGCCGGCTTGGCTGAGATTCTAGACTAACACTGGCATCTACTTCATTTAATGTATCCACCCGTTGGAGCTACCAATCATCATGAACACGCTCCTCCTCTTCATAATCTCCTCCATCCAGGCAACCCCTGACCCAGATCTGTAGCTCGACCAGAACCCACTCGACCCATTGCCAGCAGCTCCACTTCTTCCTAGCCATGTCTGCATCGTCCTCGTCCGTAGGCCAGACGAGATTTTGCCTCTCATTCCATGCAAGGACTGCATCGCCCAGATATACACTTGGATTGCTTGGCTGAGATTGTGCCCCTTGATTCACTGATGACTCTGAAGCTGCACCTTCCTGAGATGCACAAGGGATGGGCTTCTAAAGACCAAGAGGTAGATTTGTATTGTGACGCCCCGGCTCAATCGTGCACTAATCATACACGCAAACATGTACGATCAAGCACAGGAACTCACGGGAAGATATCACAACACAACTCTAACACAAATAAACGGAGATCCACAATATTACAGACCAGGGATCACGAAGATCCGAATACATAAGTCAGCCATACAAATAATATCTGGGTACAGACATAGTTAGTCAAGGTTTGCCTTAAGAAGACTAGCACAAACAACGACTCTAGATCGAAAGGCGTAGGCCTCCTGCCTGGGGCTTCCAATCCTACTCCTGGTCAGCTGGCTCGATCCAGTAGTACGTGCCGTCTGGACCCTCCTGGTAGTAAGCTCCTGCTGGGACATCTGGCTCCTGAGCTCCATCGTCTGAGGTAACATCAAATGGGGTATGGGGGGAAAAGAAGTAACAAAGCAACCGTGAGTACTCATCCGAAGTACTCAGCAAGCAAGGATCTACACTACATATGCAACATTATCAAAGAGAGGCTGAATATGTGGACTGGGCGGCAGAAATGCCAGAATAGAGAGAAGGCCTAGTCCTATCGAAGACTAGCATCTTCACGAAGCCACCATCTTGCAGCAATTAGAAGAGTACAGAAAAGCATTTTATTAAGCAAATATGTTGAGGCAAAGCCTAGAGATCCTTCCTCGACTCCCTGCGAGAAAGCGATCCCAGAGCTTCAATTAATTAAACAAGTGTCCAGTTCAAGTAATAGATCGGGATACCAAACTGAGCGTCCTTTACCGTAGGACCGGCTATCGATAGATGTTATCTTCCCTGCAGGGGTGCACTACTATTACCCAACACGCTCGATCACCTCTGGCCGGACACACTTGCTGGGTAATGCCCAGCCTCGGGAGATCAACACGAAGCAGCGCCCTACCTAGGCTCAGCAGAGAGGCCAGCACGCCGGACTAACCTATGCACCCAGGGGTCTTGGGCCATCGCCCTGTGCACCCTGCGCGTTGCGAGACTCATTGGGGAGCAGGCGCGACACTGAACTCGTCAGTGAAGTATCCAGCCCAACCCCAACAATCAGCCCGCACGGTGAACTATGATGTCTGATGAGCTTTCGGGAGAAACGTACGACGTAGAGGGCCCCATAAACCATTATCCCGCGTGGTGGTAGTGCGTATAGGGCACGTCGACCCACTCAGATCAAATACCCAAATCCGATAGGCTCATTTAATAACACGCGGAGACAATCAGAGTTTCTGAAGCTCCGCCACAATATCACACTCGGGCGCCCTTCCGGGCAAGCCCGACATCATAGATCTCCCTGCGGGTACCCCTCGGGGTCGACCCGCCTGTGACAAAGGTCAAAGTATCCGTGAGGTCACAACATCAAGGTGAACGTAGGAGGCATCACCCTCGAGGTTCACACTTGAGGGGTTGCACGACAGAGTCGTATCGGGAATGATTAAGGAGGAATCACCCTCGATGACCACGACCGAACATCTACACTGCAGAGTTATTGTCAGGAGTGCGTTACGAGGTATCACCCTCGGCACTCGATAGTAACTATGTAGAGTCATACAACAAAGGGGGGTGAAGTGATGTGTCGGTCTCCGGTCGTTGATCACGTTGATCGAGTTGTCGATGATAAAGCAGAGGCAACAGGGACAGAGTGGGGTCACTGATGGTTCACTAACCAACCTATACTAAGCAGTTGAAATAGGCAGGTACGGTAACAATAAGCAAGTTACAAAAACAGGCTATGCATCAGAATAGGAGCAAACAATAACAGTAGCAAAAACTAATGCAAGCAGGAGAAAATTGAATGGGCGATATCGGGATGCTCAGGGGGGGGGGGGGCTTGCCTGGTTGCTCTGGCAAGGAGGAGAGGTCGTCAGAAGGCTGCTCGTCCAGAGCGTAGTCATACCCAGCTGCAACGGCGTCGGTCTCGGCGTCTATCGAGAGAGAAGGAGGGGGAGAAGAAACAATAAATTCACGGCAAAAATGCAAACAATATGCATGACATGTCTAAATGATATGCAGAGGTGTTCTACTGCCTAACTAAATGATTTAGTTAATTTAGGAATTTATTTGAACTTATTTTATTAAAGTTGAGCACTATTCATTTATCAAAATCAGTCTAAAAGTTCCATGTTTAGGTAGCTAGGGGCATCTGACAGATGAACGGACCACGCATTCGGATTCGTCTCGTCGTTCTGATCAACTTTCATGTATAAAGTTTTTCGATCGGAGCTACGATTTATTTTATATGATTTTTCAAAGTTTTAATAGAATTTCTGGAATTAATTATTTATTTAAATTCGAATTATCCAGAATAGTGAAAGGTGACATCAACATGACATCATGCTGACATCAGCAGTCAACAGTGCAGTTGACCTAGTCAAACTGACAGGTGGGTCCCGGTTGTCATAGACTCAGTCTAACTAAACAAGGTTAATTAGCTTAATTAGGTGATTAGGTTAATTAAACAGTGTTAATTAATTAATTAATATTATTTTTCTTTTTCGTTTTAATAAAAGGGCGTGGGGCCCATATGTCATAGGGGGCCTAGCGGGCAGCGGGCGACGGGCGTGTGGGTGCGAGCGCTGGCGCCCATCGGGTTGGAGGGCGAGGCCTCGCCGGGCGCCGGGCGTTGGCGCGGCGTGGCCTGGCGCGCGGTCAGCGGGCCAACGGACGGCGGCGAGGGCGACAACGGCGCGGGTCAGGGGCGGTAGGCAAGCAGGAGGAGGCGCTCGATGGCCGGCGCGGTGTAGCAGTGGCAGCGGCGGGACTGCGCGGGCGGGCGCCGGAGCGGAACAGGGGTGTGGCCAATGGCAGCAGCAGGCGGGCGCGAGCTCGGGCAGAGCGGGTGCGGCGGCCAGCAGCCAGTGGCGCGGGGCATGGCGCGGGGCGCACAGCCAGGGGACGGCCAGCGCGCGAGGCTTGGAGTCTGGGGCGCGGCCGACGCGCGCGGGCGCGGCTAAGGGTGGCTCGGTGAGCGCAAGGTCGTCGCGAGCTTCGGGCGCAAGCTGGACAATGCCAATCGACGGTGGGATCGACGGGGAAGAGGGGAACGGACATGGCTCACTGGGAGGAGGTCGATGGAGAGCTTGGGACGGTCGGAGTGGCGTCGGAGAGGTGGGCTGACGCGGTAGTGGTGGTGGACGAGGTGGACGGGGAAGACCGGCGAAGGAGAGGCGGGGACGGGGAGTCCGGCCCCGCGGGGGGGGTCGGGGCAGTTTGGGGAAGCGGCGAGCGACGGCGTCGGGGGCGGCTCCGGGGCGACGTGGCGGCGGCAGGGTGGCGCCGGTGCGATGGCGCCGGGGACGCGTCGGGGGCGGGCATCGGGCTCGATCCAGATCGAGCGAGAGGGAGACAGGGGGAGGAGTGGGGATCGTGGGGTGGGCGTTAGGGTTAGGCTGGGGCAGCGGGGTCTTTGTTGTGACGCCCCGGCTCAATCGTGCACTAATCATACACGCAAATGCACACGATCAAGCCTAAGGACTCACGAGAAGATATCACAACACAACTCTAAAACATAAATAAAGTCATACAAGCTTTATATTACAAGCCAGGGGCCTCGAGGGCTCGAATACATAAGCTTGCGTACAAGCGTCAGCGGAAGCATCAGATATCTGAGTACAGATATGAAACAGAAACAGGTAAGCCTTTAGAAAGGCGGGGCAAAACAAAAGCTACGATCGAAAGGCGTAGGCCTCCTGCCTGGGACCCTCCGATCCTACTCCTGGTCGTCAGCCAACTCGTAGTAGTATCCACCCTCGGGGTAGTGGTAGCGATCGTCGGCGTGGACAGCTGTATCTAGGGCTCCATCATCTGGTTGCATCAAAAGGATATGGGGGAAAAAGAAAGCAAAGCAACCGTGAGTACTCATCCGAAGTACTCAACAAGCAAGGATCTACACTACATATGCAACATTTTCAAAGAGAGGCTGTATATGTGGACTGGGCTGCAGAAATGCCACAATAGAGAGAAGGCCTAGTCCTATCGAAGACTAGCATCTTCAGCGGTCTTGCAGCAATAGAAGAGAGTAGAACAGTACAATATAATGTAGTAGTATCATTAAGTCTCAACCTCACCCAGAGATCCTTTCTCGACTCCCTGCGAGAAAGCAATCCCAGAGCCATACAGTCATCAACCTCGTCCTGAGATCCCTTCTCGACTCCCTGCGAGAAGCAATCCCAGAGCCATAGTATCCAATTCTAGTTGTATCGATCGGGATACAACTCCGAGTGTCCGTTACCGAGGATCCGGCTATGCATAGATTAGTTCTTCCCTGCAGGGATGCACCAACTTACCCACCACGCTCGCTTAACTCCGGCCGGACACACTTTTCAGGGTCATGCCCGGCTTCGGCCAAACGACACACCGCAACCCTACCTAGAGCTCAGCAGAGAGGTCCCCGTCGGTCTACATCCTAAGCGGTCAGAGGTCTTGGGCCATCGCCCTGTGCACTCCGAGTCGTTGCGTGCAGGGGGAAGCCAGGCACCAGGGGGGCGCCGGTCCGTCCCGGTCGCAATGTTGAACTGGACGTCTGACAAAGCTTTCGGCTGATGCATACGATGCAGAGTGCCCATAACTTTTCCCACGTGATGGTTAGTGCTATCGGGCCAGAGGCCCAATCGAATGAAATATCCAAATCGTTAGTACCTTGGGGTTGCGGTAACAAGCAGAGACTCACGAAAGATGTGACCCCATCGCCCCATCTCGAGGACTTGCGGCAAGGGTCAAGAATGCCCGGCCACGCCTCGTATTCACCACTCGGGCACCATCCAGGCAACCCGTCTTCACATCACACGCGGGTACCCCTCAGGGTCGACCCGCCTTTCCAAGTAACAGTGTAAAGCCTAAGTATCCGTGTGTCCACAACATCAAGGGAATCCGAGGTATCACCCTCGATGGATACCCACTCGATGTAACTGTCAAGGTGAACGTAGGAGGAATCACCCTCGATGGGTTCACACTTGATGTGTTGCACGACAGGGTCGTATCGGAAGTGGAGAGGGAGGAATCACCCTCGATGACCACGACCAAATAGCTACTCTACAGAGTTAACATCAGAAGTGGTACAAGAGGTTTCACCCTCGGCACTCGATAGTAACGCTGCAGTGTCGTTACAACTAAGGGGGGTGATGTGCGGTGCCGGGGCCTGGTCTTCAATCCCGTTGATCGGGTCTTCTGATAATCCAGCGGGGCAGTCGGGACAAGTGAGGTCACTGATAGGTCTCTACCCAACCTATACTAAGCAGTTTAGGATAAGCAGGTAAGGTATCAATAGCAGGTTACAATAAACATGCTATGCATCATAATAGGTAAAGCAGTAGTAGCAGCGATTCTAATGCAAGCATGAGAGAGAAAGAATAGGCGATATCAGTATGCTCAAGGGGGGTGCTTGCCTGGTTGCTCGGCGGCAAGGGCAAGGTCGTCAACGGTGGCGTCGGGCTTCGGAGCTGCGTCGGTACTGGGAACTGTGTCGGGGTCTAACGAGAGAGAAGAGGGGGAGGAAACAATAAATACAAGCAAACAGATGCAACACGATGTATGACATGGCAATACGCAGTGCTAGGGGTAGTCTAACGCAGTACTACACGTATCAGACGGAGCGGGAGAATATCTGATGATATTTCCCGGGTCTTTGGATTTATCGGACAGGCGATCCGAAGAGGGAAGTTCCATGTTCATCATGCTAGGAGCTTGTGACAGATGAAAGGAGGGCATATTCGGATTCGTGGGATTTTTCTCATCAACTTTCATATATAAATTATTTTCATCGGAGTAACGGATTAAAAGATATGATTTTCTAAAGTTTTTATTAATTTCTGGAATTTCTGGATTTAATTAAATCAACATTATCCAGAACAGTACAGGGTGACGTCAGCATGACCTCAAGATGAAGTCAGCAGGTCAACTATGGTTGACCAGAGTCAAACCTGTCGTGTGGGGCCCACATGTCAGCCTCTGTTAGGTTAACTAGGTTTTATTTAAACTAATTACAGATTAATTAGGTGTGGGCCCCATTAGTCAGTGACAGATTAGCATTTAATTAATTAATTAATAGTTTTATTATTTATTTATTTTAAAACGTTTAAGTGATGGGGCCCGTGTGTCAGTGACACAGCCAGCCCAGTCAGCAGCGCTGACCGGGTTAAATGGGCAGTGGGGCCCATCGGTCAGCGGCACAGGGCGGGGCCCGCGGCTGCCACATGGGCGCCTGGTCAGCACCGGCCGCCGGAGTGCGCCGGTGAGCCCCGACGCGGTGGCTCAACTCCGGCGAGCCCGGAATCAAGCTACGGGGCACCATTTCGCACGCTCTTTAGCTCTCTGGAACGAGCAGGCAGAGCCGCGTCCGGTGGTGGGGTGCACGGCGGCAGGGGCGGCCGGGACAGAGCAGCACGACGACGGTGGGCGGCGGCGGCTTCGGGTGCGGCTCGGGAACAGCGAATCAACGCGCGGGCGAGCGAACAAATAGCGCGGCGAGGCCCTACGCGATGCGGGGAGTACACTGGGCACGGGCACGGGGCCCTTTGGTCACCGACGACACGCCGACGACGTGTTCTGGGGCGGCGCGTTCGGGCAAGAAGGGGGCGGCGTCTACGGCTACGGGGAGAGCGCAGGGAGAGAGGGAGGAGGATGGGGTGCTCACAGCGAGCCGTAGGGAAAAGGGCAGTGGGCTCGGGGTAGCTCGAGGTCGCCGGAATCGGCGACGGCGTGCGGCGGCGATCCGAGGAGGAAGAAGGCTCGGGAAGGCGCTGCGGTGGCCCTCGTCTTCGGTTCATCGACGTAGTCGAAGGAGGGGACGACGGCGAGCACGTTGGACACGGCGGGGAGGCGAACGGGGCACGGTGGCCGTGGCTACGCCGGAGCCATGGCGGCGGTGGCGCTCGGGTGAGATGGGGAGGCGAGGGAGAGCGAGAGAGAGTGAGCGAGGGAAAGCTAGGGGGGCACGGGAGATGCTCTTTATCCTCCCCAGCGAGGCGAGGCCGCTGTCGACCGCAAGGAGGGGGGCCAGGGGGGCCGGGCGCGCGCGCTAGCTGTTCGACAGCGAGGCGCGGTGAGCAGTGGCGAGAGGTGGGGGGAGGAGCTAGGCGGGCTGGGCCGCACTGTGCACTTGCGGTCCGGGCATAGTGGGCTTCTTCTTCCTTTTCTATTTTCCTTTTTCTTTTCTGTTTTGTTTTGTCTTTTATCTTTTGTTTTTATTACAAATGACTTTTGTAAAATATGAGACTGGTCCAAATATTAACAGTGCAAAATTAGTCACTGCTAGAAATTGGTTTGGTGTCCATATCTTTTTGTTTGGATTTTATTTAATTGAAAAAGGATTAAATAGTGCTATTTTGCTGCTGTTTCTTGTTGTTTGAGTCCTTTTACAATTCCAATAAATGTTGTAATCATTTTTATGGATGCTATGGGAATATTTGCAAAATGATGCACATTTTTGTTTTCCAATTTGAACAACTTTTAGTTTCACTTAAGTTTGAATTTTCCATTTTGAATTTAAATTGAAAAGAGATATGATCCAATTGATGTTTAAGAACTGCTGATCATGATGACATGGCATAATCAAAAGGGTGATTACTGTAGCTTAATACATGGGGTGTTACAAATCTCCTCCACTAACAAGAATTCTCGTCCCAAGAATTAAGAGGTAGAAGGAAAAAGTTTGGGGTATTCCGCACGAAGATTATCCTCGCATTCCCAAGTGGCTTCATCTTCAGTATGATTTGACCACTGCACTTTGAGGAACTTGGTAACCTTCTGTCGGGTCCGACGTTCAGCTTCATCGAGAATGCGGATCGGATGTTCCTTATATGAAAGATCATCATGCAATTCGAGCGTCTCGTGATCCACTGCACGGTGCGGAGATTCCTTGAAGCAACGACGAAGTTGTGACACATGGAAGACGTCGTGGATATGAGAGAATTGCGACGGCAACTCCAATTTATATGCCACCTGACCACGTCTGGCAACAATGCGGAAAGGACCAATGTAGCGTGGAGCTAACTTGCCCTTGATTCCGAAACGGTGAGTGCCCTTCATAGGGGTGACACGTAGATAAGCTTGATCACCAGGTTGATAAGTCAAACCCCATCATTTGCGATCATAGTTGCTCTTCTGGCGGTCCTGAGCTGCCTTGAGATTTTCTCAAACGATACAGACTTGTTCTTTGGCGTGTTGAATAATATCCGGACCTACGAGCGGTCGTTCCCCAGTTTCTGACCAATTCAGAGGGGTTCGACACTTACGTCCATATAGAACTTCGAAGGGGGCCATTTTCAAGCTGGCTTGATAGCTGTTGTTATAAGAGAACTCGGCATATGGGAGAGATTCTTCCCACTTCTTACCGAACGATATAACACAAGCTCGAAGCATGTCTTCAAGCACTTGATTTACTCGTTCGACTTGGCCTTGGGATTGGGGATGATAAGCTGAACTCCAGGTAATATGAGTTCCCATAGCTTCTTGGAAACTTTCCCAGAACTTGGAAGTGAAAAGGCCGCCACGGTCCGAACTAATCTCCTTCGGAATACTGTGGAGTGAAACAATTCTGGAGATATATAATTCTGCTAGCTGACTAGCAGTGATCGTCTCTTTGACAGGCAGAAAGTGTGCAACTTTAGAAAGTTGGTCGACAACGACCAGAATAGCATCGTGACCCTTTTGTGACCTGGGAAGGCCAGTAATGAAATCCATTTGCACTTTATCCCATTTCCATAGAGGAATAGGCAACGGTTGCAGAATTCCAGCAGGCTTCTGATGTTCTGCTTTAACGCGACGACACACATCACATTCAGCAACATAGCGAGCAATGTCCTGCTTCATTCTAGCCCACCAGTACCTTTGACGAAGATCACGATACATCTTGGTGCTACCCGGATGAATAGACAGTGGGGTAGCATGTGCCTCCTTCATGACCTTGTCAGTCATAAGCTCGAAGCGAGGTACCACAATGCGGTTTCTGAAATACAAGGTTCCATCTTCAGACAGCGAGAAATCCCTGTACTTTTCAAGGTGAAGATCTTTCTTCATCAGATCAATTTCAGCATCTTTAGCTTACGCATTCTTAACAGCTTTCTCAAGATCTGGTTGTATCACAAGGTTATTAAGAGAACCATGTGGAACAATACGCAGATTCAGCTTGCGCAGTTCTTCAAAAAGATGAGGTTGAGCTCGCCTAACCATGAGGTTGTCGCAATAGGACTTGCAGCTTAAGGCATCAGCCATCACGTTAGCCTTGCCAGGGGTATAAGAAATACACAAATCATAGTCCGCAATGGCCTCCATCCATCTTTGCTGACGAAGGTTTAGAGATGGTTGAGTGAACAAGTACTTCAGACTTTTATGATCCGTGTATATCTCGCAACGATTATCGAGAAGGTAATGTCGCCACAACTGCAGTGCATAGATGACAGCAGCTAGTTCTAGATCATGTATCGGATAATTCTCTTCATGTGGGCGCAACTGACGAGAGCCATAGGCAATCACTTTACACTCTTGCATTAGGACACAGCCTAATCCTTCACGGGATGCGTCACAATAAATCACGAAGTCTTTGCGAGAATCTGGAGGAGATAGTACTGGGGTGGATGTTAGCTTATTTTTGAGTGTTTCAAAACTTTGCTGACATTTTTCTGTCCATTCAAATTTAAAGCCCTTGTGAAGCAGATCAGTCAAAGGCTTAGCAATCTTTGAGAAATTCTCGACAAAGCGACGGCAATAGTTTGCAAGGCCGAGAAAACTTCTCACTTGCTTGACGTTCTTCGGAGGAGTCCAGTCAAGAATAGCCTGAACTCGTTCTGGGTTAATAGCAATGCCATCCTTGGAGATCACATGACCAAGATAGGTTACTTCAGAAAGCCAGAATTCACATTTGGAGTATTTGGCATACAACTAGTGTTCTCAGAGCCTTTCCAGTACAAGACGGAGGTGTTCAGCATGTTCTTCTTTATTCTTTGAATAAACCAGAATATCATCCAGATATACCACGACGAACTTGTCGAGGTAATCCATGAAGATGTAATTCATTAGACGGGAGAATGCGGCTGGAGCATTGGTTAAGCCGAAGGACATGACCGTGTACTCGTAGGAGCCATAGCGGGTAACAAATGCAGTCTTCGGAATATCCTCTTCACGAACACGGATCTGATGATATCCTAACCTCAAGTCGAGTTTAGAAAACATCGATGATCCAGCAAGTTGATCATATAAATCATTGATCCGGGGAAGCGGATATTTATTCTGAATTGTGGCTTGGTTAATGGGCCGATAATCCTGAACCAATCGGTTAGTTCCATCTTTCTTCTTAACAAAGGGTGAAGGTGCTCCCCAAGCAGAGGAACTGGGGCGGATGAAACCCTTCTTAAGTGACTTGTCGATTTCTTCCTTAAGCTCGAGAAGGTGATGCGGAGGCATTTTATAAGGCCGCTTCGCAATAGGGGTAGTGCCAGGCTTCAAGTCGATGACGAACTCAACAGCTCTAGCAGGGGGTATTCCTAGAAGTTCCTCTGGGAAGACGTCTTGAAAATCATGAACAACGGGAACGTACTCGATGCCTTCAAGAGGTGAAGCATTCAACGCATTCAGAGTATAAATCTGGCTCTCGGCATTCTGTATTATCTTGGCTGAGTAGTTGATCACCTGACCAGAAGGGTGTGTGAGCTGGACTGTCTTAGTAGCACAGTCAATCAAAGCATTATGGGCTGTCAACCAGTCCATACCGAGAATAATGTCTACGTCGGAAGGTCCAAGAGAAATAAGGGAAGCAGAGAACATCAACCCTTCAATTTTGATCTGATTGTTGTGACTTACCATCTTGGTTTGCCACCTGGAACGGGGAGTGATAATCTCTAATGGTGTGGGTAACAGCTCTAGATGTAGTTCATCCAGCTGAGCAAATTGTTGAGACACAAAGGAATGTGATGCTCCCGAGTCGAAAAGGACAGAAGCTGCAACTGAATTAATCGGGAGGGTACCCATCACAATGGTTGGTTCTTTCTGAGCCTCTTCTGCATTGACATGGTTAGCATGGCCCAGTACAACAGCAGAAGGTCTGGCATTGGGATTCCTGGGCTAACGAGCTCGGGCATTTCGATTGTGGTTCAGGCGGCAATTGGTAGCACGGTGCCCTGGTTGACCACACTTGAAGCAATTCCCATCATTATGGGGAGGAGCTACAGCATTGGACTGTCCACCCTGAGTCATTAGCTGTCTCGGCGGCGGAGGCAGACGAGGTGCAACATAAGACGGCCTTGGTGTTGGAGCAGGTCGGTGATGAACGTTGTGTGGGATCCAGACTCGACGTTTCTGAGCAGACTGACTTGAAGATGGACCAACATCTCGGGTACGCTTGGGTGACTCCTGGCATTTAGTCAGAGCAATTTCAACTCGGAAAGATTGGCTGACAAGCGTTGCAAAATCTGTGCAATCATGGACAACAAGTGCAAGGTTTATATCAGTACGCAGTCCTTCACGGAATTTCTCCTACTTGCGGGCGTCAGTGCAGACATCATCTTCAGCATAGCGGGACAATTCAAGGAATTTCCTCTGATATTCATCCACAGTCATTTTGCCCTGTGTGAGTTTGCGGAACTCCTGCTTCTTCTGGTCGATCAGACCTTGAGGAATGTACCGTGCATGAAAAGCTGACTGAAATTCCTGCCAAGTGGTTACTGTTTCAGCAGGCAACATACCCTTGTGGTTTTCCCACCATTGAGCAGCTGATCCCCTCAGGTGATACGTCGCATAGGTGACGTAACTGTCAGGGATAACATTGGCCGACTTCATCTGGAAGGCAATGTCACGGAGCCAATCATCAGCATCCATTGGATCAGTCGAGCTGCGGAAAGTGGACGGATTGAGGCGCACGAATTCCGGCAGAGTTATTGGTGTAGGCTGTTGATGAGCATTCTGATTTGTGAACTGAGCCAATAGTCCGGTCATAAACTGCTGCATCATTGCGGCAGTATAAGGTGGAGGTGGAGGATCGTCAGCCATCCTGCCAATTCAACAGGGGCAGTTTAGCAAGAAAAACTGCAAGTGAATGGAGTTATTCATGATGTAACACGGGAAATGAACAGGTAGGGCATTAGATATATGATAGTAGTCGTTAAAGACATACCTATCCATGCACAGAGTTAGATTCAAACGGATAGTACGCGCTCAGGAATGCTCGCAGCTAGACAAACTAGGCAGCGCGCAGGCACGTGGTAAGGAAATACACAACGTGACATAGCAAAGGCTATATCAACGTTGGAGAAAACAGCTGGAGCGAGGAATCTGCAGGTGACAACACAGGGTACCCTCAATAAGAGGATCCTGCAAGCAGAACCTGGCCCGCAATCTTGAAGGAAGGGGGAAATTTCAGAACACCGGGTTGATGTGATCACGAGAACCAAATGCTGGAGTCAGTAAAATTTTAACCCGAAAGGAAGAGAGATCAGATCCCAGAGTAAAGGGTCGAGGAGTAAAAGATCCTAATACCACCCAATTGGCAATGTGGGCCTGTAAGCCACACGACCAAGTTAGTAAAACAGTTTTGGAGCACTAGACTCAACTTCGGCCAAGGAGTTGGAAAGGGGGATTCCTACAGGCAGTCGGCTCTGATACCAACTTGTGACGCCCCCGGCTCAATCGTGCACTAATCATACACGTAAATGCACACGATCAAGCCTAAGGACTCATGGGAAGATATCACAACACAACTCTAAAACATAAATAAAGTCATACAAGCTTTATATTACAAGCCAGGGGCCTCGAGGGCTCGAATACATAAGCTTGCGTACAAGCGTCAGCGGAAGCATCAGATATCTGAGTACAGATATGAAACAGAAACAGATAAGCCTTTAGAAAGGCGGGGCAAAACAAAAGCTACGATCGAAAGGCGTAGGCCTCCTGCCTGGGACCCTCCGATCCTACTCCTGGTCGTCAGCCAACTCGTAGTAGTATCCACCCTCGGGGTAGTGGTAGCGATCGTCAGCGTGGACAGCTGTATCTGGGGCTCCGTCATCTGGTTGCATCAAAAGGATATGGGGGAAAAAGAAAGCAAAGCAACCGTGAGTACTCATCCGAAGTACTCAGCAAGCAAGGATCTACACTACATATGCAACATTTTCAAAGAGAGGCTGTATATGTGGACTGGGCTGCAGAAATGCCACAATAGAGAGAAGGCCTAGTCCTATCGAAGACTAGCATCTTCAGCGGTCTTGCAGCAATAGAAGAGAGTAGAACAGTACAATATAATGTAGCAGTATCATTAAGTCTCAACCTCACCCAGAG
This sequence comes from Thinopyrum elongatum, assembly GCA_011799875.1. Classification (NCBI taxonomy): domain Eukaryota; kingdom Viridiplantae; phylum Streptophyta; class Magnoliopsida; order Poales; family Poaceae; genus Thinopyrum; species Thinopyrum elongatum. The sequence continues at coordinate 606,778,888 of CM022303.1, read as the reverse complement.
ATCCTTTCTTGACTCCATGCGAGAAAGCAATCCCTGAGCCATACAGTCATCAACCTCGTCCTGAGATCCCTTCTCGACTCCCTGCGAGAAGCAATCCCAGAGCCATAGTATCCAATTCTAGTTATATCGACCGGGATACAACTCTGAGTGTCCGTTACCGAGGATCCGGCTATGCATAGATTAGTTCTTCCCTGCAGGGGTGCACCAACTTATCCACCACGCTCGCTTAACTCTGGCCGGACACACTTTTCATGGTCATGCCCGGCCTCGGCCAAACGACACACCGCAACCCTACCTAGAGCTCAGCAGAGAGGTCCCCGTCGGTCTACATCCTAAGCGCTCAGAGGTCTTGGGCCATCGCCCTGTGCACTCCGAATCGTTGCATGCAGGGGGAAGCCAGGCACCAGGGGGGCGCCGGTCCGTCCCGGCCGCAACGCTGAACTGGACGTCTGACAAAGCTTTCGGCTGATGCATACGATGCAGAGTGCCCATAACTTTTCCCACATGATGGTTAGTGCTATCGGGCCAGAGGCCCACTCGAATGAAATATCCAAATCGTTAGTACCTTGGGGTTGCGGTAACGAGCAGAGACTCACGAACGATGTGACCCGTCTCCCCGTCTCGAGGACTTGCGGCAAGGGTCAAGAATGCCCGGCCATGCCTCGTATTCACCACTCGGGCACCATCCAGGCAACCCGTCTTCACATCACATGCGGGTACCCCTCAGGGTCGACCCGCCTTCCCAAGTAACAGTGTAAAGCCCAAGTATCCGTGTGTCCATAACATCAAGGGAATCCAAGGTATCACCCTGGATGGATACCCACTCGATGTAACTGTCAAGGTGAACGTAGGAGGAATCACCCTCGATGGGTTCACACTTGATGTGTTGCACGACAGGGTCGTATCGGAAGTGGAGAGGGAGGAATCACCCTCGATGACCACGACCAAATAGCTACTCTACAGAGTTAACATCAGAAGTGGTACAAGAGGTTTCACCCTCGGCACTCGATAGTAACGCTGCAGTGTCGTTACAACTAAGGGGGGTGATGTGCGGTGCCGGGGCCTGGTCTTCAATCCCGTTGATCGGGTCTTCTGATAATCCAGTGGGGCAGTCGGGACAAGTGGGGTCACTGATAGGTCTCTACCCAGCCTATACTAAGCAGTTTAGGATAAGCAGGTAAGGTATCAATAGCAGGTTACAATAAACATGCTATGCATCAGAATAGGTAAAGCAGTAGTAGCAGCGATTCTAATGCAAGCATGAGAGAGAAAGAATAGGCGATATCAGTATGCTCAAGGGGGGTGCTTGCCTGGTTGCTCGGCGGCAAGGGCAAGGTCGTCAACGGTGGCGTCGGGCTCCGGAGCTGCGTCGGAACCGGGAACTGCATTGGGGTCTAACGAGAGAGAAGAGGGGGAGGAAACAATAAATACAAGCAAACAGATGCAACACGATGTATGACATGGCAATACGCAGTGCTAGGGGTAGTCTAACGCAGTACTACACGTATCAGACGGAGCGGGAGAATATCTGACGATATTTCCCGGGTCTTTGGATTTATCGGACAGGCGATCCGGAGAGGGAAGTTCCATGTTCATCATGCTAGGAGCATGTGACAGATGAAAGGAGGGCATATTCGGATTCGTGGGATTTTTCTGATCAACTTTCATATATAAATTATTTTCATCGGAGTTACGGATTAAAAGATATGATTTTCTAAAGTTTTTATTAATTTCTGGAATTTCTGGATTTAATTAAATCAACATTATCCAGAACAGTACAGGGTGATGTCAGCATGACCTCAAGATGATGTCAGCAGGTCAGCCTCTGTTAGGTTAACTAGATTTTAGTTAAACTAATTATAGATTAATTAGGTGTGGCCCCATTAGTCATTGACAGATTAGCATTTAATTAACTAATTAATTAATTAACAGTTTTATTATTTATTTATTTTAAAACATTTAAGTGGTGGGGCCCGTGTGTCAGTGACACAGCCAACCCAGTCAGCAGTGCTGACCGGGTCAAATGGGCAGTGGGGCCCATCGGTCAGCGGCACAGGGCGGGGCCCGCGGCTGCCACGTGGGCGCCTGGTCAGCGCCGGCCGCCGGAGTGCGCCGGTGAGCCCCGACGCGGTGGCTCAACTCCGGCGAGCCCGGAATCGAGCTACGGGGCACCATTTCGCGCGCTCTTTAACTCTCTGGAACGAGCAGGCAGAGCCGCGTCCGGTGGTGGGGTGCACGGCGGCAGGGGCGGCCGGGACAGAGCAGCACGACGACGGTGGGCGGCGGCGGCTTCGGGTGCGGCTCGGGAACAGCGAATCAACGCGCGGGCGAGCGAACAAATAGCGCAGCGAGGCCCTACGCGATGCGGGGAGTACACTGGGCACGGGCACGGGGCCCTTTGGTCACCGACGACACGCCGGCGATGTGTTCCGCGGCGGCGCGTTCGGGAAAGAAGGGGGCGGCGTCTACGGCTACGGGGAGAGCGCAGGGAGAGAGGGAGGAGGACGGGGTGCTCACAGCGAGCCGTAGGGAAAAGGGCAGTGGGCTCGGGGTAGCTCGAGGTCGCTGGAATCGGCAACGGCGTGCGGCGGCAATCCGAGGAGGAAGAAGGCTCGGGGAGGCGCTGCGGTGGCCCTCGTCTTCGGTTCGTCGGCGTAGTCGAAGGAGGGGACGTCGGCGAGCACGTTGGACACGGCGGGGAGGCGAACGGGGCACGGTGGCCGTGGCTACGCCGGAGCCATGGCGGCGGTGGCGCTCGGGTGAGATGGGAGGCGAGGGAGAGCGAGAGAGAGTGAGCGAGGGAAAGCCAGGGGGCGCGGGAGATGCTCTTTATCCTCCCCGGCGAGGCGAGGTCGCTGTCGACCGCAAGGAGGGGGGCCAGGGGGGCCGGGCACGCGCGCGCGCTAGCTGTTCGACATCGAGGCGCGGTGAGCAGTGGCGAGAGGTGGGGGGAGGAGCTAGGCGGGCTGGGCCGCACTGTGCACTTGCGGTCCGGGCACAGTGGGCTTCTTCTCCCTTTTCTATTTTCCTTTTTCTTTTCTGTTTTGTTTTGTCTTTTGTCTTTTGTTTTTATTACAAATGACTTTTGTAAAATATGAGACTGGTCCAAATATTAACAGTGCAAAATTAGTCACTGCTAGAAATTGGTTTGGTGTCCATATCTTTTTGTTTGGATTTTATTTAATTGAAAAAGGATTAAATAGTGCTATTTTGCTGCTGTTTCTTGTTGTTTGAGTCCTTTTACAATTCCAATAAATGTTGCAATCATTTTTATGGATGCTATGGGAATACTTGCAACATGATGCACATTTTTGTTTTCCAATTTGAACAACTTTTAGTTTCACTTAAGTTTGAATTTTCCATTTTGAATTTAAATTGAAAAGAGATATGATCCAATTGATGTTTAAGCACTGCTGATCATGATGACATGGCATAATCGAAAGGGTGATTACTGTAGCTTAATACATGGGTTGTTACATTTGTAGGGGCTGACTGGGCCCAACAGGGGGGGGGGGTTGGTTTTTCTCCTTTTAATTTTTTTGTTAGGTTTTTTTTCTTTTCTGTTTTGCAAATTCCTGAGCCACTAGATGACTTTTACAAAATATGTGACTTAGCCCATAATTCGCAGTGCATTATTACTTATCACCAAAAACTAGTTTGGGTAAAATATAATTTCACATTTAATTTAGATTAAATAAAAGGTTATTAAATGTTGCTATTTGCTACTGTTTTAGGATGTTAGAGTCATTTAAATATTCTAAACATTGTTGCTATTAATTTTATAAATGCCTCTAGATTATTTGCAACATGATGAACAATTTAGTTTTCAATTTGGAGCAACATTTATTTCCACTTTAAATTAATCTGAAGTATGAATTAGAAGTTTGAAATGCAATGTGATGCAAATGATGACTAGGCACTGTTAAACTTGCTGACATGGCATTAACTAAGGGTGATCACTATGGTTAATTACATGGGGTGTTACAATTCTCCTCATCTAACAAGAATTCTCGTCCCGAGAATTAAGAGGTGGAGCAAGGGGGAAAGTGTTGGTTACGAAATTCTAACGAGTCTTCTCGGTCTTGGTTCTTCTTCTCGAGGAGGTCGATCCATTACATTGATGTCTTCATCTCCCTGCTTCAGGTCGTCATGATGAAGTCGACATCCTTTCTTCGAGAACTCCATCATACTTACGAATAGGAAAGGGGCAACTCGGCAACGATAGAAGGCTATAAGGGGTAATCATCGGGGGTTATCCCATGAATGAACACATGGGTATCTCTCGAGTTGGTCAAATGAAACACATCGAGAGCCAAGCAAGAAGGTACAGTAAGAAGTTTCAAGTAAATAGACAATCGTTCGATGTCTGAAACAAAGTGTGAAAGTGGTCTAGAGCAACGAGAATAAGTACTGCGTCTGATACCAGAATTGATGATCTTTCAGGAGGTGGCTCAGGAAGTACTTACGAAGCCACGCGTGAGGAATAACTTTAGAAATAGGGGTGTACTGGAGAGTCATGTTTCGATCCTGTGGAACTGTGGGTTATGGGCCCACCATGTGGGTTACAAAGTAGGGAGGGCGCTTTCATCATGCACGGTCATGATAGCAAGGCAAGTCAGAGAATAGACTGTCAGTTATGTCGGCAACAACATCGGTACCAAGGGCGAGGGGCGAAGAGAACCATTTTCCTGCTCGTTGAACGAGGCGGACCAATAGGCAAAGTTCTCGTCCATCGGTGGTTACCGGAAGGTCATCAACAAAAGTAACAGGGTCTTTACTGACAGAGTGGTACAGCGAGGTGCTTAACTAAGCAGGGAAATATCTATGTTCAGCTAAGTCAGGTTACAAGAAAGGTTAAACAAAACAATGGAAAGGAAAATGCGATTATCAGATTAAACAAAAAAATGGAAAGGAAAATGTGTTTAAACACATATTTCAGGAGTATATCCTTCCCAAGGACAAACAAAGCATGATATCCATGACATGATAGAAAGTAGAAAACCATTTGGGTACGGGGAGAGGAATTTCATGACATTACCAATACAACGGTGTTTGGTTAATTGGTAAGGAAAATTTAGCATTGCGCTTCAAATGTTCTTATTGAAGATCGGAGTACCACAGACATGCTTCAAGATAGTATTGGCATGGTCTTCAAGCAAAGGTCAGACTTTCGATACACAAAAAGGATCCATTAGGAACAACTCATAGAATAAGTCTTACAATTTCCTCATGGAAGGATGGCTAACCTTGCGAAAAAGGAAACTATAAGAATAGATCCTCCGGCCAGGTGTGCTAGGCATGACATCACCTTACCGGGTCGTATAAAGACCAACGTCATAACTCTTGGAAATATGTTCCAACCATCATATCTGACCGAGATCCGGATCTGATTGGTGTCGGGATACCTCAGGATCAGGATGCCTAAGAAGAAAAGGTGCGACACCAATTGACGAGATGACATTGTAAGATTCTCGGGAATGAACTATGGAAGCGAGTTCTGAAACAAGAGTTCATCATTAAACCAAGGAGAGGATGAGGAGGTGGCTGATGGACTCAGCGACAATTCATCGAGATTCCCAAGAAGATGGATTTCCAAAATTATGTGAATCAAGGAGATAACATTTATCAGATCAAATGATATAACGATGTATGCTCAAGGAAGACATACACAATTGAACATGGGTTGAACGGTGCACCCGAGATATGTGCTTAGGTAGCACGATCAATTGTTAGAATGGTGATCCAATAACCGATAGTCTAAGAATGAACTGTCGATCATTAACTTCAAAGCAATAGGGTTGCTAGAAGTACAGAATCCAAACAGCACCATTCACTTGTTGGTATCCCGGTTAGAATCAATACGGGGATCAAGAAAGAATGGTGATGATGAGAAGTATCACTATACCAAGAATTCGTAAGAGGTGGAGCAATCCTCACAACATTCTTGACATCAAAGATGGTAATACTCCATGGTAGAACATAACATAAGTTGGATAGCAAGGAACTCAAGGTACAACACCAAACAAAAACAAGTTTTGTGTTGGAAGGAATGCAATAATGTTGTCGATGATAACATGAATCATCGAGGGGTAAGGATGGTATTTCTCATCATGAATTCAATAGATATCTTGGAAGAGCTCAGAATGTTGATGATGATCACGACACATTTGTCGGGAGATTTCATGAAGATGTAATCATTCGGCGATGACATCAAGTCAAAGGAATGATGAAGCGAAAGGTTATTGAAACCACGGGTACGACAGAAACCCGGAATCAAGCTTGCTTGTTCAAGGCAAAAAGATATGGCGATGAAGATCGACGTAAGATTAACTCATCGTCGAAATTATGCTCCGAGAAGCAGTACTAGGTAGCACAGTTAAGATAATGATGTAGCCGATTAGGCTAAGAATGAAATGAGTTGAAAGTTAAATTTCCCAGCGTTACATTACTAGGAGTATTGGATCACAGGGTGGATTCGATTCACTTATTGATGTCCTCAGTTGACAAACAACCCAAAACCCGTGGAATACTGAATCAGTGAGAAGGAATACTTGACGAAGTCTCATAAGAAGTATTGCAACCCCGTGCTATTATCGGGATGCCAGAGGGTAATACTCGAAGGGAGATCAGAATAGAAACTGAGCTAGATCGTTGACTTGCGATATCGGATACTATAATCTCGTCAAAATAGACGAGGCACTGGAATGGTTTCCTTTCAGATATAATGAATAAGGTTAGCATGGTCGGGACCATAATTGCAAGGGATCCAATTTATTGACACCGAAAGAATTATTCAAATGTTTAAATATTCTTGCAAGAAGCTTTCATGATAAGTTCCACATCAGTTCCATGGGCATGAACACAAAGGTTTAAGGTCGACTCCCACTTCTTTGATACATAACCTTTCATTTACTTCTCGCTTTCGAAGAAGTTGTAGCATTGAAATTTCATATGATGAAAAGCTAGTAGAGTATAACCGCATAACTTTTCGAGTTCACACCGATTAGGGAAGGCATAGGTTCAACCCATCGGGGCATCTTAGGAATATATAACGCTTCAGGAGTAAATTATACAAGCTCGAAAGCAGAGTATGGTTGAGAACGCAGAGGATACAATTTACCAAAGGCATTATGTATCATGGAAGAACTCACAAGGTGGTTAAATATGAAGGACACTGTCGAATAATAATCCATCAAAGGGTCTGACGGTCCATAGCGGAGCCGATGTGAGCATCGGCACGCAACCAGACGAAGAAAGGATGCAAGGGCATCGGATTATAGAATGTCTGAATAATTCGATGCTTAGATAACAAAGGAATTATGAGTTCCAATACGAAGGATCAGAAGCAGACACTCTGATCAAGGATGGGTAACTTGAATAGACCTAAGGGTACAATCGACGACAATTAGATTGGTCGAGAACCAGCTCATGTTCAAAATGACGTCTGAGCCGGAAAGAAAATTTTAAAAGGATCAACTGATGATTGCGTGCATTCGCACTCATGTTGAATCAATAGATCAAAATGACGGTGTCAAAGGATACTAATGAATATTGCCATACATATGGGAAGCATCCCTAATGCAAGCAGACAAGTATTTGTAGAGCAATAAGCTGCTAAGGATCTTCGGAAGATCAAATAGTATCCCAAGGTATCTTGTGAATCATTTGAACAAAGGGAGGGAGAACGGATAATCGGTAAGTGCGAGAAGTTATCCGCAGGGGGTATTCATGAGGAAAGAACTGCAAGGCAGTAATGTCAAAGGATTGTCGGAACAACAAAGAGCCGTTCAGGGCATCTTGTAATAACAAGACCAATGGGATTGAATGCAAGAGTGGCTAGTGTATGTAGTTATCCATAAGGATATAACAGCGATAGGGAATTTGCAAAGGCGGTGAACACAGGTGTCTCGGGAAAACAACGAATAGCATCTTCGGAACCTTCTGGTGAAGCAGTCGATCATCTGGAATGAAGGGGCTCTCCGGCAGGAAGTGGTATCGAGAACCTAGAGTTATAATTAGTAAAATCATTTAACCCGAACAGAAGAGAGATCAGAGTCCCAGAGTATAGATGAGGAATAAAAGATCCTAATACCACCCAGTTGGCGACGTGGGTCCGTAAGCCACATAGCCAAGTTAGTAAATTAGTTTTTTTTGGATGTCCAGACTCAACTTCGGCCAAGGAATTGGAAGGGGGCTTCCTACAGGCAGTCGGCTCTGATACCAACTTGTGACGCCCCGGCTCAATCGTGCACTAATCATAAACGCAAACATGCACGATCAAGCATAGGGACTCACGGGAAGATATCACAACACAACTCTAACAAAAATAAACGGAGATCCACAATATTACAGACCAGGGATCACGAAGATCCGAATACATAAGTCAGTCATACAAATAATATCTGGGTACATACATAGTTAGTCAAGGTTTGCCTTAAGAAGGCTAGCACAAACAATGACTCTAGATCGAAAGGCGTAGGCCTCCTGCCTGGGGCCTCCAATCCTACTCCTGGTCAGCTGGCTCGATCAAGTAGTACGTGCCGTCTGGACCCTCCTGGTAGTAAGCTCCTACTGGGACATCTGGCTCCTGAGCTCCATCGTCTGAGGTAACATCAAATGGGGTATGGGGGGACAAGGAGTAACAAAGCAACCGTGAGTACTCATCCGAAGTACTCAGCAAGCAAGGATCTACACTACATATGCAACATTATCAAAGAGAGGCTGAATATGTGGACTGGGCTGCAGAAATGCCAGAATAGAGAGAAGACATAGTCCTATCGAAGACTAGCATCTTCACGAAGCCACCATCTTGCAGCAATTAGAAGAGTACAGAAAAGAATTTTATTAAGCAAACATGTTGAGGCAAAGCCTAGAGATCCTTCCTCGACTCCTTGTGAGAAAGCGATCCCAGAGCTTCAATTAATTAAACAAGTGTCCAGTTCAAGTAATAGATCGCGATACCAAACTGAGCGTCCTTTACCGTAGGACTGGCTCTCGATAGATGTTATCTTCCCTACAGGGGTGCACTACTGTTACCCAACACGCTCGATCACCTCTGGCCGGACACACTTGCTGGGTAATGCCCGGCCTCGGGAGATCAACACGAAGCAGCGCCCTACCTAGGCCCAGCAGAGAGGTCAACACGCCGGACTAACCTATGCACCCAGGGGTCTTGGGCCATCGCCCTGGTCACCCTGCGCGTTGCGAGACTGGTCGGGGAGCAGGCGCGACACTGAACTCGTCAGTGAAGTATCCAGCCCAACCCCAACAATCAGCCCGCACGGTGAACTGTGACGTCTGATGAGCTTTCGGGAGAAACGTACGACGTAGAGGGCCCCATAAACCATTATCCCGCATGGTGGTAGTGCGTATAGGGCACGTCGACCTACTTAGATCAAATACCCAAATCCGATAGGCTTATTTAATAACACGTGGAGACAATCAGAATTTTTGAAGCTCCTCTACAATATCCACTACAAGAAATATGTCAACTTGTGACTTTCTGTCAGTGACCCTGGAAGAATTGGTCATAAATCTACGACCATTTGAGACCAATTGGTCAAAAGCTGTTCGGGGGGCTCCAAACCCTAAACTATAACGACCATTTTGGTCAGAAAGGTCGTAATTTTCTTACACGAAATGGTCATAAAGCAGACTATATTTTATGTTAATTTATAATTGCTGAAAAATTAACACGACATGACCCTGCCCATAGAACCTCCCTCCCCCAAATTTTAGCTCATTTATTCTAGCCAATTTCCCTCAACATTTTTCCCAATTTTCTGTTCAGTGGAGAGCACTGTGAAGGAAGTACCATTTTTATTTATTCAAATGGTATGAAAATTTTAAAGTGCCTTCATATGCCCAAATTATCATCCTCCTCCAAATTTCAGATCAATCCATTTATTCATTTGAGTCTAGCTTCAACATTCATATTTCTGTCTAGTGTGGTACGTTGCAAAGCAAGTGACACCTAGGCTCCTCCATTTGAGCTAAATTTTTTCCAAGATAGTGTACTTAGTAGATGATCATCCTCGGCCAAAACTCAGGGCCATTGGCCATGTGCATTTTCCCCACCACTAATCAAACACTTGGGTGCTAATTCATGTTTGAGCTCAGTTCAGTCTCCTCGTGAGATTCTTCTATTGCCTTCTTCTTCTTGACACCTATCGAGGGAGTGCCCAACCCACTAGACATGCCTAGGCCGCCCGGAACGCGTGGCAACACCACGGTCATGCGGTGACCATGCGGCGGGCATGCGAGTTTACGCGCTTTGGAGTTGCGGCCCTCGGCCACCATCCAAACCTCAATGTATCGCCACCAAACCATGTATTTCTGATTAAATAGATACTTATGTACCTATAAATGATTTTTGAAAAAAATAAAGAGCAAATTATGAGGCAGCTGCAGTTCAAATTTGACCCGCTTCCAGCTGAATCAGCGAAAATTTGTCTTTTTCACCAGACGTGTATAAATACTTTTGACGACCAACCATTTTATCAATTATACATTAAATATGGCCTAATATATTATAAAAATGACCTGGTCCCATTTTGCAACAAATATATGGTAGGTCCTTCACAAAAAAAAACTCATTTTGGGCACTCAAAAAATAGAAAATGAATTTTTCGTCCAAAAAAAATGAAAACTTTCTTAGGCAACATTGTTTGCCATCCCAAGATGCACCCTTGTGCACAATATGAGATCATTTGAACAAACTATGCCATGAATGTGGCCATAAGATTGAGCATTTGGGTTGAAAGCCATTGATCTCCACACATGATAGCTCGTTTCTGAGAACACTTTTTAAAAATAATTATCGTATTACAAGTTTATTATTTTTCCTGGTAACTTGGCCACATATAATGACACAATGCGAAGGTTTTCCAATTTTTTGATTTTTTTTGAATTTTTCATGCCCGTTTCAAAATGCGGTCAAAACGGCGGGCATGACCGTTCCTAGCTAGTGGTTGAATCTTGGAAAACTTTTGGTGTTTCTCTGATTAAATAGATACTTATGTACCTAGAAATGATTTTTAGAAAAATAAAGAGCAAATTATGAGGCAGGTGCAGTTCAAATTTGACCCGCTTCCAGCTGAATCGGCATAAATTTGTCTTTTTCACGAGAGGTGGATCAAAGCTTTTGACACCCAACTATTTGGTCAATTATGCATTAAATATGGCCTAGTATTTTAGAAAATTAAATTGGTCCAATTTTGCAACAATTATTTGGTAGGTTCTTCACAAAAAAACCTCATTTTGGGCACTCGAAAAATGGGAAATAATTTTTTCATGCAAAGAAAATGAAAACTTCCTTAGGCAACATTGTTTGCCATTCCAATATGCACCCTTGTGCACAATATGAGATCATTTGAACAAACTATGCCATGAATGTGGCTATAAAATTGATCATTTGGCTTGAAAGCCATGCATCTTCACACATGATAGCTCATTTCTGAGAACACTTTTTTAAATAATTACCGTATTACAAGTTTATTATTTTTCCTGATAACTTGGTCACATATAATGACACAATGCGAAGGTTTTCCAATTTTTTGTTTTTTTTTAATTTTTTATGTCCATTTCAAAATGCGGTCAACAACGGCGGGCATGACCGTTCCTCGCTAGTGCTTGAATCTTGGAATTTTTTTGGTGTTTCTATGATTAAATAGATACTTATGTACCTATAAATGATTTTTGGAAAAAATATAGAGCAAACTATGAGGCAGCTGCAGTTCAAATTTGACCCGCTTCCTACTGAATCGGCGGAAATTTATCTTTTTCACCAGAGGTGGATCGAATCTTTTGATACCCAACCATTTGATCAATTGTGCATTAAATATGGCCTAATATTTTAGAAAATTAATTTGGTCCAAATTTGTAACAAATATATTGTAGGTCCTTAAAAAAAACTCATTTTGGTCACTCGAAAAATGGAAAATGAATTTTTCGTCCAAAGAAAATGAAAACTTCCTTAGCCAACATTGTTTGTCATTCCAAGATGCACCTTTGTAAACAATATGAGATTATTTGGACAAACTATGCCATGAATGGGGCCATAAGATTGAGCATTTGGGTTGAAAGCCATGAATCTTCACACATGATAGCTCATTTCTGAGAACACTTTTTTTAAATAATTGCCGTATTACAAGTTTATTATTTTTCCTGATAACTTGGTCACATATAATGACACAATGCGAAGGTTTTCCAATTTTTTGATTTTTTTGAATTTTTTATTGCCCGTTTCAAAATGCGGTCAAAACGGCGGGCATGACCGTTCCTCGCTAGTGCTTGAATCTTGGAATTTTTTTGGTGTTTCTATGATTAAATAGATACTTATGTACCTATAAATGATTTTTGGAAAAAATAAAGAGCAAACTATGAGGCAGCTGCAGTTCAAATTTGACCCGCTTCCTCCTGAATAGGCGGAAATTTGTCTTTTTCACCAGAGGTGGATCGAATCTTTTGACACCCAACCATTTGATCAATTATGCATTAAATATGGCCTAATATTTTAGAAAATTAATTTGGTCCAAATTTGTAACAACTATATGGTAGGTCCTTCACAAAAGAACTCATTTTGGACACTCAAAAAATGAAAAAATGATTTAAAAGAACTCATTTCTCATAACTCTTTAAAAAAATATTTGTCTTATTTCAATTTGTGATTATTCCTGAAAACTATAGTCAAATTTGCTGACACAACGAGAAGTTTTTTTTTTCAATTTTTCAGGTCATAATAAAATAGCTAACATGATTTAGCACCTAACTTTTAGTCGATTACGACCAATTTAAATGGTCAAAATATCATACCTGTATACTGCGTTCTAATTGGTCCAGGGGACTCTCACGCGGATCGTGGATAAATCACCGTCGGATGCTCCTGGATCCAACGGCCCGCACCTCACCCTCTCACCCACCCACCACGAGCTACCCCTAAAAAAAAACCCCCCCACCGCACACCACTCCTCTCTCTCCCCGCGCAGCGAACCCTAGCGCTCCCGATCCAGCTCCCTCCCCTCGCCGCCATCCACCCCTCCCCTCCCCACCTCAGATCCTCTCCCCTCTCCCCACTCTCAGATCCAACTGGCCCGAGACGGAGGCCGCCGTGGACATGGTCGCCACCACCGACCGCGAGTGGGGGTCCTGGTCCTCTCCCTCGTCGTCCTCGGCGGCTGCATCTGGCTGAGCCACCGGGCCGCCACCACCGACTGCGAGCGGTTCCTAGAGCGACCGGTCATCGCGCTGGAGGCACTGCTCCTGGCTCTCTCCCTCGCGGGGATCGCGGGGTCCCTCTGCCGCGTCTTCATCGTCTTCTCCTTCGTCGTCACCAACCGCGTCCAGACCTCCCCCAAAGGCGAATCGGCGATGAGTTCCACTGGAGGCGTCGCCGGCCGCGGCAAGGCGCAGGCGACCAAGTCGGTGTCACGGTCGTCCAAGGCCGGGCTCTAGTTCCCCGTCGGCCACATCGCGCGCTACCTCAAGGCCGGCAAGTACGTCGAGCGCGACACCGACTTCCTTGTCTCTACTTCCCCTTCACCTTCCCCTTCCCCTTCCCCGGCCCCGATCCTCTCTCTACTTCCTTGTCTGATCCCCTTTTTTGGGTTGGATTTGAACCGGTAGGCGACCTCCATGGACGACATCGACGACGATGACGAGGACGAGGAGGAGGACGACCAGGACATGCGCGACCCCACCCCCGAGCCCGACGAGCTTGACGAGGAGATCGTCGAGTCCGACCTCGAGCTCGACCACGACGGCGTCGTCCAGCCCGACCACGATGACGCGCCACAGAAGGTCGTTCCCCTGCTCCCTCCTCTGCCTTCCCCGCCTTGTTTACTGCCTTACCACCGAACAAGATGCTCTGTTTTCCTCTGTAATTTATATCATCAGTGATCTGGTCTACCATAGCTCCTACGAACTAGTCGTAGTACTGTGCTCCTGTTCTTGGCCCCGTCGCGGGATCACGGTGGGCTGACCGGTTGCAAGAAATGTGCCAACTTCCCCTGGCAAAATCTTACTGCCTTGCACTGGATGGCTAGATTGTTAGCTTATAGCCCAGGATTTTGCTGCCAGCTATTCACGTTCCTCACCAAGAGGTCCTGTACGTACAAAATATTAATCCAGATGAACAACTACTGATCGTTTCCAAATGAACTAGTCCGTCATAATTTTCTAAAACACTAATACTCGATGATTACAAGCAGAAGTAGTCCCTGTTTTTGCGTTACTCACTTTTCTTGAAAGTTGCATACACGTTTTTTTAATTCAGATGTGTGTATCACTGGATATGCACTCGTAGTACAGCACAGATCAGTAAACACTTGGTCAGGAGTATGTTATCCTTGTTTGATCTGATTTGCATTTCCAGCGATGTTTTGACCATTAAACATAGCCTGGTTAATCTCATATCTGCCATGTATGTGGTTAAATACTATTCAGTTTTGTGCATGACATGACTGTATTGGGTAGGTGTGCTCAAATTGTGTTAGCAGTAGGTCCTCAGTTTACTCATTCATTTTTTGCATCTTATATAGGCATTATGACATGTATCTCTTGTGCCATGCTTCGCTGACCTACTGTCTGGTGCTCGGCCTCGACTACAAACCGATGAGGTGAGCTCCTACTCCTCTCTGTGGGTGGCTCTTGTTCATAGTGGTGATGTGGTATTTACTGCCCAATATAGATGAAGTATTTACTGCCTAGCGCTTCTCATATTGTAACTGCAAGCACATCCTGTTGCGGAAATGAAGATGATGTTAGCTTCACATTTTGATCTGTTGAACTATCCCAGATTATGTCAATTTGTTACCAACTAGTTAGAGTTAAAGCAATTCATTTGGCTTTTGCTCACTGTTTTTTACTGTCCTGTGCTGCTCATACTATACGTACAGCCTGTTGCTGAACTGAAGATGCTATTTGCTTCACATTTTTGTTTGTTGAACTGTCCCAGATTAGTTAAATTTAATATGAACTTAAGAGTTAAATAAAGTGTATGGGCAGCATTAACATAGGTGCTCTAGACCTACTCTGCGCCTGTTCAGAGGCATCTTGTATTCTTTTCTGTAAAATCTCTCTCCCTCCCTGCAGGTGCCACCGGACGCAAGGGTGAAGCCTGCGCCTCTTTGCTGAAGCTTCTCGCTCTACACCAGTTTCTGTTGCTTTCGTTGCTGCGAATGTGGTTAAGATGGTGTTCTACACCAGTTTCTTATGTTGCATGTGAATGGGGCGAGTAGATAGAATTGGAGTGAGCAGATCACTATATGACTAAGAAAATCAGAAAGCACATGTAGGAAAATATCATAGCTCTTACTCACTTTGCAAAAATAACATGTACTTCTAGCAATTGTGCCAAAACATTAGCATTGCCTGATTGAGAGCTTGCTGCCAGTTACTTGCTGTAGTTTGTACTACTTGCTGTTTGCCGATACATGTAGGAAAATCAGAAGGTACTGCTTTCACTGATACTTGCTGTTTGCTCATAATTATACCTCTTTTGCTAGTTCTACAGTGATTCATATACGCATGTTGGCTAGAAATTGCCTTGATTATACGTATATTTTTATTACATTATACATTAATGTATTATGTTATTATTTGTGTGCATGATGCTTTGAGCCTGTTTTTTCCATTTCCTCCTTGATTGATCTATTCATGTAATGTTATGTTCTTGTAGGAAGGCAAGATGTTGCATCTGGAGCACATCAGAGAGAACAATGAAGTTTGTAGTTTGTACTACTTGGTTCTTACCATTAGGACAGTACCAGATGTGCTAATACATGCTGCTTTAAATGTTGTATTCCTGATGTAGTAGATGTTCTTAGCTTGAACTTCAGTTGAACAATGTGATGTAGAAGTAAGTTAAGGCAAATTGTGTAGATGATGTATTCATGTGTAATTAAATGTTGTATTTCCTGTGTACATGCTGCTTTAAATGACATGAAGATTATGAAAATTGTGTACATGCTACTTCATATGGGTTGAATATGACAGAAAATAGTACTGGTCCTGAATCGGCCATGGCCCAAACAAAGTTGGTTTGGAGCTGTTTATTTAATGAAAAAAACCCTTAGAGAAGGGCGAAAATAATAAGAAATTGACTATTAAAAGGCCACGACCCAGAATATATGAAGGCTGAATTGTGAATACAAAAAGGCTGAATTGTTGGGCCAGGCCCATGTAACAAACCAAAATTAATAGAAAAAAATATAGTAAAAGGGCTGAATTATTGGGCTCGGCCCATGCGAAGCACCGAATTGGACCGGACTGATTCTTATCAACGACCTTTTCAATTGGTCGCAATTTTGCCACGTCAGCTTGCCACGTCGGATCCGACGTGGCCTAGGCAGACAGCTAGCGACCAAAACAGAAGGTCGTAGGATCAACGACCTTTTGTTTTGGTCGTTGCCTTCAACGACCTTATCATAAAGAAGGTCGTTAATTTCAGTTTACGACGGCCAGCTTTTGACCATCTGTTTTTGGTCACAAAAAGGTCGCAAATGGAAAACAATGACCTTTCAGTGACCAATAGTGATGGTAGCAAGTTGACGTATTTCTTATAGTGATCACACTCGGGCGCCCTTCCGGGCAAGCCCGACATCATAGATCTCCCTGCGGGTACCCCTCGGGGTCGACCCGCCTGTGACAAAGGTCAAAGTCTCCGTGTGGTCACAACATCAAGGTGAACGTAGGAGGCATCGCCCTCGAGGTTCACACTTGAGGGGTTGCACGACAGAGTCGTATCGGGAATGTTTAAGGAGGAATCACCCTCGATGACCACGACCGAACAGCTACACTGCAGAGTTATTGTCAGGAGTGCGTTACGAGGTATCACCCTCGGCACTTGATAGTAACTATGCAGAGTCATACAACAAAGGAGGGTGAAGTGATGTGTCGGTCTCCGGTCGTCGATCACGTTGATCGAGTCGTCGGTGATGAAGCAGAGGCAACAGGGACAGAGTGGGGTCACTGATGGTTCACTAACCAACCTATACTAAGCAGTTGAAATAGGCAGGTAAGGTAACAATAATCAAGTTACAAAAACAGGCTATGCATCAGAATAGGAGCAAACAGTAACAGTAACAAAAACTAATGCAAGCAGGAGAAAATTGAATGGGCGATATCGGGATGCTCAAGGGGGGGGGGGCTTGCCTGGTTGCTCTGGCAAGGAGGAGGGGTCGTCAGAAGGCTGCTCGTCCAGAGCGTAGTCGTACCCAGCTGCAACGGCGTCGGTCTCGGCGTCTATCGAGAGAGAAGGAGGGGGAGAAGAAACAATAAATTCACGGCAAAAATACAAACAATATGCATGACATGTCTAAATGATATACAGAGGTGTTCTACTGCCTAACTAAATGATTTAGTTAATTTAGGAATTTATTTGGACTTATTTTATTAAAGTTGAGCACTATTCATTTATCGAAATCAGTCTAAAAGTTCCATGTTCAGGTAGCTAGGGGCATCTGACAGATGAACGGACCACGCATTTGGATTCGTCTCGTCATTCTGATCAACTTTCATGTATAAAGTTTTTCGATCGGAGCTACGGTTTATTTTATATGATTTTTCAAAGTTTTAATAGAATTTCTGGAATTAATTAATTATTTAAATTCGAATTATCCAGAATAGTGAAAGGTGATGTCAGCATGACATCATGCTGACGTCAGCAGTCAACAGTGCAGTTGACCTAGTCAAACTGACAGGTGTGTCCCGGTTGTCATAGACTCAGTCTAACTAAACAGGGTTAATTAGCTTAATTAGGTGATTAGGTTAATTAAATAGTGTTAATTAAGTTAATTAATTAATTAATATTATTCTTTTCTTTTTCGTTTTAATAAAAGGGGCGTGCGGCCCATATGTCATAGGCCCAGGGGGGCCTAGCGGGCAGCGGGCGATGGGCGCGTGGGTGCGGGCGCTAGCGCCCATCGGGTCGGAGGGCGAGGCCTCGCCGGGCGCCGGGCGTTGGCACGGCGCGGCCTGGCGCGCGGTCAGCGGGCCAACGGGCGGCGGCGAGGGCGATAACGGCGTGGGGCAGGGGCGGTAGGCAAGCAGGGGGAGGCGCTCGGTGGCCGGCGCGGTGTAGCAGCGACAGCGGCGGGACTGCGCGGGCGGGCGCCGGAGCGGAACAGGGGGGTGACCAACGGCAGCAGCAGGCGGGCGCGAGGTCGGGCAGAGCGGGTGCGGTGGCCAACAGCTAGTGGCGCGAGGCATGGCGCGGGACGCACGGCCAGGGGACGGCCAGCGTGCGAGGCTTGGAGTCTGGGGCGTGGCCAGGGGCGGCTCGGTGAGCGCGAGGTCGTCGCGAGCTTCGGGCGCGAGCGGGACAGCACCAATCGACGGTGGGATCGACGGGGAAGAGGGGAACGGACATGGCTCACTGGGAGGAGGTCGGTGGAGAGCTCGGGACGGTCGGAGTGGCGTCGGAGAGGTGGGCCGACGCGATGGTGGTAGTGGCCGTGGTGGACGGGGAAGACCGGCGAAGGAGAGACGGAGACGGGGAGTCCGGCCGGGGGGGTGGGTGGGGGGGGCAGTTGGGGAAGCGGCGAGCGACGTCGTCGGGGGCGGCTCCGGGGCAACGTGGCGGTGGCGGGGTGGCGCTGGTGCGATGGCGCCGGGGACGCGTCGGGGGCGGGCGTCGGGCTCGATCCAGATCGAGCGAGAGGGAGACAGGGGGAGGAGTGGGGATCGTGGGGTGGGCGTTAGGGTTAGGCTGGGGCAGCGGGGTCTTTGTAGGGGCTGGCTGGGTCGGCCTGGCGGCCTGGTGGGGGGTTGGTTTTTCTCCTTTAATTTTTTTTGTTAGTTTTTTTCTTTTCTGTTTTGCAAATTCCTAAGCCACCAGATGACTTTTACAAAATATGTGACTTAGCCCATAATTCGTAGTGCATTATTACCTATCACCAAAAATTAGTTTGGGTAAAATATAATTTCACATTTAATTTAGATTAAATAAAAGGTTATTAAATGTTGCTGTTTGCTGCTGTTTTAGGATGTTAGAGTCATTTAAATATTCTAAACATTGTTGCTGTTAATTTTATAAATGCCTCTAGATTATTTGCAGCACGATGAATAATTTAGTTTTCAATTTGGAGCAACTTTTATTTTCACTTTAAATTAATCTGAAGTATGAATTAGGAGTTTGAAATGCAATGTGATGCAAATGATGACTAGGCACTGTTAAACTTGCTGACATGGCATTAACAAAAGGTGATCACTGTGGCTAATTACATGGGGTGTTACATGTATGCTGGCAGGACTAAGTTCAGACTTACTTCTAACGCCAGCAACCAACCCAGCGAGCAGTCTTTGGAGTTGGTCACACCAGATCAGTGAGAAAGAAACCATTTCAATCCATACGACCTCCTCCTGCAGTTGTTTCGGCGATGCCCTTCGACGCCACAATTTTTACATCTCCCTGGCTTCCGTGGCTGCTTTGGCACGTTCCGGTGATCAGGGCATGTTGTCCGCTTGTGTCCCTGTCGACGAGAAATCATGCAAAATCTTGTTCTCTTACTCAGCCCTTCGTACGGCGCCTTCTCTTTGAAATATAACATAAATTGTTTTGCAGATAATTATTCATTACAGACAATAAGAGTTTTCCAACTTATGTACAACTTCAAAATTTACTTGATGCCTGTCAATTGTTGGCATTCATTTTCTTTGAGTGATGCACGAAGTAAGCATCAAGAACTACCAGTCATCTTCTATCCTACAGAAATATTCAGGCCTAATATATTGGGAGTGACTAAACATCAGACGTCTGTTTTTATATTTGTTTCAGGCCATTTTTTTCTCCCGATCATGGTTTGACAGGTGTCTACACTGAGTACTCAGTCTGAACTCAGTTAAAAAAAGCATCAATTTCCTTCCTGGGTTCATGTCGACGCCGGCCTCTTTGCCTTCGATTGATTAGTGCGTCATCTTGTACCTAACGGGCCGCCCAGCCAACTCGTTAACATACAAAAAAAAAAAACGTCTCACGTCTTCCCTACTTTGCCCTGTCAGTGGGCTGGGCTATAGCCCCCGACCTCCCCAGTCCAAGCCTTTCATTTCCACCACTGACCCCGAAAGTTCAGAGAATAAAAATACTGAAAACAAAGAAGATAATCTTAGTAGGTTGAAAAAATATAGATGAAAAAAATCTGAAAAAGAAGAAAAGTAAATGTGAATTCCTCCCATTTCTTTACAAAAAAAAGAGAGCACATGAGTAACACCTAATGCTATGTGCGTCTTTTCCTTATCAAAAAAAATGTATAGGACTCAAAACAAAAACTGAAAAACACAAGAACTTGACTGCATGTAAATTCCCATTTCTTTTCGAACAAAATGACGAGTACTAGTGGCAGATTACCCAAGTGGCAACAAAAATGTGAAGATTAAACTCAAAATGCGGTTACTACTTGTACTGCATACCGATAAAAAACACATAGAAAAACTCTAAAAAATAAAACATAGAGAACACTGCTGGGAAAAGGCTATAGGTAAATCCTTAGCAGTAGCGCTGGGTAAGTACCCCACGCTACTGTTAAGTAGCAGTAGCGATAGGGTCAGCCCCGTGCTACAGGTACATTATAGCAGTAGCACGGGTGGGCCCAACACGCATTGCTGCTAAGTGGGCCCAAGGTGCCCCCCGGGTGGAGCCATAGTTGCAGCGTTGGCCATATACCCCGCGCTACAACTGAAGTGATAGCTGTTGCGTGGGTCATGTAGCCCATGCTGCCACTGTGCGCATATGGTGCCAGCTAGTGGGCCCCCTTAGCAGCAGCGTGGGTGAAGGACCAGTGCTACTGGTAATAAGATAGCAGTAGCGCTTGTTTTCTGCCCCTCGCTACTGCTAAGGAGGACCAGCCTAAATATCTAGCTACCACATTCCTCCTCTCCCTCTCGCTTCCCCCTTCCTTCTCCTTCCTCCTCCACTTGCTTTCTTCCTTCTTCCTTCAATTCTACCCCCTCCTCCCCCTCTCTCGTTTAAAGTCCCTCCACCATCTCCATTAATGCCCCTTTCTCACTTTCTCTACTTTCTGATAGGCATGTCTCACTAGGTAGTTCTCTTTTCCTTTCCATTAGTTAGAGCTATGTACCTCACTATCTAGATCTACTCATTTAATGAAGTAAGCTATCTACCTCCCCTAATTAATTGAGAAGGAGAATTAAATATCTATCTTTGTCCACTTTAGATCCCTAACTAGCGACACCGGCCTCATCACGCTACTCGATATCTCTCGAGATAGGTGAGTAAAAATAAGTGTTGTGCAAGAATGGAAATGTGTGTGTGTCTGTGTGTGCACGCGTGTGGCATGAGTTGCCTAGCTATGTGTATTTGCCCAAATGTGTGTGTGACATGCATGAGTTGCCTACGTTTTGCCGAAATGTCGATCCATTTTGGCTAATTTCGGGTAAACTCGATATGTTCTATTTTTAGGGAATGTTATGCCGAATTTTTGTATGACTTTGATGCATGCGTGGTAATAATTATTTTGCTTGTACTGCGCAGGCGATCGTGAAGAAGGTTAGTGCAAGGATGGTGGAAAGATGGTTGCGATCCGCGGTGCACGACATGTATGAAATTAACCGGAAGGCGATTTTATGTCCGTGTCGAAGATGCAAAGTTGGAGTATGGCTCGACCCCTTTAAGGATGGCCATTTGAAGGCACACCTGCTCATGTATGGTTTCATCGATGGCTATACTCAGTGGATGAGTGAAGATGATGATGAGGATGTTGACGGGGCTAGCAATAACGACATGGGGCCAGACGAAGAGATGATCGATAATGGACCCAAAGAAGAGGGCAGCGGAAATGGCGGTGGAGAAGAGGCCAGACAAGGCGGAGAAGAGGCCGGACATCACGGAGAAGACGCATACACGCCGCAGCCTTGGACGCTAATAAGTTCAGTCGTGGAGGACCCTCATGTTCGAGACCTGCTTCACAAGAAGACGACTAGCGACAGAGCTGCTTTTAGAGAGGATGCCAAGCTAGTGCAACTAGAGATAGACTCGAAGACTCCATTGTATTATGGTTGCGATCCCGAGGTGACCCGCTTGAGTTTCATGCTCGAACTTCTAAAGATGAAGGCCAAAAATAAATGGACTGACAGAAGCCTCGATGATCATTTCATGTATCTAAAGAAGGTTTTTCCCGCGGGGAATCTGTGTCCTACTAGTGTCGACGAGGCCAAGAAAATAGTGTGCCCTCTTGATCTGCCGCACATTAGATACCACACATGCATCAACGATTGCATCATTTATCGAAAGGAGCACGCGGACCAGCTGTCCGGTGTGCAATGTGATACCTCTTCATCGTATCTACTTTTCCTAACGCTTTTGCTCTTGTTTTGGATTCTAATTTGCAAGATTTGAATGAAACTAACCGAACTGACGCTATTTTCAGCAGAACTACCATGGTGTTGTTTTTGTGCAGAAATAAAAGTTCTCGGAATCGGACGAAACTTTTTGGAGAATTATTTTGGAATATATAAAAAATACTGGAACCAAGACCCACTGGAGGGGGGGGGGGGGGGGGGGGGGGGGCAGCTGCCCACTAGGCACCAGGGCACGCCATCCCCCTCTGGCGCGCCCTGGTGGGTAGTGGGGCCCATGAGCCCCCTCCAACACTATTCTGGATACTATAAATTCACATTTTCGGAGAAAAAAAAGGAGAGGAAGTTTCATCGCGTTCACAATACGGAGACGCCGCCACCTCCTGTTCTTCATTGGGAGGGCAGATCTGGAGTTCGTTTTGGGCTCCAGAGAGGGTGATTCGCTGCCATCGTCATCACCAACCATCCTTCATCACCAATTACATGATGCTCCCCACCGGGAGTGAGTAATTCTTTCGTAGGCTTGCTAGACGGTGAGGGGTTGGATGAGATTCATCATGTAATCGAGTTAGTTTTGTTAGGGCTTGATCCCTAGTATCCATTATGTTCTGAGATTGATGTTGTTATGACTTTGTTATGCTTAATGCTTGTCACTAGGGCCTGAGTGCCATCGTTTATGTTTTCACCATTATATATATGTTCTAGATCCGATCTTGCAAGTCATATGCACCTGCTACGTGTTATGATCCGTAAACCCCAGGGTGACAGTAATTGGGATACTTTCCGGTGATGACCATAGTTTGAGGAGTTCATGTATTCACTATGTGTTAATGCTTTATTCCAGTTCTCTATTAAAAGGAAGCTATTTTAATAAAGTAAGGTACTTTTGTTTACTATATTATTTTGTTTAAATAATATATATTTTAGTGTGATACCCCTAAACAAAGTTTGAAATAAGCATGAATGAGTCAACGAATGTCGGCAGATGTGTTGAGAGAGTGTCATGTTTTCCTGGATGCAACTTAGGAAATAAAAAAATGATATTGAAGTAAGGGCACTGGTATACACACAACATTTTTCGTCCGACTTTAGTACAACGTTGAAGATCAGATCATAGATGCATAGTGACGAAGCATATCACACCGGCAAATTAACCATCCTAATAAGTTACTGAAATCAGAAAATGAAAATGTCCTACACCCAATACTTTAGTTGAAGTAAATTTACCTAGATGCAATTGTTCCTCCATACCACCTTCAACGTGTTCATGTTCAGGGACATTAAGCATGTCATCTTCTTCCTGGTCCAGAACAACAGCTTCATTGAGATCAGACTGTATGACCATGACTTTTAAATGTATGTGTTTTGGTGCCGATGATTTATTATGCAGTCGCATATTGCCGTGTGTGTGCTAACCGGTTTATATATATTAGTCCAAGATTGTTTATGCAAGACTCTAGTACCTGTCCATGGAGGAAAAAGAAACACAATATATGAGATCCCTCTGGGAGCCGTCGTCAATGCTGCCTCAGATGCGGTGTAGTTGATGCGCCGGGAGAGTTTGTTTTAGACTCGTGTGCGTGTATGATTAGCGAAAATACGGCACCTTTTTTTCAATGGAAAGGAAACTATAACTATCTTACGGCCAGCGGTGCATGAGCGCGTGCAACATGAGCAGTTTAATTCCGGTCTCACAGTCATTAATTCCTTCTATCACATAATCCCATAATTTTCTCCTGGCCAATCTCTCCCATTAATTCTCTCTCATAATCCCGCAAATTTCTCTTCTCTCTCCTTAATTTTATCACATAATCGCACAATTTTCTCGCGGCCTCTCTCTCTATCCCATAATCCCACAATTTTCTCTCCTCTCCCTTCCTTAATTCTCTCCCGGTCTCTCTCTTTTCCATGAACCGGTTTAAATCCGGTCTCCACAATTTCTAACGGTCTTTCTCTAAACTCCGCTTATTGTTATCAACTGGTAGACGTATATAAGTTAGTGGTATTTTGTATAAAGCAGCTATGTGGGACAATATAATTCATATGGCCAACTATTTAACAGAGCGGCTTGCTAGTTCAGCTGGCTGTGCGCTAGTCACACGAACAGAAGGTTGGAACTTCAATTCCCAGTAGTCATGTATTTTTGGCTCTCGGGAGATTAGTACCACCTCGGTTACATGTATTTTTGGTGAAGTGGATGGACGACGACGGATGAAATTACGATGGTAAGAAGCAATAGTCCCTTTATTAGTAAGGTATAGATAGTGGTGTATGCGTCATTGCTCAACTTCTGGCTATACAATTATTTAAAAAAGGGATAATTGTATTTATACGCTTAGTTGTGTCCCCCTGAACAGGATTGCCCCTAGTTTTTGAAAACACGTGGTTTTGCCCAACCCACTTTGTCGTCTTGTGCTTTTGCCCTTTGACCGTTTGACCGTCACTTTGAAAACTTCATAACTAATTCATACTAAATCAGAAAAATGCAAATAAGATACCAAAATGTTCCGAAAAACATCACCTATATGTCAATGCCACTTGCATTCATGATAAAAGTGTTGGTAAGTGCCCATCCGAGTTTTAGCTCTTATCATACCACCATGAACAGTAAAATCTAAAAAAATTCAAGAAAAATTTGGTGGCAAAGAATTGCAAATGTTTTAAGTGCTTGCCAAGTTTCATGAGGGAATGACATTCGTGGAAGTCGTGGCAAAAAAAAAATCCCTCATGAAACTTGGCAAGCACTTAAAACGTTTGTCATTCTTTGCCACCAATTTTTTTTGAATTGTTTAATTTTTTTTTTAGATTTTCCTGTTCATGGTGGTATGATAAGAGCTAAAACTCTGATGGACACTTACCAACACCTTTGTCATGAATGCAAGTGACATTGACATACAGGTGATGTTTTTCCAAACATTTTGGTATCTTATTTGCATTTTTTCTGATTTATGAATTAGTTATGAAGTTTTCAAAGTGACGGTCAAACGGTCAAAGGGCAAAAGCAGAAGAAGACAAAGTGGGTTGGGCAAGACCACGTGTTTCCAAAAACCAGGGGCAACCCTGTTGAGGGGGACACAACTAAGGGTATAAATACAATTATCCGTAAAAAAGAGAGTTCCGGCCATATGTGCTAGCATTAGCATCAAATAGGTAACACAGAGTTAAATCCTTATGTTTCAGTACCCGTCTAAACACAAGCATGCCATTTTGCTTTCTGACTTTTGCTTTGATGTGAGTTTTGCATTTCTCAGAACAAATTTGATAAAGTTTGTATTTGGTATAAAGCCTTTAAATTAGGTTGGTTATCTCGGGATCTTGAGGTTGGCAATAGAGATAGTGTGAACTTTGTTGTTTCTCTTTAAGATTATTTTTATTTTTATTTTGTGCTCCACTCCTATTAAAATTTTGTTTTTTTGCAGGAATAGTCATATGAATATTTGTCCTACTAAATAATACATTTGCCGAAATTTCAGTGTCAATGGCAACAACTAAGCTGAATTAAAGGTAGCAACATGCACTATCTTTGCGCTTTGTGTAGTAGTAGCCTGTTTATATCAATCCTGAGCGCGGGTGAAATGCATGGTTTAAAACCAGTTTTGTATGCATTATTCTTTGTATATGTCAGTTTACTTTGTGTGACCTACTAATTTAGGTAATGTTGTTGTACTATACTTTCCATTGTTTTTCAGTTTATATATAATAGCCTGTTGATGTGAGCCTAGAAGGTTCAAATTACTTATACTGAACTTCCAAAGTGACTTTGTATAGCCACAGTTTAAATTTAAAGTACCGAAGGAGTCTATAGAAAACAATCTGTTGAATCATATACTGTATAGATATTGATATGAGAGGTTGTTACAAGAAGAAAATGATTTTGACTTACAGAGTTTTGTTCAAACTTTTGCATATTATCATAGTTCATTTAGGTTTTTAAATATCATGAGATTGTAAATTTTCATTGGATTGAGGTAATGAATCACAAGAGTCACACAGCTACTATGCAAGTAATAGTACATATTCTATTAAAAAACCATTCTATCACAAGAGTCACACAGCTACTATCGAATAGGTCATTCATTCGGAAGTTCTTGAGAGGCCATAAATTGTCCATGTGAAGGGCCACATTTCTACCTCAACGACTGTCCATCATGCAAAGAAAAAACATGAGTTGGATTGCTCTTGATGAAAGCCAACGCATGTGAATGATGATGTGGCATGCTTCAGATAACTTGGTGCAATAGAACCTCTGCATTAATAAAATTCTGATAGTTATCAAGTAGTACCGTCTCCATATCTTGAATTACACTTGGATATTTTTCATATTATTATGTTCTCAACCAAGAAGTATTACATTAATCAAAATGGATTAAACTATGGCTATATGCGCTCACAACATAAAGTATATATAGTAACAAATGTATATTCTTCGCACTGGAACCAAACCAAACTATTACCTGATTGCATAATATAATATAATATAATATAATATTATATTAACATAATAATATGATATTCTCAGTTTTCCCATACAATATAATGGAAAAAACTTACAATCTAATAGAAAAATAGCTCACAAATAGAAAGTATTAACATAGTCTCCCATGATCTACCTTATTCTTATAAACCATACTAGCCCGTGGAGTCACACGGGTTAATGATTAGTATATCTAGTACTAATAGCTCTATGCATGAAAGAAATTTCTAAAAGGTGATCCAAGGTTACCTCAAAGCCTTGATAGAGGTCCGTGAAGGCCTCCCATATACCGGCCTCCGCGGACCAGTAATTTTGTAGCATCGCGCCCAGGAGGACGCGGTGCTCGACAACGATGGAGGAGCCCATCATGGGCGCCTCCATCTCCTCGATCCACCCCATAGGATCCTGCCCTTTCACAGGTGGGGATGGACGGGCCACCTCGGTTCTCTTCAGTAGAGGAGGAACTGCCGCCGTTGTAGGCTGCCGAGGTGGCTCCGGTTTAACGGGAGCCGATGTTGTTGGCTGCCCCAACTTATCATCCTTTGTGGAGGAGGGGTTCTGCCCCAGCGGGTCCCTTGTGGCTGAATTCTCCACCTCGGCCATGGAGACATTGGTGCCACCACCCGTGGCAGCCATGGGTGGAGCTTCCTGGGAGGTCGCCTCCCCATCATGGGCAGGAGGGGAGGGTTGACGCTCCTCTGGTGCACTGGGTGAGGGGAGCTCACTTGATGATGACTTATCGCTGAGGTGGGAACGCTGGGGGCTACAAAAGACATTTAATCAATCAAATTTGTGGGAAGAAGGAATCAAGGGGCATACAACTCACACAGAGAAAAAATGTACCTCCTCAGCGGCAGTATCGGCCTACGCGGCTCGATGAGATCGTCCTCTGACTTAGACGAGACGACTGTTGCCGCAGCAGGGGCCTTCCCGGGCTTGAAGTAGACCGTATTCACTAGGCGCCTCCGGGTTCGGGGGCGTTGGCCCCCGCGACGTCTTCGGACGCCGTCCTCTTTCTCTTTCGGGAGGAGGAACCTTCCTCCCCATCCTCTTCTTCGCCCTCTCCTTCCTCCTCAGAGGAAAGAGCTCGGATATTCTCGGACTTAGCGTCCGAGGGGTCTTGGACCCGAAGATCCCCTCTCTTCTTCTCCGGCTCCTTCTTGGCCTTGGCCGGGTCCTTCGGGGGCACCACATCCAAAAGGGCTTGCAGCTTGGGAGTCCGGTTGTCCTCAGGCAGCGGCACCGCACACTTGATGAGCGCCGCTCTGGATGCACATTTCCGAAGGCAAAGAAGGGGAGTTCATCAAATACGAAAAACAAAAATGTTGGTGAACATATCGGACGATGGTTACCTCGGATGGGCCGCATGCGGTGTTGTAGCCGCTGTCCAGCCCGTCCACGGGAAACTCGTTCTGGGACGGCTTGAAGATGGCCGCCCACATCCTCTCTATGTTGGTGTGGAAATAGTTTCGCAACGTCGGTGTGTCGTCAGGCTTGTAAAGCCACATGGGGCTAGATCAGAGCTGAAGGGGGGAGGATATACCGATGTAGCATCACATCCGCCAGCTTGTATTTCTAGAGGGCCCGGATCCGTTCCTAGAGGGTGACGATCTCGTCTGGATTGCCCCACTCTAGGCCCTACTTCTGCCAGGACACGAGCTTTCGTGGAGGTGTACCCGTGAAGGCGAGGGCCGCGGCCCGACCCGGGATGAGAGGTTCGGTGATGTTGAACCACTCGTGTTGCCAGATCTTCATTGTCTCGATGGAAGTCACCCCCAGCCACTCCGGGTTCTAGAGTTTATTGATCATGGCGCCCCCGCACTCGGTGAATTCGGCACCGCTGCTCTCCGGCTTGACGCAGAAGGTCTTCATCCATAGGCCAAAGTGCGGTTCCATGCGCAAGAATGCCTCACACACTATTATCAAAGTGGTGAGGTGCATGATGGAGTTCGGGGCTAGATTGTGGATATCTAGCCCGTAGAAGAAAATGAACCCCCGTACGAAAGGGTGCAGGGGGAACCCCAGGCCTCGGATGAGCTGGGGAATGAAGGCGACCCATTCCCTAGGTTTGGGAGTAGGGGCGAGTTGGCCGGGCTCTAGGGCCCTCCAGGCGGCGTCTATGTGGATGTATCCCGCTGCGCGGAGCTCGGCGGTAGTGGCGTCGGTGACCTTGGAGGCCACTCACCTCCCCTTCAGATCCGCGCCGGCCATTGGTGCAG
Organism: Thinopyrum elongatum; assembly: GCA_011799875.1. Classification (NCBI taxonomy): domain Eukaryota; kingdom Viridiplantae; phylum Streptophyta; class Magnoliopsida; order Poales; family Poaceae; genus Thinopyrum; species Thinopyrum elongatum. The sequence goes on along the minus strand of CM022303.1, from coordinate 606,749,884 downwards.
GACGCAGAAGCTTGAGGAAAGCTTTAGGCTTGAGAATGGGATCGGGGGTGTGGAGGCTTGGGAGGTTTGGGCATTGGAGCAGGGGGAGAGCATGGAGAAAAGATTCGACGCTCCTTGCTCTTTATAAGTCAGTAAAAAGATGAAGCGCCCCATCCCTTGCGCCATGGAAATCACCATGTTTCGGATGGCCATGCCGTTATGGCCGCATTGGGCAAAACAATTGATTGATGATATCTCCTAAAACACGGGGTACGATCTCTGTTTAGATACGACGTGACATTGAGAGGGTTGCCTCGACCGGTGATTCGAGTAAATAATAAATGATATACATGATGTCATGGGTGGTGAAGCTTCGGAAAAATTTGTCATTAATTGACTGCCAAACACACCTACGCTTCTTGTCTTCGAGACTAAGCAAGGCGCACACTTCAGATAAGTGAAGATGCGTTTTTTATAGCATGTGGTCTGTTAGCCTTATCCTCTATTAGATGGGTTGTGTGATTTGAGTAGGGATCTACAAGCTTCGTGTGGATGCTTGGCCTCTTTGAACTTGCCTGCTAAGCCGAAGACTATTCGGCCAAAGATATTATCCGACGAAGACTGTCAACCTCGGATTCAAAGACAAGTTCGAGGGCTACTGACGGTGTCCTGGTCTAGGGGGTCCCAGCCTAGCCAGTCTAGTACATGGGCCGAACTGGCAGCCCATCGAGGAGGAGAGATTTTGGAGATCTTTAATCCGCCTTGACCAAAGACTTGACGTGTACTTCAAGCATATTTGTTAGATTCGGCATGTAATCTCTAGATGGCAACCGACCATGTGTGACCCTATATACCCCTGTGCCTATATAAGCTAGAGGGTTTAGTCCGTAGAGACGATCATATACTCATCATCCTTATACCCCTAGGGTTTAGACCACAACTCACGATCTCGAGGTAGATCAACACTATACTTCGATACTCCCATAATATAAGCAAGAGTAGGACGTAGGGTTTTACCTCCCTAGAGAGGGCCCGAACCTGGGTAGAAGCATTGTGTCCTCTGCCTCTTGTTACCCATCGATCCGATCTCATAGCTCGGGCCCCCCTACCCGACGTCTGCCGGCTTTGACAAAGACAACGTCGGTCCCGGACGTATGGGCCGGGCCAAGGACCCCCCTCCCCCCCAAGATTATTAATCAAGTGGGCCTCGTTTGTCATGCCCAGGAGTGCCAAGATGGGAGATTCCAAAGACTTGGTGCATACTCCAAGGATTTAGAGGTCGTCACAACCACGATTACCATAGATGTTGCTGACTTATATGCACTCTAGTCACCATTGGAAATATGCCCTAGAGGCAATAATATTGTATTATTTATTTCCACATTTATAATTAAGATATTTATATTCTATACTATAAGTACTATGATCCTGGAATATGCAATTTAGTGGAAAACTCATATGCACGTGTGAAATGATAAATGGTATAACCTCATTCCTAGTCTCGCATCTAGAACTAGCTCAAGAGTTGTAAGTGATCATGTTTTCCGGATCTTGGGATATCGTTAAGTGTAACGATAGTCCCAAAACAACTTTGAGAGTATAATGTTAGAAGAACGATCATATTAAATTGGCCCAACTTGTTTGTTTTACTTTGAGATACATTCGTCACAAGTCCATCCATATAACATAGAGAGTTAACGTATGCTTTAGTTCCTTATACCATGAGAGTATCGTAGTCACTTCTTATCATACGATGGACTTTGGCGTTGCTCAAACGTCATCTGTAACACGGTGATTATAACGACAACTTACAGGTTCATCGAAAAGTTTGACAAGGGGCTAGATAGCTCAAGAGTGGGATTTACTCCTCCGACGATGGAGAGATATTCTTAGGGCCCTCTCGGTGAGACGGCATCCATCATCGTCTGGCCAGACATAGGTAACTAGGTCACGGGGATGCCTGGACATGCCAATGAGAAAGAAGAATAAAACTGGTAACGAGGAGGACGGTATAGTGAGCATGAGAATGACTCAAGAGGATACCGATATTATCACCTCGGGTTTTGAAAAGTAACGTGAAGCAAATGGAATAGCACATGAAACCAAAGGTTCACTCGAATATCATTCGTGTACTCATAGGGATCAATATGGATGTCCACGATTCCGCTATTGGTCAATGAACAAAAGGGGTTTTGTTCATGTCTATGTTTTACCAAACCTACAGGGTCACAAGTTTAAGGGAATACGATCTGCTGAGTGTTAGTGATGTAAGAGTTATGATAAAATATTTATGAAATAGTTTCATGAATATTAGAACAGTTTCGAGAGAAATCGGAAGCGTTCAGAGTTACCGGAAGAATTTCGGGGTTTACTGGGTAATACAAGAAATTGATATATATGTGGACAATGTTTCTAGAGATGTTAAATTAATAATAAAAGGTTCTAATATTGATTAGGAGGCTTTTAGAATTAATTAAATATCAACGGGCCAAAGAAAATTTAAAAAGGCCAAGTGGTGGAGAGTTATTGGGCCCTAGGACCCAATAACACAAGGGGACGCCACCCTAGCTTGTTGGACAAGCTAGACGGGGCCGAATTGGAGTGGGGGGAGGACTCCTCCTCCCCCTAGGGTCGGCACAAGGGGAGGAATCCTCCTCCTCCTTGTGACGCCATCTCCCCTCCCTTCAACCTATATATACTCGAGGTTTTGGCCACAATTAGACACACAAGTTTTGGAGCCTCCTCTAGTTCTCTAGTTCTTGTTCTAATTTGGAGTTGATCCAATTAGAGCTAGTTTTAGTTATCTTTAATCCTCATAATAGAGAAGACCTGTGTGGTTCTTTTCTTCTCCCTCTAATTCATCGGCGAAGATTAGCTCTGGATAGCAAAACACCGCCGTATCGTGAAGCCCGAACACTTGCAATTTGTAGAGAGGTCGTGCTTTGGGTCTTCAGTTCGAGGGATCGTTCGTGAACTATTCGAGGGACTTCAAGAACGATCTACACCAACTCATCTTCCGCTGCAACTTGAAGTTGGTAACGATCCGATCTAAACCTCTTATGCATCTTTATAGTGTTCCTAGTTCGATCATAGGACGATTTTTTTTCTACTACGTTTCCCAACAAGAACCCCTTGGTATCTATATAAACTAAGGGGTGAGGCCCATAGACAACATACGATCTCATCTTAGATCACCTGTACTCTGTATCCCCTCGAAATCAATACAACAAAGCTGAAGTAGGATTTTACCTCTTTGAGAGGGCCCGAACCTGGGTAGACACCGTGTCTCCTATTACCATCGTGCCAAGCCTACCAGCTCGGGACCCCCTACCCGAGATCTGCTGGATTTGACTCCATCAACCGGCGTACCACTTCGTCACCTATGGCGGCGTGGTGGTGCGTGACACCGCCGCTAACTTGGACGGCGAGCTCCAGCCGCAGCTTCTCGTTGTTCGCCATGGGGCGCTCATGCAACTGCTCTCCCCACGCCGTGGGGCGCTCTCTCATGCCCCCGACCTCCCTCCTGTTCGTGGTGTGATGCTTCTCGGTGCTCGTCATCGTCGCCGATGGCGGCCGCCCCTACTGTGTTCAGCGAAATGCCAAACGGACATCCTCCCAAATAGGGCAGCACCGTTGGGTGCACCGCCCATTTCCGCTTGTCCCGTGGTGCCCGTCTATTCGTTTGCCGACCGAAACAGACAAAAACGGGACAAAATCCATGTCCATTTGGGTCGGCCGGTTGGAGTTGGCCTTAGGGTCCCTTCGATTCATTATACTTTAGAATAATATTTATTTGATTATATGTCATTGTTTATTGATGCTTTGTCGATGTTTTGACCCTGCTTGTATTTTCTTCTGGATTTGTGTATGCAACAACTATTTAATGTTGCACTCAGATACAATTTAATTTTGTGTCTGAAACTCAAAATGAAATTCTTTTTTGTAACCAGTATTTTTAATTATAATAATTACTGAAGCTTTTTGGTAATGACATTGCGTTGGGGAGGGTAGAGTTCGGTTGGATACAGATCGAGTTCGATGCAGCTCGGCAAGTGACACAAGCGTGTCTTTCGGAGTCGTCGGGCAGTGCCTATCACCGACATGTGAAGCCTCTCGCCGATGTGCCGCCTATGGATACTACGTACGACGTCTTGCGGGGGCGTCAAGTCATGCCTGCTACCGGCACGTGATGCATGGTGGCTCTGGCGGAGGTCTCATATCTAGCATGTTGTTGCTGAATCGAAGGTGGTGCGACAGTGGCGGGAGACAGGCGGTATGGGACATCTGTTTTCTGGTGTCTCCTCAAGAGGTATCCGAGTATCGAGGCGTCAGTAGCCGGATAAGGGATGATGGCACATACGGCTTCAACGACAAATTTATGCACTCGGTGAAACACAAGATCTTTGATCAGACTATGTCGACACGCGTCTGCGTCCTCCTTGCTGAAGGTGGTGGATTGAAGCTTGGCTTCGGGGATGAGGATCCGGAGTTCAACCTTGTGTTAGACTCGTCATCATCGTCACAATGCGGTGATTTCTTCTTGAAAGCGTAGCCTAGGAGTTGTGTTCACTTTGATGTCGTCGGCTATATAGTGGAGTTACTGTTGCGAGGCATGCGGCCTTGGGTTTCCTTTTAGCTTTATTTCTGAGTCGATGTTTTTCGACTGTTGGATTTTGCATTCTTAATAATATATGGCTGTATGCATAGTTCTGATGGAGAGTCCGGGTTATCCTCTTTATAAAAAAACATGTTTGAATCTGCACTGCCGCAGCTAGTAGTAATGGTGACTGAAAATTCCCGGTGACTGAACGAAATGACCTTTGCTAGTGTGTCTCCCACGGCTTAAAAAACAGTGACTGGAAGAGATAAAAATCTCAGGCAACTGACTGAACTGGAGATACTAGCGATAGACACGCTGCACGAGCCACGCTACCGACCTTGCCGACTAGCAGTAACTTTCAAATGCGCGTGCTGTTTTACTGGCCATGAATTCGGTTCGACTCTTCTGCGCCTGCACGGCCACCCACTCTTTACCTGGTCGCGCCGGCGGACTCTTCTTGTCCTCCTGTGCCTTCCGTTCGTCCATGATTCATTCGCCATGGATCTTCTTCCCACCGTCGCCGGGCTCCTGCTCCTCGTGTCCCTCGGCGTCGGCGCTTCCACTGACACCGTCTCGAGCGGCCAAGTGCTCGCCGCCAGCGACATGCTTATCTCAGCAACAGCAAATTCGTGCTCGGCTTCTTCCAGGATCGCGGTGAGTCCTCCGCCCCAAACCCGTGGTACCTTGGGATATGGTTCAGCGCGGTCCCCAACCGGACCACGGTGTGGGTCGCCAACGGTGCCAATCCTGTCATGGACGCCGGCGCCTCGCCGGAGCTTTCCGTGTCCGACGACGGCAACCTCGCCGTCTTCAACCGAGCCACCAAGTCCATAACCTGGTCCACTCGCTCAGCAAACAGCACAAGGACAGCCAACAACAAAACTGCTGCCGTGCTTCTCAACAGTGGAAACCTCGTCCTGCAGGAGGACGCGTCGGACATGTCTGACTCTCGGGGTACTGTGGTGGCAGAGCTTTGACCACCCGACCGACACTCTGCTCCCCGGCGCGAAGCTCGGCCGCAACAAGCTCACCGGCCTGAACCGCCGTCTGGTCTCCAAGAAGAGCCTGGCCGGTCCATCTCCCGGACCCTACTGCTTCGAGGTGGACACCGACGCTCCCCAGCTGATCCTGAAGCTCTGCAACTCACCCGTCGCCTACTGGTCCAGCGGGACGTGGAACGGCCGGTACTTCACTGCCATCCCGGAGCTGTCGGGCAATGTTCCAAACTTCCAGCTCGCGTTCGTGAACAATAGCCAAGAGGAGTACCTCCAGTTCAACGTGACCATCGAGGTTGTGACACGCAACATAATCGATGTCAACGGCCAGAACAGGCACCAGGTTTGGCAGGGCAATCCGCAGGGCTGGGTGACGCTCTCCGCCAATCCCAAGGATCAGTGCGATGTGTACGGCGTCTGTGGACCATTTTCCGTCTGCGACAACGGTCTGCGACCAGTCTGCAGCTGCATCAAGGGCTTCTCTGTGAGGTCCCTGGGGGATTGGGAGCAAGGCGACCACGCAGACGGATGTGCGAGGGACACTCCTCTGAATTGTACTCCTAGTCCTAGAAGCAGTAGCAAAAACACAAGTGCAACATCAGCTTCGAGTGACAGGTTCTACCCCATGGCCACTACCAGTCTTCCCAACAAAGGCCGGAGCATGCAAGGTGCCGGGACATTAGCTGAATGCTCAGAGGCTTGCCAGAGTGACTGCTCTTGCACCGCATATTCTTATGGCAGTCAGGGATGCCTTGTTTGGCAGGGTGAGTTGCTCAACGCAGGAATCAACGATGCTGCAGCAACTGGTGTACGCAATGGAGGAACCCTTTATCTTCGTCTTGCGGAAAGCGAGATGCCAAGCACGAAAAGCAGCCACAAAGGACTCGCCATTGGGGTCGCCATAGCCATAGGTGCTGTGGTGCTTGTTGTCCTAGCAATAGCATTGGCGTTGATGACATGGAGGCGCAAAACAAAGAGCAACGTTCAAGCTGGTGGGCTTGTGGCTTTCAGATACCATGACTTGCGTTCTGCAACAAAGAATTTCTCCGAGAAACTCGGACAAGGTGGCTTCGGTTCTGTCTTCAAGGGCCAGCTGCGCGGCTCCACCGGCATCGCCGTGAAAAGACTCGATGGCAGCTTCCAAGGAGACAAGCAGTTCAGAGCCGAAGTGAATTCGATCGGAATCATCCAGCACGTGAGCTTGGTGAAGCTCGTCGGCTTCTGCTGCGACGGCCGCCGCAGGTTTCTCGTCTACGAGCACATGCCGAACCGTTCTCTCGACATCCATCTGTTCCAGAGCGGCGGCACATTCTTGAGCTGGGGCACTCGGCACTGTATCGCGCTTGGAGTTGCCAGAGGCCTGTCCTACCTGCACGAGGGCTGTCGTGAGTGCATCATCCACTGCGACATCAAGCCACAGAACATACTCCTGGACGCGTCATTTCTTCCCAAAATCGCAGATTTTGGGATGGCAAAGTTTGTAGGCAGAGATTTCAGTCGAGTCCTGACCACAATGAGAGGGACACTGGGGTACCTTGCCCCTGAATGGATCAGCGGGACACCAATCACACAGAAAGTAGATGTCTACAGCTATGGCATGGTGCTGCTGGAGCTTGTATCTGGAAGGAGGAATACGGATGCGGAGTACACGGCTACCGGCGGCAACCATGTCGTCTATTTCCCTGTGGAGGCTTTCAAGAAGCTCCTCGAGGGAGACGTGATGAGCTTGCTGGACCAGAGTCTCAGCGGTGATGCCAATTTTGAGGAGGTTGAGAGGGTTTGCAAGGTCGCTTGCTGGTGCATCCAAGACGACGAGGCTGACAGGCCGACGATGGGCCAGGTGGTGCAAATTCTTCAGGGTGTGCGGGACCGTGAGATGCCCCCATTGCCGAGGTTGCTCGAGACCATCTTTGTGAGGCCGCGTTCTGCAAACACATCAGTCTTCACTGAAACGGAGTAGGTTATACTGGGACTCTTGATTATCGATAGTCGATGTGATATATTGTAGCTCTTTTAGGATGATTTCTTTTTTAAAAAACGTTGCTGTTACTCCAAAGTTTCACTTCTACAATGTGCCCTATATATATGTGGAATCCATTTGGGATTTTACAATCAGAGTCCTCTGCCTGTATTTTCACTATTTACGCAGGGATATATTTATCGGATTGGCTAAATCACATCTAGATGAGATTTAGCGATGTCACATATAAGTCCATAGCCATTGGATCAACTTGCTGAGATTTGTGCAATTAACGTACTCCCTCCTTCACAAAATATAAGACGCGATTGACTTTTTACGTTCTTTGATGCACGACTTTGACCACTAATATATATCAAAGTATATGGATTGAACATGTATAAATGGCATCGTCGTGTTTGTCTTGCAAAACAATTTTATTTTATATGTATGTATACTAATTTTATAGACGTACAATACGTGAAAATCATAGTCAAAGTTGTGCAACGAAGACTAGAAAAGTCAAACCGCGCCTTATATTTTGTGAAGGAGGGAGTAACAACGTTCGCGCGACAGTGTGCCCCTTCGCGTCCAGCCCCATTTTTCTGGGGAGCTCCTAATCGGTGCCTTCTGCGCCGGTTAGGAGTTGTGGCGCCTACTACGTTTCTTTGTGGGCTGATTCTACGAAGGCCAGTTAGAGTTCGCTAAACTATTTCGATCGTTCGCTCGTGAAGTTGATCGCTAGACTGTTTTTTTTTTACGGGAACGCTAGACTGTTTCTCTGGTCGCTAGACCAGTACATAAAGAAAAAATGTTTCTATCAATGTTTAAACTGATTCAGGGATTGTTTTCAAATGATTTTTTTCTTTACCATAATGTTAGGGTAGTGGAAAAGCTTTTTTCGTGATTTTTTTGTGAATTCAAAAAAGTTCAGAAATTGAAAAGATAGAAACATATAAAGGGGTGAATTATATATGTATTTGTGCACAAAAGTTTTTAAAAAGATAAACAAATTTCTATTGGTTGAACTAATTTGGAAAAATAGGTGAACTGTTTCGATGACTAATTTTTTGAAAGGGTGAACAATTTTTAAATCAGGTGACTATTTTTTTATAATGAAGTACTTTCTAATTGGGTGAACTAAATTTTAAAATTAGTGAACTGAATTAGAAATGACTGACCTAATTTAAAAAATGTGTGAACTATATTTGTATTTAGTGAAATAATTTTGAAATGGGTGAACAATTTTCTTGAAAAGGGGTGAGTTAAATTTGTATTTAGTTAACTGTATTTGAAAATGGATGTACACAATTCGTATTGGGTGAACTAAATTTGAAATAAGTGAAATAAATTTACAATGACTAATTTTGAAATCGTTTGAACTAAATTTGAATTTGTTGCAAACTAACTTTGAAAATAGGTGAACTAAATTTAAATTTGGTTAACAATATTTGTATTTATGAACTAATTTGGAGAAAAGGTGAACAAAATTAGTATTACATGAACTAATTTTGGGTGAGCAAAAGTTCTATTGGGTGAACTAAATTTGAAAATGGGTGAACTAATTTCAAATTGGGTGAACTATATTTGTATTTGTAAACTAATTTTGAAAATGGGAACAAAAATATTATTAGGCAAACTAATTTACCGAAAAAGGCTTTCGCCCCGTTTTATATATAAAGCAAACCACGAGCGCCACAGAGTACACATAAGTTCACACCGCACAGACACAACCACGAGAGAAGGACGAAAGCAAGTACGAAGGTTCTGCTGAGGACACAGCTCAACAAGCCCCAAAAAGAAGAAAACAACAAAGCGGCAAAGCGGCGAAATCAACACGGCGTCTAATCCGGCTCGAGACAAACTAATTTTGAAAGTGTGTGAACAAAATTTGTATTGGGTGAACTAAATTTTAGAATGAGTGAACTGAATTAGAAATGACTGACCTAATTAAAAAAATGTGAGAACTATATTTGAATTCTGTGAACTATACTTGTATTTAATGAAATAATTTTGAAATGGGTGAACAATTTTCTTGAAAAGGGGTGAATTATATTTTTATTTAGTCAACTATATTTGAAAATGGAGAACACAATTCGTATTGGGTGAACTAAATTTGAAATAAGTGAAATAAATTTACAATGAACCAAAATTTGAAACTAGTGTCAGCTATTGGGTTGATTGATTCTTACTGATTCCAAAAAATTCTTTTAGAAGTACGGTTTTGTAGAAAAAAAAAAGGTTTCTAAATAGAAGAACTAAAATAATATTTCTTGGATATCACTTTATTTTCTGATGTAAAGAATAAACGTAGGTAACAAATTTGGATGATGAAAAATCAAAACGTGGATTCAAAAGTGTTCACGGGTTATCGAAAAAAAAGGTTCACAAATTTGAAAAAAAGTTCATTGAAATTGAAAACCTTTCATCGAGTTTAAAAAAAGTTCATCCAATTTGGAAAAAAGTTCATTGAATTTTTAAAAAAGTTCACCAATTTTAAAAAAAGTTCATCGATTTTGAAAAAGTTCAACGAATTTTAAAAAAGTCATCCGTTTGAAAAAGTTCATCAAATTTGGAAAAAGGTTCATCGATCTTGAGGAAAAGTTCGTATAATCTGAAAAAAGTTCATCAATTTTGAAAAAAATCTTTGAATTTAAAAAAAGTTCATGAAATTTGGAAAGATCATGTAATTTGAAAAAAAATCATTGATTTTGGAAAAAATCATTGAATTTAAAAAAATCATCAAATCTGAAAAAAGTTCAGATTTTTTTAAAAAAATCATCGATTTTAGGAAAAACGAAATTCTTAAAAAACACGCATTTAAAAAAGCAAAAGAAAATTTAAAAAGGAAAAATCGAATAAAATCATCCGTGAACTAAACCGCGAACCACGAAATTACGGTTTCGGAAGCTTCTGGAAGCTTCCCAAAATCGGGTTTTCACGAACATGAAGTAACGAAATAAAAGGCAGAAGGGAAATACAATCGCGCACTAGCGGACCGATGATCTGGTGGTTGAAGTGGAGTGGTACCAACTAGTTTGTACGCGGGTTCGAATCCCAGTTCTCGCTTCTTTTTCAACTAAGTTTTCTAAAAAACAAGAAAAGAATAGGATGGGGCGGCCCAGCTTGGACTGCTGCTGCCGCCCGTTTGCAAATTACACTGTAACGGACGTGCGCCAAATAGGAATTGCCAATTTTCTGCGCTCCGCGCGTCCGTCCGTGTAGGCATGTTCCTATGAGCCTCATTTTGTTCGCCGGTGGGCTGAGTTTTGCTTCTTTTTTTCAGTGCATGATGCGTTCAGGCCTCCCTCCCTCTTTTGAAGTGTACGTTGCCAATGTACAACTGAAGTGTACTTTGCCCATTTGTCTTTTCTCTAGAATTTGTTTCTGAACACACCTAGAATTTGCACGTCTTGGGTGAGACATGACAATGTCTCATTTAAATAGTTGTACGTTGGATCTTGTTCCTATAATTTTTCGCTCAAGCTCTTGATCTTTCGTCGATGTACTTCTGTGTCCCCTTATTTTGTTTGTCCACTTTGTCGAAATCACTAATTGAGAAGTACTTCTTGCAAAGATCACTCCCACCTTTCCAGATTGTGACAAGTGACGCGTTGCATGTGCGTCACTTGTCGCAACCGGAGAGTTTTCCGTGTATTCAAAATGTTTTATCTCTTAAATCGTGCTTCCAAATCTCGAACCATTTTCACCGTTGGATTCCTCGCGTTGAGATCTTCAAAACTAGATCCCATGTTGATAGGGTTTGGCGAACTTTTTTTTTCACGAAAAAATCGGTCGGGAAAATCCGGACAAAAAAACCGAACCGGGAGCACGTTTTTTTTTTCCTTTCCGAAAGAGGCACAACCGTGCCTCTCGCGAAAGCACAACCGTGCCTCTCTTGGAAGGAAAAAAACAGAAAATATGTTTTTTCTCTTTCCGAGAAGCTCGGCCTTGCCTCTCGCGAAAGCACAATTGTGCATCTCGCGGAAGCAAAATCGTACGTCTCGTGGAAGCAAAACCGTGCATCTGGCGAAAGAAAAAAAAGAAAATACGTTTTTTTCCGTTTCCGAGAGGCATGGCTGTGCCTCTCGCAAAAGCAAAACCGTGCCTCTCGCAAAAACAAAACCATGCCTCTCGTGGAAGCAAAAAAAACCCCGTTTTTTCACGCAAATTTTTTTGGGTCCAAAAGCTAAGGAAGACCGGTGGAAAACCAAAAAGTCAAAAAAAAAAACCAGGAATAAAGCCGTTTAAAAAGCCGAAAACGCGTGCGGAAAAATAAAAAACAAAATTCGGAGGGAGCATCCAGAGCGCGACATGTGGCGGTGGCTGAGAGCGTGTCAAGTGGCGTTGATTGTTGTAGGGCCCGACTAATTTTTTGTCCCAAGTTGCAACTTCATCCCTAACATGTAATTTTTTGGCGCAGTTGCAAGTATACCCTCGATATGTAACGGGACCCACCCATTTTCACCCAGTTGCAAGTTCAGCCTAGACACGTGGGGGCTGACCTTTCTTTGTCTGAGTTGCAACTCCACCCTCGACATTCAACTGAGGGCCCACCTTTTTTCAACTCAAAGTCAACCCTCGATACGCAACTAAGGCCGAACCCCATTTGTCCTAGTTGCGCATCACCCTCAGTTGCAACTTCACCCCTAACATGTCTACGTTCGTTACGTGACTCGGCCCCATCCAATTATTTCACAGTTGCACGTTCATCCTCGACGCATAACTCGGGCTGATCTTGTATTTTGACTGGGTTGCAACTCCATCCTCGAAATTCAACTGAGGGCCCACCTTTTTTCAGTTAAAAGTCAACCCTCGATACGCAATTGAGCTTGAACCCCATTTGGTCCTAGTTGCAAGTCACCCTCAACACGCAACGGGGCCCCCGACCCTTTTTTGTCTTAGTTGCAACTTCAAGTCTAACATGTAATTTTTTTCTCCTTGTTGCAAGTGTACCTTCCATATGTAACTGGGCCCCATCCATTTTTCTCGCAGTTGCAAGTTCACCCTCGACATGTAACTAGGGGTTGACCATTTTTGTCTGAGTTGCAACTCAACCCTTGTCATGCAACTAATGGCCTGCCTTTCTTTCCAGTTCAAAGTCAACCCTTGCATACACAAATGAGCCCGAACCCCATTTGGTCCTAGTTGCAAGTCACCCTCGAGACGCAAGGGGCCCCCGACCCTGTTTTGTCCTGGTTGCAACTCCACTCCAACATGCAACTAGGGGCCACCTTTTTCCCTAATTGCAAGTAAACCCTCGATATGCAACTCGACTTTACCCATTTTTTGCCTGAATTGCAAGTCCATCTTCGATAAGTAACTGTGTGTGTGGGAGGGGGGCATTTTTTTGTCCCCAGTTGCAACTCCACCCCCGAATGCAAATCGGAGGGCCCACCATTTTTTGTCCAGTTGCAAGTTCACCCCTGTAGGCAACTGGACACTACTAGGGGAAAACTTATAGACAATCACTTACTAGTAGCGTGCTATATTAACCTACGCTACTGCTATTTACTAGTAGCACACTATATTGACCGCGCTACTAGTAATATATTACTAGTAGCGCGTGGCCAAAAACACTCGCTATTAGTAAATGTCCTCAACCGTGCCCCGCAGATAGACCATAGTAATAGCGTGGATTTGTAAACCTGCGCTACTGCTGTGGCTAGCTGTAGCATGGGGTAGAGCTGGTGAGATACCCCACGCTAGCGCTAGCCTTTTATTCCAATCCCACGACACGACCAGCCTGGTCCGATCCATTCCCACCCCACCAACCCTCCCAGTTCACTCCCACACCACCCATCCACCCCCGCGCCGCCGCCGGTTCCTCCGCCGCCTCCCTCCCGGCTCCACTGTCCCTTCGCTGCCTGTAACACCCCAAAAATATTTCTTTTGGATTTTCAAAATATTTCCTTAAAATAAAATACTTTGAATTATTTTTGGCCTTATTCTCTTTCTAGTTCTTCTGTTCTGAAAATTATTTTTAATTTTTAACTGGGTTTCAAATTTTTTGAATGGTTCTGTTTTGGGTGAATTATTTATTTGGTAATTATTTTTGAGAGATCAAAAATATTTTTCTTTTAGAAAAGTTTTGGATAATTAAAATTATTTCAAGAATATGACCTTTTCATTCCTTCTAGCACTTCCAAAATCCATCCAATAATTTTTCCGTCACTTCTAATTTATCCCCAAGCCAATCTCACATTTCTAGGACAGAAACCAACACTTTCCCTCTCCACCAAAATAATTTTCATATTTTAAATAAATTCCAAAGTTGGAATTTGTTATATTCATGGTTTCTTTGAATTACAAAGGAACTATATTATCTACAATTCTCCTGCCTCCACCAAAATTATCCCAGCAATTAGATGGTACCCAAAACCCATTTCACTAAAAACATTGGGTTCCACAGTTCAAAAATTTCAAATGCCATTCAATTCAAATTTGGACCAGAAACAATCTCTTTGATCCAAACCTATTTTTAAATGCTCCAAAAATTCTGAAACTTTGCCAAACTTATTTTTGAGCATCCGCACCTTACGACAAAAATTCACACAAAATCCTAAAATCCCTAGCACCCTCTGTCATTTCATCAAACACCTAGCATGCATACTGTTCATCACTGATAAAGATTCAGTTAACTGAATCAGATTCAGTTAGAGGGGGAGGCGTCGCCGTGCACTCCACTCCATCATCCCCTCCTTCTCTTCCACGCCCCCCTCACCATAAATGGGTCGCCGGGACCCTCCTCCTCAGCGCCTCACCACCGACAGCACAGGAGGTGGCCGGTGCACCTGCCTCCGTCCTCGGCGGCGGCAAGCCGAGCAGATCAGCTCGACCACCAGCCACCATCACTGCCCCTCAATGCCCTCTCCACCTACCCGGTCCACGCGTCATCTCTCTCCGCGCCCTCGCACGCCGTCTACGCCGCCCTGGCCCCACCTGGCAGTCGCCGGAGACAGACGTCGCCGCCGCACCCGTACGCGAGCACCACTGCGGATAAGGCCGCAGAGCTCGCCTCCGCCCGCACTGAAGCTTCCGGAATGCTCCACCGTCCTCCATAAATTCTTCACCGCCCCTGACCATCGCCCAGACCTACCTCGCCAGCCGAAGTAACTCCGGTGTCATCCGCTCCGCCTCGGCCACGTTGGATCGCCTATAAAAGGGACCCCCGAGCCCAGGCAATCACTCACACCACCCACACCACCTCCCAATCGCCCCTGCCACTCCCCCAACCTCGAGGAGGTCGTCTTCCTCCTCTCCGGTCACCAATCCGCCGCCTCTGTCCACGACCCGTTCATCACCATCACTCCACCTCCGCTTCCAAAACTCCGTCAATAACCTCTCACCACCTTCTCTCGTCGGATCCGCGCCTCAATTCAACGCGAAGAGCCCTCTCTGGCGAGTCCCAAAACCACCCGAGTCACCGTCCGCCGCCGTAGTCCTCGCCGGCGTTTTGTTGCTCTCCGACGACCACCACCTCCACCCACCGACGCGGTACTTCACCCCGAGCATGACTGCACTATCGCCGCCCCCTGTTACGCCGGTAATCGTCGCCGGCGAGCACCGCCATCTCTCTGTCTCGCGCGCATGCGCGCTCTAATTCAAACCTGACTGGTGGACCCCACCCATCAGCGTTTTATTCTTTTCGGTTATAACAGAAAGCGTATTCGGTCGTTGTGCGTACTGAACTGGAAAGCGTACTCTGCCCGAAACGTTTTCTTTTATTTTCTTTTACAGAAAACAATTTTGACCAGAACTTTGACTGCCTCTAGTTTTTAAACCACAAGTCCAAATGACTTGATTCTTTTTTTGAAATTCTTATTTTTCACTCTAGTTTTTTAGTATTTATTTAAAAATGTTTTGAGACAATTTTTTTTTACAGTTGCCAAATTTTTTTAATTTGAATTTGAATTTGTGTTTTTCAGAAAAAGAAGGGGAAAACTTTGCCGGGAATTTCAAAGGGTTTTCCCCTGACTACTTTGGACAAGGCAAGCATTTTGAACTTGGGATATGGTGATTGCATTTGCATTGCATGATTGCATCGGTTTGGAGTTGCACCATATTTGTAGTATGTCACATGTGCATGCATGCATGGTCATCTCATTTCTTGCTCATGGCTTGTACTTCACTCAAGCTCAAGAATCTTTCTAACATGGTTAAAGGATGTGAGAATTCATGAGCGTGTCTCCTGCCTTGGACGTGCTGGTAGGCACGGGCCTTGTTTTGACATGGTGGTGTCCCGTATACATATGTCGGTGATAATAAGTAACACCTCCTGAGTCGGCCTAGATCGAGTCTTGTTCCGTTACACCTAGCTGGATACCGTGCTGCCACGGGTCCTTCCGCAAGGAAGGTACGGCTTAGTAAGTTGTTAACCCCTGTCCGGGTACACACCACATAGAGGGCCACGATGAGGGTTTCCATGGCCATGGACTAAATCCTATCATCGGGTCAGGGGGCATGGGTGTTTCCGGTTGTAGCCGAGAGGGGGTCCTCCCTTGTAATCCGCGCATATGAATAGTGATCCCATGCTATTCGAGATTGTTGTCTCCCCGACTTAGGGTTTTTCTGGAACGATGCTTTGGGTGATTCCTGGCATCCGGACGGTTAATCTGGTGTGTGCTGGTTAGACGTGTTTTCAACCCAAAGACCGTAATGGGAATTAGTCAGTGTCATTGTACTGACTAAATAAACCCCATACACGTGGGTAAAGAGTACACCCTCTGCAGAGTTATATCTATTCGAATAGCCGTGTCCACGGTCAAGGGCGTTAGCTGGGTGGGTCAAGTGTCGGTCCCGGTGTCGGTCTTTGAAGGAAATAATTAAAAATCAAGCATGATTATTTGCAGGATGATTATTGTCACTACTGATATTTTTATCATGAATATCATCGATGATTTGAATATTATTGTGGACTAACCCATTGCTCTTATTTTTTCTGAGTGTCTCAGGGGCTGGCTAGACTACCCCGGGCATTCGGTTTTATTTTCAAGCCCTTACGAGGTGTATCTCGAGTCTCGGGCGGTCCTGTCTCGCCCGACTCTCTTGTGGATACCCGTTTGGCATTTCTTTTCAAGACCGACCGTGGCGTCACTTTGACACCCGACTGGCATTTCTTTTCAAGACCTCTCGTGGTGTCGCTTGGATTCTCAGGCGGTCCTGTCTCGCCCGATTCTCCTTTTAGACACCCGTTTGGCATTTCTTTTCAAGACCTTTCGTGGCGTCGCTTGAGTTTTCGGGCGGTCCTGTCTCGCCCGACTCTCTTTTAGACACCCGATTGGCATTTCTCTTATTTTTTGAATGTCACCTGGGCTGGCTAGACTACCCGTGACATTCGTTAGCTTCTATTTTTATTAAGCTTGATTATGACTGGCATGCTATATTTTTTACTTCCGTATGATTTTGTTATTGTCATGCCATGTCTAAGATTTTAGTCAGCATGAGCATTTAGTATGATCCAACATGAGCATATGCACTCGTTATATCTTTTGTTCATTATGTTTGTGAGTACATTCAAACGTACTCACAGGCTTGTCCCTGGCTATTGTCTTGGCCAGATCATGTTTCAGAGAGGAGCACCACGAAGCCCCCGCAACCTAGGATTTGGAGATAGCAGCCACGCGAGATAGGAGTTATCCAGGTCAGCTGTTCCTGTGGGAATGGAGTCCCATCAGCGTTGGAGATCCCTGTTATATTCATTGGACCTTTATGGTCTTGTACTCAATTTCTTGTAATTGCCTGGAATTCTGTATCAAGAAGGTGTCCACCTCCAGCCGCAAGCACACACCAGCACACCCAGGCACAAGAGACCACCCTGCTTCCCGATCACCGGCAGGAAAGGCCAAAGCCCCGTGCGCCTCGCGTGAACCCGACCACGGCCACGACACCACCGGCCATCGCCGCAGCCAAGGGGAAAGGCTCCTCACCGTTGATGACCCACAAGTATAGGGGATCAATCGTAGCCCTTTCGATAAGTAAGAGTGTCAAACCCAACGAGGAGCAGAAGGAAATGACAAGTGGTTTTCAGCAAGGTAATTTCTGCAAGCACTGAAATTGTCAGTAACAGGCAGTTTGATAGCAAGATAATTTGTAACGAGCAAGTAATGGTAACGGTAGCAAAAGTGCAGCAAGGTAGCCCAATACTTTTTGTAGCAAAGGACATGCCAAAACAATCTCTTATAATAAGCAAAGCGTTCTTGAGGGCACACGGGAATTTCATCTAGTCACTTTCATCATGTTGGTTTGATTAGTGTTCGCTACTTTGATATGTGGGTGGACCGGTGCTTGGGTGTTGTTCTTACTTGCACAAGCCTCCCACTTATGATTAACCCCCTCGCAAGCATCCGCAACTATGAGAAAAGTATTAAGATAAAATCTAACCATAGCATTAAACATGTGGATCCAAATCAGCCCCTTACAAAATAGCGCATAAACTAGGGTTTAAGCTTCTGTCACTCTACCAACCCATCATCTAATAACTACTCCACAATGCATTCCCTTAGACCCAAAGATGGTGAAGTGCCATGTAGTCGACGTTCGCATGACACCACACTAGTAGAAAATAGGGCATCAGTCCCGGTTCTAGAGGGCCTTTAGTCCCAGTTCTGCAACCGGGACAAAACGGTCGGGACTAATGGCCATTACTTTTAGTCCTGGTTGGCTTACGAACCGGGACTAAAGGGGCTCCACGTGGCCGCTGTGGGGCGCCCAGGCAGGAGGACCTTTAGTCCCGGTTGGTAATACCGACCGGGGCTAAAAGGCAGCCACGCGCCAGTAGTCCCCAGGCGCTAGGTTTTTTTTGAAAGGGGGGTTTAGGGGTTTTGGAGGGTTTAGGGGTTTCATATTGTGTTAGCTAGCTACTACAAATAGAGAGAAGTGACCTCTCTTTCTCCGTGTTTGGTCGACGCTAGCTACTACATATAGAGAGAACTCGATGCTAGCTAGTAAGCAAATGAAGGAAACCATTAATTACACAAGATCGTCATGAACATATATAGAGAGAAGTGACCTCTCTTTCTCCGTGCTTGGTCGAACAACAAGTTTTCGTATATCTATCCGACGCTACTACATATATACAATATAACATCCCTGACATCATCAAGCACCAAACTCCCATTGAATTTCCGTATGGTATTCTCCCTTCTCATGTATGACATGGTCAAGAAAGAATCCCGCCAATTCCTCTTGAGTTGCTCGTATGCGATCATGTGGTAGGAATTCATCCCGCATCTGCCAGATCTAATTTAAAGAAGGGGTCAATACATATATATGAATGAAACTCAACACAATTGATGGTAATAAAATAAAATTGTGAATATTGTTTACGTACTTCAAATTGTTTGGCAGAGAAGCCTCGCCCAGAGGTCGAGTGGAGAATGAACTCGCAAATGTAGTATCCACATAAATTATTCCCGCCTGCCTGCCACAAGCACTTTACGAGAATAGAGTTCTATCAAACTTATAATCATGCATGATAATGGTATTGATGAAACTAGAATCAATGAGAGATGCGCGGAACTAGCTAGTACTACTTACTTTGGGGTGTGTAAATCGCAGCTCGGTCTTCAGACCCAGAACCATTCTGATGAACTTTTTCCAAACCCTGCCCGGCAAAGAAAATGATTACTTGATATCAGGAAATGAACGAAAGTTGCCGATATGGTACGATAATGATTGAACTACTTCTGGAGCATTGCAGTCATGTCCGCATAATCCTTGGGATCTTTACGTCTCGAGTCTAAGACAGTTACTACTCCCCCGTCAAGCTTAATGGATAGCAGAATAAAGTGGAACCTGCGCATGCATAACTCATCAATTACAGTACTTAACCTCGAGTAAGCGAAACCGAATATGCACAAGACAGTAACACTCACTTGAAGTTGTAAGGAAAGTGTATTTCCCTTTTGTTTTGATGTCGAAGGAACGCTTTTAGCAAGTTTTCCTCAGTATCTTCAACTCTATTTTCTACCGTCCATTCATTTACGGTATTTGGGCTAATGAACCCAATGTCATAGATTATTTGTCCTCTTTTGCATTCGATGATCTACAATCTGCATAATATAGTGAGGATAATTATATATACATGCAATGAACGAGCTGAGCTAGAGACTTAATTACAGAAGTAATACTTACAGACAGTAGCAAGTCATGAGTTGTTTGTCGAGGGCCTCTTGATTGAATAACTAAAATAATTCCACAAATTCAACAGGCATCAGGTCGACTCCAATGAAGTTGTGCTCATCTTTAATTCTCACCATCAAACTATCGGTCCCAGACTTCCTGCAGCTTTCCAAGTACCAGTCATGCAATCTTCGCATCATCGTTGTTAGATGAGGGAGCTGATCAGGTTTGACGAGAGGCTTCCCGTGCTCGTATCTAAAGGTCTCTACTACCTCAGCCATTTCAAACTGTACATCATCACCCACGTAATCACCAAGAGTGGTACCGGGCAGTAGCTCCGGATGATTAGCGATATCGCTAGACACCTTGAGCGGGGGGCACGATTGCTTCTCCTGTTCGCCGAGCTGGGGATTTTTTTCCCACTTCTTCGTCTTGCAGCACTGGTAGTACTTCCCGACCGCCGTGCTTCATCATATGTCTTTGCAATACAGCGGTCATAGTTGGATTGCAGCGGAGGCGGGGGTGGTCACTTAAGGGCATCAAGAGTGCGCTTTGATTTCATCGGATCTATTGTTTCCTTCGGAGGTGGACGTTTCCATTCAAAATGGGCCTGCACTTTGGCATCCACGATGTCGTTGGTTTCCTCATCAGTCCTCTCATATGGTAACTTTGGAGGAGCCCTGAGGCTTGGACCAGCTCTGAATTTCTTGCCTCTTTTGCTGCTAGCCGCCTGAGCGACGGCGCCTCTCTTCCGCTATTGCTATGGCGGCGGAGTCCGCTGAGGCGGCAGAGCCCTCTGGCGCGCCGAAGATGGCTGCGGTGGCGGAGACGGCTAACGTGCCGGAGATAGCTAAGGCGTAGGAGGATTCTGCTGAGGGGCCTCCTTCGTTAGAGTCCGTTGAGGCGGCGGAGACGGCTGACACGCCGGAGACGACTCGGGCAGCGGAGATAGCAGAGCTGGACTATGAGGAGGAGTCCGCTGAGGATCCGGCTGAGTCTGCTGAGGCGACGTCCAGTTTGGAAGCTTGATGTGCTCCTTTCTCCATAGACATGTACTCCTTAAGGCATTTTCCAGAAGCATCTCCCCTTCACCTGTAGGGTACTCAAGCTCCAGCCCCTCAAACCCCTCCATTATTTCATCCACCCCGACAATAGCAAAGCCATGTGGAATCGGACGACAATGGAAAGTTCCCTCAGCTCGAGGAGGTAAGACAGAGCCGACCGCCACCTTCAGGTTATGGCATTTCACCATTAGCACACAATGTTCATTCTCCGTGATACTATCCACGGGGTAGCGAGGAGTCGTGATATCAGGCTGAATGAGCTCTGTGGAAGCCACGCTGCTTCTCCGCTGAGATGGTGGGGTAGCTTCGGGGGCAGTGTCGAACGAAGGATCTTCGTGCCACTGAGATGGTTGGCCGGTAGCTCGCTGGCTCTCAAGTTCCTCTAGTTTCGCTAATCTTGCATTGATCTTCTGCATTTCGCTTGCTTCCTCTTTCTTCTTTCTCTGTCGGCTTCTATAACCCCCGCTGTCGGGAAACCCATGCACCCACGAAATGGAGCCTGATGTGCCTCGTGTTCATCCAGGGTGTTCAGGATTCCCGAGGGCCTCTGTCAGCTCGTCCTTCTCTTGTTCGGGCCGGAACCTCCCTTCCTGCGCTGCCTGGATTGCATCCTCAAGCTTATTGATGGGTATTGCAAGTTGAGCTTTTATCCAAACACACTTCCCTGATTCTGGGTCCAAAGTTCCCCCAACCCCGAAGAACCGAGTCCTTGACTGATCTGGCCAGTGCAATGTCGCTGGTTGGACCCCTTTAGCAAGCAGGTCTTGCTCAGCTTTGTCCCATGTAGGCCGGGCTTTGTTTTAGCCACCTGACCCCGTAACATGGTGATACTTCTTCTTTGCAGCATTTTGCTTATTTGTCAGTGACCTTTGCTTAATCTTCTCAGATTTCTTGTAGGCCACAAATGCGGGCCAGTGATCTTTTATCTTCTCATATTGACCGGTGAATTCTGGAGTCTTGTCTTTGTCGACAAACTTTTTGTTCAAATCTTTCTTCCAGTTCTTGAATAGTTCTGCCATCTTCTTAAGAGCAAACACCATGACCTTTCGCTCTATAACTGGGTTATTAGGATCCTCCTCTAGCAGTAGGCTGAAATTTGTCATCAGCGAGTTCCAAAGATCATCTTTCAGTCTATCCTGGACATAAGAAACTTCGGGGTCCTTCTTCTTATTCCATTCTTGGATGCTGATCGGGACGCTGTCCCTAACAACAACTCCGCACTGATGTATAAATGTGTCCTTGGTCCGTTTGGGAGCAATCGGTTGGCCATCTCGAGCGACTTCTGTGATCGTGAACCTTTCATCCTGGCGCAACCTTTTCTTCGGGCCTCGTCTCCTTACGGAAGTTTGGCTTGATCCGGAGGGCTAAAAGAAGAAAGAAGCATTAATATATGTACATACAAAACAATTAATGCATCAAGTCAGCAGAGGCTTAATATATATATATATATATATATATATATACCTCGCCGGACTTTGCAACAGTTAAGGCTCCCTCCTCCGTTCGGCACCGGAGCCGTCATGATCTCCTTCCTCCTCCGTTTGGTCATCGGAGCCGTCATGATCTCCTTCCTCCTCCATTAGATCACCGGAGCCATCATCCTCTCTTTCCTGACCATAGGTGTCGTTGAGAAACGACAAGGTGATATCACCTCCGTCGCGGATTATATCCCCCAACAACTCTTCTTTTTCCAAGTCTCTGTCCATAGTTTCTGCAAATATTACAACATGGCAATATACAAACATGAGAGATGGATTAGTGGCAAACATGGACTTAATCACAACAAGGAATCATATGCATACATATGAGCAATGGAAACATCATGCAAAGTTCACATGTTTTATAACAGTCAGTTTCAGACGATCGTCGAGGACTCCTCCCCCTCATGTCTGATGAGTCGTCCTATCTTTCGAGAGAGGATACTTGCAGACCGCCTCTCTCATGGACGTCGAGGATACTTGCGGACCCCTCTCCCCTCATGTTGAAGTTATCGGGGATATGTTAAATTCCCGAGAGAGTTAGGGGGTGTTCTAACGTGGCACTACACGATATAGGTGAAGGGGGATAACATCGGGGAATGTTTTCCCGAAGTCTGCATTTTCGGACAGATGAACCGGAGGTGGACGGTTCCAGGTTCGCTATGCTAGCTGCTTGTGACAGTCAGTTTCAGACGATCATCGAGGACTCCTCCCCCCTCATGTCTGATGAGTCGTCCTGTCTTTTGAGAGAGGATACTTTGCGGACTGCCTCTCTCATGGTCGTCGATGATTTTCGGACCCCCCCTCATGTCGAAGTTATCGGGGATATGTTGAATTTCCGAGAGAGTTAGGGGTGTTCTAACGCAGCGAACTACACGATATAGGTGAAGGGGGATAACATCCGGGAATGCTTTCCCAAAGTCTGCATTTTCGAACAGATGAACCGGAGGGGGACGGTTCCAGGTTCGCTATGCTAGCTGCTGTGACAGACGAACGGAGGGCATATTCGGAGTTACGATTAATTTTCTACTTTGTTAGATGATCGCCATTGATCTATAGTTCGTCTTTGGAGACACTTTGTTACAAACATATGAACATAATTTTTTTTATGTTACATCCATCCATACATATGAACATACAAAAAATTTT
This sequence comes from Thinopyrum elongatum, assembly GCA_011799875.1. Taxonomy (NCBI): domain Eukaryota; kingdom Viridiplantae; phylum Streptophyta; class Magnoliopsida; order Poales; family Poaceae; genus Thinopyrum; species Thinopyrum elongatum. Next base: position 606,726,539 of record CM022303.1, on the reverse strand, counting down.
AAGAAAAAAAATTGTATGAACATAAAAAATTCTAACTTTGTTACAAACATATGAACATAAAAAATTCTATGTTACGTCAATCCATCCATACATATGAACATAGAAAAAAATTTAAGAAAAAAAAATTCTATGAACATAAAAAATTCTATGAACATATGAACATATACATCAATCCATCCATCCATCCATACATATGAACATATGAACTTTGTTAAAAAAAAATGCAAGGGCGGCGGCGGCAGCGCAGGGCAGGGGCGGCAGAATCGCAGGGCAGGGGCGGCGGTGGCAGAGCAGGGCAGGGGCGGCGGCGGCAGCGTAGGGGAAGGGGGCGGAGCTCATTGGGGGTGGCGCGTCGGGGTAGGGAGCGGCAGCGTCGGGGCAGGGCTCGGCGGCGTCGGGGCAGGGCTCGATGGCGTCGGGGCAGGGCTCAATGGCGACGGGAGCGATGTCGACGAGGAGCAGCCTGGGGGCATCGGGGAGAAGAAGAACTGAGCTTTCGAGAAATTGCTAAGTGCTGCTTACATTCATAAAGCATTGGTCCCGGTTGGTGGCACCAACTGGGACGAAAGGCCCCCTTTCGTCCCGGTTGGTGCCACCAACCGGGACTAAAGGTCAATTTCAGCAGCCCAAAGGGCGGGAAGCAGAGACCTTTAGTCCCGGTTGGTGACATGAACCGGGACGAAAGGGGGGCCTTTGGTCCCGGTTGGTGGCTCCAACCGGGACCAAAGGGTGCCTTTGGTCCTAGTTGGAGCCACGAACCGGGACCAAAGGGCTGGTGCTGCCGCAGCCGCATGTTTAGTCCCACCTCGCTAGTTGAGAGGCGTGTGCACTGGTTTATATGCCTCGCTATGACAGTGCTATCGAACTCCTCTCTATTGCAGGCAGTACATGCCTAAACTTTGTTAATGCCCTGTTGGGCCTGCTGGGCCCGCGGGCCTGCATCCTGACCCATGTACAGATGGGTTTCTAGTCGTATGCAGGCCGTGGTGGCCTAGTAGGCAGCATTTTTTAATGAAAATTCTTTTTGATTCTTTTTAGTTAATGTTTTAGTTAATTCATTTTATTTCATTCTTTTTAGTTAATGTTTTAGTTTATTCTTTTTAGTTCATTCTTTTTAGTTAATATTTTAGTTGATTCTTTTTAACAAATAAATACTTTGATAATTTTAGTTAATATTATTTTGATTCTTTTTAGTTCATTCTTTTTGCTATTAGAGTTTTATAAAAGCTTTTTAGTTCATTCTTTTTGCTATTAGTTCATTCTTTGAGCTAAATGGCCCTGAAATTGAAAACACTACAAATGAACTCTGAAAAGGTTGAAAGTTGGCATGGTATCATCATTTCACCCACATAGCATGTGCTAAAAAGTTGAGAGGGTTATGGCAAAAACTGGATGCACTTCGTGTACAAAATAGACAATCTCTTTCGAAGTATCACGGTTTCGGACAAAAAACTCATCTGTTACAAAGGCATTTCGTTTTTTTGAACTTATTTCAACTCCAGACTTTTTGTGCATTCAACATGCACCATTCAAAGTCACATCATCAATTTTCAACCCTTTTTGACTTCATTTGGTATTTTTCTTGGATTTACTGATTTTTTAGCTAAATGATCCTGAAATTGAAAAGCACTACATATGAACTCTAAAAAGGTTGAAAGTTGGCATGGTATCATCATTTCACCCACATAGCATGTGCTAAAAAGTTGAGAGGGTTACGGCAAAAACTGGATGCACTTCGTGTACAAAATGGACAATCTATTTTGAAGTATCAAGGTTTCGGACGAAAACTCATCTACTACAAAGGGATTTCATTTTTTATTCGCGTAATCAAAACCATCATCAGTATAGTTGTGGAGAGAAAGTCTTCAGTTTTTCTTCGCGTGTGTCCCTTGCTTATTGCGCCGTAACCATGGATAATCTTCATCGTTTAACAGGGTGCTTGGGTCAGCCTTCACTTTGAAGGGAGGAATTTCATGAAACTTTTCATAATCTTCAGACATGTCTGTCTTGCCCTCCACTCCCACGATGTCTCTTTTCGCTGAAAGAACTATGTGGCGCTTTGGCTCATCGTATGATGTATTCGCTTCCTTATCTTTTATTTTTCTCGGTTTGGTAGACATGTCCTTCACATAGAAAACCTGCGCCACATCATTGGCTAGGACTAATGGTTCGCCTGTGTACCCAAGATTGTTCAGATCCACTGTTGTCATTCCGTACTATGGGTCTACCTGTACCCCGCCTCCTGACAGATTCACCCATTTGCACTGAAACAAAGGGACCTTAAAATCATGTCCATAGTCAAGTTCCCATATGTCCACTATGTAACCATAATATGTGTCCTTTCCCCTCTTGGTTGCTGCATCAAAGCGGACACCACTGTTTTGGTTGGTGCTCTTTTGATCTTGGGAGATCATGTAAAATGTATTCCCATTTATCTCGTACCCTTTGTAAGTCAATACAGTCGAAGATGGTGTCCTTGCCAACGAGTATAACTCATCTCCAATAGTGGTGTTACCCATGAGATGTGTTTGCAACCAATTGCCGAAAGTCTTGATGTGTTCACATGTAATCCAGTCGTCACACTGCTCCGGGTGTTTGGAGCACAGAATATTCTTGTGTTCATTGACATACGGGGTCACCAAGGTAGAATTCTGTAGAACTCTGTAGTGTGCTTGAGCCCAAGAATGCCCGTCCCTACATATTATTGAGTCCGCTCCTAGCATGCCTTTTCCAGTCAGTCTCCCCTCATACCATGATTGAGGGACACCAATCAGCATAAGGTCAGGAATGAAGTCAACACAAAACCCAATGACCTCCTCTGTTTGCCGGCCGATGGAGATGCTTCCTTCTGGCCTAGCACGGTTACGAACATATTTCTTTAAGACTCCCATGAACCTCTCAAAGGGGAGCATATTGTGTAGAAATACAGGACCCAGAATGGCAATCTCGTCGACTAGATGAACTAGGACGTGCGTCATGATATTGAAGAAGGATGGTGGGAACACCAGCTCGAAACTGAAAAGACATTGCACGAAATCATTCTTTAACCTTGGTAGGATTTCTAGATCGATTACCTTCTCAGAGATTGCATTGAGGAATGCACATAGCTTCACAATGGCTAATCGAACATTTTTCGGTAGAAGCCCCCTCAATGCAACCGGAAGCAGTTGCGTCATAATCACGTGGCAGTCATGAGACTTTAGGTTCTGGAACTTTTTCTCTGGGATATTTATTATTCCCTTTATATTGGACGAGAAGCCAGACGGGACCTTGATACTGAGCAGGCATTCAAATAAGATTTCCTTCCCTTCTTTGGTAAGAGCGTAGCTGGTAGGACCTTGATACTGCTTTGGATGCATGCCGTATTTTTCGTGCTCACGTTGGTGGTCCTCCCGTGCCTCCGGTGTATCTTTTGTCTTCCCATACACCCCCAAGAAGCCTAGCAGGTTCACGCAAAGATTCTTCATCACGTGCATCACATTGATTATGGATCGGACCTCTAGGTCTTTCCAATAGGGTAGGTCCCAAAATACAGATTTCTTCTTCCACATGGGTGCGCGTCCCTCAGCGTCATTCGGAACAAATTGTCCGCCAGGACCCTTTCCAAAGATTACATGTAAATCATTGACCATATCAAGTATGTGATCACCAATACGGAGGGCAGGCTTCTTCCGGTGATCTGCCTCACCTTTGAAATGCTTGCCTTTCTTTCGACATTGATGGTTGGTCGGAAGAAATTGACGATGTCCTAGGTACACATTCTTCCTGCATTTGCCCAAATATATACTTTCGGTATCATCTAAACAGTGCGTGCATGCGTGGAATCCCTTATTTGTCTGTCCTGAAAGGTTATTGAGAGCAGGCCAATCATTGATGGTTACAAACAACAATGCATGTAGGTCAAATTCCTCCTGTATGTGCTCGTCCCACACACGTACACCTTTTCTAGTCCACAGCTGTAAAAGTTCTTCAACTAATGGCCTTAGGTACACATTAATGTCATTGCCGGGTTGCTTAGGGCCTTGGATGAGCACTGACATCATAATGAACTTCCGCTTCATGCACAACCAAGGAGGAAGGTTATAGATACATAGAGTCACGGGCCAGGTGCTATGATTGTTGCTCTGCTCCCCAAAAGGATTAATGCCATTTGCACTTAAACCAAACCATACATTCAATGCATTACTTGCAAAGTCCCCACCTTCTCTTGATTTTTCTCCACTACGACCCGTCAGCGGGTGCTCTCAACTTCCCGTCTTTCTTATGGTCTTCTTTGAGCCATCGCATCAACTTGGCATGCTTTTTGTTTTTGAACAAACATTTCAACCATGGTCTTATAGGAGCATACCACATCACCTTGGCAGGAACCCTCTTGCTGGGGCGCTCGCCCTCAACATCACCAAGGTCATCTCGTCTGATCTTATACCACAATGCACCGCATACCGGGCATGCGTTCAAATCCTCGTACTCACCGCGGTAGAGGATGCAGTCATTAGGGCATGCATGTATCTTCTGCACCTCCAATCCTAGAGGGCATAGAACCTTCTTTGCTTCGTACGTACTGTCGGCCAATTCGTTATCCTTTGGAAGCTTCTTCTTCATTATTTTAAGTAGCTTCCCAAATCCGTTGTCAGATACACCATTGTTTGCCTTCCATTGCAGCAATTCCAGTGTGGTACTGAGCTTTGTGTTGTCATCTTCGCAATTTGGGTACAACCCTTTTTTGTGATCCTCTAACATGCGATCGAACTTCAACTTCTCCCTTTCACTTTGGCATTGTCTCTTTGCATCAACAATGACCCGACGAAGATCATCATCGGCACATCATATGGTTCCTCTTGATCTTTAGCTTCCCCCGTTGCAGTATCACCATATTCAGGGGGATAGTTGTCATCATCCTCTTCTTCTTCGTTGTCTTCCATCATAACCCCTCTTTCTCCGTGGTTGGTCCAAACATTATAGTGTGGCATGAAACCCTTCTCAAGCAGGTGCAAATGAAGGGTTTTCAAGTTAGAGTAATCCTTCGTATTCTCACAGACAGTACATGGACAATACATAAAACCATTCTGCTTGTTTGCCTCAGCCACTTCAAGAAAATTATGCATGCCATCAATGTACTCGGAGGTGCGTCGGTCACCGCACATCCATTGCCGGTTCATCTGCGTGCATTATATAGTTAAGTGTATCAAAAACAATTATAGAACATCATGAATAGAGAAGTGACTAAATTAATACAAGTTCATCATCACATTAAAACCAAAGTACAGTAGCGATCAAATGTACTGAAAAAATAAATACATAAAGTTCATACATAGTTCTCATAGAACAACATATAGCTCTCTAGAGCATCTAATTAAAACATACATTGAAACTATGTAAAACATTTAAATGCAACAGCAAATGCGATCATAATCGCAACTAAGGTAACAATTTATCCAACAGCATAATGATACCAAGCCTCAGTATCAATGGCATATTTTCTAATCTTTCTAATCTTCAAGCGCATTGCATCCATCTTGATCTTGTGATCATCGACGACATCGGCAACATGCAACTCCAATTCCATCTTCTCCTCAATTCTTTTCAATTTTTTTCTTCAAGTAATTGTTTTCTTTTTCAACTAAATTTAACCTCTCGACAAGAGGGTCGGTTGGAATTTCCGGTTCACATGCCTCCTAGATAAAAACATCTATGTCACGTTGGTTGGCATAATTGTCATAAACACTAAATGAAACAAATAGTTATAAAAGATAATATACCAAATCCGAATCATAGACAGGACGAGGGCCGACAGGGGCGGATACCAAAACCATGGCACTATATAATAACAAACAATAATAAAAGTAAGAAAATTATACAAGTATCTATATAAATCATACAAGTAAGAATTTTTTCTTTTAGGAAGAAGATAAGAAGAAGAGGCTCACCACGGTGGTGCCGGCGACGAGATCGGTGCGGGTGATCGACGGTGGTGAGGACGGGGATGGGATGGGACGGACCACCAAACCTAGACAAATCTTGAGGAAAATGGAGCTTGGAGGTCGAGCTTGGAGAGGAGAAAGCTTAAGTGTGGCTCGGGCATTTTATCGAACACCTCATGTGCATAGGAGGTGAGAGCAGAGCAGCACACACTTCCCACACTCCGGCCGGCCAAAAAACAGAGGAGTGAGCGGGCAGGGGCGAGCATATATATAGGCATCTCTTTAGTCCCGGTTGGTGGCTAGAACTGGGACAGAAGCCTGCTCTTTAGTCCCGGTTCCAGCCACCAACAGGGACTAAAGGGGCTGCGCTAGGAGCAATACCCTTTGGTCCCGGTTCATGTCTGGAACCAGGACCAAAGGGGTCAGACGAACCGGGACCTATGGCCCCTGAGGCCCGGCCGGCGCCCTGGCCTCACGAACCGGGACTGATGCACCCATTGGTCCCAGTTCGTAAGAGAACCGGGATTAGTGCTCTTATCTGGCCTGGACCAAAGCCCTGTTTTCTACTAGTGCCACTAAGGGAATCACAACATACATATCATCAAAATATCGAACGAATATCAAATCCACATGATTACTTGCAAGATGACTTCTTCCATGGCCTCAAGATCAAAGGTAACTACTCACAAATAATATTCATGCTCAAGATCATAGGGGTATTAAATAGCATAATGGATCTGAACATATAATCTTCCACCAAATAAACCATATAGCATCAACTACTAGATGTAATCAACACTACTAGCCACCCACAGGTACCAATCTGTGGGTTTGGTACAAAGATTGAACACAAGAGATGAACTACGGTTGGGGATGAGATGGTGCTGACAAAAAAGAAGATGGGCACCGGAGGTGGGCTGGGCTGCCCACAACCCACCATGGCGCGCCTGGGGGGCCTGGCGCGCCCTGGTGTCTTGTGGGCACCAGGTAGCCCCCCTCCGGTAGTTCTTTTCTCCAGTATTTTTTATTTATTCCAAAATAATTCTCCGTAAAATTTCAACTCATTTGGAGATGTGCAAAATAGGTATCTCTGACATAGCTTTTTCAGGTCCAGAATTCCAGCTGCCGGCATTCTCTCTCTTTGTGTAAACCTTGCGTATTATGAGAGAAAAGGCATTAGAATTACTCCATAAAGTGTTATAAAGTATAAAAACACTATAAATATTAGTAGGAAACACATGATGCAAAATGGACGTATCAACTCCCCCAAGCTTAGACCTCGCTTGTCCTCAAGCGAAAGTCGATATCGAAAATCATGTCCACATGTTTTGAGAGAGAGGTGTCGATAAAAACAAAATATGGACATAGTAGCATCATGCTTATTATTATAAAAACAACAAACTTTATCATAGAACTTCTCATGAACAAGTAACAATTCATCACAACATCGAAGTAAAAAGCATAAACCTTATTGAAAACTAACAAACTATGTTCTCAGTCAACTTTGCAATTACAATTCATCATCTTTTCAGGAAGGGTCTCATATCAGAGCCTCTTGGCAAGTCCACATACTCAACCATCATTTAGTCTTCTATGATTGCTAACACTCACAGCATACATATGAGCAAAAAGTTTCAACTGGACACATAGAAAGATAGGGGCTTATAGTTTCGCCTCCCAACTTATTCACCTCAAGGGTGATGTCAACAATAATAACTCATGACCACTCACATTCAACTTGATATATGTTCCTAGATCTTTCCCCACCACATGATGCTTGCTAAAGAGAAAATAAAAAGGAATAGAGAAGAATACTTTGACTCTTGCATAAAAGTAAGTACATAAAAGTAAAAGATAGGCCCTTCGCAGAGGGAAGCAGAGGTTGTCATGCAGTTATTGGTTTGTATGCACAATCTATTAATGCAAAAGAACGTCGCGTTATATTCCCCTTTTGATAGCAACCTTTATTATGCAGTCCGTCGCTTTTATTACTTTGCCATCACAAGTTCATGCAACGCTTAATTTCCCTTACACTAAAGGATCAAAAACATTTAGAAGCAATTTTTATTGCCTTTTTGCACCGATGACAACTTATTTGAAGGATCTTACTCAATCCATAGGTAGGTATGGTGGACTCTCAATACATGAATTTGGGTTTAAGGGTTTTGGATGCACAAGTAGTATCTCTACTTAGTGCGGATTTTTGGCTAGCAAAGATATTGGGGAAGCTCCACATGTTGAAGGATCTATGACAATATAACTTCTATGTGAATATGAACAAACATAAATCATTACGTTGTCTTCCTTGTCCAACGTCAACAATAATTGACATAAAATATTTAGTGGGGGCTCACAATCATAAAAGATGTCCAAGATAGTATATTTGCATGTGAATCTTCTCTTCCCTTATTAATTCTTTCATGAATTGCATCATTGACCAATGCTACGTTTGTCAACTTTCAACAAATTTTACTACTTATACTTTTCCTTATGTGATGTCATTACTTACCATAAGATTAGCATATGACACTAGTAGAAAACAGGGCTTTGGTCCAGGCGAGATAAGAGCTTTAATCCCGGTTCTGTTACGAACCGGGACCAATGGGTGCATCAGTCCCGGTTCGTGAGGCCAGGGCGCCGGCCGGGCTAGGGTCCTGGATCGTCTGACCCCTTTGGTCCCGGTTCCAGACACGAACCGGGACCAAAGGGCCTCGCTCTTGGCGCAGCCCCTTTAGTCCCGGTTGATGGCTGGAACCGGGACCAAAGGTCAGCATTCTGTGCCGGTTCCAGCCACCAACTGGGACTAAAGAGATGCCTATATATACCCTCACCCCTGCCCACCCTCCCCTCTGTTTTTTGGCCGTGCGAGAGGTGTGTGCATGCGCTACTCTGTTCTCCCTTCTATGCATGCACATGGGGTGTTCGATGAAATGCCCGAGCCACACCTAAGCTTTCTCCTCTCCAAGCTCGACCTCCAAGCTCCATTTTCCCCAAGGTTTGTCTAGGTTTGGTGGTGCATCAACTACACAAACGTTCTAAAAGATTAGCTACTTCATCCTTTCATCTCTCACTGCTAGTTTAGCTCATTTCAAATGCTCTAGAGGTAGAGTGGTTTGTGGGTTTTAGTGTAGGAGTGTATGTGGGAGTTCTTTTGATTTAGATGCACAATTTGAAATCAAATTAACTTCTTAGAGTCTGCACATGTGTAGGGTGTCGTCCCGTCCCCGTCCTCGATCGCCTGCGCCGATCTCGTCGCTGACACCACCGTGGTGAGCCTCTAGTTCTTATCTTCTTCTTAAAAGAAAAAAAAATCTTACTTGTATGATTTAGATAGATATACTTGTATAAATTTCTTACTTTTATTATTGTTTGTTATTATATAGTGCCATGGTTTTGGTATCTGCCCCCGTCGGCCCTCGTCCGGTCTATGATTCAGATGTGGTCTATTATCTTTTACAACTATTTGTTTCATTTAGTGTTTATGACAATTATGCCGACCAACGTGACATAGATGTTTTTATCTAGGAGGTATGTGAACCGGAAATTCCAACCGACCCTCTTGTCGAGAGGTTAAATTTAGTTGAACAAGAAAATGAGTATTTGAAAGAAAAATTGAAAGGAATTGAGGAGGAGAAGATGAAATTGGAGTTGCATGTTGACGATGTCGTCGATGATCACAAGATCAAGATGGATGCAATGCATTTGAAGATTAGAAAGATAAAAAAATATGCCATTGCTAATGAGGCTTGGTATCATTATGTTGTTGGATCAATTGTTACCTTTGTTGCAATTATGATCGCATTTGTTGTTGCATTTAAATGTTTTAAATAGTTGTATGTTAGTTTCAATGTATGTTTTAATTAGATGCTCTAGAGAGCTGTATGTTGTTCTATGAGAACTATGTATGAACTTTATGTATTTATTTTTTCAGTAATAACATTTGATCAATACTGTACTTTGGTTTTAATGTGATGATGAACTTGTATTAATTTGGTTACTTCTCTATTCATGATGTTCTGTAATGGTTTTTGATACACTTAATTATATAATGCACACAGATGAACCGGCAATGGATGTACGGTGACCGACGCACCTCCGAGTACATTGAGGGCCTGCATAATTTTCTTGAAGTGGCTGAGGCAAACAAGCAGAATGGTTTTATGTATTGTCCATGCCCTATCTGTGGGAATACGAAGGATTACTCTGACTCGAAAACCCTTCACATCCACCTGCTTGAGAAGGGTTTCATGCCACACTATAATGTTTGGACTAAGCACAGAGAAAGAGGGGTTATGATGGAAGACAACAAAGAAGAAGAGGATGATGACAACTATCCAGCTGAATACGGTGATACTGCAACGGGGGAAGCTGAAGATCAAGAGGAACCAGACGATGTGCCCGATGATGATCTTCGCCGGGTCATTGTTGATGCAAAGAGACAATGCCAAAGTGAAAAGGAGAAGTTGAAGTTCAATCGCATGTTAGAGGATCACGAAAAAGGTTGTACCCAAATTGCGAAGATGACAACACAAAGCTCGGTACCACACTGGAATTGCTGCAATGGAAGGCAGACAATGGTGTATCTAACAACGGATTTGGAAAATTACTGAAAATAATGAAGAAGAAGCTTCCAAAGGATAACGAATTGCCCGATAGTACGTACGAAGCAAAGAAGGTTCTATGCCCTCTAGGATTGGAGCTGCAGAAGATACATGCATGCCCTAATGACTGCATCCTGTATCGCGGTGAGTACGAGGATTTGAACGCATGCCCGGTATGCGGTGCATTGCGGTATAAAATCAGACGAGATGACCCTCGTGATGTTGAGGGCGAGCGCCCCAGGAAGAGGGTTCCTGCCAAGGTGATGTGGTATGCTCCTATAATACCATGATTGAAACATCTGTTCAGAAACAGAGAGCATGCCAAGTTGATGCGATGGCACAAATAAGACCGTAAGAAAGACGGGAAGTTGAGAGCACCCGCTGACGGGTCGCAGTGGAGAAAAATCAAGAGAAGGTGGGGCGACTTTGCAGGTGACGCAAGGAACGTATGGTTTGGTTTAAGCGCAGATGTCATTAATCCTTTTGGGGAGCAGAGCAACAATCATAGCACCTGGCCCGTGACTCTATGTATCTATAACCTTCCTCCTTGGTTGTGCATGAAGCAGAAGTTCATTATGATGCTAGTGCTCATCCAAGGCCCTAAGCAACCCGGCAACAACATTGATGTGTACCTAAGGCCATTAGTTGAAGAACTTTTACAACTATGAATGGAAAAGGTGTACGTGTGTGGGATGAGCACAATCAGGAGGAATTTGACCTACATGAGTTGCTGTTTGTAACCATCAATGATTGGCCTGCTCTTAGTAACCTTTCAGGACAGACAAACAAGGGATACCATGCATGCATGCACTGTTTAGATGACACCGAAAGTATATATTTGGACAAATGCAGGAAGAATGTGTACCTGGGACATCGTCAATTTCTTCCGACCAACCATCAATGTCGAAAGAAAGGCAAGCATTTCAAAGGTGAGGCAGATCACCGGAAGAAGCCCGCCCTCCGTACTGGTGATCACATACTTGATATGGTCAATGATTTACAAGTAATCTATGGAAAGGGTCCTGGCGGACTATCTGTTCCGAATGACGCTGAGGGACGCGCACCCATGTGGCAGAAGAAATCTATATTTTGGGACCTACCCTATTGGAAAGACCTAGAGGTCCGCTCTGCAATCGACGTGATGCACGTGACAAAGAATCTTTGTGTGAACCTGCTAGGCTTCTTGGGCGTGTATGGGAAGACAAAAGATACACCGGAGGCACGGGAGGACCGGCAACGTGTGCACGAAAAAGATGGCATGCATCCAAAGCAGTATGAAGGTCCTGCCAGCTACGCTCTTACCAAAGAAGAGAAGGAAATCTTCTTTGAATGCCTGCTCAGTATCAAGGTCCCGTCTGGCTTCGCGTCCAATATAAAGGGAATAATAAATATGGCAGAGAAAAAGTTCTAGAACCTAAAGTCTCATGACTGCCACGTGATTATGACGCAACTGCTTCCGGTTGCATTGATGGGGCTTCTAACGGAAAACGTTTGATTAGCCATTGTGAAGTTATGTGCATTCCTCAATGCAATCTCTCAGAAGGTAATTGATCCAGAAATCCTACCAAGGTTAAAGAATGATTTGGTGCAATGTCTTATCAGTTTTTAGCTGGAGTTCCCACCATCTTTCTTCAATATCATGACACACATCCTAGTTCATCTAGTCGACGAGATTGCCATTCTTGGCCCTGTATTTCTACACAATATGTTCCCCTTTGAGATGTTCATGGGAATCTTAAATAAATATGTTCGTAACCATGCTAGGCCAGAAGGAAGCATCTCCACGGGCCATCAAACAGAGGAGGTCATTGGGTTTTGTGTTGACTTCATTCCGGACCTTAAGCCGATTGGTCTCCCTCAATCGTGGTATGAGGGGAGACTGACTGGAAAAGGCATGCTAGGAGCGGACTCAATAATATGTAGGGATGGGCATTCTTGGGCTCAAGCACACTACACTATTCTATGTCAATGAACACAAGAATATTCTACGTTCCAAACACCCGGAGCAGTGTGACGACTGGATTACATGTGAACACATCAGGACTTTCGGCAGTTGGTTGCAAACACATCTCATGGGTAACACCACTGTTGCAGATGAGCTGTACTCGTTGGCCAGGACACCATGTTCGACTGTATTGACTTACAAAGGGTACGAGATAAATGGGAATACATTTTACACGATCGTCCAACATTAAAAGAGCACCAACCAAAATAGTGGTGTCCGCTTTGATGCAACAACCAAGAGGGGAAAGGACACATATTATGGTTACATAATGGACATATGGGAATTGACTATGGACATGATTTTAAGGTCCCTTTGTTTCGGTGCAAATGGGTCAATCGGTCAGGAGGCGGGGTACAGGTAGACCCACAGTACGGAATGACAATAGTGGATCTGAACAATCTTGGCTACACAGACGAACCATTCGTCCTAGCCAATGATGTGGCGCAGGTTTTCTATGTGAAGGACATGTCTACCAAACCGAGAAAAAGAAAAGATAAGGAAGCGAATACATCATATGATGAGCCAAAGCGCCACATAGTTCTTTCAGAGAAAAGAGACATCGTGGGAGTGGAGGGTAAGACAAACATGTCTGAAGATTATAAAAAGTTTCATGAAATTCCTCCCTTCAAAGTGAAGGCTGACTCAAGCACCTTGTTAAACGATGAAGATTATCCATGGTTACGGCGCAATAAGCAAGGGACACACGCGAAGAAAAAGTGAAGGAGGATACGATGATGGCTCTGATGATGGCTCTGATTACGCGAAGAAAAAATGAAATGCCTTTTGTAACAGATGAGTTTTCGTCCGAAACCTTGATACTTCGAAAGTGATTGTCCATTTTGTACACGAAGTGCATCCAGTTTTTGCCGTAACCCTCTCAACTTTTTAGCACATGCTATGTGGGTGAAATGATGATACCATGCCAACTTTCAACCTATTCAGAGTTCATTTGTAGTGCTTTTCAATTTCAGGGTCATTTAGCTAAAAAAATCAGTAAATGCATGAAAAATACCAAATGAAGTCAGAAAGGGTTGAAAATTCATGATGTGGCTTTGAATGGTGCATGTTGAACGCACAAAAAGTCTGGAGTTGAAATAAGTTCAAAAAAATGAAATCCCTTTGTAACAGATGAGTTTTTGTCCGAAACCGTGATACCTCGAAAGAGATTGTCCATTTTGTACACGAAGTGCATCCAGTTTTTGCCGTAACCCTCTCAACTTTTTAGTACATGCTATGTGGGTGAAATGATGATACCATGCCAACTTTCAACCTTTTCAGAGTTCATTTGTAGTGCTTTTCAATTTCAGGGTCATTTAGCTAAAAAATAGCAATCAGTAAATGCATGAAAAATACCAAATGAAGTCAGAAAGGGTTGAAAATTTATGATGTGTCTTTGAATGGTGCATGTTGAACGCACAAAAAGTCTGGAGTTGAAATAAGTTCAAAAAAATGAAATCCCTTTTGTAACAGATGCGTTTTTGTCCGAAACCGTGATACTTCGAAAGAGATTGTCCATTTTGTACACGAAGTGCATCCAGTTTTTGCCGTAACCCTCTCAAATTTTTAGCGCATGCTATGTGGGTGAAATGATGATACCATGCCAACTTTCAACCTTTTCAGAGTTCATTTGTAGTGCTTTTCAATTTCAAGGTCATTTAGCAAAAAAATCAATAAATGCAAGAAAAATACCAAATGAAGTCAGAAAGGGTTGAAAATTGATGATGTGGCTTTGAATGTGCATGTTGAACGCACAAAAAGTCTGGAGTTGAAATAAGTTCAAAAAAATGAAATCCTTTGTAACGGATGAGTTTTTGTCCGAAACCGTGATACTTCGAAAGATATTGTCCATTTTGTACATGAAGTACATCCAGTTTTTGCTGTAACCCTCTCAACTTTTTAGCACATGCTATGTGGGTGAAATGATGATACCATGCAAACTTTCAACCTTTTCAGAGTTCATTTGTAGTGCTTTTCAATTTCAAGGTCATCTAGCTAAAAAAATCAGTAAATGCATGAAAAATACCAAATGAAGTCAGAAAGGGTTGAAAATTTATGATGTGTCTTTGAATGGTGCATGTTGAACGAACAAAAAGTCTGGAGTTAAAATAAGTTCAAAAAAATGAAATCCCTTTTGTAACAGATGTGTTTTCGTTCGAAACCGTGATACTTCGAACGAGATTGTCCATTTTGTACACGAAGTGCATCCAGTTTTTGCCGTAACCCTCTCAAATTTTTAGCGCATGCTATGTGGGTGAAATGATGATACCATGCCAACTTTCAACCTTTTCAGAGTTCATTTGTAGTGCTTTTCAATTTCAGGGTCATTTAGCTAAAAAATCAATAAATGCATGAAAAATACCAAATGAAGTCAGAAAGGGTTGAAAATTTGTGATGTTGCTTTGAATGTGCATGTTGAACGCACAAAAAGTCTGGAGTTGAAATAAGTTCAAAAAAAATGAAATCCCTGTGTAACAGATGAGTTTTCGTCCGAAACCGTGATACTTCGAAAGAGATTGTCCATTTTGTACACGAAGTGCATCCAGTTTTTGCCGTAACCCTCTCAACTTTTTAGCACATGCTATGTGGGTGAAATGATGATACCATGCCAACTTTCAACCTTTTCAGAGTTCATTTGTAGTGCTTTTCAAAAGAATGAACTAAAAAGCTTTTATAAAACTATAATAGCAAAAATAATGAACTAAAAAGCTTTTATAAAACTCTAATAGCAAAAAGAATGAACTAAAAAGAATCAATTAAAATATTTTGTAATGATCTACTAAAACAAAACTATAATATTCTTCAATAGCAAAAAGAATTAACTAAAAAGCTTTTATAAACCTCTAGTTATTATCAAAATAATATTAACTTAAAATTATATAAAATTTATGCAACTAAAATTATCAAAGTATTTTTTAAAAAACTTTAATAGCAAAAAGAAATTTCATAAAGTATTTTATGTTAAAAACTTTATTAGCAAACTAAAATGGCATAAAAATTAAATAAATCGGCCTACTGGGCCACCACGGCCTGCATACGACTAGAAACCCATCTGTACATGGGCCAAGATGCAAAGGCCGAACATGGCAGTGACAAAGGTTAGGCAAGTACTGCCTGCATTAGAGAGGAGCTCGAAAGCTCAGCCGCAGCGCGCCTTATAAACCAGTGTTGCCCTCTCTCAACTAGCGAGGTGGGACTAAACTCCCACCACCCCGCGCCAGTGCCAGGACCAGGCCTTTGGTCCGGGTTGGTGGCACCAACCGGGACTAAAGGGGGCCTTTAGTCCCGGTTCGAGCCACCAACCGGGACCAAAGGCCTGTGCTTCCCGCCCTTTGGGCTGCTGAAATACACCTTTAGTCCTGGTTGGTGGCTCCAACTGGGATTAAAGGGGAGCCTTTAGTCCCGGTTGGAGCCACCAACCGGGACTAAAGGTCTTTGTATATAACCGCGCACTTAGAAAATTATCAAACACAATTCACTTCGATCCTCCTCTCCCCCGACGGCGCCGATGACCACCTCGACGCCGCCGCGCCCCTGCCCTGCCCTTGCCGCCGCCGCGCCCCTGCCCTTTCCCCACACCGCCGCACCCCTGCCCTGCCCCCGACGCCGCCGCTCCACAACTAGCCGGACAGCCAGGTACTCCCTCCTCCCTCCCACCCCTCTCCTCCCTCCTTCCTCCTTGTATGTATAAAGTTGCCCCTGTTTAAAGAGTTGCAAGGTTTCATTGTGTTTGTCGAAATGTGTTTGCCATGTCCACAAGGTGTTTGTTGAAATGCTAGGGCTAGCTAGGGAACTTTGTTGTATGTGAAACTTGGCAGGATGATGTCTCCTTGGAAGTTAGAGATGATGGTCAAGTTGGTTTGATAAAAGGAAAAACTTGTTAGTGCAAGTTTTATTAGAATTTAGTTCTGGACAGAAACTACAGGGAATTTTTTCGTGGACTTGCAAGATGAAATTGGGGCTACCCTTCTGGACTTAAGGGTTTAGTTGGAAGGACTATAAGATGCAAAAAATTCAAAATTATTTGAGCAAGGAAAAATAGGGTTGTAGTTCAATGCCAAGATTGGACCAAAATTGAAAAATGGAAGTTGTGCTCAAAATTTTCAAATGACCTAAGTGGCTTTTTGCATAAAAATGATCTATAGGCATCAGAGGACTTCTCAAAAAATTTGTGGCATTTGAAAATAATTATTTGAAATAGTTCTAGTGCAACAGGGTCATTCTAGAGTTTGAAAATACTAATAATTTTTTTTGAGGCCAAATCATTATGAAAATAATTACTACTGATGTTTATAAGATAATTAAAATGATTGGAAGAAAATTTTAAAACCCACATTAAAAGGATTGGTGACAAATATACTTCTTTTTTGCTTTATGTGATAGCTAGTTTGAAGTGTCAATGCTTTATGTGTGACCTAGTTTGATGTTCATTGTGATGTATTAAAACTTGGTCAATATTTTGTCTTTAGAGTTGATTTAGAGTTAATTTTGATGTACGAAAACTTGTTCAATATTTTGTATTTAGAGTTTATTTAGAGTTCATTTTGATGTATGAAAACTTGGTTAATATTTTGTATTGTGTATGCCATGCTATCCTATTTTTCTCTAAGTTTGAAACTTGCTTTCAAATTGGTATCTAGCTAGCTACAATTTTTTTATCAGGTTGTGGTATTACATTCATGTCATGCCATTTGTTGCCATGCTAATTTTCACTCTCGGTGGAATTACAGGTTGTGGTGTTGCATCTCCGTGGAGTTGGTCACTTATCGTCCCTCCGCTGTTCAACAAAAGGTGTCCATTTGTTGTATATATGTCGAGTTTTGTTCATAGGATAATGGTTGGTTCATTTGTTGAGTTGTGTATTCATCTTGTGTATAAATCTTGTATTCATCGTGTGTACAAAGCTTGTATTCATCTTGTCGTTAAAACATGAGAGAGGGGGTCGTTAAAACATAACCCCGATAACTTTGACATGAGGGGGCCGGGGGCTGGTTCATGTCATGTGTTGTATTTTCTCTCGAATGTGAAGCAAGTCTTTTTTTGCCATGTCAAGTGTTGTATTTTCTCTCGAAACATATCCCCGATAACTTCGACAAGAGGGGGGAGTAGTCCTCGACGATCGTCTGAAACTGACTGTTATAAAACTTGTCAACTTTGCATGATGTTTGCCACTATTCCATTGCTCATATGCATATGATTCCTTGTTGTGATATTAAGTCCATGTTTGCCACTAATCCATCTCTCATGTTTGTATATTGCCATGTTGTAATATTTGCAGAAACTATGGACAGAGACTTAGAAAAAGAAGAGTTGTTGGGGGGATATAATCCGCGACGGAGGTGATCCCTTGTCGTTTCTCAATGACACCGATGGTCAGGAAGGAGAGGATGACGGCTCCGGTGATCCAACAATGGAGGAGGAAGAAGATCATGATGGCTCCGGTGACCGAATGGCGGAGGAAGGAGATCATGACGGCTCCGGTGACCGAACGGAGGAGGGAGCCTTAACTGTTGCAAAGTCCGATGAGGTATTTATATATAGTAATTAAGCCTGTGCTGACTTGATGCATTAAATGTTTTGTATGTACATATATTAACGCTTCTTTCTTCTTTTAGCCCTCCGGATCGAGCCAAACTTCGTAAGGAGACGAGGCCCGAAGAAAAGGTTGCGCTAGGAAGAAAGGTTCACGATCACAGAAGTCGCGAAAGATGGCCAACCGATTGCTCCCAAGCGGACCAAGGAAACATTTGTACATCAGTGCGGAGTTGTTGTTAGGGACAGCGTCCCGATCAGCATCCAAGAATGGAATAAGAAGAAGGACCCTGAAGTTTCTGATGTCCAGGATAGACTGAAAGATGATCTTTGGACCTCGCTGATGACAAATTTCAGCCTACCGCCAGAGGAGGATCCGAATAACCCAGTTATAGAGCGAAAGGTCAAGGAATTTGCTCTTAAGAAGATCACAGAACTATTCAAGAACTAGAAGAAAGAGTTGAACAAAAAGTTTGTCGAGAAAGACGAGACTCCAGAATTCATCGATTGATATGAGAAGATAAGAGATCACTGGCCCGCATTTGTGGCCTTCAAGAAATTGGAGAAGGGTAAGCAAAGGTCACTGACAAACAAGCAAAATGCTGCAAAGAAGAAGTATCACCATACCACGGGGTCAGGTGGCTATAGCAAAGCCCGACCGTTGTGGGACAAAGCTGAGCAAGACGTGCTTGCTAAAGGGGTCCAACCAGTGACATTGCACTGGCCAAATCGGGCAAGGACTTGGTTCTTCGGGGTTGGGGGAACTTTGGACCCAGAATCAGGGAAGTGTGTTTGGACAAAGGATCAACTTGCAATACCCATCAAAAAGCTTGAGAAAGCAATCAAGATAGCGCAGGAAGGGACGTTCATTCCCGACAGAGAGAAGGACGAGCTGACAGAGGCCCTCGGGAATCCTAAACACCCTGGATGAACACGCGGCACATCAGGCTCCATTTCGTGGGTGCATGGGTTTCCCGACAGCGGTGGTTATAGCAGCCGAGAGATAAAGAAGAAAGAGGAAGCAAGCGAAATGCAGAAGCTCAGTGCAAGATTAGCGAAACTAGAGGAACTTGAGAGCCAGTGAGCTACCGGCCAACCATCTCAGCGGCACGAAGATCCTTCCTTCGACACTGCCCCAGAAGCTACCCCACCATCTCAGCGGAGAAGCAGTGTGGCTTCCACAAAGCTCGTTCAGCCTGATTTCACGGCTCCTCGCTACCCCGTGGATAGTATCATGGAGGCTGAACATTGTGTGCTAATGGCGAAATGCCAGAATCTGGTCTTGAAGGCGGTGGTCGGCTCTGTTTTACCTCCTCGAGCTGAGGGAACTTTCCATTGCCGTCCGATTCCACATGGCTATGCTGTTGTCATGATGGATGAAATAATGGACGGATTTGAGGGGCTGGAGCTTGACTACCCTACAGGTGAAGGGGATATTCTTATGGAAAATTCTTTAGGGAGTACATGTCTATGGAGAAAGGAGAACATCAAGCTTCCAAACTGGACGCCACCTCCGCAGACTCAGCTGGACAAGGCCCCTCAGCAGACTCCTCACAGTCCAGCTCAGTTGCCTGAGTCATCTCTGGCGCGTGAGCTGTCTCCGCCGCCTCAGCCGCCGTCTCCGACGGAGGAGGCCCCTCAGCAGAGTCCTCTTCCTCCTCCGCCTCCTCTGGCGCGTCAGCAGATTCCGCCTCCTCTGACGCGTCAGCGGACTCCGCCGCCTCAGCAACGATGGAAGAGAGCCGTCGCCGCTCCGGCGGCTAGCAGTACAACAGGCGGGAAGAAATTCAAATTTGGTCCAAGCCTCAAGCCTCTTCCAAAGTTACCATATGAGAGGACTGACGAGGAAAACAAGGACATCGTGGATGCCGAAGTGAGGGCCCATTTTGAACCGAAACGTCCACCTCCGAATGAAACAGTAGATCCGGTGAAAGTGAAGTGCACTCTGGATGCCCTTAAGCGACCACCACAGCCTCCTCCGCAATCACACTATGATCGCTGTATTGGAAAGACATATGGTGAAGCGCGGTGGTCGGGAAGTACTACCAGTGCTGCAAGACGAAGTGGGAAAAAAATTCCTCAGCTCGGCGAACAGGAGAAGCAATCGTGCCCCCTGCTCAAGGTGTCTAGCGATATCGCTAATCATCCGGGGCTACTGCCCGGTACCACTCTTGGTGATTACATGGGTGATGATGTACAATTTGAAACGGCTGAGGTAGTAGAGCAATTTAGATACAAGCACGGGAAGCCTCTCGTCAAACGTGATCAGCTCTCACATCTACCAACGATGATGCAAAGATTGCATGAATGGTACTTGGAAACGTGCAGGAAGTCTGGGACCGACAGTCTGATGCTGGGAATTAAAGATGAGCACGACTTCATTGGAGTCGACCTGATGCCGGTTGAATTTGTGGAATTATTTCATTTATTCAATCAACAGGCCCTCGACAAACAACTCATGACTTGCTACTGTCTGTAAGTATTATTTCTGTAATTAAGTCTCTAGCTCAGCTCGTTCATTGCATGTATATATAATCATCCTCACTATATATATTATGCAGATGAAGATCGTCGAATGCAAAAGAGGACAAATCTATGACATTGGGTTCATTAGCCCAAATACCGTAAATGAATGGTCAGTAAAAAAGAGAGCCAAAGATACCGAGAAAAACTTGCTAAAAGCGTTCCTTCGACATCAAAACAAAAGGGAAATACTCTTTCCTTACAACTTCCAATGAGTGTTACTGTCTTGTGCATATTCGGTTTCGCTTATTCGAGGTTAAGTGTAATTGATGAGTTATGCGTGCGCAGGTTCCACTTTATTCTGCTATCCATAAAGCTTGACGGGGCAGTAGTAACTGTCTTAGACTCAAGACGTAAAGATCAAAAGGAGTGGGTGGACATGAGTGAAATGCTCCAGAGGTATGTTCAATCATTATCGCACCATATCGATCGGCAACTTTCGTTCAGTTCCTGATATCAAGTAATCATTTTCTTTGTCGGGCAAGGTTTGGAAAACATTCACTGGAATGGTCCCGGGTCTAAAGAAGGAGCTAAAATTTACACAGCCCAGAGTAAGTAGTTCTAGCTAGTTCCGTGCATCTCTCATTGATTCTAGTTTCATCAATACCATTATCATGCTTGATTATCAGTTTGATTGAACTCTATTCTCGTAAAGTGCTTGTGGCAGGCACCCAGGACTAATTAATGTGGATACTATGTTTGCGAGTTCATTCGCAACTCGACCCTTGAGCGGGGCTTCTCTGACAAACAATTTGAAGTACGTAAACAATATTCACCATTCTTTTTTATTACCATCATTTGTGTTGAGTTTCATTCATATATATGTATTGACCCCTTCTTTAAATTAGATCTGGCGGATGCGGGATGAACTCCTACCACATTATCGCATACGAGCAATTCAAGAGGAATTGGCGGGATTCTTTTTTAACCACGTCATACGTAAAGACGGAGAATACCATATGGAATTGGAAATGGATCTTAGGTAGATAATGTTAGCGATTGTAAGAGATGTTATATTGTATATATGTAATAGCATCGGATAGATATACAAAAACTTGTTGTTCAACCAAGCACGGAGAAAGAGAGGTCACTTCTCTCTATGTATAAGTTCATGATGATGTTGTGTAATTAATGGTTCCTTCATTTGCTTACTAGCTAGCGTGGAGTTCTCACTATATGTAGTAGCTACCGTCGACCAAGCACGCAGAAAGAGAGGTCACTTCTCTCTATATGTAGTAGATAGCTAACACAATATGAAACCCCTAAACCCCCCCTTTCAAAAAAAAACCCCAGCGCCTGCGAGCTGCTGATGCGTGGCTGCCTTTTAGTCCCGGTTGGTGTTACCAACCGGGACTAAAGGTCCTCCTGCCTGGGCGCCCCACAGCAGCCACGTGGAGCTGCTTTAGTCCCGGTTCATAAGCCAACCGGGACTAAAAGTAAGGGGCATTAGTCCCGATCGTTTTGTCCCGGTTGCAGAACCGGGACTAAAGGCCCTCTGAAACCGGGACTAGTGCCCTGTTTTCTACTAGTGTGAGCTTTTTCAGTATTTCCTTTTATTTTGATTGGAACATAGAAGTAAAGAAGCAAAAACTCAAACTAAACTTTATTATATAACTCTCACTCAATTACATAGATAGATAGATCACGAAACTAGCACTCGAAAAATAGATTATACTAAACTTTTATTCAACTAAATCATGAAATAGCTAGGGATCGAACTAAGATAGGTAAGGGTAATAAAAGTGATGGTGATATGATACCGGGGCATCTCCCCCAAGCTTGTCACAAGCCGAGGAGAGTGCCAATACCCGTGTACTCAAGTCTCCTTTGGTGGGGAAGATGATGGAGGCGGTGGTGATGAGGTAGTAGCGTCACACTTTAGGCTCAATAGGTACTCCAATCTATGAATGATGCTCCGGAGGGCGATGATTTGCTCTTGTAACAGAATATTTTCGCGAGTGAGATATTTATTTTGAACACAAACCATTTCAAAGGCCCTAAAGGCTTCAATTTCAGTAGGGGTGGGATGATTGTAGTATGTGATACGTCTCCAACGTATTTATAATTTTTGATTGTTCCATGCTATTATATTATCTGCTATGGATGTTTTATATGCATTAATATGCTATTTTATATTATTTTTGGGACTAACTTATTAACCTAGAGCCCAGTGCCAGTTTCTGTTTTTTCCTTGTTTTTGACTTTTACAGAAAAGGAATATCAACCGGAGTCCAAACGTAATAAAACTTTACGATGATTTTTCTTGGACCAGAAGAGACCCATAAGACTTGGAGAGAGGGCCAGAAGATTCCCGAGGAGGCCACAAGTCCTTAGGGCGCGCCCCAAGGGCGGGGGCGCCCCCTGGCTTGTGGGCCCCTTGGGAGTCCCCTAACCCTAATTCCAGCTCTATATATTCTCAAATATTCCCCAAACATCAGAAGCGTCCACCAAAATACTTTTCCACTGCCGCAAGCCTCTGTTCCCGTGAGATACCATCTTGGGGCCTTTTCGGGCACTCTGCAGGAGGGGGATTCGATCATGGAGGGTCTCTACATCAACCTTGCTGCCCTTCTGATGAAGCGTGAGTAGTTTATGATGCGTGCGTAGGTCACCATAGACCTACGGGTCCATAGGTAGTAGCTAGATGCCTTCTTCTTTCTTTTTGATTCTCAATACAATGGTCACTTGGCGATCTATTTGATGTAATGGCTTTTTGTGGTGTGTTTGTTGGGATCCGATGAAGTTTGAGTGTATGATCAGATCTATGTCCATGAATATTATTTGAGTCTTCTTTGCTCTCTTATACGCATCATTATTTATAGCATCGTATTTCTTCTCCGAATCTTTGGTTTAGTTAGGACAACTAGATTTATTTTTCTAGCAATGGGAAGAGGTGCTTTGTGATGGGTTCGATCTTGCGGTGTCCTCACCTAGTGAAAGAAGGGGTAGCGAGGCTCGTATGTGAAATTGCTATTAAGGATAAAAAGATGGAGGTCTATTCCTACATGAATAGATCTTGTCTACATCATGTCATCGTTCTTATTGCATTACTCCGTTTCTCCATGAACTTAATACACTAGATGCATGCTGGATAGCGGTCGATGTGTGGAGTAATAGTAGTAGATGCAGGCAGGATTCGGTCTACTAATCTTGGACGTGATGCCTATATTCATGATCATTTCCTTGGATATCGTCATAATTATTTGATCTTCTATAAATTGCCCAACAGTAATTTGTTTACCCACCGTATGCTATTTTCTCGAGAGAAGCCACTAGTGAAATCTACGGCCCCCGGGTCTATCTTTTATCATATTGCTTTCAGATCTATCTTTTATCGTATTTGTTTTAAGATCTATTATTCCAAAAACCCAAAAATACCTTGCTGCACTTTTTCTTTACTTATTTTATTTCGCATTTTATTCAGATCTATTTATCCAATCTTATACAAAACAATTTATATTTTTACCGCGGAGGGATTGACAACCCCTCTTATGCGTTGGGTTGCAAGTATTTGTTCTTTGTGTGCAGGTACCGTTTACATAGTGTTGCTTGGTTCTCCTACTAGATTAATAACCTTGGTTTCATAACTGAGGGAAATACCTACCGTAGCTATACTACATCATTCCTTCCTCTTTGTGGAAATACCGACGCAGTTTAAAGCCACATAAAAAGGAATTTCTGGCACCGTTGCCGGGGAGGATCAAGTCAATATAGTCTCCCGTCAACTTGCCAATTTCTGGCGTCATTGCCGGGGAGACATCATCAACATCTATCAGGTTCCTAATCACAAATCTCATATCATTGCAATTTACATCATTTTCCATTTTCCTCTCGTTTTCATCTCCCCCACTTCACAAAAACTTGCCTTTTTATTCGCCTTCTTTTTCGTTCACCTTTTTCTCGTCAGATCTTTTGTTTGAGTGTGATCTTGCTTGCCTACTTTGTTGTTATGGCTAGTTCCTCCTCTATTTCATGTACTCCCGAGAATGAGGTTCTTAATTTAAAACAAAGGGGAGGGGAGAATCTAAAAGATGCTTGGTATAGAATTTGCAATGCTCATAATAGATCTATTCGTAAGCAATCTACCATTATTCTTCTTCGTAGTTTTTATGTGGGCATTACCACTTGGTATAGATTCATCCTTGATATGATTACCGGTGGAAATTTCTTGATGTGTCCATCTTTGGATGCTTTTAATGCTATGGGAGATCTAGTGGGTGCGACTCTTATGATTGTGTTTTTTATGTTTTAATTAGTGTTTTTGCCAAGTAAAGCCTTTGGGATCATGTTGGGTGATAGTTGATTTGATCTTGTTGAAAAACAGAAAGTTTTGCATCCAGTAGCAGAATTTTCAAAATTCACAGAACTGACAAAAAATTCGGAAATTTTTACAAAATATTGATATAGAAATTGCCTACGTTTTCCTATTTTTTAAGAATTTTTGGAGTTATGGAAGTATGGACAAAGTCCAGATTACTACAGACTGTTCTGTTTTTGATAGATTCTGTTTTCTTTGCATTGTGTGCTTATTTTGATGAATCTATAAATTGTATTGGATGGTATAAGCCATGAAAAAGCTGGAATATAGTAGGTATAATTAAATAATAAAATATGAATGGGTTTGGAACAGTACTTATAGTGGTGATTTGCTTTATTATACTAACGGATCTCACGAAGGTTTTGTTAAGTTTTGTGTGATTGAAGTTTTCAAGTTTTGGGTGAGATCACAATGGACGAAGGAATAAGGAGTGAAAAGAGCCGAAGCTTGGGGATGCCCATGGCACCCCAATTAATATTCAAGGAGAACCAAGAAACTAAGCTTGGGGATGCCCATGGCACCACAAGTTAATATTCCAGGAGAACCAAGCAACTAAGCTTGGGGATACCCCGGAAGGCATCCTCTCTTTCTTCTAACGACCATCGGTAATTTTACTTGGAGCTATATTTTTATTCATCACATATCATGAGTTTTGCTTGGAGCGTCTTGTACTATATGAGTCTTTCCTTGTTTTGCTTTTTAGTTTGTCACAGTTATCCTTGCTGGACACACCTATTTGAGAGAGCCAAAATGATGCTATGATTTGCTAGAATTGCTCTATGTGCTTCACTTAAATTTTTTGAGCTATGGAATTACTCTAGTGTTTCACTTCTATCTTTTTGAGCATGATGTGCTTTAATTTTTTTGAAGAAATACTCTCATGCTTCACT
The DNA here is from genome assembly GCA_011799875.1 of Thinopyrum elongatum. Taxonomy (NCBI): domain Eukaryota; kingdom Viridiplantae; phylum Streptophyta; class Magnoliopsida; order Poales; family Poaceae; genus Thinopyrum; species Thinopyrum elongatum. The sequence goes on along the minus strand of CM022303.1, from coordinate 606,700,752 downwards.
TAGATTTATTTGAGAGTTAGTAAATTTTTTGAAGAAATTCTCTCATGCTTCACTTATATTATTTTGAGAGATGAAATTTTTTATACTCATGTTCTTCACTTAAATTTGTTTGAGCTTGTCAAAAGCAATTGCAATATATGAAACTAGTTCCGAAGTGATAGATATTTAAAAGGGATATAATAAAAAACTTTCATGAAGATCATTGGATAAAATAAACTTGATTCTTTGTAATAGTTTTGAGATATGATGATAGTAATATGTGAGTTATGTTGGTAAGTAATTTTGGTTTAGTAAGAATATTTTTGTTAAGGTTTGTGATTCCCTATGCAAGCATGAAAGTCAATACTTATGCAATGAAATTACATCCACTCATACAACGAGGTGCTATACAAACGGTTTTTAACCCCTTTTCGTGACGACATTTGGAACCGTCGCCAAGTGAGTGTGGGTGATAGAGGGGTCCTTCCCACACGACCCAGAAACCGTCGGGGATAGGCCCTCCGACCACACACGCTTGGCAAAATGAGGTCATATGCGACGGGTGAGCGATCAAATACGATTATACATATAGTTGTATTAAAAAATAATACAATTATACAGGCAAAATTGTTTCCAGTCGTAAGTACATCCCACACAATCAGTCCCCGCTAAATGTTTCTGTTCGTATGTACATTCCACACAGTCAATCCAAGGAATACGTTTCCGTTAGTATATACATCCCACACAGTCAATCCAAGAAGTACGTTTTCATTCGTATATACATCCCACACAGTCACTCCAAGAAAAATGTTTCCATTCACATGTACATCACACACAATTTTCCCCATTAAATCGTTTGTGATAGCGGGGCCATTGCAGACGATATTAACAATTTTACCGTTTGCGTTATTGAATGCATTACACATGGTGTGTAGAAGAAACCGTGTGGCATAGGCTGTCCATCACACATACTTTTTATGTGGTAAACATTTGTGCAAGGTGGCCTAACGCAAACAGTTTTCAAGAGGAAGTTGTGTGTGATTGTTCATTGATCCAACACGGTTTATTCCTAGAAACTGTGTGCGTTGCCTGAGGTCATCGCCCACTGTGTTTTCTCAATAACCGTTTGCAATAGAAAAACCCAATTAGCAGGCTAATCGGCCTATTATTAATAATCCATTTATTACTCTAATTGACATTTCATATTAAGCACACAATATATTACATTTTCATATTAAGGAAGCAGGATTTCATAATTGAAATACATTAGAGTACAACATCATATAGCTTCAACATTCAGCTACCCCATTACACAACTGCACCAGCACCAAGTTTCACATGCAACATCTATAACCTTTCGAAATTAGCATCATAGACGGTACATAGACAAATGAATCTCATCTGGAAAACTGCTGAAGCGGAACGCGAATATTGAGCCTTCATTGATGTTGAAGGTCTTTGCAACTTTAGGCCAGTGCCTGTGGATGATTGACCGTCCATCCTTCATCCTCTTCAGGAACACTTCAATATTGAACCATGGGTGTTGTATGAATACCTTCCTCGCCTCCTGACCATATAGGTGATTTGAAAGGTAATCATCAGTGAACTGCTTTGGAAAGGCCTGAAAACAAGGATATGCATAAATATCTTCTCGAGATTTGAAATGGCGCAAAGGAATTAAAAAGACAATGTATAACAGTTAGTACCATCCTGTAGTGAACTGATGTCTTCTTCATTGTGCAGGCAAAGATCTTGCTATTTTTTGTCGCTAATTTCTTTATCCTAACAATCTTTCTGAGTTTCTTGACTTGACTGATATTCATGGACAACTCTTTTCCCCATATGCAAAAAGGGTCAAACAGTGGGTCAAGACCTCTGACAGCAGGACCTACATGTGCAAGACCAAATTGTTAAAAACCTAAATATTAGAATGGTTCCTGCAATTGCACAATAATGTGCTATTAGACAAAGGACCATGCATGTGCAAACCTCGAATGTAAACCTCAGTGCTTCCCATTGTTTCCCTGCAACACATATAAGGTAGTTAGTGATCAGGTTAAGTGAGGGTTCGCATTCTATCAGTAAAATATGTTGATGAAAAATAAGCACATTGCGGATTCATCACATTAATTTGAGACACATGGAAAACCCATTTATGCAAACCAAGCATGATTAAGAACTAGGAAATATAGCAATTGTACATGTTTCTCATGTATTAATTGCAGCCAAATTCGATTTATTCCTCACATGCACAACAATACAAAATTCTACCCACGACAATTGGACATCGCATTCCAGAATTGAACCAAGCAGTTAACTAAACACCACAACAAATGAACCAAACATTAATTGAGCACCACATTGCACAATATAACATACTCCTAATAGAAGATCAGACAGTTAACCAAACCAAGCATGCTTAACAACTTGGAAATATAGCAATTATATTTGTTTCTCATGTATTTAGTACAGCCAAATTTGATTTATTTCTCACTTGGTATATAATAACAAAATGCACCCACAATAATTGAACATCGCATTGCAGAATTGAACCAAACAGTTAACTAAACACCACAACAAATGAACCAAACGTTAACTAAGCACCACATTGCACAATATATAACATACTAGAAGATCAGACAGTTAACCAAACAAAGCATGCTTGACAACATGGAAATAAAGCAATTGTATTTGTTTCTCATGCATTTTGTAAAGATAAATTCGATTTATTTCTCACATGAAAGACAATACAAAATTGCACCCTGAAGAATTGAACATCACATTTGCAGAATTGAACCAAACAGTTAACTGAACATGACAAATAATTAACAAAATAGTTAATAAGTGAGCACCACATTGCATGACATATAGAACATATACACAAGAGCAAAAAATTTCGTGGTAAAAGTAGATAGGACAATTCACTAGAATTTGTTAAGGAAAGGCAGGAGAAGCACATGCAACGGGTAAACCGAGCATGCTTAACTGGCGTAGCTAGCAAACAGAACATAGGTCCTTATAGTGAGCTAATAACACAAGCTACTCCTCATCGTCAGAGATATCGATGATGATTGGCTCCTTGGACATGAAAGAGGGCGAGGCCTCCATGTCGTGGGTGCCCTCGTCGTAGTGGTGAGTTGCCTGAGCCACTCCGGGCACCAACCTGCTGGCTCTCGAGTTGAGGTAAGCACGGGTACGCTGAGAAAACACGTCGTAGTCTTCGTCGAAGGCACCGACAATGGCCTCGAGAAAACACCACGATCTGTCGTTCAAAGCAGCCAACCGCATCATGGCATCGACGCGCGAGGCGTCGACAGTGGCCTCGACAGCGAGGTGCTCCTCCAAGATCTGGGGGTCGGCAAGAATGGCAGCCATCGCGACCTCATCCGCGCATGCGGCCGCGATTTTCTTCTCTGCTGCCAAATGCTCCTTGAGCTCCTGGCTATACTGCGTGCACCATGGCTTAGGCGGCACTTATTTGGGGGAGGGGTCGTTGATTTGGGTGGAAGGTGTCGCACCGGCGGTCGGGGCATGTGGGATGTGGAAGGAGGAGGAGGATGGGGGTCGGGTGTGAATTACCTGCCTGGATCGACGAGGCCGAGCAACATGTAGGAGGGTCGCCGACAAGGAGGCGGCGCTGCAAGAAAGGAGTGAAGGTTTCAACTTGGAAACGAAGGGGGAAATAGGGGAAATTTGGCTTTTGGTAAGGGGGAGGGGGCGGGGAGGTAGATATTTCCGCGGAAGCCGAAAATTTTGGATCGGTGCAGTGAAAAAACTGGCGCGCAAAGTGTCATCAGACACGGTCCCTTATTCAGAACTGTGTACGATATGTGAACATCACAAATGATTCATATAGCTTACCCCGTATGTGATGAGTTTGAACGTGCAAATTTTGGACCGAATTTCCCCGGTTATGATATGTCTCCAACGTATCTATAATTTTTTATTGTTCCATGCTATTATATTATCTGTTTTTGATGTTTTATATGCGTTTATATGCTATTTTATATTATTTTTGGGACTAACCTATTAACCTAGAGCCCAGTGCTAGTTTCTATTTTTTCCTTGATTTTGAGCCTCGCAGAAAAGGAATACCAAATGGAATAAAACTTCATGATGATTTTTCTTGGACCAGAAGACACCCAGGGGACTTGGAGTCCAAGACAGAAGAGCCGCGAGGCGGCGACAAGGGTGGAGGGCGCGCCCTAGGGGGGCGCGCCCCCTGCCTTGTGGGCCCCTCGGTACTCCTCTGACCTAGCCCTTCCTCCTATATATTCACAAATATTCCAGAACCACTAGAGGCATCCACGAAAACACTTTTCTACCGCCGCAACCTTCTGTACCCGTGAGATCCCATCTGGGGACCTTTTCTGGCACCCTGCCGGTGGGTGATTCGATCACGGAGGGCTTCTACATCAACACCATTGCCCTTCCGATGAAGCGTGAGTAGTTTACCTCAGACCTACGAGTCCATAGCTAGTAGCTAGATGGCTTCTTCTCTCTCTTTGATTCTCAATACAATGTTCTCCTTGATTTTCTTGGAGATCTATCTGATGTAATCTTCTTTTGCGGTGTGTTTGTCGAGATCCGATGAATTGTGGATTTATGATCAGCTTATCTATGAATATTATTTGAATCTTCTCTGAGTTCTTTTATGCATGATTTACTATCTTTGTATTTCTCTTCGAATTATCGGTTTGGTTTGGCCAACTAGATTGGTTTTTCTTGCAATGGGAGAGGTGCTTAGCTTTGGGTTCAATCTTGCGGTGTCCTCACCCAGTGACAGTAGGGGCAGCGAGGCACGTATTGTATTGTTGCCATCGAGGATAAAAAGATGGGGTTTTCATCATATTGCTTGAGTTAATTCCTCTACATCATGTCATCTTATTTAAAGCGTTACTCTGTTCTTTATGAACTTAATACTCGATGTAGGTAGGAGTCGGTCGATGTGTGGAGTAATAGTGGTAGATGCAGGCAGGAGTCGGTCTACTTGACACGGACGTGATGCCTATATGCATAATAATTGCCTTGGATATCGTTATAACTTTGCGCTTTTCTATCAATTGCTCGACAGTAATTTGTTCACCCACCGTATTATTTGCCTTCATGAGAGAAGCCTCTAGTGAAAACTATGGCCCCCGGGTCTATTTTCCATCATATTACTTTCCGATCTACTATTTTGCAATCTTTTATTTTAGATCTATATACCAAAAAAACCAAAAATATTTTATCTTTTGTTTATCTATCTCTATTAGATCTCACTTTTGCAATTGACCGTGAAGAGATTGACAACCCGTTTATCGCGTTGGGTGCAAGTGTTTTATTGTTTGTGCAGGTGTTGGTGATTTGTGCGTTCTTCTCCTACTGGATTGATACCTTGTTTCTTAACTGAGGAAATACTTATCTCTACTGTGCTGCATCACCCTTTCCTCTTCAAGGGAAAAACCAACGCAAGCTCAAGAAGTAGCAGGTTACAGTGGTCATCCACATCATTGCATAATTTGGGTACACAAAGGAGACCAGCACACCCTCACTTCTTAATCGGGCAAGTTCAGCAATTAAATAGAGCTAGCTGACCTAAACATTACTCTAACACAAATTAAAGACCGGTGCTCTTAATTAAACAAAACAAAGAGTACTACACCGGCTAGTGCTCATCGATCTTTGCCACCTCCTCCATGTCCAGCTCGCGCCCGACAATCTCCTGGGGAAGGGGCTCCATGGCATCCATCACACCATACTCGGCAAGCATCTCTCCATCCACGTCTGCCATCTCTTTGGAAAAGGCCGCCATGAGCTGGGCGTGGGCGGCTGCGATCTGGGCTTGGACGGGCTCCGTCGTGGCAAGGTATGCCGCGGAGGAACGGACGGTTGCTCGAACGCTCTCGGCGATTGCCAACTCTTCGACCGTGGGTTGCCGGCCGTTGTCGGAGAAGCTTCGTTCGATTTGTGCGGTGACCGCCAGGAGCTAGGCGTGGGCGGCCTCGACATTGTCGTGGGTGGCCTCCATCAGGGCTAAGGCCGCCGCTGCGGAACGAACAGCTGCTGTGACTCTCTCGCCAGTTGCTATCCCCGAGGCAAATGTTGCTACTGCCACTTGAGAAGCAACAGTGGCCGTTTGGGTTGCCTTGGCCACCTGGTCGCAGATTGCGGCCGCGCTCATGCAGCTTGTTAGCACGCGCATGGCGGCTGCGGCCGCACTGTCACCGAAGTGGGCCGCCGAAGTCACCAATGCACCTTCTCGCGTAAGCCATATGCGTACTATACTCCAACGGTGCTCCAAGATATTTTGTACTGCATCTCACACGGTTGGTGATAAAAAATTGTGTGCGATCTACTTGATTTTTTGTCTTGATTTGAATTACATAATAGGGTCACAGTGGCAAAGGAGGGTGTTTGAATTGCTAGAACTTTTATCTGCAATGAACATGCAACTATAGGTGTGTCGTCAAAAAATTGGAATTATTTAGGGTTCGTTTGGACATTTTTATATATTAACTTGGTTTTCTAGCCATTTCAGGTGCACAATTCAAAATTAAACTACAAGCACATGCTCCGGTGCACCAAAATGAGTTGTAAAATCATATATGTGTCCATGGGTTTATGCTTATGTCCCATGCAAGAAATGGGGATGAATTTCAAACACCACGGCACCGTGGCTCTCCGGTAAATGTTGAGGTACTTGCTTTTGTTATTCTAGTAAATCCAAGACTCGTCTAAAATTCATGAACCTTGGCATGCTATCATGGAATGGCATCAACATGCTGGGGTAAAAAATAGTGTCCCATTTGGGGCAGGTTATGGTATAAGCCTCTCACAAACCAGAGCTTCTCACAAGAAGCCTCATGGTTCCGGTAGGGAAACATGTCACCTTTATGGAAAAAACGATATTCGTCGCCTCTTCTTACTTTCAAATTTTTTCTAGTGTCAACATAGAACAACAGGAGTGTTGTGTCAATTTTTGGATTTTTCGGGGTTCGCTTGGGCATATTTGTACATTAACTGGGTTTTCTAGGCATTTTATGTGCATAATTCAAATTTGAACTATATGCACATGCTCCAGTGCAGAAAAATGGGTTGACATATCAAATGTGTGTCCTTGGGTGCATGATTAGGTCCCATGCAAGAAATGGGAATGAATTTCAAACACCAGGGCACTGTTGATTGCCGGCAAAACATTGAGATACTTTGTTTTTAAATTCTAGTAAATCCAAAACTCGTCTGAAATTCATGAAACTTGGCATGCTATCATGGAATGGCACCCGACATGCTGTGGTATTTTTCGTGTCAATTTTGAGAGAAGGCGCACTTGAATAACAACCAACAAAGGCATTTTGAAACAAATAGCTGCCACTTTAACATCTCAAATGTTTTGTATAATTTAAATCATGTGCGTTCCGTTAACCATTCACGTGACGCCATGTGTCACTCTTTTAATGGCTAGGACGTGCCATGCAGACAGCTGCTTGACTGAACGGGAGGCGTGCGAGCGCAGTCCGCTGCGCAAGCTGACCGAGAGGCATGCAAGCTGTCCTCCAATGCGCAGGCTCACCGGGAAGCATGCGAGCTGTACGTTGCGCAGGCTCACTGGGAAGCGAGCCCTTTGACTTCCATGGCCGCCCGCCTTGCTCGCATCCTCTCCATTAATGGCCCGAGCCACTGTTTAATATGGGTGGCCTTACTGTTCGCCTCCCATTCCCCTCCCGCAGACCTCCACCAACGCCATGGCACAGAAGGATCATCTGCCACTAGTCTTCCAGTTTGGTGAAGTCGACTCCGAGACGGAGGAGATAGAAAATAAGGAGGAATGGGGCCTCATGGACATGGCGTTGAACGAGCTGGCCGCGGCGGTTCCTGCCCCCGCGCCCATCCCAGCTCCCATCCCCGCGCCCGTGCCAGCAACCATCCCCGTAGCATTGACGGGCTGGTCGCCGAGCACTATCGCAGAGCTGGAAGCCACAGGCGTCAGCGAGGTCTCCGCGGACCTGCGCGAGCTCGTGTACATGCCAGAGCCAGCGCCCGTGCCCGTGCCCGTGCGCGCGCCCCCCTCAGCGGCATGGGACGTCGCCGTCGACCGCTACCTCGCAGCGCCGCGAGTTGCCGTCCTCGACGTCTTCCAACCTATCTGGCGTGTTCGTGGTGCTCTCCTTGCTGCTGGAGCTGCTGGAACGCCCCTGCCTCGCCAGAATCCTCAACTCCGACGACCTTCCTCCGCTGACGCCTCTGGAGACGACCACTGCGACGCCGTTCGTCCACCTCCGACCGAGCTATTGGTACGTGCGAGTTCACCGTGAAGTGCCTCGTCCATCCATGCATTCGACGGCGGCCGCCGTGGCCTCCTCGCTGGAGAACCACCGGCGACAGAGCCGTCGCCCTCTATTTCTCTCTCTCTCTCCACTAACCCTGATAGTGGGTCCCACCCATCAGCCTCTCTCTCACTCCCTCGAAGCGGTACAAGTGGAAGCGTATTTCTGAAATACGTCTTCGACATCATGCCCTCTCTGGTTATTTTCTAAATTCATTTTAATTCAGAAAATTGACCTAACTTTTACCTGCTCTAACTTTTATTCTATAAGTCCAAATCAGTTGATTCTTTTTGCATTGGCTTTGTCTTGAAATCCTCTATCAGAATGCAAAAGATGAGATTTTTGCTTGCTGTAAATATTTTCTGGTGCATTTAAATGTGTTATGTGACATTTTCTTTTTGCTATTTTAATTATTTTCAGAAGGAACTTGCTGCCTTTAGGAGAACCAGGAGGATTATGACCCTCCTCTGCACTAAGTCAAGCCATCACAAATATTTTCAAGAATGACATTTTAATGATTATGATTTTCACTTGAATATGGTCCCATATAATGCATGTAGAAAATTAAAATAACATCACTTGTGCTAGTTTTATTTTCATGCTATGCTAGTTATGTTTTCAGTGGTATTTAAGTTGTTTGGTTAAGGTTGTGCAGTAGGGTAACATGATCATGAGCATGAGTAAGTTCATACCGGCATTATGTTGAAATGGAGCATAGGGATATTGTTGCATTTTCATGGCATACTATGACTCAGAAATATTTCTTTGCAAGTTGAAACCTGATAATAATCCAACTTGAACATGCTGTTGATCGAGTCATGGTGCCACCGAATTGAGCTTCCCAGTGCAACCACATTTGCCTTTATGGGGAGGCCCTTTCTTGGTCTGTTGTTGTGCCTCTCCCTGGTGCCTCCAACTAGGGAAGGTTATGCGATTGCGCTACCCTCGCCCGGTAGGGAGGCATAGCTTTGTGTGCCTGTAGTTGATTTGGTACCATTGTCCCTGTTTGGGACCATTTTGTTTTGCCACGACGATGGCCGTTGGGTGTCACGAGGTGACATCGGGGCCACCCAGGACTTAGCCCAAAGGGGAGTTGGCCGGAGTGGCTGGGAGAGTGTCATGGCAATAGATTGGTTCTGTCGGAACGCCGTTTGTCCACCCAGAATGGGAGTTTGAGGCCATGGTTTCTGTGGTGTGGGTACAGTGTGCTAACCTCTGCAGAGTGTGTTTAATCTATCGATAGCCGCATCCTCGGTCATGGACATAGTTTGTAGTAGGTCACACCATGGATCAACAGAAATATTGAACCTGCACACTAAAGTTATACTTGTGGCACTTGTTATGATGGTGAAGTTGTTGAGACCGTCGAGATGGTTTCTTTTGTGATCCAGAGGCGATCACCGTGGTATGATGATGTTCATGGTTACGAGGTAACCAAGATGGTAAGCAGGTCTGAGAGACCCTGTTTGCAAGCACTATCACTTCATGAGTAGCATGTTAAGTTCTTGCATATAACCTGCTTAATTATCATGTTATTGTTTGCCATTGTTGCTTTATTTGTGTGAGCTTGCGAGTACATTCAAAGTACCCACCTGGCTTGTCATGCCAGTTTCAGGAGAAGCCGTACCAGAGTTGGAGTTGCATCGTTGCATCGTAGTCTAGGCCATGTCCAGACCAGTGTCCCTGTGAGATGGAGTCCTTCTACATCGTCTTTCCCTTGCCACGTAGTTGTATCGTGATGCTTGAGGCCCCCTTTTATGTTCACTAAATAATGTACATATGTGCAGCAACACCGTGTGTGCCGCTTGGCCTCACTATTTGATGTACTATCGAACCTATGTATCAATAAAGCGGTTGTCTTTCCGTACCAAGTTGTTATGTGTTGCCAAAAGACATGATCCATGGGCTGGCAATGCAAGGTAAACCGGTTGCTCTGAGCCGGGGTGCTACAACGCTTGGTATCAGAGCCGCGCTGACTGTAGGATACCCTGGACCGCTAACGCACTAGTTAGACGGTAGTTAGTAGTCCCGAGTGCCGGTAGTGCGTGTTTGCATCTGGTTGTTGCATTACATGCATATAGTTTGTTTTTATTTCAATCCGACTAATGATTGTGAGTGTAGATGGCTCCAGTGCCGTACCCGTACCAGTCTGAGCCAGCATCGTACACTTCTCCGCATCTTCTTCGGAATGTGTGGCGTCGGCTCTACCCTGATGGTGATGACCCGGTGTACCAGGTGTACCGGGAGCGACTGGCAGACTCAGTGTACGAGCACCACGCAGAGGTCACCCTGCACCACAGCTCCGTCACCGGCACCTACACTGGTTCTTCTAGGAGTGGTTTCGCTTCTACCCCCGATCAGGCTCTTCAGTTTGCTGCGTTCGAGGCTCTCGTCGATCTGCGCTACAACGAGGTCCGGATGCAGACTCATCCAGGTTTCTACTACTCCCTGTCCATGTTCGATAATGGACGTATCCGTTTCCCTCCCATTGATCTGGCGTGCGATCGTTCATCTAGCCACCTCTCTCGCTACATCACTGCTAGTTATCTTCTGCTTTTCGAGTTGGCCCGAGAGTTGACTCATACTCGTACAGCTCTTGTTGCCGCTAGATCTGGTTTCGTTCCACCCTCCATTGGGTTTACCCCATATGTTCCTCCAACTACTATTATGCCAGCTACTCCGGTTACCCCTCAGAGTAACTCGGACACCTCGACAGTGACTCCCCACGAGTCTCCTGCTGATTGGACTTTACTTCTCGCTACTCCCGCTGCTCCTATGCTTCAGTCTCACCCAGCACCTGCCCCTGAGGGAGAGCCCTCGAGGCAGCGTCATCGTGTTTCCTTTAACCCGGAGGTTTCCGTTAACATCGTCAGTTCAGGATCCGAGACCGAGTCCGGGGAGATCCCAGCAGGATCAGCGGAGCACTAGTTCTTCAGGAGTAGCTGAGGTTGTCATGTTGATGGGTTGTATGAGTGTAGTCATACTTGTCATGCTATTTCCTTTCATGCATGGGCCTATGCATAATTATGTTGAACTCTTTTTATTATTTGCCTTGGTTTCTCGTCGCTTTCTTTTTCGGACTTTGTCACTTGCTTTTGTTCCCCATTTATGGATGTTGTTCATCTCGATGCTTTGTATTGGGAAACATAAATAGGATGACAAGAGGAGGTAGCAGCAGTCATGCGGGTGATGATACTCCCATTCGTCGCTCAGCCAGACAGGCGGGGCATTCCCCCGAACCATATCAACCACCACCACCTCCTCCACCGCATCCACCTACCACAGAGCAGATTATGCGAATGTTCAAGGAAAGAAGAAACGAAGATTTACTTGAATTACTAATGAGCGTATAGGCTATGGTGGGTTAGAATGGGAATCCGTATGGTAATCACTCCAAGCTGTTAGATTTTCAGAGAAACAAGCCGCCCAGTTTTAGTCAAGTTGTTGATCCTATGGAAGCTGACGATTGGCTGCGGACTATTGAGAAGAAGCTAGAGATTGCTCGCACCGAAGAGATTGACAAGGTTCCATTTGCTACTCACTATCTTGAAGGAGCCGCTGCTATATGGTGGGATAATACTAAGACCATGTGGCCCGTGGATGATGAGATCACTCGGGATAAATTCAAGGACAAGTTCCGCAAGTACCACATTCCTGCCGGTATCATGAAGGTCAAGCAGTGTGAGTTTCTCGCTCTCACCCAAGGAAACCTGTTAGTAAGTGAATATTTGATCAAGTTCAATCACTTGGCTTGTTATTCTCTCTATGATGTGGCCACCGAAGAAAGGAAGATCGACCGATTCCTTGGAGGACTCAATCAGCACCTCCCATGCACACTCAACATGCTCGACTTCCCCGACTTCCAGACTTTGGTGAACAAGGCTCTTATCGCAGAAAGGGAGCACAAGCTTGTCCATGATAACAAGCCAGTTATGACGACCACAAATGCAGGTTCGAGCCCAAGAAGGACGGACAACCAGTTCAGAAGGCTCGTACTTGGCAGCAACCTCAGTTTGAGTTCAAGCCAACATGACAGCAGAATACCAACAAGACCGACAACCGAGTCAAGAATGTTGTGACCAACCCTGTACGAGAGGACTGTCAGCTTAGCAACGCATGCTTCTCTTGTGGACAAACCGGTAACTATGCGAGGCAGTGTCCCAAGAACGGCAAGCCTAATGCACCTCTCAAGCCTCAAGCCAACCACATGGAATCCTTCCCCGAGCAGGAGTTTATCCAAGGTCAAGTGCATCATCTCTTTGCCGAAGAAGCCCAAGAAAACCCTGAAGTGGTCATTGGTATGTTTCCTGTTAATAACATACCTGCAACAATTTTATTTGACTCTGGGCTTCCCATTCTTTTATTTCGCAGAGTTTTGTTGGCCAAAACCAGTTTTCTTGCTCTCTTCTTGAGAAATGTATGATGGTGCAATCCCCGGGATCCATGCTAAAAAAAAATGTGGTATGCCGTGGCTTGGAGATAAATGTTCATGGAGTTGTTTTCCCTGCCACCCTGGTAGCAATTGAATCCGCAAGGTTGGATGTCATACTGGGAATGGATTGGCTGACAAAGCATCAGGTCTGCATCAACTGTGCAACAAGAGAAGTCACCTTAATAAACCCGACAGGCCAAGCAACGAAGTTTGTGGCTCGAAGAACCATGCCCCAAAAGGAAATGATTTTCACAGCCATAACCTCGAGGATGGAATTAATCCCATTGGTTAGTGAGTTTCCAGATGTATTCCCTGAAGAATTGCCAGGAATGCCACCAGATCATGAGCTCGAGTTTGCTATTGATCTCGTGCCCGGGATGGCACCCATATACAAGAAGTATTACTGGATGCCTTCATCCGTGTTAGTTGAGCTGAAAAAGCAACTTGATGAGATGCTCAAGAAAGGGTACATCCGCCCCAGTTCTTCCCCATGGGGATCACATGCCATATTTGTGGACAAGAAAGATGGTAGTCTTCAGATGTGTGTATGTAGACTACCGCCAGCTCAATGTTGTCACTATCAAGAACAAGTACCCGCTCCCCAGAATTGATGATTTGTTCAATCAACTGAATGGAGCTCAAATCTTTTCCAAGATTGATTTAAGGACCGGGTACCATCAACTCAAGATCACGAAGGAAGATAGTCCTAAGACCGCATTCACCACTCACTATGGTCTGTATGAATATACATTCATGTCTTTCGGTCTGACCAATGCCCCTGCTTTCTTCATGCATATGATGAACAAAGTGTTCATGGACTTCTTGGACAAGTTCGTGGTGGTCTTCATCGACAATATTCTTATATACTCTAAAGGAGAAGAAGAGCATAAACAACACCTCTGAGCAGTATTGCAAAGGCTCCGTGACCACCAGTTATATGCAAAATTCAGCAAGTGTGGAGTGGGATTTATTGGGGCATATTCTCTTTGCCGAAGGAATAGCAGTGGATCCAAGTAAAGTCAAGGATGTGCTAAAATGGCCAGCACCAACGATGGTAACCGAGATCAGGAGTTTTCTGGGACTTGCTGGTTATTACGGTCGATTCATTGAAGGCTTTTCCAAGATTGCTAAACCAATGACAGAACTACTCAAGAAGTACCAAAAGTTCGTATGGTCTGAAGATTGTGAGAAGAGCTTTAATGAATTGACACTAGTGGAAATAGTGCTAGCCACAACTTACGTTGGTGGCGCGCCATTTACAACCAACACCACCACTATTTTTTTCAAATAGTGGTGGCGTTGGCTTATTTGGTACGACATTAGTAGGGGCATAGTGGTGGCGTGGGAACACAAGGTAACGTCAGAAGTATATGGGATCAACAATTTGTTCCGGGCGTAATATAGTGCTGTCGTGGAATAGCAAGGAACGCCAGCACTATTATATTTAGTTGTGGCGTGCTATTGGTTCCTACGCCAGTATTGTTATTTTGTCAATGCCACCATTCTTATATTTTTTATAGTATATTATAGTTTACTTTTATTAAATTTCTATTACTTTTAAATGGAAATAATGACATTTTTTAAATATGTAGTTTGAGACTTTAAATTTACTTTTTTTAGTTTAAGACTTGAAATATATAGTTTTGAGCTTTCAAATATGTGGTTTGACACTTCCAAGTTTTTTTCTTTTTACTTTTTTATGTGTTGATATTTTTTATAGTATATTATAGTTTACTTTTATTAAATTTCTATTATTTTAAAATGGAAATAATGACATTTTTTAAAATATGTAGTTTGAGACTTTAAATTTACTTTTTTTTTCTTTTGAGTTTAAGACTTGAAATATATAGCTTTGAGCCTTCAAATATGTGGTTTGACACTTCCAAATTTTTTTCATTTTAGTTTTTTATGTGGTGATAATTTTTATAGTATATTATAGTTTTTATGTGGTGATATTTTTTATAATATATTATAGTTTACTTTTATTAAATTTCTATTATTTTTAAATGGAAATAATGACATTTTTTAAAATATGTAGTTTGAGACTTTAAATTTACTGTTTTTTCTTTTTAGTTTAAGACTTGAAATATATAGTTTTTGAGCCTTCAAATATGTGGTTTGACACTTCCATATTTTTTTCTTTTTAGTTCTTCATGTGGTGATCTTTTTTATAGCATTGGGCCAAGCCCAAGTATTAGGAGGCCGTGGGGGTCAAAACCAGGGCAACGACACCCTCACCCCACTCCCTCTCTCTTGTTCCCCTTCCTCCCGCTCTCTCCGCTCGTCGTCGCCGGCCGCTCTCTCCCTCTCTCGCCGCTCTCTTCGTCTCTCGCCAGTGGTTAGGTAACCTTTCGCTCTCTCCCCCTCTCTCCCTCTCTCGCCGCTCGTTGTCCTCCAATTTGATTGGAGTTCATTTTGTTTTGAGCTAGTGTTTCTTCGACGGCGGCGGCGGAAGCTACGGCGGAAGAGACGGACTGCTAGGGTTTATCGCCTCCATCTTCATCCCTCGGTGAGTTCATCGCCTCCATCTTCGCAGTGGCAGTGGCATTTTTTAAAATTGTAGTGTTAAATTGTTAAATTGTAGTGTTCCTAATGCTAAATTGTAGGGTCTTTGGTATTTGTAGTATATACAATTTCTTTGCTTGTTTATCACTTTCATGTGGCAGTGGCATTTTGTATCTGCATTTTGCATCAATGAACATATGTCAGTGGCAGTGGCATTGGCATTGCTTTGTGTCATAGAAATTGTAGCATAGTGAGAGAGTGGGGTGTGAAATATGTCAGTGGCAGTGGCAGTGGCATTGGCATTGCTTTGTGTCATAGAAATTGTAGCATTGGCATCAATGAACATATGTCAGTGGCAGTGGCAGTGGCATTTTAATTTGTATCTGCATTTTGCATCAATGACAGTGGCCTAATGCTAAATATGTATTGTGTTCATTATATGACAGTGGCAGTGGCATTTTGTATCTGCATTTTGCATCAATGAACGTATGTTAGTGGCAGTGGCAGTGGCATTTAAGTTGTATCTGCATTTTGCATCAATGACAGTGGCCTAATGCTAAATATGTATCTTGTTCATTATATGACAGTGGCAGTGGCATTTTGCATCAATGAACATATCACTTGCCATACTTTGATTGGCATTATTGTCAACTTGCTTGTTATTATTGTTATGATTGGCATTAATTAGATCACTTGCCATACTTGCCATACTTTGATTGGCATTATTATCAACTTATTTGTTATTCTTGTTTGATTAGCAAGGCAATATTATCAACTTACAAATCATTTTCCAACTTGCAACACATAGCAAAGATGGGCATGGATGCAACTTACTTGTAACTTGTTATTCTTGTTTCACATGTGTGTTTGGTTCTTGTCAGAACTAAGGAATTTTTTTGTTAGCACTAAGGAAATTCTTGTTTGACATTGTGATGCTATCTATATATATTTTTGTAGTGATTGGCATTACATTGCCATGTGTGTTTGGTTCTTGTCATAATAACCTATACTTGTCATTATTTTGAAGTTCCAGCCATGACTAGCTGGAACAGCCACTACGAGTCCTCGTGCAAGTTCGCGGCCTATGATGAAGTTGACAAAGGCGAAACGAGCACCAACCAGGTAAGATTACAAAAACATCCATGAGCATTGCAAACACTTGCATATATACATATATCATCTAACCATTCTTTATTGATGATTTCAAATATTTGACTTGCCAGGCGTATGTACGAGACCCATCTCCAGAACCGGTCCAGCAGCAGCTACCAGTACGTGACATGGACATGCTCAGCCGTGAGCTTGTCACATCAAAGGAGAGTACAATGAAGGCACTTAACGAGTTGAATAAGTCCCTGAAGAAAGACAAGGACGATATGATCGATGAGATCTCCGATCTTGTCGATAAGAAATTGAAGCTCATCGACCAGAAGCAGCTACTGGTCACCGAGATTGAGTCTATGAAGAAGGAGATATGGCTCCTGATGGCCGAGAGGGAGGAGCTGAAGACCCACAAAGTCTATTTCAGGAAGGAGGGAGAGAGCAACAGGAACAAATTATGTGAGATGAGGATCATTCTTCATCGTAGCTAGTTAGCGCGCGGATAACAAGTTGCGTGAGATCGATGACGTACGATACTTTTGCTTGTATAGAGCTAGCCATCGGATGACTTTTGCTTGTAGGTAGTGGCAAGCTAGTTACTGAAAACTGTAGTAATAGCTGGGTATATTTTGTGGATTTGAGACTTACCACTAGAAGTTTAAATGGCTGCACATATACTAATCGTTTGGGTATATATTTTTTATTGCTGAAAAATACAAATTGCTGGCGTTGCCTCACGATAAACGCCATAGATAAAACAATATATTGCTGGCGTTAGCCAGGTGGACGCCATCAATACTAAAATACTACTGACGTGTCTGCCAACGCCACCACTAAACTGTTTTCACTGGCGCCATATTGGTGGTGTTGGGACTCTACGCCAGCAAGGCACTTTTTGCCACGCCGTAGCTAGGCTTTTTTTCACTAGTGTGAAGACTCATTTAACGTCAGCACCCGTGTTAATGCTTCCAGACATCTATCTAAGCTTTAACGTGTACTGCGGTGCATCTCGAAGAGGCCTAGGATGCGTGCTCATGCAAGACGGCAAGGTTGTAGCCTATGCATCCTGAAAACTACGACCTCATGAGGGAAACTATCCTACTCATGACTTGGAGCTAGCAGCAGTTGTGCATGCATTAAAAATTTGGAGGCATTATCTCATTGGCAAGCGGTGCCAAATATTAACCGACCACAAAAGCCTCAAGTACATATTCACTCAACCCGATTTGAATCTCCAACAAAGAAGATGGCTTGATTTGGTCAAAGATTATGACCTCGGTATAAATTATCACCTGGGTAAAGCTAATGTGGTTGCCGATGCTCTCAGTCGCAAATGAGCCGCATTAAACACCGTAATGGAATCTTTGCCTCCAGAGCTTCAAGAAGAACTGGCCCATCTCAATTTGACCATCGTTGAGGCTGACTGCACTAATATGTTGGAAGTCACTCCCACTCTTGATGAAGAAATTCGCAAGGCTCAGGCAGAGGATCCATTCCTGCAACACCATGTCACACGCATGCACGACGGCAAGACTCAAAATTTCCAGATAGATGAGCAAGGTACCTTAAGGTTTTGAGGGCGAATCTGTGTACCCGAAGTAGAAGATCTGAGGAAGAAGATATTAATGGAGGCCCATGAATCCTCGTACTCGATCCATCCAGGCGGTACCAAGATGTACGAAGACCTCAGGCAAATATTTTGGTGGGATGGAATGAAGAAGGATATTGCATATTTTGTCGCCTGCTGTGATATATGCAATAGGGTGAAGGTGGAACATCAGAAACCCGCCAGGCTGCTTCAACCATTACCCGTCCCGCAATGGAAATGGGATGATGTCAGCATGGATTTCATCACCGGTCTTCCCAGAACCCCTCGAGGTAACAATGCCGTATGGGTCGTGGTGGACATGCTGACCAAGGTGGCCCACTTCATTCCAATCCGAACCACATATCGGGCAGATCAGTTAGCCCTACTCTATGTGTCCAGAATCGTCAGTCTGCATGGAGTACCAAGAACCATCACCTCAGACCGAGGGTCTCTTTTTACCTAAGCTTTCTAGTCTCATCTTCATCGAGCATTGGGAATAGCACTGAAGTACAGTACAGCTTATCACCCTCAGACAGACGGACAGATGAAGCGAGTAAATCAAATACTCAAAGACATGCTTCGAGCATGTGCCCTTGCTCAAGGACCCAAGTGGGAAGATAGTCTTTCCTACGCGGAGTTTTCCAACAACAACAGCTAGTAGACCAGTCTCAAGATGTCACCATATGAAGCCCTGTACGGCCGCAAGTGCCGTACTCAATTAAACTGGTCCCAGACCAGAGACCGTCGCATTTTCGGGACTGATTTGATGATGGAAGCTGAAAAGCAAGTAAGGGAGATCCGAGACAGACTATAGTTGGCCAAGTCTCGACAAAAGAGCTACTATGATTCCAAACATCGACAGATTAGCTTTGAACCCGGAGAATATGCCTACCTCCAAGTCACACCCATGAAAGGAGTTAAGAGATTTCAGACTCGAGGAAAGCTTGCACCAAGATATATTGGCCCATTCCCTGTCATGTCCAAGGTTGGCACAGTGGCATATCAACTAGAACTTCCTCCCGAATTATTAGAAATACACGGTGTCGTCCACGTATCACAATTGCGAAGGTGTATCTCACCGCCCGAGAAGCAAACTGATATGGCAGAAATAGAGCTTGCTAAGGATCTGACTTATGAAGAGAAACCCTTCCGAATACTCGATGAGATGGAAAGAGTCACCCGCAGCAAGTCAGTTAAGTTTTATAAGGTGCAGTGGGAACACCATACCGAGAGTGAAGCTACCTGGGAAAGAGAGGACTTTTTGAAGGCAGCATACCCTGAATTGTTTCCCGAGCAACAAAATCTTGAGGACGAGATTCATCCTAAGGGTGGGAGGTTTGTGACACCCTGGTTTTAACCGTTTTTCTTTTTCTGGAGTTTATTGCAATTTGGTTTGAATTTGAGTTTTTGAATTGACTCTTTTTGACTTAACACTTGGGCATTGTTTTGATTTTCACCCAAGTGACTCCACCCACTCCCAAAAACATCTCTTGCCCTCTGATATCTCAAAATATTGCCTTGGGAATATTTTTCTCAAAAGAAAAATATTCATTTTCTCTCTGAAAATGACCTATTTTCACTTCGGCTCCAAAGCAACCCCTATTTTTCTTGCTCACAAAAATCTGAGAAAATTCCCAAATATTCTTTGGACCATGCCTCATCTTCCCATGCAAAAATATCCTATGGTTATGAAGATTATTTTTCTGTAGAAAATCATTTTCATTCTGGTCAGAAGTGGCACTTTGTGAAGCGAGTACATTTTTGACAAATCGTCTTGAGCTGAAATTTTTATGGCACGATGACCCTCCTAAGTAACCCCTAACCCCCATGTTTTAGCTACTAACTCTCTCTAGAACTCACTCAAATATCCTCACAAGTTTCTGTCCAAAAATTTGCCATGAAGCTCAAGTCACTTCCTGTCGACCTGGCTTCGATCCATCAGCACAGAGTGACTAAGCACTGCAGGGACAATCTCCCAGACATGATCTAACCCCTAGGGCATGCCATGTTGCACCTGTGCACATGGTGACCGCGTGTAGCCACGGCGTCTGGCATGCACGCAGCATGTTCGGCGCGTCGGTTTTGCCGCTGCCTTGCCCGTGCGCCCGCCCCAGGCCGACCCCGCTTGTCTCCAACCCTCACGAGCCTCGACTCATCGCCCCTGACCTCTCGCTGGAGCTCCCCGACACCGGCGACAGCCATTGCAGACCCGGTCACGGTGGAGCAGGGAGCACAGTGCACCAGTGTGCTCATGCCGTCGCCCTTCCATGTCCTGTGCTTGGCTCCTTGCCCTCACTGTGACCATGTGAGCCCCTCGACCTCTCCCATCCACTCTGAGCCCCGCTCGTCGCCGCTCGCCACTCCAGAGACTTCTCCGGCGACCTCGAACCCCTCCTCGCCCTTGCCTATATATATAGAGCCCCTCCCGAGCTCATCTAATCACACCACCCACCTCCTCTGACCTCCACACCTCTTGTAGAAGGCCGCGGCCAGGCCAGGCGGGCCTCTGGTCGCCGTTCTGCTCCGGAGATCACCGCCGATCCCCTCTCAGTGCCCTGCTTCCTCCGGTGCTCCTCGACATCTTCCAACCTTTCCGGCGTGTTCGTGGTGCTCTCTTGGACGGGACAGTGCTGCTGTAGCTGCTGGAACGCCCCTGCCTCACCGGAATCCTCAACTCCGACAAGCTCCCTCCGCCGGCGCCTCTAGAGACGACCACCACGACGCCGTGTCCACCTCCGACCGAGCTACTAGTATGTGCGAGTTCTCCGTGAAGTGCCTCGTCCATCCATCCACTTGCCGCCGGCCGCCGTGGCCTCCGCGCCGGAGAACCATCGGCGACAGAGGCACCGCTCTCTGTTTCTCTCTCTCTCCTCTAACCCTGACAGCAGGTCCCACCCATCAGCCTCTCTCTCACTCCCCCGAAGAGGTATAAGTAGAAGCATATTTATGAAATACGTCTTCGACGTCACCCCCTCTCTGGTTATTTTCTAAATTCATTTTAATTCAGAAAATTGACCAAACTTTGACCAGCTCTAACTTTTATTATATAAGTCCAAATCAGTTGATTCTTTTTGCATTGGCTTTGTCTTGAACTCCTCTATCAGCATGCAAACAATGAGATTTTTGCTTGCTGTAAATATTTTCTGGTGCATTTAAATGTGTTATGTGACATTTTCTTTTTGCTATTTTAATTATTTTCTGGTGCATTTAAATATTTGCAAGAATGACATTTCAATGATTATGATTTTCACTTGAATATGGTCCCATATAATGCATATAGAAAATTAAAATAACATCACTTGTACTAGTTTTATTTTCATGCTATGCTGGTTATGTTTTCAGTGGTTTTTAAGTTGTTTGGTTAAGGTTATGTAGTAGGGTAACATGATCATGAGCATGAGTAAGTTCATGCCGGCATTATGTTGAAATGGTGCATAGGGATATTGTTGCATTTTCATGGCATACTATGACTCGGAAATATTTCTTTGCAAGTTGAAACCTGATAATAATCCAACTTGAACATGTTGTTGATCGAGTCATGGTGCCACCAAATCAAGCTTCCCAGTGCAACCACATTTGCCTTTATGGGGAGGCCCTTTCTCGGTGTGTTGTTGTGCCTCTTGCCGGTGCCTCCAACTAGGGAAAGTTATAAGCTTGCGCTACCCTAGCCCAGTAGGCAGGCATAGCCTTGTGTGCCCGTAGTTGATTTAGTACCATTGTCCCCGTTTGGGACCATTTTGTTTTGCCACAACGGTGGCCGTTGGGTGTCACGAGGTGCCATTGGGGTCACCCAGGACTTAGCCCAAAGGGGAGTTGGTCCGAGTGGCCGGGAGAGTGTCATGGCAATAAATTGGGTTCTGTCGGAACGCCGTTGGTCCACCCGAATGGGAGTTCGAGGCCATGGGTTCTATGGTATGGGTACAGTGTGCTAGCCTCTATAGAGTGTGTTCAATCTATCGATAGCCGCGTCCTCGGTCATGGACACAGTTCGTAGTAGGTCACACCGTGGATCAACAGAAATATTGAACCTGCACACTAAAGTTATACTTGTGGCACTTGTTATGATGGTGAAGTTGTTGAGACCGTCGAGATGGTTTCTTTTGTGATCCGGAGGTAATCACTGTGGTATGATGATGTTCGTGGTACGAGGTAACCAAGATGGTAAGCGGGTCTGAGAGACACTGTTTGCAAGCACTATCAATTCATGAGTAGCATGTTAAGTTCTTGCATATAACCTGCTTAATTATCATGTTATTGTTTGCCATTGTTGCTTTATTTGTGTGAGCTTGCGAGTACATTCAAAGTACTCACCTGGCGTGTCATGCTAGTTTGAGGAGAAGCCGTACCGGAGTTGGAGTTGCATCGTTGCATCGTAGTCTAGGCCGTGTCCACACCAGTGTCCCTGTGAGATGGAGTCCTTCTACGTCGTCTTTTCGCTGCCGCGTAGTTGTATCATGATGCTCGAGGCCCCCTTTTATGTTCACTAGATAATGTGCATATGTGCAGCAGCACCGTGTGTGCCGCTTGGCCTCGCTACTTGATGTACTACCGAACCTATGTATCAATAAAGCAATTGTCTTTCTGTACCAAGTTGTTGCATGTTGCCAGAAGACATGATCCATGCGCTGGCAATGCAAGGTAAACTGGTTGCTCTGAGCCGGGGTGCCACAGACTCCTCATATATCTCCTGATTCCTCGCCTCTGTGGCAGAGTGTGCTGCAGCCACGGCGACGGTAAGGCTTTTTGCGTGCTCGATGAGGCGCTCCTCCTCCTCCCGCGGGAACTCGATGTAGCGCGCATGGTCGCTGACGCACGTGAGGGCCTCCACCACCGCCCCCCGCCTTCGGGCGGCGGTGGCGGAGCGGGTGATAACCCCGGCGGTTGACGGTGGGCTGGCGGCCACAGCGGCCAACGATGGGGTGGCGGCCATGACCACCACCTCCCGCCTTCGGGCCGCGGTGGCGGAGGTGGTCGGCAGTGGGGTGGCGGCCACGACGGCTGTCGTGGTTCTAAGTCTGACAGTAGAATAGGGGGTAAGTATGAGGAGGCAAGATCCTAGCTACAGTGAGGTCGTGCACGCAAGACTTACGAGTTCAGGCCCTTCTTGGAAGAAGTAACAGCCCTACGTCTCGGTGCCCAGAGGCTCGGTCGATTGGATTATGCGTGAAGTTACAGGGGGTGCGAACCCTTGTGCCAGTGGAGGGGGGTGGCTTATATAGAGTGCGCCAGGACCCCAGCCGTCCCATGTTACAAGGGGTTCAATGTCCATAAAGACAGGACGTTACTGATAACGCCAGCAATAAAGGCAAATAAATGATCATTAAGACTATGGAGTGAACGCCTGACCGTTGCCATCCTGAGTGACTTTAAACCTTCTGTCTTCCGAGTGGTTTCTGATGTGGTCGAGTGAGTACACCCCGGTCGAATGGAATTGGGTTATCCGAGTGAACTGTTGGTCGAGTGGGTTGCACCCTGTGGTGATTTCAGTCGGTAGATGATGCTATCCTTTGAATGCCCTTGGCTTTAGAGCAGTGTCCTCGGGGAAGGGTGTCTAGGTCAGGCCTATTACCCTACCCTAGGTACATGTCATCGTCATTAGCCCCCGAATGGATCTGGGTCCGAGTGGAGAAGGGGTTGAAGATGGTTCCGACCCGATTTATATGCTTCAGAGGCATTTTAACCGGGTCGGTGATCTATGTAAAAACTTCAACTTCATTTTCAGTCGCCTGGGTCCATTCAGAGGTTGTCGAGTGAATTTTGCTGATAAGCTCCAAGTGTTGGTATGGTATAAAATCCTCAGCGCGGTTGGTCATACTGCCGCTCCCGGATCTCACGGGATTCGAAATTTGGAGAAGCGCTAGGGACAGAGAGTACCACAGTAAACGGAGCAGATTAGGCAGGAACGCCTTGATTCTCGCGCCACCTTTTTCGCCACGTATCGAGCGCGCGAATGTTGCGGGATTTGACTGGATTGTCTGGGCCCACGAGTCAGCCACTCGGGAGCAGGCCCATATAAGGCATCCGGGCCGATGCGTCTGGCACTGTGCTCTCCATCCCCTTCTTCTTCCCCTGTTTCCCCACCGCATTCACCACCACCTTCGACGCCGTCGCCCCATCCAAGCGCAGCCTGCCGCGATGGGGAAGGAGAAAACGGCAGCCCTGGAGTGTGTGAAGAAAGCGATGGCGGTAGTGAAGGGCAAGAAGACGAGTCGGGGGGGATCGTCGTCGAGATCTGGCCTGCCGCCCGGCTGGATCCAGGGCGACTGGATTCGATCCAAGATTCAGCAAGAGGATCTGGTCAAGGGGGGGGGGTGGTTTGATTGCTCATGGATCCTGGAGGCTGCCAGGTGATGAGACCGAGCCGCAGCCGCAGGAGGGTGGGTGCGTCCTCCTCGCGACCCACGTCGACCGTGGTTTTTCTCTGCCCCCTCATCCTTTTTTCTGAGGTTTTCTGAACTTTTTTGGAGCCCAACTTCATCACTTTTCCCTGAACACCATCACATACCTCGCTGCGTTTGTCTCCATGTGTGAGAATTTCCTGGGTTGTCGACCGCATTGGGGTCTCTTCAAACACATCTTTACTTGCCGCTCACAGTCTGTGAAAAAGGCTAATCCGAGTGATGAGAGGACGCACGTGATCCAGATGTGCGGAGGTCTACGGATCCAAATGAGAGGTAAAAGCACTTTTCCACCTATGACTCTTCCCGATTCGGTCAGAGGGTGGCCGTCGACCTGGTTTTATTGTAAGGACAAACCAACCCCTAGTCAGTCGACTGGCCTTCCCTCCTTCACCATGGGGCGAATTGAGAAGCCCTCTTCCTTGAAAGTGACTCCAGCAGAAAAGGTGGAGGTGACTATGTTGGTTGAACGAGTAATCCAACTTGTCCACGATGGTGTGACCGGCATGGATTTGCTAGAGGTGTTTCTCACTCGCCGCATCCAGCCGCTCCAGGCCCGCGATCATCCTATGTGGATGTACTCGGGTGCCGATGATACCACTCGGATCCACCCGGAGGAAGTTGCTGAGGAGACGGTGGCACAGTGGTTGCAGGGCATCACTGGAAACAAAGACAACCCCAGGGGGTCCAGGAGAATTCCGCCACTCGACGCTGATAACGAACCAGACAAGGTCTGACCTTCGACGCCGAGTGACTTTTACTCTAATTTGTAAACTGTCTTTGGAACCGACTGATGCTTGTTCAATTCTTTGCTTCGCAGATATATACTGAGATGTACTCGATGCCCAACGGGGAGAAGATCCAGGAAGGAGAAGAGAGCAGAGGCGACAACGGCGACTGGAACTCTGATGGTGAGAGTGATGAAGAGCACGAAAACTCAAGCAGTGGTGAGGAGGTCGATTCTCCACCTCACGTGGAAAAGCGTTCCAAGCATAAGCACGACCCAGCAAGTATCCGGGGTAAAGTGGCAGCACCGACTGGACAGACTTCAAAGCACACTCGGACATCTTCTCCGGTGCCGACTGAGAAGGCTCCGAAGCAGCTCAAGACCGCGCCGTCAAAGCCACGGAAGGCCTTGCCCAAGATCAAGGTTGACGTTCCCGTCGCCTCTGCGTAAGTGTTTCGTTTTCACCCTTTGCTCCAAGAATCTTATATCAGTTGTCGACCCATTCACTTGCTTGACCAAGTGAACCTTGAGATTTGCAGCGCTGCTACCTCTGGGACTTCTGCTTACAAAGATGATGGTGATGAGGAGATGGAGGACGCGGTCACATCCAAAGCGGGTATGACCCCTGTTATCTCGTCTTTTCTTTGCTAGCCGATTCTACAGTCGACTGAACTCTTGTGGTCGATTCTTTTGCAGCTCCGCAAAATGTTATTGAACTTCAAGACGACGATGAAGATGAGCCACAGAAGCTCGTGGGAAGGAGGAGCAGGACCTCGGTCAAAAAGGTACCAACTAGCAAGACGCCTCAAGCGACGCCGGCGACGGAACCAGCTATCCAGCAATCTGGAGACTTCAACCGTGCCTCTGTTACTTTTGCGAATCCCTTGTCAAGTGGTCATCCTTCAACGTCGACTGTGCAGGCCCTTGCTTCATCTGTGCAACTTCATGCCTCAAGCTCTCAAGCTACTGCAACTGGTACACCGACTCCACTTTTCACCGCCCATCACGTCCCAGAAGACCAAGTGAGTGCTGCCAAGGAAGCTATACGCCAGGTAGGCATTATCATGGAGCAGATGAAAGTGGTGCGCGAGGCCAGTCAAGCTGCCTATGATGCCAGCTCAGCACTTCAGGCCAATGTCCAGGTTAGCTTACTTCCGACTGAACTCCATCTTGACGCTTGTTCTGTTAGGATATGATATTTAGAAACTGCTACTTTATCCACAAGACATCCGTGGATGAGCGTTTTGGAACCTTAATTGCACACCCATTGTCGGTCTGTACACCCACTGGGTGTTTTAATTTCTGTTGAGTAGTTTTTCCACTTGAGTCGACTAGGTTGTGTTGATTGAATCTCTAAAACAGTGGGGGCACGCTGAGTGCACCCACTGGGTGTAGTCCCCGAGACCGCCGTCGAATGTTTGATTCGGCGGGGGTCTTTGAATAGAACTTTTTTTTGACTGGATGGACCAAGTCGATTGAAAAAGTCAGACCAGTGGGGGCACGCTGAGTGCACCCACTGGGTGTAGTCCCCGAGACTATTGTCGAATATTTGATTCGGCAGTAGTCTTAGAACTATTTGAACTTGCTACTTTATTGCTCGGAAGCAACCAATCTTTGTGTCTGCCGACTGACTATCTTCTGAACACAGAAATCTTGTGATCTTGGAGCCTGGTTCGCTGACTTGGAGCAGAAGCAAATCCAGCTCAATCTTGATCTGGAGTTGGCTCAAAATAACTTGCAGAAGGCTAAGGATGATGCAGCTGGTAAGGAAAGCTTGTCGACTGGTTCTCTTGCCATCTTTTCTCCTCCTTTTTCTGATTCGAATGTTATTCTTTCTAGAAATAATGAGACAGGCTTTGGAGAAGAAGGACCTTGACCTTGCGGCTATGAAGAAAACCGCCGAAGACAAAACGGCACTTGCCGACCAAAAGATGGCCTAAGTCGGAAAGTTGGAGGAAGAGTATACCAAGCTAAAGGCTGCTCTTGATGAAGCGAACAAAGAGGTGACTTGTCTGAAGAAGGACAAACGGACCCTTACCGACAAAGTGGAAGACATCACCCGCAGGAGGGACGAGCTGGAGAACTATCTGGGAGGACTCACCAAAAAATTATTCCTCATGCTTGAAGGTACTTTTCTCTGTCCGATTGGTTTGCTTTCGTTGACTCATCATACTGCTGTCGACTCATTATTTCTCTGCGAGTGCAGAATTCTGTCAAGACTTCGAGGAAGAGACTGGGCGAGTCGAGACGAGCTTCGACCCCATCAACTCCCCTATTAAAGATGAAGCTGCCAAGAACGTGCTCCGACTGGAGTCTCCCCTTTTCAGCGCCATGGATTACCTTGCTCGACTCAAGGTTGCGGTGTCGCGGATCGACACAGCGCTCTGGCCAAGGGAAACGCTCCAAAATGACCTTGAGTCTCTGATGACTCGACTCAACGAGATTCCTGGTCAAGTGCAGGAATGGAAGAAGTCCTCTGCTCGATGCGGTGCTGACGTAGCTCTGTCCCTGGTTCGTGTTCACTGCAAGGAAGCCAGAGAAGAGAAGCTAGCAGCAATCAAGGTTGCCAATACCGAGAAACTTGACTTCCAGTCTTTCATGGAGACCTTTATTGTTGCTGCTACTCGAATTACAGATGGAATCGACCTAGACGAGTTCGTCGAGCCTGCCAGCCCTCCTGCGGAGTGAACAAAACTTTTATGATCCGATTCAATTTGCCTCGGTATGCCGCGTGATTTTGTAACCGTTAAACTCCTTCGGGCCTGATGCCCGAGTACTTTAAACTCCTTCGTCCGAACTTAGTTTTCCATTAAATATGCTTGTTTTTATTTCCGAGTGGAACTTGTATCTTCACTTGAAACAGACTTTTGTTCTTGTGATGCAGTTCTGAGGAGTGGATCGCGGACGGCCTACACCTCGTCATCCTTGCAGATCAGGATGGAGCGTGTTTTACACTTAGGCGAGTACAAGACCGCAGGTAAGCCCCCGAGTGAGAGGGTTGCTCATCACTTGGTAGGATTTTTTAAACTTAGGCGGGTACAGGATTGCAACTAAGCCTCCGAGTGAGAGGATTGCTCATCACTCTGTAGGATTTTACAAACTTAGGCGAGTACATGACTGCAGCTAAGCCCCTAAGTGAGAGGGTTGCTCATCACTCGGTAGGATTTTACAAACTTAGGCGAGTACAGGACTGCAGCTAAGCCCCCAAGTGAGAGGGTTGCTCATCACTCGGTAGGATTTTACAAACTTAGGCGAGTACAGGACCGTAGCTAAGCCTCCGAGTGAGAGGGTTGCTCATCACTCGGTAGGATTTTTTGAACTTAGGCGAATCAGATTCGCGGCTAAGCCCCCGAGTGAGAGGGTTGCTCATCACTCGGTAGGATTTTTTTGAACTTAGGCGAATCGGATTCACGGCTAAGCCACCCACTGGGGGATTTTGGACACATGTATTAGTAACAACAATCATTTAGGAGACTGTAAAACCATGTCTTTGATAAATGAACTGAAAGGTACTCTTTATTACATCTCATCAGTCTGAACACTTAAGTATAAAAACGGCGGAGTTGCTCCGCATTCCAAGCGCATGGCTCGTATTTATTATGCTCCACATTGTAGAGGTGATACGCTCCATTGTGGAGCACCTTGGTGACGATGAAGGGACCTTCCCAAGCGGGGGCAAGTTTGTGAGGCCGTTGCTGGTCCACTCGGAGCACAAGGTCCCCTTCCTGAAATGCTCGACCCTTCACATTTCTGGCATATAATCGACGAAGGTCTTGCTGATAAATGGTCGATCGGATCAAGGCCATCTCTCTTTCTTCTTCCAGAAGATCAACAGCATCTTCTCGAGCTCGTTCTGCTTCGGCTTCTGAAAAAAGTTCTAGTCGGGGTGCATTGTGAAGCAAGTCACTCGGCAGCACAGCCTCAGCCCCATAGACCATGGAGAAGGGGGTTCGACCAGTCGACCGATTTGGTGTTGTTCTTAATCCCCAAAGGACTGACGGTAGCTCATCTACCCAAGCGCCGGCCACATGCTTGAGGTCGCGCATCAATCAAGGTTTCAGCCCTTTGAGAATCAAACCGTTCGCTCTTTCTGCTTGTCCATTCGACTGAGGGTGGGCGACTGAAGCATAGTCGACCCGAGTACCTTGGGATGCACAGAAAGCTCGGAACTCATCAGAATCAAAGTTCGACCCATTATCCGTGATGATGCTGT
Organism: Thinopyrum elongatum; assembly: GCA_011799875.1. NCBI lineage: Eukaryota > Viridiplantae > Streptophyta > Magnoliopsida > Poales > Poaceae > Thinopyrum > Thinopyrum elongatum. The sequence continues at coordinate 606,671,503 of CM022303.1, read as the reverse complement.
GTGGAACTCCATACCTAATTGTTGACCCTCTGATGAAGATGACAGCAGTACTTGCATCCAGGTTTTTGATAGGTTTAGCTTCGATCCATTTAGTGAACTTGTCGACTGCTACAAGCACATGGGTGAAACCACTCCTGCCAGTCTTCAGAGGTCCTACCATATCTAAACCCCAAATAGCGAATGGCCAGACGAGTGGAAAGATCTTCAAGGCTGAAGCAAGTTTGTGGGACATGTTGGAGTAGAACTGACAGCCCTCACATTTGTCAATTATTTCCTTTGCCATCTCATTTGCCCGCGGCCAATAAAATCCTGCTCAATACGCTTTGGCCACGATGGCCCGAGAAGACGCATGGTGACCACAGGTCCCCGAGTGAATATCATCGAGGATCATTCGGCCTTCTTCCGGAGTGATGCATTTCTGAACGACCCCAGTGACACTTTCTCTATAGAGTTGCCCCCCCCCCCATTACTGTGAAGACTTTGGATCGACGGACAATCTGGCAAGCCTCTTCTTCATCCTCTGGAAGCTCTTTCCTGAGAATATATGCGATATACGGCACTGTCCAATCAGGAATAATGATCAAAACTTCTATGATCAAGTCGACTACAGCTGGGATTTCAACTTCAGTCGGATCAGTGGAACTTTTAGGCTGTGGGGGCTCTTCAGTGAAGGGATCTTCTTGAACTGATGGTGCGTGAATATGCTCCAAAAACACATTGCTGGGAATAGGCTCCCGCTTGGAACCTATTTTCGCCAAGTCATCAGCTGCTTGATTCTTCAGTCGGGGTATATGGTGGAGCTCTAGCCCTTCAAACTTCTTTTCTAACTTCTCACCGCATTGCAATAACTAGTCATAGCTTGGCTCCTGACATCCCACTCCTTCATCACTTGATTAACCACTAAATCTGAGTCACCGTAAACCATTAGGCGGCGGACGCCGAGTGAAATGGCCATACGCAAACCGTACAGGAGTGCCTCATATTCAGCTTCATTGTTGGAGGAATCAAAGTGAATCTGGAGAACATATCTGAGGTTGTCGCCTCGTGGAGATACCAGGACTACTCCAGCGCCTGAACCATTCAACATCTTGGACCCGTCGAAGAACATAGTCCAATGTTCCGACTGTATCTGGGTCGGTAACTGCTGTTCAATCCACTCGACGAGGAAATCTGCTATTGCTTGAGATTTGATCGCTTTCTTTGCCTCAAACTTGATATCCAGCGGAAGGAGTTCAATCGCCCACTTTGCCACTCGACCAGTTGCATCTCTGTTGTTCAAAATTTCTGACAACGGAGCGTCGCTGACGACTGTAATCGAATGATCTGAGAAGTAATGTGCAACCTTCTTTGCGGTCAAGTAAATTCCATAGACAAGCTTCTGATAATGTGGATATCTCTGCTTGGATGGGGTTAAGACTTCAGAAATATAGTACACTGGGCGTTGAACCTTGTAGGTTTTACCTTCTTCTTCCCGCTCGACTGTGAGTACTGTACTGACAACCTGTCCAGTGGCTGCTATATAAAGCAGTAAAGGCTCTTTGCTGATTGGGGCAGCAAGCACCGGCTGGGTGGAAAGCAGGGCTTTGAGCTCTGTAAATGCTGCGTCAGCTTCCGGAGTCCACTCGAACATATCAGATTTCTTCATCAGCCGGTAAAGAGGTAATGCCTTTTCGCCGAGACGAGAAATGAATCGACTCAAAGCGGCCAAACAACCAGTAAGTTTCTGAACGTCGTGTACACGCACAGGGCGTTTCATTTGGAGGATTGCACCAACTTTCTCTGGGTTTGCATCGATCCTACGTTCGGAAACGAGGAAACCGAGTAACTTTCCACCTGGAACTCCAAATGTACATTTCGACGGATGAAGCTTGATATCATATCTTCTCAAATTGGCAACGGTTTCGGCAAGGTTAGTCAGCAGGTCGGAACCTTTGCGCGACTTAACCATGATGTCATCCATGTATGCTTCCACATTCCAACTGATTTGAGCTAGCGGACACTTCTGTATCATGTGCATGAATGCGGCACCAGCATTCTTGAGACCAAAGGGCATGGTGATGTAGCAAAAGCACCCGAATGGGGTGATAAAAGCTGTTTTTATTTCATCAGGTCCATACAGTCGGATCTGATGGTACCCGGAATATGCATCCAGGAAGGACAATCGCTCACATCCCGCAGTCGAGTCGACTATCTGATCGATGCGGGGGAGAGGAAAATGATCTTTCGGGCAGGCCCAATTGATATGCTTGAAATCAATGCACATACGAAGTGAATCGTCCTTCTTGGGAACCATGACAACATTGGCGAGCCACTCGGAGTTGTAAATTTCACGGATGAACTCAGCTGCCAAAAGCCGAGCCACCTCTTCGCTGATTGCCTTTCTCTTCTCCGCAGCGGACCGACGGAGATGCTCTTTCACGGGTTTTGCCTTTGGATCGACTCGCAAACGGTGCTCAGCCAGTCCCCTGGGTACACCCGGCATGTCAGACGGCTTCCATGCGAAGATGTCCCAGTTCTCACGGAGGAACTTGATGAGCGATTCTTCCTATTTACTGTCGAGTGTTGTTGAGATATGAGTCGGAGCAGCACTGGGATCGGTCGGGTGAATGTGAACATGCTTTGTTTCACCGGACGACTGAAATGCAGACTCTGAAGCAGGCTTCTTAGTGCGCAACAAATCACTCGGATCTGCAGTCTTCTTATATTCTTCCATTTCTATTGCTGCCATCTGTTCATCGGCTATCTTAGAGCCCTTCTGGAGGCACTCTTCTGCTCGTTGCCGATTACCAGTGACTGTGATCACGCCCCTGGGCCAGGCATCTTCAGCTTGAGGTACACGTAACACGGTCGAGCCATGAAACGGGCATATGCAGTTCTGCCCAGAATAGCATGATAGGCACTGTGAAAATCCACAACTTCAAATGTCAACTTCTCCTTACGGTAATTCTTTGAGTCACCGAAAACCACGTCAAGAGTGATCTGGCTGAGTGAATCAGCTTTCTTCCCTAGAATGACACCGTGGAACCGCATGTCGCTCTCACTGAGCTTGGACATCGGAATGCCCATCCCACGAAGGGTCTCAGCATACAAAATGTTCAAGCCGCTGCCACCATCCATCAAGACTTTGGTCAGTCCGGTGCCCCCAACGACTAGGTCGACCACCAATGCTTGCCTCCCGGGGGTGGCGACATGCGGTGGGTGGTCAGATTGGTCGAATATGATGGGAGTCTTTGACCATTTCAAATATGTCATTGTTGCCGGAGCAACCATGTTTACCTCTCTGTTGATGACTTTCAGTCGACTTTTACTTTCAATGTCAGCAAAAATCATCAAAGTGGAATTGACGTTAGGGAAACCGTCATCATCTTCTTCCTTGTCACCATCCTTGTCAGACTCGTTTTCCTTTTCATTGGGCAGTTTCTCTCGGAACTGCTGGATCAGGAGCCGACATTGTAGAGTGGTATGTTTGGGATAAATCAGATTACCCTCTTCATCCTTCTTGGTGTGAATGTGACATGGCAAGTCGAACACATCATTCCCTGCCTGATCTTTCACCTTCTTGGGGATCCAGGCTCCTTTGGGCTTTCCCTTGAATTTTCCTTGAGTTACAACTGCAGCTTCACCTGGACCTGCTGGCTCGGCTTTGAGTTTCTGCTTCCGACCCCCTCCGGTGTCTTGGGCGACTGGTTTGCCCTTTCCACTGCGGAGTCGATCCTCTTCTTCACCATTAGCGTACCGGGTGGCTATTTCCATCATTCGGGTCAGAGACATATCTCCTGTCCGACCGAATTTCAGGTTAAGCTCTCGATACCGAACGCCCTCCTTGAAGGCACAAACTGCTTGGTGTTGGGATACATTTTCTACTGTGTGGTATAAAGTGGTCCATCTTTGGATGTAATCCCTCAGAGTTTCATTCGACTTCTGTACACAATGTTGCAATTCCGTCAACCCCGCAGGTCGTTTGCATGTGCCCTCGAATGTCCTGACAAACACTCGGGTTAACTCTTCCCAGCTTAATATACTGCCTGGAGCCAACTGATTCAGCCATGCTCTGGCCGATCCTTCCAGCATGAGAGGAAGATGTTTCATAGCTACCTCATCATTTCCACCACCGATCTGAACAGCCACTCGGTAATCTTCCAGCCAAGTGTCAGGCTTCGACTCACCGGTGAACTTACTAACCCCAGTCGCCAACCTAAAGTTGGGGGGGATCTCAGCGGCTCTGATGGCTCTGCTAAAACACTCGGGACCCGAAACATGTATTCTGCTTCCACTCGGGCGATCTCTGCCTTGCCCCTCTCTGTGTGCTCGGTTCCTGTCGACCAAACCTTGCACCAAAATTGACCTCGCATCAAACCCTGGCTCTCTTGGGTCGACCGGTGTCCTTCGCTCTCCGCTGTACGGGCGCCTGTCATCATAGTGTCGGGGCACATATGATCCGCTTCTCGGAGGGGGCGTAGGCGCTTGATGGCGGTCATTACGGCCGAGCCGATGATCGTACTGCTCGTGGTTCCGACCCAAGTGCTGATCTTGGCGATGCACCCACCCCTCACGCCGTGGAGGCGATCTTGGGCTGTGAGCCGATTGAACTGTGTCAGCCACCACAGATCTGCTATGGATTCTGTTACGCGACTGAGGTACTGCAGTGTTTTGCTCTCCTGCCGCCCGGAGCAGAGCCCGGATCTGCATCAAACCTCGTCCAGCTTCCGACTGGGATGGCTGGATGGACTCTGCTATACGAGCTGCAGCCGCAAGATTCTGAATAGGAGTGCGGTATACCTGAGGTTCAGGAGGGAACAATTGCCGCCGTCGACTAGACTCAGCAATCTGCTGCCGAGCACGTTTGTCGAGTGCATGCTGAAGATTTTCCAGTCGAGTGCGTTCAGCCAAAGTGGCCAAGCGCGCTGCGTCCAAGGCCCGAGCCTCAGAGGTCTCTCCGACGATGGGCATGTGGAGTGCTTCCTCGTTACGGCGGTGAAGTTCCTCCCTCCGCTGTGAAGAGAGGGTTTCGGGGTGGTATTCCTCGTGAACACGCGACGGATTTCCACCGCCGTCGCCGCCTCCGTTGCGATGCATGCCAGGTGGGCTACGCGGCGTGTCGACCATCAGGACCTCCACCACAGGATCGCTGCTATCGCACTCGGACAGAGTCTCGATGGAGCCAGTCGACAGATCGATCAGGCCGTAGAGAGATTCATCGGGCTCGATCGCCGCGACTTGAGGGGTGGCCGACTGACGTGCCACCGCATGCTTCACCCACCGTTGAAGCCACAATCGACCGGATCGCTTGCGACGGCGAACAGCGGGGAACGAAGACGCCGCAGGAACCGACCGGTATTGGGACGACAGCTGCCGCAGAAGGACGCCGCGGACACACGCGCGAAAGTGCATCGCCCCGCGGACGGGGAATGTCTCGACGTTGAGGGGGGCCTCCTGGAGCCAGGCGGAGTCGTCGGCGATGAACACGAGCGCGCCGAGACGGATCTCGTGGCCCTCAGCCAAACCTCCACCTGAAACCATGATGATGGGAATCAGAAAAAATCACAACCTCACCGGAAAGTCGCTAAGACACCCGCCCCAAGGTGGGCGCCAACTGTTGTGGTTCTAAGTCTGACAGTAGAATAGGGGGTAAGTATGAGGAGGCAAGATCCTAGCTACGGTGAGGTCGTGCACGCAAGACTTACGAGTTCAGGCCCTTCTCGGAAGAAGTAACAGCCCTACGTCTCGGTGCCCAGAGGCTCGGTCGATTGAATTATGCATGAAGTTACAGGGGGTGCGAACCCTTGTGCCAGTGGAGGGGGTGGCTTATATAGAGTGCGCCAGGACCCCAGCCGTCCCACGTTACAAGGGGTTCAATTTCCATAAAGACAGGACGTTACTGTTAACACCAGCAATAAAGGCAAATAAATGATCATTAAGACTACGGAGTGAACGCCTGACCGTTGCCATCCTGAGTGACTTTAAACCTTCTGTCTTCCGAGTGGTTTCTGATGTGGTCGAGTGAGTACACCCCGGTCGAATGGAATTGGGTTATCCGAGTGAATTGTTGGTCGAGTGGGTTGCACCCTGTGGTGATTTCAGTCGGTAGATGATGCTATCCTTTGGAATGCCCTTGGCTTTAGAGCAGTGTCCTCGGGGAAGGGTGTCTAGGTCAGGCCTATTACCCTACCCTAGGTACATGTCATCGTCAACGGCCACCTCCCGCCTTCAGGCCGCGGCGGCAGAGCGGGCGATGGACCTGGTTTTTGATGATGGTGTGGCGGCCACGTCGGCAGATGGTGGGGTGGCGACAATGGCGGCCAGCAACAGCTGCCGACGGGCAGCGGCGGCGGAGCGTGTGGTGGGTGTTCCGCACACACCCAACAGGGACGCCACGCGTACTACACTATGCCGGGGACTGCGCCGCCACCGCAGTGTAGCCTCCCAGCTGGAGCTATCCTCTGATGATGGCAGAGTGGCTGAGCGATGACGTCGGACCAGTGCAATTGGCGATTGTGGGAGAAGCAGACGAGATAAGCTACAGGGAGGGAGGGGAAAATGCCACGCAGGACTCGCCGGCCGTGAGGGTTTATATAGCAGGCCGGTAAGCATTGGGATTTTGGGGGATTTCACCGAGTCGGGCGGGAAGCTTGCGTGAGAACCTCCGCGGTTGCGCGGGAACGGGCTCACCACCGTTTGGCCAGAAGAACGCCCCCGAGCACTGCTCAAGCTTGCGCTCTAAGCCGTCTGCGGCATCGGGGTGACAAGACGTGCGAGAGCAGGACAAAAGGACACGTACACATACGGTTATAAAAAAAATATTTGCGATTTAATTACCTACTACCCCCGTCCTGGTTTATATGTCGTCTATGTATTTTTGTGCCAAATTTTGACTAGAGATTTAACAAATAAAATACGAATGCATGTCGCCAAAGATTATATCGTTCGATTCATATTTGGACATAGTTTCCAATTATATAATTTTTATAACATGCATTAACATTTTGTTGGTTAAATTTAAGGTCAAAATATGACACAGAATATAAAGGGGACTAATAGACCAAGACGGAGGTAGTAGCACACGGCCGCTCTCTACGCAATGACGCAACTGTCGGCCGGCTTGTAGACGACCATTTCCTGCGTGTTTCAACTGCTCTATGCGTGTGGTTGCTCACAGTTGAGGTGGCCGCAGCGTGCTCTGCTCACGTCCCACCGCGCGCGCTGTGCTCTTGTGTCCCTCCGGGCGCTCTGCCCTCGTCCCTCCATGCGCGCTGCCAGTGTTTGGGGCCAGCGCATGATCACGTACGTTCGTGCTGCCATTATGCATGCGGTTGCGCCGGGCATGGCGCTACGATGCAGTTACCCACTGCAAAAACTGCCACGTGGATGCGCCGAGAATCCAGGCCGCCCGGCCCCCATTTATTCCTGCGGCCATTTATCTTCATCTCTCGTACCACACGACACAATAAGGACACCCACAACGACACATACAGAGAGGACATCCAACGGTTCCAATGGCGCTCCCTGTGTCTCCAATGGCACTCCCAGCGGCCGACAACGACAACGAGGGGCAGTTCACCACGCATCACGTAGTGGACTCCCACGTTAGGGGGAAGGCCATCTAGGTGGTGTACACGAACGACCCAGTCTCGGCGGAGAGCTCCATCCAAACTATGGAGCAGTTGCTTGCTGAGGACAAGTACCAAGTGGTTGGCTTCGACCTCGAGTTCACCAGTGGTCGTGCCAGGCATGATCAGAAGGTTGCCGTCGCCCAGTTGTGCGTGCGACATGTGCTGCTTCTTGAGCTTGCGTTGGTTTTTCCCTTAGTTTGAGAACCAAGGTATCAATCTAGTAGGAGACAACGCACAAATCACCGAATACCTGCACAAACAATGAAATAACTTGCACCAAACGCGATAAAGGGGTTGTCAATCCCTTCACGGTTACTTGCAAAAGTGAGATCTGATAGATATAGATGAAACTAAATAAAAGATAAAGTAAATATTTTCGATATTTTTGTTTTATAGATCGGAAAGTAAAAGATTGCAAAATAGTAGATTGGAAACTTGTATGATAAAAAGTAGAAGATTATATGATGGAAAATAGACCCGGGGGCCATAGGTTTCACTAGAGGCTTCTCTCAAGATAGAAAATAATACGGTGGGTGAACAAATTACTGCCGAGCAATTGATAGAAAAGTGCAAAGTTATGACGATATCTAAGGCAATGATCATGAATATAGGCATCACGTCCGTGTCAAGTAGACCAAAACGATTCTGCATCTACTACTATTAATCCACACATCAACCGCTATCCAGCATGCATCTAGAGTATTAAGTTCATAAAGAACGGAGTAATGCATTAAGTAAGATGACATGATATAGAGGAATTAACTCAAGCAATATGATGAAAACCCCATCTTTTTATCCTCGATGGCAACAATACAATACGTGCCTTGCTGCCCTTACTGTCACTGGGGAAGGACACTGCAAGATTGAACCCAAAGCTAAGCACTTCTCCCATTGCAAGAAAAACCAATCTAGTTGGCCAAACCAAACCGATAGTTCGAAGAGAATTACAAAGATATCAAATCTTTCATATAAGAATTCAGAGAAGATTCAAATAATATTCATAGATAAGCTGATCATAAATCCACAATTCATCGGATCTCGGCAAACACACCGCAAAAAAGTATTACATCGAGGAGAACATGGTACTGACAATCAAAGAGAGAGAAGAAGCCATCTAGCTACTAGCTATGGACCCGTAGGTCTGTGGTAAACTACTCACACTTCATCGGAAGGGCAATGGTGTTGATGTAGAAGCCCTCCATGATCGAATCCCCCTCCGGCAGGGTGCCGGAAAAGGTCCCTAGATGGGATCTCACGGGTACAAAAGGTTGCGGCGGTGGAAAAGTCTTTTCGTGGATGCCTCTATTGGTTTGGGGAAATATGAGTATATATAGACGAAAGAATTAGGTCAGGAAGTGCACGAAGGGCCCACAAGGGTGGGGGGCATGCCCTACCCCCTGGGCGCGCCCTCCATCCTTGTGGCCGCCTCGTGGCTCCTCCGACTTCATCTCCAAGTCTCCTGGTTTCCTTGTGGTCCAAGAAAAATCATCGCGAAAGTTTTATTCTGTTTGGACTCCGTTTGGTATTCCTTTTCTGCGAAACTCAAAAACAAGGAAAAAATAGAAACTGGCACTAGGCTCTAGGTTAATAGGTTAGTCCCAAAAATAATATAAAATAGCATATTAATGCATATAAAACATCCAAAACAGATAATATAATAGCATGGAACAATCAAAAATTATAGATACGTTGGAGACGTATAAAGCATCCCCAAGCTTAATTACTGCTCGTCCTCGAGTAGGTAAATGATAAAAACAGAATTTTTGATGTGGAATGCTACCTAACATATTTATCCATGTAATTTTCTTTATTGTGGCATGAATGTTCAGATCCGTACGATTCAAAACAAAAGTTTAATATTGACATAAAAACAATAATACTTCAAGCATACTAACAAGGCAATTATGTCTTCTCAAAATAACATGGCCAAAGAAAGCTTATACCTACAAAATCATATAGTCTGGCTATGCTCCATCTTCATCACACAAAATATTCAAATCATGCACAACCCTGATGACAAGCCAAGCAATTGTTTCATACTTGTGATGTTCTCAAACTTTTTCAACTTTCACGCAATACATGAGCGTGAGCCATGGACATAGCACTATAGGTGGAATAGAAGGTGGTTGTGGAGAAGACAAAAAGAGGGAGATAGTCTCACATCAACTAGGCGTATCGACGGGCTATGGAGATGCCCATCAATAGATATCAATGTGAGTGAGTAGGGATTGCCATGCAACGGATGCACTAGAGCTATAAGTTTATGAAAGCTCAAAAAGAAACTAAGTGGGTGTGCATCCAACTTGCTTGCTCACGAAGACCTAGGGCAATTTGAGGAAGCCCATCATTGGAATATACAATCCAAGTTCTATAATGAAAAATTCCAACTAGTAAATGAAAGTGACAACATAGGAGACTCTCTATCATGAAGATCATGGTGCTACTTTGAAGCACAAGTGTGGTAAAAGGATAGTAACATTGCCCCTTCTCTCTTTTCTCTCTTTTTTTATTCGGGCCTTCTCTCATTTTTTTGGCCTCTTTTTTTTTGTTCGGAGTCTCATCCCGACTTGTGGGGGAATCATAGTCTCCATCATCCTTTCCTCACATGGGACAATGCTCTAATAATGAAGATCATCACACTTTTATTTACTTACAACTCAAGAATTACAACTCGATTCTTGAACAAAATATGACTCTATATGAATGCCTCTGACGGTGTACCAGGATGTGCAATGAATCAAGAGTGACATGTATGAAAGAATTATGAACGGTGGCTTTGCCACAAATACGATGTCAACTACATGATCATGCAAAGCAATATGACAATGATGATGCGTGTCATAGTAAACGGAACGGTGGAAAGTTGCATGGCAATATATCTCGGAATGGCTATGGAAATGCCATAATAGGTAGGTATGGTGACTATTTTGAGGAAGGTATATGGTGGGTGTATGGTACCGGCGAAAGTTGCGCGGCACTAGAGAGGCTAGCAATGGTGGAAGGGTGAGAGTGCGTATAATCCATGGACTCAACATTATTCATAAAGAACTCACATACTTATTGCAAAAATCTATTAGTTATCGAAACAAAGTACTACGCGCATGCTCCTAGGGGGATAGATTGGTAGGAAAAGACCATTGCTCGTCCCCGACCGCCACTCATAAGGAAGACAATCAATAAATAAGTCATGCTCCGACTTCATCACATAACGGCTCACCATACGTGCATGCTACGGGAATCACAAACCTTAACACAAGTATTTCTCAAGTTCACAATTACTCACTAGCATGACTCTAATATCACCATCTTTATATATCAAAACAATCATAAGGAATCAAACTTCTCATAATATTCAATGCACTTTATATGAAAGTTTTTATTATATCCCTCTTGGATGCCTATCATATTAGGACTAAATTTATAACCAAAGCAAATTATCATGCTGTTTAAAGAATCTCAAAATAATATAAGTGAAGCATGAGAGTTCAATAATTTCTATAAAATAAAGCCACCGCCGTGCTCTAAAAAGATATAAGTGAAACACTAGAGCAAAATTGCCTAGCTCAAAAGATATAAGTGAAGCACATAGAGTATTCTAATAAATCACGATTCATGCGTGTCCCTATCAAAAGGTGTGTACAGCAAGGATGATTATGGAAAACTAAAAAGCAAAGACTCAAATTATACAAGACGCTCCAAGCAAAACACATATCATGTGGTGAATAAAAATATAGCCTCAAGTAAAGTTACCGATAGACGAAGACGAAAGAGGGGATGCCTTCTGGGGCATCCCCAAGCTTAGGCTCTTGGTTTTCCTTGAATATTACCTTGGGGTTCCTTGGGCTTCCCCAAGCTTAGGCTCTTGCCACTCCTTATTCCATAGTCCATCAAATCCTTACCCAAAAACTTGAAAACTTCACAACACAAAACTCAACAGAAAATCTCATAAGCTCCGTTAGTATAAGAAAATAAATCACCACTTTGGTACTGTTGTGAACTCATTCTTTATTTATATTGGTGTAATATCTACTTTATTCCAACTTTTCCATGGTTCATACCCCCCGATACTACCCATAGATTCATCAAAATAAGCAAACAACACAGAGAAAACAGAATCTGTCAAAAACAGAACAGTCTGCAAAATCTGAATTGTTCTAATACTTATGTAACTCCAAAAATTCTGAAAATTTTGGAAAACAGAGGAAATTTGTATATAAATCTCGTATAAAAAAAGCAGGGGTTTTCAAAGCTCCAGTGAATTATTAAAATTCTGATACTGCATGCAAAAGTTTCTGTTTTTCAGCAAGATCAAATCAACTATCGCCGTAAGCCATCCCAAAGGTCTTACTTGTCACAAACACTAATGAAAACATAAAACCGCATCTAAACAGAGGCTAGATGAATTATTTATTGCAAAACAGAACCAAAAAAGCAAAAACAAAAATAAAATTGGGTTGCCTCCCAACAAGCGTTATTGTTTAACGCCCTTAGCTAGGCATAAAAACACGAATAGATCTAGGTATTGTCATCTTCGGTATGCAATCCATAAGTAGCTCTCATAATAGATTCATATAGCAATTTAAATTTCTTTCTAGGAAAGTGCTCCATGCCCTTCCTTAACGGAAATTGAAATCTAATGTTTCCTTCCTTCATATCAATAATTGCACCAATCGTTCTAAGGAAAGGTCTACCAAGAATAATAGGACATGTAGGATTGCAATCTATATCAAGAACAATGAAATCTACGGGCACATAATCCCTATTTGCAACAACAAGAACATCATTAATCCTTCCCATAGGTTTCTTAATAGTGGAATCCACGAGATGCAAATTTAAAGAACAATCATCAAATTCACGGAAACCTAACACATCACATAAAGTTTTTGGAATCGTGGAAACACTAGCATCCAGATCACACAAAGCATAACACTCATAATCTTTAATCTTCATATTAATAGAAGGTTCCCACTCATCATAAAGTTTTCTAGGGATAGAAACTTCCAATTCAAGTTTTTCTTCAAAAGATTGCATCATAGCATCAACGATATGTTTAGTAAAAGCTTTGTTTTAATTATAAGCATGAGGAGAATTCAACATGGATTGCAACAAGGAAATGCAATCTATTAAAGAACAATTATCATAATTAAATTCCTTGAAATCCAAAAGAGTGGGTTCATTGCTACTTAAAGTTTTGACCTCTCCATCCCACTTTTATCAATTTTTGCATCAAGATCTAAAAACTCCGAATCATTGGGACGCCTTTTAACTAAAGTTGACTCATCTCCAGTCCCATCTTTATCAAGATTTATATTGGAAAACAAAGATTCAATAGGAGTCACATCAATCACTTTAAGATCTTCATCATTATTTAAAGCCTCCGGTTTAGCGACCATCTTATTTAGTAAGGTAGCTTGTTTATCAGAAATTTGGCCTACTAAATTTTCAAGATGAGCAAATTGAGATTTCAAACCATAAAATTCCTTAGGCATATCATCGAGCTCTTTATTCATGTACTCCATAAAACTTTTCTGCTCTTTAAGCTCGTTTCTAAAGAAACCATTATGCTCAAATTGTAAAGACATGAAGCTCCTAACATTATTTTCAATTTCTTCCAACCGCCTAAGGTGAGGATCAACGTTCTTTGGTTGGGCCATAAAAGCAAGTCAAATCTCTTGGGTATACAAAAAGCAAATAAAGAAGACTAACGGAAGAGGGACGAAGAAGAGTCAAAGAGAGGGGCGAAGAAAAAGGCAAATCTTTTCGAAAATCATTTTAGAAGTGGGGGAGAGGAAAACGAGAGGCAAATGGCGAATAATGTAATGCAAGAGATGAGAGTTTATGATGGGTACTTGGTATGTCTTGACTTGGCGTAGATCTCCCCGGGAACGGCGCCAGAAATTCTTCCTGCTACTTCTTGAGCTTGCGTTGGTTTTTCCCTTGAAGAGGAAAGGGTGATGCAGCAAAGTAGAGATAAGTATTTCCCTTAGTTTGAGAACCAAGGTATCAATCCAGTAGGAGACAACGCACAAATCACCGAATACCTGCATAAACAATCAAACAACTTGCACCCAACGCGATAAAAGGGTTGTCAATCCCTTCACGGTTACTTGCAAAAGTGAGATCTGATAGATATAGATGAAACTAAATAAAAGATAAAGTAAATACTTTTGGTATTTTTGTTTTATAGATCGAAAAGTAAAAGATTGCAAAATAGTAGATCAGAAACTTGTATGATAAAAAGTAGAAGATTATATGATGGAAAATAGACCCGGGGGCCATAGGTTTCACTAGAGGCTTCTCTCAAGATAGAAAATAATACAGTGGGTGAACAAATTACAGCCGAGCAATTGATAGAAAAGCGCAAAGTTATGACAATATCTAAGGCAATGATCATGAATATAGGCATCACGTCCGTGTCAAGTAGACCGAAATGATTCTGCACCTACTACTATTACTCCACACATCGACCGCTATCCAGCATGCATCTAGACTATTAAGTTCATAAAGAACGGAGTAATGCATTAAGTAAGATGACATGATGTAGAGGAATTAACTCAAGCAATATGATGAAAACCTCATCTTTTTATCCTCGATGGCAACAATACAATATGTGCCTTGCTGCCCCTACTATCATTGGGAAAGGACACCGCAAGATTGAACCCAAAGCTAAGCACTTCTCCCATTGCAAGAAAAACCAATCTAGTTGGCCAAACCAAACCGATAGTTCGAAGAGAATTACAAAGATATCAAATCATGCATAAAAGAATTCAGAGAAGATTCAAATTATATTCATAGATAAGCTGATCATAAATCCATAATTCATCGAATCTCGGCAAACACACCGCAAAAAAGTATTACATCGAATAGATCTCCAAGAACATCGAGGAGAACATGGTATTGAGAATCAAAGAGAGAGAAGAAGCCATCTAGCTACTAGCTATGGACCCGTACGTCTGTGGTAAACTACTCACACTTCATCGGAAGGGCAATGGTGTTGATGTAGAACCCCTCTGTGATCGAATCCCCCTCCGGTAGGGTGCCGGAAAAGGTCCCTAGATGGGATCTCACGGGTACAGAAGGTTGCGGCGGTGGAAAAGTCTTTTCGCGGATGCCTCTGTTCGTTTGGGGATATATGAGTATATATAGGCGAAAGAATTAGGTCAGGAAGTGCACGAGGGGCCCACAAGGGTGGGGGGCACACCCTCAGTCCTTGTGGCCGCCTCGTGGCTCCTCCGACTTCATCTCCATGTCCCCTGGTTTCCTTCTGGTCCAAGAAAAATCATCGCGAAAGTTTTATTCCGTTTGGACTCCGTTTGGTATTCCTTTTCTGCGAAACTCAAAAACAAGGAAAAAACAGAAACTGGCACTGGGCTCTAGGTTAATAGGTTAGTCCCAAAAATAATATAAAATAGCATATTAATGCATATAAAACATCCAAAACAGATAATATAATAGCATGGAACAATCAAAAATTATAGATACGTTGGAGACGTATCAACATGACGTCCTCGTCTACCACTACCTCCTAGCCACAAGGCCTTGCGAGCGTTTCTCCGGGTTTATCAACAGCTCCGACTATAGTTTCGCTATGATGGACACCACCAATGATCTAAAAGCGCTCAAGGTTTCGGGCTTGAAATGCCAGAATCTTGTGAACATCCAGGACCACTACAAGGTCTGGGGCAGCGACAATAACAAACAGAACTCCCTGGTTGACCTCGCCTCGGCCATCATTGACCCCTACTACATGAAGATGAAGGATGAGAGCAAGAAGGAAAAGAACGCCTGGCACAGTGTCTGGCATCAGAGACTGGATGAATAACACGTCAAGTACGGGGCCAAGGACGCGTACACAAGCTACGGGTTGTACATGCGGATTGTTGACATGAGGAAGTGTCTTCTTCCTACCCTAGACAAGAGATCGAGCCACAGAGCCGTGGCTGGAGTGTCACAAGAAGTAGATGACTAGATGATCATTTCTCCTAGTTTAGAATGCATGCAATTGTTTATTGAGGTGTGTGCAAATGATATATATAGTCACTTATGTAATTGGATGTTTATTTCAGTTATATATATATATGTATATATATATATATGTTATTCTTTTGAAGACAGAGCAAATCACACAGGTTATTAGCAGCAATCATCTGTGTTATTATTGGTCTTCGCACACATTTCTGATTACGGATCTGTTTGCCGCGTATCACACACAACTTGTTCAGTTGAACTATTTCTGTTGTCTTGGCTCATCGCAAACAGTTCATCTGAGTGAACTGTATGCCCTCCATCGCACACACCTTGATCTGGCTGACCGTTTCTATTGTGTTTCCTAATCACACACAGTTCATCCTTGTGAACTGTGTGCCATATATCGCACACACCCTCATTTGGCTGCCCGTTTCTGTTGTTCTGCCTCATCACAAACAGTTCTTCTGGATTAACTGTTTGCCATGCATCGCACACGCAACTCTAATCTGAACCGTGTTTGATGTCACCGCCATCGCAAACGTTTTGTATCTTTTTTGATGGTTTTATTACATCACCGTGTGTGATTAATGCATCGCACACAGTTTCATCGAAGGGTCTCAGATTGGACTGTCGCGTTTGGACCAACCTGCAGTAGTGATCCTACTTATGGTGCATTATTTGGTGTTAGTTATGCTTAATGCTCACTTATGTGAATTTTCATTTTTTGGTTGGTTGCTTCTCAGTCTATTTGCTAGCCTTCATTTGTACTAAGTAGAAATACTACTTGTGCATCCAAAATCCTTAAACCCAGTTTTGCCATATGAGTCCACCATACCTACCTACATGCGCTATTTCCGTGCCGTTCTAAGTAAATTTGTATGTGCCAACTATAATTTTCAAAATGAATTTCCTTTTTGTGTGCCCGTACCGCTCATGAAGCGGCAGGGGGTGAACAATATTATTCCATGCTAGATGTGTTATTCTCAAGATGAGTGTTTATTCACTTGACATTGCACAAGAGTACGGCGGTAATAGGGATGCCCAATCCCGAAATGAAAAAGAAATTTACTTTATGTTATCAAATAATAAATTCCTAGGAATGTGTTGGTATGGAAGGCACCCGTGGATACGGCTAGCCATGGATTGTGAAAGAATGGTGGAAAAAGGAATAAACTTTATTTTATGTTTGGGAACCGCCTATGATATATCTAGCATGGAAAGTATTGGGAACTACTTAGTCGTTTTCGTTGAAAGGAAAAGCATGCCTCTCAAATTTTTTTATCTCTCGATTTAAGCTTTGACCTCTGGCACCTCTACAAATCTTTGCTTCCCTCTGCAAAGGGCCTATCTATTTACTTTATGCAATTTTTATTTTTATTTGAGTCTCCATCTTCTCTTATAAAGCACCAACTAGGGACCACTATGATCATACATGTGCATTGGATGTAGCTCATATTCGAGTGTGTTTCATGAATGGATCAATGATTGACCATGATGGGCTAGGGATAGCTTTCTTTAGCGTTGATATTTTGAAAGACATGGTTGCTTGTTGATATGCTTGAGTATTGAAGTCTTCATGTCAAATATAGACTATTGCTTTGAACCATCTAAAAGTCCAAATGTCCATGCTACAAAAGAAAATAATATGTGATGAACATGTTAGGCAGCATTCCACATCAAAAATTCTATTTTTATCATTTACCTACTCGAGGACGAGCAGGAATTAAGCTTGGGGATGCTGATACGTCTCCAACGTATCTATAATTTTTTTATTGTTCCATGTTGTTATATTATCATTCTTGGATGTTTTACAATCATTTTATAGCAACTTTATATCATTTTTTGGGACTAACTATTAACATAGTGCCCAGTGCTAGTTGCAGTTTTTTGCTTGTTTTTTACTTCGCAGAATATCCCGATAAAAAGGAGTCCAAACGCACCAAAACTTTTGCCGGATTCAGGGCTCCACAGACACAAGAAGGTTCGAACTTTGGGGCGTGTTCAAAGATCTCGACCAACTCAAGCCTCAAGCTCACCACCCCAGCGGGGAAGGAAGATGAACACAGAGATTTACCCAGGTTTGGGCCACCTTGCGGTGTAAAACCCTACTCCTGCTTTGTGGTGGATTGGCCTCACGAGGAGGTTGAGGATGAACTAGTACAGTGGATGAGCAGCCTCACGAGGGCTCCTGCAGCGAGGGTGAAATGGATCCGATCCCCCTCTATGGAGGAGACTAGCCTATACTTATAGTGGCCTTGGTCCTCTTCCCTCACAACTTAGGCGGGAAGAATCCCACAACGGCCAATTTGAAAGGAGACAAGAGGTACATCTAATCCTGATGAACGGTGGTCTTCGCCTGCAAAGCTTCTAGCCATGACGCAGAGGTGGGCTCAGCGATGACATCCGCCCTACCGAGCTCGTGGTCTTTGTCTTGTTGCACTGGAATGGAAACCTTTGGGGGATTCCTTGGGAACCCACGTACGTCCTTGCCTCCTTAGCAACAAAGAGGAAACTGTCCTCCTCTATGTCCGCTGGCGCCCCCTGGCCTTGGTCGTCATGGCTTACGTCACCGAGTGCCTCGTGAGGCCGGGTGCCTGCATAGAAGTCTCCGCTCCTCGGGAGTCAGGCTCGGGAAGCTACCCCTTGGGAGGTCTTGGCGTCGTCCGCCTCTCGAGGCCGAGGGCCCTCGCGAGTGTCTTGTCCTGGAAGTCTTGCAACTGGGCCGTACCAGGCCGTCGATGAGCCCACGTGCTGGGCCATTGGCAGGCAAGTCTGGGTACCCCCGATCCCAGAACGCCGACAGTAGCCCCCGGCCCCAAGGCGCGCTCAAGCTGGCTTCGAGGCGAAGCCAAGGAGTGAAGGGCGAAGCGTCGCGGGCCCCCAATCGCCTGCGGGCTAGGCTTGATGCGTGGCGCACGACGGGGTGCGGGTGCCTCCACTTCCCCACGTCGCCTCGGCAACTGCCCAGGCTGATAGAAGACTAGCACACGCCTACAGGGCCATCATTGCCCGAATGCGAAGGGGCGCCGGTTGGCCTCCGATCGCCTATAAGAGGGCGAGGGAGATGGAGCCCCTAGCCTATCTTCATCTTCTCGCTCCCTCCTTGCGCACTCTTGCTGTAGCATCCATGGCGCCGGTGAGAAGGTTCTCGGCCGCCGAGAAGGGGAAGGCTCGACGGGAAAGACCGAAGTCGCCCTCAACAAAGAGAGGACAAGGCCGTCCTCGCAAGATCACCGCGATGCCTGCAGAGGTCCCCCAAGGGTGCGAGCGCACCCCCACGGGCGTCCACATTGCCTCAGGTGGCCATGGGAAGGGGCCCCTCCGCGGAAGTGGCAGCGGGGGCCGTGGTCAAGGTGGAAGGCCCATGGTGTCCGCCCGGCCACTGCGCCCATGATCCCACTCAGCCGACGCGGCCCGAGAGTTCGTGGTGTGGGCGGAGAGGCCGGCGGGCACCTGGATCCATCTCCCACGCTTCTTCGTGGAGGAGTCGCCGACAGAGGACCCGATGGCTTATGGCTGAAGGCTGCTGTAGCAAGGCCTCATGGGTGGAGGTTGAGGTTACCCCGGCAGGCAATGTGTTCCTGAACCATGGGTGGCAGACGTTAGCCCGCGCCCGCGGCCTGCAGGGGAGGCGTGCCCTCCACTTCAAGTATGACGGGGCATCGATGCTCTTCGTCAAGGTCTTCGGGGAAGACAACAGGCACTTGGGGTGCTGCCCAGAGGGCGACTGCAGTGACAGCGACCACCTCTCCAATGGCAATGGCCATCGCGGCGGATGCTCCCTCCGCGGTGAACTTGCCCTTGGCGACGGCCGCGATGCCTCCGGCAGCAGCGGCGCCTTCCCAGGGGGGAGCACAAGCGACGATGACTACGACGAGCCGCCACATCGTCGCGCCCGGACCAAGGAGGAGGGTGAGGCGCCACACCACCGAGCCCTCGTCAAGGAGGAGGAGGACTCCGACTGATCGCGGGAGGCGCCGGAGCCGGGCTTCAGGAACAGCGCCCCTCAGGAGGCTGCTCCTTTTGTTTGTTTTTCGTTTCCTGCATCAAGAGTCATGAAGAGCCCACGGGGCATGTAATGAAATGCGGCGCTTGTGCGTTTATATTAGTGTTTCCCGCTCATATTTTAGCATTTACGTGGTTACTGATTGAAAGGTTCCTGCCCGACGTGATTAGGATAAATTAGGTTTGTGCACTTGTGTCCCTTGGCGGGTCCCTGCGTCGTGGGGGTGCGCTCCTCCGAAGCCTTGATCCTAGGTACACCCCTGGGGCCCCGAGGAGGCTCCCTCCTCACGGGCCGGATCACTGCGGGGTCTCGAGGGTCTCACAGCTCGCGAGGTCCCTGGGGGACTCGCGAGGTTTCAAAGGCTCCGGGGACGCCTCCGCTACGTATCGGACCATGGCTGGTTTTTCTCCAGCCATTCTTTCTTGGCGCCCATCTTGCGTCTGGAGCCCCCGAGCGAGGGTCAATCGTCACCGGTATTTTGGGTCGTGATGCCCGGCAAGGCCAGGAGATGAACGCTCCTGAGGCCGGGGCTGAGAACAATACGGGCCTATTAGCTCGCTCAGGAGCGTCGCGCGAGGATTCGTACGCCAAGGTCTTGGAGAGGTGTGCGTGCGGGACTAGCCCGAGTGTAACAACGTGCCCAGCCCTCGCTCGCGGGACGCGCGGGAGGGAGCAACGGGCACCTGTTACTCCCTTCGAAAGCGAGGTTCAAGAAGGAAAACACTGCAAGAAGAACACCCCGACCCCCTTCGAATAAAGGCACGGAAACTTCAAACTTCATTTCAAAAAGTGGCAAATTTGGTTACAAGAGAGAACAAAGAACAGCCGCATCTGGCACCTAAGCTAGTCTTCCCACCAGCGCAGAGCATGGGGCCTCCACTTGGCGTGGGCATAGTCGTTGTTCGACCGTGTCGTCCACCAGCGCAGAGCATGGGGCTTCCACTTGGGCGTGGGTGGGAGCCCCCGTGAGGCCGGGGAGCGGCGCTCAGGGAGACTCCGGGGCGTGTACAACCCCACTCATTATTACGTGAGAGTGTCACGGGTAGAACTTGCGGAGATGCTGGATATTCCAAGCATTCTAGATGAGGACCCCGGCCTGCATCTCCAAGCGTACGACGCCAGACCTGGAGACGCGGGCGACCCTGAACGGGCCCTCCCACATGGGCGAGAGCTTATGGAGGCCCTCCATGGAGAGGACCCGCCTCAGGACGAGGTCTCCAACTTCGAGAGTCCGGGAGCGGATGCTGCGGAAATGGTAGCGCGGCAGCGCCTGGTGGTACCTCGTTGCGCGGAGCGAGGCTTGGCGGCGGGCGTCCTCCCCGAGCACGAGATCAGCTCCCCACGAGGCATCCTGACGCTCCTCATCAAATGGCAAGACTTGCAGGGAGCGAAGCTTGACCTCGTGTGGGAGGACCGCCTCAGCCCTGTAGACGAGGAAGAACGGGGTCTCGCCGGTGGGCATAGTCGAGGTGGTGCGGATGGACCACAACACGGACTGAAGCTCACCGAGCCAACCCCTGCCGCAAGCCTCAAGGTTCTTCTTGAAGCTCCTTGTCTTGAGGCCCCTCAGGACCTCCGCGTTGGCACGCTCAGCCTGGCCGTTGCTCTGCGGGTGGGCCACCAAAGCGTAGCATATTTGCGTTCCAAGGTTAGCACAATATGTCCTGAAGAGGTTGCTTGTGAATTGGGAGCCATTGTCAGTGATGATATGGTTGGGGACACCGAAACGGCTCACAATGCCCTTGATGAACTTGACGGCTGAGCCGGCGTGGATGGTGCGCATGGGCTCCACCTCCGCCCACTTGGTGAACTTGTCAATGGCGATGTAGAGGTAGCGGTAACCGCCTGCCGCCCGAGGGAATAGGCCTAGGATATCCAGCCCCTAGACCGCGAAGGGCCATGAGGGCAGGATGGTCTGGAGACCTTGCGCAGGCTGGTGAATCTGCTTGGCGTGGAACTGGCAGGCCTCGCAGGATCGCACCTGCTCGGTGCCGTCGTGGAGCGCTGTAGGCCAGTAGAACCTGCTGCGAAACACCATGCCCATGAGGGTGCGCGATGAAGAGTGGTGTCCGCAATCTCCCCCGTGGATGTCGGCCAACAGCTCACGCCCCTGCTCCTCGGATATGCACCGCAACAAGACATCGTTGGGGCGTCTTCGGTACAGCTCACCATCCTGCAAGAAATAAGCGGTGGCCTGGCGAGCCACGCGTTCTGCATCCTCCTCCTTCTCTGGCAAGGCGCCGCGAAGTAAGTACACCTTGAGCTCCTTGGTCCAGCAGCCTGCCTGAGGTTCAAATGCTAAGAGCAAGCGGGCTCCCGAGGTCGGGCCACAAGCTGGGGCGCCCGAGGACGGGGCCGGTGGCGGCTCTTCCTAGAGCAAGGCTGGGCCTGCGGCCGGGGGTGCCATTGACGGCTTGAAGAGCCTCTCCTCGAAGACGCCATGCTTCTGAGGCTAGCGGCGAGATGCCCTCTTGGCGATGTCGTCTGCTTCTTTGTTCGCGCCGCGCGGGACGTGCTGCAATTCCAAGCCCAGGAATCACTTTTCGATTTTACGTACCTCTTCCAGGTATGCCTCCATGTGCTCGTCCTTTGGTTTGTACTCCTTGTTGGAAAAGTTGACGAGAAGCTGGGCGTCGCCCTTGATGGTGAGGCGCTTGACCCCCAGGGCGGCCGTGGCCCTGAGGCCAGCAATCAAGCCCTCGTATTCCGCGATGTTGTTGGAGACCTTCTCACCATGCTGGAAGCAGAGCTGCACGGCATAGTAGAGCTTGTCCTTGGTCGGCGAGATGAGTACGACTCTAGCCCCCGCGCCCCACCGCGCGAAGGCACTGTCGAAGTGCACGACCCAGCCATCGGGTGCCTCGTCACTAGGCGTGAGGGATTGGCCCTCATCCAGCCCCCGGTCAGGAGCCTCCGTCCACTCTGCCACGAAATCAGCGAGGGCCACACCCTTGATGACCTTGGTTGTGCTGAACTCTAGTTGGAAGGCCTGCAGCTCGATGTTCCACTTTGTAACCCTCCCGACAACGTTGGGGCTGCACAACACTTTCTCCAGGGGGTATGCGGAGACGACCTTGATGGGGTGGCCCTGGAAATAATGACGCAACTTCCTTGAGGCGACAAGGAGTGCAAGCAGGAGCTTCTGCTGCATAGGGTAGCGCGCGCATCCTGAAGCACGATGCTGACGAAGTACACCAGATGCTCGACGAGGGGTGAGGTGTCGATGGCGCCTTGCTCCGCGCGGGGCGGTAGGGACTCAGGAGTCCTATTGGTTGATGAAGCGACGAGGGCCTCAGGAGCGCCGTCCTGAGGTGGCAAATGTTGCGCTACCCTTCGCGGGCCGCCTTGCCTGGCGTCTGCGCCAGCGCGCTCCTCCCGGCCCGCCACGAGCGTTGCGCTGGCAGAGAGGGGGTGGCCGCCAAGTAGAGCACCAGGGGCTCGCAAGGACGAGGCGCCACCATGACAGGTGGGCTTGTGAGGTATCTCTTGAGGTCCTCGAAGGCCGCCTCAGCTTCCGGAGTCCACTCGAAAGGGCCCTTCTTCTTCATCAGCTTGCAGAAAGGGAGGGCGCGCTCGCCGAGCTTGGAGATGAAGCGCCCCAGGGAGGTCACGTAGCCCGCGAGCTTCTGCATCTCTTTGAGGGTCTGAGGCAGGTGCATCTTTTCAATTGCCTTGATCTTCCCGGGATTAGCCTCAATCCCTCGGTGTGACACAAGGAAACCCAGCAGCTTGCCAGACGGGACCCTGAACACGCACTTTTCTGGGTTGAGCCTCAGGTTCACCTTGCGCAGGTTGGCGAACGTCTCTTCCAGGTCTTCGATTAGGGTCTTCGCCTCCCACGACTTAACCACGATGTCGTCGATGTACGCCTCCGCATTTCTCTCCAGCTGCAGTCCCAACGCAATGTGCATTAGTCGATGGAAGGTTGCACCGGCGTTCCGCAGCCCAAAGGGCATGCAGGTGTAGCAGTACACGCCACACGGGGAGATGAAGGCTATATTCTCGACATCCTCTGTCGCCATCTTGATTTGATGATATCCTGAGAAAGCATCGAAAAAGCACAGCAGATCGCACTTAGTGGTGGAGTCCACAATTTGGTCAATGCGCGGGAGCGGGAAAGGGTCCTGAGGGAAAGCCTTGTTGAGGCTCGTGAAGTCGACGCACATGCGCTCCTTCCCCGCCTTTTTGGGGACAACCACTGGATTGCCCAGCCAATCCGGGTGCCGCACCTCTGAAATAACGCCGGCCTCTTGCAGCTTGCAGACCTCTTGGACGATGAACGCTAGTTTCTCTTGTGCTTGATGTCGCACCTTTTGCTTCACCGAGCGTGCATTGGGGCACACCACCAAGTGGTGCTCGATTACCTCCCTCGGGACACCGACCAAATCGGACGCTTCCCATGCGAACACGTCCTTGTTCGCCAGGAGGAAGCCGACCAATGCCTCCTCCTACTCTAGGGGAAGGCCAGCGCCTGTGGTGAAGGTGGGGCCCGAGCCCTCCCTGTCAAGAGGCACCTGCTTCGTCTCGGCCCGGTCCTGGGAGAACAGCTGCTTTTTCTTCACGGGCGCGGCCTCCAGAGTCTCCGGGGCGCCCCCAGCGTCGGGGCAAGAGGCCGTCACAGCCCTGTAGACGAGCTTAAGGGCCCGGACCGCGTCCTTTGTGTCTCCGGCCACCGTGATTACGCCGCTACTCCCCTGCATCTTGATGACGTTGTAGCCTGGATGGGTTGCCGCCATAAACTTGGTGAGCGCCGGATACCCCAGGATGGTGTTGTACGGGAGGCTGATGCGGGCCACGTCGAAGTCGATCAGCTTGGTGTGATAATTGTCGCGCTTGCCGAAGGTGACAGGGAGGCGTATCTGCCACAAGGGGGTGGTGGAGCCCTTGGTCACCCGCGAGATGGGCTAGGTTGGCGCGAGCTGGTCGTAAGGCACCTGGAGCATGTCGAAGGCCTTGATAAGTCTCCAACGTATCTATAATTTTTGATTATTCCATGCTGTTATATTATCATTCTTGGATGTTTTACAATCATTTTATAATAATTTTATATCATTTTTTGGTACTAAACTATTGACATAGTGCCCAATGCCAGTTGTTGTTTTCTGCATGTTTTTTACATCGCAGGAAATCAATACCAAACGGAGTCCAAACGCAGCGAAACTTTTGGTGGATTTTTTTGGACCAGAAGACATCCAGTGGGCCGGAGAAGAACCTGTGGGGAGCTCCGAGGGGAGCACAACCCACCAGGGCACGCCTGGAGGCCCAGGCGCGCCCAGGTGGGTTGTGCCCACCTTGGCCGCCTCCCGCACCGCCACTTTGCACTATAAATACCCCAATATTCCAGAAACCCTAGGGGAGTCGATGAAAATCAATTCCAGCCACCGCAAGTTCCAGAACCACCAGATCCAATCTAGACACCATCATGGAGGGGTTCATCATCGTCATTGGTGCCTCTCCGATGATGCGTGAGTAGTTCATTGTAGACCTTCGGGTCCGTAGTTAGTAGCTAGATGGCTTTCTCTCTCTTGTTTGATTCTCAATACAATGGTCTCTTGGTGTCGGGGGTATCGTGCGACATATACCAAAGGATGGCTTATCATGGATGGGACAAAAGTACATCGCTGGGCTCTGGAAGCGGGAATGAGCGAGACCGCATATGCCTCCGAATCTTACCCAGGTTCGGGGCTCTCCTAGGAGATAACACCCCTAGTCCTGCTCTGCGGGGTTTCCGCATGATCACTACCTCAACAAGTAGCTACAAACTTGCTCCTTGAGCTGTTTTGCTAGAGGAGGAAGGAGGGCAAGGCTAGCTCTACTCCTCTCCCTATGTGTGTGTGTGAGTGCTGAACTCTGAGGCTTTCTCCTCCCCACCAAGGTCCCAACCCCTTGCATGGGGTGACCTGGGGGTTTATATAGGCCTACCCCCCAGGGATACAATGGTAATCCGGCCGGGCGTAGGACCCGGCCGTCAGTGTCTCTGATCGCCGGCTTCTCCGCCGACTACAGGGGCTCGCCGCCTGGTGGGTCCCCCCAGCTGTCTCGTACTCGGCCGACAAGCCGGGCCCGCCGCTTGCGGGTTCTGTCAGCTGCGTAGCACTATAGCCGTGCCACTGATGATGCATGCTTGGTCGGCGAGAGCGTGGCTACAGTCCCGCCGCTTGGCGGGCGTTTCACTGTAGCCACACCCCGTCTCTTCTGGTTAATGGCGCACAAACTTCAAGGAAGGGGGAGGGCTGCCTGCTAGGAGCCGGCCTCCCCCTGAGCCAACTGGTCAGGGCTCGCCGCCTTCTAGCCTCTCATGCACCGGTAGGGCCCGCCACCTGCGGGCCGTACCGACAGCCCGTCGTGGGAGCATGGCTTCCTCTGCCATGGGTGATGTCATGAGCAGCATGGCAATAGTGCCGCGTCGGGCGTGGGATGTCCGCTTGGTACGCTGCATTGTGGCCACGCTCTGCCCTGGATTCGGGGGTGGCAGGCTTGTACTGTAGCCATGCCCCGTCTCATCGTGTTCATGTGGGTGCTAACTTCGAGGGCGCGAGGGGCCGCCTGCTAGGACCCGGCTTCCCAGGAAGCCGCCTGCTAGGAGTCGGCCCACTTCATGGCCGTCTTCTGGATCCGCCGCCTCCTGGCAACCGGCTGCTTGGACCAGCCGGCCCCAAGAAGGCGGTCCTTTGTCTTTGATGTTTGAGGGGCGCAGCCTGCCCCGATGTCTTCAAATACCAAGGAGAGCTGATGAGGCTACCCATGGTCATTTACTCCGACAGTAGTCCCCGAAGCTGGTGGGGCGCTACGACCGAAAGGGCGAGAAGCCCCAGCAGCTTCTTACTCCGGGTTGTTTGGTGTCCTGCTTTGTCCGTCTTCCGAAGTGCCGACTGGTAGGTGTCGGCCGTGACCAGGCTGGCCGCCTGGCGATTTCGTAGCGCCGTGGTGAGGACCAGGCGTCATGGCAGCCGGACGCCAGGCTCGCCGCCTATGCATGCCGGCCACGCGGCGTCAGCAAGCCAAGCCGGCCTGCCAGCCCACGCGCGCGACGGGACGTCGCCGCAGGCCGGGCCCCGCCACTACAGTGCCTCGGCACGCACGCGGATCTGCTGCGGCCGAGGTAGACGGTTGGGCTTCTACGGCATTTAATACGCGCCTTTACTGGCGCCGCAATCGTGGGATCGTGGGGGAGTGGGCGCAGTTAATCCGACGATCCCCCACGCTCACGCCTCCTCGGCTCCGCCGCCTGGGGCTATAAGTAGGGGGAAGAGGGGGGGGGTGGCAGACGCACGCGCTCCCTCTTCTCCCTTCGCCATTCTTCTTTCTTGCTGCCGCCGCAACGCCTCTTCCTCTTGCCGAAGCATTGCCGAAGCCCCATCGTTGCCGAGCTTCTTCTCCCCGCGGCTTCCTCGCTCCGCCGCGGCTTCGCCCGCTCGCCACCGCGCCGCGCCTACGACGAGTTCCTTCGCCCATGGCGCGCTCACGGGCCGGCGACTGGGACGGTTCCAACGTCCATGAGGATCACCTCTCCTTCCTTCGTCAAACACGGCGGCTGCCCCGGGAGACGAACGTGCGGGTACGTGTCCCCCCCGAGGCAGAAATCTCGCCGGTGCCGGAAGGCGATGAGCGCGTCGTCTTCTGGTCCCATTTTCTTCGCGGCTTTGGCCTTCCCGCGGGCGGCTTCCTCCGCTCCTTTCTTGACTTCTACCGAGTCGAGCCGCACCACCTCACGCCGAATACGGTGGTGCTGCTGGCCGCCTTTGTCACTATGTGCGAAGGGTACCTCGGCACTCTCCCCACCCTTGAGCTCTGGGGGGAATGCTTTTATCTCAAACTCGGCACCGCCACCAAGGGCCAGGCGGCTCAATGCGGAGCATGGGTGGCGGTGCGGTGTCCGGGCACCGGGAACCGCTTCCCGCTCATCTCCCTGCTGCAGTCGGCCAAGCTATGGCAGAAATCTTATTTCTACGTCAAGAACATCCACCCGACAAGCGACTACGTCAACTTGCCGGCTTACGTAGCCGGCCCGCCAGCCGAGCCACGTGCCAACTGGCAGTACAGGCCGAGCTCCCTATTGGCTGCCTCCTCCGCCGTCCTCGCCCGACTTCAGGTGATGACGGAGTCGGAGGGCCTGAAGGGCTCGGATCTGCTGACCGCTTTCGTGACGCACCGAGTTCTTCCCCTCCAAGCCCGGCCTCACATCATCAGCTGCATGAGCGGGCACCGGGACCCATGGTGGATGTGCACATGGGAGCTGCCGGACGTGGAGGTGGCCCGGCTGGTCAATTACTTCTCCAACTGCAAGCTATCGGAGACGGACTGGCGGTTCGGCAAGCAGCCGTACGACCGCGCACATTCGCCGCCTGCGGTGAGTCTTGCAATTCTTTTTCTCTTTTGTTGGTCCGAGTTCTTGTTTTGCCGTCTGACCAGTCGACCATGGTGCAGGTCCTCCCGGCCCAGTCGGCTGCCGGTGCTCTGGATCCAGGTCAGCAGTACATGCCGGACCGAACGAGGAGCGACATGGACGAACCCGACTTGGGGGCGGCCGCCATGGAGGAGGACAACGCCACAGGTGGCGGCGGTGGAGCAGGTGGCTCCGGAGGAGGAGGCGGCCTCGAGTCCTGGCCGGATGACGACGAGGAGGAGAACGAGCCACGCCGCATGCACGGCACTGACAAAGCAGGCGCGAGCTCTTCAGCCATGCCGACTGCGCCAAGCGGCGCACCAAAGCGCCGAGCCGGCTCGTTGCTGTTCGGCAGCCGGCCGAAGAAGTCCAAGAACACGACCGCCGCGACCAAGCGGCAGGAGGCCGCCGCGAAGGCGGCCCAGTTCCAGAAGGCCCCGAAGCAGCCCCCGATGGTGTCCGCGTAAGTGCTTGGTTTCTCTTGCGCTTTCTTTTCTTCTTTCTTGCAACTCTTTCTGAGTTTCCTCCTGTCTTGTTTGGACAGGGCCCCGCTCTCTCTTGAGCGGGCCACCGCTGCTTCAGTGATCGGGGCGGCGGAGGGCTCCGCCAACACCCGCCGCATGGACACACTTGCCGACCTCCGGGAGACGACGGAGAGGAACGCGCGGGAGGCGCGCGAGGAGCGGGAGGAGGTGGAGCGGCAGAAGGCGGAGGCGGCCAAGGCGGCGCAGGCGGACGCGGATGCGGCGGCCAAGTCCCAAGCCGACGCTGCGGCCAAGGTCCAGGCGGAGGCCGCAACCAAGGCCCAGGCGGACGCGGCCGCCAAGGTGCAAGCGGAAGAGGCCGCACGCGGCCGGACTCCGCAACTCGTCATCCCGCTGCGCGTAGCGCCACCAGCGCCAGAGAACCCGGCGCCAACTGGAGGAGCCGGCCACGATCAGCCGGTTGTGGAGAGGAGAGGAGGCGATGCCATCGTCCCGAGGGCGGAGGTGACCCCACAAGCGCCGACTACCGAGGCCCGAGGCAGTCGGTCTAACGTGCCACCGGCGCCGCCAGTTAGAGGCGAGCTGGAGGTGGGGGCGACCCCTGTGGTCCGTTCTCCGGGGCGCCGGCGTGCGGCGAAAGCGGCCTCGACGCCGCGAGCGCAGGTGATCGGGACCGCAAGCTCGTCGGCCCCAGATGCAGTGGCCACCAGTGCCGCCCCGCCAGAGTGGACGCCTAGGGGCGGGACGGGCGTGCTGAACAAGGCCGCGCAGGACGTTCAGGCCCAGCTCCAGGCCCAAGGCGCCGCCCTCCAGCAGTATATGAAGACATTCTTGGCGACGCGAACGGCCGTCCGGGTACATTTCTTTGCTTTGTTTTGTTTTTTCTCTTGCGATCTTCCGTGGGGGTGCACCAGCGCACCCACTGGGTGTAGCCCCCGAGTTCCGCGCCGGCTGCTGAACAGGCGGCTCGGAACTTTAAGGTAAGTTCCGAGTGCTAACTTGTTTTCTATCCTTTTGTCTTCGTTGCAGGACTACCACAACATCCGCGCGGCCACCTTCAACTCCCAGGTCCAGGAGCTGGCTAAGCGGACCGCCGACCTGACCGAAAGCCGGAGTAAGCATTCTGTCTTCTTTCTCGCGGGGGCGCGTCAGCGCACCCGCTGGGTGTAGCCCCCGAGATTCGGGCCGACTGCTGAGCAGTCGGGCCGGATCTTCCGGCAACCACTTTTCTTTTTGGTCAACTTTGTTGATTGTCTTCTCTTTCTCAATTTTGTTGGAGCCAACGCCACACTGCAGCAGCGCCTGGGCGAGGTCCAGACCGAGCTGCGCGCTAAGGAGGAGGAGCGCATCGAGGCGGCCCAGGAGGGCGACTGTCTGGCGAAGAAGTTGGCGGACCAAGCGGACCAGCACAAGGCGGAGCTCCAGAAACTCAAGGAGGCAGAAGGCGCCCTCCAGGCCGAGTTTGAGACCGAGCGCTCGAAGTGGGTTGAGAAGGAGGCGATCCTCGCCATTGGCTACGGCGAGATTGAGGATATGATAGATGGTAATCTTCTTTCTTTGGAATGGCTGCCTGCTGCATCGAGAGTCGGCTTCCGACATCTAATCTTTGTTTTTTCTTCGCATAGACTTCTTTCCTGGACACGCCGTCGCCGTCAGCCAGGCCATCGAGGCGCGGCGTGACCAGCGTAGGAGGGAAGGAGTGGAGATCCCGCTCGACGCGCCTCGAAACATGAACGAGCAGCTCCTGGCCATCAGGACGCGCCTGCAGCCGATTCACCATCTGCTCCGCCGCCTTCAGCGCGCCGGGTCCCAGCTGGTTTCCGCCCTCTGGCTAGGCGTCCAAGCTCCACGCACCCCCAGTCGGACCGCCGACTGGTTAGAGGTGGCGATCGGCCGTTTCGAGGCTTGGAAGTGCTCCTCCACTGGGGCAGGCGCCCGAAGGGCCCTGGAGTTCGTCAGGGCGTGTATCCTAGGCTGAACCTAGCCCAGTTGGCCACGTTCCGGCAGGAGGCCAGGGAAGAGTTGGTGGCAGTTGGGCCTGCGCTCACTCGACGTGCGGTGGCGATCGCCGAGTACACCGAGACCGGTGTCTTCCTCCCCGAGCTGGACGAGGAGGGTGCCGAGGTGCCGCCGGACTGGTTCGGGCTGAACCCGGATGACGGCGAGGACTCGGCGGAAGAAATTGCCTCCCGCGATGAAGGCGAGGACGATGAAGACGAGGATGGTGAAGACGACGCACCGGAGGGCGGAGCGGACGGCCAGCCTCAGCTCGATCGGGCTTCGAGCAACGAGCCACGTGCGAGTGCACCGACTACTGCTGATGGCGACCAAGCCGAGACTCGCCAGACGGCCACTCCACCAGCCGGCGCCGCCGACTCCACCAACCTGTCGGACCCGCCTGCCGCTCCTCTGGCCTAGGCTGCCAGCTTCATCTTATCTTTTCCTGCTTTTGTGGTCTCTAGAACGAACTTGTTAAATTCGCGCAGTTCCACCCACTGGGGGTGTATTCAAACTTTGTTGAATGATGGCCGAGGGCCTCTTGGTATGTAATTTAATTTTCGCACGAGTTGTGCTTTGCCGAGCTCAGACTTGTCTTGCTTTCCGTTCTTTTGGCTTTTTCCTTTGCCGCCTTCCATTGGCTGCCACCTTGCCAGCCAGACAACCGCTCTTCGATCTGTTGGCTGGGTTAGGTACTTTGCCATTTTGGGAAGGCAAGTACTTTGGCCGCTTAGAACGTAGCAAGTTAAGTGAGAAGCCGGCCGGCCGGCTGCTCAGCAGCCGGATGGCTAGGCGAGGAGCCGGCTTGGCCTATGTGAGTGCTTTTGTCCTTAGCCATTTTTCATGTGGGCACCATTTCCTGCCTTTGACTCTTACCAGCCAGACAGTCGCTCTGCAAGCTGCGGCTTATGCCAAGAGAGGGCTTGGCTGCAGGCACACTACTTGCCCGACTGCAGGTAGCACTGACATAGTACAAGGCGGCAAGCCCCCGGGCCGACTGGTCGGACCCGGTGCGGGGCGGAGGAATGAAAAAAACTCATTCACAGGCATGAAACTTATCATATAGATGAGAGAGGTAGCCCCCAAGTGCTCTTCGAGGGACCTGGTGTTTTTGTGCTTAATACAAAAGGTAGCGTGGTACATACTGTATTAACTGTAAAATCTTCGGAGGAGATTTGCGTTCCATGGGCGCTCTGTTTCCTTGCTGGAATCGTCCCTCTTGCGCGCCCTGGGCTTCTGCGCGTCGATCAGGTAATAGGAGTCGTTGCCCAAGGCTTTGCTGATGATGAAGGGGCCTTCCCAAGGGGCCGAGAGCTTGTGCTGGCCGGCTGTTCGCTGGATCAGCCGGAGCACAAGGTCTCCCTCTTGGAAGGATCGTGGCTTGACCTTTCGACTGTTGTAGCGGCACAGGCTCTGCTGGTAGATGGCGGACCGGCTGAGTGCTAACAGCCGGCCCTCTTCCAGCAGATCGACGCCGTCCTCTCGTGCTTCCTTCGCCTCCGCCTCCGTGTACATGGTGACGCGAGGTGAGTCGAACTTGATGTCATTTGGGATGACGGCATCGGCCCCGTACACGAGGAAGAAGGGAGTGAAGCCGGTTGATTTGTTCGGGGTGGTGCGGAGGCTCCAGAGGACGGCCGACAGCTAGTCGATCCAGCAGCCGGCCGAGCGCTCCAATGGCTCGACCAGTCGGTGCTTAATGCCAGATAAGATGAGGTTGTTTGCTCGCTTGACCTGGCCATTTGATTGCGGATAGGCAACGGATGCTAAGTCCAGTCGGATGCCCTGCGTCGTGCAGAAACGGGCCAAGGCGCCTTTGGCAAAGTTAGTGCCATTGTCGGTGATGATGCTGTGTGGTACACCGTACCGGACGGTGATATCTGCGATGAAGGTCACAGCAGTTGGACCATTCAGTTTCTTGATTGGCTTTGCTTCAATCCACTTGGTGAATTTGTCGATGGCGACGAGCAGATGGGTCATGCCGCCGCGTGCTGTCTTGAATGGGCCCACCATGTCCAGCCCCCAAACGGCAAAAGGCCAGGTAAGGGGAATGGTCTTGAGTGCAGAAGCCGGCAGATGTTGCTTGGAGCTAAATTTCTGGCACCCCTTGCATTTCTTGACCAGGTCCTTGGCGTCCTCCAAAGCAGTCGGCCAGAAGAAACCATGGCAGAAAGCTTTGGCGACAAGGGATCTGGAGGCCGCGTGGTGGCCGCACTCGCCTTGGTGTATGTCTCTGAGGATTGCTTTTCCTTTCTCTGGTTCGACGCAGCATTGGAAAACATCGGTCACGCTGCGCCTGACAAGCTCTCTGTTTACTATCGTGTAAGCTCCTGCCCGGCGTTGCACCTGCCGGGCCGAGATCTCATCATCTGGCATCTCTCCGCTAACCAGAAAGTTGAGGATGGGCTGCGCCCATGGTGGTGCTTTGACTTCATCCACTGTCATTATGGCCACTGAAACTAGGGCGGTTGGGTTGGGAGGCGGGGTGAAGTCGGCCGCGTCTTGCTGCGTTGTTGAAGCCTCCGGGCCGACTGCCGCAGCCCCCGGGCCGGTTTGTGGAGTCCCCAGGCCGGGTGCGACTGCCGCAGTCCCAGAGCCGCTTGGTGAAGTCCCCGGGACGGCTGCCGCAGCCCCCGGGGCGGGTTGCGAAGTCCCCGGGCCGGGTGCGACTGCCGTAGTCCCCGTGCCACCTACCGAAATCCCCGGGCCGGCTGCTGTAGCCCCCGAGTCGGATCCGACTGCTTCGAGGGCAGCCGGCACGAAGATGGATTCTGATTCCGGGGAAGGCTTGATAGACGGCCTGGGGAGGCACTGAAGGGACACGCCGGCCGGTATGGCTTGCTGGGTGGAGCCGATCTGCGCCAGGGCATCTGCTTGCTCGTTGTCGGCCCGTGGCACGTGAAGGAACTCACACCCGTCAAAATATCCGCTGATCTGCTGGACGAGGGAGTGGTAGCTCGCCATGTTTGCATCCTTGGCGTCCCAGTCACCAGACGACTGTTGGACTACCAAGTCCGAGTCGCCGTAGCACAGAATCCGGCGGATGCCAATCTCCTTGGCCAGCCGGAGTCCGTGTACTAGTGCCTCGTACTCGGCCACGTTGTTGGAGGCAGCAAAATGGATTTGCAACATGTATCTGAGCTTGTCGCCCTTGGGAGAGGTGAGGATGATGCCGGCTCCCAAACCGGTGCGCATCTTTGAGACATCAAAGTGCATCCGCCAATGTGTGGAGTCCGGAGCTGGCGGCAGGTACTGGGTCTCGGCCCAGTCGACGAGGAAGTCGGCCAGCGCTTGGGTCTTGATGGCGGTGCGAGGCTGGTAGAAGATGGTGTAGGGGGCCAGCTCGATGGCCCACTTGGCCACCCGGCCAGACGCGTCTCTGCTGCCTATGATCTCCGCAAGCGGGGCAGTCCAGACAACCGTGATGGGGTGCTCTTGAAAGTATGGCCTGAGCTTCTTGGCGGCTAAGTGCACGCCGTAGCACATCTTTTGGTAGTGGGGGTAGTTCTGCTTGGAGGCTGACAGTACCTCACTCAAGTAGTACACGGGCCTCTGGACCGGTTGTGCCTTGCCGTCCTCTTGGCGTTCTACCACCATGACTGTGCTGACCACCTGGCTGGAGGCGGCGATGTAAAGAAGCATGGGCTCCTTTGCAGCCGGAGCGGCCAGAACAAGCGACGTGGTCAACATCTTCTTGAGCTGGAGGAAAGCCTCGTCCGCCTTGTCGTTCCACTCGAAATGAGTGGTTTTCTTCATCAACTTGTACAGGGGAAGAGCCTTCTCGCCCAGCCGACTGATGAAGCGGCTGACGGATGCCAAGCAGCCGGTGAACCTCTGAATGTCTCACAGTCGGGTGGGCCTCTCCATCCTCTCGATGGCCTTGATCTTGACAGGGTTGCACTCTATGCCGCGCTCTGAGACAAGGAAACCGAGGAGCTGGCCGGCTGGTACTCCAAAGACACACTTCTTTGGGTTGAGCTTGATTTGAAAACGGCGCAGATTATCAAAAGTTTCCTTGAGATCTTCCAGGAGGGTACCACGCTTCTCCGCCTTTACCACAATATCGTCTACATAGACGTGGGCATTTCTGCCGAGTTGCTTGAGGAGGCACTTCTGCATGCAACGCTGGAACGTGGCACCGGCATTTCTCAAGCCGAATGTCATGGTCAGGTAGCAGAAGGCTCCGAATGGTGTGATGAAGGCGGTCTTCAGGCAGTCGGCCGGGCTCAACTTGATCTGGTGGTACCCTGAATAGGCATCCAAGAAACTCAGCAGCTTGCATCCGGCTGTGGAGTCTATCACTTGGTCAATCCGAGGCAAGGCAAACGGATCTTTGGGGCAAGCTTTGTTGAGGCTGGTGTAGTCAATACACATGCGCCATTTGTTGTTCTTCTTCAGTACAAGAACTGGGTTGGCAAGCCACTCTGGAAAGAACACTTCCATAATGAAGCCGGCTGCTAGAAGCCGGGCTATCTCTTCACCAACAATTCTTCTCTTCTCCTCTGACAGGCGGCGGAGGGGTTGCTTGACTGGTTTTGCATCTGCTCTGACATGTAGCTTGTGCTCGGCAAAATCCGTCGGAACACCCAGCATGTTCTTTGGAGACCATGCAAAGATGTCCCAATTCTCATGGAGGAAATCGACGAGCTCGCTTTCCTATTTGCTGTCAAGGTAGGCTCCTATGACAGCGAACTTCTCCGGGTGCTCCGGGTCCAAGGGTATCTTCTTGGTTTCTTTGGCCGGCTGGAAAGAGCCCTGAGCTTCTGATTCCTTGGGATCTGGCGACAGGTCCGGCTGCTTGCCGGCCATGGCCACAACTCGGTCAAGGAGCCGCTTCTCGGCAGCAATCACAAGGGACTCGGCCAGCCGACTGCTGGCTGCGGCACATTCGGCAGACTTCTGGTAGTCGCCGGCCGCAGTGATAATGCCCTTGGTACCCGGCATCTTCATCTTAAGGTAGGCATAGTGGGGAACCGCCATGAACTTGGCCAGGGCAGGCCGGCCAAGCAACGCATGGTAGGGGCTCTCAAGGTCAACCACCTCGAACCAGATTGGCTCTCAGCGGAAGTGATTCTTTTCTCCGAAGAGGACGTCTATCTTGATCTTGCCGATTGGTGAGCAGGAAAGGCCAGGCGCAATGCCATGGAATACAGTCCGGCTAGGCTGGAGCTGTTTCTCTTTGACGCACAACTTCTCCATGGTGTCGCGTTAGAGGATGTTGATGCTGCTACCGCCGTCTATCAGAATCCGGGAGAAACGAGCGGCTCGCCTCTCTGTTGCAAAGGTGGCGTCCAACACCAGAGCATAGGAACCCGGAGAAGGCATCACCTCCGGGTGGTCAGCTCGGCTCCAACTGATCGTCTTTTCGGACCAGTGCATGAACTCTGGGGCTTCAGAGGAGACAACATTCACCTCTCGGCGCTGCTGATGCCGACTATGACTGTCGTCAGCCACGCTGGTGAAGACAACATAAGCTCCGTGCTCTTCGGGAAACTCATCTTGGATTGCGCCGATCGGCCGGACCGCCGGCTGCTGGGGAGACGGAGGCGGCGGGCCAGCAGGCGGGGGAGGCAGTCCTTCGCCCTTGGCAATGCGGGCGAGCCAATGGCACTTCCAGGTGGTATGGTTGGATGGCCTCGCGCCGCTGTGGAACATGCAGGGAGCGTCAAGGGTTTGCTCGAACGAGAAGGCGGGCAGCCAGGCAGGCTTGCCGCCCTTCTGGCGCTTGGGGCCGGGTTGCTCTTCTGGCTGCCGGTCTTCGACCGTCGCCACCTGCCGGCTGGTGGTAGCCGGCTGCTGGGCCTTGCGCTTGTTGTCGTTTGACTGTTGGCGCCGACTGTAATCACCAGCCGGCGTCTGAGGGGCCGGAGGGAGCATCTTTCCTGATGCGTCCACTCGGAGCTCCGACTTCATGGAGGAGTCGGCAGTGGCGTACTTGTCCGTGATGATTAGCAGCTCGTCGAGGGTGGCCGGCTTGTCGCAGAGGAGTCGGTGATTGAGTAGGGTGCCCTCCCGGCACCCAGCAGTGAAGTATTCTATGGCTTGCGCCTCATGCACCCCTTCGCAGGAGTTGCGCCGTTCAGCCCACCGCGTCAAGTAGTCGCGGGTAGACTCAGTCGGGCCTTGGATGCATAGAGAGAGCTGGCGAGGTTTGGGCGGTCGCTTGTAGGTGCTGGTGAAGTTGCGGATGAAAACTTCGGTGAAGTCTAGCCAGCTGTTGACGCTATAGGGCTTGAGGCTGTTCAGCCATGTCCGGGCCGTGCCCTGGAGCATGAGCGGAACGTACTTCACGGCAACGCGCTTGTTGTCGTTCGCTATGCTGACGGCCATGGAGTAGTCCACCAGCCAGTCCTCCGGCTTCACAGAGCCGTTGTACTTGGGGGTGTCCCGAGGGAGCGAGAACCCTTTGGGGAAGGGCTCATCGCGAATGCGGGGGCCGAAACAAGGCGGGCCGATCACGTCTTCTTCTTCTAATGCCAGGGATCGAGCCAAGCGGTCGATCCGATGGCGGGCGTCGTTTTCTCCGACTCCTTCACGGGGGCCCAGCCGGCCTCCGAGAGTCGGATGCTCAATAGGTGGCCGGGAGGCGCGCCTCTCCCTGCGCGGGAGAGGCGGACAACCGTCCCGCCGTTCCACTACTCGTGGGCGGCCGTCTTGGTCGCGCTCGATGGAGATGCGGGTGTGGCTGCGGCTAGCAACCGGTTCTTGGTCGCGGGCGCCCCCTGTCGGCGTTCGGGAGGTCGCGCCATGCTCTCGACGAGGGGGAAGATTCCCGGCCTGCAAGCCGGGTTCCACCACGCGGCGGCCAGCTTCTTGCTACGCGGCGGCCGCGTCGATGAGCTGCTGGACGCGCCCCGTCATGCAGCGACGCTCGTTGCCCTCCAGGTGGTCCAGCTCGTCTGCCGCCGCCTGGGCGGCGCGTAAGTTCTCCATCGGCGTAGCGTAGACTGGGCGGTCGGCCCCCAACATGCTGGCGATGGCTGCGCCGCGCTGCCGGACCGTGCCCGCACCACTGGGTTCGCCAGCAGCCGGCGTGCCGCAGACGGCACGGTCGATCTCGCGGTGGTAGGCCTCGGTGAGGCGTCTCATGGCCGCCAACTTGTTGGCGCTGTCGAGGAGTACGATACGGCACGCCTCCAGCGTTTCGCCATTTGCACCAGGCGCATTGGGCGCGGACAGGTCCCGCATTGCCGCCTGCAACGGGTCCCGGCCGGCCTGGTCGGAGGCTTCGTCGTGGCTGACGACCAGCACCCCGGTGACGGTGCTGGTGCTGGCGCTGCTGTCTGCAGCAGGGAGCGGGTCGTTGAAGATCACCACGTCACCGGGGAAGGCATCAGAAAGCGCGACGTCGGCGTCGACGACCATATCGTCGGATGGGTCGGTGGAGCCAACGGACTCCAGGTCGGAGACCGGCTCGCTGGCGATGTGAAGCTTGCCGAGGGAGTCGATGAGGCAGCTTTCGGGGCCGGCCGCGCCCGCGACGAGTGCGGGCTCGTCGGAGAGGCGGATCCCGCCGATGAGGTCAGCGAAGCTGATTGCGGTGCAAGCAACTTCCGTGCCGCGCAGCGTGTCAGCACAAACATCGTCGGGCGTGCCGGGCTGGCTGCGCTTGCCAGGAAGGAAGAGGGTTCCCGTCCAGAATGTGTTTCTGGATGACGGTGCACCTAGCCCCACGGTGGGCGCCAAATGTCGGGGGTATCGTGCGACATATGCCAAAGGATGGCTTATCATGGATGGGGACAAAAGTACGTCACCGGGCTCTGGAAGCGGGAATGAGCGAGACCGCATATGCCTGCGAATCTTACCCAGGTTCGGGGCTCTTCTAGGAGATAACACCCCTAGTCCTGCTCTGCGGGGTTTCCGCATGATCACTACCTCAACAAGTAGCTACAAACTTGCTCCTTGAGCTGTTTTGCTAGAGGAGGAAGGAGGGCAAGGCTAGCTCTACTCCTCTCCCTATGTGTGTGTGTGAGTGCTGAACTCAGAGGCTTTCTCCTCTCCACCAAGGTCCCAACCCCTTGCATGGGGTGACCTGGGGGGTTTATATAGGCCTACCCCCCAGTGATACAATGGTAATCCGGCCGGGCGTAGGACCCGGCCGTCAGTGTCTCTGATCGCCGGCTTCTCCGCCGACTTCAGGGGCCCGCCGCCTGGTGGGTCCCCCCGGCTGTCTCGTACTCGGCCGACAAGCCGGGCCTGCCGCTTGCGGGTCCTGTCGGCTGCGTAGCACTGTAGCCATGCCACTGATGATGCATGCTTGGTCGGGGAGAGCGTGGCTACAGTCCCGCCGCTTGGCAGGCGTTTCACTGTAGCGACTCCCCGTCTCTTTTGGTTAATGGTGCACAAACTTCAAGGAAGGGGGAGGGCCGCCTGCTAGGAGCCGGCCTCCCCCTGAGCCGACTGGTCAGGGCTCGCCGCCTTCTAGCCTCTCATGGACCGGTAGGGCCTGCAGCCTGCGGGCCGTACCGACAGCCCGTCGTGGGAGGATGGCTTCCTCTCCCATAGGTGATGTCATGAGCAGCATGGCAACAGTGCCACGTCGGGCGTGGGATGTCCGCTTGGCACGCTGCACTGTGGCCACGCTCTGCCCTGGATTTGGGGGTGGCAGGCTTGTACTGTAGCCATGCCCCGTCTCATCGTGTTCATGTGGGTGCTAACTTCGAGGGCGCGAGGGGCCGCCTACTAGGACCCGGCTTCCCAGGAAGCCGCCTGCTAGGAGTCGGCCCACTTCATGGCCGTCTTCTGGATCCGCCGCCTCCTGGCAACCGGCCGCTTGGACCACCCGGCCCCAAGAAGGCGGTCCTTTGTCTTTGATGTTTGAGGGCGCAGCCTGCCCCGATGTCTTGAAATACCAAGGGGAGCTGATGAGGCTATCCGTGGTCATTTACTCTGACACTTGGAGATCCATATGATGTAACTCTTTTTTGCGGTGTGTTTGTTGGGATCCGATGAACTTTGAGTTTATGATCAGATCTATCTTTTTATCCACGAAAGTTATTTGAGTCTTCTTTGATCTCTTATATGCATGATTGCTTATAGCCTCGTATTTCTTCTCCGATATGTGGGTTTTGTTTGGCCAACTTGATCAATTTATCTTGCAATGGGAAGAGGTGCTTTGTGATGAGTTCGATCTTACAGTGCTTGATCCCAGTGACAGTAAGGGAAACAACACGTATGTATCGTTGCCATTAAGGATAACAAGATGGGGTCTATTTCTACATAAATAGATCTTTTCTACATCATGTCATCGTTCTTATTGCATTACTCCGTTTCACCATGAACTTAATACACAAGATGCATGCTGGATAGCGGTCGATGTGTGGAGTAATAGTAGTACATGCAGGCAGGAGTCGGTCTACTAATCTTGGACGTGATGCCTATATAATGATCATTGCCTGGATATCATCATGATTATTTGAAGTTCTATCAATTGCCCAACAGTAATTTGTTTCCACCGTTTGCTATTTTTCTTGAGAGAAGCCACTAGTGAAAACTACGGCCCCCGGGTCTCTTCTTTAATATATTTGCCTTCAAGATCTATTTTGTTATTCGCACTTTTATTTATTTGCAACTTTTATTTTCTGATCTATTAATCTAAAAACCCAAAAATACCTCACTGTATTTTATTTGCTTTTATTTGCATCTTTAAATCTACTACAATTTTATCTATCTCGTTACCCGAAAGGGATTGACAACCCCTTTAACACGCCGGGTTGCAAGTATTTGTTCTTTGTGTGTAGGAGCTGTTTAGGTGGTGTTGCGTGGTTCTCCTACTGGTTCGATAACCTTGGTCTCATCACTGAGGGAAATACCTATCATCGCTGTGCTGCATCATCCCTCCCTCTCTGGGGAAAAACCGACGTAGTTCTAGTAGACATCAAGAGGAGTTTCTGGCGCCGTTGCCGGGGAGACATCATCAACATCAACCAGGTTCCTAATCACAAATCTCATCTCCTTGCAATTTACATTATTTTCCATTTGCCTCTCGTTTTCCTCTCCCCCACTTCACAAAAATTTGCCGTTTTATTCGCCCTCTTTTTCGTTCGCCGTTTTATTGTCAGATCTATTTGCGTTCTTGCTTTCTAGTCATAATGGCTAGTTTTACCACTCCTCCTTTGTTACCAGATTTTGAAGTTTTATACTTCAAACAAAGACAAGGATAAAATTTGAAAGATTCTTGGTATAGGCTAATGGAATCCTACCGTGTTTGCAACTTAAAAGGAGACACAAAAATTTTGCTTCGTAATTTTTATGTAGGATTGTCTTTGCATCATAGACAACTTTTAGATTTTGCCGCAAAAGGGAATTTTATCGAGCTTGATGTTAATGCTGCCTATGAAATCTTAGAAGGAATTTTGGGGGTTCCACCACAAAAGAAAGGGTTTTCTTTCACCCCAGAGGGAGTTCAAATTTTGGACAAACTTGGTGATTTGCACAAGCAGATGGTTGAATTGCAAAAATATAATGAACCCCTCAAACACCTCAATGGTAGTATCAATCGTATGAACCCCTTGATTACCCTTTGCAATAAACGGTTGGATATTTGAGATCTCAAGATGGTTTCTTTCCCGGAAAATTTAGGGAAGCACAAAGAGCCTCCCGGATTTGAAAAGACCCTTGCTAAAGTGGCAAGGACTACAGATGACAACACTTAGATCGACCCTTTGCGTTATGCCTAGTTAGGGGCGTAAAACGATAGCGCTTGTTGGGAGGCAACCCAACTTGTGTCTTTTTGCTTTTTGGTTTTCTTGCTGGTTTCAATAAAATACCCAATTATGCCTCTGTTTAGATGTGTTTTTGTGGTCTAAATTAGTGTTTGTGCCAAGCAAAGCCTTTGGGATGATTTGGGTGATAGTTGATTTGATCTTGTTGGAAAACAGAAACTTTTACATACAGTAAAACAATTTTAAAAATTCACAGCAGAGACGAA
Organism: Thinopyrum elongatum; assembly: GCA_011799875.1. Taxonomy (NCBI): domain Eukaryota; kingdom Viridiplantae; phylum Streptophyta; class Magnoliopsida; order Poales; family Poaceae; genus Thinopyrum; species Thinopyrum elongatum. Next base: position 606,630,120 of record CM022303.1, on the reverse strand, counting down.
AAATTCTGAATTTTTTACACAAGATTGATATACAAATTGCCTCTGTTTTCCAAAGGTTTCAGCATATTTGTAGTTACAGAAGTATGAGAACAATTCGTATCTTTGCAGACTGTTCTGTTTTTGACAGATTCTGTTTTCTTTGCATTGTGTGCTTATTTTGATGAATCTATGGTTTCCTTTGAAGAGTTTTTGCCATAGAAAAGTTAGAATACAGTAGATATAATGCAAGAACAAAATTTGAATGGGTTTTCTACAGTACTTAAAGTAAAAATTGGTTTTCTTATACTAACGGATCTCACGAAGGTTTTGTTGAGTTTTGTGTGATTGAAGTTTTCAAGTTTTGGGTGAGATCACGATGGATGAAGGAATAAGGAGTATCAAAAGGCTAAGCTTGGGGATGCCCGAGGTGCCCCAAGATAATATTCAAGAAGTATCAAGCAACTAAGCTTGGGGATGCCCCCGAGTGGCATCCCCTCTTTCTTCTAACAACCATCGCTATTTTACTTGGAGCTATATTTTTATTCGTCACATATTATGAGTTTTGCTTGGAGCGTCTTCTATGATATGAGTCTTTGCTTGTTTTGTTTTTTATTTTAAGTCTTGAATCCCTGCTGGACACACCTTTTTGAGAGAGCCACAAATTATGCTATGCTTGCTCCTATGCTTCACTTAAATTTTTAGAGCCTTGGAATTGCTCTAGTGCTTCACTTATATCTTTTTGAGCACGGTGTGCTTTGTTATTTTTGAAGAAATGCTCTCATGCTTCACTTAGATTTATTGGAGAGTTAGTAAAATTTTGAAGAAATTCTCTCTTGCTTCACTTAGATTAATTTGAGAGAAAGAAATATTATGCTCATGTTCTTCACTTATATTTCTTTGAGCTTATTAAAAGCAACATATGAAACTAGTCCCAAAGTGATAGATATCCAAGAAGGATATAATAAAAACTTTCATGAAGATCATTGGACAAAATAAACTTGGTTCTTTGTAATAGTTTTGAGATATGACGATATAATATGAGAGCCATGTTAATGAGTAATTATGCTTTAGTAAGAATATTGGTGTTAAGGTTTGTGATTCTCTATGCAAGTACGAAAGTCAATAGTTATGCAATGAAATTATATCTTACCTATGGTGCATTATTCGGTGTTACTTATGCTTAATGCTTGCTTACGAGATTATTCGTTTCTTGGTTGGGCGCTTCTTAATCATTTTGCTAGCCTTCATTTGCACTAAGTATGATCACTACTTGTGCATCCAAAACCCTTTAAACCAGTTTTGCCATATGAGTCCACTATACCAACCTATATGTGGTATTTCCGTGCCGTTCTAAACAAATTTGTATGTGCCATCTCTAATTTTCAAAATAAATTTCTCTTTTGTGTGCTCGTACCGCTCGCGAGGCGGTGAGGGGTGGCCGATATTTTCCATGCTAGATGTGTTATTCTCACGATGAGTGTTTATCCACTTGTCATTACACGAGAGTACGGCAAAGGTACTAGGGATGCTCAGTCCTAAAATGAAAAATGAATTTACTTTATGTTGTCAAATAATAAATTCCTTGGAAAGTGTTGGTATGGAGGGCACCCGTGGATACGGCTAGCCATGGAAAGTGAAAGAAATGGTGGAAAAAGGAATAAACTTTATTTTCTGTTTGGGAACCGCCTATGATATATCTAGCATGGAAAGTGTTGGGAGCTCTAAGCCATTTTCGTTGGTGGGAAAAGTATGCCTCTCAAAATGTTTTTATCTCTCAATTTAAGCTTTGAGCTCTGGCACCTCTACAAATCCCTACTTCCCTCCGCGAAGGGCCTTTCTTTACTTTATGCAATTTTTATTTTTAATTTGAGTCTCCATCTTCTCTTATAAAGCACCAACTAAGGGGAACTATGATAGTACTTGAGCATTGGGTGTAGCTAATATTCGAGTGTGTTTCATGAATAGATCAATGATTGAGCATGACGGGCTAGGGATAACTTGCTTTAGCGTTGATATTTTGAAAGACATGGTTGCTTGTTGATATGCTTGAGTATTTAAGTTATCATGTCAAAACTAGACTATTGCTTTGAACCATATAAAAGTTCAAATGTCCATGCTATTAAGAAAAGAATATGTGATGAACATGTTAGACATCATTCCACATCAAAAATTCTGTTTTTATCATTTACCTACTCGAGGACGAGCAGGAATTAAGCTTGGGGATGCTGATACGTCTCCAACGTATCTAATTTTTTTGATTGTTCCATGTTGTTATATTATCATTCTTGGATGTTTTACAATCATTTTATATCATTTTTTGGTACTAACCTATTGACATAGTGCCCAGTGCCAGTTGTTGTTTTCTGCATGTTTTTTACATCGCAAGAAATCAATACCAAATGGAGTCCAAATGCAGCGAAACTTTTTGTCGATTTTTTTGGACCAGAAGACATCCAGTGGGCCGGAGAAGCACCTAGGGGGAGCTTCGAGGGGAGCACAACCCACCAGGGCGCGCCTGGAGGCCCAGGCGCGCCCAGGTGGGTTGTGCCCACCTCGGCCGCCTCCCGCACCGCCTCTTTGCTCTATAAATACCCCAATATTCCAGAAACCCTAGGGGAGTCGACGAAAATCAATTCCAGCCGCCGCAAGTTCCAGAACCACCAGATCCAATCTAGACACCATCACGGAGGGGTTCATCAGACTCATTGGTGCCTCTCCGATGATGCGTGAGTAGTTCATTGTAGACCTTCGGGTCCGTAGTTAGTAGCTAGATGGCTTTCTCTCTCTCGTTTGATTCTCAATACAATGGTCTCTTGGAGATCCATATGATGTAACTCTTTTTTGCGGTGTGTTTGTTGGGATCCGATGAACTTTGAGTTTATGATCAGATCTATCTTTTTATCCATGAAAGTTATTTGAGTCTTCTTTGATTTCTTATATGCATGATTGCTTATAGCCTCGTATTTCTTCTCTGATATTTGGGTTTTGTTTGGACAACTTGATCTATTTATCTTGCAATGGGAAGAGGTGCTTTGTGATGGGTTCGTTCTTACGGTGCTTGATCCCAGTGACAGAAAGGGAAACGACACGTATGTATCATTGCCATTAAGGATAACAAGATGGGGTCTATTTCTACATAAATAGATCTTGTCTACATCATGTCATCGTTCTTATTGCATTAATCCGTTTCTCCATGAAATTAATACACTGGATGCATGCTGGATAGCGGTCGATGTGTGGAGTAATAGTAGTAGATGCAGGCAGGAGTCGGTCTACTAATGCTGGACGTGATGCCTATATAATGATCATTGCCTGGATATCGTCATGATTATTTGAAGTTCTATCAATTGCGCAACAGTAATTTGTTTCCACCGTTTGCTATTTTTCTCGAGAGAAGCCACTAGTGAAAACTACGGCCCCCAGGTCTCTTCTTTAATATATTTGCCTTCAAGATCTATTTTGTTATTCGCTCTTTTATTTATTTGCAACTTTTATTTTCAGATCTATTAATCTAAAAACTCATAAATACCTCGCTGAATTTTATTTACTTTTATTTGCATCGTTCAATCTACTACAATTTTATCTATCTCGTTACCCGAAAGGAATTGACAACCCCTTTAACACGTTGGGTTGCAAGTATTTACTCTTAGTGCAGGAGCTGTTTACGTGGTGTTGCGTGGTTCTCCTACTGGTTTGATAACCTTGGTCTCATCACTGAGGGAAATACCTACCGTCGCTGTGCTGCATCATCCCTCCCTCTCTGGGGAAAAACCGAAGTAGTTCTAGCAGACATCAGGCCTCCACGAAGAGGACGTTGAGGCCGGCGCCGCCGTCGATGAGGGTCTTGGTGACCGCAACATTGCTGATGGTGGGCGTGCACAACATGGGGAGTGCCCCCGCAGCGACCGCTGTCTCGGGGTGATCCCTGAAGTCGAAGGTGATGTCGGCCTCTGGCCTTGCGAGGCCCCATGAAGCCTCCTGCTGCAGCCGAGTAGGGCTTGCCTAACGGAAAAATTGCTTGACGTGGTGGCCAGAGGCAGGCGCCTGCACCCTACCGATGATGCATGCGACCGCGTGGGGCGCCGGTGCCATGAAGCGTGCAACGAACTGGTCGCGGAGCTCCTCCCAAGAGGAGATCGAGGCGTCTGGGAGGCCGTGGAGCCAAGATCGAGGGACCTCCGTGAGGGCCAGGGGCAGCCAGTTTGCCATGGCCTTGTCGTCACCACCCGCCGCTTGGATGGGAGGAACTCCTCGGGGTCTACAACATCGTCGTACCGTGGGGGAAGCGCTGGCCTGAACCTCACGGGCCACCTCACCCGGCGCAGGTCAGGGGTGAAGGCCGGGCAGCCCGCAGCGCTCCTGTAGGCTTCGGGCGGCCATGCCTGCAGGGCGGTGCCCGCCATGGGGACAACGAAGCGAGGGCGGAGTGTGGTTGGTGAAGAGGCGAAGCTTTGACATGCCCCTACCTGGCGCGCCAAATGTCGGATTCAGGGCTCCGCAGACCCAAGAAGGTTCGAACTTTGGGGCGTGTGCGAAGATCTCGACCAGCTCAAGCCTCAAGCTCTCCACCCCATGGTCTTGCCTTGTCGAGTCCGTGCGAGCGGGGAAGGAAGATGAACACAGAGATTTACCCAGGTTCGGGCCACCTTGCGGTGTAAAACCCTACTCCTGCTTTGTGGTGGATTGGCCTCACGAGGAGATTGAGGATGAACTAGTACAGTGGATGAGCAGCCTCACGAGGGCTCGGGCAGCGAGGGTGAAAGGGATTCGATCCCCCTCTATGGAGGAGACTAGCCTATACTTATAGTAGCCTTGGTCCTCTTCCCTCATAACTTAGGCGGGAAGGAGTCCCACAACGGCCAATTTGAAAGGGGACAAGAGGTACATCAAATCCTGATGAAAGGTGGTCTTTGCCTGCAAAGCTTCTGGACGTGATGTAGAGGTGGGCTCGGTGATGACATCCACCCTGCCGAGCTCATGGTCTTGGTCTTGTTGCACTGGAATGGAAACCTTTGGGGGATTCCTTGGGAACCCGCATACGTCCTTGCCTCCTTAGCACCAAAGAGGAAACTATCCTCCTCTGCGTCCGCTGGCGCCCCCCTGGCCTTGGTCGTCATGGCTTATGTCACCGGGAGCCTCGTGGGGCTGGGTGCCTGCATAGATGTCTCCGCTCCTCGGGAGGTAGGCTCGGGAAGCCGCCCCTCGGGTGGTCTTGGCGTCGTCGGCCTCGCGAGGCCGGGGCTCTCGCGGGGGTCTTGTCCTGGAAGTCTTGCAGCTGGGCCGTACCAGGCCGTCGATGAGCCCGCGTGCTGGGCTGCAGGCAGGCAAGTCTGGGTACCCCCGATCCCAGAACGTCGACAACTTTTTGGTGATTTTTTGGACCAAAAGACAACTTGGGAGCCAAGGAAGTTTACGAGGAAAGGCCTGTGGGACCACGATACACCAGGGCACTCCAGAGAGCCCAGGCGCGCCCTGATGTATCGTGGGGCCCACGGAGCTCTGACGCACCGCTTCTCAGCTCTATAAATACCCAAATATTCCAGAAACCCTAGGGGAGTCGAGGACATAGAATTTTAGCTGCCGCAAGTTCCAGAACCACGAGATCCAATCTAGAGCCCTATTCCGGCACTCTGCCAGAGGGGAACACGATCATGGAGGGGTTCATCATCCTCATTGGTGCTCCTCCGATGATGCGTGAGTAGTTCACCATAGACCTGTGGGTCTGTATGTAGTAGCTAGATGGCTTCTTCTCTATTTTTGATTCTCAATACAATGGTCTCTTGGAGATCTATTTGATGTAATGACATTTTGCGATGTGTTTGTTGGGATCCAATGAAGTTTGAGTTTTATGATCAGATCTATATCCATAAATATAATTTGAGTCTTCTTTGATCTCTTATATGCATGATTATTTATAGCCTTGTATTTTTTCTCCGAATCTTTGGTTTAGTTACGCCAACTAGATTGATTTTTCTTGCAATGGGAAGAGGTGCTTTGTGATGGATTCGATCTTGCGGTGTCCTCACCCAGTGACAGAAGGGGTAGCGAGGCACGTATGTACCGTTGCTACTAAGGATAAAAAGATGGGGTCTATTCCTATATGAATAGATCGTGTCTACATCATGTCATCGTTCTTATTGCATTACTCCGTTTCTCCATTAACTTAATACACTAGATGCATTTTAGATAGCGGTCGATGTGTGGAGTAATAGCAGTAGATGCAGGCATGAGTCGGTCTACTAATCTTGAACGTGATGCCTATATTCATGATCATTGCCTTGAATATTGTCATAATTATTTGATCTTCTATTAATTGCCCAACAGTAATTTGTTTATCCACATTATGCTTTTTTCTCGAAAGAAGAAACTAGTGACATCTACGGCCCCCGGGTCTATCTTTTATCATATTGCTTTCAGATCTATCTTTTATCGTATTTATTTTCAAATCTATTATTCCAAAAACCCAAAAATACCTTGTTGCACTTTTTTTTACTTATTTTATTTCGCGTTTTATTCAGATCTATTTATTCAATCTTATACAAAATAATTTATCTTTTTACCGTGGAGGGATTGGCAACCCGTCTTACGCGTCGGGTTGCAACTATTTGTTCTTTGTGTGCAGGTACCATTTACATAGTATTGCTTGGTTCTTCTACTGGATTGATAACATTAGTTTCATTACTGAGGGAAATACCTATCGTAGCTGTACTGCATCATCCCTTCATCTTTGGGTAAATACCGACACAGTTTCAAGCCGCATCACGTGGCAGCGAATTCATTAACACGACCGGTCATACGTGTGTCGCCATGCTGCTCTGTGCGGCTTGGCCTGCGACACCATTAACACGGGTCCACAGAAATTATCGGCGGCCGGACGACCTTCTGCGGGCATGCGGCGTCGTCTATCCGGAAATGGTACGTGCACCGCGACCGCCCGGCGATGCTATGAGCGGCAGGGCACCCGCGCACAACAAGACGTGCATCGTATTTTCGATCCCGACAGCGACCTTGTTATTCCCCAGTGTCTACCTGCCTGCCCCTCTCAAATTGTAAGGTGAAATACAATTTGATTTTCTACACCGTACGCTTGTGCCACACTCCGAAAAACTAATTTAAATCCAATGGTGCACGACTGCACGTACGCCTATGTGCATCCACGTCGAGAAGTCCAGCGAGACTTGTAACCATCCATGTACAACACAGTACATGGTGCTACCATCAGGCCGCAATAGCATTCAATGACCATGGATGCACTCATGTATGGGCGTAAACAGTAGAGTTCTGCCCTAATCGCCCACCACCTCAACAGCGCCACACACACTCGTAAACGACATCCATCCATTTGAAGTTACGATCGGCATCCGATTCGACGGTGCAGTACGTACATAGTCAGAATTATGTGACCTCTTCCCGCACTCTCGCGCCGGCTATAAAAACGCCAGCCTACTCGTCCATTGGCAAGCCACGCATGCCTATTCTATCCATAGCTCAGTCAAGCTCAAGCCGTGCGTGTGGCTTCAGGAGCTAGCCGTGGCTGAGAACTTCGTACATCGAGATGTCCAACGGTTTCTATTTTTCTTTTTTTACCAACTAGCAAAAATGCTCGTGCCTTGCTATCGGAAAGAAAATGTCCCTAGCCCAAAAATACATAAAGGTTGTGGCTAGATCTTAGTCGATTGAGACTTAATCAAGTCTCAGTCAAGTGACATATAACATATTTAAAAACTTAAAAAATAAAAAGAAAATCTTGCATGAATCATCACATAAGATCTAACGAATATAGCATCGACTGAGACTTGGTTAAGTCTTAGTCGACTGAGATTTAGCAATGACAATACATAAACAGAAATAAAGTATCTAGTTCATTTTTTTTTTTTGCAAAAATATCTGATCTATTATAAAGATTTATCGAAAATACAAAGCACCAAAACATAATAAAAAATACATCGAGGTCCATGGACAACCAAACGACCATTGCCGCCGGCTGAACGAGTCGCCTCGCGCCGCTGTCGTCACTCCCATGCTGGAGTCGACCTGACCTTATCGATGACAGCTGGGAAGTCTTCATGCACGTGCCCCTAAGGACCAGCATTCGGGAGCCGCAGTCGTCGCCATTGAATCCTTGAATCGATTTGAAGAACCTAACACGAAATCTTGCCGTTGCGTACGTATGATGAGAAATCCTAATTAACTCTGCTGCTCCGAGGAGCTGGGAGGAATATACATCGGAGCTCTGTCTAATCAATACGGAAAAACAAACTTGAGAAGGATCGGATCCCGGAAGACTGACTCGAAGAAGAAGCGCCGCCATCTGTCCCAGTGCCGCCCTTGCAAGAACTAAAACCCTACCTATCTAAGGCGAGGCACCGGGAATACCCTCCCCACAAACGGCTGTCGGAGCGGCAGGGGAGGGGAGGCGAATCCACGGGCTCGCCGGTGGAGATCGAAGGGAAGCTGGTAACTAGTTAGTTTGAAAGATAAGAAAAACAAACAAAAGAGTGAGAAGAAAAATGTAATACCATGTAGTCATTCAATAATTTAATTAATCACCTTTTTCCTCGATGTCTTCCTAATACCATTCCTCTGCCGCACCTGCTATAGTGAAGTCGATTCAAAGGATCAAATATACATTAGAGTAGGGATACAAATCACATAGTTAGTATTCAGATTAGGAGCTATTTGATAGTGTTAAGAAATTTCTAAATGGGTACCTTGAAGAACATGAGTTGGATCATTGTTTGATTTATTCTATGGACGCAAAATACAGCTCCGATCTGAGTTCCCCTTCTGGTGCATTCATTCTTTTGCATCATTTTATAGTTCCAATTAGTGAGCTTGATCTGGTTTAGAGGCTTCTAGATCATGGTTGGTCATGTTTTGTTTACAAAACGGTTGATCACGTTTTGAATTGTCATTTCTTAAGCATCCAGAAAGCGGCTCTTTGGTTAAGACTAGACACTTTGGTCCAAATTATTGATTGAAGGTGCAAGCGGATCACTATTTTTGTTTTTTGCATGGGGTAAATTTTATCAACGTTGAGAACAATCCCAATGATGAGCAAATAATTGGGGACAATTTTTTTTCACAGGGTAAAGATTTCGTTTCTCTGACAATAGCAATGTCATTTACAATCAAAGAAGAAATGAAATCAGGTGGGTCATCTTCCCAAACAGAAGAATTCTTCAGCATATATGCTTGCTTAGCCAAAGCATCTGCTAAACTGTTTGCTTCTCGGTTGCATACAGAAAATTTCACCAGTCCAAAGTCACAAGAGAGTTGAGCGCATTCAACAATTGTTGCTGCTTGGGAACCATCGAATCTATAAGGATCTTTTACTGCATCAATCACAAGTTCACAATCTGACTCAGCTTCTATCCTCGAGCATCCCACATGAGCTGCCAAATTAATACCATTCCGGAGAGCAATTGCTTCAGCAGAAGCCACATCGGAAACATGTTGAACTAACCATTTTGCAGCAGCTACAAAATAAACCAATTCATCTCTGATGACTACCCCAGTTGCTCCCGAACGGTCTTATATGTGGAATGAAGCATCTACATTAACTTTCAGAAAGCCATGCAACGGTTTGAACCACTTTTTAGGCTCCTTCTTTCTTTCATCCTTCTTTTCAGCTGCTCTCCAAAAATTTGTGGCAATCGCTTTGATGGATGTTGTTGTTCTATCTGATGGTAGTACTGATGCACCCCTTGTTAGCTGCTAACGTTGCCACCAAAGGTACCAACATGCCACGACCACAAGCTCAGGTATATGTAGACCTCGAATACTCTTCCCTAAGTTCTCATCTATAATTTGATTCATGTTAACAGAACCCGATCGGTCTCGACATATGGCCTTCCTAATCTTCTCTATTACATCCAACTGTTCCCCCAAAAAAATTAACCCTCTTACAGCAAAAAAGACAGTGTTGAATATCCTCAGTTCCCCTCAAGAAGACCGGACATTGTGCTTGTGTTAAAACATGTCTGTTTGCCAGTACACCTTTACATGGAAGGATCCTGATAACCCACAAGTATAGGGGATCAATTGTAGCCTTTCTCGACAAGTAAGAGTGTCGAACCCAACAAGGAGCCAAAGGTAGAACAAATATTCACTCAAGTTCTATCGACCACCGATACAACTCTACACACACTTGACGTTCGCTTTAACTTGAACAAGTATGAAACTAGAAGTACTTTGTAGGTGTAAAGGGATAGGTTTGCAAGATAATAAAGAACACATAAATAAAAGCTAGGGGCTGTTTAGATAAAGAAACAACTAAGTTAGTTTTAGGAGAGAGTTTTTTGTCACAAGAAAGTTATTTGTCCCTAGGCAATCGATAACTAGACCGGTAATCATTATTGCAATTTTATATGAGGGAGAGGCATAAGCTAACATACTTTCTCTACTTAGATCATATGCACTTATGATTGGAACTCTAGCAAGCATCCGCAGCTACTAAAGATCATTAAGGTAAAACCCAACCATAGCATTATAAGGTATCAAGTCCTCTTTACTCCCATACGCACACAACCTACTTACTCGGGTCTGTGCTTCTGTCACTCACGCCACCCACCATAAACGAATCATGAACATATTGCAAACCCTACAGTGGGGATCCCTCATGCTTGCGTGACACGGAGAGCACCATAGGGCATTACCAATAATAAAACATACAACTCAAGCCAATCATGATCATCAATCAACCCATAGGACAAAATAGATCTACCCAAACATCACAGGATAGCCACATATCATTGGATAAAAATATATAGCATTCAGCACCATGTTTAAGTAGAGATTATAGTGGGGAGAAGTGGTGTTACACAGCTGCATAGAGGGGAAGAGAGTTGGTGTTGACGGGGGCGAAGTTGTTGGTGTAGATCGTCGTCACGATGATGGCCCCGGCGGCGTTCCGACGCCACCGGGAGAGAGGGGGAGAGAGCCCCCCTCCTCCTTCTTCTTCCTTGCCCCCCCCCCCCGAGATGCGGAGGAGAAAAGCGTATGTCCCTTGGGCCATGGCCACCATGGCGGCGAAGGGGCGAGAGCCCCTCCGAGATTGGATCTCTCTCTCTGTTTCCTTCTGTTTCTACGACCTGATTTCTGGCCTTTCACCGTTTCTTGAATTCCCGGAGATCCATAACTACGATTGGGCTAAAATTTTAACACGATTTTTATCCGGATATTAGCTTTCTTGCGGCTGAAGAAGGGCACCATCAGACTTACGGGGTGGCCACAATCCTCCCAGGCGTGCCCTGGGTAGGGGGCGTGCCCCTACGGCTTGTGGGCCCCTCGGGCATCGTCTCGCGTTGATTCTTTTTCCCAAAAATCACAAATATTCCAAATTAAATCTCCATAAGTTTTTATCGCGTTTGGACTTCGTATGGTATGGATATTCCACGAAACAAAAAACATGCAACAAACAGGAACTCACACTGGGCACTTGATCAATATGTTAGTCCCAAAAATAATATAAAAAGTAGCCAGAAGTATATGAAAGTTGTAGAATTTTGGCATGAAACAATAAAAAATTATAAATACGACGGAGACGTATCATGTAGCATGTGAAAAACAAGTTTAAGTCTAACATACTTCCTATGCATAGGCATTTTATAAGCAAATAAATTATCAAGACAAGCAAAAACTAGCATATGCAAGGAAGAAGAAAGAAACAATAGCAATCTCAACATAACGAGAGGTAATTTAGTGACATGAAGATTTCTACAACCATATTTTCCTCTCTGATAATAATTACATGTGGGATCATAATTAAATTCGACAAAATAGCTATCATATAAAATTTTCTCTTAATGATCCACATGCACGCAAAGCTGACACTCTTCCAAAATAGTGGGATTATAATCAAATAAAGTCATGACCTCTCCAAGCCCACTTTTATCAAAATTTTCATAAGATTGATCATACTCCAAAGTAGTGGGATCATTATTACCTAGAGTTGACACTCTTCCAAACCCTCTTTCAATATTATTGCAAGCATTATTAGCAAGATCATATTCATCATGAGGCTTAAATAAATTTTCAAGATCATAAGAAGAATCACCCCAATCAAGATCATTGCAATAAATAGTGGACATAGCAAAATTAGCATCCCCAAGCTTAGGGTTTTGCATATTATTAGCACAATTGACATTAATAGAATTTATAATAACATCATTGCAATCATGCTTTTCACTCAAGGAGCTATTATGAATCACTTTATAAATTTCTTCTTTTAACGCTTCATCACAATCTTCGGATTCACGAATTTCAAGCAAAACTTCATAAAGATAATTTAGTGCACTCAACTCACTAGCAACTGGTTCATCATAATTGGATCTTTTAAAAAGATTAGCAAGTGGATGAGGATCCATAAACATTTTGCATCCTGATTTTCAATAAACACACAATTATACCAAGCGAACAAGCAAACAAACCAAGTAAGACATAAGGGCAAACGGAAAGAAGGTGTATAAAAAGGCAAATATTTTTGTGTTTTCCTGAAAATGTTTTAGAAGTGAGGGAGAGGAAAACGAGAGGCAAATGGCAAATATTGTAAGTGAAAGAGATGAGAGTTTATGATGGGTACTTGGTAGGCTTGATGTAGAACCTCCCCGGCAACGGCGCCAGAAATTCTTCCTGCTACTTCTTGAGCTTGCATTGATTTTTCCCTTGAAGAGGAAAGGGTGATGCAGCAAAGTAGAGATAAGTATTTCCCTCAGTTAAGAACCAAGGTATCAATCGAGTAGGAGCCACAAGCAAGTCTCCAATATATGCACCTGCACAAACTAACAAACACTTGCACACAACGCGAAAAAGGGGTTGTCAATCCCTTCACGGTCACGAACAAGAGTGAGATCTAATAGAGATAGGTATAAAAGATAAATAAAAGAGCAAACTAAAGTAAATATAAATAAATTACAGCAAGGTATTTTTGTGTTTTTTGGTTTATAGATATGAAATGTATGATGGAAAATAGACCCGGGGGCCATAGGTTTCACTTGAGGCTTCTCTCTTGAAAGAAAGCATACTGTGGGTTAACAAATTACTGTTGAGCAATTGATAGAAAAGCGCATAGTTATGACGATATCTAAGGCAATGATCATGAATATAGGCATCACGTCCGTGACAAATAGACCGAAACGATTCCGCATCTACTACTATTACTCCACACATCGACCGACTCCTGCATGCATCTAGAGTATTAAGTTCATAAGAACAGAGCAACGCTTTAAGTAAGATGACATGCTGTAGGGGGATAAACTCAAGCAATATGACATAAACCCCATCTTTTTATCCTCGATGGTAAAAATGCAATATGTGCCTCGCTACCTGATACGTCTCTGTCGTATCTACTTTTCCTAACGCTTTTGCTCTTGTTTTGGACTCTAATTGAAACTAACCCGGACTGACGCTGTTTTCAGCAGAACTACCATGGTGTTGTTTTTGTGCAGAAATAAAAATTCTCGGATTGGAACCAAACTTTTTGGAGAATTATTTCAGAATATATAGAAAATACTGGAGCCAAGAACCACCGGAGGAGGGCCCCTCATTGAGCACAACCCACCAGGGCGCACCACCCCCTCCAGGCGTGCCCAGGTGGGTTGTGCCCACCTGGTGGCCCCGCAGACCCTAATTCCAATTCCTTAAATACCCATATTTGGAGAAAAAAATCGAGAAGGAAGTTTCATCGCGTTTCATGATACGGAGCCGCCGCCACCTCCTGTTCTTCATCGGGAGGCCAGATCTGGAGTCCGTTTGGGGCTCCGGAGAGGGGGATCTTCGATCTTCGTCATCACCAACCCTTCTTCATCACCAATTCCATGATGCTCCCCACCGGGAGTGAGTAATTCCTTCGTAGGCTCGCTGGTCGGTGAGGAGTTGGATGAGATTCATCATGTAATTGAGTTAGTTTTGTTAGGGCTTGATCCCTAGTATGCATTATGTTCTGAGATTGATGTTGTTATGACTTTTCCATGCTTAATGCTTGTCACTTTGGGCCCGGGTGCCATGATTTCAGATCTGAACCATTTATGTTTCCACCATTATATCTATGTTCTAGATCTGATCTTGCAAGTCATATTCACCTCTTACGTGTTATGATCCGTAAACCCCAGTGTGACAGTAATTGGGATACTTTCCGGTGATGACCATAGTTTGAGGAGTTCATGTATTCACTATGTGTTAATGCTTTGTTCCGGTTCTCTATTAAAAGGAGGCCTTAATATCCCTTAGTTTCCTTATGGACCCCGCTGCCATGGGAGGGTAGGAGAAAAGATGTCATACAAGTTCTTTCCATAAGCACATATGACTATTTACGGAATACATGCCTACATTATATTTATGAACTGGAGCTAGTTTTGTATCGCCCTAGGTTATGACTGTTATATGATGAATATCCTCCAACGAATCAACCGATCCAATGCCTACGAATTTGCTACATATTGTTTTTGCTAAGTTACTACTACTGATGTTACTGTTACACTTGCTACAAAATCATTGCTATCACTATTACCGTTACTACTGTTGTTACCACTACTATCAAAACTATCATACTACTGTGCTACTGATCACTTTGCTGCAGATATTTAATCTCCAGGTGTGGTTGAACTGAAAACTCAACTGCTAATACTTACAAATATTCTTTGGCTCCCCTTGCGTCGAATCTATAAATTTGGGTTGAATACTCTACCCTCGAAAACTGTTGCGATCCCCTATACTTGTGGGTTATCAAGACCTATTTCTGGCGCCGTTGCCGGGGAGCATAGCTATATTTGTTGAGTCACTTGGGATTATTATCTATTTATCAATATGAAGAATCTGAAGGATACTAAAACCAAGATCGTTCCCTCTAGGACGAGGGGAGGTAAGGAACTGCCATCACACTCTGCACTTGATTCCCCTTCTGCTTTGAGTAGACTTGCAACACCACCACATGCTATTAATTATGTCACAAGTTATTAATGATGCTACTTCTTCTATGGATAATGCTTATGATGATGCTAGTACCTTGCTTGATGATAATGTGCCACTTGGTGAATTTCTTGATAAACAACTTGCTAGAGCTAAAGATATTGAGCATGCTGAAACTGATGAAATACTTGAAACTGAAAATCTTGAAACGCCTATTAGACCTAGCCCTCCTAGATATGAAATGCCTAAGATACCTAAAGGTTGTGTTATGGATGAGGAGATAGCTCGAGACTTTCTTGCTTGCAATGGTAGAGACGATCTTAAGAAATTATTATGCAAACTGAAAGAAAAATCTTTGAACGCTAGAATCAAACATGATCCTAAGTTTGCTACTTCACCTATCTTTGTTACTGATAAGTATTATGAATTCTCTGTCGACCCAAAGTTAATTACTTTGGTTGAATCTGATACTTCCATGGCTATGAAAATGAAACTGTTGTGGCACACCTTACTAAATTGAATGATATAGACACCCTTTTTGCTCATGATGAGAAAATTCGCTACTATTATATCCTAAAGTTATTTCCGTTCTCATTAAAGGGTGATGCTAAGATATGGTATAATACTCTTGCTCCTGGTTGTGTGCGTAGTCCCCAGGATATGATTTACTACTTCTCTAAAAAATATTTTCCTGCTCATAAGAAACAAGCTGCCTTACAGGAAATATTTAAACTTGTGCAAATTGAAGAAGAGAGTCTCCCACAATCTTCGGGGAGGCTTCTACAATTGCTTAATGCTTTGCCTGATCATACTCTTAAGAAAAATGAAATACTTGGTATCTTCTATAATGGACTAACCGATGCTTCTAGGGACTTCCTAGATAGTTGTGCTGGTTGTGTTTTCAGGGAACAAACTGTTGAACAAGCTGAGGAATTATTGAATAATATTGAAAAATTATGATGATTGGACTCTTCCTGAACCACCGCCTAAACCCACTCCAAAGAAGAGGGGTATCTTATATCTTAGTCCTGAAGATATGCAAGAGGCAAAGAAATGTATGAAGGAAAAAGTTATTAAAGCTGAAGATGTCAAAAATTTACCTCCTATTGAAGAAATACTTGGACTTGATACACCACCACCAAAGGTGGTAGAGGTAAACTCTTTAATGAAATTTGATGAAAAGGACAACCCTTATAATATGCATCCTGGTCAATGCCTTTATGAGTTTGATAACTACATTAGAAAACAAGGCCACTTCAATGAAAATGTTATGAAACAATTGAAATACAATTCTGATATGATTGCTCGCTTGAGTGACTTGTTATTTAGAATCTCTAATGATGTTAGAGGTGTAGGAAAACATGCCTCTATGGTTCATGCTCAGTTAGAACAAGTTGCTAAATCTCAAAGAGAATTGCTTGATGAAATGAACAATAATATAAATGAACATATTGTTAGAGCAATAACTAGAGGAGGTAGAATGACTCAGGAACCACTTTATCCTGAGGGACACCCTAAAAGAATTGAACAAGACTCTCAAAGAATTAACACTGATGCACCTAGTCCTTCTAAAAAGAAAAAGAAAAAGAAAAATGATAGGACTCTGCATACCACTAGTGAACCTGAAATAGAAAAACCTCCTGAAGATAATAATGATGTCTCTATCTCTGATGCTGAAACTCAATCTGGTAATGAACATTCACCTAGTGGTAATAAAAAAGATAATGATGATGTTCTTGAAGACACTCAACCAAACAATGATAGAGAATTAGATAATGATGTTGAGATAGAACCTGTTGTTGATCTTGATAACCCACAACCTAAAAATAAAAGATATGATAAAAGAGACTTTGTGGCTAGAAAACATGGTAAAGAAAGAGAAGCATGGGTTCAAAAACCCATGCCCTTTCCACCCAAACCAACTAAGAAGAAAGATGATGAAGAATTTGAATGCTTTGCTGAAATGCTTAGGCCAGTCTTTTTGCGCACTCGCTTGACTGATATTTTAAAGATGGTCCCTTATGCCAAATACATGAAAGACATCATCACTAATAAAAGAAAGATACCGGAAGCTGAAATCTCCACCATGCTTGCTAATTATTCTTTTTAGGATGGAGTACCTAAAAACTTGGAGATCCGGGAATACCGACTATATCTTGCTCCATCAAAACAAATTATGTTAAAACTGCTTTGTGTGATTTAGGAGCTGGTGTTAGTATTATGCCTTTCTCTTTATATATTATATAAAAGACTTGATTTGAATAAACTCACACCTACTAGAATATCTTTGCAAATGACTGATAAATCAATTGCCATACCTATCGGTATTTGTGAGGATGTGCCCGTTGTTGTTGCAAATGTTAATATCTTAACTGACTTTGTAATACTTGAGATGCCCGAGGACGACAACATGTCGATTATCCTTGGTAGACCCTTTTTGAATACTGCAGGGGCTGTTATTGATTGCAATAAAAGCAAGGTCACTTTTCATATCAATGGTAATGAACATACGGTGCACTTTCCGTAGAAACAATTCCAAGTGAATGGTTTTAATGTTATTGAAAAATCTTCGACAATCACTATTGGAAGTTTCCAACTACCTCTACCTACTGCCAAACATAAATATGATATACTTATTGTTGGGGACATGCATATCCCCGTTGAGGTAACTTAGCGTTTTACGAAAGTTCTTCGGTTTCATGCTAATCGAAGGTGGTTGTTAATAAGACTTGATCAACCTTATTAATGGATCATTTTTTAGAGGTATGAAGTTGATGAATTTAGTAAGCACTACCTTCTGTCCTTACCCTTTGTTTTCTATTTTTCTTAGTTAAATAAAATAAAATGCCATGTTCATCCTGTTTTCTGGATTTTCCGTACAATAAAAAAATGACCCAAAAATAAAAGTGCTCAGAATGCCCTGAAAATTTAACACGATTTTTTTCTGAATATTTCTGATTTTTTGACGCAAACAACATCAGAGGGGGGGGTGCACCTGGTGACCACAAGACACCAGGGCGCGCCAGCAACCCCAGGCGCGCCTTGGTGGGTTGTGGTCCCCATGTGAGTCCCCTCACTTATGTCTTTAGCCTATGTCATCTCCTACTTTCAGAAAAAAATCACCATTGCTCTCTCTCTCTCTCTCTCTCTCTCTCTCTCTCGTGTTCTTGCTCTCAAACCCGCGGATTTTGATCTCTTTGCTCGAAGCTCCATTTCCAAAAGTGTTTTGGGGGATTGCTACTTGCACTACTAGGGAAAACCTTATACACAGAATCTTACCAGCAGCGCGGTTTAAAATAAGGCGCTACTGCTACTTAGCTATAGCGAGTGGAAACAAACCACGCTACTGCTACCCACGTAGCAGTAGCGCGTTAGCAAAACACCGCGCTACTACTACAATTGCCACGATGTTGCCGCCAGACTAGGTATAGTAGTAGCGCCAGTTTTGTAAACGCGCTACTGCTATTGAACTTAGCAGCAGCGCTTTTCGCCAACCCACGCTGCTGCTAAGTTTAGTCCACTCGTTGCAAATATGTTTAGTCCCACCTCGCTCCGCGAACAGGGTGTTTACCACCTTAAATACGTTACTTCTCTAACCATCACAACCACTTGGTCTTCATTGAAGTCTATGTGTAGGATCTGTGTCCGCAATAGGAATCTTCGCCGGTTCTTAAACCGGGGAAGATTCCTATTGACAATTTAGATTCTACACAAAAAGATCATTGATGACCAATGTATTTTTTTTACATGCTTAGCCTTAGCAGTAGCGCGTTTTGCAGAAGGCGCTACTGCTACAGGCATAGCAGTAGCGCTTCTCGTGTTAAAAGCGCTACTGTTATGGAGTTTAGCAGTAGCGCTTTATCCTAACGCGCACTACTGCTAAGTTCAATACTATCTTCCCCAACCGGCCACCCCCACTCTCCCTCTCCACTTCACTGTCGCTCCCCCGCACCCCCCGTCGTCCGCTGCCGCCGCCGTTCCCCGACCACCATCGTTGCCCACCACCGCCGACGCTCCTCCTCCTCCTCCACTGAGGTAGTCCCTCCAGCCCTCCTCCTCCTATCTCCTCCCTCCTCCCTACCGCGCTCCTCCCTGCTCCTCTGGCCGCCCCTCCTCCCTCCTCTCTCCTCCTCTGGCCAAGCCCTCCGCCAGTAGCCCTCCTCCCCCTCCTCCTCTCTCCTCCCTCCGCCCACCCCTTCCTCCCTCCTCCTCCTCCCTCCTCCCACCGGCCTCCTCCCCCTCCTCCTCTCTCCTCCCTCCTCTTCCCTCCTCCTCCTCCCTCCTCCCTCCTCCCACCCCCTCCTCCCTCCATCTTTCCTAAACCCTAAACTGTTTTTTACTGTTCTTGTATAATGTAGTTTTTTTACTATTTTTTAGTAAGAAAATTAATTATTTTTATTTATAGTAAGTGCTTAGTTGAACTAGTTGAATTAATAGAACTAGTTTATTTTTAGTAAGAAAATTTAGGTATATGAGATTTGATGATCTAATTAAAATTTTACTATAGAACTAGTTTATTTTTAGTAAGTGCTTAGTTGAACTAGTTGAATTAATAGAACTAGTTGAATTTATGTCATTATCACTTTGTCATCAAAGAATTCTATATGAGATTTGATGATCTAATTAAAATTTTACTCGGTGGAATATGCAGGCTTTGTAGAGTCATGTCTCCTTGGAGTGATCGTCATCCGAGCTACCTCTACTTCCTCTACACCCGAGTCGGTGAGCTAAAAGTCCACCTCCTCCTTCTCCACTCCTCGGTGTTGAATAGAGTAGAATTAGGGTATTTAGTTATGTTTCTTAACCAAATGAAATGTTCGGGTTATAAGATATATTGAAATGTTTTTGTCAATATTGAACCATTGAAATGCAATGAGCACCAGTTTATGCTCATGTGCGAAGTGTAGATTCATTTCCGAGTGGCCTATGTTTTGCCGGAGTGTTGATTCATTTCCGTTCTGGGAAATTTCAGGCGGTCGATATGTCCTATTTTAGCAAAGGTCATGCCAGATTTTTCCGTGAATTTAAGCATGACTTGTGCTAGAATATGTAGGAAATATCGAGTGCCCCGGATTTGCTAGAAAGAGAATTAAACGACATTTTGAGTTGACTTTAAGTCTGTTAGGGCTCCATACATGACAGTTAAAAATTAGTGAGGAGAGTCTCCACCATATATGAGAGAAGAAGAATGCCTACTATTGTCGTGGGGGTCGCTTCTCCTTCTTTTCCTTATTTTAGATATTTGTAATGCACTAGGGAAAGGAGGAGTAGCGACCATCACCGACGGTCGCAATATCAGAGAGGGAGTGCCCACCATATACGTGAGATGAGAGTTTAGGAAGGAAGACTCGACAGACATAAAGTCAACCCATTGCATATTGAGTAATAGTGATCTGTGTGTTGAGTTTCCTGGTAGTTGCCTTAGATCGATTTTCAATTAATGTCTTAGGAAATGTCTGGCGATGAAAGGGAATTCGTTATGTGCGAATACTGCGAAGACGAGCGCGGCCTGTGCGACAGGCCTCACCTAGTTGGTGGTAGGCGCTTCAGCATCGTGCTAGATGAGAACTTCGAAGTGGATACAGTAAGTCACAACGACAAGTCTTTTTTCATAATTAAGCATGACTTCTGCTTCTTTTGCTTCAACTTATAATTTTAATTTTTTACTATTCTACTAGCGTATCCCCTGCCATGCAAGAATTTATGTCCTGGATAAGATTGGTTTCAGTACTATGGAAAGTATGGAGGTAAAGAGAGTTCACTTGTGGACCGAGCATGGTTATACTTTTACCGTAAAATTATACAATGCAGACACCTACTCCTATTTTGAATGCAAAAATTGGAGAGCACTATGCAAGGCTTATGCATTTGAGCCTAATATGCTTATCACCTTTGATATTCGTTCGGAAGATGAAATTGAGGGTAATATCGACATCTGGGTCGATGTGCAGACGCCTCCAGTTCTACAATTATGTGAGTTTCTCAACCATATTTATTAAGTAATTTATATTATTTATTTAAAAATAGTTGACAACTAATTTTTACTGAAAGCCTATTTCCATTCAAGCAAACATGTCCAGCGCTTGGTAGACATCACCTACTACTGTCCCGGGGCTGAACTAAACTGCGAGGAGATAGGTCATTATGTTTCATGGCTTGAGGATCTTGATACTGTCAAGACAGGTTATTTTCCTGGACTTCGAGATATTAGTACTCAAAACGTGCGACCACTAGTGTGCGTATTGAACTACAGTCACATCTATTTAGGAAAGATGGTAAGATTTTTACTATTTGCCCTCAGTGCATCTTTTGCATACATTATTTTTTAAGCTAAACTTCATTGCTAAGTATGTTACTACGATGTTCTTCAAAAGGGACTCCCGATGAGTGTTGTGCCTCGTTGGATAGAGCCTAAAAGTCATGTGACAATGGTTAGCTTACGGCCAAGATATCCTGCATTGCACATGAGTGCATTCATCATTTCTCGAAGCGAGCAAGTCTTAATAGTCAAAGATTGGAGCAAAATTGTGAAGGATCGCAGCAGAGAAGTACTAGGGGGCAGCAATCAGAAGCGCAGCCCACAATTAGGAGACAGGTTCATCTGCATTCTCCAATATGATGAAGCAGGAGTGCTACACATGTTTTATGCTATTTTACCTGAGAGAGAGCAGCAGGAGTGATTAGCTAGCTAGAATGAGTTTGAAGATGATGATGTGCTACACTATGACTATGATGATTAAATAGCTAGTGTTGGTGGTAATGACTATGATGATTATTATTAGCTAGTGTTGGTGGTGATTAGATAGCTACACTATGACTATGATGATTAAATATTGTTGGTGGTAATGACTATGATGATTATTAGCTAGTGTTGTTGGTGATGATATGATGCAAGAGTTTTTATATTAATATGATGATGATGTTGATCATGATTATCATGATGATTTGTTATTATGATCATGATTAGTTATTATATCATTGGTGGAAGGAACGCGGATTAGATTCATGTGGATGGATCAAAAGTGACCAAAAGTCGTCCTAATTCAACTTTTGATTCATCCAAATGAATCTAATCCATGTTTCTTCCTCACAATGATATATTAATTCATCATGGACATAATGATATAACAACCTCTTAATTGGTACTGTATCAAAATTTGTATAATGGCGTATAAATGAACTAAAAATAAAAAAATAAAAAACAGAATACTAGTAGCGCTGGACGGGAAGCACGCTACTACTAGTTAGATTAGCAGTAGCGCTGGAAACAATACACGCTACGGCTATATGTCTTAGCAGTAGTGTGTGTTACACGCGCTACTGATAACGAATAGTTGTAGCACCTTACTAGTAGCACGTGGCCCCGCGCTACTAGTAGGCACTAAACCCGCGCTACTACTAGGCTTTTCCCTAGTAGTGTTGGTATGTGACTCCTCCATTGCTATAATTAGTTTTTGCTTTAGTGGTTTGTATTTCGAATAATTAGCTACTCTTGGTGCTGCTGTAGATGAGCTTGCATGTTGAATTCTTAGAGTTCTAAGTAGTTTGAATGCTTGATATGGTCTCTATGTATCCTTATGTGTAGTTGCTATCAATTTTGTGAAGTTTTGTTGACAAAAGTTTTCTGGACTAAATTTTTCAGAATTTTATCTATAGGCATAAGATGAGTTTCTTTAGGAAGTTTTCCTCCAAGAAAAATGCCAAGGGAGTCATTAGCGAATCATCGGACAATGACCTTAATACTCGGAGAAGGGCGGAGGTGCGGCCGTGCAAATGGCCGCGTAATCCCTTAATGGAGGGGCCGGGATTCATCAAGAGTTCGCCCAATTCGCTGCAAACGCTGGGCTAACCGACTTCATCGCAACTGAGTGTGAACAATACCATCTCCTTACAAATTCCTTCGTGCAAAATTTTCATTTTCTGAGTAGGAATAATCCCTCTGAGGTGCAGTTTAACTTATATGCTGAAACCCGTCAGATACCACTCACAGACTTTTGTGATATATGTTTGATCCCTTCTGACGGGGAAATAAGAGAGCCTAGACCTGCAGAGTTTGTGGACTTTTATCGTACTCTGTCAGTGGGAGATGAGAGAGGTGTATCGAGTGTCACTGCCACTAGCTTGCAGTTTCCTTCTGTGCATTATTTTGCTCTTTTTATCGCGAAGTGTTTAATTGCTAGAGAGAAGTTCGGTGCACTTAGTGCCCCCGACTTCGCCATCTTACGCCGTGCACTATACGGCAAAAACACCTTTAGCCTAGGGGCTATTATTGCACGTCGTCTGCACCTTAACAGGACCAAGGGCAAAATTCATGGCGGTATTTACGCTACTCATTTAGCGAGTCACTTTAACGTTCAGATACGCCAACATGATCATCGTTTGCCCAAGGTTTATCTAGATCATCGGGCGATGGTGGCTCATCAGTTTATTGACAGCGAGGACTCTGTTAATAATATTCCTTACAACCTTTTTTTCAGTCTAGATTCCCGTGATATTATTCCGTTGCCTGCACCTGCTTTGTTTGATTCTACTGCCAGGGGAGGATACAAGATCGTGCCAGATGACATCATTACCTACCGGAATGCCCCGGCAGCTGCAGAGGAGGAGCCTCAGCAGTGTGACGCTCAGGTGCCGCCACCACAGCACTTCGACATGAGACCAGATGGCTACTACGGATGGTGATTACGAAGCTAGGCCAAAATCCTAAGCTTGGGGGAGTACGTGTTTCCACCGATATTTTATTCATGCTCACACATTCCATTCCAGTTGTCGGTGCTCACACTTTTTCATTGTATTAACAATGCTAGATTTATTTTTCTCGCTTTCTTCTTGTGTGTTTGAAAAACTTTGAGAAAACCCAAAAATATATCTTGCTTCTTTTTGATTTTTCTTTCTAGGTTAATTAGTTGTAGTATCTATCTATTATATTATTAAAACCATAGAAAAGGAAGATTTGACTATATTAAGTTCCATTTTGTCAACGGTTGAGATTTTAGTCCCCCGCAAAAAAACATGGCTGATTCTACATCAAACGAGTCATAATTCTCTCTCTAAAAAAAAGAGTTATAATAAGGTAGGTACTGAAAAAACAAGGCTGATTCTACAACAAACGAGCCCCAATAAGATAGGCACCGAAGGGAAGAGTCCCATCGTACCAGGATGGTAATCATGACATAGAGGGAAATAGTCCAATTGTACCAGAATAGTCCAATTGTACCAGGATGGAGATCGTGTCGTAGAGAGAAATAGTTTCCAATTCCGACTTAGGTTTATTTAGAAGCCGAGCAGGTACGTGCTAAAAGAGACAAGATGTATTCCCTAAAAAAAGATGCATAAGTATATGGAAATTCTTTGCGGGGTAGATGCATGATCGTACCATAAGTAGCATAAGACATTGGGAGTTTGATCTCCAATGTTGATACGACTCCACTGATCGATCCGCGCCTGGCCGCCCTCCCATCGCTAATTAATCTTTCTTTTTGTCTAATCAGCTCATTTCTGCCGCTGGAGAGTTCCCATTGAACGACAAGAACAGAAAAGGCAAATGTGTTGATCTCCGGGAACTACAGAAAGCTCTTGCAGTCACCGCCGTGAAAGCACATGCTATCCAGTGTGCACTGTCACGCAAGGTACGGACTCAATTTGGTCCCGTGTTCAAAGGTGATCAGGATTGAAGACGTGATCGCCAACTCCAGTTGTGGAAGGTGCTAACGACTCAAGTTATTATTGTGCTACAGTGCCCTACGTGGCCATGAACTTAAGCAGAGTCAAGAACAATTAGTTCTAATCATGCTGGTACAATCCATACGATAGAAATTATGGAAAGGATTAAGAGCAACTAGCTACAGTATTCAGCGTCTTTTAAAAAACTACTGTGGGCTTTCGGCTAGCCCGTGCGCAGAAGGTACAAAGGACGAAGTCAGAAAATAATGAAGAAAAACTTGAAGAACCGTACTACTACTAAATGAGACAAGTTATGATCAAAAAGATAAATAAGCGCAAAATGGTGACAAAAGGTGAGTACGTGCTCAAAATTTGCTTACTTTTTTCTAATACCGCATCAATATTTTTCTGCGAGTTTATAGTTTGTTAGATGTATTTACAAGGATGGGCTGAAGAAATTACAAATAGGCTGAGATAACTACAACTGAGATGTGGAAAGGACTAATGACTAGACCATCTATAGCAGAGTTCATGGCTGCTGGAAACTGCAGATGAGTGGTACTTTTGAAACAATGAAAAAACACATTTATGTAGAGAGACAGTGTACAAGGCATGCATGTCATCATGTAGGAAGAATGAACGAGTCAATGGAAATGTGCTCTCTCTGTGCAAGTTTACATATCCTGCAAATTAAGAAGGCAAAATAATGGTTGGAGGCAACAAATTAAGGCATGTATGACGTTGTTGAGTATGTGACCATATTTTAGACATTACCAATGAATAATATGCACTGATAATTAGTTTCACTTGAAGGCGAAGCAATCAAGACAGACTTAGACTTACATAAGCATGGTTTGAAGCATATAGAACCATGATACTGATAATATAATAAAAAAGGTACTACAGTACACCCATAGATATATGGAGTGGGGAAGAGATAGTTAACATAGATGAGGTATGAAAGAGAGGAAGTTCATATTAGAACGATGGTCCGTGATTTTGCATGATTGGTGCAGACCTCAGCATCCAATATCAAAAGAAAAGGTCCGTAGAAATAATTCAATACATTTAATTGATTATTAATACAAACGATATCATTTTCTTGAGATTTTTATTACTTTTGTATAAATCCTTTTCATATGTCTATATAATTTTGACTTTATCAAGATAATTTAGCGATGAAGTAAACAATTTGAATAACAATCCGTACCAAAAGTAGATGTTTGGATATTGTATTCGTTCGATATTGTTAATGTTCATGTATTCTCTCTATTAACTTGATCAAACTTTGACTGATGATAAACTTATATGCCACATATTCAGGATAGAGTGAAAATCAATGAAGACAATATGTATTAATCTAGCCGCGCAAATGCGCGGGTCACCCGACTAGTTAAAAGAAACCCCAAAAAGATTTCTCGATTCTTCTTCTTGCTTGTTGGGAGCTCTCCCGTGTAAATAGTTTTTCTCGTTTTTGTTTTTCTTTATTTTAATTTACTTTCTTCAAGAAAAACTAAAAACTCCAAAAATATTTCAGTGTGTTTCTCTGAAATTATTTTCTTTTTATTGGATCATACCAAGGAGAAGACCACGATAAAAATATTGAGTGGCTCTCATATGCATTATTGCTGATCTAACAAAGAGCCCATATTACTTTGTCTTCTCCTTTTGAATAAAATGTTTGCAGATTCAAGCTTAGTCCACGGCACTCTTGCACTATTATTATTTTCATATCATTCGTACGTGTAAGTGAAAGGCAATAATGACGATATTTGATGAACTGGCTGTGACAGAGAGAAACAAGTATGAACTCGACTTGTTCTGTTTTTGTAAATATGTTTCACCTAGTATCCATGATTCAACATATTATGATCAAATATGTTTGCAATGATAATTAGAGATTATAGTTTCTCATGCCATGTTTAAGTAGCTAGGAGTAGATAATGATTTATCTTGGATGTTAACATTGCGTTAAATTGATTGTGATGTCGTATGATGATATGGTATCCTTCTCTGAATGTTTCAAGTGGCTTGACTTGGCACATGTTCATGCATGTAGTTGAATCAAAACCAACATAGCTTCTACGATATTAATGTTCATGGTGTCCATATCCTACTCATGCTAGTATCCAATGTTCATTATTCATAATGCATGTTCATGACCGTTTTTTCTCTTTAGCTGGCCGCTTCTCGACCTATTTGCTAGCCTTCGCCTGCACTAAGCGGGAATACTGCTTGTGCATCAAAATCCTAAAACTCAAGTTATTCCAAATGAGTCCACCTTATCTACCTATATGCGGTATTACTCTACCGTTCTAAGTAAATTTGCATGTGCCGCCTCTAAAAATTTCAAATAAACATATGTTTTTGTGTCTCTGGATTGTTCATAGAGTGACAAGGGGTAGTTGGTATCTTCCATGCTAAGCGGGTCATTCTCATGATGAGTGTTTATTCACTTGTCGTTGCATGAGAGGGGCAGTAATAGGGATTCCCAGTCCCGAATTCAAAAATTGCAAATAATTAAACAAAACTCCCCCAGGATTGTTGTTGGTATCACTGGTACAGAGACGTGCTATACAAACGGTTTTTACCCCCTTTCCGCGACGGAGTTTTAAACCGTCGCCTAGTGAGTGTGTGCGATAGGGGGGTCCTTCCCACACAACCCAGAAACCCTCGGGGATAGACCCTCCGGCCAAACACGTAGGGCAAAATGAGCTCGTGTACGATTGGGCGAGGCATCGAAGCCCAATCGTTTCCATTCGTATATACATCCCACACAGTGAATCCCAGAAAAACGTTTCCGTTCATATGTATATCACACACAGTTTTTTGTGTGGAAATGTTTGTGCAAGGTGCCCTAACGCAAACAGTTCTCTACCAGAAGCCGTGTGTGATTGTTAGTTGATCCAACATGCCTACTTTCTAGAAACCGTGTGGGTTGTTTGAGTTCATTGCCCACGGTGTTGTCAGAGTAACCGTCTGCAATAGAAAACCCCAATAAGCAGGGTAATTAGCCTATTATTGATAATCCATGTAGTAATCAAATTGACATTTTTTATAAAACACATGAGATATTTCATATCCGTATAACGGCAACCAGGATTTCATAATCAAATTACATCAGATAGCTTCAGCACTCAGTTACACCAAAGAGTGATATAGCTAGCTACGCCATTAAACAACAGCACCAAGTTTCACATGCAACATCGAAAACCTTTGGAAAGTAGCATCATGCATGGTAAATAGACAAATGAATCTCATCTGGGAAACTGCAGAAGCGGAAGGCGAATATTGAGCCTTCAGTGATGTTGAATGTCCTTGCAACTTTAGGCCAGTGGCTATGGATAATTGCCCGCCCAACGTTCATCGTCTTCAGGAAGACTTCAATATTGTACCGTGGGTGTTGAATGAATACCTTCCTCGCCTCTTGACCATGTAGGTGGTTTGAGAGGTAATCATCGATGAACTACTTTGAAAATTACTGAAAACAAAGATATGCATAAATCGCTGTTATAAATTTTGAAATGGCACAAGTGGTAAAAACAAGGTAAAAGAGTTAGTACCATCCTATAGTTGACTGATGTCTTCTTCATTGTGCAAACAAAGATCTTGCTATTATTCGTCGCAAGTTTCTTTATCCTAACAATCTTTCTGAGTTTCATGACTTGACTGATATTCATGGACATCTCATTTCCCCATATGCAAAATGGGCCGAACAGTGGGTCTAAGCCTCTCACAGCAGGACCTACATGTGCAAGACCAAATTGTAAGAAACCTAAATATTAGAATGATTCCTGCAACTGCACAATAATATGCTATTAGCGAAAGGACCATGCATGAGCAAACCTCGATGGTAAACCACAGTGCCTCCCATTGTTTCCCTGCAACACATATAAGGAAGATCTTGATCAGGTCAACTGAGAGTTGCCATACTATCAGTAGAATATGTATTGAGTACAGCCAAATTCGATTTATTTCTCACATGCATAACAATACAAAATTGTACCCACAACAAATGAAAATCATACTGCAGAATTGAACCAAACAGTTAACTGGACAGCAGCCAAATGAACCAAAACAGTTAACTGAGTACGACATTGCAGAATAGAACATATACTAGAAGATAAGAAAGTTAACGAAACCCAGAATGCTTGAGAACAGTACTACGAAATGTAGCAATTATTGGAACAAACTGTTAAATGAAAATTACATTTCAGAATATCAGATTGCATATTAACATTACAGAGGACAAATCACTAGAAGGCACTGGCGGTGGCCTCGAGAAAACAACACGAACTGTATTTTAAAGTAGACAACCGCGTGGCGGTGTCGACGGTGGCCTCGAAGACGAGATGCTCCTCCAAGATCTGTCGGTCGGCACGCATGGCAGCCATAGCGACCTTGTCCGGGCGTGCGGCCGCGATTTGCTTCTCCGCTGGCAGATGCTACTGAGCTCCACGTGATACTGCATGCAAAATGGCTGTGGGCAGTAATTAATTGGAGGACGGGGCCAGTGATTTTGGTGGAAGGTGTCGTGCCGTCGGTCGGGGCATGTGGGACGGGGAAGGAGGAGGATGCTGTGGGTGGGGTGTGGATTACCTGACCATATCGACGAGGCCGCGCAGCAAGAAGAAGGGTCGCCGGTGAGGAGGCGGCGCTGCCAGTAAGCAGCAGTGAGGGTTTGAACTTGGAAAGAAAGGAGGAATAGTGGAAATGTGGCTTTTGGTGGGGGAGGGCGAGGAGATAGATATTTCCGCGGTGGCAGAAATTTTTTGCTCGGTGCCACCAGAAACTGGCGTGCAAGTGTGGTTCAAGCGCGGGCGGTAGACTATAAATGACGAAGCTTCCTACGTAAGCCAGACTAGACGGTGCGCCAAGATATTTTATATCGCATCCCACACGATTCTTGCTAGTAAACTGTTTGTGGTATACCTGATTTTTTCATTCTGTTTTGAAAGACAAAATGGTGTTACGGAGGGAAATGATGGTGTTTGAATTGCTAGAACATTTATCTAGGGTGAACATGTAACTATATCAGTGTCTTGTTGAAATTTGAAATTATTCCGGGTTCGCTTGGCATTTTTATGCATTAATTGAGTTTCTAGGCATTTAATGTGCATAATTCAAATTTGAACTACAAGCACATGCTCCAGTGCACTAAATTTTGTTGAAAAATCACATGTGTGTCTTTGGGTGAATTTATAGGTCCC
This sequence comes from Thinopyrum elongatum, assembly GCA_011799875.1. Taxonomy (NCBI): domain Eukaryota; kingdom Viridiplantae; phylum Streptophyta; class Magnoliopsida; order Poales; family Poaceae; genus Thinopyrum; species Thinopyrum elongatum. The sequence goes on along the minus strand of CM022303.1, from coordinate 606,600,361 downwards.
ATGCAAGAATGGGCATGAAATTCAAACATCTGGGCGTCGTGGCTCGGCCGAAAACATTGAGAAACTTGGTTTTTAAATTCCTATAAATCCCAAACTCGCCTGAAATCATGAAACTTGGCATAGTGTTATTTCATGGCACCAACATGCTGTGGTAAAAAATTGGCCTAATTGGGACAAGTTTTGGTATAAGCTTCTTGCAAATTGGAGCTTCTCTTAAGAAGGCGTGTGGTTTCGAGAGGGAACATGTCACCTTTGAGTGCGAAACGACAAACGCTGCCCCCCCTCTTGATTTTTTTACAGAGCAAACATAGAATTATACGAGTGTCGTGTTAAAATTTGGAATTATTCTGGGTTCATTTAGCCCTTTTTATGCATTAATTGAGTTTATGGGCATTTAATGTGAATAATTCAAATTTGAACTACAAGCACATGCTCTAGTTCACCAAGGTTGGTTTGAAAAATCACATGTGTGTCCTTGGGTAAATTTCTAGGTCCCATGCACGAAATGGGAATGAAATTCAAACATGTTGGCGTCGTGGCTCGGCCGGTAACATTGAGAAACTTAGTGTTTTAAATTCCTGTAAATTCAAAACTCGCCTGCCAATCATGAAACTTGGCATGGTGTCATTTCATGGCACCAACATGCTATGTTAAAAAATTTGGCTGAATTGGGACAAGTTTTGGTATAAGCTTCTTGCAAACCGGAGCTTCTCTCAAGAAGACTCGTGGTTCCGAGAAGGAATGTGTCACCTTTGTGTGCGAAATGATATACGCTGCCTCCCCCCCCCCCATTGATTTTTTACGGAGGCAACATGGAACTATATGAGTGCCTTGTTAAAATTTAGAATTATTCCGGGTTCGTTTGGCCTTTTTTATACATTAATAGAGTTTCTGGGCATTTAATGTGCATAATTCAAATTTGAACTACAAGCACATGCTCCAATGCACCAAAGTTGGTTGAAAAATCACATGTGTGTCCTTGGGTGAATATCTAGGTCCCATGCAAGAAATGGGAATGAAATTCAAACATCTGGGTGTCGTGGCTTGGCCGAAAATATTGAGAAACTTGGTTTTTTAATTCTTGTAAATCCAAAACACGCATGAAAATCATGAAACTTGGCATGGTGTCATGACGTGGCACCAACATGCTGTGGTATTTTTTTGGCCGAATTGGGACAAGCTTTGGTATAAGCTTCTTGCAAACTGGAGCTTCTCTCAAGAAGGCTCGTGGTTCTGAGAGGGAACGTGTCACCTCCGTGTGCGAAACGACATACACCGCCTTCTCCCGCCTTGATTTTTCTACACAGGCAACTTAGACCAATAGGAGTTTCGCGCTAGAATTTTGGAATTATTCCGGGTTCGTTTGGCCTTTTTTATACCTTATTTGAGTTTCTAGGCATTTAATGCACATAATTGAAATTTGAACTACAAGCACATGCTCCAGTGCGCCAAAGTTAGTTGAAAAATCATTTATGTGTACTTGGGCGAATTTCTAGGTCCCATGCAAGAAATGGGAATGGAATTCAAACATCTGGGCGTCTTGGCTCGGCCGGAAACATCGACAAACTTGGTTTGAAAATTCTCGTAAATCCAAAATTCGCCTGAAAATCATGAAACTTGGCATGGTGTCATGACATGGCACCAACATGTTGTGGTAATTTTTTTGGCAGAATTGGGACAAGCTTTGGTATAAGCTTCTTGCAAATCGGAGCTTGCCTCAAGAAGGCTCGTGGTTCTGAGAGGGAACGTGTCACCTCCGTGTGCGAACGACATACAGTGCCTTCTCCCGCCTTGATTTTTTTACACAGGCAGCTTAGACCAACAGGAGTTTCGTGCTAAATTTTGGAATTATTCCGTGTTCGTTTGGCCTTTTTTATACATTAATTGAGTTTCCAAGCATTTAATGCACATAATTCAAATTTGAACTACAAGCACATGCTCTAGTGTGCCAAAGTTAGTTCAAAAATCATTTATGTGTACTTGGGCAAATTTCTAGGTCCCATGCAAGAAATGGGAATGGAATTCAAACATCTGGGCGTCTTGGCTCGGCCAGAAACATCGAGAAACTTGGTTTTAAAATTCCCGTAAATCCAAAACTCGTTTGAAAATCATGAAACTTGGCATGGTGTCATGACATGGCACCAACATGTTGTCATAATTTTTTTATCCGATTTGCGAAGGCACACACATTAGCAATCAACAAAGTCATTTTGGAACAAGTGCTGTCAAGTTACAATCGGAAACACAAGTATTATTGAAACCATGGGTGTTCTAGTTACCATTTACGTGCCGCCACGCGTCCCCTTTTTTATTGGCTAGGAGGTTCCGTGCGGGGTAGCTATTTGAGTATGGGAGGCGTGTGATCAGACCCCTGCACGTGCTTATCGGGAGGAGAGCCCTTTGACCTCCATCCGCCGCCAACCTCTCTCCCAATGTCTCCATTAATGGCGCCCGAGCCCCTGTGTAATAGCGTGGCTATGTCTCACTTGATTGAGATATAAGAGAGAAAAAAGAAAATATGAAAAGAAAGTTTTTCACAGATCCTGATGTAAGATCCGACGGACCTATATAGCATCGACTATGACTTATAGCAAGACAGATGAATATAAGGATGATAACAGTGGATAATAATTGTCTTACATATTTAGGAAGATATTTAAAAAAGCCACATGCGGCAACGCCCGAAATAAACAACGGCAAAAGAAGAAGGAAGACGCAGACAACAATCTGGCTCGTTGATCTCTACTTTCTTGATGCGTTGCTGCAGGCCGCGAAGACTAGTTCTTGCGGCGAGCGGCGATGAGCTCTTTCGTGTCCTCAATATGCTGCTTGAGAGCATCCACGGATTCCTCCACCAGCTTGTCGCGCTCGATGCGGTGCATGGCTTTCTCGTCCATAAGTTTCTTGACGATGAACAAGGCAGTGGTCTCCTCGTGCTGCTTCATCGTTCCAGCGATCTTCGCCCTCAGCAGGTCGCGCTCGGTGTGGAACTTCGCCTTGTCCTCCCCTAGTCCCCGGATGACCCTGGTAGCATTTTCAAACGAGGCATTCATCTCGTCCTGTAGCTTCATCAAGTCAGATATCCGACCCATCAGGTCATCGAGCATAGCGCGCATGCACCTGTGAGTGTCCTCGTCTGCCTGCGAGACATTTTACCAGTCCGCCGCGGCGCGGGAGGACATCTTTGCTGCATTCGCGGTGCGGCGGGACATCTTTGCTGCTTCCGTGGTGCGTCCTGACCAGTCTGCTGCATCGACGGCGCGGCGGGACCTCTGTGCTGTTACGGCGGCGCGATGGGACATGTCGGCTGCTTTCGTGGCGAGGCGGGACACCTCTCGTGCTTTCGCTTCCATGCTCGCCTCTCCCTGGTAGTAATCTCTCGACCCAAAACTCATGCGGGCCATGGCAGATGCAAGGGAACGACGATGAATGAGTTGTTTGATTTTGTGTATGAGGAGTTGAGGAGGAATGTGCAGTCTTCTTGGAGTAGGTAGTATTTGTAACCGAGTACTAATACACTCCTAAGTGGGAAACCGTTTAGGTTTCGATCGGTGTGAACAAGTTTGCAATTAAATATAGCGTGGTAGTAATTTGGAATGTGACGGGACGCAGGCTCAAAAAATTTATTGACGGTTCTATAATTTCTAAGTGCGGCACTATTCCTGGATGGCGTAACGTGGGCACGCGTTCTCGGCCGCCTACGTGGCATTTGCACCATAGGGTGCACCGCAATAGGCGATGTCAGCACACGTCTTGTTCCATCAACCGTGCGCGCTCGTTATTACCATCGCGCATGCTTCTTTTAATTAGAATGTGTGCCCGTCTAGCGCACACACGTTGATCTGTCTAACAGTTTCTGTTTGTTGTGGCTAATTGCAAACAGTTCATCCGTGTGAAGTGTATGCCATCAACCGCAGACACCTTGATCTAGCTGACCGTTTCTGTTGTGTTTCCTAATCACAAATAGTTCATTCGTCTGAAGTGTATGCCGTCAATCGCAGACACCTTGATCTGGCTGACCATTTCTGTTGTGTTGCCTAATCACAAACAGTTAATCCGAGTGAACTGTCTGCCGTATATTGTACAAACCTTCATCTGGCTGCCCATTTCAGTTCTTCTACATCATCGCAAACAGTTCATTGAACTGAACCGTATGCCCCGCATCGCACACACAACTAAAATCTGAACCGTGTTCGATGTATCCGCCATCGCAAACATTTTGCATCTTTTTTTACGGTTTTTTACATCACCGTTTGGGATTCATGCATCACACACAAATTCGTCGAAGGGTCTCTGATTGTAGTGCCGCGTTAGCAGCATCCTGTAGTAGTGTATGGACGGTACCCGTGGATTCGGCTAGCCGTGGAGTGTGTTTGTTGGTGGAGGGGGGAGTAAACCTTTACTTTTATCACTTGGGAACCGCCACTAATGTGTTTAGCATGGAAGATATTGATAACTTTCGGTCGTGAAGTAAACAGGAAGGGTGCATTTCCCAAAATTTCATTTATCTCTGTTTTTAAAACTTTTAGCTCTGGCACCTCTGCACATCCCTGCTTCCCTCTGTGAAGGGACTATCTATTTAATTTTATGTTGAGTCATCACCTTCTCAAATAAGCGCCAGATCTGAGAGCACTATTGTCATCCTCATGCATTGTGTATAGTTAATGTTGGATGCATCATGACTGGATCTTTTCTACCTTGAATTACAATGTTTAGTCGCTGCTTGAACTTTGGAGGTGCTCTGCATTTATGTTTTGCGGTCTCAGAAAGGGCTAGCGAGATACCACTGTTGTGATATTATATCATGATTGTTTTGACAAAGTGTTAGCATTTGAGATATCTTATTATTGCTCACTAGTTGATTATGCCATTGATATGAGTTAATATAATTTTTAAGAGTTATTGCTGATATGGTTTCATGGTCTTTGCTGAAAACCTGGGTGCTACATAAGCTTATTTATGTAAACAAGAATAAAAAGAGTTCGTAAAAGTTTTTCTTTTTCATTTTCAATTTATCAACTGAATATCTTGAGGGAGTTGATACGTCTCCGTCATATCTACTCTTCCTAATGCTTTTCCTCATGTTTTGGACTCTAATTTGCATGATTTGAATGAAACTAACCAGGACTAACGCTGTTGTCAGCAGAACTACCATGGTGTTGTTTTTGTGCAGAAATAAAAGTTCTCGGATTGGAATGAAACTTTTTGGAGAACTATTTCAGAATATATAAAAAATACTGGAGCCAAGAACCACCGGAGGGGGCCCCCTGGTTGAACACAACCCCCCAGGGCGCGCCACCCCCTCCAGGCGCGCCCAGTGGGTTGTGCCCACCTGGTGGCCCCACAGACCCTAATTCCAACTCCTTAAATACCCATATTTGGAGAAAAAATCGAGGAGGAAGTTTCATCGCGTTTCATGATACAGAGCCGCAGCCACCTCCTGTTCTTCATCAGGAGGCCAGATCTGGATTCCGTTTGGGGCTCCGAAGAGTGGGATCTTCGATCTTCGTCATCACCAACGCTCCTTCATCACCAATTCCATGATGCTCCCCACCGGGAGTGAGTAATTCCTTCGTAGGCTCGCTAGTCAGTGAGGAGTTGGATGAGATTCATCATGTAATCGAGTTAGTTTTGTTAGGGCTTGATCCCTAGTATCCATTATGTTCTGAGATTGATGTTGTTATGACTTTGCCATGCTTAATGCTTGTCACTTTGGGCCCGGGTGCCATGATTTCAGATCTGAACCATTTATGTTTTCACCATTATATCTATGTTCTAGATCCGATCTGGCAAGTCATATTCACCTATTACGTGTTATGATCCATAAACCCCAGTGTGACAGTAATTGGGATACTTTTCGGTAATGACCGTAGTTTGAGGAGTTCATGTACTCACTATGTGTTAATGCTTTGTCCCGGTTCTCTATTAAAAGGAGGCCTTAATATCCCTTAGTTTCCTTATGGACCCCGCTGCCATGGGAGGGTAGGACAAAAGATGTCATACAAGTTCTTTCCATAAGCACGTATGACTATTTACGGAATACATGCGTACATTATATTATGAACTGGAGATAGTTTTGTATTGCCCTAGGTTATGACTGTTATATGATGAATATCATCTAACGAATCCACCGATCCAATGCCTACGAAATTCCTACATATTGTTTTTACTAAGTTACTACTGTTGCTGTTACTGTTACACTTGCTACAAAATCATTGCTATCACTGTTACCGTTACTACTGCTGTTACCACTACTATCAAAACTATCGTACTACTATGCTATTGATAACTTTGCTGCAGATATTTAATCTCCAGGTGTGGTTGAATTGACAACTTAACTGCTAATACTTACAGATATTCTTTGGCTCCCCTTGTGTCGAATCTATAAATTTGGGTTTAATACTCTACCCTCAAAAACTGTTGCGATCCCCTATACTTGTGGGTTATCACTACCCCTTCTGTCACTGGGTGAGGACACCACAAGATTGAACCCAAAACTAAGCACCTCCCCCATTTGCAAGAAAAACCAATCTAGTTGGCCAAACCAAACCGATAGTTTCAAAGAGAAATACAAAGATATTTTAATCATGCATAAAAGAGTTCAGAGAAGACTCAAATAATATTCACAGATAATCTGATCATAAATCCACAATTCATCGGATCTCAACAAACACACCGCAAAAGAATATTACATCAGATATAACTCCAAGAACATCGAGGAGAACATTGTATTGAAGATCAAAGAGAGAGAAGAAGCCATCTAGCTACTAGCTATGGACCCTTAGGTCCGTTCTAAACTATTCACGCATCATCGGAAGGGAAGCAAGGTTGATGTAGAGGCCCTCCATGATCGAATCCCCCTCCGACAAGGTGCCGGAAAAGGCCTCAAGATGGGATCTCACGGGAACAGAGGCTTGCAGCGGCGGAAAAGTCTTTTCGTGGATGCTTCTAATGTTGGGGGAATATTTGAGAATATATAGAGGTGGAATTTGGGTTGGAGGACTCCCGAGGGGCCAACAAGCCCTTAGGCGCCCCCCTGGGGCGCGCCCTAGAGGCTTGTGGCCTCCTCGGGACTCTTCTGGCCTTATCTCCAAGTCACGTAGGTGTCTTCTGGTCCAAGAAAAATCATCGTAAAGTTTTATTCCGTTTGGACTCCGTTTGATATTCCTTTTCTGTAAAACGCAAAAACAAGGAAAAAACAAAAACTGGCACTGGGCTCTGGGTTAAGAAGTTAGTCCCAAAAATAATGTCGAATAGCATATTAATGCATATAAAACATCCAAAACAGATAAAATAATAGCATGGAACAATAAAAAATTATAGATACCTTGGAGACGTATCAAGCATCCCCAAGCTTAATTCATGCTCGTCCTCGAGTAGGTAAATGATAAAAACAGAATTTTTGATGCGAAATGCTACCTAACATATTTATCAATGCAATCTTCTTTATTGTGGCATGAATATTCAGATCCATAAGATTCAAAACAAAATTTTAATATTGACATAAAAACAATAATACTTCAAGCATACTAATAAAGCAATCATGTCTTCTCAAAATAACATGGCCAAAGAAAGTTATCCCTACAAAATCATATAATCTGGCTATGCTCCATCTTCATCACACAAAATATTTCATCATGCACAACTCCGGTATTAGTCAAGCAATTGTTTCATACTTTAGTATTCTCAAACTTTTTCAACTTTCACGCAATACATGAGCATGAGCCATGGATATAGCACTATAGGTGGAATAGAATATGGTGGTTGTGGGGAAGACAAAAAAGAAGGAGAAAGTCTCACATCAACTAGGAAAATTAATGGGCTATGGAGATGCCCATCAATTGATATCGATGCAAGTGAGTAGGGATTTCCATGCAACGAATGCACTAGAGCTATAAGTGTATGAAAGCTCAAAAAGAAACTAAGTGGGTGTGCATCCAACTTGCTTGCTCACGAAGACCTAGGGCAATTTGAGGAAGCCCATCATAGGAATATACAAGCCAAGTTCTATAATGAAAAAATTCCACTAGTATATGAAAGTGAAAAAATAAGAGACTCTCTATCATGAAGAATATGGTGCTATTTCAAAGCACAAGTAAGGAAAAAGGATAGTAACATTGTCCCTTCTCTCTTTTTCTCTCATTTTTTTTGTTTTTTTGTTTGGGCTTCTTTGGCCTCTCTTTTTTATTTGGGCTTCTTTGGCCTCTTTTATTATTTTTAAAGTCCGGAGACTCATCCCAACTTGTGAGGGAATCATAGCTTCCATCATCCTTTCCTCACATGGGACAATGCTCTAATAATGATGATCATCACACTTTTATTTACTTACAACTCAAGAATTACAACTCGATAATAGAACAAAAATATGACTCTATATTAATGCCTCCGACGGTGTACCGGGATGTGCAATGATCTAGCATAGCAATGCCAGAAAAAAACGGACAAGCCATGAAAGCATCATGCTAGCTATCTTACGATCATGCAAAGCAATATATCTTAGAATGGCTATGGAAATGCCATAATAGGTAGGCATCGTGGCTGTTTTGAGGAAGGAATATGGTGGGTTTAATGCACCGGCGGAAGTTGCGCGGTACTAGAGAGGCTAGCAATGGTGGAAGGGTGAGAGTGCGTATAATCCATGGACTCAACATTAGTCATAAAGAAGTCACATACTTATTGCAAAAATTTATTAGCCATCAAAGCAAAGTACTAATACGCATGCCCCTAGGGGGATAGATTGGTAGGAAAAGACCATCGCTTGTCCCCGACCGCCACTCATAAGGCAGACAATAAAAAAAAATCATGCTCCGACTTCATCACATAACGGTTCACCATACATGCATGCTTCGGGAATCACAAACCTTAACACAAGTATTTCTACCAATCCACAATTACTCACTAGCATGACTCTAATATCACCATCTTTATATCGCAAAACTATTGCAAGGAATCAAACATATCATATTCAGTGATCTACCAGCTTTTATGTAGGATTTTATGACTAACCATGTGAATGACCAATTCCTGTTAACTCTCTAAATAGATATAAGTGAAGCATGAGAGTTTAATTCCTTCTACAAAAGATATGCCCACGCTCTAACAAATATAAGTGAAGCAAAAGAGCATTCTACAAATGGCGATTTTCTATGTGTAGAGAAACAGGCAATCCAAACTTCAAATGATATAAGTGAAGCACATGAAGCATTCTATAAAGCCATACTCAAAAGATATAAGTGAATTGCATGAAGCATTCTATAAATCAACCAAGGACTGTCTCATACCAGCATGGTGCATAAAATAAGAAGGAAAAAATAAGCACAAACACTACTAGGGAAAAGCCTAGCAGTAGCGCTGGTTTTTGTCCTAGCAGTAGCGCGGGTTACCGCGCTACTGATACGGCGCTACAACTAAAGGTTAGAAGTAGCATTGGTTTACCCGCGCTACTGCTATAGCTACTTAGTAGTAGCGCTTCTTGCAGAAAGCGCTACTGGTAAGTACTAGTAGCGCTCCTCTCTGCCCGCGCTACTACTATTATTATGTATTCTATTTCTTTTTTATTTTATGTTGTATTCATACACCTTTATACAAGTTTTCATACAGCAGCAATTTAGAGATTGTTCTTACATCATAATGAGTTATTAAATCACTGGGTGAAAGAACCGTGGATTAGTTTCAAGTGGATGGATCCTAAGTGACCAAGTCATGGATTATTGTGATAATCCATGACTTGATCACTTAGGATCCATCCACTTGAAACTAATCCGTGGTTCTTTCACCCAATGATATAATAACTCATCATCATCATCATCATATCATTAACAACTTATCATCATAATACATCATTGTCATATAACAACTCCTCATGATCATCATTTTCATCCATGAGACATCATATAACAACTTGGTCACTAGTCCTAATCACAACTCGTCCTCATCATCATCATCAACTCTAACACATTGTAGCACATAATAACACATTGTACCTAGGACCGACTCCTCTCTCATAGGACCTACTACCCTCTCTAAGGTAAAATGGCATAAAACAAGATAGGCCCTGACTCTCCATTATGGAGAATGGAGACTATCCTGTCTCCAATTCTTGCGCTTCGCACAATGTTGGTTCCAAGTAGCTCCCTACGATTGTCCATACATTTTTTCCATTCTTTGATTGTCATGTCTTGATCGGTTTTAGAAATCCGGTATGAACAGTTGTAAAGCCTAGGCAGATATGGCCGTAAGCTAATAACATCAAGCCATCCTTTCAGAAACATCAAATCAGGCACACAATCCTTCGGGATTTTCTGTTGAAAAACATAATAATAACATTGTAGTTAGCAATGTAGTTTAGCTTTAGAAGAATATATGCAAAAGATGCATGGATGTCGTAATAGTAAAAAATCTTACCATGCCATCTCCATGGATGTTACTGTAGGTCAGCACGTGCACTAGTGGCACGTATTGACCATAATGTGCAGGAGTTTTATAATTGATATTGTAATTCTCAACATCAATAATAAATGAGATAAGATGATCTTTCTCCTGATAAGTTAATTCTGCGCCATCGGTGTAGTAGGTTTTGTCTACCATCTTCCGTACATTGTTTGAAGAATGAAAATAAGCTATGAATGCAAATAAGTTGTCAACTATTTTGAAATAAACAATATAAATTACTTAATAACTATGTTTGAGAAACTCACATAGCGGTAGAATTGGAAGCGTATCAACAAGGACCCAAATGTCCATATTATCTTCGTTGATGTCAGGATCACCAAGATCCAAGGTGACAAGCATACCCTCATGAAAATCATACATCTTGCAAAGTGCTTCCCAATTCAGGGAACCAAAATGGGATACGCTCTCAGAATTGTATAGATTTACAGCAAAATCTATACCATGATGGGTCCTTAGGTGAACTATCTTTGTGTTCCATACTTTCATGATCTTCAAAATCCATCCTCTCCAAGACATAGCGTCTTGCATGGCATGGGATAAGCTAGTCAAATTGTAAAATACGAAAATTACACGTTTAAGAAGAAGAAGTCGTGCTTAATTACGAAAAAACACTTGTCATCGTTGCATACCGTTTCAACATCGAAAGGTCTCCTGGAGTTTAATACTGAAGCGCCGACCTTCTACCAGGTGAGGCTTGTCACACAGACCCCGGTCATCGCCGCACCAGTCGCACTCTGGGAGCCTATCATCGTCGGACGACATTTCCTATGTTCATAATTCAAAGATTAAACTTCTAAAATTAAATATATGTACTACAAAAACTAACTTAGATCATTATTATTCATCACAGGTTGACTATCAGTCTATCGAGTATTTTCTTGAAAACTCTCAGCTCACGTGGTGTATATATTCGACCGTCGGTGATGGTAGCTCCTCCCTTCGTTCCCAAGTGCATTACACCAAATTGTCTAGCACACGGGAACGAAGGAGAAGCTACCCCCACGACAACAGTCGGGATTCTTCTTCTCTCATATATGGTGGAGTCCCGACAGACTTAAAGTCAACCCGAAATGTCATTTAATTATCTTTCTAGAAAATCCGGGCCACTCGATTTTTCCTACATATTCTAGCACAAGTCATGCCAAAATTCATGGAAAAATCCGGCATGATCTTTGCTAAAAAAGGATATATCGAGCGCCTGAAATTTGCCGGAGCGGAAATTAATCAACACTCCGGCAAAACATAGGCCACTCGGAGGTGTTCCCTGCAAACATGGCCACTTGGGCAAGCACATATCCTATTTGAGTAACACTAGATATACATGTTTATATCTACATCATATGAGCATTCAAACTTGATGCTCATTGCATTTGAATGGTTGAAAATATGAACAAAAACATATCAAAATATCTTATATATAATCCTAACATAACTAAATTTGCCAATATAGGTCTCTCTCTCTAAACTAGTTCTATTAAACACTTACTAAATAAACTAGTTCTATTAACCACTTACTAAATAAACTAGTTCTATTAAGCACTTACTATAAATAAACTAGTTCTATTAACCACTTACTAAATAAACTATTTGTATTAAACACTTACTAAAAAACAGTAAAAAAAACTACGTTATACAAGAACAGATCAGTGAGGAGAGATGGAGGGAGGCAGGAGGGAGGAGGGGGTGGGAGGAAGGAGGGAGGGAGGGGGGAAGGAGGGAGGAGGGGGTGGAGGAGGGAGGAGGGAGGAGGGAGGAGAGAGGAGGAGGGGAGGAGGGCGGTGGGAGGAGGACTGCCGGCGGAGGGCTTGGCCGGAGGAGGAGGGAGGAGGGTCACGACAGGAGGAGGAAGGAGGGCGCGGCCGGAGGAGGAGGGGGGAGGGCGCAGTGGGCGGAGGAGGGCAGTGGGAGGAGGGCGCATACCGAGGAAGGAGGAGCGAGGACGGAGGCGGCAATGCGGCGGCGGGGGAGGGCCGAACGTCGGCGGCGGCGGATGACGGGGTGCGTCGGAGAGTGAGAGTGGGAGTGGGGGAGAGCGAGGGGCGGACGGTGTGGAGAAGATAAGCTACTTAGCAGTAGCGCATTTTAGGGGAAAGCGTTACTGCTAAACTACCTAGCAGTAGCCCGTTTCAAAGGAAAGCGCTACTACTATACTTAGCCTGGTGGTAATGGTGGGGCAATTTTAGTAGTAGCACCATTTGCCCCGGCCGCGCTACTGCTATGTACATAGCAGTAGCGCCTTCTGTTGTAACACGCTACTGATAAGTAGCAGTAGTGCCCCATTTTATCTAGCACTACTGCTAAAGTTCTGTGTATAAGATTTTCCCTACTAGTGAAAAGACGCTCCAAGAATTTGCGGATATCATGTCACGAACAAAAATATAGCTCCAAGTAAAATTTTCGATGGTCGTTAGAAGAAAGAGGGATGCCCTCTAGGGCATCCCCATGCTTAGTTGCTTGGGAGTCCTTGAAAATTACCTTGGGGTGCCTCGGTCATCCCCAAGCTTAGGCTCTTGCCACTCCATTCCTTCATCCATCGTGATCTCACCCAAAACTTGAAAACTTCAATCACAGAAAACTTAACAAAACCCTCATGAGATCCGTTAGTATAATAAAGCAAATCACCACTTTAAGTACTGTTGAAAACTCATTCATATTTAACTTTTGCATTGCAACTACTTTACACTAACTTCACCATGGCTTATATCACCGATACAATCCATAGATTCATCAAAACACGCAAAACAATGCATAAAAAACAGAACAGTCTGTAGCAATCTGAACGTCTACCATACTTCTGTAACTCCAAACATTCTAAAAAATTAGGACAAAATAAATAATTTTCATAGCAGTACTGTGTAAAAATTTCATAAACTTTTGACGTTCGAGTAAAAAAAATGTAAATTCACGTACTACAGCCAAAGTTTTTGTTTTTGCACTGCACAAACGAAACAAGCAATCTAATCATCCTAAAGGCAAATCTTGGCACATTATTTTTATAATACAATGGATTTGTACAAGGGGATAATTATTTTTGTTGAAAAGTTTCTGTAATCAAGGTTCACAAAGTTTCCATGGGCATGAACTAAGTTCAAGGCTAGCTCCCACTTTAACAATGCTCGTCTTTCTCACTTTCACTTTTCTTTTTGAAATATTTTAAATTCCCCTCTATATTTTTTTGTTTTTAAACTTTATAAAAGAACTCAATAGAAGAAAATGACTCTCTAAAACTTCTAGGTTGTCTCCCTGGCAGCGCTTTCTTTAAAGCCATTAAGCTAGGCATAAAGTGCTCAAGTAATGGATCCACTCGGATCCCAAGGTATATCAAAGCCAATTTTAATTAACAATGATTTATAACTTAGTATTGAGCACAAAGCAACATATATCATGCAACAACGAAGTCTAACTCTCTTTCTATCCATCTGCATGTCATAAAAGAACAATTCGTGCACACATAGTAAAGGCCGATACGTAGCATAAACAGTTTCTTGCAATTTTATTGTGTTGGAAACATAGAGAGGTGGAGATGTGTAGTTCCTCTCTCATAATAATTGCAAGTAGGAGCAGCAAGCACATGCATATTATATCTATCAAAATCATCATGTGTAGTACTAAAACACAACTCATCAATATAATCCTTAATAAGCACAAACACAACCCATCAAGATAATAGGACTATCATGTGTGGGTGCAATAGCAACAATTTCATTCTTAACATAAGAAACTATAGCAAGTTCATCTCCATAAGCATAATTTAAATTGGCATCATGGCCACAAGCATAGCAAGCATCAATTTCATCAAAAAGGGATTTTTTCAAATGAATTAAAGGGATCATAGCAATTATCATAGCATTCATCCTTCAGTAAGCACGAAGGGAAATTAAACAGTGTATGAGTTGAAGAGTTACTCTCATTAGAAGGTGGGCACAGGTAGCTAATCCGCTCTTCCTCCTTTTGTTCTTCGCTCTCCTCATCATCTTTTTCATCTAATGAGCTCACAATGTCATCAATTTCTTCTTCCATAGATTCCTGCAATATATTAGTCTCTTATTGGACAGAGGAGACTTTCTCAATAAAATCATTAATATCGGCATTATATTCATAATTCTCATAGCAATATTTAAGTATAGCATAATTTTCAGGTCTGTAAACAGCATCATAATAATTTTCACACTTTTTCAAACAAAGATTCAATTTCATAAGCACCCTTAAAAGCAACGAATTCTTCTATTTGTTCCACATCATAGTAATCATATATACCATTAGCATAAGAAGCCAAGGTTTTATTATCATTAAATTTACATGAAAAGGGAAGGTGTGGAGCCTTCATCCTAGAGCAACAAGTATAATCATATCTCAAGCATAAATTCCAAGCATACCAATGCAACATATGAATTTGATCCCATAAGAGTTTCCCTTTTTGAGTCAAGCGATAATCCCTAAAGTATTCACGTAGATCCAACGTGTCTCCCATTATCAAGTTGAATGGGGTTTTCTCAAGATTATCAAAGTAGTGTTTACTATTTTCCACATAACGAGCATCGAGGGTTTTAGGAGGTTCCCCATCTCCATGAGTAGCAAGTACACCTAATTTTTTTGGTATTTTATGTTCCATATCCATAACTAAAGATAGAGAACAACTTAGAACAGCAAATAAAAACTACTTAGTGATAAAGCAAACAAGCACACACGAGAATATTCACCCCACGCTATTGCTCCCAGGCAACTGCGCTAGAAAAAGGTCTTGATAACCCACAAGTATAGGGGATCAATTGTAGCCTTTCTTGATAAGTAAGAGTGTCGAACCCAACAAGAAGCCAAAGGTAGAACAAATATTCCCTCAAGTTCTATCGACCACCGATACAACTCTACGCACACTTGACATTCGCTTTACCTAGAACAAGTATGAAACTAGAAGTACTTTGTAGGTGTAAAGGGATATATTTACAAGATAATAAAGAACACGTAAATAAAAGCTAGGGGTTGTTCAGATAAAGAAACAACTAAGTTAGTTTAGTAGAGAGCTTTTTGTCACAAGAAAGTTTTTTATCCCTAGGCAATCGATAACTAGACCGGTAATCATTATTGTAATTTTATATGAGGGAGAGGCATAAGCTAACATACTTTCCCTACTTGGATCATATACACTTATGACTGGAACTCTAGCAAGCATCCGCAACTACTAAAGATCATTAAGGTAAAACCCAACCATAGCATTATAAGGTGTCAAGTCCTCTTTACTCCCATATGCAGACAACCTACTTACTCAGGCCTGTGCTTCTGTCACTCACGCCACCCACCATTAGTGAATCATGAACATATTGCAAACCCTACAGCGGGGATGCCTCACGCTTGCGCGACACGGAGAGCACCATAGGACATCACCAATAATAAAACATACAACTCAAGCCAATCATGATCATCAATCAACCCATAGGAAAAAACGGATCTACTCAAACATCATAGGATAGCCACATATCATTGGATAATAATATATAGCATTGAGCACCATGTTTAAGTAGAGATTACAGTGGGGAGAAGGGGTGTTACACCGCTGCATAGAGGAGGAGAGAGTTGGTGTTGACGGCGGCGAAGTTGTTGGTGTAGATCGCCGTCACGATGATTGCCCCGGCGGCGTTTTGGCGCCACCGGGAGAGAGGGGGAGAGAGCCCCCCTCATTCTTCTTCTTCCTTGGCCTCCCCCCTAGATGGGAGGAGGGATTCCCCTCTGGTCTGTGGGCTCCATGGAGGCGGAGGGGCGAGAGCCCCTCCGATATTGGATCTCTCTCTCTCTCTCTCTCTCTCTCTCTCTCTCTCTCTCTCTCTCTCTCTCTCTCTCTCTGTTTCCTTCTGTTTCTACGACCTGTTTTCTGGCCTTTCACCGTTTCTTAAATTCCCGGAGATCCGTAACTCTGATTGGGCTGAAATTTTAACACGATTTTTATCGGATATTAGCTTTCTTGCGGCCGAACAAGGGCACCAACCACCTTACGGGGTGGCCACAAGCCTCCCAGGCGTGCCCTAGGTAGGGGGGTGCCCCCCTACAGCTTGTGGGCCTCTCGGGCATCGTCTCGCATTGGTTCTTTTTCCCAAAATAAAAAATAATCCCAAATAAATCTTCGTAAGTTTTTATCGCGTTTGGACTTCGTATGGTATGGATATTCTGCGAAACAAAAAACATGCAACAAACAGGAACCCGCACTCGGCACTGGATCAATATGTTAGTCCCAAAAATAATATAAAAAGTTGCCAAAAGTATATGAAAGTTGTAGAATATTGGCATGAAACAATCAAAATTTATAGATACGATGGAGACGTATCAGATCCCATGTAATACTTTCCAGAGGAAATTTTTAACCTTAGAGGGCACCTTAAGTTTTCAGATATCAGCCCATGGGATTAGGATTTGCTCGACCTTGGCCATCCTCCGCATGCATATGTTGTCCAAACTTATGCTCCCATTCCCTATGATAAGCAGATCGAACTGAGAATGTACCGGACTTTGTATAGTGCCATCCAACAAACTCATCAATTCCCTAGACATTCAAAGGGATTTGTAATATGCGATGCACATCAACAGGGTAGAATGTATCATGGATTAATTTTTTATCCCGGTATCCATTATGTGGGTCAATGAGGTCTTCTACTTTGGATAACAACTTTTGCCCTCTAGGAGTGATAATCTTCCGGTTGTTGCTTGTTGGAATCCATGAATCTCTCCAAATATTAATACTATGACCTGTTCCTACTCTTGAAATACACCCCCTTTTAAACTTTTGGATGCCTGCACAAATGCTTTGCCATGTATAAAAAGAACCAGCTTTGTACCTGCATTTAGAATATCACCATCTGGGAAGTATTTTGCGCCGAGATCACGGGCACACAAAGATTCTAGATTCTGGATTAGTCGCCAACATTGCTTTTCTAACATAGCAAGATTAAATCCATGAAGGTCCCTAAAGCCCATACCTCGTATCCTCTTCGGAATGCATATCTTCCACCACACCATCCAATGCATCTTTTTCTTTGTTTCATCATATCCCCACCAGAAGGTTGCAATCTCATCAGTAATAGCTTTGCAAATTGCCAAAGGAAAATTAAACACTGACATTGCATACAAGGGAATTGCATGTGCCACAGCTTTCAACAAAGTCTCCTTGGCCCCAACAGATAACATTTTTTCTTTCAAGCCTTTAAGCTTCTGACATACTTGATCAACAAGATGTTGAAAACAATCACTCTTGTTCACTCCTACCATGGAAGGCAACCCCAGGTATTTATCATTGAGGGCCTCAGTCAATATATCTAGTTGATTACAAATATTCTCTCTTACCAACACTAAAGTATTTGGGCTGAAGTAAATGCTAGATTTATCGGTTGCGACTAATTGACCCGATCTCTGACAATACATATCCAGAACGTTTTTCAGTGTGTTTGCATTTGCCAAATTTGCCTTCATCAAAATTAATGAATCATCTACAAAAACAAGGTGAGAAATTGAGGGACAAATATTTCTGCAAACTTTTATACCTTCGAGGGCACCAATATTTTCCTCATGTAATAACATACTAGATAGGCCCTCGGAGCAAACAAGGAACATGTAAGGGGATAAAGGATCACCCTGTCTCAACCCACATGTTGGTGTAAATTCTTCAGTCTCCTCTCCATTAACTCTTACTCTATAACTGATAGATGACAAACATCCCATCCTCAATTGAACCCAATGTTCGTTAAAACCCATACACTGCATCATTGCCTTCAGAAACCCCCATTCCACTCTGCATATGCTTTATGCATGTCAATCTTTATAGCATACAAGCCAGCCGACCTGTGTGTTTTCTTTTTGATAGCATAAAAAAAATTCACAAGTAACTAGCACATTATCTGTTATTAGTCTCCCAGGAACAAATGCACTTTGGGTGGGTGATATAATCTCAAGCAAGATCCATTTCAATCTACTTACAAGCATCTTTGATATGATTTTGTAAACAACATTACAAATACTAATAGGGTGGTATTGCATAATTGTTTCTGGTACCTGAACCTTCGGAATGAGGTTAATATTAGTAGAATTCCATCACTAGTAGAAAAAGGGCCTAATGTTCAGCTCATTAGTCCCAGTTTGTAAATGAACCGGCACTAATGTGACCATTAGTGCCGGTTCCAATGGCTAGGCGGGCGGCGCTCATTAGTCCCGGTTCGTTTCGAACCTTTAGTACAGGTTTGTGCCACGAACCGGGACTAAAGAGGTGGTGGCAGGCTGGTGTCAGGCTGGGGCCCCGCCAACACCTTTTGTCCCGGTTCGTGGCAAGAACCGGGACGAGAGATGCATCTTTAGTCCCGGTTCGTATAACCAACCAGGACTAAAGATCATCCTATATAAACACTTCATTGAGCCCGAGCTCTCTATTCTTCCCCTTTCCTCTCCTCTCTATTTTCTTCCTCTCCTCTCGAGCTCATCCTCCATTTTTGTCAAGATTTGAAGGCACCCCATCCATCCAAGTGATCACAAAGGTTAGCAACTTTATCCTTTCATCTCTCATTGCTAGATTAGCTCTTGCAATGCTCTATATGTGGTAGTTTATTTGATTTATATGCAATTTGAGCTCAAAATAACTCTTAGTTTGCATATGTAGGTGTGGTTTACTTAGTGCCTTCCCGTCTCCGTCCTAACCACCATCGATCGCTCGCACCGTCCCGTCGCCGGCACCACCTTGTGGTGAGCCTCTTGTTCTTATCTTTTTTATATAAAAAAAAATCATGTTTGTGTGATTTAGATATATAGTTACTTGTATAATTTTCTTACCCGTACGTTGTTTGTTATACATAGTGCCATGGTTTTGATATCCGTCCCCATCG
The DNA here is from genome assembly GCA_011799875.1 of Thinopyrum elongatum. Classification (NCBI taxonomy): domain Eukaryota; kingdom Viridiplantae; phylum Streptophyta; class Magnoliopsida; order Poales; family Poaceae; genus Thinopyrum; species Thinopyrum elongatum. The sequence goes on along the minus strand of CM022303.1, from coordinate 606,581,054 downwards.
GCCCTCGTCCGGTTTATGATTCGGATGTGGTATATTCTCTTTTATAACTATTTGTTGCATTTCGTGTTTATGACAAATTATGCCCATCAAGTTGACATAGATATTTTTATCTAGGAGGTATGTGAACCGGAAATTCCAACCGACCCTACTGTCAAGAGGTTAAATTTAGTTGAAAAAGAAAACGAGTATTTGAAAGAAAAATTGAAAAGAATTGAGGAGGAGAAGATGGAATTGGAGTTGCATGTTGCCGATGTTGTCGATGATCACAAGATCAAGATGGAGAAAATGTGCTTGAAGATTAGAAAGATTAGAAAATATGCCATTGATAGTGAGGCTTGGTATCATTATGCTGTTGGATCAATTGTTACCTTAGTTGCGATCTTGATCGCATTTGTTGTTGCATTTAAATGCTTTAGCTTGAGAGTTTGTATGTTGTTTTATGAGAATAAGTGTGTATGAACTTTATGTATGAACTTGTATTAATTTGGTCTTTTCGGTGCTGTGTAATGAAGATGAGCCGGCAATGGATGTACGATGACCGATGCTCTCCCCAGTTCGTTAAAGGCGTGCATACTTTTCTGCTTGCGGCTGAGGCAAACAAGCGGGCGGATGGTTTTATGTCTTGTCCATGTGCTGGCTGTAAGAATGATCACAATTACTCTAACTGAAGAACCACTCACTCGCACTTGTTTGAGTCCGGTTTCATGCCCCACTATAATGTTTGGACCAAGCATGGAGAAAGAGGGGTTATGATGGAAGACAATGAAGAAGAAGAGGACAACGACAACTATCCTAGCCATGGGTTCCCTGAATACGATGGTACAACAATGGGGGAAGAAGTTGAGCCGGCAATGCGGGAAGAAGCTGAAGAAGAGGCATCAGATGAGCCCGTTGATGATCTAGGTCGGACCATTGCCGATGCAAAGAGAAACTGCGCAAGTGAAAAGGAGAGGCTGAAGTTGCAGCGCATGTTAGAGGATCACAAGAAATTGTTGTACCCAAATTGCGAAGCTGACAAGAAAAAGCTGGGCACCACACTGGAATTGCTGCAATGGAAGGTAGAGGATGGTGTATCTGACAAGGGATTTGGAAACTTGCTGATAATGTTAAAGAAGATGCTTCCAAAGGACAACGAATTACCCGAGAGTACGTACGAAGCAAAGAAGGCTTTCTGCCCTCTAGGATTAGAGGTGCAGAAGATACATGCATGCCCTAATGGCTGCATCCTCTACCGCGGTGAGTACGAGGATTTGAACGCATGCCCGGTATGAGGTGCATTGCGCTATAAGATCAGCCGCGATGACCCTGGTGATGTCGAGGGCGAGCGCCCCAGGAAGAAGATTCCTGCCAAGGTGATGTGGTATGCTCCTATAATACCACAGTTGAAACATTTGTTCCAAAACAAAGAGCATGCCAAGTTGATGCGATGGCACAAAGAGGACCGTAAGAAAGACGGGAAGTTGAGAGTGCCCGCTGACGGGTCGCAGTGGAGAAAAATCGAAAGGAAGTGGAGGGACTTTGCAGATGACGCAAGGAACGTATGGTTTGGTCTAAGCGGAGATGGCATTAATCCTTTTGGGGAGCAGAGCAGCAATCATAGCACCTGGCCTGTGACTCTATGTATGTATAATAACCTTCCTCCTTGGTTGTGCATGAAGCGGAAGTTCATTATGATGCCAGTGCTCATCCAAGGCCCTAAGCAACCCGGCAACGACATTGATGTGTACCTAAGGCCATTAGTTGAAGAACTCTTACAGCTATGGAATGGAAAAGGTGTACGTGCATGGGATGAGCTCGATCAGGAAGAATTTGACCTACATGCGTTGTTGTATGTGACCATCAATGATTGGCCTGCTCTCAGTAACCTTTCAGGACAGACAAACAAGGGATACCGTGCATGCATGCACTGTTTGGGTGATACCAACAGTATATATTTGGATAATTGTAAGAAGAATGTGTACCTGGGACATCGTCGATTTCTTCTGAGCAGGCATCCCGTAAGAAAGAAAGGCAAGCATTTCAAAGGTGAGGCAGATCACCGGACGAAGCCTCGCCACCGTACTGGTGATGATGTACATGATATGGTCAAGGATTTGAAGGTAATCTTTGGAAAGGGTCCTGGCGGACAATTTGTTCCGAATGACGCTGACGGACGCGCACCCATGTGGAAGAAGAAATCTATATTTTGGGACCTACCCTATTGGAAAGAACTAGAGGTCCACTCTGCAATCGATGTGATGCACGTGACGAAGAATCTTTGTGTGACCCTGCTTGGCTTCTTGTGCGTGTATGGGAAGACAAAAGATACACTGGAGGCACGGGAGGACCAGCAACGTATGCACGGAAAATACGGCATACATCAGGGTCATGCCAGCTACGCTCTTACCAAAGAAGAGAAGGAAATCTTCTTTGAATGCCTCCTCAGTATGAAGGTCCCGTCTGGCTTCTCGTCGAATATAAAGGGAATAATAAATATGGCAGAGAAAAAGTTCCAGAACCTAAAGTCTCATGACTGCCACGTGATTATGACGCAACTGCTTCCAGTTGCATTGAGGGGGCTTCTACCGGAAAACGTTCGATTAGCCATTGTGAAGCTATGTGCATTCCTCAATGCAATCTCTCAGAAGGTAATCGATCCAGAAATCATACCAATGTTAGAGAATGATTTGGTGCAATGTCTTGTCAGTTTTGAGTTGGTGTTCCCACCATCCTTCTTCAACATCATGACGCACATCCTAGTTCACCTATGCGAAGAGATTGTCGTTCTGGGTCCTGTATTTCTACACAATATGTTCCCCTTTGAGAGGTTCATGGGAGTCTTAAAGAAATATGTTCATAATCGTGCTAGGCTAGAAGGAAGCATCTCCAAGGGCCATGAAAATGAGGAGGTCATTGAGTTTTGTATTGACTTTATTCCTGACCTTAAGCCGATTGGTGTTCCTGAATCGCGGCATAAGGGCAGACTGGGTGGAAATGGCACACTAGGACCAAAAGAAATAATATGTATGGACGGGCATTCTCTCACTCAAGCACACTACACAGTTCTACAAAATTCCGCCTTGGTGGCTCCGTATATGGAGGAACACAAGAATATTCTACGCTCCAAACACCCGGGGCAGTCTGACGACTGGATTACACGTGAACAAACGGGGACTTTCGCCGGTTGGTTGCAGACACGTGCCATGCATGACGACGCTATTGAAGATGACCTGTACTTGCTGTCCCAGTTACCATCTTCGAATATAATGACTTTCAAAGGGTACGAGATAAATGGGAATACATTTTACATGATCGCCCAAGATAAGAAGAGCACCAACCAAAGCAGTGGTGTCCGCTTTGATGCAGCAACCAAGAGGGGAACGGACACATATTATGGTTAAATAGAGGAGATATGGGAACTTGACTATGGACGTGTTAGAAGGTCCCTTTGTTTCGGTGCAAATGGGTCAATCTGACACGAGGCGGGGTAACGGAAGACCCGCAGTACGGAATGACAACAGTGGATCTCAACAATCTTGCGTACGCAGACGAACCATTCGTCCTAGCCAATGATGTGGCGCAGGTTTTCTATGTGAAGGACATGTCTACCAAGCCGAGAAAAAGAAAAGATAAGGAAGCGAATACATCATACGATGAGCCAAAGCACCACATAGTTCTTTCAGGGAAAAGAAACATCATGGGAGTGGATGACAAGACAGACATGTCAGAAGATTATGAAAAGTTTCATGAAATTGCTCCCTTCAAAGTGAATATTGACCCGAGCATCTAGTTAAATGATGAAGATTGTCCATGGTTACGGTGCAAAGGGACACACGCGAAGAAAAGGTTTCACACCCAAAGATCCCACTCTGGGATGTGACCGGCTTCACTGTCATCACTTTCTTCTCTAGTGAGTTTCCGGACTTATATATATCTGGAAAGTCCCACTTTGGACAAACCGTAGGGAATCTTTGTAATAGTTAGGGTGCTAATGTGTTTTGGCATTTGAAACATGTACTTTTGTGCTTCAGACAAATGTCATCAATTTTCAACCCTTTCTAACTTCATTTGCTATTTTTCAGCTCATTTACTGATTTTTTTGAGCTAAATGACCCTGAAATTGAAAAGAACTACAAAATGAACTCTGAAAAGGTTGAAAGTTGGCATGGTATCATCATTTCACCCACATAGCATGTGCTAAAAAGTTGAGAGGGTTATGGCAAAAACTGGTTCCACTTCGTGTACAAAATGGACAATCTCTTTCGATGTACCAGGGTTTCGGATGAAAACTCATCTGTTACAAAGGCATTTCATTTTTTTAAACTTATTTCAACTCCAAACTTTTTGTGTGTTCAGTATGCACCATTCAAAGCCACGTCATCAATTTTCAACCCTTTCTGACTTCATTTGCTATTTTTCATGCATTTACTGATTTTTTGAGCTAAAGGACCCTGAAATTGAAAAGCACTACAAATGAACTCTGAAAAGGTTGAAAGTTGGCATGGTATCATCATTTCATCCACATAGCATGTGCTAAAAAGTTGAGAGGGTTACGGCAAAAACTGGATCCACTTCGTGTACAAAATGGACAATCTCTTTCGAAGTACCAGGGTTTCGGACGAAAACTCATCTGTTACAAAGGCATTTCATTTTTTTAAACTTATTTCAACTCCAGACTTTTTGTGCGTTTAGTATGCACCATTCAAAGCCACGTCATCAATTTTCAACCCTTTCTAACTTCATTTGCTATTTTTCATGCATTTACTGATTTTTTTGAGCTAAAGGACCTTGAAATTGAAAAACACTACAAATGAACTCTGAAAAGGTTGAAAGTTGGCATGGTATTATCATTTCACCCACATAGCATGTGCTAAAAAGTTGAGAGGGTTACGAGTAAATCTGGATTCACTTCGTGTACAAAATGGACAATCTCTTTCGAAGTATCAGGGTTTCAGACGAAAACTCATCTGTTACAAAGGTATTTCATTTTTTAAGATAATCTAAGTATTACCAAATTGAATATAATGATAAAACACACTAATATTAAACATAAGAAAAAAGAATCACTGAAAAATCTATTTTTAAAGTAAAGTTATTCACAAACTAGTGATTCACACAAATTTCAAATAATTCAAATTTAAACTCTTCAAATTTGAAAACTACTAGCACTAACAGAAAGTTTATAATTTTTTTTACCTAAAGCAAAAATATTCACAAAGAAACTCTAAATAAAGCAAAAAACAACTCAGAAATAAAAGAAAATAAATAAAACAAAAAACAAAAAAAATGAAAAAAAAGCCCGATTACTGGGCCACAACGGCCTGCATACGACTAGAAACCCAACCTATAGTTGGGCCAGGATGCAGGCCCGCAAGGCCCAGTAGGCCCACAGGGCAGCGCAGCAGAGTTAGGCCCAGAAGCCTGCTTTGGAGAGAAGCTCGAAGGAGCAGCCGCGGCTGGGTTTATAAACCAGTGCGGCTGCCCTTCGCTCGGCGAGGTGGGACTAAACTTCTGCACCGCGCACACGGGAAGCACAAGCCTTTAGTCTCGGTTGGTGGCTCCAACCGCGACTAAAGACCCCCCTTTAGTCGCGGTTGGAGCCACCAACCGGGACTAAAGGCCTGTTCTTCCCGCCGCTTGGCCTGGCCAAATTTGACCTTTAGTCCTGGTTGGTAGCTCCAACCGGGACTAAAGGTCCCTCCTATATATACAACACTTACGAATTTTTAGTTTCTTCTCTTCTCTTCTTCGTCTCCTCTGCTTCGATCAACATCGCCGCCACGCCCCGTCGCCGCCCCCATCGCGCGCCGTCGCCTGATACGTCTCCAACGTATCTATAATTTTTTATTGTTCCATGCTGTTATATTATCATTATTGGATGTTTTGCAATCATTTTATAGCATTTTTTGGTACTAACCTATTGACATAGTGCCCAGTGCCAGTTGTTGTTTTCTGCATGTTTTTTACATCGCAGGAAATCAATACCAAACGGAGTCCAAAAGCAGCGAAACTTTTTGTGGATTTTTTTTGGGACCAGAAGACATCCGGTGGGCCGGAGAAGTACCTGGGGGATGCTCCGAGGGGAGCACAACCCACCAGGGCACGCCTGGAGGCCCAGGCGTGCCCAGGTGGGTTGTGCCCACCTCGGCCGCCTCCCGCACCGCCTCTTTGCTTTATAAATACCCCAATATTCCAGAAACCCTAGGGGAGTCAGCGAAAATCAATTCCAGACGCTGCAAGTTCCAGAACGACCAGATCCAATCTAGACACCATCACGGAGGGGTTCATCATCCTCATTGGTGCCTCTCCAATGATGCGTGACTAGTTCATTGTAGGCCTTCGGGTCCGTAGTTAGTAGCTAGATGGCTTTCTCTCTCTCGTTTGATTCTCAATACAATGGTCTCTTGGAGATCAATACGATGTAACTTTTTTTTGCGGTGTGTTTGCTGGGATCCGATGAACTTTGAGTTTATAATCAGATCTATCTTTTTATCCATGAAAGTTATTTGAGTCTTCTTTGAACTCTTATATGCATGATTGCTTATAGCCTCATATTTCTTCTCCGATATTTGGGTTTTGTTTGGCCAACTTGATCTATTTATCTTGCAATGGGAAGAGGTGCTTTGTGATGGGTTCGATCTTACGGTGCTTGATCCCAGTGACTGAAAGGGAAACGACATGTATGTATCATTGCCATTAAGGATAACAAGATGGGGTCTATTTCTACATAAATAGATCTTGTCTACATCATGTCATCGTTCTTATTGCATTACTCCATTTCTCCATGAACTTAATACACTACATGCATGCTGGATAGCGGTCGATGTGTGGAGTAATAGTAGTAGATGCAGGCAGGAGTCGGTCTACTAATCTTGGACGTTATGCCTATATAATGATCATTGCCTGGATATCATCATGATTATTTGAAGTTCTATCAATTGCCCAACAGTAATTTGTTTCCACCGTTTGCTATTTTTCTCGAGAGAAGCCACTAGTGAAAACTACAGCCCCCGGGTCTCTTCTTTAATATATTTGCCTTCAAGATCTATTTTGCTATTCGCTCTTTTATTTATTTGCAACTTTTATTTTCAGATCTATTTATCTAAAAACTGAAAAATACCTTGCTGAATTTTATTTGCATTTATTTGCATCTTTCAATCTACTACAATTTTATCTATCTCGTTACCCGAAAGGGATTGACAACCCCTTTAACTCGTCGGGTTGCAAGTATTTTTTTTTGTGTGCAGGAGCTGTTTACGTGGTGTTGCGTGGTTCTCCTACTGGTTCGATAACCTTGGTCTCATCACTGAGGGAAATACCTACCGTCGCTGTGCTGCATCATCCGTCCCTCTCTGGGGAAAAACCGACGTAGTTCTAGCAGACATCAAGAGGAGTTTCTGGCGCCGTTGCTGGGGAGACATCATCAACATCAACGAGGTTCCTAATCACAAATCTCATCTCCTTGCAATTTACATTATTTGCCATTTGCCTCTCGTTTTCCTCTCCCCCACTTCAGAAAAATTTGCCGTTTTATTCGCCCTCTTTCGTTCGCCGTTTTCTCGTCAGATCTGTTTTTGAGTGCAATCTTGTTGCGAAGTCACCATGACTCAAGAGAACACCAAGTTGTGTGATTTCTCAAATACCAACAACAATGATTTTATTAGCACTCCGATTGCTCCTCCCGCCACTAGCGCGGAGACTTGTGATATTAATACTGCTTTGTTGAATCTTGTTATGAAAGATCAGTTTTCCGGTACTCCTAATGAGGATGCCGCGTCCCATCTTAACACATTCGTGGAATTATGCGATATGAAAAAGAAAAAAGATGTGGACAATGATGTTGTGAAGTTGAAATTATTTCCATTTTCTTTGCGAGATCATGCAAAAATTTGGTTTTCCTCTTTGCCTTGCAATAGTATCGATTCTTGGAATAAGTGCAAGGATGCTTTTATTACTAAGTTTTTTCTGCCCACGAAAATCATTTCCCTTAGAACCCAGATCATGAATTTAAAGAAACTTGAGCATGAGCATGTTGCACAATCTTGGGAAAGGATGAAAATGATGCTAAGGAATTGCCCAACTCATGGGTTAAATCTTTGGATGATCATACAAAATTTTTATGCGGGTTTGAATTTTGTTTCTCGTAATCTTTTAGATTCTGCAGTGGGGGGTACTTTTATGGAAATTACTTTGGGTGAAGCTACTAAATTGCTAGATAACATCATGGCAAATTATTCACAATGGCATACCGAAAGGGCTCCTACTAGTAAAAAAGTTAATTCGGTAGAAGAAATAAATTCTTTGAGTGAAAAAGTTGATGCTCTTATGAAGTTGGTTGCTAATAAAAATGCTCCTATTGATTTTAATGATATGCCTTTGTCTACTTTGATTGAGAAAAATAGTGATGCCATAGATATGAACTTTATTTCGCGAAACAACTTTAATAACAATGCTTATAGAGGTAATTTTAATCCTAGGCCTTTTCCTAGTAATTCCTCTAATAATTATGGTAATTCCTATGGTAATCCTTCTTATAATAATAATAGGAACACCTCTGATCTTGAGAATAATATTAAAGAATTTATCAATACTCAAAAAGTTTTCAATGCTACAATCGAAGAATAGCTGAATAAGATTGATGATATGTCTAGAAGTATTGATAGAATTTCTCATGATGTGGAAAATCTCAAGATGAAAATTTTTGTGCCTAAGGTTGAGGAATCTATTAAAGCTCTTTATGTTTCTATGGATGAAAGTAAGAAAAGAACCGCTATGATTAGAGCTAGAAGAGAGTTTAAAAAAAAGCATTTTCTAGTTATTGCTTTCATAAAAGTGATGAAGATCTTAAAATGATTGGTGTTTCTTCTATTGATTCCTTGTTTAGTAAAATTAAGATTGATGATAAAGGGACTGGAGAAGAGTCAACTTTAGCTAGAAGGCATCCCGATAATTTGGAGGGTGAAAATCTTGTTGAAAATTTTGATAAAAGTGGGTTTGAAGAGGTCAAGACTTTAACTAGTGATGTGCCCACTATTTTGGATTACAAAGACTTTAATTATGATAGTTGCTCTTTGGTTGATTGTATTTCTTTGTTGCAATCCATGATAAATTCACCCCATGCCTATGAACAAAATAAAGCTTTTACTAAACATATTGTTGATGCTATGATGAAAGCTTTTGAAGAAAAGTTGGAATTAGAAGTTTAAATTCCTAGAAAACTACATGATGAATGGGAACCTACTATCAAAGTCAAGATTAAAAATTATGAGTGTTTTGCTTTATGTGACTTGGGTGCTAGTGTTTCTACAATTCCTAAATCTTTGTGTGATGTGCTTGGTCTTAGCGATATTGAAGAATGCTCTTTAAATTTGCACTTGGCGGATTCTACTATTAAAAAGCCTATGAGAAGAATTAATGATGTTCTTATTCTTGCAAATAGGAATTATGTGCCCATAGATTTTATTGTTCTTGATATTGATTGCAATCCATCTTGCCCAATTATTCTTGGTAGACCGTTTTTACGTACTATTGGTGCCGTGATTGATATGAAAGAAGGCAATATTAAATTTCAATTTCCACTAAGGAACGGTATGGAGAACTTCCCTAGGACAAGAATTAGGCCACCTTATGAATCAATCATGAGGGCATCTTATGGATCTCGAAACAAAGTTGACAACACGTAGATCTTTTGCGTTATGCCTAGCTAGGGGCGTAAAACGATAGCGCTTGTCGGGAGGCAACCCAACTTGTATATTTTTGCTTTTTGGTTTTCTTGCTGTTTTCAATAAAATACCCAATTATGCCTCCGATTAGATGTGTTTTTGTGGTTTAAATTAGTGTTTGTGCCAAGCAAAGCCTTTGGGATGATTTGGGTGATAGTTGATTTGATCTTGTTGGAAAACAGAAACTTTTGCGTCCAGTAATTTTTTTTTGAAAACTCACAGCAGAGACGAAAAATTCTGAATTTTTTACAAAAGATTTATATATAAATTTCTTACGTTTTCCAAGTTTCTCAGAATTTTTAGAGTTATATAAGTATGAGAACAATGCGTGTCTTTGCAGACTGTCCTGTTTTTGACAGATTCTGTTTTCTTTGCATTGTGTGCTTATTTTGATGAATCTATGGTTTCCTTTGAAGAGGTTTTGCCATAGAAAAGTTAGAATACAGTAGATATATTGCAAGAACAAAATTTGAGTGGGTTTTCTACAGTACTTAAAGTAAAGATTGGTTTTCTTATACTAACGGATCTCACGAAGGTTTTGTTGAGTTTTGTGTGGTTGAAGTTTTCAAGTTTTGGGTGATATTACAATGGATGAAGGAATAAGGATTAGCAAAAGGCTAAGCTTGGGGATGTCCGAGGCACCCCAAGGTAATATTCAAGAAGTATCAAGCAACTAAGCTTGGGGATGCCCCCGAGTGGCATCCCCTCTTTCTCTAACGACCATCGGTATTTTACTTGGAGCTATATTTTTATTCGTCGCATATTATGAGTTTTGCTTGGAGCGTATTCTATGATATGAGTCTTTGCTTGTTTTGTTTTTTATTTTAAGTCTTGAATCCTTGCTGGACACACCTTTTTGAGAGAGCCAAAAATTATGCTATGCTTGCTCCTATGCTTCACTTAAATTTTTAGAGCCTTGGAATTGCTCTAGAGCTTCACTTATATCTTTTTGAGCACGGTGTGCTTTGTTATTTTTGAAGAAATGCTCTCATGCTTCACTTAGATTTATTTGAGATTTAGTAAAATTTTGAAGAAATTCTCTCTTGCTTCACTTTGGCGCAGCTGCACGTTGCCTTGGACCGTACCATGTCTACCTTGCGTACATGGAGTAAAAAGATTCATGGAAATATAACAAAGGAGTTGCAGAAGTCTCGAGCTATGTTGGAACAACTCATGAACATGAATGCAGACCGACAGGAAATACGTAAAGTAACAGATAGAGTGAATGAGTTACTTTACAGAGAGGAGATGATGTGGCTCCAGAGATCAAGGGTTTCGTGGCTTAAAGAGGGTGACCGCAACACAAAGTATTTTTAGAGTAAGGCCGTGTGGAGGGCAAGGAAAAATAAAATTCGTCTGCTCAAGGACCGTAATGGGGTCGTTCACTCAGATATGCAAACCATGAGCTCGATGATCAATGAGTATTTCCAGGCAGTGTTCTCGGTTGATTCTAGTCTTGATGCTTCGGCGGTACTTGATCTAATTGCTCCAAAAGTTACCGCAACAGATAATGAGAAACTTACCAAGGCCTTTACAGATGATGAGATAGCGGATGCAATGTTTCAAATTGGCCCCTTGAAGGCCCCCGGACCGGATGGTTTCCCGGCCCGGTTTTTTCAGCGTAATTGGGACACCTTGAAGGTGAGCGTTATTGCCGCGGCCAAGGAAGTTTTTGCTTCTAGCGTGATGCCGGATGGTGTCAACTCTACATCCATTGTGTTAATTCCAAAAGTTACAAATCCTACAAAGTTAACTGAGTATAGACCTATAAGCCTGTGTAATGTTATTTACAAGGTAATCTCAAAGTGCTTGGTTAATAGGTTGAGGCTAATATTGGATGTTTTTATCTCTCCAGAGCAAAGTGTATTCGTTCCTGGGAGAATGATCTCGGATAACGTGTTGATTGCGTTTGAGTTCATCCATCATATTAAACAAGAGAAAGATCCTACAAAATGTTTTTGTGCTTATAAACTGGACTTGTCAAAGGCATATGATAGGGTGGACTGGGATTTCTTGAAGCAAGTGATGCAAAAGTTGGGGTTCTCACATCGATGGGTTGACTGGATCATGGTTTGTGTCACATCGGTGAAATATTCAGTGAAATTTAATGGGACCCTCTTGGATTCATTAGCACCGTCGCGCGGGCTTCGGCAAGGTGATCCGCTCTCCCCGTTTTTGTTCCTGTTTGTTGCTGATGGTCTGTCTGCTATACTACAAAAGGAAGTGCAGTTAAACAATATCTCCCCTGTTAAGGTGTGCCGACATGCACCTGGTATTTCACATTTGTTGTTTACTGATGATACAATTTTGTTCTTCCAAGCATCTCATGAACAAGCACTGAAAATTAAAAAGAGTCTTGATCTCTATGAACAAGCTACTGGTCAATTATTGAATTATGATAAGTGCTCAATTTTATTTGCATCTGCCTGTCCAACGGAAGCCCAGGAGCAGGTGAGGGAGGTCCTTAAGATAACTAGTTCATGCTTTGAGGAAAAATATCTAGGACTTCCTACGCCAGAGGGGCGCGTGTCCAAGGGCTGGTTCCAAAATTTACAAACTAGTTTGGCCAAAAGGCTGCTTCAGTGGGGTGATGGGTTTCTTGCACAACCCGGGAGAGAAGTCTTAATTAAGTCGGTGGCTCAAGCGCTACCTACTTATATCATGGGAGTGTTTAAGTTGCCATTTTCTGTTTGTGATGATCTCACCTGGATGGTGAGAAACTTCTATTGGGGGTCAAAAGATGGGAAGAAAAACGTTCATTGGAAGGCTTGGAATTATTTGTTGCAACCAAAGAAAAAAAGGAGGTGTTGGGTTCAGAGACTTCCGTATGTTCAACCAAGCATTACTTGCGAGGCAAGCATGGCGACTAATTGAGAAGCCCGAGAGTTTATGTGCTAGGTTATTGAAGTCCCACTACTGTCCGAATGGAAACTTGGTAGATACGGTTTTTGCTAGTAATGCATCATCTTCGTGGACTGCTATTAGTCACGGCTTGGATTTGTTGAAGAAGGGACTGATTTGGAGAATTGGGAATGGAAGAAGTGTGCGTGTGTGGAGAGACAACTGAATTCCCAGACCACATTCTTATAAATCGATCTCTCCGCAAGGTAGATGCAGAATATGCCTCGTTTCAGATCTGCTCAATGAAAATGGGGCGTGGAAACAGGACATACTTCATAAATATTTCTTACCATGTGACGTTGATGAGATTATGAAAATTAGACCTTCCCCAAGGCTTGAAGGTGACACTCTTGCATTGGGACCAGGGAAGCTGGGCAACTTTTCGGCTAAAAGTGCCTACAATCTAGCATTCGAAGAGGCGTTCCGTGCCGAAGCTGTTGGATCAAGCAGTAGGCCTAAAGGTGACCGAGCATACTGGATAATGTTGCGTGCCTGCAATGTTCCTCCCACTATTATTAATTTTTCTTAGCGGGTGTGTACTGACTCCCTACCGACATGGAAAAATAAATGCAAGCGTAGCCTTGAAGTTACAGCTATAAGTCCAATGTGTGGTGTTGAAGAGGAAGACAACTTTCACCCATTTTGCCGGTGTCCGCTAGCAAGAGATTTGTGGCGTTGTATGTCCTCCGTTTGGTCGCTTCCAAAGTTGGAAGAGATTCAAAATTCTGGAAGGGAGTGGTTGTTACATTTGCTTGACCGGGTGCCTGCTGAGACGAGAAACATGATCTTGATGACACTTTGGCGTAGCTGGTTTGTCCGGAATGAGGCCGTTCATGATAAGAATCCGCCACCTGTAGAAGTGTCAAAGCAGTTCCTGTGCAGTTATTTGGAGACCTTGATGAACATCAAAATCAATTCAGTACTCGATCCTTGCAAAGGTAAAACCCCAGTTTATGTTGTGCCTATACGAAAATCTTCAGTTTTGTCCATAGAAGTAGTTCCATCTTGGCACCCGCCGAGTGCTGGAAAAGTTAAGTTGAACTCTGATGGTTCCTTCACCGTGGATGGAAGAGTAGGTGCTGGTATGGTTTTGAGAGATTCTAATGGTGCAATCATCTTTTCTGCATGCCGTACGTTGTATAGATGCCGTGATGCCTTGGAAGCAGAATTGTGCGCTTGTATGGAGGGTTTATCTTCTGCCCTTATGAGAACTGAGCTACCTATCGAATTGGAGGTTGATTCCTTGGAAGTAGTCAAGCTGGTGCAGACAAATGACATCAACAGATCAATTTATGCTTATCTTATTAGAGAGATCAAGCTGATGATGAGTCTTCAGGAGACTAGTATTACTCATATTTGTAGACCCCAAAATAAAGTTAGTGATTGTTTAGCTATCTTTGCTAGAGAGGAAGGTAGAACCATGACTTGGTTAGGTTCTGGACCTCCTAGAGTTTTGGAACTTGCTGCTTTAGATTGTAACACTGTTGGAGTTTGAGTAATACAAGTTTCTATTTGCAAAAAAAGAAAAAAAGATCTTGGCACCAGGCAGTATATACTCAAACTCAATTGTCTAAAAATAATGCACACTTCAAATCTCTATCACACCAGGCAGTAGAAAAATAGTATATATACCAGGCAGTACTACTTTGTTTTTTGGTGATATACTACTTCATACCATCATGCGCCTGTTACTTCCGGCTAATGATGAAGCCATGGTTTTCTTGAATCCTTTGACACTAGACAACGTGACATATAGAAGGGTAGATGAGATCAGGAAAAATATGGATCATTTTCTGCACATCCAGAATGGCGCCATTTTGTTAAATCCCTTAAAGGTTAAGAGAATCCGTTATGATTCTGAATCCTGTTCCTAGCCAGGGACTAAAGGTTTTCCTCGTATATTAAGAAATCACAATCCAAACATTTAAAAAATGTTACATTTGCATAGAATTTATTCTCGACGTCAACGATGCCCGGCCCGCATCCTCGTCGTCGACCCGTTCGTGACGACGTCCTGCTTCAGAGGCGCCATGTCCGGGACCGGGCTCCGCCGGGCTGGCACTGGGAGGTGCTACCTTCAGGGGCGCGCATCTTGGTGAGGAACCCGGGTCCCGTCGTCGACCCGGAGCTTCTTTGGTGGCGGGCGCGTGGGCCACATTCGGTGCGGAGGCTGGCGTCCCCCGCGGAGGTGGTACGTCACCGTGTCAGGGAGGAGGATGAGCACGTCCGTCGCTACATGGTTGTGTTGGACGTCAGGTTCTCCAATACCTGGCAGGTTCTTCAGGGATCTCACCCGAGCTATGATCCTATGATGGTTCCTTCTCTTTGGGTGTCCACGGCGAGTGAACTAGATTATTCGATAGTATTCGATCTGTATTAGCTAGTGATGTATTCGAGATTATAATTATTCGATAATATTCGAGACGATGTATTCGAGATTATATTCGATGATGCATATCAATTATCTGGATTATTCGAGATGCATATTATCTACTATGATTCAGTTTTTCCTTATTGATTGCATGCATGCATTCTAATTTGAATACTAAATTGTTTTATCTTTCTTCTGGATTAGTTAAATAAAAGCTACGGACAATACCGGCAGAGAAGGAGAAGAGGCCCTGTTCGACATCATACGCTCCCCGAGCCTAGATGGGAATGAAGAAGATGGCGGCTCGTAATATCTAAACCCTACCGGTGAGGGTATGATATTTGATGAAGACGAACGAATAGATGAAGTCCAGACCTTCGATGACGAAGGAAATGTTGTTCTTGAAATAACAAAGAACGGCGAGGTATATTTATATAAGTAGGCATCTGGTGATCATCACATGTTTTAATTGATTTGTATATATATTAACGAATCGATCTTTCTTCTTTTAGCCCTCCGGATCAAGCAAATCTTCTACAAGCAGCAGGATAGTTCGAGGCCCGGCCAAAAAGTTGAAGGATGGCGTAAAGTACAACATCGATGCCATCAAACCTAATGGCGAACCGCGCGAACCTAAGAAGAATGCGAACAAGTTCATTCGTCAATACGGAGTTATTGTCAGGGACCAAATCCCGATCTCCATGCAAGAATGGAAAAAGCCAGCAAAGGAACTTCCAGATGTTACTTTTGTCGACCAAAGAGCAAAAGATGGGCTTTGGGAATCTCTCATGTCACATTTCACCCTATCAGATCATTTCACAGATGCAGATGTGGAGAAAGTCAACAACGCTGCTCTTAGGAAGATGGCGATAGCATTCAACAACCACAAGAAAAGTATATGGGCCGCGTACGTCAATGCAGGAAAGAAGACTCCAGCATTCAAGGGAACACTGGAGAAGGCAAGAGATCACTGGGACGCTTTCATCAAATTCAAGGAATCGAAAGTAGCTCAGGAACGGTTGAGAAAAAACAAGATTAATGCCACGAAAAAGGAGTGGCACCATAAGCTGGGGCCAGGTGGCTACGAGGTGGCCCGGCTTAAGTGGGATCTCGCTGAGCAAGAGATGATGGATGCAGGGGTCACTCCAGTTACATTGAGCTGGCCCCCCAGGTCCAGGACTTGGTTCTATGCGCATGGGGGGACGTTGGACCCAAAGACAGGCGAGGTTTTGGAGCGGGCAAGTCTTAAAGGAGCCGATGTGCGTATACTTGTTGCAATAGAAGAGGCTCAAACGGGGGTGTTCAAGCCCAACAGAGAGAACGACGAGCTTACGTGCGCTCTGAAGAATCCTGAACACCCGGGGAGAACACGAGGCAAAGGCGTTGTTCTGTGGTTTGAGGGGTTTGCGGACTGGAACGCCGACTAAAGAAGCCGTGCGAGAAAGAAGCAGCAGGAGGAGCAGAAGAGGAAGCTGGAGGAGGAGGAGAGGAAGCAGGAAGTAGACCGCCTTCGCATCGTAGAATCAAAGCACGCGGAGTTGGCACTCACTTTCCAGCGGCAGCAGCAGCAGATCGACTCACTTAGCCAGGAAAGGGGGTCTCAGCAGCGGCAACAGCTAGCGGATCCAGCATTGGATAGCACCATCCCATCCATGCCGAGAAGCAGTGTGGGTTCCGCCCCGGGCAATGATGCACTGCTGGATAGATACCCTGTGGATGATATCATAGATACGACAACTTGTGAGCTACACTTTAAAATGAAGAACATATCCATGAAGGTGGCGGACGACGTTGCTTATACAAATCCCCCTGAAGCAACCTTCCATTGCAATCGGATTCCAGCTGGCTATGCTCGTGTCGGGGTTGATGAAGTGGTGGCACAATATTCGGGGTTAGAGCTTGACATTCCTGGAGGTGACGACGAGCGCACACTGGGAGAGGCCGTACATCATATCATTCTATGGAGAAAGGATTGCATCGTCTTTCCAAGGCCACCGACACCGCGTCAGCCGGCTCCTCCTTCAAGTCTGCCGCCGCCTCAGCAGACTCCCGCTCCTCCAAGTCCGCCACCGCGTCAGCAGACTCCTCCTCCTCCAAGCCCGCCACCGCGTCAGCCGACTCCTCCTCCTCCAAGTCCGGCACCGCGTCAGCCGACTCCTCCTCCTCCATGTCCAACACCGCGTCAGCTGACTCCTCCTCCAAGTCAGGCACCACATCAGCCGTCTCCGCCGCCTCAGCGGGCTCCGTCGCCTAAGCAACAGCAGAAAAGAGGCGCCTCAGCTACGGTGGCTAGCGGTACAACAGGAGGCAAGAAATACAGATTTGGTCCAAGCCTCAAGCCTCTTCTGAGGTTGCCTTACCACCTGACTGACGAGGAAAACGAGATCGAAGTGCAAGCCCAAGTGAAGGCCCATTTTGGACCGAAACCGCCGCCGCCGCCAGAGGAGAAAGTACCTGAGCATGTCATTGACCACTTTATTCGTATGGCTCAACCACCAGCTCCCAAGCATATTGACTCAGACTATGAGCGACAAATCAAGAAGTCATATGAAGCGCAAAAAAAGGAGTCGAGCTCGAGCTCGAGGCAAGCAGCTGCCAAAAAAAGCGGGAAAACTGTTCCCCAGCTGGGAGAACAGGCGGTGCAATCGATCCCCCCACTCATTGCACCAACACATGTGAGTACCGGCGCCGATCAGATGGTAATAACCGACGATCATAGAAGGCAGGCTGAAGAGGCCGGTGTCACTGTAGAACAACTCCTAGGCATCGAGCCCATCGAAACGTTTAAAGAGGAGGAACTAAAACGGAAATATGCCCGCGGCGAACCTATGGTCAAGCCTGAGGAGATCAAGCGTAAATCAACGAGAATGTATGAATTGCATCAATGGTACATGAGAGAACCCAAGACTACCGATAAAGAGTCCCTCATGGTGAAAGTCAAGACAGAGCATTACTTCCATGAAAAAGATCTGTGGGTTGAGTTTCAAGAAATGTTTCAGTTATTCAGTCAAGACGCACTCGACAAATCTAATATCAGTTGCTATTGTCTATAAGTGATCTCTTTCTGTAAGTTAAGTCTCTAGCTAGCTGTAGTACTCGTTCATTAACTGTAATTATCCTCACTATATTCTTTTCTGTGGTATTATGCAGAATGAAGATCTATGAAATGAAAAAAGCTGGACGCTATGGCATTGGGTTCATTGACCCAAATACCATTAATGAAGAGACATGGTCACGTGAATATGATCGACCATACACAGAGAAAACCTTGCTAGAGTTCTTGGTGCGACTAAATACCCAACCAGAAATACTACTTCCTTACAACTTCGGGTGAGTGACACTGTCTTGTACTACAAATTATGTTTTTCCTTACTAGATGTTAATAAGTGTAGTTGATGAGTTATGCACATGCCCGCTTAATTGTACAAACGTGTGTGCATGCAGTTTCCACTGGATCTTGTTAATCATTGAAGTTGACGAGGGAAAAGTTCAAGTACTGGACTCACTACTTAAAAACCTAAAGAATACTCAATCATGAAGGGGATGCTCGATAGGTAATTTCAATCATTATCGCACTATGTCGGCCTCTTTAGTTCGTTTCCTGATATCAACTAATTAATAACTCCTTTATTCATTTTCTTTGCTGGCGGGCAGGCCTTGGGAAAAGTTCATCAAAAAGGTTAAAGGCCAATGAAAACAACAGCTGAAATGGGTGCGACCCAAGGTAATTAATTAAGTAGTACTAGCTAGCTAAAATCTTTTTAATTCTAGTTTTAATACCATTATCATGCTTGATTAATTATTATCTGATTGAATTCTATTCTCGTAAATGCCGTGAAGTAGGCGCCGAGGACTAATTTATGTGCATACTACGTTTGCGAGAACATTCGCATGATGGCGTCCGAAAGGAGCAAAGATGATAGAAATCGATGTGTACGTTTGCCAGAACACTATTCACAATTTTTACATCATTATCTAATATATACACACACAACTAACACATGCATATTGATCTCCTTCTTTAAAGATGATGGACATGCGGGATAAGCTCCTACCAGAGAATCGCGTACGAGCGATTCAAGAGGAAATAGCGGGATTTTTGCTCGACCAGGTCATAGATCCCAAAGGAGAATATCATTACACCGTACCTAGCTAGATCGACCTAACGTCTCGATGTAATGATCTGCAAATTGTAGGAGAAATTGTATATACCAAATTGTATATATATATATATGTATGTGAATGGTCGTGCGAGAAATTCGATTATATATATATATATGATCGGTTCTACGAGAAATTATATTTATATATATGCATAACGTGTACAATATGTAGTAGCGTAAAATATGTTTGAAATGAAAAAGAATTAAATGCAAAACACAAACTAAAATGAAAAATGAAAAATAAATCATAAACCCATAAACCCTAAACCTTTTAGTCCCGGTTGGTGGTCTCCCAGCCCCCGGCGCGGGTTCGTGCCACGTGGTGGGCCTTTGGTGCCGGTTCGTGTTGAACCAGCTAGTCCCCACCCTTTAGTGCCGGTTGCAGAA
This sequence comes from Thinopyrum elongatum, assembly GCA_011799875.1. NCBI lineage: Eukaryota > Viridiplantae > Streptophyta > Magnoliopsida > Poales > Poaceae > Thinopyrum > Thinopyrum elongatum. Next base: position 606,561,531 of record CM022303.1, on the reverse strand, counting down.
CCGTCACTAAAGGCCCTTACAAACCGGCACTACAGCCCGGTTCTGCAATAGTGAAAAGGAATATTCCCAATAAAAAGAATATTGGGATTTAGGCTAGGATGAAAATGACATGATCTTGGGTTGGTTATGAGGATAACAAGCCACTTTAGAAACTGAGAAGATGTGATCTTCCCGAGTTTCCAAACCACATAGCCACGAAAAAAAGAAATTTCAAACAAAATCCTCAAAAAATCAAAAGAAAAAGAAAGGGCCAAAAACCTGGCTGTCACACGTACGCTTGTATCACACTCCGAAAAAATATTTTAAATCCAAGGGTGCACGATTGCACGTACGCTGTTCATATGTGCATCCACGTCGAGAAGCCCAGCGAGACTTGTAACCATCCATGTACAGCACAGTACGTGGTGCTACCATGGATGCACTGTTGTACGGGCGTTAACAGTAGAGCTGTGCCCTGATCGCCCACCACCTCAACAGCGCCACACGCTCTCGTGCACGACATCCCTCCATTTGAAGTTACGATCGGCATCCGATTCGACGGTGCAGTACGTACACTGTCAGAATTATGTGACCGCTTCCCGCAGTCTCGCGCCGGCTATAAAAACGCCAGCCCACTCGTCCATTGGCCAGCCACGCCTGCCTGTTCCGTCCATAGCTCAGTCAAGCTCAAGCCGTGTGTGTGGCTTCAGGAGCTAGCCGTGGCTGAGAACTTCGTACATCAAGATTCCAACGGTTTCTATTTTTCTTTTTTTACCGACTAGCAAAAATGCTGTGCCTTGCTATGGGAAAAAATGTCCTAGCCCAAAAAATACATAAAGGGTGTGGCTAGATCTCAGTCGATTAAGACTTAATCAAGTCTCAGTCAAGTGATATATAACATATTTAAAAAATTAAAAATTAAAAAGAAAATTTTGCACGAATCATAACATAAGGTCTCTTGAGTGTAGCATCGACTGAGACTTAGTTAAGTCTTAGCCGACTGAGATTTAGCAACCCCAATATATAAACAGAAATGAAGTATCTAGTTAGTTTTCTTTGCCAAAATATTAGATCTATTATAAAGTTTCATCGAAAATACAAAGCACCAAAACATAATAAAAAATACATCGAGGTCCATGAACAACCAAACGACCATTGCCGCTGGCTGAACGAGTCGCCTCGCGCCGCTGTTGTCACTCCCATACCGGAGTCGACCTGACCTTATCGATGACAGTTGGAAAGTCTTCGTGCACGTGCCCCTAAGGACCAGCGTTCTGGAGCCGCAGTCGTCGCCATTGAACCCTTGAATCGATCTGAAGAACCTGACACCAAATCTCGCCGTTGCCTACGGATGATGAGAAACCCTAATTAACTCTCCCGATCCGAGGAGCCGGCAGGAATCTACATCGGAGCTCTGTCTACATTTTTAATTCCAGTTGGTTATAAAAACCGGGACTAAAGGTATACCTATAGTCCCGGTTTGTGATACAAACCGAGACTAAATGGGCTCGTGGGGGCCCCATCCTGACGCCAGCCTGCCACCACCCCTTTAGTCCCAGTTTGTATCACAAACCGGAGCTACAGGACTAATGATGCCCGTGCCCCCGATTGCTCCTAGCCGTCGGAACCGGGATTAATGGTCACATTAGTCCCGGGCCATAATCAAACCGGGACTAATGATCCAAACGTAAGGTCGGTTTTCTACTAGTGCAAGAGGGCACATACAGTTACGTGAATTTCTTTATGAGAATTAGATACTAGAATCCAGCGTAGCATGGTATTAATACACTGGATTTTGGTAAGTGTAAAAATGACACTGCTTTAATCCAATCTTTCAGCCTAAGTGATACATATGCAGTGCTTCCCCCTCGAGTTTTAGTGCACGTATGGTAGAAGAGCGGATCGGCTAGCATGCAGCTCAGCTACCATGGACATGCAGTCTATTTCTCATAAAATAGATGCAGCTTGTGCGCGTGGGTGGGTTCCTCTAGGAAAATCAAGGTGATGGTGATGCCCTCTGGATTCAAAATAGACATGCAAAAATAATAATTATGTTCGATTAAGCACATCAAGTTTGTACTGATCATGAAAGAACTCTATGGAAAAACAGGGACCAACTGAACGTGACTTCTTTAGAAGATTGCAGGAACTAGCAGAGGATATAAAAAAGAAGAGAAAATTATGTTTTTGGTCCCTCAAGTTCCCAGAAAGTATAGAATTGGTCTCTCAAATTTTTTTGGTATACATTTGATCCCTCAAGTTTCAAAACCGGATAAGTTTGGTCCTAAACCAGATTTTGAGGGCGTTGACCGGTCAAAACCGCCTGATGAACAGTAAATGCGAATTTTTTTTCAAAAAAATCTGAAATTTTTTGGGGTTCAATATGCTTACATGCTCAAGGTGCGCCCAAATTTTCGTGCTCTTTCGACACTCGAGGAGCTCGTGGCAAAAAAACAAAAATATCTGCCTGATGAATAGTAAATCTGATTTAAAAAAAATCAAAAAATTCTGAATTTTTTTGGGGTCCAATATGCTTACATGCGGAAGGCGTGATCAAAATTTCGTGGTCTTTCAACAATCGAGGAGCTCGTGGAAAAAAAAAACAAATTTTCGCTCACAAAACAAAGCCAAAATTTGTTTTTTTTGCCCCAAGCTCCTCGAGTGTCGAAAGACCAAAAAATTTTGGTTGCACCTTCCGCATGTAAGTATATTAGACCCAAAAAAATTTCAGAATTTTTTGATTTTGTTTTGATTTTTTTTGAATTTACTATTCATCAGGCAGATATTTTTTTTTTTGCCACGAGCTCCTCGAGTGTCAAAAGAGCACAAAAATTTGGGCACACCTTGCGCATGTAAGCATATTGAACCCCAAAAAATTTCAGATTTTTTTGAAAAAAAATTTGCATTTACTGTTCATTAGGCGATTTTGACCCGGTCAACACCCGCAAAATTTGGTTTAGGACCAAACTTATCCGATTTTGAAACTTGAGGGACCAAATGTATACCAAAAAATCTTGAGAGACCAAGTCTGTACTTTCTGGGAACTTGAGGGACCAAAAACATACTTTTGTCAAAAAAGAACAAAACACGAAGAAAGATTCGGTGTCGGTTAGTGCGTTAAATTATTGATGGAATCAAATAGCACCACCATGTGTTGAGCGTATAGCAGGTAGCCAGACGTATGTTCCATCACTGTAACAACATCCTCAGCGGATCTAAAAGATAAGAAAACTATGTCTAAATCCCTATAACCATACCCTAGATCGTCATACTTACAGTTTGTGTGCTGGTTGGTGCCGGTAGATATTCATGGCTAGGAACAAGCGTGGCGAATGCTGAGAAGGTCAGGGAGATTTACATCGGGACTGATTTACCATGTGGCATAGTTCCTCCAAGCCAAGGCCATGAGATGGCATTGGAATAATCGATGGACTGCAAATTGGCTGGAGATATACGAATCAGGTCGTATCTAGGTTAGTAACAAAGAAACACGGTCATGATTTTGACAATTGCATGACGTCTCATTTACCGTGTCGAATCTGAACGGTTGGTTAGATTGCATCATATCTATTCCTTTTTTTCCCTGATTGAGATCCAAGTTCTATTTTTCAATTGAAACATCCAAGGGATTTATTAATAGATTGTAACCGTAGTAATTCAGGCCCGCTAAAAATCACTGGTTTCTATTTCTTATTTTCACTGATTAACGTTTTAATATGTAGGGAGTCCGTTATTAGTATCAGATAGATATAGACATAGATAGATAGATAGATAGATATAGATATAGATAGATAGATAGATAGATAGATAGATAGATATAGAGATAGAGATATAGATAGATAGACAAATAGATAGGCTTATCTACATATCCGTTACCATCAATTTGATACAAGAAATGGATGCACCTAGCTATATTTAATTAGAAGTATCCTTTACCATCAATTTGATACTACAAGGACCACACATGTGCCTACATTAATTATCAACATATCCAAGTTATGTACACATATCTGTTAAGAGTTCGAAATCAACCACTCCATTGCCAATAACTAATAGGTTGCATCCACATCCATTGCCAACAATTTGATACAAGATCTAGATGTGCCAACATTAAATTATAACATATACAAGTCATATATCTCTCACTTAATTAAAAGAGTCCAATTAAGCGATCGATGAGCGAATGGAGTCTAAAAACTTGCACTATGACCACTATATATAGAGACTGAGTGGCGCAGAAGTCCTGCATAAACACATACCAATAGTGCTACGCAACATAGAACATGACCAACGCAAAAGTAGCTAGAGTGTTATGCTTCCTAGTCCTTGTGGCTCTCTCTTCTTGTTCGCTCCATGCACGAGCAGCCCACGAGGTAGATCACTGCCTCCTTGATAAAAAAAAGGTGATGCGAGACTGTTGGCATCACATCGAAAAGAAACTTGGTGACCAGTACCCGCCACTCCATAGTGCATGTTGCAATACAATAAGAGATGCAAAAGACATCCACTGCGTCTGTGATCGGTTCACCGCTCACGAACTGACTTTGCTCAGTCTAGCCAAGTTTGCCATGGCTACACATGTATGCGGCAATGGGTTGCACACACACACTCACTGTGCAGGTTGGTATATTGTCATATTTGTGCGCGCACACACACAAACATACACAAATATATATATATATATATATATATATATATATATATATATATATATATATATATATATATATATATATATATATATACACTTGATATAATTTCTCATGTTCATCATTATGATGTGAAGAATGAAATTTTGCAGGTTATCATGTTCCGGAAATAACCCTACCACCTCCACCCGCGGCAAGTACCTAGGCCTTAAGTGTAAGACCATTTTCATAATGGAGAAATAATTAAATAAAGCAAAGAATGATGTCAGATGAATGGCATTTGCTGTGTATTTGGCCTTTTTTGTGTGTATTAAAAAAATTGGGCATAGCCTCGTCACTTGTTGTTTGCATTGGTATGATAACTGGTTCTCATTGATTCATAGGATTTTAACAGGCATAGAAATAGAAAAAAAAATAGGCTTCCAATATGCGAAGGAATGTCCTTGTTGATCTTACATGATCAGGAAGCAAAGAAATCCATCTAGAAAACATAGAAATCGGGACAAAAAATGGGTACACCAGATCTCGACTCTACAGAAATGAACATTAAATGGTACGTATAGACATTATATAAAGAGGTTAATCACTATTACTGTCTAGGAACATTTACTAGATATTCATGGCTACGGGAGCACATAAGGGGAAATAAGCTGACACCGAAAACCCAAAGAAAGAAGTGAAAAAAAAATGACTTAAACAAAAACACACAAGACATTAAAATTACATACAAGCATCATCACATTTTACTGCTACTCACAACAATATGCACGCATGTTTAAGCACACAAATCTCGCAAGAACTCCGGCACTATGATCTAGCATGCTGTGGCGGTGTGCACGAAAATGGATCAACGTGTGGAGAGGTTGGTGTAAATGGAGCTACACCAAAGCTTGCTTAGCACCGGTTGCATCTGGACGGGCTCGGAGGTGAGGACGGACTCGGTGATCATGTAGCGGGACATGGATGTCACGGCCACATCATCATCAAGCGAACGGAAGCGAACCGTGCTCGTCCAGGGAATGAGTGATAGGGTAGGATAGCGGTGAAAAAAAGACTTGCTGGCATTGCCCTTTTCTGATAACGAAGATCAGTAAGGGTTGTCAAAGCAGAGAGGTGAATGGCACGATTCCAAAATAGAAACATGTCTATCATCAAAAAGATATACATCGGCGAGGGCATCTACGTTTGTACGCACGCCTCCACGGACAGGGGCGCGGCAGCGGATTGATTAACACGACCGGTCATACGTGTGGCCGCCGTGCTGCTCTGGGCGGCTTGGCCCGAGACGCCATTAACCCGGGCCCACAGAAATTCTCGACGGCCGGACGACCTTCTGCGGGCACGCAGCGTCGTCTATCCGGAAATGGTACGTCGACCGCGATCACCCGGCGATGCCATGAGCGGCAGGGCACGCGCGCACAACAAGACATGCATCGTCTTTTCGCTCCGGACAGCGACCTTGTTATTATTCCTCGGTGTCTATCTGCCTGCCCCTCTCAAATTATAAGCTGAAATACTATTTGATTTTCTGCGCCGTACGCTTGTGTCACACTCCGAAAAAATATTTTAAATCCAAGGGTGCACGACTGCACGTACGCCGTTCATATGTGCATCCACGTCGAGAAGTCCAGCGAGACTTGTAACCATCCATGTACCAGCACAGTACGTGGTGCTACCATCAGGCAGCAATAGCATTCAATGACCATGGCCACCTCTAACGCCTGATTTTGTTGCTCTGTCAGTAGATGGATCCTTTTCAGTGGAGTCTGGCGAGGCGGCAGTGGGAATGGTTCTCAGACGACACAAGGTCACCTCTAACGCCTGATTTTGTTGCTCTGTCAGTAGATGGATCCTTTTCAGTGGAGTCTGGCGAGGCGGCAGTGGGAATGGTTCTCAGACGACACAACAGATCTGTTATTTTTGCTGCTTATCGGTTTTTTTTCAATTGCAATGATGCACTGGAGATGAAGATACATGCAATCATGCAAGGAATGGCGCTTGCTATTCAACACACTAACCTTCCAGTTATTGTCCAATCTGACTCAAGTGAGGCGTTGTCCAGTTTAACAACAGATGGGCTAGATCGTTCTGCTTATGGTCATCTCGTGGCTGAAATTAAAGAGTTGATGAAAGTCAAGGAGTTTATTCCACAAAAGTTAACTAGGGATCAAAATGGAGTTGCCGACTGTCTGGCAAAGCATAGTCGTACTGAATGTGCCACAGCTGTGTGGATGCACCAAGGACCACCATGTATTGAGGATCTTTTGTCTCTTGACTGTAACTCTTTAAATAGAAAAAAGTCCATTTTACTATCCTGAAAAAAGTTGGTGGTTCACATAACCCCCTGATCTTTATTTCTGTTCCCTTCACCCCCTAAACAATCCCATACCGGACAAAATCAGTCCCTATGGTGGTTTGACTCAAATGGCTGCTGATGTGGCAGTGGTCAACGGCGGTTTTGACCACGGGTGGGCCTCCCTCGTCGGGCTGGGCTGAGATTGAGGAGCTCCTCCCAAGCCTCCCCTTGTGCCCGACCCCGCCGCCTCCGGCCGACGCCGGTGACCACCGGAGTTCCAAACCACCGCCCAGAGCGCCCTACTTCTCCTTCCTCCCTTCTCTTTCCTCTCCCTTCTCTCTTTTCTCACCCCAAATCTCCTTCATATCCCTTGTTCGTCGCCCGAAGCTCATGGTCGCTGTCACCGCGTCGATCCCGCGGCCTCCCCTCGCCACGCCAAGACGTCCAGTAGCTCCGCCATCGTCGTCTCTTTCACCCTCGCCAAAGGGCTCGAGCTAGGAGGCCCCGTAGGCTCGCCATCGCCATCGTCTTCGTCCACGGCCGCCGCATCTGATCGTCGATTCTGTCATGTCCGTCGACACCCGCGCTCGCTAACCTCGTCCACGAGCTCCGCGGTGAGCTCCTCTGCCAATTCCCCCTTCGATCTGTCGCTGAGTCTCGCCCCCGTGCTCGCCTTGGCCGCACCCATGTGCGCCTCACCTGCAGCTACCCCGTGCGCTCTCCCGCTGCTGCTGCTTGTGCCGTTGTTGCCTTGCTTGCCGCTGCTGCCAGGGGTACGCGCCGCATCGTGGGTGTCACTCTGGTGGTCGTAGCTCCGCTGGGGGTGGCCTGTGCCGCCGAGACGAGCGCCCGAGCTCCTCTCTGTCCCGCGGGCGAGCGATGGAGGAAGGAGACAGACCTGCCAGGCGGGCCACGCCTCCTCTAGGCCCCACCTGTCAATCTCAGCCGCACCTGCCAAGGGAGGCCCACCCGCAGGTCAAAACCATTGTTGACCAATGCCACATCAGCAGCAAGTGGAGGCAAACCACCCAGGGGGTTCTTTCATCCGGTATGGGTTTGTTTAGGGGGTGAAAGAAACAGGAAAATAGATGAGGGGGTAATGTGAACCACCAACTTTATTCAGGGTAGTAAAATGGACTTTTTTCCTTTAAATAAGGAATAAAACTCCTATGATTCGCAAAAAAAAAAATGACCATGGATGCACTCATGTACGGGCGTAAACAGTAGAGCTGTGCCCTGATCGCCCACCACCTCAACAGCGCCACACGCTCTCGTGCACGACATCCCTCCATCTGAAGTTACGATCGGCATCTGATTCGACGGTGCAGTACGTACTCAGTCAAAATTCTGTGACCGCTTCCCGCACTCTCGCGCGGGCTATAAAAACGCCAGCCCACTCGTCCATTGGCAAGCCACGCCCACCTGTTCCGTCCATAGCTCAGTCAAGCTCAAGCCGTGCGTGTGGCCTCTCAGGAGCTAGCCGTGGCTGAGAACTTCGTACATCGATATGCCCAACGGTTTCTATTTTTCTTTTTACCGACTACCAAAAATGCCCGTGCGTTGTAACAGGAAAAAAAATATCCCTAGCCCAAAAATACATAAAGGGTGTGGCTAGATCTCGGTTGATTGAGACTTAACCAAGTCTCAGTCAAGTGACATATAACATATAAAAAAAAAGAATTTTTTTTTTTGCACGAATCACCGCATAAGATCTCACGAATATAGCATCGACTGAGACTTGGTTAAGTTTTAGTCGACTGAGATTTTGCAATCCCAATACATAAACAGAAATGAAGTATCTAGCTAGTTTTTTTTTTTTGCGAAAATACCAGATCTATTATAAAGATTCATCGGAAATACAAAGCGCCCCAAACATAATAAAATTATATCAAGGTCCATGGACAACCAAACGACCATTGCCGCTTGCTGAACGAGCCGCCTCGCGCCGCTGTCGCCACTCCCATACCGGAGCCGACCTGACCTTGTCGATAACAGCCGGGAAGTCTTAGTGCATGGGCCCCTAAGGACCAGCGTTCGGGAGCTGCAGTCGTCACCATTGAATCTTTGAATCGATCTAAAGAACCTGACACCAAATCTCGCCGTTACGTATAGGGGCGGAGCTACGTACAGCTTGCCGGTGTCACTGGCACCAGGTCCAATTTGCACTTGCTTAATATAATTCATTGATTTAGTGTGTATGCCATTGATTGTTTGACATGTAGGCATATGTTCTTCTATGTGGACACCGGGTAATTTTCAGTCTAGGTCCGCCCCTGGTTACGTACGCATGCTGAGAAACCCTAACTTTGCCGCTTCGAGGAGCTGGCAGGAATCTACATCGAAACTTTGTCTAATCCGTCCGGAAGAAAGAACTTGAGAAGGATCGGAGCCCGGAAGACTGACTCAAAGAAGAAGCGCCGCCATCCGTCCCAGTGCCACCCTTGCGAGAACTAAAACCCTACCTATCTAAAGCGAGGCACCAGGAATACCCTCCCCGCCACCGGCCACCGGAGCAACAGGCGGAGGGGCGGCGAATCCATGGGCTCGCTGGTGGAGATCGAAGGGAATGAAGTATCTAGTTAGTTTGAAAGATAAGAAAAACAAACAAAAGAGTGAGTAGAAAAACGTAATACCATGTAGTCATTTTATAATTTAACCAACCACTCTTTTCCTAGATGTCTTCCTAATACCATTCCTCTGCCGCAACTGCCATAGTTAAGTAGATTCAAAGGATCAAATACACATTAGAGTAGGGATACAAATCACATAGTAAATATTCATATTAGGAGCTATTTGATAGTGTTAAGAAATTTCTAAATGGGTACCTTGAACAACATGAGTTGGATCATTGTTTGACTTATTCTATGGCCGCAAAATACAGCTCGGATCTAAGTTCCCCTTCTGGTGCATTCATTGTTTTGCATCATTTTTCTAGTTCCAATTGGCGAGCTTGATCTGGTTTAGAGGCTTCTAGATCATGGTCGGTCATGGTTTCTGACGAAACGGTCGATCATGTTTTGAATTGTCATTTCTTAAGCATCTAACTAGAAAGCGGCACTTTGGTTCACACCAGACACTTTGGTCAAAATTATTGATTGAAGGTGCAAGCGGATCATTATTTTTTTTTGCATGGGGTAAATTTTATCAACGTTGAGAACAATTCCAATGATGAGCAAATAATTGGGGAGAAATTATTATTATTTTGATAGGGTAAATATTTCATTTCTCAGACAATAGCAGTGTCATTTACAATCAAAGATGAAATGAAATCAGACGGGTCATCTTCCCAAACGGAAGAATTCTTCAGCATATATGCTTGCTTAGCCAAAGCATCTGCTAAACTGTTTGCTTCTCGGTTGCATAAAGAAAATTTCACCTGTCCGAAGTAACAAGAGAGTTGAGCGCATTCAACAATTGTTGTTGCTTGGGAACCATTGAATCTACAAGGATCTTTTACTGCATCCATCACAAGTTCACAATCTGACTCAACTTCTATCCTCGAGCATCCCACACGAGCTGCCAAATTAGTACCATTCCAGGGAGCAATTGCTTCAGCAGAAGCCGCATTGGAAACATGTGGAAAGAACCATGTTGCAGCAGCTACAAAATAACCCAATTCATCTCTGATGACTGCCCCAATTGCTCCCGATCGGTCTTTTATGTGGAATGAAGCATCTACATTAACTTTCAGAAAGTCATGCAATGGTTTACACTACTTTTTCAGTTCCTTCTTCCTTTCGTCCTTCCTTTTAGTTGCTCTCCAGAAATTTGTGGCAATTGCTCTGATGGATGTTGTTGTCCTATCTGCTGGCAGTATTGATGCACCCTTTGTTAGCTGCCGACGTTGCCACCAAAGGTACCAAGATGCCACGGCCATAAATTCAAGTATATGTAGACCTCCAATACTCTTCCATAAGTTCTCATCTATAATTTGATTCAAGTTAATAGAACCCGGTCGGTCTCGACATATGGCCTTCCTGATCCAACTATTCCCAAAAAAATTAACCCTCTTATAGTTGAAAAGACAGCATTGAATATCCTCAGTTCCCCTCAAGCAGACCGGACATTGTGCTTGTCTTCAAACATGTCTTTTTGCCAATACACCTTTATAGGGAAGGATCCCATGTAATACTTTCCAGAGGAAATTTGTAACCTTAGCCGGCACCTTAAGTTTTCAGATGTCAGCCCAAATGGGGTTAGGATTTGCTCGACCTTGGCCATACTCCGCATGCATACGTTGTCCAAACTTATGCTCCCATTCCCTATGATAAGAAGACCGAACTGAGAATGTACCGGACTTTGTATAGTGCCATGCAACAAAGTCGTCAATTCCCTGGACATTCAAATGGATTTGTAATATGCGATGCACATCAATAGGGTAGAATGTATCATGGATTAATTCTTCATCCCAGTATCCAGTATGTGCATCAATGAGGTCTTCTACTTTGGATAACAAATTTTGCCCTCTAGCAGTGATAATCTTCCTGTTGTTGCTTGTTTGAATCCATGAATCTCTCCAAATATTAATGTTATGACCTGTTCCCACTCTCCAAATACACCCCCTTTGAAAGGTTTGGATGCCTGCACAAATGCTTTGCCATGCATAAAAAGAACCACCCTTTGGCCCTGCATTTAGAATATCACCATCTGGGAAGTATTTTGCACCGAGATCACGGGCACACAAAGATTCTAGATTCTGGATTAGTCACCAACATTGCTTTGCTAACATAGCAAGATTAAATCTATGAAGGTCCCGAAAGCCCATACCTCCTATCCTCTTCGGAATGCACATCTTCCATCATGCCATCCAATGCATCTTTTTCTTTGTTTCATCATCTCCCCACCAGAAGGATGAAATCTCATCAGTAATAGCTTTGCAAATTCCCAAAGGCAAATTAAACACTGACATTGCATACGAGGGAATTGCCTGTGCCACAGCTTTAAACAAAGTCTCCTTGGCCCCAACAGACAACATCTTTTCTTTCCAGCCTTTAAGCTTCTCACATACCCGATCAACAAGATGTTGAAAATAGTCACTCCTATCCACTCCCACCATGGAAGGCAACCGCAGGTATTTATCAGTGAGGGCCTCAGTCAATATATCCAGTTGATTACAAATATTCTCTCTTACCAGCACTGAAGTATTTGGACTGAAGAAAATTCTAGATTTAGCGGTTGTGACTAATTGACCCGAACTCTGGCAATACATATCCAGAACATTTTTCAGTGTGTTTGCATTTGCCAAATTTGTTTTCATCAATATTAATGAATCATCTGCAACAAGAAGGTCAGAAACAGAGGGAGCATTCTGCAAACTTTTACACCTTCGAGGCCACCAATCTCTTCCTCGTGTAATAACATACTAGATAGGTGAAAGTGCTAATTATCGACTAGAGGGGGGTGAATAGGCGATTTTTATGAAAGTCTTCTAGACAGGCAAGGTCTTCAAAGACAGACAGATAGAACAGTAACTAAACAGAGCACAGCGAAAGATAAACTACACTAGCCATGCAATAGAGTCAAAGTACAGTACAGAGAATGCACGAAGACAAGTAGCAGCTAGGTAGACAGATCAGAATAGGAAGACAGTGTGAAGCAAATTATGCAATCAGAGTGAATGTCTTCACACAATGTATTCAACCAGAGCAGGCAAGCAATGACTTCACGAAGCTAAACAGTAAGGGGTGAAGTGATAGAACTAGTTGCTTGACAAAGACAAGGATTTGATGGACCAGTTCCAGTTGCTGTGACAATTGTACGTCTAGTTAGGGAGGCTGAGATTTAACTCAGAAGACCATGTCTTCACCTTATTCCTCTTGAGCTATGGTCACTTAGTCCTCGCCCAATCACTCAGGTAAGCCTTCAAGGTAGACTTCCAAACCTTCATAGACTTCGTTCACCGGCGATCCAAAATGACTCTTGGATCCTCAGAACGCGACACCTAACCGACTGAAAGATCACAGTCTTCAAGTGTAATAAGTCTCCGGATCACGCGGAATAGAAAGACTTTAGTGATGGCAAACACTCTTTGGGATCTAGGTGTTTTGGGTTTTGTCCTTGCAAGGATTCCCTCTCAAAGGCTTCGAAGGTGGGTTGCTCTCAAACGACAAATGCCGTGCACTCACACTGAGCAGCCAAGAATTTATGGTGGAAGGGGGTGGCTATTTATAGCCAGGGGGCAACCCGACATTGATGACCCACAAGTATAGGGGATCAATCGTAGTCTTTTTGATAAGTAAGAGTGTTGAACCCAACGAGGAGCAAAAGGAAATGACAAGTAGTTTTCAGCAAGGTATTCTCTGCAGGCACAGAAATTACAAGTAACGAGTAGTTTGATAGCAGGATAATTTGTAACGAGCAAGTAACGGTAACAGTAGCAAAAGTGTAGCAAGGTAGCCAAATCCTTTTGAGGCAAAGGACAGGCCAAAACAGTCTCTTATGATAAGCAAAGCGTTCTTGAGGGTACACGGGAATTTCATCTAGTCACTTTCATCATGTTGGTTTGATTTGTGTTCGCTACTTTGATAATTTGATATGTGGGTGGACCGGTGCTTAGGTGCTGTTCTTACTTGAACAAGCCTCCTACTTATGATTAACCCCCTCGCAAGCATCCGCAACTACGAGAAAAGTATTAAGAATAAATCTAACCATAGCATTAAACTTTTGGATCCAAATCAGTCCCTTACGGAATAGCGGATAAACTAGTGTTTAAGCTTCTGTCACTCTCGCAACCCATCATCTAATAACTACTCCACAATGCATTCCCTTAGGCCCAAATATGGTGAAGTGTCATGTAGTCGACGTTCACATGACACCACTAAGGGAATCACAACATACATACTATCAAAATATCGAACACAGATCAAGTTCACAAGATTACTTGCAACAAGATTTCTCCCGTGACCTCAAGAACAAAAGTAACTACTCACAAATGATAATCATGCTCAAGATCAGAGGGGTATTAAATAGCATAATGGATCTGAACCATATAATCTTCCACAAAATAAACCATATAGTAATCAACTACAAGATGTAATCAACACTACTAGTCACCCACAAGCACCAATCTAAGGTTCCGGTACAAAGATTGAACACAAGAGATGAACTAGGGTTTGAGAGGAGATGGTGCTGTTGAAGATGTTGATGAAGATTGCCCTCCCCAAGATGGGAGAGTTGTTGGTGATGATGATTTCCCCCTCCGGGAGGGAAGTTTCCCTAGCGGAATCGCTCCGCCGGAGGGCAAAAGTGCTCCTGCCCAAGTTCTGCCTCGAGACAGCGGCGCTTCATCCTGAAAGTCCTCTCCTTATTTTTTCTAGGTCAAAATGACTTATATACCAGAAGTGGGGCACCGGAGGTGGGCCGAGGAGGGCACAACCCACCAGGGCGCGCCTGGGCTCCCTGGCGCGCCCAGGTGGGTTGTGCCCACCTGGTGGGCCCCCTATGGTACTTATTTGCTCCAATAATTCTCATATATTCCATAAAAATTCTCCGTGAAGTTTCAGCTCATTTGGAGTTACGCAGAATAGGTGGCCTGATGTAGCTTTTTCAGGTCCAGAATTCCAGCTACCGGTATTCTCCCTCTTTGTGTGAACCTTGCATATTATGAGAGAAAAGGCATTAGAATTACTCCAAAAAGCATTATTATACATAAAAACAATGTAAATAACAGTAGAAAAACATGATGCAAAATGGACGTATCAACTCCCCCAAGCTTAGACCTCGCTTATCCTCAAGCGAAAACCGAAATCGAAAAACATATCCACATGCTTAGAGAGAGAGGTGTCAATAAAAACAAAATACGAACATAGAAGCATCATGTATATTATTATAACAGCAACAAACTTTAACATAGAACTTTATCATATAACTTCTATCATAGACTTCTCATGAACAAGTAACAATTCATCACAACATCAAAGTATAAAGCATAAACTCTATTGAAAACCAACAAACTATGTTCTCAGTCAACTTTGCAACTACAATTCATCATCTTTTCAGGAAGGGTCACGTATCGGAGCCTTTTTGGCAAGTCCACATACTCAACCATCATATAGTCATCTATGATTGCTAACACTTACCGCATACACATGAGCAAAAAGTTTCAACCGGACACATAGAAAGATAGGGGCTTATAGTTTTCGCCACCCAACTGAAGGAAATATGCCCTAGAGGCAATAATAAAGTTGTTATTTTATATTTCCTTATTCATGATGAAAGTTTATTATTCATGCTAGAATTGTATTGATCGGAAACCTAAATACATGTGTGAATACATAAACAAATACCGTGTCCCTAGTAAGCCTCTACTAGACTAGCTCGTTGGTCAAAGATGGTTAAGGTTTCCTAACCATAGACATGTGTTGTCATTTTATAACGGGATCACATCATTAGGAGAATGATGTGATGGACAAGACCCATCCGTTAGCTTAGCATAATGATCGTTCAGTTTTATTGCTACTGCTTTCTTCATGTCAAATACATATTCCTTCGACTATGAGATTATGCAACTCCTGGATACCGGAGGAATGCCTTGTGTGCTATCAAACGTCACAACGTAACTGGGTGATTATAAATATGCTCTACAGGTATCTTCGAAGGTGCCTGTTGGGTTGGCATAGATCGAGATTAGGATTTGTCACTCTGAGTATCGGAGAGGTATCTCTGGGCCCTCTCGGTAATGCACATCATAAGAGGCCTTGCAAGCGAAGTGACTTAGTCACAGGATGATGTATTACAGAACGAGTAAAGAGACTTGCTGGTAACGAGATTGAACTAGGTATAAAGCTACCGACGATCGAATCTCGGGTAAGTAACATACCGATGGACAAAGGGAATAACGTATGTTGTCATTACGGTTCGACTAATAAAGATCTTCATAGAATATGTAGGAGGCAATATGAGCATCCAGGTTTCGCTATTGGTTATTGATCGGAGAGGTGTCTCGGTCATGTCTACATAGTTCTCGAACCCGTAGGGTGCGCACGCTTAACGTTCGATGACGATTTAGTATTATATGAGTTATGTGATTTGGTGACCGAATGTTGTTCGGAGTCCCGGATGAGATCACGGACATGACGAGGAGTCTCAAAATGGTCGAGAGGTAAAGATTGATATATAGGATGATAGTATTAGGACACCGGAAGTGTTCCGGATTGTATCGGGTAATTATCGGAGTGCCGGGGGGGGGGGTTACCGGAACCCCCCGGGGGAATAATGGGCCCTATGGGCCATAGGAGGGGAGCACACCAGCCCAAAAGGAGTGGCACGCCCCCCCCCCCCTAAGGAAGGAGGCTGAATAGGAGAAGGAGGAGGTGGTTCGCCCCCCCCTTTCCTTCCTCCCCCCTCTCTTCCCTTTTCCCCCTTCTGGTAATAAGGAAAGGGGGGCCGAATTGGACTAGGGCCCCAAGTAGGATTCCTCCTACTTGGGGTGCCCCATGGCAGCTCCCCTCCCCCTCCCACCTATATATACATGGGGAGGGGGCACCTAGAACACACACCAATAATTGTTAGCCGTGTGCGGCGCCCCCCTCCACAGATTACACCCTCGGTCATATCTTCGTAGTGCTTAGGCGAAGCCCTGCGCGGATCACTTCACCATCACCATCACCACGCCGTTGTGCTAACGGAACTCATCTACTTCCTCGACACTTTGCTGGATCAAGAGTTTGAGGGACGTCATCGAGCTGAACGTGTGCAGAACTCGGAGGTGCCGTACGTTCGGTGTTTGATCGGTCGGAACGAGAAGAAGTTCGACTACATCAAACGCGTTGTCAAACGCTTCCGCTTTCAGTCTACGAGGGTACGTAGACACACTCTCCCCCTCTCGTTGCTTTGCATCTCCTAGATAGATCTTGCTTGAGCGTAGGGAATTTTTTGAAATTGCATGCTACGTTTTCCAACAGTGGCATCCGAGCCAGGTCTATGCGTAGATGATATGCACGAGTAGAACGCAAAGAGTTGTGGGCGGTGATAGTCATACTGCTTACCACCAACATCTTATTTTGATTCGGCGGTATTGTTGGATGAAGCGGCCCGGACCAACCTTACATGACCACGTTCATGAGACCGGTTCCACCGACAGACATGCAACTAGTTTTGCATAAAGTTGGCTGGCGGGTGTCTGTTTCTCCTACTTTAGTTGAATCAAATTTGACTGCGGCCGGTCCTTGTTGAAGGTTAAAACAGCAAACTTGATAAATCACCGTTGTGGTTTTGATGCGTAGGTCAGAACGGTTCTTGCTAGAAGCCCATAGCAGCCACGTAAAACTTTCAACAACAAAGTAGAGGACGTCTAACTTGTTTTTGCTGGGCATGTTGTGATGTGACATGGTCAAGACATGATGTGATATACGTTGTTGTATAAGATGATCATGTTTTGTAAAAGTTATCGGCAATTGGCAGGAGCCTTATGGTTGTCGCTTTATTGTATGAAATGCAAACGCCATGTAATTGCTTTACTTTATCACTATGCGTTAGCGATAGTTGTAGAAGCAATAGTTGGTGAGACGACCACGACGCAACAATGGAGATCAAGGTGTCGAGCCAGTGGTGATGGAGATCATGACGATGCTTTGGAGATGGAGATCAAAAGCACAAGATGATGATGGCCATATCATGTCACATATTTTGATTGCATGTGATGTTTATCCTTTATGCATCTTATTTTGCTTAGAACGACGGTAGCATTATAAGATGATCCCTTCACTAAATTTCAAGGTATAAGTGTTCTCCCTGAGTATGCACCGTTGCGATAGTTCGTCATGTTGAGACACCACGTGATGATCGGGTGTGATAGACTCTATGTTCAAATACAATGGGTGCAAGACAGTTTTGCACATGAGGAATACTTAGGTTAAACTTGACGAGCCTAGCATGTACAGACATGGCCTCGGAACACTAGAGACCGAAAGGTCGAACGTGAATCATATAGTAGATATGATCAACATAGAGATGTTCACCATTGATGACTACTCCATCTCACGTGATGATCGGACATGGTTTAGTTGATTTGGATCACGTATCATTTAGATGACTTGAGGGATGTCTATCTAAGTGGGAGTTCTTAAGTAATTTGATTAATTGAACTTAATTTATCATGAACTTAGTCCTGATAGTTTTTGCATATCTATGTTGTAGATCAATGGCCCGTGCTACCGTTCCCTTCAATTTTAATGCGTTCCTAGAGAAAGCTAAGTTGAAATATGATGGTAGCAACTACACGGACTGGGTTCGTAACTTGAGGATTATCCTCATTGCTGCACAGAAGAATTATGTCCTTAATGCACCGCTAGGTGAAAGGCCTGCTGCAGGAGCAGATGCTGATGTTATGAATGTCTGGCAAGCTCGATCTGATGACTACTCGATAGTTCAGTGTGCCATGCTTTACGGCTTAGAATCGGGACTTCAAAGACATTTTGAATGTCATGGAGCATATGAGATGTTCCAGGAGTTGAAGTTAATATTTCAAGCAAATGCCCGAGTTGAGAGATATGAAGTCTCCAACAAGTTCTATAGCTGCAAGATGGAGGAGAACAGTTCTGTCAATGAACACATACTCAGAATGTCTGGATATCATAATCACTTGACTCAGCTGGGAGTTAATCTTCCAGTTGATAGTGTTATTAATAGAGTTCTTCAATCACTGCCACCAAGATACAAAGGCTTCGTGATGAACTATAATATGCAAGGGATGGAAAAGACAATTCCCGAGCTCTTCGCAATGCTCAAAGCTGCGGAGGTAGAAATCAAGAAGGAGCATCAAGTGTTGATGGTTAACAAGACCACTAGTTTCAAGAAAAAGGGTAAGGGAAAGAAGGGGAACTTCAAGAAGAATGGAAAGCAAGTTGCCACTCCAGGGAAGAAGCCCAAAGCTGGACCCAAGCCTGAAACTGAGTGCTTCTACTGCAAAGGAACTGGTCACTTGAAGCGGAACTGCCCCAAGTATTTGGCAGATAAGAAGGATGGCAAAGTGAACAAAGGTATATTTGATATACATGTTATTGATGTGTACCTTACTAATGCTCGTAGTAGCACCTGGGTATTTGATACTGGTTCGGTTGCTCATATTTGTAACTCGAAATAGGAGCTACAGATTAAACAAAGATTGGCCAAGGGCGAGGTGATGATGCGCGTCGGGAATGGTTCCAAGGTCGATGTGATCGCCGTCGGCACGCTACCTCTACATCTACCTTTGGGATTAGTTTTAGACCTGAATAATTGTTATTTGGTGCCAGCGTTTAGCATGAACATTATATCTGGATCTTGTTTAGTGCGAGACGGTTATTCATTTAAATCAGAGAATAATGGTTGTTCTATCTATATGAGTAATATCTTTTATGGTCATGCACCCTTGAAGAGTGGTCTATTTTTGTTGAATCTCGATCGTGGTGATACACATATTCATAATATTGATGCCAAAAGATGCAAAGTTGATAATGATAGTGCAACATATTTGTGGCACTGCCGTTTAGGTCATACTGGTGTAAAGCGCATGAAGAAACTCCATGCAGATGGGCTTTTGGAATCACTTGATTATGAATCATTTGATACTTGCGAACCATGCCTCATGGGCAAGATGACTAAAACTCCGTTCTCCGGAACAATGGAGCGAGCTAATGACTTATTGGAAATAATACATACCCATGTGCGGTCCGATGAGTGTTGAGGCACGCGGCGGTTATCATTATTTTCTGACCTTCACAGATGATTTGAGCAGATATAGGTATATCTACTTGATGAAACACAAGTCTGAAACATTTGAAAAGTTCAAAGAATTTCAGAGTGAAGTAGAGAGTCATCGTAGCAAGAAAATAAAGTTTCTACGATCTGATCACAGAGGCGAATATTTGAGTTACGAGTTTGGCCTTCATTTATAACAATGTGGAATAGTTTCACAACTCACGCCACCTGGAACACCACAGTGCAATGGTGTGTCCGAACGTCGTAACCGTACTTTATTAGATATGGTGCGATCTATGATGTCTCTTACCGATTTACCACTATCGTTTTGGGGTTATGCATTAGAGACAGCTGCATTCACGTTAAATAGGGCACCATCTAAATCCGTTGTGATGACACCGTATGAACTGTGGTTTGGCAAGAAACCTAAGCTGTCATTTCTTAAAGTTTGGGTTTGTGACACTTATGTCAAAAGGCTTCAGCCTGATAAGCTCGAACCCAAATCGGAGAAGTGTGTCTTCATAGGATACCCAAAGGGAACAATTGGGTACACCTTCTACCACAGATCCGAAGGCAAGATCTTTGTTGCCAAGAATGGAACCTTTCTAGAGAAGGAGTTTCTCTCGAAAGAAGTGAGTGGGAAGAAAGTAGAACTTGATGAGGTAATCGTACCTTCTCTCGAATTGGAAAGTAGGTCATCAGAGAAAACCGTTCCAGTGATGCCTACACCAACTAGAGAGGAAGCTAATGATGATGATCATGAAACTTCGGATCAAGTTACTACAGAACCTCGTAGGTCAACCAGAACACGATCCGCACCAGAGTGGTACAGGAATCCTGTACAGGAAGTCATGTTACTAGACCAAGGCGAACCTACGAACTATGAAGAAGCTATGATGAGCCCAGATTCCGACAGATGGCTTGAGGCCATGAAATCTGAGATAGGATCCATGTATGAGAACAAAGTGTGGACTTTGGTGGACTTGCCCGATGATCGGCGGGCCATAGAGAATAAATGGATCTTCAAGAAGAAGACTGATGCCGATGGTAATGTTACTATCTACAAAGCTTGACTTGTCGCAAAAGGTTTTCGACAAGTTCAAGGAGTTGACTACGATGAGACTTTCTCACCCGTAGCGATGCTTAAGTCCGTCCGAATCGTGTTAGCAATTGCCGCATTTTATGATTATGAAATCTGGCAAATGGATGTCAAAACTTCATTCCTTAATGGATTTCTTAAAGAAGAGTT
Organism: Thinopyrum elongatum; assembly: GCA_011799875.1. Classification (NCBI taxonomy): domain Eukaryota; kingdom Viridiplantae; phylum Streptophyta; class Magnoliopsida; order Poales; family Poaceae; genus Thinopyrum; species Thinopyrum elongatum. Next base: position 606,540,680 of record CM022303.1, on the reverse strand, counting down.
GTATATGATGCAACCAGAAGGTTTTTTCGATCCTAAAGGTGCTAACAAAGTGTGCAAGCTCCAGCGATCCATCTATGGACTGGTGCAAGCATCTCGGAGTTGGAATATATGCTTTGATGAGGTGATCAAAGCATATGGTTTTATACAGACTTTCGGTGAAGCCTGTATTTACAAGAAAGTGAGTGGGAGCTCTGTAGAATTTCTAATATTATATGTAGATGACATATTGTTGATTGGAAATGATATAGAATTTCTAGATAGCATAAAAGGATAGTTGAATAAGAGTTTTTCAATGAAAGACCTCGGTGAAGCTGCTTATATATTGGGCATCAAGATCTATAGGGATAGATCAAGACGCTTAATAGGACTTTCACAAAGCACATACCTTGATAAAGTTTTGAAGAAGTTCAAAATGGATCAGTCAAAGAAAGGGTTCTTGCCTGTGTTACAAGGTGTGAAGTTGAGTCAGACTCAAAGCCCGACCACTTCAGAAGATAGAAAGAAAATGAAAGTCATTCGCTATGCCTCAACCATAGGTTCTATCATGTATGCTATGCTGTGTACCAGACCTGATGTGTGCCTTGCCATAAGTTTGGCAGGGTGGTACCAAAGTAATCCAGGAGTGGATCACTGGACAGCGGTCAAGAACATCCTGAAGTACCTGAAAAGGACCAAGGATATGTTTCTCGGTTATGGAGGTGATAAAGAGTTCGTCGTAAAGAGTTACGTCGATGCAAGCTTTAACACTGATCTAGATGACTCTAAGTCTCAATCTGGATACATATTGAACGTGGGAGCAATTAGCTAGAGTAGCTCCATGCAGAGCATTGTAGACATAGAAATTTGCAAAATACATACGGAACTGAATATGGCAGACCCGTTGACTAAACCTCTCTCACAAGCAAAACATGATCACACCTTAGTGCTCTTTTGAGTGTTAATCACATGACGATGTGAACTAGATTATTGACTCTAGTAAACTCTTCGGATGTTAGTCACATGGCGATGTGAACTATGGGTGTTAATCACATAACGATGTGAACTAGATTATTGACTCTAGTGCAAGTGGGAGACTGAAGGAAATATGCCCTAGAGGCAATAATAAAGTTGTTATTTTATATTTCCTTATTCATGATAAAATTTTATTATTCATGCTAGAATTGTATTGATCGGAAACCTAAATACATGTGTGAATACATAAACAAATACCGTGTCCCTAGTAAGCCTCTACTAGACTAGCTCATTGATCAAAGATGGTTAAGGTTTCCTAACCATAGACATGTGTTGTCATTTGATAACGGGATCACATCATTAGGAGAATGATGTGATGGACAAGACCCATCCGTTAGCTTAGCATAATGATCGTTCAGTTTTATTGCTACTGCTTTCTTCATGTCAAATACATATTCCTTCGACTATGAGATTATGCAACTCCCGGATACCGGAGGAATGCCTTGTGTGCTATCAAATGTCACAACGTAACTGGGTGATTATAAAGATGCTCTACAGGTATCTCCGAAGGTGTCTGTTGGGTTGGCATAGATCGAGATTAGGATTTGTCACTCCGAGTATCGAAGAGGTATCTCTGGGCCCTCTCGGTAATGCACATCATAAGAAGCCTTGCAAGCAAAGTGACTTAGTCACAGGATGATGTATTACGGAATGAGTAAAGAGACTTGCCGGTAATGAGATTGAACTAGGTATGAAGATAACGATGATCGAATCTCGGGCAAGTAACATACCAATGGACAAAGGGAATAACGTATGTTGTCATTACGTTTTGACCAATAAAGATCTTCGTAGAATATGTAGGAGCCAATATGAGCATCCAGGTTTCGCTATTGGTTATTGACCGGAGAGGTGTCTCGGTCATGTCTACATAGTTCTCGAACCCGTAGGGTCCGCACGCTTAACGTTCGATGACGATTTAGTATTATATGAGTTATGTGATTTGGTGACCGAATGTTGTTCGGAGTCCCGGATGAGATCACGGACATGACGAGGAGTCTCGAAATGGTCGAGAGGTAAACATTGATATATAGGATGATAGTATTCGGACACCGGAAGTGTTTCGGATTGTATTGGGTAATTATCGGAGTACCGGGGGGGTTACCGGAACCCCCCGGGGGAATAATGGGCCCTATGGGCCATAGGAGGGGAGCACACCAGCCCACGAGGGGTGGCGCCCCCCCCCCTAAGGAAGGAGGCCGAATAGGGGAAGGAGGAGGTGGTTCGCCCCCCCCCCTTTCCTTCCTCCCCCTTCTCTTCCCTTTTCCCCCTTCGGTAATAAGGAAGGGGGGGGCGAATTGGACTAGGGCCCCAAGTAGGATTCCTCCTACTTGGGGCGCCCCATGGCAGCTCCCCTCCCCCTCCCACCTATATATACATGGGGAGGGGGCGCCTAGAACACGCACCAATAATTGTTGGCCGTGCGCGGCGCCCCCCTCCACAGATTACACCCTCGGTCATATCTTCGTAGTGCTTAGGCGAAGCCCTGCGCGGATCACTTCACCATCACCGTCACCACGCCGTTGTGCTGTCGGAACTCGTCTACTTCCTCAACACTTTGCTGGATCAAGAGTTCGAGGGACGTCATCGAGATGAACGTGTGCAGAACTCAGAGGTGCCGTACGTTCGGTGCTTGATCGGTCAGAACGAGAAGAAGTTCGACTACATCAACTGCGTTGTCAAACGCTTCCGCTTTCGGTCTACGAGGGTACGTAGACACAGTCTCCCCCTCTCGTTGCTTTGCATCTCCTAGATAGATCTTGCATGAGCGTAGGAATTTTTTTGAAATTGCATGCTACGTTTTCTAACACCAACATATTCACCTCAAGGGTGATGTCAACAATAATAACTCATGCTACCCATATCCAACTCGATATATGTGCCTAGATGTTTCCTCACCACATGATGCTTGCTAAAAGAGAAAAATAAAAAGGAATAGAGAGAAATAATTTGAGTCTTGCATAAAAGTAAATACATAAAGGTAAAAGATAGGCCCTTCGCAGAGGGAAGCAGAGGTTGCCATGCGCTTCTCGTTTTACGCTCAATCTCTTAGTGCAAAAGAACGTCACGTTATATTGCCCCTTATGATAGCAACCTTTATTATGCAGTTTGCCGCTTTTATTCTTTGCCATCACAAGTTCGTACAACGCTCAATTTTCTCTTACACTAAATGATCCAACACTTTTAGAAGCAATTTTTATTGCCTTTTTGCACTGATGACAACTTACTTGAAGGATCTTACTCAATCCCTAGGTAGGTATGGTGGATTCTCAAAATAAGATTTGGGTTTAAGGGTTTTGGATGGACAAGTAGTATCTCTACTTAGTGAGGAATTTTTGGCTAGCAAAGATGGGGGGCAAGCACCACATGTTGAAGGATCTATGACAATATAACTTCTATGTGAATTTGAACAAACATAAATCATTACGTTGTCTTCCTTGTCCAACGTCAACAGTTTTGGCATATAATATTTTGATGGGGGCTCACAATCACAAAAGATGTCTAAGATAGTGTATTTGCATGTGAATCTTCTCTTCACTTATTAATTCTTTCATGAATTGCATCATTGACCAATGCTATGTTTGTAAATCTCCAATAAAATTTTCAACTTATACTCTTCCTTATGTGATGTCATTACTTACCATAAGATTAGCATATGATCTTTTGCATTTATTTCCTTTCTTTTTATTGGACATGAAAATAAAGAAAACTAAACTTCAAACTAAACTTTAATATATATCTCGCACATGATTACAAGGATAGATCACTAAGCAAACACTCAAAAAGAAAAGATCGAACTAAACTTTTATTCATCTAAAGCAAAAGATAACTATGGATTGAACTAAGATAAGTAAAGGCTAAAGATAGTGGAGGTGATACGATACCGGGGCACCTCCCCCAAGCTTGGCACAAGCCAAGGGGAGTGCCCATACCTGATACTCAATTTTCCTTTGGTGATGAAGAAGGAGGTGGTGGTGATGAAGTAGTAGATTCATCCTTTTTCTCCAACTTATTTCGAAGGTAAAAATTAACTATCCTTAACTCTTCATTCGCCATCTCAAGCTTTATTATCCTCTTGCATAACGCCTCCATGCCTTCGTGCTTAAAACAAGGAGGGACTGGTTCATCTTCATCTTCTTCATCGGAGAACCATATATAGGGATAGGTATCCTTGAAGATATTTTTATCTAAAGGCTGATGAGAAACTGGGCACTCCTCCTCAGAATCTTGAGACGACATATTTTTAGTTCTGTCAGAAATCAGCAAGAAAAGAAGAACAGAAGATTTCTCCACGATACGGTGGTCAATAGGTTCGGGGGGTATATAAAGATTTTTTTTATCTTGGAAAACAAGCAAACGGAAGAAAAACGAAGTCCGGAAGGTACCCGAGGTGGGCACAAGACACCAGGGCGTGCCTGGCTACCCACCTGGGTGCGCCTGGCAAGCCAGGCTTGCCAGGCGCGCCCTGGTGTCTTGTGCCCGCCAGGTGTGTCCTTCCTGGTTGTTTCTTATTTTCCTAATTTTGATAAATTCCAAAACTGACAAAAAATATTTTTGCGGATGTTTCGGAGTCTGTTTACTTACTGTATCACGTACCTCCTCTTTTTTTCATGATTCTGGAGTGTTCCGGAAGGTTTCATTTATGTGTTCTTTCGGTGTCATAGTTTGGATAATATTGCTTTCAAAATTAATGGGCGTACCTCAGATATAATGTTTTATTCTTTGTCCATTAACAACCTTTGGGTTAGTACCCTCGGCATTATTTATTTTGAGAGCTCCAGATCGATAAACCTCCTCGATAACATAGGGTCCTTCCCATTTGGAGAGGAATTTTCCTGCAAAGAATTTGAAATGAGAGTTGTACAAAAGAACGTATTCTCCAACTTTAAACTCACGCTTTTGGATTCTCTTATCATGCCATCTTTTAACTTTTTCTTTAAATAACTTGGCATTTTCATAAGCTTGGGTTCTCCATTCATCTAGTGAGCTAATATCAAATAACCTCTTTTCACCGGCAAGTTGAAATCATAGTTGAGTTCTTTAATTGCCCAATATGCTTTATGTTCTAACTCAAGAGGCAAATGACAAGCTTTTCCATAAACCATTTTATAAGGAGACATACCCATTGGATTTTTATATGCTGTTCTATAAGCCCAAAGTGCATCATCTAGTTTCTTAGACCAATTCTTTCGGGACCTATTGACAGTTTTTTGTAAAATTAATTTTATTTCTCTATTGCTAAGTTCAACTTGACCACTAGACTGAGGATGATAGGGTGATACAATTCTATGGTTGACATCATACTTAGCAAGCATTTTGCGGAAAGCACCATGAATAAAATGGGAACCACCATCAGTCATTAAATATCTAGGGACTCCAAACCTTGGGAAAATGACTTTCTTATGCATTTTAATAGAGGTTTTGTGATCAGCACTACTGGTTGGAATTGCTTCTACCCACTTAGTGACATAATCAACAGCAACCAAAATATGAGTATACCCATTAGAGGAAGGAAAAGGTCCCATGTAATCAAATCCCCAAACATCTAATGGTTCAACAGCAAGTGAATAATTCATAGGCATTTCTTGATGCTTACCAATATTACCAATTCTTTGACATTCATCACAAGATAAAACAAACTTACGGGTATCCTTGAAGACAGTAGGCCAATAAAAACCAGATTGCAATACCTTATGAGCAGTTCTATCTCCCGCATGATGCCCTCCATAAGCTTCGGAGTGACAATTCCGTAGAATTTGTCCCTGTTCATGCTCAGTTACACAACGTCTAATAATACCATCTACTCCTTCTTTATAAAGATGTGGGTCATCCCAAAAGTAATGTCTTAAATAATAGAAGAATTTTTTATTTTGTTGGTATGTGAAACTAGGTGGTATGTATTTAGCAACAATGTAATTAGCATAGTCAGCATACCAAGGAGTGTTATGAGAAACATTTATTGCAGCTAATTGTTCATCAGGAAAATTATCATTAATAGGTTGTGGGTCATCAAGAATATTCTCTAACCTAGACAAGTTATCAGCAACGGGGTTCTCAGCTCCCTTTCTATCAGTGATATGTAAGTCAAATTCTTGTAGCAAAAGAACCCACCAAATAAGTCTAGGTTTAGCATCTTTCTTTTCCATAAGATATTTTATAGCAGCATGATCAGTGTGAACAATCACCTTAGAATCAACAATGTAAGATCTAAATTTGTCACAAGCAACCACAACTGTTAAAAATTCTTTTTTAGTAGTAGCATAATTGCGTTGGGCATTGTCTAGAGTTTTACTAGCATAATGAATAACATTTAATTTCTTATCAACTCTTTGTCCTAGAACAGCACCAACAGCATAATCACTAGCATCACACATAATTTCAAAAGGCAAGTTCCAATCAGGTGGTTGAACAATAGGTGCAGAAATTAAGGCTTTCTTAAGAGTTTCAAAGGCTTCTACACAATCATCATCAAAAACAAATGGAACATCCTTTTGTAAAAGATTTGTAAGAGGCCTAGGAATTTTAGAGAAGTCTTTTAATAAATCTCGTATAGAAACCAGCATGACCGAGGAAACTACGAATACCTTTGATATCTTTAGGACATGGCATTTTCTCAATTGCATCAACTTTTGCTTTATCCACCTCAATACCTCGTTCAGAAATTTTATGTCCCAAGACAATACCTTCATTAACCATAAAGTGACACTTCTCCCAATTCAAGACAAGATTAGTTTGCTCGCATCTCTACAAAACTCGATCAAGGTTGCTTAAGCAATCATCAAAAGAAGTTCCGTAAACGGAAAAATCATCCATGAAAACCTCAACAATCTTTTCACAAAAATCAGAGAATATAGCAGTCATACATCTTTGAAAAGTAGCAGGTGCATTACATAAACCAAAAGGCATACGTCTATAAGCATAAGTTCCAAAAGGACAAGTAAAGGTGGTTTTCTCTTGATCAGGTTGTGAAATAGGTATTTGAGAAAAACCAGAATATCCGTCAAGGAAACAAAAGTGTGTGTGCTTTGATAATATTTCTAGCATTTGATCAATAAAAGGCAAAGGGTAATGATCTTTTCTAGTTGCTTTATTTAGTTTTCTAAAATCAATTACCATTCTGTAGCCAGTAACAATTCTTTGTGGGATAAGTTCATTCTTATCATTAGGAACAACAGTAATACCCCCCTTCTTAGGGACACAATGAACATAACTTACCCATCTACTATCAGCTATAGGATAGATCATACCTGCTTCCAGAAGCTTCAATATTTCAGTTCTTACCACTTCTTTCATTTTAGGATTTAAATATCGTTGGTGATCAACAACAGGTTTAGCATCAGGTTCCATATTAATTTTATGCTAACAAAGAGTGGGGCTAATGCCCTTCAAATCATCAAGACTATATCCAATAGCAGCTCGGTGCTTCTTCAGAACCTTCAATAATCTTTCTTCTTCATGTTCTGAAAGGTTAGCACTAATAATAACAGGATATATCTTTTTCTCATCAAGATAAGCATATTTTAAAGTGTCTGGTAATTGTTTTAATTCAAACATAGGGTCACCTTTAGGTGGAGGAGGATCTCCTAGAGTTTCAATAGGCAAATTGTGTTTAAGCAGAGGTCGTTGTTCAAAGAAATTTTTATCTATTTCATTTCTTTTATGCAAATGCATATCATTTAAATGGTCTAGCAAATATTGTTCTAGTGGATCAGTAGGAGGCACAGCAATAGAGGTAAGACCAATTATTTCATCCTTACTAGACAATTCTTTCTTATGATGTTTTCTACTAAACTTAGAAAAATTAAACTCATGAGATTCATCACCAAAACTAACACCGACGGTTTGTTTCTCACAATATATTTTAGCATTAACGGTGGTCAAGAAAGGTCTACCAAAGATAATGGGACAAAAGTCATCTTGTGGGGAACCAAGAACAAGAAAATCAGTGGGGTATTTTATTTTCCCACACAAGACATCAACATCTCTAACAATCCCAAGTGGTGTGATGGTGTCTCTAGTAGCAAGTTTAATAGTAACATCTATGTCTTCTATTTCAGCGGGTGCTATATCATTCATAATTTCTTGATATAAGGTAAAAGGAATAGCACTCACGCTAGCACCTATGTCACATAATCCATGATAACAGTGATCTCCTATTTTAATTGAGACAACAGGCATGCCAACAATAGGTCTATGTTTATCTTTTTCATCGGGTTTGGCAATTCTAGCAGCTTCATCATAGAAGTAGATAACATGCCCATCTATATTTTCAACCAGGAGATCTTTAACCATAGCAACACTAGGTTCTACTTTGATTTGTTCAGCAGGTTTGGATGCTCTAATATAACTTTTGTTGACCACAGTTGAAACTTTAGCATGTTCCTTTATCCTAACAGGGAAAGGTGATTTTGCAATATAAGCAGTAGGAACAACTGGATCAACATTATAAATAATAGTTTCATCTTTAGCTATTACCGGTTCTTTAATTTCTTCTTTAATAGGTGGGTGATATTTAAACCACTTCTCCTTAGGGAGATCAACATGAGTAGCAAATGATTCACAAAAGGAGGCTACTATCTCAGAGTCAAGTCCATATTTAGTGCTAAACTTTTGAAAAGCATCGGTATTCATAAAAGATTTAACACAGTCATACTTAAGCTTAATACCTGACTCTTTACCTTCGTCAAGTTCCCAATCTTCAGAGTTGCGTTTAATTCTTTCTAAAACATCCCACCTGAATTCAATAGTCTTCTTCATAAATGTACCAGTAAAAGAAGTATCAAGCATGGATTGATCATCATGAGAAAGCCGAGCATAAAAATTCTGAATGATAATTTCTCTTGAGAGCTCATGATTGGGGCATGAATATAACATTGACTTAAGCCTCCCCCAAGCTAGAGCGATACTTTCTCCTTCACGAGGCAAAAACTTATATATATAATTCCGATCACGATGAACTAGATGCATAGGATAAATTTTTTGGTGAAATTCCAAATTCAATCGATTCCAATTCCAGGATCCAATATCATCGCATAGCCTATACCATGCCAATGCTTTTTCCCTTCAAAGATAAAGGGAAAACCTTCTTCTTAGCTTCATCTCCGGGTAAACCTGCAAGCTTAAATAATCCACAAATTTCATCCACATATATCAAGTGCATATCGGGATGTTCGGTTCCATCTCCTGCATAAGGATTAGCTAGCAGTTGTTCTATCATACCCGAAGGAATTTCATAACCAATATTTTCAGTAGGTGCAATAGGTTGAGGGGTAACTAATTGTGGTTCCGGTCGAGGTGAAGATACCCGAACAAACCCCTCAAAGGATTGTTCTCCATAATATAAATTTCAGCACATAGTAATAATTTTTCCTTACCGATTTCCACTAACAAGAGCGCTTCACTCCCCGGCAACGGCGCAGAAACAGCCTTGACGACCCACAAGTATAGGGGATCAATTGTAGTAATTTCGATAAGTAAGAGTGTCGAACCCAACGAGGAGTAGAAGGAAATGACAAGTAGTTTTCAGCAAGGTATTCTCTGCAAGCACTGAAATTATAAGTAACGAGTAGTTTGATAGCAAGATAATTTGTAACGAGCAAGTAACGGTAACAGTAGCAAAAGTTCAGCAAGGTAGCCCAATCCTTTTGAGGCAAAGGACAGGCCAAAACGGTCTCTTATGATAAGCAAAGCGTTTTTGAGGGTACGCGGGAATTTCATCTAGTTACTTTCATCATGTTGGTTTGATTTGTGTTCGCTACTTTGATAATTTGATATGTGGGTGGATCGGTGCTTAGGTGCTATTCTTACTTGAACAAGCATCCTACTTATGATTAACCCCCTCGCAAGCATCCGCAACTACGAGAAAAGTATTAAGAATAAATCTAACCATAGCATTAAACTTTTCGGTCCAAATCAGTCCCTTACGGAATAGCTCATTAACTAGGGTTTAAGCTTCTGTCACTCTCGCAACCCATCATCTAATAACTACTCCACAATGCATTCCCTTAGGCCCAAATATGGTGAAGTGTCATGTAGTCGACGTTCACATGACACCACTAAGGGAATCACAACATACATAATATCAAAATATCGAACACATATCAAGTTCACATGATTACTTGCAACAAGATTCCTCCCGTGACCTCAAGAACAAAAGTAACTACTCACAAATGATAATCATGCTCAAGATCAGAGGGGTATTAAATAGCATAATGGATCTGAACATATAATCTTCCACCAAATAAACCATATAGTAATCAACTACAAGATGTAATCAACACTACTAGTCATCCACAAGCACCAATCTAAGGCTCCGGTACAAAGATTGAACACAAGAGATGAACTAGGGTTTGAGAGTAGATGGTGTTGTTGAAGATATTGATGAAGATTGCCCTCCCCAAGATGGGAGAGTTGTTGGTGATGATGATTTCCCCCTCAGGGAGGGAAGTTCCCCCGGCGGAATCGCTCCGCCGAATGGCAAAAGTGCTCCTGCCCAAGTTCCGCTTCGAGACGTCGGCGCTTCGTCCCGAAAGTCCTCTCCTTATTTTTTTCTAGGTTAAAATTACTTGTATACCAGAAGAGGGCCACCAGAGGTGGGCCGAGGAGGGCACAACCCACCAGGGCGCGCCTGGGCTCCCTGGCACGCCCAGGTGGGTTGTGCGCACCTGGTGGGGCCCCTCTGGTACTTATTTGCTCTAATAATTCTCATATATTCCACAAAAATTCTCCGTGAAGTTTCAGCTCATTTGGAGTTATGCAAAATAGGTGGCCTGACGTAGCTTTTTCAGGTCCAGAATTCCAGCTGCAGGTATTCTCCCTCTTTGTGTGAACCTTGCATATTATGAGAGAAAAGGCATTAGAATTACTCCAAAAAGCATTATTATACATAAAAACAATGTAAATAACAGTAGGAAAACATGATGCAAAATGGACGTATCAAACATGATATGTACAAAATGACCCTGGGTCAATGGACAACCGACACGTGTCCAACGGTCGGATTTCAAAGACACGCGGCAGCTTCGCTTGGGCTATAAGCAAAGCTGACTTATCCAACACAGGATAAAATTTTCTCTCATTGTCTTCACTGAAGACATAGTATTTGGGTTGAGCATCACGTCAGTTTTCTGACTTTGTTCACCTGGACCCCACTTAACTGTTCGGTGATTCCTATGACTCAGGAAAGAAGAAAATGAAACTATGAAAGAAACTATGTCTTCGCACTCCATTGTCTTCAAGCGAATGTCTTCACGCGTCATTATCTTCGACGCAAATGTCTTCGCCAACCATCAATGTCTTCAATGTCTTCATACAATTTTAGGGGTCATCTTCGATGGGTAAACTGAATTAATAGGGACTTCTACCTATGTTCTCCTGTGAATCTCACAAACACATTAGTCCCTCAACCAAGTTTGTCGTCAATACTTTAAAAGCAACTAGGGGTGGCACTAGATGCACTTACAATAGGCCCTTAGAGAAAATAAGGAACATATAGGGGGATAAAGGATCACCCTGTCTCAACCCATAGGTTGGTGTAAATTCCTTAGTCTCCTCATTAACTCTTACTCTATAACTGATAGATGACACACATTCCATCATCAATTCAACCCAATGTTCATGAAAACCCATACGCTGCATCATTGCCTTCATAAACCCCCATTCCACTCTGTCATATGCTTTATGCATGTCAAGCTTTATAGCACACAAGCCAGCCGACCTGTGTGTTTTATTTTTGATAGCATGAAAACATTCAAAAGCAACTAGCACATTATCTGTTATTAGTCTCCCAGGAACAAATGCACTTTGGGTGGGTGATATAATCTCAGGAAAGATCCTTTTCAATCCATTTGCAAGCATCTTTGATATGATTTTGTAAACAACATTACAAAGACTAATACGGCGGTATTGCATAATTGTTTCTGGTACCCAAACCTTCGGAATGAGGGTAATATTAGTAGAATTCCATCTTGTAGGTATTTTCCTCATATTAACTGCTCCGAGTACTTCTTTGTTAGTTCATCACCGATAATATGCCAAAACAGCTTAAAAATTACAACATGAAGTCCATTAGGCCCAGGTGCTTTCAAGTCTCCTATTTGAAATAGTGCTTTTTCACTTCTTCTGCTATATAGGGGGCAATCAGAATTTCGTTCATATTCTCCGAGACCACCAATTTAACAGAGGCCAGCAAGTCCGGGTCCGGGTCCGGAATCCTCGAGTCACTAGCAAAAAGCCCAGAAAAGTAATCATATATCAAACCTTTAAATTATGATTGCCTTCCACCCATATATTAATCCCACTCCTTAATCGCTTGATGATATTATTTTTTCTTCTAGCTAAGGCAAATATATGAAAATAGGATGTATTTATGTCCATTGGGAAGAAATAATATAGGTATAGAAAGATAATGTATAGACGAGGAACAGGTGACAATGAAGGCGCATGTAGCCCCACTTGCGCACCGTCCCCTTTCGGGCAGTGAAGCTTGTGGAAAGCCTTATCTTCTCGGATGGCTCGTTGGAATAAAGCTCCACCTTCTCTTCCTGCCCCATGGCCATCACCTTCTCCGGCAACAGTATTTTACGCGAGTTAATTTTGAACGGTAATACCAACACCCAATTTCTAAATCAGTTGTGTACACCGTGAAGCTACCAACCAAGCTAACCCGCCATGTTTTTTGAAGCTTAACTCATGCTAGCTAGCATGGGCATGTACGTGAGGAGGGCAATCCCTATTTGATGCTCGCGAGCATCAAAAGGGGGCGATCCTATTTGGCACTTTAGCGCCCGTTTGCGAACGGGCGCCTGAAGGCGCTTCTAAATGGGCTCGGCCCATCTTGCTCTTATAAACTGCAAAAAAATTGGGCGTGTGTGTGACTCGAACACGCGGCCTCCACGTTCAAAGTCCGCTAGGGTTGCCAGCCAGACAAGTAACATGTAGTGATTTGTTACAACCTCTTTTCTTCCTTGTTCTTTTCGTTTCCTTTTATTTTTTATTTTTTCCTTTTTCTTTTTCCTTTTTTTCTTCTTTTTCAAATGCATGAACGTTTTATCAGAATCAGTGAACTTTTTTTTCAAAATCTGGTGAACTATTTTCGAATTTGTGGAAAATAAATAAATTTGATGATTTTTTTAATTAAAATCGATGAACTTTTTTCAAATCCATGAACTTTTTTTAAAATCTGGTCAACTTTTTTTCAAAACCGGGTGAACTTTTTCAAATCCTTGAACTTTTTTTTTCAAAATCTGGTGAACTTTTTGCAAATACATGAACTTTTTTCAAAATTGATGAACTTTTTTTGATTTTTGTGAACATTTTTAAAAATTGGTGAACTTTTTAAAAATTTCTGAATTCTTTTTCAAAAATACTTTTTTACGAATAATTATAATAGGACTCAAGCAAGGGTCAAATAGCCTGTTTTTGGATATCACACAACGTAGTGATCGTGGTGCAGTGGTTAATGTGCTAAGTGCGTCGATGATAGCATGCCAGTTTGAATCCCACTTCTAGTGATGTGTTTTTTTTTGCCTGAGAGGCGAGTGATGCTGGGCCAGCCCACTACCGCTCGCCTGCAAGCGCCAAGTAGCCTATCAAGCGCTAGACCTAGGATTCAAACTCTAGAGTTCGCAGTCATGTGCATGCTGTGCTAGCCGCTCTAACCGACAAGCTTCTATGCTATATATGCAATGTGAATCTTAAATAAACAAACTACCACAGCAAAATCTAAACGTTCAGAAGCGAACCAAGGACCTTTTGTTTTTTTGAGAAAAAACGAACCAAGGACCTGCTGCCAGTGAACCAAAATAGCGAGCCACTGTAACTCCTAGAAATTTGTAACTAAAATAGCAACCCGGTGCATATGAACTATAAGTCGCAACATATTTAAATATTTTTTGAAACACGACTATTTTATGATTTATGAAGAAATTTTTCAAAACACATACATTTCATGAAAATGTGAACATTTTTTGAGTTTCTCAAACATTTCTTGAAAAAGACGAACAAAATTTAAAATGAGAATAGTTATGAAATTACGATCAATCTTTTCAAAAAAATATTTTCAGAAAAACAGGAACAACATTTGAAGACGCGCAATTTTCAAAATATGAACAACTTATCCAAAATGATAACACTTTCCAAAAATTCCCTGAACATTGTTTGAATATAGGATCCAAAATTTTAAAATATGAACAATTTTTGAATATGTGAACAAATTTAAAAAAGATGGAACATTTTTGAAATGCAAGAACATTTTTGAAACTCTGAATTTATTTTTGAAAACACGAACATTTTTCAGAATTACGAACAAAAATTTTCAAAACGCAAACATTTTTTGTGAAAACCGGCTGGGTACCTTCGAGAACGTTCCCAAAACCAGGATCGGAGGTGCCTGTCTTGCTGCTAAATGGGTCGGCCCATGTCGGTCGGTCGTTATATCGGGGGTGTGTGAAGCATCGACAATTTGACATCGAATGCATGAAATCGCGCCGAACAAGACCTCCTGTCAAAAGGATGCAGCTTCGCTGAAGCCTGAGGTCCCATCGCCTCAATTTGGGCCAGCCCACGCTCGCAAGGTTGTTTCATCTTTTTCTGTTTCTTTCTTTTCCTTTCTTTTTTCTTTTTCTTTTTTCTGTTCCTCTTTATTTTAATTCTTTTGTTTTCTGTTTCTCCTGTATCTATACCTACTAATAAAGTACAGTTTGTTTCTGTCGGTTCATCGTCTTCAACTTTTACAAAAAAGTCCCTGTTGTTTTAGGTATTCAACCCGAAGTCTCTTTTTAAGTGGATAATAACCAAAGAAAAATGTTTCATTCCTGTCATCGTAATAGCTCCCTGTCGGTACTTCTTTTTCTACTGCTGTGTACATGCAATAACTGGCACCGTCGGATACATATCTTACGGTTATTGGGGCGTTCGCCAGGAATAGCCTCGTGGCGAGCTATAGACTAGTCTTTTTTTCACACGCATTATATCGACACATATCATCTCTCCCCCTCTTTCCCACGCACACACCTAGGCCTCCTTTATTTTGGAGGAATTTTGTACGAATTTCATAGGGTAGGATTTTTATAGGAAAAATTCCTATAGAGCTCTTTGGTTTGTAGGAATGGAATCCTATTCCTATGGAGGAAATCTTCCTATCCTCCACATTTCATAGGAAAATAAACATTAGCCTAGACTCAATGGAAAAAACCCTATGTTGTGAAACAAAGGACATCTCCTTTCCTATTCCTACTCATAGGATTTGAGATGCATGTCATATCATTTCCTATGACTTTTCTATTCCTATAATTTTCCTACCCTATGAACCAAAGGAGGCCCTAGTCTCTCCGGACTTCTCGCACGCACCATCTCTACCTCCCTAGGTCGATGCCACCCACATACACTTGTACTCTGAGTTTAGTACGTTATACACGAAGAGAAGAGGTGCACGCACGCACTCGTCCTCTCTCACACACGCATCTGTAGCTACGAATTGTAGTGTTATCAACCATCCGATTGGCTCTATCATAGGTTCCCGTTGCTCCTTGGCCTTGAGATTGAGAAGTTTAAAATGCGGAGGCTAAGCTGGAGGCGAATTGTTTTGGTTAATGTGCGGGCCGCACACGACACCAGCACGACATGAGCTTCGTCTGCCTGGTGCGCAGTCGGGTGAGGACTAATAGTAGTAGTACTACTTTGATGTGTCGCGTCAACTCGCAGAAGTATGCAACACTTCCTCAACAAACAAGCATATAAGCAGCTTATACTTCTTACCCAAAGGATCTTTATATCCAACAGACACAAAATATCCGTTCCACTATTGGAAATTACTTTAACTGCTGATCTGATGTCGAAGTAATTGCTGCATCGCCACCAAAATCCACCATCTCTTAAGCAAAAGTAGACCGAGCTAACCCCTATATTAGCATATTACTAAGATAAACAGAAGGCACTGTAGAATCATTTACGAAGTGAGCTTGTCAATCTGAATGTGGAGGGACACCGTCCTCGACAACCCAGCCCCGGCCAGCAACTTGGGCGGAACTGTGAAGAAGGTCAGCTCCTGCACGGCGACGGCGCCGGGATCCTTGCTGCTTGTCACCTCGATTTCCACCTTGACGGCATCGGTCCTTCCTTTGGCCTCTCCCGGCGGGCCATTCACCCACAGCTTGGCCACGTAGTGTGACGGTGGAGACGCCCCCGCTCTGATGCAGACGACCGACACGGCGATAGGTGCGCCGACGTCGAGCAAGCCACCGACCAAGAAAAACGTGCGGCCGTCCTCCTCCGTGAACAGCAAGAGCCGCGGCTCCGACACTGCCACTTGCAGCTAGAGCACCTTGCCGTACTGGATCCTGTGCACGGGCATGGGAAGCACGGTGCTGATGTGGTGGGGGAGCGTCGGCGGCGGGCCTTCGTAGCCGCAGACGGGCACGGGGCATTTGAAGGGCGTGAGCGGACACACGCTCTAGTGATCGGCGAGCTTGTGGTAAGTGATGTAGAGCCCACAGCCTTCGTGCGGGCACTCCACCCTCAACGAGGAAAGGACGGCGTCCATCGCCGTGTTTCGCACGTTGAAGCCGCCGCCTCGCTCGCACTTCTAGCACTGCCGCTGGTTTCCGGGGCGCTCGCCGCGGCAGTCCACGCAGGCTAGGTGCCCTCCCTTGCACTGCACAAATCAATCGAACAGCACATCAATCAAGAAACCTGCACCTTGCTTGATCAGCCGAATGGACGAGGTGTATTCGAACCTCATACATTGGAGGCTTCAAGGGGCGGAGGCACAAGGGGCAGTGGAGCAAGGTGAGGTCCATAGAGACCATAGAGAGCTCCATCATCGGGTCCTGTTCCGTCGGCATGATCTCGCCCTCCTCGTGCACCACCATCTCTCGCTTTAGGGCCGGGGCATTAGAAAGTTTTACCATCACATATTCATACTACTTCAAGGTGCATTAAATCAACACATGCAAGTATCAAAAGGAAAGTCACGGCATGCATGCATGCGTTGTAGTTAATGCATCGGTAAACACAAATTATTGAAATATATCGAGTGCACTGCTTTGATGTGTCGTGTCAACTCGTACAACAAGGAGAAGTTTGATTACAACACCCTCTCCCTCGCCCATGAGCATGGTGGCTCGCATGACTAGAGAAGCTTTCGCTACACGCTCTCCCTCCCGCACGCGGTGGACATGCAGCAGTTCATTCGGTGTCAGATGGCCAGAAGCATACTAGTAGTACTCCACTGTAGTAGTACCATCATTGTTCGACTTCCCAAAGAGGCGAAGAGCCAAGCGCAACCCGAACGCTCGTGTGGCAGTTTCATGTGTATAGGGGAGGTACTATAGTAACATAGTCTAGGATAGCGTGTACCATGCCTCTAAGCTTAAAATCGTTGGAGTTGGCTCCATGCTATGAGGCCGTCTCAAACCATTTTTTTGATTAAAATACTCTTCTGGCCCTACTTGTCATCCTGGTTATTGTAGTTTGCACGCTGATCTGGTCAAGAGAGGAATATATATTTTAATTTGTGGTGGGGTAAATGTCAGAGGTTGCAGCAAATATTGTACAATGTGTGTCTTTTAGCCAAGTTTAGAGGCAAGCATGTGGGGCCCGTGCTATGTTGTGTCGCGTCAACTCATACAACAAGGAGAAGCTTGATTACTAGTAGTACGCCCTCTCCCTCGCCCATGCGCGCGGTGGCTCGCAGACGAGGAGAGGCTTTTGCTTTTACTACTCCTACGACAAGCTCTCCCTCGGCCACGCGGTGGACGGGACATGCAGTGGTTGATTCGATACTGTAGAAATAGTAACATCATTGTTCGACTTCTCGAAGAGACGAAGAGCTAAGCACAACCCGAACGTGGCAGTTGCTAGTAACATGCTTTTGTTACTAGTCCATGTTACTACCTTCATAATGGGTAGTAACATATGGATGGTAACATACAAGCCTTCATTAATTGAGACATAGACTCATTTTACCTCCGGGTGTGTTATGTTACAGTAACATATTATGTTACCACAAGCATCTCTCCCCTCATTAACTCCATGCCACAGAAGAAAATTTGTCTTACTCCCGCTATGACTAACCTTAATAGTATAGCCCTGTAAACCGGAAAGGAGGGACTACTCCCTCCTTTCCTAAATATTTGTCTTTCTAGAGATTTCAACAAGTGACTACCCCGTAAATGAGTACATATGGAGCAAAATGAGTGAATCTACACCGTAAATAAATACTCCCTCCATTCCTAAATTTAAGTCTTTTTAGAGATTTCAAATGGACTACCACATATGGATGTATATATAGACATATTTTAGAGTGTAGATTCACTCATTTTGCTCCGTATGTAGTCACTCATTGAAATCTCTAGAAAGACAAATATTTAGGAACGGAGGGAGTACGTATCAAGTTCTCTCATTTTCCTCTCCACCTTGGTCGCATTGCACAATATTGAGTATACTACTACTCACTAGTCTATTTTTGACACGCATTTATGTTGATACGGCTTGAATGCCAACGAGGGAGAGGGTAGCGGTTCCCAAAACATTGAACGGTCAATGATGCCTCCGCATTCAATTAGCATGCAGAGGTAAGTAATTGGAGAAGAAGAATGGAGCCAGCACGACGTGAATGCAACGCAGTTTGGACTCTCATATAAAGGCGCCCCACCACTCCAATCCATCTACTCCTAGTCTCTGCGCAACACTACTCACTCCAATCCAAGACCAAGACCAAAAGACCAGAAGCCACAAGCACTCATGGTGTCGATGGACGCGAGCGGTAGTCGGCTGTGCCAGATCGTCCAAGATGCCGGCCTGCGGCCCCGCACTGTGCAGCTTTTCTAGGTGGTGCTGGCGACCGCCGGCGTCATAGCCCTCGTCGACGCAGGCTTTGCCTCTCGCATGTACGAGATGATGGTCGGCTCCATCCGCAAGTTCACCGCTGTCAAGAAGCGCGCGGATGACCTTGCCGTACTGCTCCAGCCCGCACGCCTAGGCTGCTTGTTGCCTGCCACCCTCATCGGCCTCCAAGGTGATGAACTCTTTGAAGCACTGGTGCCCATGCAGCTGCCAGAGGTCGCGACGAAGAATGTGCACTTCGAGGCCGCGCTCACCGCGCAGCGCCTCGCCATGCAAGAAACCGTCGACCTACACATCCACGTCTATGAGGAAATCGTCTACTTAGGCCACTACAAGGCCAGCAAGGACAGAAATACGTTGGCCTTCTTCCAGCGGCTGGAATCTTTGGACGCCATTGTTCAGAAGCACGTCGAGCTGGCCACGAAAGCCGCTGCTACTTAGCCGCCATTCAGTGGGCCGGCGCCCTAAGTCGAGGAGGTGGATGTCGCCGATGGATGCATCTTTCTTCTTGCCTCATGTAACCAACACTGCATTGCCTCGTGGCCTTAATGTTTTATTAGTGTATGGCATTTTTATTCCATTCGTAAATGACATGTGTGATCCCTTGCTCTTATTTGGCGTTAATTAAATGTAGTATCACTGTCTTCGTCCTAATGTACTACCTAGGTCCTAGTTTATTAGTCCCTTTTGTAATTTGCGCTAAATTTTGACCAAAGATTTAACTGACAAAATGTTAGTGCATGTCAACAAAAATTATATTGTTTGATTTGTATTTGAACATAGTTTTCAATGACATAATTTTGGTGACATGCATGAACCTTTTGTTAGTCAAATTTATGGTCAAAATTTGGCACAGATTACGATGGGGAGCATTAAACCAGGACGGAGGTAGACTGGTCCATCACCATCGTGTTTTGTGTCTAATTTTGACTTCAGCGACCCAACCTACATGGAGGGAGTATTGTATATATTGGCGCGGCAACCAAACTTATATATTCAAAACTGAGCGTTACTACATATCACGAGTTCAAAACGAGAAAGTGGAACAAGTACAACATGCCCCACACGGGTTAGGATCCTCTGCAGTAGCGCACCATACAGTACGGTCACTACCGTGTGGACCCGGCCCCACATGTCATCCGCACTACAGCACCATACAGTACTGTAGAGGATCTCAACCCTCCTGTGCCGTTCGCGTCGCACCCCCACACAGTCTGTCCGGCACTCCACTCAAGCTCGGGAACGCTTGTTGTCTTAGCATTTTCACTGTCAGGTGGGGCCGCAGTTGAGCAAACTGACTATCGGCAAATCCCCACCCCGCCCACCGCGCGTCGGCTGAGTTAGAATTGGAAGAGAGAAAGGAGGGAGAAGAGCTAGCTGTAGCACGGACGCTGTCGTCAGATGGGACTTGTGTTGATAGAATAGGAGTACTGAGTACTCGTACCTCTTTTTTTTTAGGGAAAAAGTAGTCGTACGTCTAGTACCACTAGTTGGGTGCGTGCGACCTATACCTTCATCACTTTAGGTCTCCTTTTCGAACCGTAGCTATGCTTCATAGTACATATTTTTCACGCATTTATCCTCCTATATGTACTCCTAGGCTATTTCCACGTGCTTCCTTTCGCTGACATGTGGGACATAGAGCATCTGGGTCGTAGTGCATGCACGACTCGGAGCATATGCAACCATGCCGGCGTACATTACATTTTAGACCTCACGAATTACATGCAAACCCCCCGCAGAAGAATAAATAAATAAATGAATTACTACATGCAAACCCCCCGCAGAGGAGGAGGAAGAGGAGGAGTACTGTACATGCTAGAGACTGGACTGTAGCACATTGTTTTTTATGGCCATATCACCACATTGTTTTCTATGGCCTATCGTCTACTGGTTCACTGGGCTGCCGTGGTTCGCACTCCTCCGACGTGAGTAGTACTAGTATATACACTATATATTGCGCATGATTCTTTGCTCCTTCTTACTTCACCGACATGTGGGAGAGCCAGCATCCGGGTCGACGTGTCATGCACCAGATTAGAGTGGGGAACGGAAGGGGGGCATCACCCCGGTCGTAGCGCCAGTAATTAATGACTATAGTGAGTAGTCATGTCACAAGACCCCATCTTTCCAGTAGTAACACGCTGTCAAATCGAACAGCCCTACCTTTCCAGCAGTAAGTTGAATCCGCTACTCCCTCACCCTCCTCGCCTCTCTATCAAACCGGCTACGCGAAAACTACTGTGCGTACTGCCCAGGAAAAGCCCCGCCCTCAACTTTTAACTACTCATAGTATAATTTTGTATCGATGAATTGCGCCATGGAGCAGAAAACCAAAAGAAAACGGTGGTACATGTAAACAAATAAAGTTCAAGATCTAGCTAGTGATTCGGAATGTAAACCGTGCATGTGTTTATACGTATAGGTTACTTCAAAGTACTGAGTCCATTGATGCAATGTGGTCAAATTGTACTATCGATATCTCAAAGCCAAAATAGTTCGATCTTGTTCGTTCTATATAAATAGTACTGCATGTTTATTCACCCGTGGGGTTGTTCAATGAATGGAGGGCCGGGGAGCACAAGTGAACAATACTACTACTAGTAAGTAGGACTAGTACAGTTAGTCACGTCAAATAGAGACTTTCTTTTCTTTAATGGCACGTACACAAATTGAAACGCTTGTTGTGGAGAGAAAAAGATAATCACTCCACTATATATATAGGCAGGGGCCTAAGCGCTTGCTTTACTAGGGTTGCTCTCTTCATTCTCTCATCCTCTCCAGATGTAAACAAGACAGCGGTCGCGACATTTTCTCTCTTCTCACCGCTGGTTACAGATCCGGCCGGTTCCCTTCGGCCGGTGTGTATAGGGGACTAGGTGCATCGTTCACGCGGTCATCGGCGTCGAGGGCGGAAACCCGCAGCTGCCGGCGGGTCCTGATCCTCTGCCCGTTCCGTTCTCTCTGACACAGCGCCGGCTCAGGAGGTCCTCCTACCCTTCTTCCTCCCTGCCGTATTGTGCGCAGATCCGACCTACCGCCGGCCTCCTAGCCACATCACGACGACCCTTAGGTATAAGTTCCTTCGAAAGCGGCCTTGCTCTACTGCCACAGCTCCCCACGTGTCTGCATGTGGATCTTTTTCCACTTCCATTAGCTCTTCCAAAGCCACCTAAATTTTTAGTATTATTAGAAGTAAAGCTAGTTCATGCAGTCGAATCTAGGACTTGGTTCAAACAACGAAGAAAGGGGGGAAAGTTGTAGCATGAATCTAGGACTTGATTCAAAGAGGAAATAACAGGGGGAAATTAGTAGACTGGATACCCAACTGGTCTCTTGGTTGAAAAGGGAAATAAAGGGAAAAGGCAGTACAAACTGGATAAGGAACAGACCTATTATTTGTTGAAAAAAGGATAGAAAGTGGCGGCTGGTGGACAAGTCAACAGAGTATGTCCAGGATTAGATTTGCTGCCCTCACATAGTAAAAGGACTCCAGGATTAGATTTGCTGCCCTCACAGAGTATGAACAAACTCGGCATCACCACTTTATGCCTCCTTGTAGGTACATTGTGCTGATGCGTCCAATATCGCATGTCCTTATACTAACTTTTTGCTGTTGTTAATGTAAGGGCGCATGTAAAATGAAGCAATCACACTGTTACTGTAAGGACATGTCTAACCAGTGTTTTTATTACTCTAATGCCTCCAGTAATATGATGCAATTAAACTGTGTTACAAATGGTACTCCTGCTATTTTCCTGTCGGGTCCATTTACGAGAGTAAATCCCAGAATAGCCCTAAGTCACACCAGCCCCAAGATCAACACAACTGGTGGACTTCCTTGATATAGATAACCAGTACAAGTTAATATTACACAGGGTTGAGTCTGAGGGCTCAACAAAGTATATTACAAACTCGCCAATATATGGCAGTGGTGGGATATGACAATGGTGTGGTGGTGATACAATACTAGTACAATAAAATAGAGCCAAGCGTCAGTGTGAGGCTTGACTATTTTATTTGTGTAGCGGAAGCTCAGTGGATGATACATGTGGTAGACTCCTATCTCACAGGTTGACTGACTGGGACTCCTCTAAGCGTCAGGCTCGCTAGCGCAATCTTCCTCCACAAGCTCGTCCTCCTCCAAGTCTGGCCAAGTAAATAGCCAGGGACAAGCCAGTGAGTACGTTGGAATGTACTTGCAAACATTATGAACAAAAGATATAATGAATGCATATGCTCATGCTGACTAAAATTTAAATCATGACAATAAAATGATATGAACGTGAACATAACATGTTAGTCATAATCAAACTTATTATAAATAAAGCAAATGAATGCCACGGGTAGTCTAGCCAGCCCAAGTGACACTCAGCAAAATAAAAGAAATGCCAATCAGGTGTCCACAAGAGTAGTGGCGGGACCGCCTGTAAACTCGAGGGACGCCATGAAGAGGTCTTGAAAAGAAATGCCAGTCGGGTGTCAAGTGACGCCACGGTCGGACTTGAAGAGAAATGCCAATCGGGTGTCCACAAGAGTAGTGGCGGGATAAAACGCCTGTGAACTCGAGGGACGCCACGAAGAGGTCTTGAAAAGAAATGCCAGTCGGGTGTCAAGTGACGCCACGGTCGGACTTGAAGAGAAATGCCAATTGGGTGTCCACAAGAGTAGTGGTAGGATAAACCACATGTGAACTCGAGGGACGCCATGAGAGGTCTTGAAAATAAAATTGAGTGCCCGGGGTAGTCTAGCCAGCCCCTGAGACACTCAGGAAATACAAAATAAGAGAAATGGGTTAGTCCTCAATAATATGCATAACCATAATAATATTAACATGCATAAAATATTCATGGTAGCATCTGGGTGTCAATAATTATACTGCAAAATATTTCAGGCATATTAAAATTATTTCCTCCGGAGACCGACACCGGGACCGACACTTGGCCCACCCAGCTAACGCCCTTGACCATGGACAACGGCTATTCGAATAGGTTTAAACTCTGCAGAGGGTGTACTCTTTACCCACGTGCATGGGATTCCTTTAGTCAGCACCGTGGCACTGGCTAATTCCCACTACGGTCTTTGGGTTGAAAACACACCTGACCAGCACACACCAGATTAACCGTCCGGATGCCAGGAATCACCCAAAGCATCGTTTCAGAAAAACTCTATGTCGGGGAGACAACAATCTCGAGTTGCATGGGATCACTATTAATATGCGCGGATTCCAAGGGGTGCCCCCCTCTCGGTTACAATCGAAAACACCCATGACCCCTGACCCGATGATAGGATTTAGTCCAAGGCCCTGGAAACCCTCATCATGGCCCTCTGTACTGTGTGTACCTGGACAGGGGTTAACAACTTACTCAGCCGTACCTTCCTTGCGGAAGGACTCGTGGCATCACAGTATCTAGCTAGGTGTAACGGAACAAGACTCGATCTAGGCCGACTCAGGAGGTGTTAATTATCATCACCGGTATGTTCCACATACGTCACATGACACCACCGTGTAAAAAATAGTGGCCCGTGCCCACCGGCACGTCCAAGGCAGGAGACACTCTCCTGAATTTCCACAGCTTTACCATGTCAGAAGGATTACTTGCTTGAGTGAAGTGCAAGCTATCAGCAAGAATTGATATGACCAAACAAGCATGGACTTGTGATCTATATGTGGCGCAATTCCAACCGATGCAAACATGCAAATGCAATCACCATATCCCAAGTTCAATAATGCTTGCCTTGTCCAAAGTAGTCAGGAGAAAACCCGTCGAAGTTCTTGGCAAAGTTTCCCTCTTCTTTTTCTGAAAAATTCAAATTAACTTCAAATTAAATTTTTTGGCAACAGTACAAAAAGTTGTTTCAAAACATTTTTAAATAAATACTAAAAAAACTAGAGAGAAAAATAAGAATAATAGAGAAAGAATCAAGTCATTTGGTTTTGTAGTTTAAAAACTAGGAGCAGTCAAAGTCAGGGTCAAATATGCTTTTATAATAAAAACAGAAAAGAAAATGTTTCGGGTGAGAGTACGCTTCCCAGCTCAGAACGCGTAAACCACCGAATACGTTTTCAGTTTTAACTGGAAAAGAATAAAACGCTGACGGGTGGGGTCCACCCATCAGGTTTGAATTTGAGCGCGCACGCACGCGGTAACAACGAGAGTGCGGCGATCATCGGCGACGATCGCCGGAGTTTCAGCGGGCGGTGGTGATGTAGACGTGCTCGGGGTGAAGTACCGCATCGGTGGGTGGCCGTGGAGGTCGCAGGAGAGCAGCAGAATGCCGGCGAGGTTGACGGAGGCGGACGGTGGCTCGGGAGGTTTTGGATTTCGCCGGAGAGAGCTCGGGGAGCGGAATTGGAGCGCGGAAACGAAGATTTGGCGTGGGAGAGAGCTGCTGGCAAGATTTGAGCAGTGGTGGTGGAGTAACAGCGTTGTGGTGATCAGGGAGGTTGGTGGCGGTTCGGTGACCAGAGAGGAGGAAGAAGACCTCCCCGAGGTCAAGGAAGTGGCATGGGGGTCGATTGGGAGGTGGTGGAGGCGGTGTGTGTCCAGAACGGAGCTCAGGGGGGTCCCTTTTATAGGGGTCCGAGGCGGTCCGGCGGGGTTCGGATCACGCCGGAGTTACGGTGGTCGGGGAGGTAGCTTTGGCCGGTGGCCATGGTCGGTGGGTGTTAGTGTGAGAGTGATGGAAGCTGCCCGAAGTGCCAGCGCAGATGAGCTCGGGCTCGGGTGCCTTATCCACGGCGAGGTCGATTGTACGGGTGCGGCGGACATGCCCATCTCTGGTGACTGCCGAATGGGGTCCAGAAGCTTGGTCAGTGCGCGGAGCTGTGGAGGGAAGCAATGCATGGAGGGGCAAGTAGGTCAGCAGGGTGCGGCGCAGTGAATGAAGGTCGGTGGCCGAGGCGGTTCCACTCGGTTTGCCGGGGATGAGCATGGTGGCAGGTGCACCGGCCAGCCACCGGCCAGTTGACTGCGAAGTACTGACGAAGAAGGACCCGTGGAGATTCATTGAAGGCCAGGGGAGGCGACGCCGTGCGGGAGAGAGGAAAGGGAGAAGTGCATGGCACCGAGCACCTCTGCTGTCTGAAAACTTCAGTTAACTGAATTTTATTTAGTTATGAACAGTGCACAGAAAGTGTATGACAGAATGCCAGGTGGTGCTAGGGATTTTAGGAATTTGTGAAAATTTTTGTGGGAAGGTGTTGATGCAAATGAGAGGGCCTGACCAAGTTTCAGAATTTTTGGAACTATATAATTTGGGTTTTGATCAACAGAATTGAATCTGGTTCAAATTTTGACAGGAGAGAATTTGAAAATTTTGAACTGTGGAACCTAATATTTTTGGTGAAATGGTTTGTAGGTACTGTCTAGTTGATAGGATAATTTTTTTGGGTTCAGGGGAATTGTAGAAAATGTGGTTCCTTTGTAAATCCAAGAAACTTTTATTCTTGAAAATTCCAACTTTGGAATTTATTTGGAATATGAAAATATTTTTGTTGGGTGGGAGAGAGTTGGATACTATTCTATAATGTGTGAATGAACTGTGGGATAAATTTGGAGTGGAAGAAAAATTATTGGAAGACTTTAGAAGGGCTAGAAGGAAGTGAAAAGGCCATTTTCTTTGAAAATTTAATTATTCCCAAAACTTTTCTGAAGGAAAATTGTTTGAAAACCCCCAAATTAATTATGCAAATAATTTAACCTTTCATAACAGAACCATTAAAGAAAATTTGAAACCCAATTAAAATTTGAAAGGGTTTTCAAACGGAAGAAAAGTGATATGCTCAAAATATGGTTTTCAAAGAATTTATTTTTAAAGGAAAGATTTTAAAATCCAGAAGAATATTTTTGGGGTGTTACAACAGCTACCCCCCGTAAGAAAAATCTCGTCCCCGAGATTTCAGCTGTCCCTCAAACAGGTACAGATACTCAGTCCTCTGGTGATCCTCTCTTTCCCATGTTGCTTCTTCCTCAGTGTGATTACTCCACTGAACCTTGTAAAATTTTATTACATTCTGCCGGGTCCTCCGTTCAGACTCCTCCAAAATCTTTATAGGACATTCCCTATAGGTAAGATCTGGTTGGATATCCAGGTCCTGATGCGCATAACAGGTGATGCCCGGATAGAATGTCGTATCTTTGGTCCTATTATTGAAAGCACTGCGGTTCTGTTGTGGTGCTACCGCTGCTGGTCGGGGTAGCGGAGTTGCTGGCCGGAGTGTTGTAGGCTTCTGAAATTCATTCTTGGGCCTGTTGTTGCTTACCTGAGATGACTGGTTCATACGACGCTTGCGTATTTCGTTCATGTTGCGGTGCTCGTTCTCCAGTATAATTGCCTTGTCCACCAGTGTCTTGAAATCAGGAAAGGTGTGGACAACCAGTTGGCACTTTAAAGACGGAATATGTCCGTTGAGGAATTTTTCCATCTTTTTGTCTTGTGTCATATATTCGTCGTTGGCGTATCAGGGCTACCGTGGTGCCTCGCTGCTTGAGATCCTCAAATTCCCTTTTCTTCAATTTCATGATACTATTGGGAATGTGCGCTCCCCGAAAGTTTTCCTTGAATTGTTTCCAAGTCATATTAGCTCCGTTGGGGTGAGTGTGGCATAAGTTTTCCTACCATGATGCTGCTGTACCAAAAAAATAGTGCGGAGCATAAAGCACTTTTTCCTGGTCCGTACACTTGGCAACAACCAATTTCCTTTCAATATCAGGTAGCCAGTCGTCTGCTTCCAATGGTTTGTCGGTGTGAGAAAACACAGTAGGATTGGTTTTCTGGAGCTCAGATAATTTTGACCTGTGCTGATTTTGTCCTTGGTGATTTCCCATATTGATTAAATGCTGCATAATCTCTTGGTGCTGTTGCTGGCTTTGCTCGTACAGATGGCATACTTGTGAAAATGCTGAGTCACTGCTCTGTTGACTAGTCTGTCCTTGTGTAAAATTATTTCCCATTTGTCCATGGTCATTCTCTGGCGGATTTGGCATGGAACGGGTCCAGGGGCGATGCATTTTCTTTCTGGGGGTATTTGTGTAACACCGATGAGAAAAGAAATTATAAAGGCAGCAAATAAAATTTTTAAGAGACCGAAAATAAATCTCCCCCCAGGACGCAAGTACAACAGGTTATATCATACATGCAAGATTTAATTATACAAGCATGACTTAAATATACAAGATGCTTGCAGAAACTGTATACTACACGACCACTTCTTCAACTAGCGTACTACTTCGTCCTCTCAACGTGTTCTGGTCCGAGTCTGTTACTCGCCATCTTAGAAAAATAAGAAGTAGAAGAAACAAAAAATAAATATCTTACAACCACGTCATCATAAAAAGACTACTGTGGTGCTGACGCTCGATCTGTCCTCACGGGGTGTCCGAGACACTATAAGCTCCGCTGAGGGTGAGTCCCAACTGTGGTCCTCGAGACTCAACCTCCTCCTCCTCTGGAATGGTCTCCAGTCGGGCAGAGATTGATGCTACGCCTGCCCGAGGTGGCACTTTGCACGTCGGTGGTGGAGCTCTGATCGGAACAGGAGCAGCCAAGCGACTAGCCTCATCGCTCGGGGATGAGCGCTGAACCACGGGCTGAACAGGGGAATAGTGTGCATGTGGTGAAGGTGAACGGAACTCACTCCTGCGAGGGAGCCTTGCTCGAGCCAAGTCCATCCGTGAAGCAAGATGGTCGTCCACCAGTGCGGTGGAGACCGACTCTAGTGCCATGATATACTGAACAAGGGGCTCAATCGCCTCATCCCTTTCTCCTGCGGTGCAGGAAAAAGCATAATGGTTGGTATAAGGAACATGGCACGGAAGGTAGTGATAGGGACGGGTCTGCATAATAGGCAGGATGTCCCTGAGACGAGCAATAGCCTCATGGGCGGCCATCTGGATAGCATGCCTCTCAGAGGGCATGACTCTCCCCATAAAATGGTAGTTGCGGAAAGACAAGGTACTTCCACCCAAATATATACCGAAGCCCGGTACATAGTCAGAGTGTCTGTGATCCTGTCAGGGAAGACGGTGTACTCTGGACGGCTCGGAGATCTCATCGCATCTCTAGCGATGACGGTAAGAAGACGGGAAAATCCCGCAGGCTTGTTGGCGAAAATCTGGGATGGGTAGTTGCCGCCAGACATCTACATTAGTAGACAAAAATCCAAATAGTCATATCATGTGCATTTGATGACCAAGGGGAATTGCTACAATGCATGAGATGCATGCTAAAAAAATGTTAGTACTGACTCGAGTGCTAGCGATCGCCTAGGGCTTCCTACAGTCAGCCTGGCTCTGATACCAAGGCCTGTCGGGCCCATTTCTGAGAATAAATCCCAGAAAAGCCCTAAGTCACACCAGCCCCAAGATCAACATAACTGGTGGACTTCCTTGATACAGATAACCAGTACAAGATAATATTACATAGGGTTGAGTCTGAGGGCTCAACAAAGTTTATTACAAACTCACCAATATATGGCAGTGGCGGGATATGACA
This sequence comes from Thinopyrum elongatum, assembly GCA_011799875.1. NCBI lineage: Eukaryota > Viridiplantae > Streptophyta > Magnoliopsida > Poales > Poaceae > Thinopyrum > Thinopyrum elongatum. The sequence goes on along the minus strand of CM022303.1, from coordinate 606,511,331 downwards.
ATGGTGTGGTGGTGATACAATACTAGTACAATAAAATAGAGCCAAGCGTTAGTGTGAGGCTTGACTATTTTATTTGTGTTGCGGAAGCTCAGCGGATGATACATGTGGTAGACTCCTATCTCACAGGTTGACTGACTGGGAATCCTCTAAGCGTCGGGCTCGCTAGCGCAATCTTCCTCCACAAGCTCGTCCTCCTCCAAGTCTGGCCAAGTAAATAGCCAGGGACAAGCCAGTGAGTACGTTGGAATGTACTCGCAAACATTATGAACAAAAGATATAATGAATGCATATGCTCATGTTGACTGAAATTTAAATCATGACAATAAAATGATATGAACGTGAACATAGCATGTTAGTCATAATCAAACTTATTAGAAATAAAGCAAATGAATGCCACGGGTAGTCTAGCCAGCCCAAGTGACACTCAGCAAAATAAAAGAAATGCCAATCGGGTGTCCACAAGAGTAGTGGCGGGACCGCCTGTAAACTCGAGGGACGCCACAAAGAGGTCTTGAAAAGAAATGCCAGTCGGGTGTCAAGTGACGCCACGGTCGGACTTGAAGAGAAATGCCAATCGGGTCTCCAAACTAGTAGTGGTAGGATAAACCGCCTATGAACTCAAGGGATGCCACGAAGAGGTCTTGAAAAGAAATGCCAGTTGGGTGTCAAGTGACGCCATGGTCGGACTTGAAGAGAAATGACAATCGGGTGTCCACAAGAGTAGTGGCGGGATAAACCGCCTGTGAACTCGAGGGACGCCACGAGAGGTCTTGAAAATAAAATTGAGTGCCCGGGGTAGTCTAGCCAGCCCCTGAGACACTTAGAAAATACAAAATAAGAGAAACGGGTTAGTCCTCAATAATATGCATAACCATAATAATATTAACATGCATAAAATATTCATCGTAGCATCTGGGTGTCAATAATTATCCTGCAAAATATTTCAGGCATATTAAAATTATTTCCTCCAGATACCGACACCGGGACCGACAATTGACCCACCCAGCTAACGCCCTTGACCGTGGACAATCGCTATTCGAATAGGTTTAAACTCTGCAGAGGGTGTACTATTTACCCACGTGCATGGGATTCCTTTAGTCAGCACCGTGGCACTGGCTAATTCCCACTACGGTCTTTGGGTTGAAAACACACCTGACCAGCACACACCAGATTAACCGTCCGGATGGCAGGAATCACCCAAAGCATCATTTCAGAAAAACTTTAAGTCGGGGAGACAACAATCTCGAGTAACATGGGATCACTATTAATACGCGCAGATTCCAAGGGGTGCCCCCCTCTCGGTTACAATCGGAAACACCCATGCCCCTTGAACCGATGACAGGATTTAGTCCAAGGCCCTGGAAACCCTCATCGTGGCCCTCTGTACAGTGTGTACCTGGACAGGGGTTAACAACTTACTCAGCCATACCTTCCTTGCGGAAGGACTCGTGGCAGCACGGTATCCAGCTAGGTGTAACGGAACAAGACTCGATCTACGGCGACTCAGGAGGTGTTAATTATCATCACCGGTATGTTCCACATACGTCACGTGACACCACCGTGTCAAAAATAATGGCCCGTGCCCACCGGCACGTCCAAGGCAGGAGATCTCTCCTGAATTTCCACAGCTTTACCATGTCAGAAGGATTACTTGCTTGAGTGAAGTGCAAGCTATGAGCAAGATTTGATATGACCAAACATGCATGGACTTGTGATCTATATGTGGTGCAATTCCAAGCGATGCAAACATGAAAATGCAATAACCATATCCCAAGTTCAATAATGCTTGCCTTGTCCAAAGTAGTCAGGAGAAAACCTTTCGAAATTCTCGGCAAAGTTTCCCTCTTCTTTTTCTGAAAAATTCAAATTAACTTCAAATTAAATTTTTTGGCAACAGTACAAAAAGTTGTTTCAAAACATTTTTAAATAAATACTAAAAAAACTAGAGAGAAAAACAAGAATAATAGAAAAAGAATCAAGTCATTTGGTTTTGTAGTTTCAAAACTAGGAGCAGTCAAAGTCAGGGTCAAATCTGCTTTTATAATAAAAACAGAAAAGAAAACGTTTCGGGTGAGAGTACGCATACCAGCTCAGAACACGTAAAGCACCGAATACGTTTTCAGTTTTAACTGGAAAAGAATAAAACGCTCACTGGTGGGGTCCACCCGTCAGGTTTGAATTTGAGCGCGCACGCGCGCGAGAACAGAGAGAGTGCGGTGATCGCTGGCGACGATCGCCGGAGTTTCAGCGAGCGGTGGTGATGCAGACATGCTCGGGGAGAAGTACCGCATCGGTGGGTGGCGGTGGAGGTTGCCGGAGAGCAGCAGAACACCGGCGAGGTTGACGGTGGCGGACGGTTGCTCGGGAGGTTTTGTATTTCGCCGGAGAGAGCTCGGGGAGCGGAATTGGAGCGTGGAAACGATGATTTGGCGTGAGAGAGAGCTGCTAGCAAGATTTGAGCAGTGGTGGTGGAGTAACGGCGTCGTGGTGATCAGAGAGGTTAGCGGTGTCTCGGTGACCGAAGAGGAGGAAGAAGACCTCCCCGAGGTTAGGGAAGTGGCATGGGGGTCGATTGGGAGGTGGTGGAGGCGGTGTGTGTCCAGAACGGAGCTCTGGGGGGGTCCCTTTTATAGGGGTCCGAGGCGGTCCGGCGGGGTTCGGATCACACCAGAGTTACGGTGGTCAGCGAGGTAGCTTTGGCTGGTGGCCATGGTCGGTGGGTGTTAGTGAGAGTGGTGGAAGCTGCACGAAGCGCCAGCGCAGACGAGCTCGGGCTCGGGTGCCTTATCCACGGCGAAGTCGGTGTACGGGTGCGGCGGATGTGCCCATCTCTGGCGACTGTCGGATGTGGTCCAGAAGGTTGGTCAGTGCATGGAGCTGCGGAGGGAAGCGATGCGTGGAGGGGGAAGTAGGTCAGCAGTGTGCGGCGCAGTGAATGAAGGTCGGTGGCCGAGGCGGTTCCGCTCGGTTTGCCGGGGATGTGCATGGTGGCAGGTGCACCGGCCTGCCACCGACCAGTTGACTGCGAAGTACTGACGAGGAAGGACCCGTGGAGATTCATTGAAGGCTAGGGGAGGCGACGCCGTGTGGGAGAGAGGAAAGGGAGAAGTGCACGGCACTCAGCACCTCTGCTGTCTGAAAACTTCAGTTAACTGAATTTTATTCAGTTATGAATAGTGCACAAAAAGTGTATGACAGAATGCCAGGTGGTGCTATGGATTTTAGGAATTTGTGAAAAAATTTGTGGGATGGTGTTGATGGAAATGAGAGGGTCTGACCAAGTTTCAGAATTTTTGGAACTATATAAAATGGGTTTTGATCAACAGAATTGAATCTGGTTCAAATTTGGACACAAGAGAATTTGAAAATTTTGAACTGTGGAACCTAATATTTTTGGTGAAATGGGTTGTAGGTACTGTCTAGTTGATAGGATAATTTTTGTGGGTGCAGGGGAATTGTATAAAATGTGGTTCCTTTGTAAATCCAAGTAACTATGATTATTGAAAAGTCCAACTTTGGAATTTATTTGGAATATGAAAATATTTTTGTTGGGTGGGAGAGAATTGGGTAATGTTCTATAATGTGTGAATGACTTGTGGGATAAATTTGGAGTGGAAAAAAAATTATTGGAAGACTTTAGAAGGGCTAGAAGGAAGTGAAAAGGCCATTTTCTTTGAAAATTTATTTATTCCCAAAAATTTTCTGAATGAAAATTGTTTGAAAACCCCCAAATTAATTATCCAAATAATTTAACCTTTCATAACATAACCATTAAAGAAAATTTGAAACCCAATTAAAATTTGAAAGTGTTTTCAAACGGAAGAAAAGTGATATGATCAAAATATGGTTTTCAAAGAATTTATTTTTAAAGGAAAGATTTTAAAATCCAGAAGAATATTTTTGGGGTGTTACATTTCCCCAGTATGATAAGTAAGTTGCTTCTTTACGCTCCTGAGTGTCCTGGTGTCCCCACTGTCCAATGCCCTTAAACCAACACTTTAGCTGCTGTTGATCTACTGTATCTGGTAAACAAGCAATGCCACCATTAAAGTAATCCCATATTTGACGATTGTCATTGTTGATCGTAATGCTTTCGGTAACATGAAGCAATGCTACCATTTTAAAATTTCTACTGTCCTTCCTTGACTGCCAGGAACATAATCAAGATGCTTCTTTTCATTTCGTGTATGTTTCGAATCTTGTTATTGACCAGTAACTGTTTTCTTTCTATCTTTTTGTGTGGACAGGGATATCCATTTCACCTCGTTGCTATTGGGACCTTTTGGTGAACTGCACAAAACACTTTCTTTTGGAATGAGTGTCTTGTGCAGTTCAACTAAAATGTCACGTGGACAACGTCTCTCAATTTTGGTTGAACTACACAAAGGTTGATTGGAGTTTCCAACATCTCTGTCAAACTTTGTTGGTAATCTCATGCAACATTTTATTTGCCTTTGCAAGATGGGCCATCACTGTCACCACAATGGCACTTTATTTTAGTGGAACTGCACAAAAGGATAACCGAATTATAGTTGCACCTTGCATGAGCCAGACAGCTAACCTTAATGTTGCTCAATTTTAGTGCAACTACTAAAGAAGAACCTGTCAGCTCATGAGAGCAAGTACTTCTTGCTAGCTGTATGATGCAATCTTTGCTTCATTTCAGGCAGAGTGCAGAAAAAGGTCCCATGAATTGAATCATTCGAGTGGATCTGCAGGTTCACCACATCAAGTCGTGGCGGCATTGGGCCCCTCTCTCAGTTATGGTTCACATGACCGGGTATGTTCCTTTTTGGTTGATTTTGACTCTGCATCCAGCTAGTGATCTTGTGCTACTGTTTTGGCACTGCTACTGTCACTGATAAAATGAAGTAATAATACATTTAAAATAGAGCTACTGTCTTAACTACCATTTCATTTCCAATGTAGATAGCTTGCAGAAGACCTATCCGACAGAATCAAGTCCATGTACAATGCATCAATCACATAGCTGCACTGAACTAGTTGAGTCCATCACGCCTACCGTTGAGGTGGCGCGGGCCACCTCTCTAACTGGCGGGCGCCACAATTTTAGTTGAACTGCACAAAAAAAGTGATTGAAATGAGTTGACGCTCCTCCTTCTACTGCCACACTGAGGTGTTAATGGATGTCTACGAATCGGCTTCATGGCAAGATACGGGGACATGAAGAATAACTTGATCTCCCAAAGTCACCTCACACAGGTCAGTATTGTCCTTTATCAACATGATTGTGCTTTTTCATACTATGTTAATGTTGTATTTTTTAATAAAGCTATTCTATCGCAATCTTTTCTCGTTTTGGAAATAAAGTTGCTTTAACTAGTGCCAATATTATAGTAATCATGCTCTTTCTTATCTATGCAAACAGGAATACTCAACTACAGATGTTGTGATGGCCAAAAGCATTCGCCCAGGGTTGTATGACACGGCTAGCCAAGATGGATTTAATCACGAGATTCACTTAATCCAAAGGCTCTAAAGTGCCATGCGTGTGTGCAAGCTGGAAAGATATATTTCAAGACGTTGATTGATGATTCCACTAGATTCCGCTATGTGTATTTGTTAAATACTAAGGATGAGGCTCTATACACACTACTTCAAAATCTAGAAGGCCCTCTTGTGCATATATTGGAAGTGGTAGTGCCACCAGTGATGCGGAATATTTCAGCTGCCAATGTTTGACCTACGTGGCCTTAAAAAGGACTAGTTTCAATGTCTAAGAAAATCCTTGTATCAAATTGCTTACATGAAGCATCAATCAATTTTTATTTATTTATTCACATTCTTACAACGATTGAGTTGTACACTACGATTGGCTCTGAGCTGTGAATCATTGAGATGTGTAGGCATCTTTGTTGTGTTTATTATTATTTGAATCTAATGGGTTGGTTCTGAATCTTGCAAGCTGGGAATCATTGTGATGTGTAGGCATCTTTGTTTTACTTATTATTTGAATCATATTGGTTGGTTCTGAATCTTGCAAGCTGGGAAACACAACATGATGATGCAGAGGACAGCAACCATAACTTGCTGTTCAAACTTGGTAGTATTTTCTGTGTGAAAGTGCGACAAATGAGCTGATCGTTTGCGTCCTCAGAATAATAATTCTAATTGTTGTGCATGTTGATCCTGTGGCACTGATAGAACGAGCCAATGCTTTGGTTGTTTTAAAAATAAATGTTAATTAAAGCTAATAAAATTTATGTAAAGTGACCACTAACACTTGCTATTACAGTACCAATACAAACCCGCTCGTGAACCCGAGGGGGCATGTTCTGCCGGGCGTGCAACGGGCAAGGGAGGTGTAGTAACTATTGTTGCCTGTACACACTCAGTTTACTGTTGGATGCAGTTCCCCAAGAGCTGAAAAACGAACTGCTGCCGCCGCCTACCCACTCGTTCACCATTGATTGCAGTTCCCCAAGGTTGAAAAAATGAACTGCTGCTACGGCGGTGCCGCCCCCTAGTACCCCAGTACACACCGATCGTCTTCATCCCCCTGCCCCCAATCCCCACAAACGGGAATTGCCACATCCACTCTGCGTGAGAAGAGACTCCAATGGCGATCCGAGGGGTGAGCCTGCTGGATATGGGCTTCAGCAAGGAGTTCACCTTTGAGTTCGCCGTTCGTCTCCCTTGCCAAGTTCAAGCAGTACCCACAGGAGGAGAAAGCACAATGTCGCGGGACTAGGCCTTGTGCCCATCCATTCGTCTCCTGACAGGGACCAGCAGATCGCCATCACCCAGGTATGCGTGCGGGACGAGGTTCTTGTCTACCACTGCTGTAGGGCCACCAGAGGTTCGGGAGCATCTGGTGCAACAAGTTTGTTGACATCCAGAAGCAATACAAGATCATCGGCAACGGGCAGGAGAAGGACTCCATGGTTGACCTTGCCGCGACCATCATCGACCCCTGCTACGCCAACATGAAAGAAGACGTCAATACCAAGAACCTGAACTCGTGGGAGGTACCTCTGAATCTAGCCTACATAACCTACGCGGCCAAGGACGCATACGCATGCTACGACATGTACAGGCGGATCTTGGACATGAGGGCGTGTCTGCTTCCCATAACTGACGAGTACATGGACAGCCGCAACGTTATGATCAAGCATGCCAAGAAGGTCTAGATGATGTACTTTATCTGTTTAAGCACCTTTATCATCTGAGTGTTTCATGCATTAGCCTATGCGTCATAATTATCTGTTTTATCCGAAATATGTCATCTAAGAACCCATTAACCTGTTTTCTTTTTTTAGTGGCTATTTGCTTATGTATGTAACTAGTTCACTGGGCTGCCGTGCTTTGAATCTCCTTCCTCCCAACATATTCCCCTTCTCAGGTGGACCCAGTAGGTCTCGTACACAGACATCTGGGACCAACCACCTATCCATTTGTATTTCTTTATTTTGTTCAATCTTTCGTCCTCTTCCTACAGCGGCTGGCGGCGCTGCCACGCACGCCTCGGTGAACCATCCTAGCCTATGGCACTGGCCAGGCCATCCCTCTACTCCCACACATTCTCGGGTGGCGGCAGCTGCACCGGCTCACCCTGCACCCCAATAAGTCAACCCTCGTACTCCCCTCCGCCTGCGTCTTCCCCAACTTCGGTTCGTTCGGTCCGAGCTCTCGATGTCGTCCTCCACCTTGGTGCTCTCGTCGTGGTGCCACCGTCTGTCATTCCCAACATGGTCAACAAAACGAGAGGAATCGGGAGACGACTGTTCGTCGAGAGGCTGACAGTCCCGGGTCCACCAGGTCCATTGCCTAGGTTTTGTTGTTTAACATGCGTAGCCCACGACATGCAGACACAGTTAATCCAGCTGGTTTCAACTTTTTTTGGGGTCCAGCAGGTATCAAGCAGCCTCTGGGCCTCCCAGCCTAGCTTGTCTATAACATCATCAGCCCAAGTTATGTTTGTTTTTTCAAGACGACGCACAGCTCAGTTCTATTTTTCTAAAAGAATGCAAAACTGAACCTATGTTTTTCCTTCCTTTATATTTATATATATATTTATATCTTATTTTATTACATAAATATAATAGAAACAACATAAGGTTTTGTTAAACCTGTCATTCATCCAACCATTGTATAGACCTTCCCACTTCCTTTATTTTTTGTTTTTATTAATCCAATATCTGAATTTTCTCCCACTTTCTTTTTCGATGTAATCTGAGTTTTCTCCCAGTACTTTTCCCTAGAACCAACTCAACTGTCCCACGTCTAGCCTAAAAAATAATAATACCCCACATACTATTAACACATCAAATTAAAATGATATTTTATTTCATAAATCGAAAGTTCTTACAAAATAATAATAATAACTGTTTATATATAACTTGGCAAGTTAACTCCTGGTGATTGCGTACATAAGCTTGCAAAAAGATTTTACTGACCAATGCAATAATAGACGTGCAATCATGTGTTTATGTTTTTATCACATTTCTCCGTCCAGCCCAACATGATATTTTCACCCAGCCCAGCAAGTCCGTGGATTTCGAGAAAAATGCAAGTGGTCTTTAAATTCTAACATAATATATAAACGGGCTGCATAGACGCTACATCATTGTTTCACCCAGCCCACCAACTAGACTAAAAAAACCAAATGGACTGACTGACATGTGGGCCAGTAGGTCGAAGCCTAAGCACTTTCGCAAAAAATAAAAATACAAAGGTCGAAGCCTAAGCAAGGCGTTGGATTTACATCCAACGGCCGTCATTCTTCTTCAATCTCTCATCTTCTTCCCCCAGTGCTGCCGGGACCGCCTGCTCCAGCCTGCGGCATCCAGCGGCGCTGTTTTGCGCGCCTCACAGCGAAATGCTACCCCACTGATGGCCAGGCCATCCCTCCACTCCTCCGCACCTCCTGTTATTCTCTACCGAGTGTAGGCCCACCCCGCACCCGAACAAGTCAAGTTTCGCACTCCTCTCCGTCTGCGACTCCACTGCCTTGTCTTCCCCATCTCCGGGGCGTTCCAGTCTTGGGCCTCGCCGTCGTCCACCAGCCTTGGTGCGCTCTGCACGGTGTGGTCAACGTGGTCAACAAACGAGACTCATCGAAAGATGACTGAACGTGGAGAGGCTGATAGTGGGGATGCACCACGCCCATGGACGCATGCATGCAACTGCATCCTTTTTACTCTGAAAATAATGTTTTCTCCCCCTGAGAGCTATGACCCACCAGCTACATCTTCGCACGCAAGGAAGTGCGTCCTTATTACAGGCAAAAAAATGATTCTTCCCCCTGACAGCTGGGACCCACCAGCCATATCTTCGCACACAAGGAAGTGCGTCCTTATCCTCCCTGACAGCTGGGACCCACCCGGTCGAAGCGTACATAGCGTTGTCTATGTACATACCGGTCGATCGGTCTGTCTGCCATGACGAACCATGGCCAGGTAAGGATCGGTAGCAGTTCAGGCAGTGCAGTCAAAACCGTGTACACATACGTACAGCCAGATGCCCAAAAATACGGCCACGTATGTACATACGGTTGGGGTCTCGAACGCTTACTCGTGCATAAGTACGGCCAGGGCTTGTGTACATGAAGAGGCAACGGATGGCAGCAACGGTGTCCTATTCGTCGAAACCCAACCGGCTGGGTCGGAACAGAGAAACTACGTCATGTTCATTGGGAGGCAACGGAATGTGTCGTGTTCATCGGGAGGCAACGAGATACGTCATGTTCATCGGGAGCCAACGGCTTGGACGGAACAGCCGAAACAAGGTCTGGCATACCGCAGAACGGAGGAAACGGGCCTTCTGTTCGATCGCGTACGGTTGAAACGGGGTCTTGTTCATCAGGAAGGGTCTGGCATATCGCAAAACGGAGGAAACGGACTTTTGTTCGAGTGCCTATGGTCGAAACGGGGTCCTGTTGATCGGGAGGGGTGTGGCGTATCGTAAAACGGAGGAAACAGACTTCTGTTGGAGCACCTACGGTCGAAACAAGGTCCTGTTCATCCATCGTCTACTGCCTTGCTCCAGCCTCCATGGGCTACTATTCACCCACCGTCGACCTCCTCCAGCCTCCACTAGCCACTATTCATCCACGGGCTACTGTTCATCTAGCCTCCACCGGCTACTGTTCATAGAGCATCCACGGGGTCCTATTCATCCACCCCCAACCGGATGGGGTGGGCGGCCTCCTCGGGGTCCTGTTCATCCAGCGGCAACGGCCTACTACCACGGGGTCCTATTCATCCAACCCCCACCAGGAACTGTTCATCGACGGCCAACCAACCGGCTCGACTCCCCACGTCTCGACTCGTTCTACGTACCGCACACACGATAGCAATGGACAATATTCATCAAGAGGCAACCCAACAACGGCTGGCTACGTCTCGCACGGGTGCTCGATCGGCTTCAGTAAGGAGTAGCAGTGATCGATCGCTCGGTTCAGTTAGCAGAAGCAGTGAAGGAATCACTTGGGTTCATTCAGCAGCGAATGAATTGCTCAGGTTCAGTTAACAGCCAAGAGATCGATCGCTCGGGTTCAGTAACGTGCGATTGCTCGGGTTCAGTTAGCCAACGCCTCACACACACGTGCGTACACGAGAGAAACGCGCAAACCATAGTGCATCGCTCGGCCCCAACCACCACCGTAACCGGGAACTCCCCAATATTTTCCTCGCCCTCGATTATACCATGATTTTTTATGTCATGGACGGCCCAAAGAATGTCATGTAGCTGCGTCTCCGGCCCGCCCAGGACAAAAAGCCCATTTTCTGTCATGATTTTTTGTCATAGAAGTAGGAGCCCACCACATCTATGATGATACCGGCTTTTGTCACAATTATCGTCATAGAAGTGTCATAAGCATGACAGAAAAAAATTTCATTCAGCCCAAAATGTCACGGATGTGTCTTTTTTTTGTAGTGATTGCATATACTCTTGATGATCTTAAGGGCATTAGTCCCACTCCCTGTCAGCACAAGATTAATATGGAACCTGATGCTAAATCCGTTGTTGATCACCAACGATGATTGAATCCTAGGATGAAAGAAGTGGTAAGAACTGAAATGCTAAAGCTTCTGGAAGCAGGTATAATCTATCCCATAGCTGATAGTAGATGGGTAAGTCATGTTCATTGTGTCCCTAAGAAAGGAGGTAATACTGTTGTTCCTAATGATAAAAATGAACTCATTCCACAAAGAATAGTGACTGGCTATAGAATGGTAATTGATTTTAGAAAATTAAACAAAGCTACTATAAAAGAACATTACCCTTTGCCTTTCATTGATCAAATGTTGGAAAGATTGTCAAAGCACACACACTTTTGCTTTCTTGACAGATATTCTGGTTTCTCTCAAATACCAGTATCACAACCTGATTAAGAGAAAACCACCTTTACTTGTCCTTTTGGAACTTATGCTTATATATAGACATATGCCTTTTGGTTTGTGTAATGCACCTGCTACCTTTCAAAGATGTATGACTGCTATATTCTTTGATTTTTCTGAAAAGATTGTTGAGGCTTTCATGGATGATTTCTCCGTTTACGGAACTTCTTTTGATGATTGCTTAAGCAACCTTGATCGAGTTTTGCAGAGATGTGAACAAACTAATCTTGTCTTGAATTAGGAGAAGTGCCACTTTATGGTGAACGAAAGCTTTGCCTTGGGGCATAAAATTCCTGAGTGAGGTATTGAGGTGGATAAAGCTAAAGTTGACGCAATTGAGAAAATGCCATGTCCTAAAGACATTAAAGGTATTCGTAGTTTCCTTGGTCATACTGGTTTCTATATGAGGTTTATTGAAGACTTCTCTAAAATTTCTATGCCTCTTACTAATCTCTTGCAAAAGGATGTTCCATTTGTTTTTTATGATGATTGTGTAGAAGCCTTTGAAACACATAAGAAAGCCTTAACTTCTACACCTATTGTTCAACCACCTGATTGGAACTTCCCTTTCGAAATTATGTGTGATGCTAGTGATTATGGTGTTGGTGTTGTTCTAGGACAAAGAGTTGATAAGTAATTAAATGTTTTCCATTATGCTAGTAAAACTCTAGATAGTTCCCAAAGAAATTATGTTACTACTGAAAAAGAATTTTTAGCAGTTGTGTTTGCTTGTGATAAATTCAGATCTTACATCATTGATTCTAAAGTAATTGTTCACACCGATGATGTTGGTATTAAATACCTTATGGAAAACAAAGATGCTAAACCTAGACTTATTAGGTGGGTTCTTTTTCTACAAGAATTTGACTTGCATATTAATGATAGGAAGGGAGCTGAGAACCCCGTAGCTGATAACTTGTCTAGGTTAGAAAATATTCTTGATGACCCACTGCCTATTGATGATAGCTTTCCAAATGAACAACTTGCTGTCATAAATGCTTCTCGTAATACTCCTTGGTATGCTGACTATGCTAATTATATTGTTGCTAAATTTATACCACCTAGTTTCACATACCAACAATAGAAAAAATTGTTCTTTGACTTAAGACATTACTTTTGGGATGACCCACATCTTTATAAAGAAGGAGTAGATGGTATTATTAGAAGTTGTATACTTTAGTATGAACAGGAACAAATCCTATGAAAATGTCACTTCGAAGCCTATGGAGGGCATCACACAAGGTATTACAATCTGGTTTTTATTGGCCTACTCTTTTCAAGGATGCTCGTAAGTTTGTTCTATCTTGTGATGAATGCCAATGAATTGGTAATATTGGTAAGCGTCAGGAAATGCCTATGAATTATTCACTTGTTATTGAACCATTTGATGTTTGGGGCTTTGACTTGATGGAACCTTTTCCTTCCTCTAATGGGTATACACACATTTTGGTTGCTGTTGATTATGTCACTAAGTGGGTAGAAGCTATTCCAACTAGTAGTGCTGATCATAACACCTCCATTAAAATGCTTAAAGAAATTATCTTCCCGAGGTTTGGAGTCCCTACATATTTAATGACTGATGGTGGTTCACATTTTATTCATGGTGCTTTCCGTAAATTGCTTGCTAAATATGATTTCAACCATAGAATTGCATCCCCCTGTCATCGCCAATCTAGTAGTCAAGTTGAGTTGAGTAATAGAGAAATAAAATTAATATTACAAAAAACGGTCAATAGGTCTCGAAAGAATTGGTCTAAGAAACTTGATGATGCACTTTGGGCCTATAGAACAGCTTATAAGAATCCTATGGGTATGTCTCCATATGAAATGGTTTATGGAAAAGCTTGTCATTTGCCTCTTGAGTTAGAACATAAAGCATATTGGGCAATTAAAGAACTCAATTATGATTTCAAACTTGCCGGTGATTAGAGGTTGTTTGATATTAGCTCTCTGGATGAATGGAGAACCCAGGCATATGAAAATGCCAAATTGTTTAAAGAGAAAGTAAAAATATGGCATGATAAAAGAATCCAAAGACGGGAGTTCAAAGTAGGTGAACATGTTCTATTATACAATTCTCCTTTTAGATTTTTTGCAGGAAAACTTCTTTCCAAATGGGAACGACCATATATCATCGAAGAAGTTTACTGCTCTGGAGCTATTAAGATCAATAATGCCGAAGGCACTAATCCGAGGGTGGCCAATGGACAAAGAATTAAGCAATATATTTCAGGTACACCTATTAATGTTGAAACTAACATTATCCAAACCATGACACCAGAGGAACACATAAAAGAAACCTTCCAGAACACTCCAGAACCCTGAAAAGGAAGAGGTACGTGATACGGTAAGTAAACGGACTCCAAAAATTCCGCAAAAATATTTTCTGTCAGTTTTGAAATATTAGAAAAAAATAAGAAACAACCAGGAAGGCAACCCAGGTGCCCACTAGGCACCAGGGCGCGCCTAGCCCACCTGGCGCCCCCTAGTGGGTAGTGGGCCCCTCTGGCACCTTCCTGACTTCGTTTTCCTGTGGTATACTTGTTTCCCAAGATAAAAATTCTATATATAGACCCCCGAACGATTTGACCACCACATCATGGAGAAATCCTCTGTTCTTGTTTCGTGTTGTTTTCTGTCAGATCTATCAAGCCAAGCATCATGTCTTCTCCCTCCTCCAACAACGTAGAAGAAGATGCTTGGCTGCTGAAGATGGAGCATAGGAAAGAGGAACCAAAAGAAGCCCCCACGGATGACAAGCCTCCCACCTCATCGCCATCATCATCACCAAAGAAGGAGACTTGAGTACACGGGTATGGGCACTCCCCTTGGCTTTCGCCAAGCTTGGGGGAGATGCCCCAGTATCGTATCACCATCAGTTTTATTACCTTCACCAGTTTTTAGTTCGATCCTTAGTTATTTCATGATTTAGTTGAATAAAAGTTTAGTATGATCTATTTTCGAGTGTTAGTTTCGTGATCTATCACTGTATGAAATCGAGTTGAGAGTTATATAATAAAGTTTAGTTTGAGTTTTTACTTCTTTACTTTCTTGTTTCAATCAAAATAAAGAAAATAATGAAAAAGATCATATGCTAATCTTATGGAAAGTAATGACATCACTTAAGGAAAAGTATGAGTGGTAAAATTTATTGAAAGTTGACAAACATAGCATTGGTCAATGGTGCAATTCATGAAAGAATTAATAAGGGAAGAGAAGATTCACATGCAAATATACTATCTTGGACATCTTTTATGATTGTGAGCCCCGATTAAATATTTTATGGGAAATTGTTTGACGTCGGACAAGGAAGACAACGTAATGATTTATGTTTGTTCACATTCACATAGAAGTTATATTGTCATAGATCCTCCAACATGTGGTGCTTGCTCAATATCTTTGCTAGCCAAAAATCCGCACTAAGTAGAGATACTACTTGTGCATCCAAAACCCTTAAACCCAAATTCATATTTTGAGAGTCCACCATACCTACCTATGGATTGAGTTAGATCCTTTGAGTAAGTTGTCATCGGTGCATAAGGCAATAAAAATTGCTTCTAAATATGTTTGATATTTTAATGTAAGGGAAAATAAGCGTTGTACGAACTAGTGATGGCAACATAATAAAAGCGACAGACTTCATAATAAAGGTTGCTATCATAAGGGGCAATATAACATGATGTTCTTTTGCATTAATGGATTGTGCATACAAAAACCAAAAAGCGCATGACAACCTCTGCTTCCCTCTGCGAAGGGCCTATCTTTTACTTTTATGTATTTACTTTTTATGCAAGAGTCAAAGTATTCTCCTTTGTTCCTTTTATTTTCTCTATTTTGCAAGCATCATGTAGTGGGGATAGATCTAGGCACATATGTCCAGTTGGATATGAGTGATCATGAGTTATTATTGTTGACATCACCCTTGAGGTGAATAAGTTCGGAGGCGAAACTATAAGCCCCTATCTTTCTATGTGTCCGGTTGAAACTTTTTGCTCCATATATATGATGTGAGTGTTAGCAATCATAGAAGACTAAATGATGGTTGAGTATGTGGACTTGCCAAAAGGCTTCGAAATGAGACCCTTCTTGAAAATATGATGAATTGTAATTGCACAGTTGACTGAGAACATAGTTTGTTAGTTTTCAAGAAAGTTTATGCTTTATACTTCAATGTTGTGATGAATTGTTACTTGCTCATGAGAAGTTTTATGATAAAGTTTATTACTGTTATAATAATAGGCATGATGCTACTATGTCCATATTTTGTTTTTATAGACACCTCTCTCTCTAAGCATGTGGATATGATTTTCGATATCGGCTTTCGCTTCAGGATAAGCGAGGTCTAAGCTTGGGGGAGTTGATACGTCCATTTTGCATCATGTTTTCCTACTGTTATTTATAGTGTTTTTATGCATTATAACACTTTGTGGAGTAATTCTAATGACTTTTCTCTCATAATATGAAAGGTTTATACAAAGAGGGAGAATACCGGCAGCTAGAATTCTGGACCTGAAAAAGCTATGTCAGAGATACATATTCTACACATCTCCAAATGAGCTGAAATATTATGGAGATTTATTTTGGAATATATAAAAAATACTGGAGAAAAGAGATACTGGAGGAGGCCACCTAGGTGCCCACTAGGCACCAGGGCACGCCAACCCTTCCAGGCGCGCCCTGGTCGGTAGTGGGGGCCCTGGCCCACCTCCGGTGCCCATCTTCTGGTACATAAGGTCTTTTGACCTAGAAAAAATAAAGAGAGGACTTTTGGGATGGAGCGCCGCCGTCTCGAGGTGGAACTTGGGCAGGAGCACTTTTCCTCTCCGGCGGAACGATTCCGCGGGGGATACTATCTTCCCGGAGGGGGAAATCGAAGCCATCATCATCACCAAAAACCCTCTCATCGTGGGAGGGCCAATCTCCATCTACATCTTCAGCGACACCATCTCATCTCAAAACCATATTTCATCTCTTGTGTTCAATCTTTGTATCAAAACCTCAGATTGTGACCTGTGGGTGACTACTAGTGTGATGTCGCTTGAACTATGTCGATATTTCCGCAAAGAGGAAGGGATGATGCAGCATAGCTACGGTAGGTATTTCCCTCAGTTATGAAACCAAGGTATCAATCCAGTAGGAGAACCAAGCAACATTATGTAAACGGTAGCTGCGCACAAAGAACAAATACTTGCAACCCGACGCGTATGAGGGGTTGTGAATCCCTCTTTCGGGTAACGGCGCCAGAAATTGTCAAGTTGATGCGATGAAATTTGTGATAGATTGGATAAAAAGATCTCGAATAAACGCGAAATGAAGGATGCAAATAAAAAGTGCAGTAAAGTATTTTTTGGTTTTTAGAATAATAGGTCTGAAAATAAATGCAAATAAAAATAGATCTCAAAGGAAAATAATAGATCAGAAAGTAAATATGATAGAGAATAGACCCGGGGGCCGTAGATTTCACTAGTGGCTTCTCTCAAGAAATAGCACACGATGGGTAAACAAATTACTATTGGGAAATTGATAGAAAATCGAATAGTTATGACGATATCCAAGAAATGATCAATATATGGGCATCACGTCCAAGATTAGTAGACCGACTCCTGCCTGCATCTACTATTATTACTCCACACATCGACCGCTATCCAGCATGCATCTTGTGTATTAAGTTCATAGAGAAACGGAGTAATGCAATAAGAACGATGACATGATGTAAACGAGATCTATTCATGTAGTAATAGCCCCCATCTTGTTATCCTTTATAGCAATGATACATGCGTGTCTTACTGCCCCTTGTGTCACTGGGAAAGAACACCGCACGATCGAACCCATCACAAAGCACCTCTTCCCATGGCAAGAAAAATCGATCTAGTCGGCCTAACTAAACCAAAGATTCAAAGAAGAAATACGAGGCTATAAATAATCATGCATATAAGAGATCAAAGAAAACTCAAATAATATTCATGGATATAGATGAGATCATAAACTCAAAGTTCATCGGAGCCCAACAAACACACCGCAAAAAGAGTTACATCAAATAGATCTCCAAGAGACCATTGTATTGAGAATCAAAAGAGAGAGAGAGGAAGCCATTTAGCTACGGCCTACGGACCCGTAGGTCTATGTTGAACTACTCACGCATCATCAGAGAGGCACCAATGAGGATGATGAACCCCTCCGTGATGGTGCCTAGATTGGATCTCGTGGTTCTGGAACTTGCGGCGACTGGAATTGTGTTTCATCGACTCCCCTAGGGTTTCTGGAATATTTGGGGATTTACAGGGCGAACAGGCAGTGCGGGAGGCCACTGAGGGGGGCACAACCCCCCAGGGCACGCCTAGGCCTCCTGGCGCTCCCTGGTGGGTTGTGCCCACCTCGGGCCTCCCCTCTAGTACTTCTTCGACCCTGGTGGTCTTCTGGTCCAAAAAAAATTCTCCTAAAAGCCTCGCTGTGTTTGGACTCCATTTGGTATTGATTTTCTGCGATGTAAAAATCAAGCAAAAAATAGCAACTGGCACTGGGTACTATGTCAATAGGTTAGTCCCAAAAAATGATATAAAGTTGCTATAAAATGATTGTAAAACATCCCAGAATGATAATATAACAGCTTGGAACAATCAAAAGTTATATATATGTGTTGGAGATGTATCAGCATCCCCAAGCTTAATTTCTTCTCGTCCTCGAGTAGGTAAATGATAAAAACAGAATTTTTGATGTGGAATGCTGCCTAACATATTCATCACATATTCTTTTCTTTTGTAGCATGGACATTTGGACTTTTATATGGTTCAAAGCAATAGTCTAGTTTTGACATGAAGATTTCAATACTCAAGCATATCAGCAGGCAACCATGTCTTTCAAAATATCAACACTAAAGAAAGTTATCCCTAGCCCATCATGCTCAATCATTGATCCATTCATGAAACACACTCGCATATTAGCTACATCCAATGCTCAAGTATGATCATAGTGCTCCCTAGTTGGTGTTTTATAAGAGAAGATGGAGACTCAAATAGAAATAAAAATTGCATAAAGTAAATAGAAATGCCCTTCGTAGAGGGAAGTAGTGATTTGTAGAGGTGCACGAGCTCAAAGCTTAAATTGAGAGATAATTTTTTTTGAGTGGCATACTTTTCCCGTCAACGAAAACGACTAAGTAATTCCCAACACTTTCCATGCTAGATATATCATAGGCGGTTCCCAAACAGAAAATAAAGTTTATTCCTTTTTCCACCATTCTTTCACAATCCATGGCTAGCCGTATCCACGGGTGCCTTCCATACCAACACTTTCCAAGGAATTTATTATTTGACAACATAAAGTAAATTTCTTTTTTCATTTCGGGACTGGGCATCCCTATTACCGCCGTACTCTCATGCAATGACAAGTGAATAAACACTCATCTTGAGAATAACACATCTAGCATGGAAAATATTGGCCACCCCTTGCCGCTTCATGAGCGGTACAAGCACACAAAAACGAAATTTATTTTGAAAATTAGAGATGGCACATACAAATTTGCTTAGAACGGCCACTACTGCAGGATGCTGCTAACGCGACACTACGATCAGAGACCCTTTGACGAAACTGTGTGCGATGCATTCATCGCAAACGGTGATGTAAAAAACCCGTCAAAAAAGGTGCAAAACATTTGCGATGATGGATGCATCAAACATGGTTCCGATTTTAGTTGCATGTGCGATGAGGGGCATACGGTTCAGTTAAATGAACTGTTTGCGATGAGACAAAACAAAAGAAACGGGCAGCCAGATGAAGGCGTGTATGATATACGGCATATAGTTCACTCGGATTAACTATTTGTGATGAGGAGGAACAACAGAAACAGACAGCTAGATAAAGGTGTGTGTGATTAAGGGCATACGCTTCAGAAGGATTAACTGTTTGCGATTAGGCAACAGAACAGAAATGGTCAGCCAGATCAAAGTGTCTGCGATTGATGGCATACACTTCACATGGATGAACTGTTTGCGATTAGCCACAACAAACAGAAACAGTTAGACAGATCAACGTGTGTGCGCTAGACGGGCACACATTCTAATTAAAAGAAGTGTGCGCGATGGTAATAACGAGAGCGCACGGTTGTTGGAACAAGACGTGTGCTGACATTGCCTATTGCGGTGCACCCTATGGTGCGAAACAGGGGCTCGGGTGCCATTAATGGAGATGTTGGGAGGGAGGTGCGCAGCGGATAGAGGCCAAAAGGCTCTCCTCCCGATGAGCACGCGCAGGGGTCTTATCGCACACGTCTCGTACTCAAATAGCTACCCCACACGGCACCTCCTAGCCAATAAAAAAAGGGGACGCGTGGCGGCACGTAATTGGTACGTAGAACGCCCACGGTTTCAATAATACTTGTGTTTCCGATTTATAACGTGACAACACTTGTTCCAAAATGACTTTGTTGACTGTTAATGTGTGCGCCTTCCCAAATCGGACAGAAAAATTACCACAGCATGTTGGTGCCATGTCATGACACCATGCCAAGTTTCATCATTTTCAGGCGTGTTTTGGATTTACAGGAATTAAAAAACCAAGTTTCTCAATATTTCCAGCCGAGCCACGATGCCCAGATGTTTGAATTTCATTCCCATTTCTTGCATGGGACCTAGAAATTCACCCAAGCACACACATGTGATTTTTCAACCAACTTTGGTGCACTGGAGCATGTGCTTGTAGTTCAAATTTGAATTATGCACATTAAATGCCCAGAAATTCAATTAATGTATAAAAAGGTCAAACGAACCAGGAATAATTCCAAAATTTAGCACGATACTTCTATTTGGTCTAACCAACCTGTGTAAAAAAATTAAGGCGGGAGAAGGCAATGTATGTCGTTTCGCACACGGAGGTGACACGTTCCATCTCGGAACCACGAGCCTTCTTGAGAGAAGCTCCGGTTTGCAAGAAGCTTATACCAAAGCTTGTCCCAATTCGGCCAAAAAATTTACCACAGCATGTTGGTGCCATGTCATGACACCATACCAAGTTTCATTATTTTCAGGCGTGTTTTGGATTTACATGAATTAAAAAACCAAGTTTCTCAATCTTTCCGGCCGAGCCACGACGCCCAGATGTTTGAATTTCATTCCCATTTCTTGCATGGGACCTAGAAATTCACCCAAGGACACACATGTGATTTTTGAACCAACTTTGGTGCACTGGAGCATGTGCTTGTTGTTCAAATTTGAATTATGCACATTAAATGCCCAGAAATCCAATTAATGTATAAAAAAGGCCAAACGAACCCGGAATAATTCCAGAATTTAGCACGATACTTCTATTTGGTCTAATCTACCTGTGTAAAAAAATTAAGGCGGGAGAAGGCATTGTATGTATGTCATTTCGCACACGGAGGTGACACGTTCCCTCTCGGAACCACGATCCTTCTTGAGAGAAGCTCCGGTTTGCACGAAGCTTGTCCCAATTCGGCCAAAAAAATTACCACAGCATGTTGGTGCCTTGTCATGACACCATGCCAAGTTTCATGATTTTCAGGCGTGTTTTGCATTTACATGAATTAAAAAACCAAGTTCCTCAATTTTTTCGGCCGAGCCACGACGCCCAAATGTTTGAATTTCATTCCCATTTCTTGCATGGGACCTAGAAATTCACCAAAGGATACACATGTGATTTTTGAACCAACTTTGGTGCACTGGAGCATGTGCTTGTAGTTCAAATTGGAATTATGCACATTAAATGCCCAGAAATCCAATTAATGTATAAAAAAGGCCAAACGAACCCAGAATAATTCCAAAATTTAGCACGATACTTCTATTTGGTCTCATCTGCCTGTGTAAAAAAAATTAAGGCAGGATAAGGCATTGTACGTATGTCATTTCGCACAAGGAGGTGACCCGTTCCCTCTCGGAACCACCATCCTTCTTGAGAGAAGCTCTGGTTTGCATGAAGCTTGTACCAAAGCTTATCCCAATTCGGCCAAAAAATTTACCACAGCATGTTGGTGCCTTGTCATGACACCATGCCAAGTTTCATGATTTTGAGGCGTGTTTTGCATTTACATGAATTAAAAAACCAAGTTCCTCAATCTTTCCGGCCGAGCCACGACGCCCAAATGTTTGAATTTCATTCCCATTTCTTGATTGGGACCTAGAAATTCACCCAAGGACACACATGTGATTTTTGAACCAACTTTGGTGCACTGGAGCATGTGCTTGTAGTTCAAATTTGAATTATGCACATTAAATGCCCAGAAATTCAATTAATGTATAAAAAAGGCCAAACAAACCAGGAATAATTCCAAAATTTAGCATGATACTTCTATTTGGTCTAATCTGCCTGTGTAAAAAAATTAAGGCGGGAGAAGGCAGTGTACGTATGTCGTTTCGCACACGGAGGTGACATGTTCCCTCTCAGAACCACGATCCTTCTTGAGAGAAGCTCCGGTTTGTAAGAAGCTTGTACCAAAGCTTGTCCCAATTCGGCCAAAAAAATTACCACAGCATGTTGGTGCCATGTCATGACACCATGCCAAGTTTCATAATTTTCAGGCGTGTTTTGTATTTACATGAATTAAAAAACAAAGTTTGTCAATCTTTCCAGCCAAGCCACGACGCCCAGATGTTTGAATTTCATTCCCATTTCTTACATGGGACCTTGAAATTCACCCAAGGACACACATGTGATTTTTCAACCAACTTTGGTGCACTGGAGCATGTGCTTGTAGTTCAAATTTGAATTATGCACATTAAATGCCCAGAAATTCAATTAATGTATAAAAAGGCCAAACGAACCCGGAATAATTCGAAAGTTTAGCACGATACATCTATTTGGTCTAACCTACCCGTGTAAAAAAACTAAGGCGGGAGAAGGCAGTGTATGTCGTTTCGCACATGGAGGTGACACGTTCCCTCTCGGAAGCACGGGCCTTCTTGAGAGAAGCTCCGGTTTGCAAGAAGCTTATACCAAAGCTTGTCCCAATTCGGCCAAAAATTTTACTACAGCATGTTGGTGCCATGTCATGACACCATACCAAGTTTCATGATTTTCAGGCATGTTTTGGATTTACAGGAATTAAAAACCCAAGTTTCTCAATCTTTCCGGCAGAGCCACGACGCCCAGATGTTTGAATTTCATTCCCATTTCTTGCATGGGACCTAGAAATTCACCCAAGGACGCACATGTGATTTTTCAACCAACTTTGGTGCATTGGAGCATGTGCTTGTAGTTCAAATTTGAATTATGCACATTAAATGCCCAGAAATTCAACTAATGTATAAAAAAGGCCAAACGAACACAGAATAATTCCAAAATTTAGCACGATACTTCTATTTGGTCTAATCTGCCTGTGTAAAAAAATTAAGGCGGGAGAAGGCATTGTACGTATGTCATTTCGCACACGGAGGTGACACGTTCCCTCTCGGAACCACGTTCCTTTTTGAGAGAAGCTCCGGTTTGCAAGAAGCTTGTACCAAAGCTTGTCCCAATTCGGCCAAACATTTTACCACATCATGGTGGTGCCTTGTCATGACACCATGCCAAGTTTCATGATTTTCAGGCGTGTTTTGCATTTACATGAATTAAAAAACCAAGTTCCTCAATCTTTTCGGCCGAGCCACGATGCCCAAATGTTTGAATTTCATTCCCATTTCTTGCATGGGACCTAAAAATTCACCCAAGGACACACATGTGATTTTTGAACCAACTTTGGTGCACTGGAGCATGTGCTTGTAGTTCAAATTAGAATTAGGCACATTAAATGCCCAGAAATCCAATTAATATATAAAAAAGGCCAAACAAACCTGGAATAATTCCAAAATTTAGCACGATACTTATATTTGATCTAATCTACCTGTGTAAAAAAATTAAGGCGGGACAAGGCATTGTACGTATGTCATTTCACACACGGAGGTGACACGTTCCCTCTCGGAACCACGATCCTTCTTGAGAGAAGATTCGGTTTGGATGAAGCTTGTACCAAAGCTTGTCCCAATTCGGCCAAAAAATTTACCACAGCATGTTGGTGCCTTGTCATGACACCATGCCAAGTTTCATGATTTTCAGGCTTGTTTTGCAATTACATGAATTAAAAAACCAAGTTCCTCAATCTTTTCGCCCGAGCCACGACGCCCAAATGTTTGAATTTCATTCCCATTTCTTTCATGGGAGCTAGAAATTCACCCAAGGATACACATGTGATTTTTGAACCAACTTTGGTGCACTGGAGCATGTGCTTGTAGTTCAAATTTGAATTATGCACATTAAATGCCCAGAAATTCAATTAATGTATAAAAAAGGCCAAACAAACCTGGAATAATTCCAAAATTTAGCACGATACTTCTATTTGGTCTAATCTGCCTGTGTAAAAAAATTAAGACGGGAGAAGGCAGTGTACGTATGTTGTTTCGCACACGGTGGTGAAACGTTCCCTCTCGGAACCATGATCCTTCTTGAGAGAAGCTCCGGTTTGCAAGAAGCTTGTACCAAAGCTTGTCCCAATTCGGCCACAAATTTTACCACAGCATGTTGGTGCCATGTCATGACACCATGCCAAGTTTCATGATTTTTAGGCATGTTTTGGATTTACATGAATTAAAAAACCAAGTTTCTCAATCATTCCGGCCGAGCCATGACGCCCAGATGTTTGAATTTCATTCCCATTTCTTGCATGGGACCTAGAAATTCACCCAAGGACACACATGTGATTTTTGAACCAACTTTGGTGCACTGGAGCATGTGCTTGTAGTTCAAATTTGAATTATGCACATTAAATGCCCAGAAATTCAATTAATGTATAAAAATGCCAAACGAACCCGGAATAATTCCAAAATTTAGCATGATACTTCTATTTGGTCTAACCTACCTGTGTAAAAAAATTAAGGCGGGAGAAGGCAGTGTATGTCGTTTCGCACACGGAGGTGACACGTTGCCTCTCGGAAGCACGAGCCTTCTTGAGAGAAGCTTCGGTTTGCAAGAAGCTTATACCAAAGCTTGTCCCAATTCGGCCAAAATTTTTACCACAACATGTTGGTGCCATGTCATGACACCATGCCAAGTTTCATGATTTTCAGGCGTGTTTTGGATTTACATGAATTAAAAAACCAAGTTTCTCAATCTTTCCGGCTGAGCCATGATGCCCAGATGTTTGAATTTCATTCCCGTTTCTTGCATGGGACCTAGAAATTCACCCAAGGACACACATGTGATTTTTCAACCAACTTTGGTGCACTGGAGCATGTGCTTGTAGTTCAAATTTGAATTATGCACATTAAATGCCCAGAAATTCAATTAATGTATAAAAAAGGCCAAACGAACCCGGAATAATTCCAAAATTTAGCATGATACTTCTATTTGGTCTAATCTGCCTGTGTAAAAAAATTAAGGCGGGAGAAGGCATTGTACGTATGTCATTTCGCACACGGAGGTGACACGTTCCCTCTCGGAACCACGATCCTTCTTGAGAGATCTCCGGTTTGCAAGTAGCTTGTACCAAAGCTTGTCCCAATTCGGCCAAAAAATTTACCACAACATGTTGGTGCCATGTCATGACACCATGCCAAGTTTCATGATATTCAGGCGAGTTTTGCATTTACATGAATTAAAAAACCAAGTTTCTCAATCTTTCCGGCCAAGCCACGATGCCCAAATGTTTGAATTTCATTCCAATTTCTTGCATGGGACCTAGAAATTCACCCAAGGACACACACGTGATTTTTGAACCAACTTTGATGCACTGGAGCATGTGCTTGTAGTTCAAATTTGAATTATGCACATTAAATGCCCAGAAATTCAATTAATGTATAAAAAAGGCCAAACAAACCTGTAATAATTCCAAAATTTAGCGCGATACTTCTATTTGGTCTAATCTGCCTGTGTAAAAAAGATTAAGGCGGGAGAAGGCAGTGTACGTATGTCGTTTCGCACACGGAGGTGACACGTTCCCTCTCGGAACCACGATCCTTCTTGAGAGAAGCTCCGGTTTGCAAGAAGCTTGTACCAAAGCTTGTCCCAATTCGGCCAAAAAAATTACCACAGCATGTTGGTGCCATGTCATGACACCATGCCATGTTTCATGATTTTCAGGCGTGTTTTGGATTTACTTGAATTAAAAAACCAAGTTTCTCAATCTTTCCGACCGAGCCACGACGCCCAGATGTTTGAATTTCATTCCCATTTCTTGCATGGGACCTAGAAATTCACCCAAGGACACACATGTGATTTTTCAACCAACTTTGGTGCACTGGAGCATGTGCTTGTAGTTCAAATTAGAATTAGGCACATTAAATGCCCAGAAATTCAACCAAAATTTAGCACGATACTTCTATTTGGTCTAATCTGCCTATGTAAAAAAAATTAAGGCGGGAGAAGGCAGTGTACGTATGTCGTTTCGCACACGGAGGTGACACGTTCCCTCTCGGAACCATGATCCTTCTTGAGAGAAGCTCTGGTTTGCAACAAGCTTGTACCAAAGCTTGTCCCAATTCGGCCAAAAAATTTACCACAGCATGTTGGTGCCATGTCATGACACCATGCCAAGTTTCATGATTTTCAGGCGTGTTTTGGATTTACATGAATTAAAAAACCAAGTTTCTCAATCTTTCCGTCCGAGCCACGACGCCCAGATGTTTGAATTTCATTCCCATTTCTTGCATGGGGCCTAGAAATTCACCCAAGGACACACATGTGATTTTTGAACCAACTTTGGTGCACTGGAGCATGTGCTTGTAGTTCAAATTTGAATTATGCACATTAAATGCCTAGAAACTCAATTAATGCATAAAAATGCCAAACGAACCCGGAATAATTCCAAATTTAAACACGACACTCATGTAGTTGCATGTTCACTGTACATAAATGTTCTAGCATACACTTCACCATCCTTTCCGTCCGTAACACCATTTTGTCTTTCAAAACATAATGAAAAAATCAGGGATACAAAAAACAGTTTACTAGAAAGAATCATGTGGTATGCGATATAAAATATCTTGGCGCACCGTCTCGTCTGGCTTACGCAGGAAGCTTCGTCGTCTACAGTCCACCGCCCCCGCTTGAACCACACTTGCGCGCCAGTTTCTCGCAGCACCGAGCGAAATTTTTCTGCCACCGCGGAAATATCTATCTCCCCGCCCCCTCCCTCCTACCATAATCCACATTTCCATTGTTCCTCCTTGCTTTCCAAGTTCAATCCTTCACTGCTGCTTACTGGCAGCTCAGCCTCCTCACCGCTGACCCTTCTTCTTGCAGCGCCGCTTCCTCACCGGCTACCCTTCTTCTTGCAGCGCTGCCTCCTCGCCGGCGACCCTTCTTCTTGCAGCGCTGCCTCCTCGCCGGCGACCCTTCTTCTTGCAGCGCTGCCTCCTCGCCGGCGACCCTTCTTCTTGCTGCGCGGCCTCCTCGCCGCCGACCTTCTTCTTGCTGCGTGGCCTCGTCGATATGGTCAGGTAATCCACACCCCACCCACGCCCTCCTCCTCCATCCCCGTCCCACATGCCCCGACCGACGGCGCGACACCTTCCGCCGAAATCACTGTCCCCCTCCTCCAATTAAGCGCCGCCCACAGCCATTTTGCATGCAGTATAACATGGAGCTCAGTAGCATCTGGCAGCGAAGAAGCAAATCGTGGCCGCACGCGCGCACGAGGTTACTATGGCTGCCATGCATGCCGACCACCAGATCTTGGAGGAGTACCTCGTCTTCGAGGCCACCGTCGACACCGCCACGCGATTGTCTACATTAAAATAAAGTTTGTGCTGTTTTCTCGAGGCCACCGCCAGTGCCTTCTAGTGATTTGTCCTCTGTAATGTTAATATGAAATTTGATGTTCAGTTAATAGTTTGGTCCTCTGAAATGTAATGTTCAGTTAACAGTTTGGTCCTCTGAAATGTAATGTTCAGTTAACAGTTTGGTCCAACAATTGCTACATTTCGTAGTACTGTTCTCAAGCATTCTTTGTTTTGTTAACTGTCTTATCTTCTAGTACATGTTTCTATTCTGCAATGTTGTGCTCAGTTAACTGTTTTGGTTCATTTGCTTTGCTGCCCATTTAACTGTTTGGTTCAATTCTGCAATTTGATGGTCATTTGCTGTGGGTACAATTTTGTATTGTTATGCATGTGAAATAAATTGAATTTGGCTGTACTCAATACATATTCTACTGATAGTATGGCAACTCTCAGTTAACCTGATCAAGATCTTCCTTATGTGTGTTGCAGGGAAACAATGGGAGACACTGCGGTTTACCATCGAGGTTTGCTCATGCATGGTCCTTTCGCTAAGACTAGCACATTATTGTGCAGTTGCAGGAATCATTCTAATATTTAGGTTTCTTACAATTTGGTCTTGCACATGTAGGTCCTGCTGTCAGAGGCTTAGACCCACTGTTCGACCCATTTTGCATATGGGGAAATGAGATGTCCATGAATATCAGTCAAGTCAAGATACTCAGACAGATTGTTAGGATGAAGAAACTTGCGACGAATAACAGCAAGATCTTTGTTTGCACAATGAAGAAGACATCAGTCAACTATAGGATGGTACTAACTCTTTTACCTTGTTTTTACCCCTTGCGCCATTTCAAAATTTATAACAGCGATTTATGCATATCTTTGTTTTCAGTACTTTTCAAAGCAGTTCACCGATGATTACCTCTCAAACCACCTGCATGGTCAAGAGGCGAGGAAGGTATTCATTCAACACCCACGGTACAATATTGAAGTCTTCCTAATGAGGACGAAGGTTGGGCGGGCAATTATCCATAGCCACTGGCCTAAAGTTGCAAGGACATTCAACATCACTGAAGGCTCAATATTTGCCTTCCGTTTCTGCAGTTTCCCAGATGAGATTCATCTGTCTATTTACTGTGTATGATGCTACTTTCCAAAGGTTTTCGATGTTGCATGTGAAACTTGGTGCTGTTGTGTAATGGCATAACTGAGTGCCGAAGCTATCTGATGTAATTTGATTATGAAATCCTGGTTGCCGTTATACGGATATGAAATATCTGGTGTGTTTTATAAGAAATATCAATTTGATTACTACAAGGATTATCAATAATAGGCTAATTACCCTACTTATTGGGGTTTTCTATTGCAGACGGTTACTCAGACAGCACCGTGGGCGATGAACTCAAACAACCCATACGGTTTCTGGAAAGTAGGCGTGTTCAATCAACTAACAATCACACACGGCTTCCGGCAGAGAACTGTTTGCGTTTGGCCACCTTGCACAAACGTTTCCACACAAAAAACTATGTGTGATATACATACGAACGGAAATGTTTTTCTGGGATTCACCATGTGGGATGTACATACGAACGGAAACGATTGGGTTTCGATGCCTGGCCAGATCGCACACGAGCTGATTTTGCCCCAGCCTGTTTTCTAGGAGGGCCTATCCCCGACGGTTTCTGGGTCGTGTGGGAAGGACCCCCCCTATCGCCCACACTCACTTGGCGATGGTTCCAAACACCTTCGCAGAAAGGGGTTAAAACCGTTTGTATAGCAGGTCTCTGCACCAGTGGGCATAGAAATACCGCATATAGGTAGGTATGGTGGACTCATATGGGAAAACTGGGTTTAAAGATTTTAGATGCACAAGTAGTATTTCTACTTAGTACAAGTGGAGGCTAGCAAATAGATTGAGAAGCAATCAACCAAGAAACAAAAAATCACATAAGCGAGCATTAAGCATAACTAACACCGAATAATGCACCATAAGTAGGATGTAATTCCATTGCATAACTATTGACTTTCGTGCTTGCATAGGGAATCACAAACCTTGACACCATTATTCTTACTAAAGCATAATTACTCACCAACATGAGTCACATATCACTATCATCATATCTTAAAACTATTACAAAGAATCAAGTTTAGTTCTTCCAATGATCTTCATGAAAGTTTTTTATTATATCCCTCTTGAATATCTATCACTTTGTGACTAGATTCATATGTTGCTTTTGATAAGCTCAAACAAATTTAAGTGTAGAACATGAGCATAATTTTTTTTTCTTCTCTCAAAATAATATAAGTGAAGCATGAGAGAATTTCTTCAAAAAAAATTACTAACTCTCAAACAAATATAAGTGAAGCATGAGAGCATTTCTTCAAAAATATTAAAGCACACCGTGCTCAAAAAGATATAAGTGAAGTACTAGAGCAATTCTATTAAATCATAGGATAATTTTGGCTCTCTCAAATAGGTGTGTCCAGCAAGGATAGATGACACAAACTAAAAAGCAAAACAAGCAAAGACTCATATAATACAAGACGCTCCAAGCAAAACTCGTGATATGTGACGAATAAAAATATAGCTCCAAGTAAAATACCGATGGTCGTTAGAAGAAAGAGGGGATGCCTTCCGGGGCATCCCTAAGCTTAGTTGCTTGGTTATCTTTGAATAATTACTTGGGGTGCCATGGGGCATCCCCAAGCTTAGGCTCTTTTCACTCCTTATTCCTTCATCCATCGTGATTTCACCTAAAACTTGAAAACTTCAATCACACAAAACTAAACAAAACCTTTGTGAGATCGGTTAGTATAACAAAGCAAATCACCACTCTAAGTACTGTTGCAAACCCATTCATATTTTATTTTTTGCATTATATCTACTATATTCTAACTTTACCATGGCTTATACCCCCCGATACAATCCATAGATTCATCAAAATAAGCACACAATGCAAAGAAAACAAAATATATCAAAAACAGAACAATCTGTAGTAATCTGAAAACTTCGTATACTTCAATAACTCCAAAAAATCTGAAACATTAGGAAAACGTCGGCAATTTGTATATCAATCTTGTGCACAAAAGTTTCTGTTTTTCAACAAGATCAAATCAACTATCACCCAACCTGATCCCAAAGGCTTTACTTGGCAAAAATACTAATTAAAACATAAAAAACACAATCATAACAGTAGCATAATTGTGCAAACACTCGAGAACAGAAAGTAAAAAGGCAAAAATAAAATTTATTCATTGGGTTGCCTCCCAACAAGCGCTATCGTTTTATGCCCCTAGCTTGGCATAACACATAGAATCGAGAATTGTCATCTTTAGTTTTTGATCCATAGGATGCCCTCATGATTGATTCATATGGTGGCCTAATTCTTGTTCTAGGGAAGTGTTCCATACCATTTCCTAGTGAAAACTAAAATTTAATATTCCTTTCTTTCATATCAATCACGGCACCTA
This sequence comes from Thinopyrum elongatum, assembly GCA_011799875.1. NCBI lineage: Eukaryota > Viridiplantae > Streptophyta > Magnoliopsida > Poales > Poaceae > Thinopyrum > Thinopyrum elongatum. Next base: position 606,480,796 of record CM022303.1, on the reverse strand, counting down.
TGGTGCGTAAAAACGGTCTACCAAGTATGATAGGACAAGACGGATTGCAATCAATATTAAGAATAATAAAATCCGTGGGCACATAATTCCTATTTGCAATAATAAGAAAATCACTCATTCTTCCCATAGGCTTTTTAATAGTAGAATCCGCCAAGTGCAGATTAAGAGAACATTCTTCAATATCGGTAAGACCAAAGCACATCACATACAGATTTCGGAATTGTGGAAACACTAGCACCCAAATCACATAAATCAAAACACTCAGAATTTTTAATCTTGATTTTGATAGTAGGTACCCATTCATCATGTAATTTTCTAGGATTAGAAATATCTAATTCCAACTTTTCTTCTAAAGCTTTCATCATGGCATCTACGATATGTTTAGTAAAAGCTTTATTTTGTTCAGAAGCATGAGGTGAATTTATCATGGATTGCAACAAATAAATACAATAAATTAAAGAACAATTATCATAATTAAAGTCTTTGTAATCCAAAAGAGTGGGCACATCACTAGTTAAAGTTTTGACCTCTCCAAACCCACTTTTATCAATGTTCTCAACAAGATTTTCACCCTCCGAATTATCGGGACGCCTTCTAGCTAAAGTTGACTCTTATTCAGTCCCTTTATCACCAGGTTTAATGTTACTAAACAAGGAATCAATAGAAGAAACACCAATCACTTTAAGATCTTCATCATTTTTATGAAAGCAATCACTAGAAAATGCTTTTTCTAAATATTCTCTTTTAGCTCTAAGCATAGCGGTTCTTTTCTTACTTTCATCCATAGGAACATATAAAGCTTTAATTGATTCATTAATATCAACCTTAGGTGGAAAAAAAATTAATCTTGAGATTTTCTATATCATGCGAAATTCTATCAATACTCCTACACATATCAGCAATCTTATTCAACTTTTCTTCTATCGTAGTATTGAAAGCTTTTTGGGCATTGATAAATTCTTTAATATTATTCTCAAGATTAGAGGTGTTCCTATTATTATTGTAAGAAGAATTACCATAATTATTAAAGGAATTTCTAGGGAAAGGCCTAGGATTAAAATTACCTCTATAAGCATTGTTACTAAAATTGTTTCACGAGACAAAATTCACATCTACTGGATCACTATTTTGCTCAATCAAAGTAGACAAAGGCACATCATTAAGATCAATAGGAGCACTTTTACTAGCAACCAATTTCATAAGAGCATCAACTTTTTCACTCAATGTAGTAATTTCTTCAATCGAATTAACCTTCTTACTAGTAGGTGCTCTTTCGATATGCCATTGTGAATAATTAGCCATAATATTATCAAGCAACTTAGTAGCTTCACCCTAAGTAATTTCCATAAAAGTACCACCCGTGGCGGAATCTATAAGATTTCTAGAAACTAAATTTAATCCTGCATAAATTTTTTGTATAATCATCCAAAGATTTAAACCCTGAGTAGGACAATTTCTTAGCATCAATTTCATTCTTTCCCAAGATTGCGCAACATGTTCATGCTCAAGTTACTTAAAATTCATGATTTGAATCCTAAGGGAAATAATTTCCGCGTGCGGAAAATACTTAGTAATAAAAGTTTCTTTGCACTTATCCCAAGAATTGATACTATTGCGAGGCAAAGAAGCAAACCAAATGTTTGCACAATCCCGCAAAGAGAAAGGAAATAATATCAACTTCACAATATCATTGTCCACATCTTTTTTCTTTTTCATATCACACAATTCTACGAACGTGTTTAGATGGGACGCGACATCCTCATTAGGAGTGCCAGAAAATTACTCTTTCATAACAAGATTCAACAAAGCGGTATTAATATCACAAGATTCCGCACTAGTGGCGGGAGGAGCAATCCGAGTGCTAATAAAATGATTATTATTGGTATTGGAAAAATCACACAATTTGATATTTTTCTTGAGACATCGTGACTATGCAAGCAAGATTGCAAACAACAACAGATCTGACGAGAAAATGGTGAACGGAAAAGAGGGTGAATAAAACGGCAAATTTTTGTGAAGTGGGGGAGATGAAAATGAGAGGCAAATGGCAAATAATGTAAATTGCAAGGAGATGAGATTTGTGATTAGGAACCTGATAGATGTTGATGATGTCTCCCCGGCAACGGCGCCAGAAATTCCTTTTGATGTCGCTTGAACTACGTCGTTATTTCCCCAAAGAGGAAGGGATGATGCAGCACGGCTACGGTAGGTATTTCCCTTAGTTATCAAACCAAGGTATCAATCCAGTAGGAGAACCAAGCAACAGTATGTAAATGGTACCTGCACACAAAGAACAAATACTTGCAACCCAACGCGTATGAGGGGTTGTCAATCCCTCTTTCGGGTAATGGTGCCAGAAATTGTGAAGTTGACGGGATGAAATTTGTGATAGATTGGATAAATAGATCTCAAATAAACGCGAAATAAAAGATGCAAATAAAAAGTGCAGCAAAGTATTTTTGGGTTTTTAGAATAATAGGTCTGAAAGTAGATGCAAATAAAAATAGATCTCAGAGGCAAATAATAGATCGGAAAGCATATATGATAGAGAATAGACCCGGGGGCCGTAGATTTCACTAGTCGCTTCTCTCAAGAAATAGCACACGGTGGGTAAACAAATTACTGTTGGGCAATTGATAGAAAATTGAATAGTTATGATGATATCCAGGCAATGATCAATATATAGGCATCACATCCAAGATTAGTAGACCGACTCCTGCTTGCATCTACTACTATTACTCCACACATCGACCGCTATCTAGCATGCATCTAGTGTATTAAGTTCATGGAGAAACGGAGTAATGCAATAAGAATGATGACATGATGTAGACGAGATCTACTCATGTAGGAATAGCCCCCATCTTGTTATCCTTAATAGCAACGATACATGCGTGTCTTGCTGCCCCTTCTGTCACTTGGAAAGAACACCGCATGATCGAACCCATCACAAAGCACCTCTTCCCATGGCAAGAAAAATCGATCTAGTCGGCCTAAACAAACCAAAGATTCAAAGAAGGAATACAAGGCTATAAATAATCATGCATATAAGAGATCAAAGAAAACTCAAATAATAGTCATTTATATAGATCTGATCATAAACTCAAAGTTCATAAGATCCCAACAAACACATCGCAAAAAAGAGTTACTTCAAATAGATCTCCAAGAGAGCATTGTATTGAGAATCAAAAGAGAGAGAGGAAGCCATCTAGCTACAGCCTATGGACTCGTAGGTCTATGGTGAACTACTCACGCGTCATTGGAGAGGCACCAATTAGGATGATGAACCCCTCCATGATGGTGTCTAGATTGGATCTCGTGGTTCTGGAACTTGCGGCGGCTGGAATTGTGTTTCATCGACTCCCCTAGGGTTTCTGGAATATTTGGGGATTTATAGGGTGAAGAGGCGGTGCGGGAGGCCACCGAGGGGGCACAACCCCCCAGGGCGCTCCTGGGCCTCCTGGCGCGCCCTGGTGGGTTGTGCCCACTTCGGGCCTCCCCTCTGGTACTTCTTCGGCGCACTGGTGGTCTTCTGGTCCAAAAAAAAATTTCTCCAAAAAGTTTCGCTTCGTTTGGACTCCGTTTGGTATTGATTTTCTACCAAGTACAAAACAAGCAAAAAACAACAACTGGCACTAGGCACTATGTCAATAGGTTAGTCCCAAAAAATGATATAAAGTTGCTATAAAATGATTATCAAACATCCAAGAATGATAATATAACAGCATGGAACAATAAAAAATTATAGATACGTTGGACACGTATCATAGTGTTGATTACATCTGGTAGTTGGTGCTAGCCGGTTATTTAGTGGAATATTATATGTTCAGATCTATCATGATATTCAATACCCCTCTAATATTGAGCATGAATATGTTTTGTGTGTAGTTAATTCTGTTCTTGAGGACATGGGAGAAGTCTCGTCATAAGTAATCATGTGAATTTGATATTTGTTCGATATTTTGATGATATGTATGTTGTGATTCCCTTAGTGGTGTTATGTGAACATCAACTACATGACACTTCACCATCTCTGGGCCTAAGGGAATGCATTGTGGAGTAGTTATTAGATGATGGGTTGCTAGAGTGACAGAAACATGAACCCTAGTTTATGCGCTATTTCGTAAGGGGCTAATTTGGATCCATATGTTTAATGCTATGGTTAGATTTTATCTTAATTCTTCTTTCATAGTTGCGGATGCTTGCAAGAGGGGTTAATCATAAGTGGGAGGCTTGTTCAAGTGAGAATAGCACCCAAGCACCAGTCCACCCACATATCAAATTATCGAAGTAGCGAACGCGAATCAAACGAACATGATGAAAGTGACTATGTGAAATTCCCATGTGTCCTCAAGAACGCTTTGCTTACTATAAGATATTGTTTTGGCCTGTCCTTTGCTACAAAAAGGATTGGGCTACCTTGCTGCACCTATTGGTACCATTGCTACTTGTTACTTGTTACAAATTATCTATCTATCAAACTACCTGTTACCGAATGTTTCAGTGCTTGCAGACATTACCTTACTGAAAAATGCTTGTCATTTCCTTCTGCTCCTCATTGGGTTCGACACTCTTACTTACCGAAAGGACTACGATTGATCCCCTATACTTGTGGGTCATCAGGGATCGGAGGTGGATGATTGCAACTATGGCCGGGGTAGCACTTTAGATAGCAATGGGGGGCAGCAGAGGGCGGACGGATGGCACTAGCATAGATGCCTCGGCAACAGCATGTCATTAATGTGGGTAGTAGACGGACGGACGATCCATCATTAATGTGGGCAGCAGACGGACGGACGGGCGACCGTCGTGTCGTTTGAACGTACAACAGTCGCCTACACTGGGAAGCGGCGTGGGATGCGCTCTCGCGTCCGGCGTGCCGCTTCAATTCCGGCGCCAGTGAGTGGTCGCCTCTGCTTTGGCCGGGCATGAATGCGAGCACTGACGCTCTGAAGCGGCGCTGACCGTTTCGAGCTAGAAGCGCGCACGGGTGAGGGAGGGGGTTTAGGTGGGCCAGGCGATCAGAACCGAGAGTGGGTGTTGTCTAGACGCCAGCAAGCCCCCCGGGTTTGTCTCCGGTTTACGGGAGAGTGTATGTCCGGACCACGCCGCGGACCGATACAGGCCCGCGTTGGATGACTTCCACGGTTCGGACAGCACAGTCCGGACAGTTTGAGGGTCGGTGTTGAAGATGCCCTTACTTCTATGTATCCGTGTATGCAATGTATATTTACCAGGTATGTTTTGTGTGCTGGTTCAAAATGGATAGACTTGGCAGTGGCCTGATGGTGGAAGCAGGTGGACTCCCAGGCGTGCGTCTCCATCTGCCAACACTAGTAGAGGATCGGCCATTAGTCCCGGCTCGTAAGGGCCTTTAGTCCTGGGTCAGCAACCGGAAATAATAAGTCGGGACTAAAGGCCCCCACCCTTTAGTCCCGGTTGGCCATGACCCGGGACTAAATCCCTTCCACATGGCCAGCAGCACGCACCGGGGGCTGGGTACCTTTAGTCCCGGTTGGTGACACCAACCGGGACTAAAGGTTTAGGGGTTTAGGGTTTATTGTTTATTTTTCCTTTTCATTTTGTGTTTTCCATTTAATTCTTTTTCTTTCAAACATATTTTACGCTAATACATACTGTACATGTTATGCATATATAATAGAATTTCTCGTAGAACCAATCATATATCATAGAATTTCTCGTACGACCATGCATACATACATATATATATACAATTTCTCCTACAATTTATAAATCATTACATGCAGGCATTAGGTGAAATGGTATTCTCCTTCGGGAGCTATGACCTGGTCTAGCAAAAATCCCGCCATTTCCTCTTGAAGTGCTCGTATGCGGTCCGTTGGTAGGAGCTGATCTCGCATCTGTTGCATCTTTTATTAAAGAAGGAGATCAATATGAATATATTAGTTGTGTGTATATATATTAGATCATGATAAAAAGAATTGTGAATTGTGTTTACGTACCCAAAGATTTCTTGCATCTTTGCTCCTTTCGGTCATAAAGCGAATGTTCTCGAAAACGTAGTATGCACATAAATTATTCCTCGACGCCTGCCTCATGCACTTTATGAGAATAGAATTCAATCAGATAATAATCAAGCATGATAATGGTATTGAAACTAGAATTAAAGAGATGCACGGACGTAACTAGTACTACTTAATTACCCTGGGTCGCCACCATTTCAGCGTTGGTTTCCATGGGACGAGAACCTCTTTGATGAACTTTTTCCAAACCCTGCCCGGCAAAGAAAATGAATAAAGGAGTTATTAATTACTTGATATCAGGAAATGAACTAAAGAGGCCGACATAGTGCGATAATGATTGAAATTACCTGTCAAGCATCAACTTCAGGCTGTGGTAATCTTTAGGTTCTTTAAGTAGTGAGTCCAGTACTTGAACTTTTCCCTCGTCAATTTCAATGATTAGCAGGATCCAATGGAAACTGCATGCGCACACGTTTGTATAAGCGGGCATGTGCATAACTCATCAACTGCACTTATTAACATCTAGTAAGCAAAATAGACTTTGTAGTACAAGACAGTAACACTCACTCGAAGTTGTAAGGAAGTAGTATTTCTGGTTTGGTATTTAGTTCCTTCAAAAACATTAGCAAGCTACTCTCTGTGTCTTTTGTGCTGATTTTCCACACACCTTCATTAATGGTATTTGGGTCAATTAACCCAATGCCATAGACTCCATCTCTTTTCATTTCATACATCTTCATTCTGCATAACATCACACAAAAGAATATAGTGAGGATAATTACAGGCAATGAACGAGAACAGCTAGAGACTTAAATTACAGAAAGAAATCACTTACAGACAATAGCAACTAATGAAAGATTTGTCGAGTGCGTCTTGATTGAATAACTGAAATATTTCTTGAAACTCAATCCGCAGATCTTTTCCATGTAAGTAATGCTCTGGCTTGACTTTCACCATGAGGCTCTCTCGCCCATTCTTTATTTCTCTCAGATACCGTCATGCAATTTGCGCGTTTGCGTTGATAGAAGCGGGACCTCCTCAGGCCTGACCAGAGGTTGCCGGGGTCATATTTCCATGCTAGTTACTCCTCTTCAATCATGGGGAGATCCTCGATGCCTAGGAGTTGTTCAACAGTGACACTGGCCTCTCTAGCTATCTCTCTGGCAGCGTCAGTTATTACCGGTTTCTCGGTGGTACTCACAATGAGCAGGGGGATCGATTGCATTGCCTGTTCTCCGAGCTGGGGAACAGTTTTCCCGCTTTTCTTACTACCTGTAAGGCTCGACTCCTTATCTTTTTGTGCCTCATATGACTTGCTAATAGAGCGTTCATAGTCTGATTGCCTTCTCTTCACAGCCGGTTTAGCAAGATCCAGAAAGTGTTGTATGACTTTGTCAGGTATTTTCTCCATTGGCGGCGGGGGTGGTTTCGGTGCAAAATGGGCCTTCACTTCGGCATCCACTTGGGCATTGGTTTCCTCGTCATTCATCTTGTAACCCACTTCTTTTTGGCAGAAGGCTCAGGTTTATTCTTTGCTGGTGCTCTCTTCCGCTTTGGAGTCGGGTCACACAGCAGAGATCGATATTGCAAACACGCAATGGGCACCGTCTCGGGGTGGGCTGGAGTCAGCTGACGCGGCGGACTTGGAGGAGTCGACTGATGTGGCGGACTTGGATTTGGAATCTGCTGACGTGGCGGACTTGCAGGAGGAGTCGGCTGACGCGGCGGACTTGGATTCGAAGTTGGCTGACACGGCGGACTTGGAGGAGGAGTCGGTGCCCTTGTCGCCGAGTTTGGAAAGACGATGCAATCCTTTCTCCATACAATGATACCACGTATGCCTGTTGGAAATATGCCCTAGAGGCAATAATAAATTGGTTATTATCATATTTCCCTGTTCATGATAATTGTTTATTATCCATGCTAGAATTGTATTGATCGGAAACTCAAATGCATGTGTGGATACATAGATAACAACATGTCCCTAGTAAGCCTCTACCGGACTAGCTCGTTGATCAAAGATGGTTAAGGTTTCCTAACCATAGACATGAGTTTTCATTTGATAACAGGATCACATCATTACGAGAATGATGTGATGGACAAGACCCAAACTATAAACGTAGCATATGATCGTATCAAGTTTATTTCTATCGTTTTCTGCATGTCAAGTATGAGATCATGCAACTCACTGACACCGGAGGAGTGCCTTGTGTGTACCAAATGTCGCAACGTAACTGGGTGACTATAAAAGTGCTCTACAGGTATTTCCGAGGGTGTCTGTTGAATTGGCATGGATCAAGACTGGGATTTGTCACTCCGTATGACGGAGAGGTATCTCAGGGCCCACTCGGTAATACAACATCACAATGAGCTTGCAAGCAAAGTGACCAATGAGTTACTCACGGGATCTTGTATTACGAAACAAGTAAAGAGACTTGCCGGTAACGAGATTGAACAAGGTATGGAGATACCGACGATCGAATCTCGGGCAAGTAACATACTGATGGACAAAGGGAACTACATACGGGATTTGCTGAATCCTTGACGTCGAGGTTCGACCGATAAGATCTTCGTAGAATATCTAGGAACCAATATGGGCATCTAGGTCCCGCTATTGGTTATTGACCATAGAGGTGTCTCGGTCATGTCTGCATAGTTCTCGAACCCGCAAGGTCTACACACTTAACATTTGGTGACGATATAAGCATAGTTGAGTCATTATGGTGGTTACCGAAGGTTGTTCGGAGTCCCGGATGAGATCCCGGACGTGAAGAGAAACTCCGGAATGGTCCGGAGGTGAAGATTGATATATTGGACGAAGGGTATTGGAGTCCGGAATTGTTCCGGGGGTACCGGGTGATGACCAGCATGACCGAAAGGGGTTTCGGGGGCCCCCGACAAGTGTTGGGGGGCCTCATGAGCCTAGGGGAGGGGGCACACCAGCCCACTAAGGGGTTGTGCGCCCCCTTACCACATCCCACGTACCTAGAAGGGGTGGGGGCGTTCCCCTAGGGCAGCCACCCCCTTTGCCTTGGGGACCAAGGCTCCCGGGGGGGAGAGGCGCCCAAAACCCATCTAGGGTTTCCCCCTATGGCCGCCGCCCCCCTAGATGGGATCTAGGGCGCCCCCCTCCTTCTCCCTTCCCCCTATATATATAGAGGTACAGAGAGGGAAGCCGCACCCCCTTGAGCACCCATCCACGCCACGGCGCTGCCTCTCCTCTCCCTCGTAATCCTCTTCCTCTCCGTAGTGCTTAGCGAAGCTCTGCCGAGATTCCACCACCACCACCGCCACCACGCCGTCGTGCTGCCGGAGGACTCAAGCTACTACTTCACCATCGCTCGCTGTATCGATGAGGTGAAGGCGTCATCAAGCCGTACGTGTGTTGAACGCGGAGGTGCCGTCCGTTCGGCACTTGGATCGGCAGTTCGCGGAACGGATCGTGATTGGATCGCGAAGACGTTCGACTACATCAACCGCGTTTCTTAACGCTTCTGCTTAGCGATCTACAAGGGTATGTAGATCCAATCTCTCCTCTCGTAGATGGTCATCTCTTAGATTGGATCTTGGTGAACGTAGGAAAATTTTTGTTTCCCATGCAATGTTCTCCAACAATGCCTTCTCCAAGTGTGTGCTCCTCTTGACCTCCAGGAAAGTCAAGCTCTAGTGAATCGTATCCCGACATCACTTCATCCACCCCGACACGAGCATAGTCAGCTGGAATCGGATTGCTGTGGAAGGTTGCTTCAGGGGGATTTGGTAAAGCATAACCGATCGCCACCTTTATGGATATGTTCTTCAGTTTCATGTGTAGCTCACAAGCTGTCGTATCTTTGATATCATCCACGGGGTAGCGAGCCAGCAGTGCATCATCGGCTGGGACCCACGTGGAACCAACGCTGCTTTTCGGCATAGATGGGACGGTGCTATCCAATGTTGGATCTGCTTGCTGCTGCCGCTGAGACGCCCTTTCCAGGCTAAGTGTGTCAATCTGCTCCTGCTGCCACATGAAAGCGCGTTCCAACCCCGCGTGCTTTGATTCTACCTGTTGAAGCCGGTCTGCATCCTCATTCTTCTGCTCTTCCTCCTGCTTCTTCTTTCTTGCACGGCTTCTGTACGTGGGGTTCCACTCGGCAAACCCCTCAACCCACGGAACAACTCCTTTGCCTCGTGTTCGTCTCGGTGTTCAGGATTCTTCAGGGCGCATGTAAGCTCGTCGTTCTCTCTCTCGGGCTGGAACACCCCCATTCGAGCCTCTTATATTGCAATAAGTAAAGCATCGGATGCTTCTTTAAGACTTGCCTGCTCAATAATCTCCCCTGTCTTTGGGTCCAACTTTCCCCTATTCGGATAAAACCAAGTCCTGCACCTGTCGGGCCAACCCAATGTTTTTGGAGTGACCCCTGCAGCAATCATCTTTTTCTCAGATTCATCCCACTTATGCCGGCCAGTCTTGTAGCCACCTGGCACCAGAACATGGTGAAACTTTTTTTCTCAGCATTTATCTTGTTTTTCCTTGACCGTTCCTTAGCTGCTTCTGATTCCTTGAACTCCACAAATAAGTCCCAGTGATCTTTTACCTTCTCCCTTGGTCCTTTGAATTCTAGAGTTTGCTTTCCTGCTTCGACATAGCCGGCCCATAATCTTTTATTGTGGTTGCAGAATTGTGTGGCCATCTTCTTAAGAGCACTCTTCTTGATTTCTCCCGTTCTGCATCTGTGAAATGCTCTGGTAGGATGAAATGTGTCATGAGCGTTTCCCAAAGCAGATCTTTTGCTCTTTCGTCGACAAAACTAACTCCTCGATCTTCCTTTGGCTTATTCCATTCTTGAACGGAGATCGGGATTTGGTCCCAGACAATAACTCCGCATTGACGAGTAAATTTGTCCGCATTCTTTTTAGGAGCAAGTGGTTCGCCATTTGGTTTGATCTCATCATTGTTTTACTTTATGCCAGCCTGCAACTTTTTGGCCGGGTCTCGTACTGCCCTGCTTGTAGAAGATTTGCTCGATCCGAAGGGCTAAAAGAAGAAAGTTTCGTTAATATATATATATATATATATATATATATATATATATATATATATATATAATGCCTCTAGTGATCATTACATGTATTAATTGATTTGTATATATATATATAGGAAAATGGTTCAGTACTCCTAGTAGTACGTACTCCCATTTGATTAACTCGTTCCCGTCGACGACGAGGTGCCTACGATGACTTCGTAAATTTCAAGATGATATGCCGACTCAGTCTTTCGGAGGTGTTCATAGGGGTAGGGTGTGCGTGTGTGCGTTCATAGGGGTGAGTGTATGCGCGTGTATATGAACGCTTGCTGTTCAAAAAAAATATATTAGACAAATCAACTAATTAGTTACAGTCCCAAAAAAAATGGTCACCGAACGTATCCATCTGCATGGATAAGGATTAGTTTGAAAAGTAGTTCCATAAATGTAGGGACATAAGACCCGTACGTTTTTGCATCTTTCAGTACGAGACGCTCTTTGCCTGGTCAAGCACATTCACGGCGGCGACTACGATCTTCACCAGAGGTAGCGACACCGGCGACCATCAAGTCGGCCAGAGAAGCGACGTCGACGATCTCATGCGAGGCAGGCATCGATCTACTTAAGTTATCCCAATTTTTTTTTTGCCTATTTTAAGTGAAGATGCTCTTTGCCGGCGAGTTTTATATCCTAGTCGAGCACGATCGCGGCGGCAACGACGATCTTGACCAGAGAAGCGACACCAGCAGCAACGATATCGACTAGAGAGGTGACATCCACGATCTCACGCGAGGCATGCATCCATCTAGTTTTTTTGATGAAAAATCCATCTAGTTACTTAATTATACTAGTATATCAGAACTATAGGTCTATAGCCCATTAGAGCTCGTTCATCTATCTATTATATAATTAAAACATAAGTCAAATAAGCCGTCACGTTCGTCCACATAGATTCAATTATCTTGACAGTTTGATTAAAATATTAATAGCCAAGATTTAAAGATGTAGCGTTACATATATATTATCACATCCAAACAATTTGACACGTAACGTGTCATATACTAATAGTCCAATGCGTTATAAGAAAAAAACTGACTTACGTTTGTGTTACAAGTACATATATGGAAACAGAAAAAAAAATAGTCCGGCAGCCTCCAGGGAAGAGTCCGGCCACCAAAGGAAGAGTCCTAGGAGAACACGTGTGCTGATTCCTAAAAAAAGGAATAATATGCTGCCGCCATCTATGATTTCTGCAAAGTAATCAGTCCGGACTTCTCCTTCTATGTTAAAATAAGACAGTCCAGACTCAGCTCAGTGATCCATGTTTGAGATAAGAATCTTCGTGTAAGCAGCTTGGAAAAATATATGTACGTATATATATGTTAAAAACAGTGGGACAAAGAGATTAGAAAAATACTTTTGATTATAATGGTTGAGATCTAAAGTTTAAAAACTACACGCAATGTTTCGGAGGTGCCATTGTAGCTAATTTGTCACGTGTAGAGTAAAAAAATACGGCGTTGGGCACAAATAGGTAGCCAACCGGCAACTAAAAGAAAAGGCATTCAATCCGATTCAACATACATTAGGTAAACCCGTACTTAATTGTCAAAAAAAAGTAAACCCTTGCTTAGAAAGTCCATGTATCATGAAAATTAAAAAAAAAACAATGCACCGTAACAATTTGAGTCCAACAAGGATATGTACGCTTCTTTATACCTGCTTATATTGCTCTGGCCGTTACGATTTTCTAGGATATACGCCTTTGTTTTTTCTTCACGTTTTTCAGCACGAAAAATAAAAGCTTTAGAATATTTTTTGGTCATAGTTTTGAATGAAATTCAAGTGTAGTTTACTATATCGAAATGACAAATTAACGCATACGTTGAACAGGGCTATATCTATACGTCTGTGGAATACATCTACATAAATATATATTATGTATTTTTTTATTTTCCAAATAAAAGTTGGAAAAGAAAAGATCCCAAATTTTATAAATTAAAATATTTATTTTTTTGAAAGAAATTCAAGTACAATTTTTATCTCCTAATGACCAATTAACAGACGTATATAATGTACTTTTGTTAGACTTATATGTCCATTTGCGACTTCTGTTTTGTACGGAATTTGACTCCTAATTACTATGTGTACTAGCATAAGCTAGTGTATAATCAAAAACAAATATGCGATTCAGATCATTCAAAAATAGATAAAAGCATATAATAGATGTCTTCCATGTGTTCCAAATTTGTCTGTAAATATAGAAACAATATTTGGATTGGGAAAGTAGCATACAGTTATAAATAATAATAATTACAACTATATACTAGAGACCATCTCAAATTGTAAAATAATTGTCACCCATACACATAAGTACATCCCCATAAATACACGTAAAATAATTCTATTAAAATTGGCATATGAGAACCAGTGCTAATGGAGCATCCCTCTGGGTGAGATGGATTAGCAATTTAAAGAAAATAAGGCACTTAGAAGTACAAACATGAGTAAATTCGGTACTACGGAAAGCTGTTCATGAACTAGAATAGAAAGGCGCGTACAATTTAAAATAACTATTGGAGTCCACAATAGGTGGTACTGAACAAGAAGTGCAATCTATAGACAACTGATTGCAAAATGGGTAGAGGAAGAGAAAAAAACTTTAAGTATATGTCATCACGGTTGATTTAATTCTTGGTAGAAAATTATCAAAATAAATTTGAAAACTTGAACATTAAGGGGTGAGTGGTGTGCTACAGAATGATGTATATTAGCAACAAATCCTATGATTTCCATGTCAGGCTTCGGACCATACATTTTCAATGTCACGCCACAAAGTCAATACTATAATGGTCACAAAAATACAAAAAAAAACTCAACATGGTGTAGTCGTGATATGCCATTATCTGTAATTTCAAATGTCTATCTAATAGTACCACGACATGTAAATGTGAATATAGTAAATAAGTAAAAACATAAGAGAATACATGAAAAACTAGCCGCGCAAATGCGCGGGTCACAATACTAGTTTTACGGATTACAACAGATTCATCTTTTTTTCAAAATTCACAGGTTGGGTCTTGATGTGCCGGCATGCATCACGAGTGACAAACGGCCGTCCAAACTGTTGTCTACTTCCTTATGGTCTTCCACGACGACAACACACTCTGGTTTGAGCAAGCTTTGCTGCTGCATATTACGGCCGTCCTAACTGTTGTCTACTTCCTTATGGTCTTCCACGACGACAACACACTCTGCAAGGGACCATATGAAGAAGGGATGAGACCCGGATCTGCATGTTTTTCGGTTGTAGATTAAACTTGTAACAAATACCTCTTTGTATACCAAGTGGTGTGTACTCCATAGAAAAAGAGGTATATACTCCATAGGAAAATGTAGTGTATACTCCATCATAACGAAGTGGTATATACTTAAGTGAAAATTAGTATATACTCTTTTTTTGTGTAAGGGAGTATATACTTCCTTTGTATAGCCACACTGGTATATATTCCTATAAAAACTATGTGGTGTATACTACTGATTTCATCTAGAGTATTATTATGATCTCTGTTTGTATACTACGGTTATATACTCCCAACCTGAGCTATGTGGTATATACTCTTGATCTAATCTAGATATTTTTCGAGTATATACCTTCTGTTTAATAGACACCTAATGTGGACAAAACTTGAGAACTTAAGCACGGTTTCAGATTTGCCGTGGTTGGTAATAGGTGATTTTAACGAAGCCATGTGGGACTTCGAACATTTTTCAGTAACTCCTAGACCGGAAGGGCAGATGGTCGCTTTCTGGGATGCTTTGGAAATATGTGGACTAGTAGACCTTGGGTTCTCTGGTGTGCCACATACGTATGATAATTTGAGAGGAGGCAACGCAAACGTCAAAGTAAGATTGGACCGGGCTGTGGCTTCAAATGATTGGCGCAACCTGTATGCTTTCCACTCGGTGCAGCACTTAATTACTCCATGTTCAGATCATGTCCCGTTGCTGTTGCGCGGAGAGCCGGAAACTTCCTTCGCGAGGCCAAATCGCAGGCAATATGAAATCCACTGGGAGAGAGATGCAGCCCTACCGGATATCATTAGAGAAGCATGGGAATCGTTTGGGTCTGTGAATAACTTGGCGCAGCTGCACGTTGCCTTGGACCGTACCATGTCTACCTTGCGTACATGGAGTAAAAAGATTCATGGAAATATAACAAAGGAGTTGGAGAAGTCTCGAGCTATGTTGGAACAACTCATGAACATGAATGCAGACCGACAGGAAATACGTAAAGTAATAGATAGAGTCAATGAGTTACTTTACAGAGAGGAGATGATGTGGCTCCAGAGATCAAGGGTTTCGTGGCTTAAAGAGGGTGACCGCAACACAAAGTATTTTTAGAGTAAGGCCGTGTGGAGGGCAAGGAAAAATAAAATTCGTCTGCTCAATTACCGTAATGGGGTCGTTCACTCAGATATGCAAACCATGAGCTCGATGATCAATGAGTATTTCCAGGCAGTGTTCTCAGTTGATTCTAGTCTTGATGCTTCGGCGGTACTTGATCTAATTGCTCCAAAAGTTACCGCAGCAGATAATGAGAAACTTACCAAATCCTTTACAGATGATGAGATAGCGGATGCAATGTTTCAAATTGGCCCCTTGAAGGCCCCCGGACCGGATGGTTTCCCGGCCCGGTTTTTTCAGCGTAATTGGGACACCTTGAAGGTGAGCGTTATTGCCGCGGCCAAGGAAGTTTTTGCTTCTAGCATGATGCCGGATGGTGTCAACTCTACATCCGTTGTGTTAATTCCAAAAGTTACAAATCCTACAAAGTTAACTGAGTATAGGTCTATAAGCCTGTGTAATGTTATTTACAAGGTAATCTCAAAGTGCTTGGTTAATAGGTTGAGGCTAATATTGGATGCTTTTATCTCTCCAGAGCAAAGTGCATTCGTTCCTGGGAGAATGATCACGGATAACACGTTGATTGCGTTTGAGTGCATCCATCATATTAAACAAGAGAAAGATCCTAAAAAAAGTTTTTGTGCTTATAAAATGGACTTGTCAAAGGCATATGATAGGGTGGACTGGGATTTCTTGAAGCAAGTGATGCAAAAGTTGGGGTTCTCACATCGATAGGTTGACTGGATCATGGTTTGTGTCACATCGGTGAAATATTCAGTGAAATTTAATGGGACCCTCTTGGATTCATTTGCACCGTCGCGCGGGCTTCGGCAAGGTGATCCACTCTCCCCGTTTTTGTTCCTGTTTGTTGCTGATGGTCTGTCTGCTATACTACAAAAGGAAGTGCAGTTAAACAATATCTCCCCTGTTAAGGTGTGCCGACATGCACCTGGTATTTCATATTTGTTGTTTGCTGATGATACAATTTTGTTCTTCCAAGCATCTCATGAATAAGCACTGAAAATTAAAGAGAGTCTTGATCTCTATGAACAAGCTACTGGTCAATTATTGAATTATGATAAGTGCTCAATTTTATTTGGATCTGCCTGCCCAACGGAAGCCCAGGAGCAGGTGAGGGAGGTCCTTAAGATAACGAGTTCATGCTTTGAGGAAAAATATCTAGGACTTCCTACGCCAGAGGGGCGCGTGTCCAAGGGCTGGTTCCAAAATTTACAAACTAGTTTGACCAAAAGGCTGCTTCAGTGAGGTGATGGGTTTCTTGCACAACCCGGGAGAGAAGTCTTAATTAAGTCGGTGCCTCAAGCGCTACTTACTTATATCATAGGAGTGTTTAAGTTGCCATTTTCTGTTTGTGATGATCTCACCCGGATGGTGAGAAACTTCTATTGGGGGTCAAAAGATGGGAAGAAAAAGGTTCATTGGAAGGCTTGGAATTATTTGTTGCAACCAAAGAAAAAAGGCGGTGTTGGGTTCAGAGACTTCCGTATGTTCAACCAAGCATTACTTGCGAGGCAAGCATGGTGACTAATTGAGAAGCCCGAGAGTTTATGTGCTAGGTTATTGAAGGCCCGCTACTATCCGAATGGAAACTTGGTAGATACGGTTTTTGCTAGTAATGCATCATCTTCGTGGACTGCTATTAGTCACGGCTTGGATTTGTTGAAGAAGGGACTGATTTGGAGAATTGGGAATGGAAGAAGTGTGCGTGTGTGGAGAGACAACTGAATTCCCAGACCACATTCTTATAAACCGATCTCTCCGCAAGGTAGATGCAGAATACGCTTCGTTTCAGATCTACTCAATGAAAATGGGGCGTGGAAACAGGACATACTTCATAAATATTTCTTACCATGTGACGTTGATGAGATTATGAAAATTAGACCTTCCCCAAGGTTGAAGATGACACTCTTGCATGGGGACCAGGGAAGCTGGGCAACTTTTCGGCTAAAAGTGCCTACAATCTAGCATTCGAAGAGGCATTCCGTGCCGAAGCTGTTGGATCGAGCAGTAGGCCTAAAGGTGACCGAGCATAGTGGAGAATGTTGCGTGCCTGCAATGTTCCTCCCACTGTTATTAATTTTTCTTAGCGGATGTGTACTGACTCCCTACCGACATGGAAAAATAAGTGCAAGCGTAGCCTTGAAGTTACAGCTATATGTCCAATGTGTGGTGTTGAAGAGGAAGATAACTTTCACCCATTTTGCCGGTGTCCGCTAGCAAGAGATTTGTGGCGCTGCATGTCCTCCGTTTGGTCGCTTCCAAAGTTGGACGAGATTCAAAATTCTGGAAGGGAGTGGTTGTTACATTTGCTTGACCGGGTGCCTGCTGAGACGAGAAACATGATCTTGATGACACTTTGGCGTAGCTGGTTTGTCCGGAATGAGGTCATTCATGATAAGAATCCGCCACCTGTAGAAGTCTCAAAGCAGTTCCTGTGCAGTTATTTGGAGACCTTGATGAACATCAAAATCAATTCAGTACTCGATCCTTGCAAAGGTAAGCCCCCAGTTTATGTTGTGCCTATACGAAAATCTTCAGTTTTGTCCACAGAAGTAGTTCCATCTTGGCGCCCGCCGAGTGCTGGAAAAGTTAAGTTAAACTCTGATGGTTCCTTCACCATGGATGGAAGAGCAGGTGCTGGTAAGGTTTTGAGAGATTCTAATGATGCAATCATCTTTTCTGCATGACGTATGTTGTATAGATGTCGTGATGCCTTGGAAGCAGAATTGTGTGCTTGTATGGAGGGTTTATCTTCTGCCCTTATGAGAACTGAGCTACCTATCAAATTGGAGGTTGATTCCTTGGAAGTAGTCAAGCTGGTGCAGACAAATGACATCAACAGATCAATTTATGCTTATCTTATTAAAGAGATCAAGCTGATGATGAGTCTTCGGGAGACTAGTATTACTCATATTTGTAGACCCCAAAATAAAGTTAGTGATTGTTTAGCTATCTTTGCTAGAGAGGAAGGTAGAACCATGACTTGGTTAGGTTCTGGACCTCCCAGAGTTTTGGAACTTGCTGCTTTAGATTATAATACTGTTGGAGTTTGAGTAATACAAGTTTCTATTCGCAAAAAAAAAGAAAAAAAGATCTTGGCACCAGGCAGTATATACTCAAACTCAATTGTCTAAAAATAATGCACACTTCAAATCTGTATCACACCAGGCAGTAGAAAAATAGTATATATACCAGGCAGTACTACTTTGTTTTTTGGTGATATACTACTTCGTTGGCAAAGCACATATACGACATGGATGGAAAGTAAAAAAATTAATAGCTGAAATGTACTTCAACGATATTTGGATCACGTATGGCTGTTCCTAACTTATTGGGATTATTAGTCATGCAAAGGATTTGAGTCACGTAGTCTGTTCCTAGCTTGTAGGAATCGCTAGCCATGGAAAGGAATTAGTTGTATTTAAGTAATTAGCACGGTTGGATAATTGGTGATTGTTATTGGTGTCCTGCATGTCGCCCATTGAAATCTCATAGACTAGGGATGGGAGTACATACTCTTGGGAGTATAAAAAAGAGTCATAAAGATTTATATATTTAACAATATTTGCAGTCTTATTTTAGTATATGCGGATATATCGCGTACGATATATATATATTCAATAATCACTAATATTCTGCGGTCTATATCAGTGTGCGCGGACAATATATATGCGGCTTTTTTCAATATATTCGGATATATCACGTACGATATCAGTGTACGCGGATATTCAGCTTACTATTGGCGACTATTTGCTTTACTATTCAGTACAATTCAAATAATTGGTATACTACTCAATACTATTCCAATTATTGGTGCTTGTCTGGATATTAATTTGGCTAACATTCGCTTATATGCAGGATCTATTAGGAGCTGACAAGGCTTAGTCAGTTCGTCCGACTGTGCGCGCAGTGGTGTAATATTCCTACTCGATACTCACCATATTTATCATTACGTTGCATCATATGTAGCTAGTTACGTTCACTTGACGGTTTTAATTGCAAATTTATTAGGCAAAATTCTTATCGTCTTCTCAGGCAGTTCCACCCGAAGGGAACACTTCTCTACGGCCATAAGGTTCTCATTCAACGCCAACTCTGGGCTACACAGAGAACTACACACGCAGAGGTTTCTCCTATAGGATCCCTAGCATAAGAACTCTTTCCATAAATTCAGAAATAAAAACACCAAGTGAAACCAAAGAAACTACATCATTTCAACAACATAATTTACATATGGTTTTCCCTTTCGGGAAACCCCGAAGAGATTAAACACGAACTAGAAGATTATCTTAATATTCCTGGCGATCTCAGCGCCTTCTTGGCTATACTACTTAGTGGAGTGGCTAGTCTACTAAGGGAGAGGAGAGCTGGCTCTTGCTTGAGGGCTTCGCTTCTCTTCTCCCGACTGAGTGATCTGTCTCTTACTTGTGTGTGGTTCCTCCTCTGCGTCTTGGCCAACCTCTCCTTTTATAGGCGAGAGATGGCTACAAGGGAGCCTTCGGGAGCCCTCCCTCGACTGCCAGCGAGACCCTCACTTATTTATTTTACATACGGTAGCATGCACGCTTGTCCTGCTAGGGTACATGCGTGTCCTTCTAAAATATGGATAAGTGCGAGAGAGAGAGTGCCTGACAAACTTCAATCTTCAGGAATCTTTACTTTCTTCACGTGGGCATTGTCTCTCGATGGATGATTGGCTTGCCTCTAGTGTCTTCTAATTATATGAGCAATGCACAGGGATTGCTCACACCGTTGGCTTGGTCTTGAACTCCGCCTTCTTCTCCGATGCAAATATTCTGGCATCTGATGCATGACAATAATTTTGTTTTACTGGGGGGTCTTCCCCGCCAATATAATTGATATACCATATCAATATTCGGGGAGGTCCTGCGTGCCCGAAAAATTGATAGCAATATCAATTCAAGTATATGGCCTGTTGATTAATATCAATATCCACGTATCATTAATTGCTAATCAATATGCTGTCCATGCCCAGCGATGTCCATATGATCATCGTCAGACAAATGAGAAACATATTTTCGATTACATTCTTTCTTTATTTCTTCAACAATTTCTTGTCTTAAATCCTTTAATATTTCTTATTTCAATTCTATTTTCGATTCTTCCTTCCACACTTTTGACATATCTTCCAATTTTTCATCTATTTTCATATCTATATATTCCCCATCTAAAGGATCCACTCCTTTGACAAGGCATTCTTTATATGATTTATATTTTGGAGAAATATTATCTTTTTCATAGTCGGAGCTTGATTCATCTATTTTCAACTTTGTGAGAACTGCTGTTGCCGGATTGGCATTATTTATCTTATGGACCTTGTGGATATATTCTTCGGCTGATGGCTGTATATAATATTCAGATCCTATGACAGCCTCTGCTTATTTTAAAGCTTCATCTACACAAGCATAACTTTTCCAGTTTATGCTTTCTCCATTTTTCTTTGCTATTAGTTTTTCTATACTTATTTCTTCATATGAAGTATATATTCCTGGCCTTTTTCCTTCAAACAAGACATATAACGTCTTGTGTTCTGAATATTCCATATTTTCTACGGACGTTTGTCCTTTATTCATCATTTTTCCTCTATTTAACATATTGAAATATTCTGCTAGGCTATTCAGGATTGATAGCATATAACCTTTATCATCTCTTTTGTTATTATATTGATAACAGAAATTATCAAGTATGCATCCTTGAACTTCATCTAGATACATATATTTCTTGGGCCTGAAATTAAAGGTATTTGGCTCAAATATCTTCAGACTATTCTCAGCCCCAAAGCTGATTGCTTCAAACCCATGGGGGTGAAGTCCTTTCCTCATATCTGTAAAATTAATGAATAAGAGGATAATTTAGATACAATATTATTCTTTCATATTCTTCGTATTATTTCTCGATAATTGAAATAACAACTATTCATTATCTTTGCCCAATTCAAGGCATAATTGACTTTATCATATGTTATTTCTTCCAATGTCATATGTATTCCAGATTTACTTCCATCGAACAAAATATTTGTTGATCTTGGTATATTTTTGTTCATCATGTTAGAATATTCTGCAAGACCATTGGGATTAGATAGCATGTATCATTTCCTTTTTCTTTCAAGTATATCCTTATTATCAAATATGCATCTTTGGATATGATTCTTTGGTTTGAAATTGAATGTATTTGGTAGAAATATCTTTAATTTATTGTAGCATACACTTCCGCCGGCGAATGTACGTTTCTTCATCTCTGTAGAATCGATTATCGAGAGGATACATTAGATAAACTATTATCCTTTAATATGCTCAACTATTATTTTATAATCATTCCTTCCTTTATTTCCGTGCTTCCAGCACCATATTCTTCTTCTTTATTATTCTTTAGCTCATCTTTTAATATTTCTAGCACTGCTTCTAGTATTTTCATCCTATTTTCTAGATTTCTGATTCTACTAGATAATATTTTTTCTTCTGGTCCAAACTCTATTTCCTGTCTTCATATTTGATTTTTGGCTTTTAGACAGGAAGAACAAGCTTGCCTTAGACATAAGCTGCATGTGGACCTATTATCTTGGCTTGGATAATATATACAGAAAGCACATTTGATATTATAATCACCTTTTCCTTTAATCCAAACATGTTCGCAATCTACTTGGTTCATCATTTCTATTTTTAAACCTGATAACTCATCTATTAAGTCTATCTCATCTTCACTTGAATCATATTCTTGAGTCTCATTTTCTACTTCATCTGTTTCAATAATTGAATATATTGACTCGTCATCTTTTATTTCTTCATCACTGTAATATATTTTCATTACACTATCTATAATTAAAACTCTTTCTTGTTCTTCATATTTACTAGAGTATCTTTTCTGGTCTTTATTAGTGCAGGTTCTACTTAGGTGATCTGGAGAGTTACATATAAAACACCTACATTTTTTATCATAAGTTTTTCTAGGATTATATCTTCTTACATTTCTTTTATGTAAAAATGGGGCTCTATTATCTGACCTTCTTAAGAAAAATCTTTTCTTGGTTCTAAATTTCTATTATATCTTTATGAGATTTATAATATTTTTTTTCTTATACCTATCTTCTCCATACGTTAATGGTATTTGGACAAATTATTGCAAAAATGTATATCGTTTCTTCATAGATCTTTGAGCTTGTATACCTATACATATCTTTCTTAGCTGTTTAAATACAAATGTTATGGCTTGGCATATGTTTACAATATTTTCTCCTGATTCTTTTTTATATTCCTCAAATATTATAGATCCTAGAGGGTCAGGCAACTTATTAAAATATCTTTCTACTACCCCTATATTAAAGCCTTGGTTAGCGGTGGTAGCGTTATATAAGTAATGCTGAGAGAATTCCTTTATGCCTTTCCAGCTTGTCAGCATTAATTTTTCTATTTCTCTCAATCTTTCATTTTGTAAAGCGGTATGTCCTAATTCTGGATCTTCAGCTATGATCATATTTGAAATAACATTTGCAAAACTATTCGAATTACTTCCTGCTCTTTTTAATTCTTGATATTGATTAGGGCACGCTTCTACCCATTGCTCCCATAGGACTTTTACGGATTCTCCTAGAAATATTTCAAGATATGTTAGCATATCTTCTACCTTAGTGCCAATATTATGCTGGTTTTGTATATATTTTTGAACTATTTAACTTTTCCATATACTGATTATATTCGGCCAATCTATCGGGTCATGGGCTGCTAAATTTAATATAGCACCATCATTCTTATAATTTTGAAATTGTACTGGCCTTTCAAATTCTCTTCTCTTAGTACCCATATATCTATATTGCCCTGGAATATATGTGGGTTGGTAATCATCTTTTTCTAGAGGCCATTGTCCAGCTGATCTGGTAGGTCTCTCCCTTTCCTCATCTCTTCTTACTGACGATTCTCCATATCCCCTTCTTCTTTTACCACTATTTTCTACTTCCATGGCTTCCATTGCATTGTATAAATTATGCAATCCCACATCATCTAGTGAGTTATAAAAATCATTATTTTGATCTAAATCATCATAATTTTTATCTTCTAACTCTTCTTCTTCTTCTTCATAACTTTCTAGTAATAGCTTATTATTTATATCCCATTGCTCTTCTTCATCCACAACTTCATCTTTGTGACTCTGAGTAATATTCTTATTTTTATCATTATTTTCAGTGGTAACATTATTATTACTATTAATATTATCTTTCTTTACTTCTGCTGCTAAGGTGTTATTTATTAGGCGAGAACAACTAATTGCTGGCTTTTGCTCACTTTTTAACCTTTTTAATCTAGCAATTTCTCTAATAAAAAATAATTCTGTTTCTCTTATTTTAGGCCAATCTGTTGTCCATGAGTGACTATATTCCCATTCTATATGTTTTAGTTTCTTTTCCCAATGAATTATTTCATCATCTATATTAGTTTTTTTCATGCATTCGGTTACACCTTTATTTTTATTATCGCTAATTTCTGTTTCTGGCATAAAAGATTTTGTGTCTTCTATCGATGCAGATCTATAATTCATGAATCTGATACTACTACCTCCTTCGCAATTTTGATAACTTATGTAGTTTTCAGGTAGCGTTAATTCCTTCTTTTCTATTAATTCACCTATCTTCCATTCTTCTCCTGCTCTTTCTTCAGAACTAATTGTAAGAGGATTCATAAATTGTATGTCTTTTGATTGCATGCTATCAATTACATTATTTATGTTTACTCTATATCTAGAATTACTTCTATTAGTGAGCCTTCCTATAAATTCTATGCTTACTAACAAATTTGTTCCTTTAAAATCTTCATATCCCTTAGTTTGGAAACCAAAACTCATTTTTTCAATAAATTCTTTAACAGGCATTATTAGGTCTGGAGCTATGTATGTTATTAGCCTATTTTCATTCATATCTCCTTCCAGAAAGCCTAATGCCGCTTTATCAATTGATTCCCATCTTCGGTCTAATAATGTTATTAGCACTTTTGCTCCTAATTTCTTCCTTGTCATCCCTTTAACTCCTATGAGATACATTGCTTGATGAATATATTTATAACCACAATATCTTAAATCATTTTCAATATTCTTACTCACAATACGTAAATCTACTAGATGCGTTAACACGCTCAACTCAACTTCTCTAGATATTCTGTATAGACTACTCTTGCTTTCAAACAAACCCATATGATATACTTGTTGTGGTTTTATTTTTCTTAGGGTATCTTTTTGATATCTTTCTAAATCTTTTTACAAATCTATAACTTCTTCTATTCTATACACATCATCAGCTTTGCATGATAATCTATGCTTCATTGCAAGAGGCTTAGAGTCTTGCCTTACTATCTGGAGGAATTTGTCTCTTCTGAAGACGCTGTTAGGTACATCCATCTTTCTGAATTAATATTTCTTGACGAAGATACTATTCCAGATGAGGATAACATAATATCTTTGCTGCTTTGAACACTATTTAGCTTTTCTAAAACTTGGATTAAAAGCTGGAGGATAGTGTTATTCTGCCTTATTATAATTTTAGAGTCTTCTTTTGGTGAGTTGTGATCAGAAAATCCGACAGGGGGTGACAAATGTTTAGCAACTTCGTTTAATGCCTTGCTATATTCGTTCATATAACTATGAGAGGATAAGAGATTTTACCTCTTGTACTAACCTTTTTATTTCAGGAATATCTGGACTTGTTTCAGTGCATGACGACAAGTCTTTACCTTTACTTAGGTAACGGCTTATTGTCAACACTTCTTCTTTAATATAGTCGTTATTCTTGTAAATTATATTACGTCTTGTTTTTGCTTTTTCAAGTTTATGAAGAATGATATCTATTTTGCTATTTAACCCGGAGCACTTGTCTGCGAGTTTTTGATATTCTTTGAATATGCTTTCAAATTTTTGGTCAAGTATATCTTGCCTTTTTCCCCAAGATATGTAAAAATTATATATCAAATCGACCACAATATTTAGCTGACTATGAGATATATGCCAAATATGCTCCTCAAAGGGATTTATTCTTTTTAGTATTCATTACCTTTCCTGTACTAATTTCTAAATTTAAATACCTTAATTTTTCAATGTTTATATTCTGGCCTGATACCAACTACACTGGATGTTATTTATGTTTTCAACAATATTCTTATTTAACAATATTTGCAGTCTTATTTCAGTATATGCGGATATATCGCGTACGATATATATATATTCAATATTCACTAATATTCTGCGGTCTATATCAGTGTGCGCGAACAATATATATGCGGCTTTTTTCAGTATATTCGGATATAACGTGTACGATATCAGTGTACGCGGATATTCAGCTTACTATTGGCGACTATTTGCTTTACTATTCAGTACTATTCAAATAATTGATATACTATTCAATACTATTCTAATTATTGGTGCTTGTCTGGATATTAATTTGGCTAATATTCGCTTATATGCACGATATATTAGGAGCTGACGAGACTTAGTCAGTTCGTCCGACGGTGCGCGCAGTGGTGTAATATTCCTACTCGATACTCACCATATTTATCATTACGTTGCATCATATGTAGCTAGTTACGTTCACTTGACGGTTTTAATTGCAAATTTATTAGGCAAAAATCTTATCGTCTTCCCAGGCAGTTCCACCCGAAGGGAACACTTCTCTACGGCCACAAGGTTCTCATTCAACACCAACTCTGGGCTACATAGAAAACTACACACGCAGAGGTTTCTCCTATAGGATCCCTAGCATAAGAACTCTTCCCATAAATTCAGAAATAAAAACACCAAGTGAAACCAAAGAAACTACATCATTTCAACAACATAATTTACATATGGTTTTCCCTTTCGGGAAACCCCGAAGGGATTACACACGAACTAGGAGATTACCTTAATATTCGTGGCGATCTCAGCGCCTTCTTGGCTATACTACTTAGTGGAGTGGCTAATCTACTAAGGGAGAGGAGAGCTGGCTCTTGCTTGAGGGCTTCACTTCTCTTCTTCCGACTGAGTGCTCTGTCTCTTACTTATGTGTGGTTCCTCCTCTGCGTCTTGGCCAACCTCTCCTTTTATAGGCGAGAGATGGCTACAAGGGAGCCTTCGGGAGCCTTCGCTCGACTGCCAGCGAGACCCTCACTTATTTATTTTACATATGGTAGCATGCACGCGTGTCCTGCTAGGGTACATGCGTGTCCTTCAAAAATATGGATAAGTGTTCGAGAGAGTGCCCGACAAACTTCAATCTTCAGGAATCTTTACTTTCTTCACGTGGGCATTGTCTCTCGATGGATGATTGGCTTGCCTCCAGTGTCTTCTAATTATATGATCAGTGCATAGGGATTGCTCACACAGTTGGCTTGGTCTTGAACTCCGTCTTCTTGTCCGATGCAAATATTCTGGCATCTGATGCATGACCATATTTTTTTTATATGTCCGGTCTTTGTTAATTGAAGAACATTTCCTTCTCCATCATTGTTTGTGTGGCCTTCGTGTCTTGATTCTTCCTCAAATATTCCCTCACCAGAATTATGAGCCGTCATCTTCAGGTTCATTCTCTGGGCTCGGGAAGCGTATGATGTCGAACATGATCTTGTCTCCGTCTCTGCCGCTATCGTCCATAGCTTAACTAATCTAGAAGAAAGATAAAACAATTTAGTATTCAAATTAGAATGCATTCAATAAGCAAAAACTGAATCATAGTAGATAATATGCATCTTAAATAATATCACTAATACATCTCGAATAATCCAGATAATATGCATCATCAAATATTATCGAATATAATCTCGAATACATCTCGAATATTATCGAATATAATCTCGAATACATCTCGAATATTATCAAATATAATATCGAATACATCTCGTATATTATCACTAATACATCTCGAATATTATCATATAACATTACTAATACAGCTCGAATATTATCGAATAATCTAGTTGACTCGCGGTTCCTAAGGCACGGGTGGTGGACACCCAAAGAGAAGGAACCATCACATGATCATAGCTCGGGTGAGATCCCAGAAGAACCTGCCAGGTATTGGAGAACCTGACGTCGAACGCAACCATGTAGCGACGGACGTGTTCGTCCTCCTCCCGGACACGGCGACGTACCACCTCTTCTGGGCTGGCTGCCTCTGCACCGATAGTGTCCCATGCGACCGCCACCAAAAAAGCTCCGGGTCAACGACGGGAGCCAGATTCCTCACCAAGTTGCGCGCCCCGGAAGGTAGCACCTCCCAGTGCCAACCCGGCGGAGCCCAGTCTCGGACATGGCGCATCTCAAGCAGGTTGTCGCCGCCGAGTCGACGATGAGGATGCGGGCCGGGCATCATCGATGTCGAGAAAAAATTCTTATGAAAACAAATTCCTATGCAATAATTATCATTTTATTATGCTACTCATATTTAATAAACTTTTACAACTAATTACCATAGCATTGATCCAACCATTCGTCTACGTGTGTGTGTGTGTGTGTGAATGATTTCTTATTATTTTTTGCTAAGACTAGAATGCTCATTATATAGTCTAAAATGCCCAGGGTTTGATTTGATAAAAAGGATAACCGGGCTAGATGATTTCTTATTTTTTATTCAAAGTTGAACAATATAAATGAATGTATGCCACATTTAATAACAGAAGATATGGTGTGGTACAAACATTCAAATATCGACTAGATGACAATTATTTCATAGAAACACAAATGTATTCTAACAATGAAAAAAGTACCATTTAAACTAAAAAAATTGAGTACTCCACTAGTATTCACGAGAAAATTGAGTACTCCACTAGTATTCACGAGAAAAGTGCCATCTAAAACTGGAAAAATTGAGTACTCCACTAGCAATGAAAAAAATAACCATCTAAAACAAAATTTTCATCATGTACACGAGGAAATAATCAACATTTATTTAGGAACTATCACCGGAGATGGAGGGGGCGGCGAGCTCACAACGGGCGAGGTAGGCGACGGCGAGGTCAAGGCGACGGCGAGGCTCAGGGAGGAGGTCGCGGGCGGCATTGAGGCTCAGCCGGGGAGGAGGCGCGGGCGGCGGCGGGGCTCGGGGAGGAGGGCGTGCGGCGTCGGTGCTCAGGGAGGAGGCGTGGGCGGGCGGCGTAGGGGACGGCAACGACGAGGATGGGCTCGGGGGCGGTGGCGAGCTCCGGCAGCCTGGCGGCGTCGAGGTCTTCGGTGTCGTTGGGGGAAACTAGAGATGGTGTGTTTGGAAATTTCTAAGTCGTGCTTATATACACAGACCTTTAGTCTCGATTGGTGGCTCCAACCGGGACTAAAGGGGGGCCTTTAGTCCCGGTACGAGCCACCAACCGGGACTAAAGGTGAATTTCACCAGGCCAAGGGGCGGGAAGCCCAGGTCTTTATTCCCGGTTGGTGGCTCGGACCGGGACCAAAGGCCCCCCTTTAGTCCCGGTTGGAGCCACCAACTATGAGTAAAGGTTTGGTCCTGCCGTGGTGGAAGTTTAGTCCCACCTCGCCAAGTGAGAGGCAGTCGCACCAGTTTATAAGCCTCGCTGCGATTTCCCTCTCGAGCTCCTCTCTAACGTAGGCAGTACATGCCTAACGTCTTCTCTACCCTATGGGGCCTACTTGCCCTGCGGGCCTGCATCCTAGCCCATATATAGTCGGGTTTCTAGTCATATGCAGGCCGTGGTGGCCTAGTAAACGGACATTTTTTATGTTATTTTTTGCATATGTTATGTCTATTTTTTAACCTTCTTCAAATCACATCCTAATTTTTATACATACTCACTTATGTGTAGTACACATGATTATCAGATAATTTCAACAAAATATATGAAATTCTAAAAAATGCTTTTGTAACAGATGAGTTTTCGTCTAAAACCCTGATACGTCGAAAGAGATTGTCCATTTTGTACACGAACTGCGTCCAGTTTTTGCCGTAACCCTCTCAACTTTTTAACACATGCTATGTGGGTGAAATGATGATACCATGCCAAGTTTCAACCTTTTCAGAGTTCATTAATAGTGCTTTTCAATTTCAGGATCATTTAGCTAAAAAATCATTAAATGCATAAAAAATAGCAAATGAAGTCAGAAAGGGTTGAAAATTGATGACATGGCTTTGAATGGTGCATATTGAACGCACAAAAAGTCTGGAGTTAAAATATGTTTAAAAAATGAAATGCTTTTGTAACAGATGAGTTTTCCTCCAAAACCGTGATACTTCGAAACAGATTGTCCAGTTTGTACACGAAGTGCATCCAGTTTTTGCCGTATCTCTCTCAACTTTTTAGCACATGCTATGTGGTTGAAATGATGATACCATGCCAAGTTTCAACCTTTTCAGAGTTCATTTATAGTGCTTTTCAATTTCAGGGTCATTTAGCTAAAAAAAATCATTAAATGCATCAAAAATAGCAAATGAAGTCAGAAAGGATTTGTCAGGGATATACCCCGCTGTATGACCCAGACTGATGTATGACCTGGCCGGAGCTTGGCGATTCATGAGTGACCCGGCTGAAGCTTGGCGACTCACTGGTAACCCGGCTGAGTCTAGCGACTCACTGGTAACCCGGAGGGCGGGTTAGACGAATGACAAGGCCCAATGCCCAGAAGGCGGCTCATGAGAAGATCGGCTCGAGGTACGATGTCCGGTGGGTCGGCTTGAGAGGGAAGGCATAAGGAATATTTCTCTTACAAGGGAAGCAAGACTAGGATTCCACTTGTAATAAAGTAGTCCTAATCCTACTAGGACTAGTCACGTAAGCCGCCCCTTCAACTTATATAAGGAGGGGCAAGGCACCCCAAGAGGGACAAGTTTGAGGGAGACAGACAAGTCTTAGACATGATAAAAGTAGATGCTCTCGAGATAGAGGTAGCGAAACATCGCCCTTGTAACCGAGATCATCATCATCAATAGCAATGAAGCAGGATGTAGGCTTTTACCTCCACCGTGAGGGGCCAAACCTGGGTAAAACCTCGCGTCCCTCGATTCGCTCAATCCCTCTCAAGCTACCAATTAGATGCGTTGGCCTCACGACTAAGCCCTCACACCAGGACATCTGCTGTGACAAAACCACGATAGTTGGCGCCCATCGTGGGGCCACGCACGGTGGTGTTGAGTTCTTGGAGGGATCTCTCCGAGGGATTGAGAAGTTCGCAATTTTTCGGATGAAGAAGGGCTGGCATGGGATGGTCTTCGGCAAAGCCGGAAAATTCAATATTTGTGGTCAGAATTATTATTAGCTTTGGAGCTGGCAGTATGAGTTTTGAGTTCAAGGGAAGATAGGGTTTGACGTTCCTCTATGCGTCGCTGATGCAATGCGCGATCCGTCGAATCCGAATAGGAGATCATTTTTTGCCGCTACAGCCGTGTATTGCCAAGGCCGACAGGAATTTTTCTATAGCTGCCGTACGCCGGGTCAGATCAATCAACACGTGCGTGAGGAGGCAAGGGTCATGTCCCGAGGCGATTTCATCAAGTGATCTGCTAAAGACTACTGCTACTGTTGTTCGGAGTAGTACTACTTATAATAAACAATTATTCTACAGTTGCTTGAAGGCAATACTACTCCGTTGCTACTGTTCGCATAAAGTGATCCATCAAGTACTTGAGTACTGCCCATGTTAAAGCTCAGATTTTGAGGAGGCAACCTGTCTAGAGAAGAAATAATATTTGTTGAAACTGCTTCACGTGAGCATGCATGTTTGGGCAGGGACTACAATACCGAATCGGACTGGCAGGTCAACAGGTCCAATCTCCAGCTCCACGCGTCGAACCACGACTTGGAGGAGGTTAACAGGTGTGGCTTTTCCTTCAGAGTTCAACGCGCCGTCGAAACCGCCCTGGCCTCCGTCGCCTTGGCCTCGCGCCTGCCGGACTTTGTCTCCGCTATGGTTTCAACCCGTCGTGCCTTGTTCTCCAACGCCCGCATCTCCTCTAGCCGGTTTCCACTTCGAGCTCCCTCCGGGTCGCCTCCGCTCACGGCCAAATCAGCCGCCTGATGCCTTCACTTCCAACGTGGTCTACCGCCGACGGTCTCTAACCAACTGCCGCTGTGAGCCGCCAAGCGCCCGGCCTCACCTGCGAGTCGCCGCTCCCGCTGTCGTGGCCTCGCGTAGTGCCCAAGCCGCCGTCTCGATCATGGTTGGAACCGAGCCGGCCTTCCCGCGCCGTTGCCGAGCCGCCTTGAGCCACCCTGGCCGTGCTCCGTCCCCGTCATGGACGAGTCACCTTCGAGCAGTCTCCTTTCCTCCGCGAGTCACCTCAAGTTGCTACCGCAAGCCGCCTCGTCAGCCTCTGAGTCGCCTCGCCACAGCTGTTAAGCTGCCGGAGAAGAGAATTATTTTTGACCATGATGGTTGCAGTGCTACGGTGCATGCCCTTTTGCAAGGGTAGGGGAGAGTGGTTAAATTGCCATTGCAAGTACTAGAAGTTGTTCACGGAACGGATCATCTATCGTCCGGACAAATCAGGTGAATTCTGTCCAATCAATTTTTATTGATATGTTTTTATTCTTTAAAGAACAAGTACTCTGGCTTGCGATATTTTTTTATGCAGGACAATTGTTCACTGCAAGAGCGATGGCCGTGTCATGGATATATAGCTCGTGCCACCATTATCATGCGCTAGCAATGGACCGTGCCATAATGCTCAACGAATGTATGTGCAAGGTGCGGCCTCTGCGGCCCAGTCTACATCAACACGACGCGACTCACTCGTCCGTCCACACGGCTTACCACGCCTGCGATTGACTCACCCGTCCGCACCGGCTTACAACGCCGCGGTCGACTCATCTGTCCATGCCCGTGGCCTACTCGCCCGCATTCGTGCCGCCTCTGATGCTGCGGTCATCTTAACCGTCCGTCTCCTGCGGTCTGGTCTACATCAACACACCAGGCCGCACCTATGCGCACAAGCTGCTTAATGAGCGTACGCAAGTCGCCGTTGCTGCTGCCCGGTCTATTCCAACAACTCTGAAGAAAGTCATAATATATTTTCAGCCTCTGCCTCCACCGGATGGCTCAATGGATAGGCGTACAAGTCACCGCCACTGCGTTTTGGTTAACTTCAACAACCAGCTGGGATGAACCACTGGCCGGATTACTGACACAACTCATATGGGATCATTTATAACCCTCCACGGCTGACCTCAACCTTCCGAGGATTCACATCGCGTGATCAACACCAAGGATATACAATGAGTGTTGCGAAGATCATCGAATCGCCACCTTGCCTCCGGCTTCAACATATTCCAGCGTTTCGCTGTTCAACTATATGCCGGTTTATATCACGGTCAAGTATGGAGAATCTCAAGCCAACTCCTTGAGTCGTCTTAAGACTCGGGGGCTACACGGACATGACTCAGCAAATTTTGCCAGTTTCAGCAAATTCAAGAACCCCGGGACATTGGAGGGAAAAATAACCCGGTCCTGGAGGCTACTGCCACATTGATGAAAATTTAAAGGCCGTCAGAAAATTTCCGGCTTAAAAATGCCTGGCAATCAAAAATTTCCGGCTCAATAGAAGAGTTCCAGGTTATAAGAAAAGATTTCGGTTCAAAATCCGGCTCAAGGGAAATCTCTCTCCCACAACGTTTTGAGCTCTCAATATCCTCCACAACATTCCGTTCAAGAGGAATTCATCTCTCGCAAGTTCGAGTTTTCAAAAAAAGTAAAGGCTGCCAAAGTTCAAACAAGGGTATCCTGCCTCATGGGCTTATCATATTATGATCAACTTAATAAAGCCGGCATCCCTAAAATTCAGGGCCTCTGTCGTTTCATCTCTGTGCATATGAGTCTTTATTAATTGATCATAATGTCACTTGGGGGCTTCCAACCCACCGAGTTTAGCTTTCATACCCTCTTAACTGGCCTGAGTTGCCACATTATGGGTTAAACCTGCCTGTTTGCAACTTGCTACTCTGCCAGGTGACCTGCCGAACTCTTAACAGTCAATCTTTTTTAAGACCATGAACTTGTTCAGGTTAAAATGGCGGCTCGTGTCATGTGATAGCCGGCTTACAGTGAGCTAGGATAAACTCAACGGCTATTGCAGCCTTGAAAGCAAATATGCGGCATGTGAGCCAACTTTTTTCGGTCGTGCCATAAAAGCCGGCTTAACAAATATTTGAGATTTGCATATTCTCTGTTTTGGTCTTTTCAGACATTTTTATGCTTTCAATTTTTTGCTGTGATGCAAATTATGAATCCCCGGGTCATACTGGCTCCGGTTTATCTTGCTCATATTTGAGTCTTTGGGTTATCACCCGTCCTGGCTTTGACTTTAAGTCGCCAGTATAATTTTGGCTATAAGCCGCCATTATAATATTTTCAATGATTGTTTATGACCATAAGTCTCTAGGTTATAACCCATCATGGATTCGAGCATTGAAAGCCGACATTTTTTTCCTCTGTTATCATACACGTACATTGCATCATCATACCATGCATCATATATGCATGGATATCCTGGTTTATGTTGCAGGAGCCGGTTTTCAAACCGAGTTATATTATTCAAATCTTAAATAGCCAACATGGCTGGATTTTCATTACGGTTATCATAACCAGTATTGGATGATTGAGGTTTTCAAAGCCTCTTCAGAGTAATGGCTATTATTTCCTCATCCAAAAATACCAGCTTACAGCAAGGGAGCATGGTTCAATATTAATATGCAAAGCATTCAGTAACATCATCCAGACAATGGATATGGTTTTATTTTACAATGGAAGGAATAGTCCCGAGTTGTTGCTGGCATACGACCCGGCACTTGGGGCTACATTATTCAAATCAAGATTACATCAAGTATGCAAGTGCCATGTCGCTGCAAGCATGCACCAGGGCACTTGGGGGCTAATGCAAAGTCATTTTTAACTCGCCTCATTGAAGACCCAGCCCAGCACATAGTGATGAGCCGGCCCTTGGGGGCTACTAATTGTAGGTAACCCGAAACTTGAGGGCCACATCATATGATGTTATTTTCAATGAAGTACATTGACACGTCTCCAACGTATCTATAATTTATGAAGTATTCATGTTGTTATATTATCATTCTTGGATGTTTTGCAATCATTTTATAGCAACTTTATATTATTTTTTGGGACTAACCTATTGACATAGTGCCCAGTGCCAGTTGCTGTTTTTTTGCTTGTTTTTTACATCGCAGAAAATCAATACCAAACGGAGTCCAAATGCAGTGAAACATTTTTGAGAATTTTTATGGACCTGAAGACACAACTTGGGCCAAAGAAGTACCAGAGGGGTGCCCCGAGGGGGATACAGCCCACCTGGGCGCGCTTGGGGGCCCAGGCGCACCCTGGTGGGTTCTGCCCACCTCGGTGGCCTCCCGCACCGCCTCTTCGCCCTATAAATTGCCAAATATTCCAAAAACCCTCGGGGTAACCCTAGAACAAAAGTTCCGCCGCCACAAGCCTCTGTAGCCACAAAAATCCAATCTAGACCCCGTTTTGGCGCCCTGCCGGAGGGGAAGATCATCACCGGAGACCATCTTCATCATCCCGGTGGCCACCATGATGAGGAGGGAGTACTCCACCCTCCGGGTTGAGGGTTTGTACCAGTAGCTATGTGTTTAATCTTTTTCTCAAGTTCTTGATATGTCATGATCTTGATGTATCACGGGCTTTGTTAATATAGTTGGATCATATGGTGTTTCTCCCTCTCTATCTTGTTGTGATGAATTGAGTTTTCCCTTTGAGATTTCGTTCTTATCGGATTGAATAGTTTTATGGATTTGAGAACACTTGATGTATGTCTTGCTATGAATACCCGTGGTGACAATGGGGTATCATATTGATTCACTTGGTATGTGTTTTGGCACTCAACTCGCGGATTCCCGAGGTGACATTGGGGTAATCTATGCATAGGGGTTGATGCACGTTCTCATCTTTGTTTCTCTGGTAGAAATCTTGGGGCACTCTTTGAGGTTCTTTGTGTTGGATTGAGTATTATGAATATAAAATTGTTTGATGCATATCGTATAATCACCTCATGGATACTCGCGGTGACATTGGAGTATCTAGGTGACATTAGAGTTGGTTGATGTGTATCATATGGTGTTATTCTTGTACGAACTCTTGGTTAGATCGATCGGAAAGAATAGCTTGGTGTTATTTTAGTATGAACTCTAGGATAGATTGATCAGAAAGAATAGCTTTGAGGTGGTTTCGTACCCTACAAACAATTTCTTCTTATGTTCTCCGCTAGATAAGAACTTTGGAGTGATTCTTCATCACACGTTGAGGGATGGTCATATTATCCAATTAGATTAGCATTGTTGAGAGATTGTACTAGCAAAATTACGGACCCTAGGCCTCATTTTCAAGCATTGCAATACCGTTTGTGCTCCGCTTTATCAATTGCTACCTTGCTATTTTTTATTGTTCCTATTACAAAAATCAATATCTATTATCCATATTACACTTGTATCACCATCTCTTCGCCGAACTAGTGCACCTATACAAATTACCATTTTATTTGGTGTGTTGGGGACACAAGAGACTCTTTGTTATTTGGTTGCAGGGTTGTTTGAGAGAGACCATCTTCATCCTATGCCTCCCACGGATTGATAAACCTTAGGTCATCCACTTGAGGCAAAATTGCTACTGTCCTACAAAACTCTGCGCTTGGAGGCCCAAAACAAGTCTACAAGAACAAGTTGTGTAGTAGACATCAAGCTATTTTCTGGTGTCGTTGCCTGGGAGGTGAGTGCTTGAAGGTATATCTTTAGATCTTGCAATTGAATCTTTTAGTTTCTTGTTTTATCACTATTTTGGTTCATAAAAGAAAACTACAAAAAAATGGAATTGAGGTTGCATCATATTGTTCATCTTTATAATGTCTTTCGTGAAAATGATGGAAAGGAAAATTGTGCTCAATTAATAGAGGAATAATTCTATAAAATGTTTGACAAAAAATCTTTGAATGATGAGCATGATTGCAATTTTGTTGGTATGAACTCTTTGAATATCCATGATGCTAACGATATGCAAAGCCATAAGCTTGGGGATGCTATATTTGATGAAGATGATATTTTTAGTCCCCCAAGTTTTGATGAGAAAATTTATTATGATGATTGCATGCCTCCTATTTATGATGATTATATTGATGAAAGTGGATTTGGAGAGGTCATGACTTTATTTAATGATGAATCCACTATTTTGGAAGAGGTTGCAATTGATTATGACAACGAATTTGCTATCTATGATGATTATTGTGATGACATTTATGCTATATTGAATAATCATAACCATGAAACTTGTCATCATGATTTTAATTTCCAATCACATGATAGTTATTTTGTTGAGTTTGCTCCCACTACTATGGATGAGAATAAATATGCTTATGTGGAGAGTAATAAAATTTCTATGCTTGTGGATCATGAAAAGAATGATTTATGTGATAGCTATATTGTTGTATTCATTCATGATGCTACTGAAAATTATTATGAGAGAGGAACATATGCTTTTACATATTGCAATAATACCAAGTTTCCTCTCCATGTGTTGAAAATCTTGAAGTTTTGCTTGTTTTGCTTTCCAATGCTAGTTGATTCTTGTTCCCATAAGTTATTTGCCCACAACATCCCTATGAATCGGAAGTGGGTTAGACTTAAATGTGCTAGTCATATGCTTCATGATGCTCTCTTTGTGTTTCAATTCCTATCTTTTATGTGAGCATCATTGAAATCATCATGCCTAGCTAAAAAGGCATTAAAGAAAAGCGCTTGTTGGGAGACAACCCAACACTTTTACCTACTGTTTTTGTGTGCTCACATGATTAGTATACTTTCTTAATTATGTTTTATAACTTTTATTTCAATAAAGTGCCAAGTAAAGCCTTTGGGATGGTGTGGATGATAGTTGACTTGATTCTGTGCAAAAACAGAAACTTTTGCGCCCAGTAACAGAATTGTTTAAATTCAATGGAGCGTCTAAAATTCTGAATTTTTTACAGTTGATGGGTATACAAATTTCCTATGATTTCCTAAATTTTCAGAATTTTTTGAGTTACATAAG
The DNA here is from genome assembly GCA_011799875.1 of Thinopyrum elongatum. NCBI lineage: Eukaryota > Viridiplantae > Streptophyta > Magnoliopsida > Poales > Poaceae > Thinopyrum > Thinopyrum elongatum. Next base: position 606,443,337 of record CM022303.1, on the reverse strand, counting down.
TATGACCTTAATTCAGATATTTACGTACTTTTCTATTTTTGACAGATTCTGTTTTCAATTCATAGTTTGCTTGTTTTATGGTTTCTATGGCTTATATTGCTTAATATAAATTGTGGAAATTGTAGAGTACAGTAGGAATTATGTGGAAACAATTATGAATCTTATCTTGACATTAACAAAGTGAATGATTTATCTTTATCATACTAACCCATCTCACGAAGTTCCGTTAAGTTTTGTGTGATTGAAGTTTTCAAGTTTTGGGTGAGATATCGATATGAGGAGAATAAGGAGTGACAAGACCCTAAGCTTGGGGATGCCCAAGGCACACCAAGGTAATATTCAAGTAAGATCCAAGCAACTAAGCTTGGGGATGCCCCGGAAGGCATCCCCTCTTTCATCTTCAACATTATAGGTAACCTCACTTGGAGCTACATTTTCACATGTCACATAATATGAGTTTTTCTTGGAGAGTCATTTTATTTTATTAGGATTTTCTTGCTGTTATTTATAATAATGTTTTGAATCTCTTACTTCAATAAAAGTGTCAAGGATAGCCTTTACCATGCTTATTTTGCAAGTCTACATGTTGTTGTTTCAAAACAGAAAGTTTAGTGCTGTTGTAAAAAATCCCGAGAAAAGTCAGAATGTGAGAAAATGTTGAATTTTTTTTTCAAAATAAGATCTGATAAATTTTATACAGAGTGGAAAATTTTCAGAATTTTTGGAGTTAGGGAAGTATGAGTACAATTGCACTCTTTACAGACTGTCCTGTTTAGACAGATTGCTGTTATGTTCGCATTGTTTGCATATGTTTGCATGTTTAATTATTCTATTTGAGGATAGGAGTATTAAATATGCAGAGGCATTTAGTATGCAATGTTGAATAATAATTTTAGTGATTTGCTACAGTATAGAATGATAAGGTTTTTGCATTGATTTATACTAACTTATCTCACGAGTTCTTGTTGAGTTTTGTGTGGATGAAGTTTTTAAGATTTAGGGAAACCGTGATATAAAAGGAATTAAGGAGACACGAAAGATCAAGATTGGGGATGCCCAAGGCATCCCGAGATAATATTTCAAGAAGTCTCAAGCATCTAAGCTTGGGGATGCCCCGATAGGCATCCCACCTTTCTTCATCAACAATTATCGGTTAGCCTCGGTTGAGCCTAAGTTTTTGCTTCTTCACATGATGTGTGCTATTCTTAGAATGTCATTTTATTTTGTTTTGCTTGATGTTTAAGTACTTAGATCTGAAAGTTTTTAAATAAGAAAGAGTCCTCACTTAGCTACCCCTTTACTCAACTACTCGCTTGATCTTCACTTATATCTTTTTGGAGTAGTTTGTCATTTACTCTTGTGCTTCACTTATATCCTATGAGTAAATTTTTGAATGAATTGAATATCATGAAGTTGAAATTATATGTCCATATCATGCCTAGTAGTAGCTTCACATTGGGTTTAGAACATGAAATCTTTTGAAGCTTGACAATCATAATATTGGTCATACAAGCAATTCATGAATGATTAGTATAAGGAAGAGAATTTTCACATACAAATATATAATCTTGGACATCTTCTATGATTATGAATACCCATTAATTATTTTCAAACTTGAGCAAATTAGTTGAAGTTGGACAAGGAAGACAACGTAATGAGTTATGTTTGGGTATATTTGCATAGAAGTTATATTGTCATGGATCCTCCAACATGTGGTGTTTGCCTAGGGTCTTTTGCTAGCCAAAAATTCATACTAAGTTGAGATACTACTTGTGCATCCAAAAACCCTTAAACCCAGATTCTTTCCATGAGTGTCCACCATACCTACCTATGGATTGAATAAGATCCATCAAGTAAGTTGTCATCGGTGCATAAAGCAATAAAAATTGCTCCTAAATATGTTTGATCTTTTATTGTAAGGGAAAATTGAGTGTTGTACGAACTTGTGATGGCAAAGTAATAAAAGCAACGGACTGCATAATAAATGTTGCTATCATAAGGGGCAATATAATGTGACGTTCCTTTGCATTAAGAGCTTGGGCATCCAAATAAAAAGCGCATGACAACCTCTGCTTCCCTCTGCGAAGGGCCTATCTTTTACTTTTCAGTATTTACTTTTATGCAAAGAGTCAATAGTATGAAATCTCATTTCAACCTCAACTATTCTCTAGTTGGCAAGCATCATGTGGTGGGGAAAGATCTAGGCACATATGACCAGTCAAATATATTTGATCATGATTTATTATTGTTGACAATTATCTCTATCATAAATGAGTTGGGAGGCGAAATATTAAGCCCCTATCTTTCTCTATGTTCGATGGATGCCATTTGTTCTAAGAATATGCTTTGAGTACTAGCAATCATGGAAGACTATATGATGATTGACTATGTGGAACTCTTACTTAGACTTTGTTGAATAAGTTGAATCGCAATTGTTTGGTGACTAAGAATATAGGTTGTTTAGTTTCAAGAGAATTCATTGTTTGAACCTTAACATGTGAATTGGTTGCTACTTTAACATGAGAAGTTTTATGAGAAAGAATTGCTGTTATGATGCTAGGAAAAGTGATTGAAATTATCATTGATCAAACTTATGCACTTTTCTAGCATTCACACTTCATAAATTATTGAGATCTCTAAATTATTTCTTTTATCATTTACCTACTCGAGGACGAGTAGGATTTAAGCTTGGGGATGCTGATACGTCTCCAACGTATCTATAATTTATGAAGTATTCATGCTGTTATATTATCATTCTTGGATGTTTTACAATCATTTTATGGCAACTTTATATCATTTTTTGGGACTAACCTATTGACATAGTGCCTAGTGCCAGTTGCTGTTTTTTTTTGCTTGTATTTTACATCGCAGAAAATCAATACCAAACGGAGACCAAACTCAGCGATACTTTTTGGAGAATTTTTATCGACTAGAAGACACAACTTGGGCCAAAGAAGTACCAGAGGGGTGCCCCGAGGGGGCACAACCCACCTGGGCGCGCCTGGGGGCCCAGGCGTGCCCTGGTGGGTTGTGCCCACCTCGGTGGCCTCCCGCACCTCCTCTTCGCCCTATAAATTGCCAAATATTCCAAAAACCCTCGGGGTAACCCTATATCAGAAGTTCCACCGCCGCAAGCCTCTGTAGCCACGAAAAACTAATCTAGACCCCGTTTTGGCACCCTGCCGGAGGGGGAGATCATCACCGAAGGCCATCTTCATCATCCCGGTGGCCACCATGATGAGGAGGGAGTAGTCCAACCTCGGGGCTGAGGGTTTGTACCAGTAGCTATGTGTTTAATCTCACTCTCTCTCTCATGTTCTTGAGATGTCACGATCTTGATGTATCACGGGCTTTGTTAATATAGTTGGATCATATGGTGTTCCTCCCTCTCTATCTTGTTGTGATGAATTGAGTTTTCCCTTTGAGATTTCGTTCTTATCAGATTGAATACTTTTATGGATTTGAGAACACTTGATGTATGTCTTGCTATGAATACCCGTGGTGACAATGGGGTATCATATTGATTCACTTGATATGTGTTTTGGCACTCAACTCATGGATTCCCGAGGTGACATTGGGGTAATCTATGCATAGGGGTTGATGCACGTTCTCGTCTTTGTTTCTCCGGTAGAAATCTTGGGGCACTCTTTGAGGTTCTTTGTGTTGGATTGAGTATTATGAATCTGAAATTGTTTGATGCATATCGTATAATCAACTCATGGATATTCGCGGTGACATTGGAGTATCTAGGTGACATTAGAGTTGGTTGATGTGTATCATATGGTGCTATTCTAGTATGAACTCTTGGTTAGATCGATCGGAAAGAATAGCTTGGTGTTATTTTAGTACGAACTCTAGGATAGATTGGTCGGAAAGAATAGCTTTGAGGTGGTTTCGTACCCTACAAACAATTTCTTCTTATGTTCTCAGCTAGATAAGAACTTTGGAGTGATTCTTCATCACACGTTGAGGGATGGTTATATGATCGAATTAGATTAGCATTGTTGAGAGATTGCACTAGCGAAAGTATGGACCCTAGGCCTCATTTTCAAGCATTGCAATACCGTTTGTGCTCTGTTTTATCGATTGCTACCTTGCTGTTTTTTATTGTTCCTATTAAAAAATCAATATCTACTATCATTACTATGCTTGTATCACCATATCTTCGCCGAACAAGTGCACCTATACAAATTACCATTGTATTTGGTGTGTTGGGGACACAAGAGACTTTTTGTTATTTGGTTGCAGGGTTGTTTGAGAGAGACCATCTTCATCCTACGCCTCCTACGAATTGATAAACCTTAGGTCATCCACTTGAGGGAAAATTGCTACTGTCCTACAAAACTCTGCGCTTGGAGGCCCAACACGAGTCTACAAGAACAAGTTGTGTAGTAGACATCAGCTATCAACTAAACCCTAGAAGCATACTAAATCAAAGTGTTACATATCAACTAAATCTAAACACGATAAGCTATCAACTAAACCCTAACTGTGTGGATGGAGGAGGGGAGGGAGGATGGGCTGTGGATGGAGGAGGGGGAGGGATGATGGGCTGTGGATGGAGGAGGGGGGGAGGAGGGGTTGTGGAGGGAGGAGGGGCTGTTGATGGAGGAGGAGGGGCGGCTAGAGGAGGGAGGAGCAAGGGGAGGGATGAGGGGAGGAGCAGAGGCGGCTAGAGGAGGGAGGAGTGGGGCGGAGGAGGGCGGAGTGGGGCGAAGGAGGGAGGAGGGAGGATGAAGAGGAGAAGGAGGAGGCTTACCGAGGCCGGGGGATGGCGGCGACGCCGACAGCAATGCGGCGACGGCGGCGGCAATGCGGCGACGGCGGCGATGGTAGGAGGAGGACGACAGCGACGGTGATAGTGAGACAGGGAGAGTGAGGAAAACGGGCAGGGCAGGGGGATAATGCTGGCTTAGCGGCAGCGCGGGCCATGGCCCGGCGCTACTACTATCTAGTTAGCAGTAGCGTGGTTCCCACAGGGGCGCTACTACTATACCTAGCCTGTTGGCAACGGTGTGGCATGTATAGTTGTATCACGTTTTATTCTTGCCGCGCTACTGCTATCCGCATAGCAGTAGCATTTGTTCTATACACGCGCTACTACTAATGAGCAGTAGCGCCTCATTCTAGCCCACGCTACTGATAAGCTTCTGTGTATAAGGTTTTCCGAGTAGTGATATCTTGCACCAGTGCCGTACTGAGGAAGGTTGGACAGCTTGGGTCGGAAGCCATCGAGAGTATTTTGCTAGGGAAGACTGAATAGCTTATGCTTGAAGCTTTCGTCAGGCAGCTTGTTGAGGAAGGCTGGGTATCGTACTTCAGAAGCTTCCCCCCTTAAAGACTTGCTGGGGAAGACTCGATATCTTATGCCGGAAGCTTTCTGCGGTAGCTTAATGAAGAAGGCAGAGTATCTTGTGTTGGAAGTCATCCACATATCGTACCGAGGAAGACTGAGGAATCTTGCATTGTAAGCTTCCCTAGTAGCTTGTGGAAGAATACTGGATTACTTGCACCAGAAGCTTCTTTCTGCGGTAGGCGTACTGAATATCATATATATCCATTAATATTTCTGATGCCGGTCACTTGTATGAAAGGGGTTGTTCGAGTATCCTTCTGCTGAGCACGGAATTCATAGCATGTTCTGACTGACTTCCGGGTATAGCATGTTTCAACATTGTACTCATAATAGAATCAATCCTTGTCTATGAACCATACCTTTGACTGGCAATATACTATTGGTCTTGCACACAACTTGTCTTCCAGCTAATTTCATCATTATTACTGTGAAAATTGCACACTGAGGTAGACGTGATGATGATAATACAGCCAGGATATCATTTGTATTCAGACCAGATGTTCTCAATACGATGCAACTGGCTGAGAATTACATAATGTTTAGCTGAGCTTCCAAATATTTGAACTCCTTTCTGATTCTTCGGGTCCGGTGTCGGTTGATGAGCAACTTTAATAAGGGGAAATAAGGTAACACCGAGGGCCCAAAGAAAGAAGCAAAAGAAACGACGAAAACAAAAGCACAGAAAGCATAAAAATAATATTATATTCAAGCAACATCACATATTACTGCTACTCACAACAATAATATGCATGCATACTTAAGCACACAGATCTCGCGAAAACTCCGGTTCTACGATATAATATGCTGTGGCGGTGTGCACGAAAGTGAATCCACGTGTGGAAAGGTTGGTGTAAACAAAGCTACACCAAATGTTGGTTAACACCGGTTGCATCTGAATGGGCTTATGAGGTGAGGACAAACTTGGTGATCATGTAGCGGAACACGGAGATTACGACCACATCATCATCAAGCGGACGAAAATCGTACACGGCAAAAGAATGGGTGACAAGGTAGGATAGCGATGAAAACAGGGCTTGCTGGCATTGCCAATTTCTGATAACCGAGACCAGCAAGGGTTGCCAAAGCGGCGAGGGGCAAGATTCGGGGCAGAAGCATGTCTACCATCGAAACAATAGGGGTGGCTGACGGATATATATCGACGTGATACCTGAGCATAACTCCCGCAAATGGTGTCTGGAACAATTGGTACCACGACATCACTCCGCTGGGACAGAGATGACGCCGAACACCGAGAAGCAGGTATGGAAAGCTGGAGGGTGCAGGTAGTGGATCGAAACCGATGCCACCTACACTCACAAGATCAATCGTTAGCGACAAGATAATAAGTCTATATGCATGCTATGCAACAAACAAATGCAACAACCAAGTGCAACAAAACCGCCTAGACTCTATACTACCGGTTTCTAGTACTCACACAGACTAGGGTGTCCTACAGCCAGACCTGCTCTGATACCAACCGTTGTGGCACCCCGGCTCAGAGAGACCAGAACACCCCGTATCCCAGCCCAGAGATCAAGTCTTCTGGAATACGACACTGCTTGGCATGAAACAAATTAGCTCTTATTACAAATGATAGGGATACAAAGGTTCCGATATTACGGAGAATTACATCAGCATGGCGACACTACGCCTGCTCAAGTAGTTCTATGCTAGCAGCAGAACAACTCGAAGCAGCGAAATAGCTTCTAGCAGCGGAACAACGACGACAGCGATGGACTCCACTCTACAGGGACTCTGGCTGGAACGCTTATCCTAGCTCACAAACTCGGGATCCTCGGCAATCAAGCAAACATGGCATGACCTGCAAACTGGCATGACATGCCAGGTGAGTACTTTGAATGTACTCGCAAGCTCACAAGAACCAAAAGCACTCAAGACAAGCAACAGCATGGCATTTACAGGTTAAACATTAGAGATGAACATGATACCACTAGAACAACATAAGCATGGCATGAACACGGGCATGTTGAACATCACACCACTAGAACCATATGAAATGAACATGGCATGTTACTCATGAAGTGAACCGGATGGTACTAGGATGCAACATGCTTAAACTATCATGATTCCACTTACTCTGTTCGGGGTTACCTCGTAACCACCACATGTACCACTTACCATCGTGGACATCACACGATCACCTCAGGATCAAATCAAGCTTGGTATTAACAATACCGTAGTAATCATTACATGACCACAAGGAGCTTGATCCTTACGCGTGATTATCTCATAACACCACAAACATCAGCCAGCTTCGGTATCCATGATACCACTGTGATCCTCTTACGATCACATAAAGATCAACCATCATCTTTCCTCATCGAACCAAGGTTGTTATCATTAGTCAGGTTATTATTACTGTTGACCCATAGTGTGACCTACTATGAACTGGGCCCATATCCGCGGGCGAGGCTATCGATAGATTATAAACTCTGCAGAGGTTAGTACACTGTACCCACACCATGGAACCAAAGGCCTCATGCTCCCATTCGGGTGGACCAACGGCGTTCTGACAAAACCAATCTATTGCATGACACCCTCCCAGCCACTCTGATAAACTCCCCTTTGGGCTAAGTCATGGGTGGCCCTGATATCACCTCGTGACATCCAACGGCCACCGTCGTGGCAAAACAAAAACGGTCCCAAACGGGGACAATGGTACCATACAACAACAACAGGCACATAAGGCTTAGGGCCGCCTACCTGATCAGGGTACCGCGTGGACATAACTTTCCCTAGTTGGAGGCATCAGTGAGAGGCATGACAATAGACCCAATTAGTGCCTTCCCATAAAGGAAAATGTGGTTGCACTGGCCAGCTCGTCTCGATGGCACTATGACTCAGCCAACACGTGTTCAAGTTCATTTAATATCTGGTTAAACTTGAAAAGTAAATAGCTGAGCCATATTAAAGTAACATGATGAGACGACAATGCAGATTAGCATGATATCAACATAACCATATGCAACCATAGCATCAACAATAATAAAGCACTCAGTCTACTAGATGCGGATGAACATGGCATATGTATGATCATGTATATCACAAGAATTTTTCATAATTGACGGTATTAATGCATTGAAGAACATCACTATTACCAGCATGTACTAGCAACAAGCATGACATACTAGAATAATACTAGCAAGTAATAACATGCTAACAAGGTGCATAAGAACATAGCATGATGATAAGCATGGATCCACAAGCATAAATGAAACAGTAATAACAGTAGCAACAGAGCAAACAATTATTAAATATTCAAGAGGAAAACATGGCTACTGCAAATCCATCATGCAATTGGCTGTCATGGCTTGCCTTGAGGTGAAGAATACACCGGGAAGAAGTGCGGTGAAGTCGTGGAACGATTCGCCCGAACGGTTCTCTCTCGGAGGGGGCTAGATAAGGGCAAGGGCAAAATGGTCATTTCTAGTATGTGAACACATAGTGAAAATGATACCAACAGATCGGGCTTGACGATACGAAGACGTGGGCTTTGGAATCACCTGATTCGGAGTTACGGCCGCGGAGATACGGAAGGTGGAAGTCCAGGGACCAATCTATAAAAAGATTCCTCACACACAAGTCCCTAGCGGCTAGAACAGAAAGCGCGTTCTTAGAGAATACGTTTTCTGTACAGGAAAGTGTCTTTTTAGTTGTAGGAGATCCAAAGTACATTTTCTGACTTGAAAAGCGTATTCAAAGAAATCCGTTTCCACTTATCTGACTGGATAAGGCTTGGAGAGGCTGACGTGTGGGGTTGGGGGCGACGCGGGGCCCACCTGGCCCTGTCTTCTTCTTCCTCCCGTTTCCGCCTCGCATGAAGCAGAGCAGAGCAGGGGAGGGCCGCGCCGGCGCTGGGCCTGCTTCCTCTGGCCACCTTCGGCCGTGGCAGAGGCACCGGCGATCGCAGGGCGAGGTGGCGCGGCCGTCCAGAGGGAGAGCGCGGGCCGAGGAAGGGCGGAGCGGCCACGGCTTGCGGCGGCAGAGAGCTCAGAAGGCGGCGGCCGAAGATGGAAACGGGACGAGAAGCTGGGAGGTTCCGCAGGAGTATGGTGGAACTCATGGAGGTGGAGGGAGGAGAGGGGAGCGCTGGCTCACCGGAATTTGAGCGGGGATTCCCGGCGGCCATGGCGGTTGGAGAATGGTGGGGCAGCTCCGGTGGTCAAGAGAGAGGTCTGAGGAGCGGATGGGGAGCGGGGGAGGTCAAGGAACACTTATATAGCTAAGGGGAGGGCTCAGGAAGGTTCGGGAGAGCTCAAGCAACGCAACAATGGTGGTGGGGGCGGTGGTCAGGTCACGGGCACGGCTGTCGGCGCGTGATGACGGCGTGATAAGAAGGGCCAAGGGCATGGAGGTGACCGCACGATCACGGGGGAGCTCCAGGACACGGCGAGGCTTCGAGAGGAGGAGGAAGCGGACGGCAACAGTGGCCGCAGTTTCCAGAGCGCGTTGTTTGACATGCCAGAGGCATAGTCACCGTGTGAACTGGCGCACGCGGTTGCAACCTAGCCGGCCGACCATGTCCAGTAAATAGGTCATTCGAAGGAGAGAGCCAAGGAGGAGGGGGCCAAGCATAGTGCTCACTGGTGTGACCACAGATAGCAAGAATACAAGGGAACAACAAGGTGTTTGGAGTTTGTTGTTGAGCAGATACTTGGAGATTAGGGATGAGCTTTGACTGGTGTTGATCACTCATTAAGGTAATCATGATGGCAACGTTTCAGCTCAAGAAGACGGGTTTAGCTAGTACTTGCTGTACAAACCACCAGACTGGACAGAAAATACAAAATATGAAGTAGCACTCCCAAAAATGATTGGATTGAGCTGAATTTTGGTGGAGGCTAGTGATATGGGCATATAAACACACTGTAAAATTTTCATACCATTTGGATATACCAAAATGGTACTTCCTTCACAGTGGTTCTCTCTGAACAGAAGCTAAGAAAAATTCTAGAGGGAAAATGGCTATAAGAAATGAGCCCAAATTTTGTAGAGAGGGTTTATAAGGGTAGGAGCATGTCCTGTTAAATTGTCAGAAAAAATGAAGCAATCTAAAATATACTTGCTTCACAACCTGAAAATCTGACCAGAAACCAAGATTTGATGGTGTGCTCACATAGATTGATAGATTCATCTCCAATCTTGAGGAGAGTGATGATTTGATCATTTGAAGGACCTTGCAGAATTTCAACTACCCTAGCTAGTACTTCCTTCACAAAGGCTTCCCTCAGACAGAAACTTTGGAAATTTGCTGAGGAAGATTCACTAGGCAAATTGAGTTGAATTTTGTCATGTGGACATGATATGGATAGGAAAGAGTTCCCAAAAAGTTTGGGGCAAGAAAACAAAGATAAATAGCACTTCCTTCTCAAAAAGCCACTTAGGGCAGAATGAGAAAAGGAATATTTGTGAATTATTTTTGGTCATGCCAAGGAAGGATTTTGACATATCTGTGTAAGATATGGCACAAACAATTTATGAGAATTATTTGAAAATTTTGTGGATGACAGAAAGGTAGGTTGCTTCACAACCTAGGGCCAATAGGACTATTCCTTTAAAAGAAACACTAGTAGAAAAACAACCTAATGTTCACCTCATTAGTCCCGGTTCAAATACGGACCGGCACTAATGTGACCATTAGTGCCGGTTCCAACGGCTAGGCGGGCGGCACTCATTAGTGCCAGTTCGTGTTGAACCTCTAGTACCGGTTCGTGCCACGAACCGAGACTAAAGGGGTGGTGGTAGGCTGGTGTCAGGCTAGGGCCCCACCAACCCCTTTAGTCCTGGTTCGTGGCACGAACCGGTACTAGAGATGCACCTTTAGTCCTGGTTTGTATAACCAACCGGGACTAAAGATGCCTCTATATAAACCCTTCGTCGAGCCCGAGCCCATTTCTCTCTCTTTTCCCCTTTCATTCCTTCCTCTCCTCTGTTCTTCCCCATTGCTCGAGCTCATCCTTCATTTTTGCCAAAATTTGTCAAGATTTGAAGGCCCCCCATCCATCCAAGTGATCACAAAGGTTAGCAACTTTGTCCTTTCATCTCTCATTGCTAGATTAGCTCTTGCAATGCTCTATAAGTATAGTGATTTGTGGGTTTTAGATTATTGGGAGTAATTATGTGTGGTAGTTTATTTGATTTACATGCAATTTGAGCTCAGATTAACTCTTAGTTTGCATATGTAGGTGTGGTTTACTTAGTGCCTTCCCGTCCCCGTCCTAATGACCACCGTCGATCTCCCGCACCGTCCCGTCGCTGGCACCACCTTGGTGAGCCTCTTGTTCTTATCTTTTTTATATACAAAAAATCATGTTTGTGTGATTTAGATATATAGTTACTTGAATAATTTTCTTACCCGTACGTTGTTTGTTATACATAGTGGCATGATTTTGATATCTGTCCCCGACGGCCCTCGTCTGGTTTATGATTCGGATGTGGTATATTCTCTTTTATAACTATTTTTTGCATTTCGTGTTTAAGACAAATTATGCCCATCAAGTTGACATAGATATTTTTATCTAGGAGGTATGTGAACCGGAAATTCCAACCGACTCTCTTGTCGAGAGGTTAAATTTAGTTGAAAATGAAAACGAGTATTTGAAAGAAAAATTGAAAAGAATTGAAGGAGAGAAGATGAAACTGGAGTTGTATGTTGCCGATGTCGTCGATGATCACAAGATCAAGATGGAGAAAATGCGCTTGAAGATTAGAAAATATGCCATTGATAGTGAGGCTTGGTATCATTATGCTGTTGGATCAATTGTTACCTTAGTTGCGATCTTGATCGCATTTGTTGTTGCATTTAAATGCTTTAGCTAGAGAGTTTGTATGTTGTTTTATGAGAATAAGTGTGTATGAACTTGTATTAATTTGGTCTTTTCAGTGCTGTGTAATGAAGATGAGCCGGCAATGGATGTACGATGACCAATGCTCTCCCCAGTTCATTAATGGCATGACTACTTTTCTGCTTGCGGCTGAGGCAAACAAGCGGGCGGATGGTTTTATGTCTTGTCCATATGTTGGCTGTAAGAATGATCGGAATTACTTTAAGTCAAGAACCATTCACGTCTACCTGTTTGAGTCCGGTTTCATGCCCCACTATAATGTTTGGACTAAGCATGGAGAAAGAGGGGTTATGATGGAAGACAATGAAGAAGAAGAGGACGACGACAGCTATCCTGGCCATGACAGGTTCCCTGAATACGATGGTACAACAATGGGGGAAGAAGCTGAGCCGGCAATGCGGGAAGAAGCTGGAGAAGAGGCATCAGATGAGCCCGCTGATGATCTTGGTCGGGCCATTGCCGATGCAAAGAGAAACTGCGCAAGTGAAAAGGAGAGGCTGAAGTTGCAGCGCATGTTAGAGGATCACAAGAAATCGTTGTACCCAAATTGCGAAGCTGACAAGAAAAAGCTAGGCACCACACTGGAATTGTTGCAATGGAAGGCAGAGAATGGTGTATCTGACAAGGGATTTGGAAAGTTGCTGATAATGTTAAAGAAGATGCTTCCAATGTAGAACGAATTGCCCGACAGTACGTACGAAGCAAAGAAGGCTGTTTGCCCTCTGGGATTACAGGTGTAGAAGATACATGCATGCCCTAATGACTGCATCCTCTACCGCGGTGAGTACGTGGATTTGAATGCATGCCCGGTATGCGGTGCATTGCGCTAGAAGATGCTTCCAATGTAAAACGAATTGCCCGACAGTACGTACGAAGCAAAGAAGGCTGTTTGCCCTCTGGGATTACAGGTGTAGAAGATACATGCATGCCCTAATGACTGCATCCTCTACCGCGGTGAGTACGTGGATTTGAATGCATGCCCGGTATGCGGTGCATTGCGCTATAAGATCAGCCGCGATGACCCTAATGATGTCGAGGGCGAGCGCCCCAGGAAGAAGATTCCTGCCAAGGTGATGTGGTATGCTCCTATAATACCTTGGTTGAAACGTTTGTTCCAAAACAAAGAGCATGCCAAGTTGATGCGATGGCACAAAGAAGACCGTCAGAAAGACGGGAAGTTGAGAGTACCCGCTGACGGGTCGCAGTGGAGAAATATCGAGAGGAAGTGGAGGGACTTTGCAGATGACGCAAGGAACGCATGGTTTGGTCTAAGCGCAGATGGCATTAATCCTTTTGGGGAGCAGAGCAGCAATCATAGCACCTGGCCTGTGACTCTATGTATGTATATATAACATTCCTCGTTGGTTCTGCATGAAGCGGAAGTACATTATGATCCCAGTGCTCATCCAAGGCCCTAAGCAACTGTAACACCCCAAAAATATTTTCTGAATGTTTGAGATCTTTCCTTTAAAAATAAATTCTTTGAAAATCATTTTTGATCATATTACTTTTCTAACGTTTGAAAACCCTTTCAAATTTTAATTGGGTTTCAAATTTTTCCTTAATGATTCTGTTTGAAAGGTTTAAAATTATTTGGATAATTAATTTGGGGGTTTTCAAACAATTTCATTTAGAAAAGTTTTTGGGAATGATTTAAAAAATTTCAAAGGAAATGGCCCTTTTCACTTCCCTCTAACCCTTCTAAAATCCATCCAACAATTTTTCTTCCACTCGAAAATTCATCCCACAAGTCACTCACATCTTCTAGGGCAGTATCCAACTTCTTTCCACCCCACAAAAAATATTTTCTCATTTTAAACAAATTCCAAAATTTGAATTTGCAATATCCATGGTTTCCTTGAGTTACAAAGGAGCTATAATTTCTACAACTTTTCTATCCCCACAAAAATTATCCTAGCAACTAGATGGTACCCACAATCCATTTCACCAAAAACCTTGGGGTCCAAAGTTCAAAATTTTCAAAATTCATACAGTTGAAATTTTGACCAGAAACCATTTTCTTGCTCAAAACAAAACCTAAACTTCTCCAAAAATTCTGAAACTTGGTCAGGCCCTCTCATTTGCAACAACACATCACCACAAAAATTGCCACAAATTCTAAAAATCCCTAGCACTATCTGCTATAGATCATATGAATGGATGTGCACTGTTCATAGCTGAATAAGATTCAGTTAACTGAATCTTCAGAGGCAGTGGCAGAGACGATCGGTGCCGTGCACCCCTCCCCTTCCTTCTCCTTCACGGCGACGCCAAAGATCATCAATGCATCGCCCCTCCTTGGCCCACTCTGCAGTCTCTCCTCGCCGGTGAGCTGGCGGCTGGCCGGTGCAACCCCCTGTACCGTGCTCATCCGCGGCGGACTGAGCGGAGTCGCCTCGGCCACCGACCTCCATTACTGCGCCGCAGCTTCCCCGCCTACCTCCTGGCCACGCGTAGTGCCTCTCCGCGTCCTCGCACGCCGTCTGCACCGTCCAACCCCTCCCTGGCCCGCTGGCAGTCGCCGGAACCAGGACAGCGCCGCCGCACCGTACGGGAGCTCCGCTCCGGGATAAGCTCAAAGAGCTCGAGCCCGTCCACGCCGAGCCTTCTGGAGTTCTTCACCGCCCTCATCACTCCCTCGCCGCCCATGACCACCGCCCAAACCTACTTTGCCGACCACCGTAACTCCGGCGTGATCCGAACCTCGCCGGACCGCCTCGGATCGCCTATAAAAGGCCCCCCCCGAGCTCCACTCGTTCCACCCATCGCCTCCACCACCTCCTAATCGCCCCCTCACCACCTACCCTGACCTCGAGGAGGTCTCCTCCCTCCTCTCCGGTCACCGCACCGCCGCCTCTCTCTCCGATCGGTTCAACGCCGTTCCGCCACCTCCACCACTCAAACCTTGCCAGAAGCCACCTCTTGCATCAACTCATCGATCCCGCACCTCAATTCCAGCATCCGAGCTCTCTCCGGCAAGTTCCAACCCCACCCGAACAACCGTCCACCGTCGCAGACCTCGCCGCCGTTCTACTGCTCGCCGGCGACCACCACCGCCACCCACCGACGCGGACGGACTCCCTGAGCATGTCTCGACCATCACCACCCTCCAACACCCCGGCGATCGACGCCGGTGATCACTGTCTCCCCTCTGTATATGCGCGCGCAGCGCGTTTGAATTTAAACCTGACGGGTGGGGCCCACCCGTCAGTGTTTTATTCTTTTCTGTTTAAAATAGAAGGCATATTCTTCTGTTTACGCCTTCCGCGCTGAGAAGCGTACTTCGGCCCGAAGCGCTTTCTTTATAAACACACAGGGACTGGCTTTTTTGTAGAAAAACCCCTGGTTTTGATAGTTTAATAACTTTTAAATCACAACTCTGATTGAGTTGAACTGTTTTTTTTTTAATTCTTATTTTTCTCTCTAGTTTTTTTTAGTATTTATTTAAAAATGTTTTGAGACAACTTTTTGCACTATTGTCAAATTTTTAATTTGAGTTGAATTTGAATATTTTCAGAAAAAGAAGAGGGAAACCTTGCCGAGAATTTCGAAGGGTTTTCACCTGACTACTTTGGACAAGGCAAGCATTATTGAACTTGGGATATGGTGATTGCATTTTGCATGTTTGCATCAGTTGGAGTTGCACCACATATATCACAAGTGCATGCATGTTTGGTCATATCACTTCTTATGCTTGTCTTGCACTTCACTCAAACAAGAAAACTTACTGACTTGGTATAGCTGTGAGATATTCAGGAGAGTGTCTCCTGCCTTGGACGTGCCGGTGGGCACGGGCCATTATTTTTGACACGGTGGTGTCACATGATGTATGTGGAATATACTGGTGAAGATAATTAACGCCTCCTGAGTCGGCCTAGATCGAGTCTTGTTCCGTTACACCTAGCTGGATACCGTACTACCACGAGTCCTTCCGCAAGGAAGGTACAGCTGAGTAAGTTGTTAACCCCTGTCCAGGTACACACCATACAGAGGGCCACGATGAGGGTTTCCAGGACCTTGGACTAAATCCTGTCATCGGGTCAGGGGGCATGGGTGTTTCCGGTTGTAAACGAGAGGGGGGCACCCCACTACTGGAATCCACTTCTTTGCCGTCTGCTAATTCTTTGTCGTCCGCTTGCTGACGGCAAATAAGGTCTTTGCCGTCAGCCACAAGAAAACGGACGGCAAAGATGTGGCTGATGGCAAACAAAGTCTTTGCCGTCCGCTAGCAGACGGCAAAGAGGTGGGTGGGTCCAGTTATTGTTTAACCAACTCAAGCCCACCGGCCCCACCTCTTTGCCGTCCGCAAGCGGACGGCAAAGAAACTTTGCCGACCGTTGGCTGACGGCAAAGAGGCGGGTACGTTAACGGCCGTCCCGCCCCCCTCTCTTCTCTCCACTCTATCATTCCTCCCCACCCACACCCGCGCCGCCGCCGCTGACCCCGTCTGCTGTAGCCGGCCGACCCGCCGCCCCGCACCCCTCCCCTGCGCCCCCCGACCTCCACCGCACCCCCGCACGCCCCATCCAAGTCGCCACACCCCACCCACACCCCACACCACCCCGCCCCCTCCCCTCCGTCGCCCATCCCCCACCCACACCGGCCCGTCGCCGCCGCCGCAACCCCGTCCGGCCTAGCCGCCGCCCCGCACCCCTCCCCGACCTCCACCGCGGCCCGCCGCCTCTTCCATGTGGGCAGCCGCGCCGCGGCCGTCCCCCGCCCCGTCCCGCCGCGGCCGTCCGCCTCCCCCTCCACCGGGTCGCCGCCTCCTCCAGCGCCGCCGCAGCCGTCCGGCCGCCCATCCACCAAGTGAGCTCCTGCCCTTTTTTTGTTTAATTATTTATTTTGTGTTCTTTTAGTTTAGTTTCTGTTTTAGTTATAGTTTTAGTTTTAGTTATGTTATTTTAGATAGTTTTAGTTTTAGTTTATTTTAGATTAGTTTAGTTTTAGTTTATTTTAGTTTAGTTTATTTTAGATTAGTTTTAGTTTTAGTTTAGAAGAAGGAAGGGAGGAGGAGGTCGGGGTGAGGAAAGGAGGAGTGGTTCAGAAGAAGAAGAAGAAAGAAGAAGAAGAGGAAAAAGCGAGAAGAAGAGAGAAGAATCCGCAATGCAAGCCACAAGAATTAGAGCTCAAAGAAAATAAGAATGACACCACATATCTACAGTCAAGCAAGCAAGATAAGAAGAAGTACGAATGAAGTACAGACAAGCAACGCGTGAATGAGAAGAAGAGTATAACTTAGTACAGCATAAGAGACTCTGAAGAAAATGAAGAAGGAAGGCAATTAATGATCTACATGATAACCCTCTTAGAAGAGATGAAGAAGGAGGAGGTAGAACAGGCCAGAAGAGGGAGGAGGAGGAGGACGGCTCACGGCACATCACCAAGGGACTAGCCGGGAGATAACTCGCGTCATGGATAGGGGTCAGTTAGAGGATAGGATAGGGACTCCCCGACGCATGCTGAGGCGGCAGGAACGGAACAGACGACGGTCCTCTAGGGACTGGACGGAGGAGGAAGGAGGCAGCAGAGGAGTGGTAGCGGACGGAAGTGCGAGGAGAGGGCCAGGACGAGACTAGGAAACCACGGCAGGACGAGTCTGGGATGGGTGACATAGGACGCGACGGAGGCTAGTGGAGGAGGAGGCAGCGTGAGGAAGGTCCTCCAGTCTCCAAGCTAAAAAAATGGAACGACACGGCAGTCCGAGGAGGAACGGAGATGGCAGGCTAAGGACCGGGTGGCTATGGAGAGGAAGGGTAGGGGCAAGGCCGGAGTAGGAGGGTCGGTTACGGAGGCACGGAGTAGGTGAGGTGAAGGTCAGCTCTGGGCCCAGGCAGGAATGAACGAGGCCAGCAGGCTAGCACCAACCGGGAAGGTGCACTGAGGATCAGGCCGCAGGCCGAAAGGGAGGATCCTTGACGCGCTCCAGTAGGGGGCAGGCAGGAGAGTGAGGTAAGTGAGGTTAAGGCCCTCGAGCACCGCGCTGAGTGAGGGGATGAGGTCAAGGCTCGGAAACGCCGAAGCGGGGCTTATCGGTATGGTAGGTTCTCTCACACAGGCGCTCCCTATACTGGATTAGAGCCACGGGAATGGAGCAGCGCAGGAGGAAGCTGAGGTCTCTATTTCTAGGGTCGAGGGAAGCCGTATAGGACAGCAGAGAGGCAGGAGGGTAGGAGGGAGGGCGATGACCGGCGATGGAAGGATCGGAGGAGTAGGCATAAGCGCGGCCTCGCCGGAGTGACAAGGAGGAAAAGGAAGGTGGAAAGGAGGGAGGAGGGGGGAATAGGAATGCGAAGGACGGACGGACGGAGTGTAGAGGATGGAGAGGAGTGGTGCAGAGGAAGGGAGGAGGAGCGAGGAGGTAAGGGTGGGAAGGAGGAGGAGGGGAGGAGGAGGAGGAGGAGGAGGAGGAGGAGAAGAAAGAAGAAGAAGAAGAAAAAAAGAAGAAAAGAAGAAAAGAAGAAAGAGAAGTGGGAGGAGAGAAGAAGAAGAGAAGAAGAAAGAGAAAGGAGGAGAGAGAAGAAGAAGGAAAAGAAGAAAAGGAAAAAAAGATACCCGAGCCGACCCCCGACACCCGACACCCCGACACCTCGGCACGACACCCCGACCCCACCCCCGACCCCCTGACACAACACCCCGACCCCGACCCCCGCACCAACCGACACCTGACACCACACCCAGACCCCACCACCCCGACCCGACCCGACACCCCTGACACCCGACCCCGACTCGACACCCCGGCACGACACCCCGACCCCGACACCCCGACACCTTGACACCACACCCCGACCCCGACCCGACCACCGACACCCCGACACCTGACCCCCTGACCACGAACCCCTGACAACACAACACCCTTACCACCGACCCCCGACACCCTGACACCACACACCGACCCACACCCCGACCCCGACCCTGACACCTCGACACCCCGACCCCGACACGACACCACCGACCCCTAAATAGCAAGTATCGTCGGTGCGAGGTACATGTGGCCGTCGGTGTCGAATACTACATCCACGTCCCACAAGTGACGCCGACGTCCGGCGTCCCAAAGCAACTGTTCTCGGCGTCGATGGCGGTCGAACACCATTGCGAATTTGTCTGGCAGCCTCTGCGATGACGATTAAAAGGCAAGTGTTGAAACTTGAAACACCCAAACTGACTCAAGTCGGTTTGGTTGTTTGAAATTTCAAAACTTGGCTTTAATCCTCATCGCAGAGGCTGCCAGACAAATTCGCCAAGGTGTTCGACCGTCATCGGCCACCAGAACTATTGTTGCGGGATGCCGGGCATCGGCTTCACTTGTGGGATGTGGATCTAGTGTTCAACGCCGACCGCCTCATGTAACTTGCACTGATGGTAGTTGCTATTTAGTTTAACCGGGGACGAGCGGGTTAGGGGGTCGCTATGTTACTCATCTTTGGATTTAAATGTGCAGTTATTTCGTCTCTGCGAGGGTCTAGTGTTCGACGAGCTCCGCCCCTGCGTTCGTTGGTGAGCACAAATGACATCTCCCGATGAAACTTGCTAGCTATAGGTGTCAATCATCAGTATGCGTAACCACTATGCGTCTCCCGTTCGAAAGGGTTACATCTATAAATATGCATGCATTTGCATATTTATAATCGTGATTCTTTCGAATTGTCCAACGTTATCCATGGACAGCCCGAGTATGTGTAGATTGGGTTCATTTTCCCATATGCTCAGCTCCGGATCCGATGCAGAATTTCGTCAGTGCCTCCCTGCTGTTCTCCGGGTACACATTCTCTCTGCTTATTGCCGAGCCGTGTATCAGGAGAACAGTGGGGAGGTGCTGCCGAAATTTTGCGTCGGATCCGGAGCAGAGCATGGGAAAACGAACCCGATCTACACATACTCGGGTGGGATTAGGACCTATCTTTACCTATTAGCGTGTAGGTTGCATGGACGTAATAAAACTGACAAACTCCATTAACTGATGGATATGGTTTGCTTAATTATGTATATATTTCTTGTGTGTCTAGTAGGAAGTCAATATGAGTGATTGTGCATGGATGTACACCGGTTACACTAGTCAGAAAGTTTGGACCGAGGAATGGTTAACAAAAACCAAGGGGTTCGTTAGAGTCGCATTTGCAAATGGCCAGGAATTTAGCTGGTGCCCCTGTGCCCGTTGCGACAACTATAAAAAGAGGGATGAGCTTGAAATGAGTAAAGACCTGCAGAAGTTTGGTTTTACGCCTGGTTACACGGTCTGGACATTACATGGTGAGTCTGCCCAACGTATGGATTGAGCGGGTAATGCCGGTGATGTTGCGTGGCTTCATCCCTGAGGATGAATGGCTAGTACTGGCAGAGCTGAACTATTTCTTCTGTGTTCTTTGTGCGAAAGAACTATCGCCTGGCCTCCTAGAAGAAATGGAACAGTTGGCGCCGGAGTTGATCTGCAAGTTAGAGAAGATCTTTCTGCCAAGCTTCTTTAATCCAATGCAACACTTGATTTTGCATCTCCCGACCGAGGCACGATTGGGGGGGCCCGTGCAAAATCGTTGGTGCTACTCAACTGAGAGGATGCAGAAGACGCTTCGAGCAAAATGTAAAAATAAACATAGAATAGAAGCATAGATGGCGGAGGCATTCATCACTGAGGAGGCGGCAAACTTCGTGACCGCATAGTACGAAGCCAAAAATCATGATTTGCATAATCCGAAGCCTCGGTACAATGCTGACGAACCTCAAAAGGGTCAATCCAACCTCAGCCTATTCAAAGGGAATCTCGCACCAGCCGGTGGTTGGAAACCAGTAAGGTTGGATGTTGAAGAATGGCGGACCATTTCGTTGTATCTCTTCAACAACCTAACAGAAGTGCGGCCGTACATCGAGTAAGATCTCGGTACATTGTTTCACAACTTCTAATTCCTTTGAACTTCTCTTATTCCTGGATTTTTTATGCAGTCAATACGTTGCCATATTCTCGTATGGAGCGGTGATCCAAAAGAATTCCTTCGAAGAGTATGAGCTTCTGGCAAAACAAGGAGCCGAATTTCCCGGTTTCATCTCTTGGTTAAAAAAAACGTTAATTTCCATTAGACACTTTTTTTCTTTGGCTAATTTGCGACTAATGCAACAATCCTTTCGTATTAAACTTGTAGGCTAATTCAGAGATTATGGATGCCGAATTGAGACAAGTAGCTAATGGTTTTGACTATAAGGTCCGTTCATTTGACAAATACGACATCAACGGGTATCGCTTTCGTACCTATGGCGAAGAGCTATCTATGGCCGACCGAAAGTCTACAAATTGTTGTGTCTCTGCTATCGGAGATGGAGGTATCGAGTATTATGGAAGAGTTGAAGCAATTTATGAACTTGAATTCTATGGTGAAAACCCACCAAACGTCGTAGTCTTCAGATGTTATTGGTTCCAGCCGAGGGAGACTAGAAGGACTCATGAACATATAGGGCTAGTCAAAATCAAACAAAGCACCCATTTGGATGTTCCCGATGTCTATATTACGGCTCAACAGGCAACCCAAGTTTTCTATCTACCGTGGGCCTGTCAAAGTGATCCAAATCTCAGTGGTTGGGACGTCATTTATGAAGTGCCGCCACGTGTTAGACCACCTCCCCCCAATGAAAAGGATTATGAACCTCACATTAACCAAGACACATATGATGAAGGAGAATTCTTCCAAGAAACACGTCTTTCCAAAAAACGTTTCAAGCACCGCTCTACTCCACCCCAGAACATTGAAGTAAACAACGATAGTGAATCCGACTTCACCCCTGAGCTAGAACAAGAAGAGCCGGAAGAAGAAGAAGTTACTGCTGCAGATGACCTATCAATGCTTGAACGATTACGTAAAGGTGGCCTTCCACATGATGATGCATTTATTAATGATGATGATGAGCACGTCATTACCGATAGTGATGATGATGATGTTTTTATTAATGATGATGACGAGCACGTCATTACCGATAATGATTATTAGGTATTCAAATTTTTATGTTGTACTTGATTTATATAGTTATTTGTATGATTGTATGATTTATATAGTTGGTATTTATATTTTTCTTACTTTGTATGATTGTTTCTTATACATAGTGCCATGGTCTTGATTTCCGTCCCGGTCGGCCCTCGCCCGCTTTATGATTCGGATGTGGTAAATTCTCTTTCATAACTATTTGTTGCATTTCGCATTTATGCAAATTATGGCCATCAAGTTGACATAGAGATATTTTAACCTAGGAGGTATGTGAACCGGAATTTGAAACAGACCCTCTTGTCGAGAAGTTAAATTTAGTTGAAAAAGAAAATGAGTATTTGAAAGAAAAAATTAAAAGAATTGAAGAAGAGAAGATGACATTGGAGTTGTATGTTGCCGATGCCATCGATGATCACAAGATGAAGATGAATGCAATGCGCTTGAAGATGGATGCAATGCGCCTGAAGCTTAAGAAGATTAGAAAATATGCCATTGATAATGAGGCTTGGTATCATTATGCCGTTGGATCAATTGTTACCTTAGTTGCGATCTTCATCACATTTGTTGTGATGAGGGTAAGTTTTCTCTAGTGTTTTGCTTTACAAATGGATACTTAGCTTATTTTCCTCCTAAATGGCATAATTACCTAAGTTAGATAAAAAATAAGCTATACTTAGCTTATTCAGTTCATTTATGACATACTTAGCATACTTGGGTAAAAAATGGCATGATAATCTTTGTTAGCTCCAAAATGATATAGACTTAGCTTATTTTCCTCGAAAATGACATAATAACCTTACTAAGCTCCAAAATGACCTATTTACCTACCTTAGCTCTAAAATGACCTACACTTAGCATTTTTACCTAGCTTAGCAATACAATGACATTTTTACCTTCCTTAGTTAGAAGAAGAAGAAGATAAAGAAGAGGAGAGGAGAAAAAGAAAGAGAAGGAAAAAATCTTCTTCTTCTTCTTCTAACTAGTCTTCTTCTTCTTCTTCTAACTTTCATATTTCCCAATTTGCAGATTTGCTTTACATGAGGAAGCTTGGATTCATGGAGTGTACTATTCTTGTGGTGCTTCCTTGTTGTTTATGAAAACTTGTTTGGATATGTATGTCTATATGGATATGTTGTTTGAAACTTGTTTCTGGTTATGTATATATGGATATGTTGGACTTTGTTGAACTATGTTGTTGGGTTGGATGAAATATGTTGTTGGACATGCTGTTGGATATGTTGGATATGTATGCATGTATATCTGTGTTTGAAACCATGTCTAATTAATGGGATTTAAATAAAAACAGGGGATATATAGCCTCTTTGCCGTCCGCTAGCAGACGGCAAAGAGGACATGTGGCAGTCACCTGTGCAAACTGGGAACACTGGCTGCCTATTTGGTCATTTTGCCGTCTGCTGGCGGACGGCAAAGTGCCCATCTATGCCGTCTGCCAGCAGACGGCAATGATTCAAACCTCTTTGCCGTCTGCTAGCGGACGGCATATCTGGACACGTGGCAGCTTTCCAGTGCTGCCTAGCTGGGCTCTTTGTCGTCCGCCAGCGGATGGCAAAGATCTTTGACTCTTTGCCGTCAGCTGGCGGACGGCAAAGAGCGCCGTTAACCCCCTAACGGCTCTCACGCCACCGCACTACCGTCAGCTGTCTTTGCCGTCCGCTGGCCTCGGATGGCGGACGGCGTAATCCTTTGCCGTCCGTTTCTAAGAAGCGGACGCAAAGAAGGCCTTTGCTGGCAGGCTTTCATCCGGACAGTTTGCCGTCCGCTAGCGGACGTAAAGCATTTTGCCGTCCGTGATCTATGCCTTTGCCGTCCGGCATGGCGGACGGCAAAGAAGCTGATTCCAGTAGTGCCCCTTGGAATCCGCGCGTATTAATAGTGATCCCATGCAGGACGTTGGTCTCTCCGTCTTAGAGTTTTTCTTGAACGATGCTTTGGGTCATTCCTGGCATCCGGAAAGTTAATCTGGTGTGTGCTGGTCAGGTGTGTTTTCAACCCAAAGACTGTAATGGGAATTAGTCAGTGTCACGGTACTGACTAAAGAAATCCTTTACTTGTGGGTAAAGAGTACACCCTCTGCAGAGTTTAAACCTATTCGAATAGCCGTTGTCCACGGTCAAGGGCGTTAGCTGGGTGGGTCAAGTGTCGGTCCCGGTGTCGGTCTCCGGACGATATAATTTTAATATGCCTGAAATATTTTGCAGGATAAGTATTGACACCCTGATGCTACCATGAATATTTTATGCATGTTAAATATTATTATGGTTATGTATGTTATTGAGGACTAACCCGTTTCTCTTATTTTGAATTTCCTGAGTGTCTTAGGGGCTGGCTAGACTACCCCGGGCACTCAACTTTATTTTCAAGACCTCTCGTGGCGTCCCTCGAGTTTACAGGCGGTTCCGCCACTACTCTTGTGGACACCCGATTGGCATTTCTCTTCAAGTCCGACCGTGGCGTCACTTGACACCTGACTGGCATTTCTCTTCAAGTCCGACCGTGGCGTCACTTGACACCCGACTGGCATTTCTCTTCAAGACCTTTTCGTGACGTCCCTCGAGTTTACAAGCGGTCCCGCCACTACTCTTGTGGACACCCGATTGGCATTTCTTTTATTTTGCTGAATGTCACTTGGGCTGGCTAGACTACCCGTGGCATTCATTTGCTTTAAGTTTGATCATGACTAACATGCTATGCGCACGTTCATATCATTTATTGTCATGATTTAAATTTTAGTCAGCATGAGCATATGCACCCATTATATCTTTTGTTCATAATGTTTGCGAGTACATTCCAACGTACTCACTGGCTTGTCCCAGACTATTTACTTGGCCAGACTTGGAGGAGGACGAGCTTGTGGAGGAGGATTGCGCTAGCGAGCCCGACGCTTAGAGGAGTCCCTGTCAGTCAACCTGTGAGATAGGAGTCTACCACATGTATCATCCGCTACACAAATAAATAGTCAAGCCTCACTCTGACGCTTGGCTCTATGTTATTGTACTAGTATTGTATCACCACCACACCACTGTCATATTCCGCCACTGCCATATATTGGCGAGTTTGTAATAAACTTTGTTGAGCCCTCGGACTCAACCCTGTGTAATATTATCTTGTACTGGTTATCTGTATCAAGGAAATCCACCAGTTGTGTTGATCTTGGGGCTAGTGTGACTTAGGGCTATTCTGGGATTTATTCTCAGAAATGGGCCCGACAGCAACCCGGCAAAGACATTGATGTGTACCTAAGGCCATTAGTTGAAGAACTCTTACAGCTGTGGAATGAAAAAGGTGTGCGTGCGTGGGATGAGCACAATCAGGAAGAATTTGACCTACATGCGTTGCTGTTTGTGACCATCAATGATTGGCCTGCTCTCAGTAACCTTTCAGGACAGACAAACAAGGGATACAGCGCATGCATGCACTGTTTGGATGATACCTACAGTATATATTTGGATAATTGTAAGAAGAATGTGTACCTGGGACATCGTTGATTTCTTCCGAGCAGGCATCCCGTAAGAAAGAAAGGCAAGCATTTCAAAGGTGACACAGATCACCTGACGAAGCCTCGCCACCGTACTGGTGATGATGTACATGATATGGTCAAGGATTTAAAGGTAATCTTTGGAAAGGGTCCTAGTGGACAATTTGTTCTGAATGACGCTAACGGACGCGCACCCATGTGGAAGAAAAAATCTATATTTTGGGACCTATCCTATTGGAAAGACCTAGAGGTCTGGTCTGCAATTGACGTGATGCACGTGACGAAGAACCTTTGCGTGACCCTGCTTGGCTTCTTGGGCGTGTATGGGAAGACAAAATATACACCGGAGGCACGGGAGGACCAGCAACATATGCACGGAAAAGACGGCATACATCAGGGTCATGCCAGCTACGCTCTTACCAAAGAAGAGAAGGAAATCTTCTTTGAATGCCTGCTCAGTATGAAGGTCCCATCTGGCTTCTCGTCGAATATAAAGGGAATAATAAATATGGCAGAGAAAAAGTTCCAGAACCTAAAGTCTCATGCCTGCCATGTGATTATGGCGCAACTGCTTCCGGTTGCATTGAGGGGGCTTCTACCGGAAAACGTTCGATTAGCCATTGTGAAGCTATGTGCATTCCTCAATGCAATCTATCAGAAGGTAATTGATCCAGAAATCATACCAAAGTTAGAGAATGATTTGGTGCAATGTCTTGTCAGTTTTGAATTGGTGTTCCCAGCATCCTTCTTCAATATCATGACGCACGTCCTAGTTCACCTATGCGAAGAGATTGCCGTTCTGGGTCCTGTATTTCTACACAATATGTTCCCCTTTGAGAGGTTCATGGGAGTCTTAAAGAAATATGTTCATAACCGTGCTAGGCCAGAAGGAAGCATCTCCAAGGGCCATGAAAATGAGGAGGTCATTGAGTTTTGTGTTGACTTTATTCCTGACCTTAAGCCGATTGGTGTTCCTGAATCGCGGCATAAGGGCAGATTGGGTGGAAATGGCATGCTAGGACCGAAAGCAATAATATGTATTGACGGGCATTCTCTCACTCAAGCACACTACACAGTTCTACAAAATTCCGCCTTGGTGGCTCCATATATCGAGGAACACAAGAATATTCTATGCTCCAAACACCCGGAGCAGTCTGACGACTGGATTACACGTGAACAAACGGGGACGTTCGCCGGTTGGTTGCAGACATGTGTCATGCATGACGACGCTGTTGAAGATGACATGTACTTGCTGTCCCAGTTACCATCTTCGAATATAATGACTTTCAAAGGGTACGAGATAAATGGGAATACATTTTACACGATTGCCCAAGATAAAAAGAGCACCAACCAAAACAGTGGTGTCCGCTTTGATGCAGCAACCAAGAGGGGAAATGACACATATTATGGTTACATAGAGGAGATATGGGAACTTGACTATGGACGCAGTTTGAAGGTCCCTTTGTTTCGGTGCAAATGGGTCAATCTGACACGAGGCAGGGTAACGGAAGACCCGCAGTACGGAATGACAACAGTGGATCTCAACAATCTTGCGTACGCAGACGAACCATTCGTCCTAGCCAATGATGTGGCGCAGGTTTTCTATGTGAAGGACATGTCTACCAAGCTGAGAAAAAGAAAAGATAAGGAAGTGAATACATCATACGATGAGCCAAAGCGCCACATAGTTCTTTCAGCGAAAAGAAACATCGTTGGAGTGGATGACAAGGCAGACATGTCAGAAGATTATGAAAAGTTTCATGAAATTGCTCCCTTCAAAGTGAATATTGACCCGAGCATCCAGTTAAATGATGAAGATTGTCCATGGTTACGGCGCAAAGGGACACATGCGAAGAAAAAAATTTACACCCAAAGATCCCACTCTGGGATGTGACCGGCTTCACTGTCATCACTTTCTTCTCTAGTGAGTTTCTGGACTTATATATATATATATATATCTAGAAAGTCCCACTTTGATATCTAGAAAGTCCCACTTTGGACAAACCGTAGGGAATCTTTGTAATAGTTAGGGTGCTTATGTGTTTTGGCATTTGGAATGTATACTTTTGTGCTTCGGACAAACGTCATCAATTTTCAACCCTTTCTGACTTCATTTGCTATTTTTCATGCATTTACTGATTTTTTGGAGCTAAATGACCCTGAAATTGAAAAGCACAACAAATGAACTCTGAAAAGGTTGAAAGTTGGCATGGTATCATCATTTCACCCACATAGCATGTGCAAAAAAGTTGAGAGGGTTACGGCAAAAACAGGATGCACTTCGTGTACAAAATGGACAATCTCTTTCGAAGTATCAGGGTTTTGGGCTAAAGCTCATCTGTTACAAAGGCATTTCATTTTTTTAACTTATTTCAACTCCAAACTTTTTGTGCATTCAGTATGCACTATTCAAAGCCACGTCATCAATTTTTTAACCCTTTCTGACTTCATTTGCTATTTTTCATGCATTTACTGTTTTTTTGAGCTAAATGACCCTGAAATTGAAAAGCACAACAAATGAGCCCTGAAAAGGTTGAAAGTTGGCAAGGTATCATCATTTCACCCACATAGCATGTGCAAAAAAGTTGAGAGGGTTACGGCAAAAACAGGATGCACTTCGTGTACAAAATGGACAATCTCTTTCGAAGTATCAGGGTTTCGGACAAAAACTCATCAGTTACAAAGGCATTTCATTTTTTTAAATAATCTAAGTATTACCAAATTGAATATAATGATAAAACACACTAATATTAAACAGAAGAAAAAAGAATCACAGAAAAATCTATTTTTAAAGTAAAGTTATTCACAAACTAGTGATTCACACAAATTTCAAATAATTCAAATTTAAACTATTCAAAGTTGAAAACTACTGGCACTAACAGAAAGTTTATAATTTTTTTAACCTAAAGCAAAAAAGATTCACAAAGAAACTCTAAATAAAACAAAAAAAACTCTGAAACAAAAGAAAATAAATAAAGCAAAGAACAAAAAAAATAAAAAAAATAAATAAATAAAAAGCCCGCCTACTGGGCCACAACGGCCTGCATATGACTAGAAACCCAACCTGTAGTTGGGCCAGGATGCAGGCCCGCAAGGCCCAGTAGGCCCACAGGGCAGCACATGTGAGGTAGGCCCAGAAGGCCTGCTTTAGAGAGGAGCTCGAAGGAGCAGCCGCGGCTGGGTTTATAAACCAGTGCGGCTGCCCTTCGCTGGGCGAGGTGGGACTAAACTTCGTGCACCGCGGCTGTGGCAGCGCACCACCTTTAGTCAATGTAACTAGATGCAAGAATTTTGACATATGTCAAAGTTTGAATTTTGACATATGCAACATTTGATCATATGTCAAAGTTTGAATTTTGACATAGATGCAAGAATGACATAGATGTACATTTGAGAGGAAGTTTGAATTTTGACATCCAATGTAACTAGAATTTTGACATTAGATCCAATGTATAACAATTAGTATTTGCAAAAGTTGCATATTTTAATATTGTATTTGCAAAAGTTTGTTATGTATTTGCAATTAATTAGTATATGTATGTATAGTACAATAGATTCTCTTAGTCCTTTAATAAGGGATTTATCAAGAATGCCCCCATTATGGATGTGCATAAGTTGATCCATTTTTTTTCTGATCTCATCTATATATATATTCTTCTATATGTCACGTTGTCTAGTGTCAAAGTATTGAAGAAATCTATGGCTTCATCATTAGCTGGAAGTAACACGCGCATAATGGTACGAAGCTCTCCAAAGTTGTTTTGGAACGGAGTCCCTGATAGGACAATTCGCTTTTTGGTACGAATTTCAGCAAAGGCCTTCCAAATAGCGATATTCGGAAGGCTCTTGCTGAACTTCGTACCAAAAAGCTAATTATCCTATCCGGGACTCCGTTCCAAAACAATTTGGAGAGCTTCGTACCATCATGCGCCTGTTACTTCCGGCTAATGATGAAGCCATGGTTTTCTTGAATCCTTTGCACTAGACAACGTGACATATAGAAGGGTAGATGAGATCAGGAAAAATATGGACCATTTTCTGCACATCCAGAATGGCGCCATTTTGTTAAATCCCTTAAAGGTTAAGAGAATCCGTTATGATTCTGAATCATGTTCCTAGCCAGGGACTAAAGGTTTTCCTCGTATATTAAGAAATCACAATCCAAACATTTAAAAAATGTTACATTTGCATAGAATTTGTTCTCGACGTCAACGATGCCTGGCCCGCATCCTCGTCGTCGACCCGTTCGCGATGACGTCCTGCTTCAGAGGTGCAATGTCCGGGACTGGGCTCCGCCGGGCTGGCACTGGGAGGTGCTACATTCAGGGGCGCGCATCTTGGTGAGGAACCCGGGTCCCGTCATCGACCCGAAGCTTCTTTGGTGGCGGGCGCGTGGGCCACATTCGGTGAGGAGGCTGGCGTCCCCCGCAGAGGTGCTACGTCACCGTGTCAGGGAGGAGGATGAGCACGTCCGTCGCTACATGGTTGTGTTGGACGTCAGGTTCTCCAATACCTGGCAGGTTCTTCAGGGATCTCACCAGAGCTATGATCCTGTGATGGTTCCTTCTCTTTGGGTGTCCATGGCGAGTGAACTAGATTATTCGATAGTATTCGATCTGTATTAGCTAGTGATGTATTCGAGATTCTAATTATTCGATAATATTCTAGACGATGTATTCGAGATTATATTCGATGATGCATATCAATTATCTGGATTATTCGAGATGCATATTATCTACTATGATTCAGTTTTTCCTTATTGATTGCATGCATGCATTCTAATTTGAATACTAAATTGTTTTATCTTTCTTCTGGATTAGTTAAATAAAAGCTATGGACAATACCGGCAGAGAAGGGGAAGAGGCCCTATTCGACATCATACACTCCCCGAGCCTAGATGGGAATGAAGAAGATGACGGCTCGCAATATCTGAACCCTACCATTGAGGGTATGATATTTGATGAAGACGAACGAATAGATGAAGTCCAGACCTTCGATGATGAAGGAAATGTTGTTCTTGAAATAACAAAGACCGGCGAGGTATATTTATATAAGTAGGCATCTGGTGATCATCACATGTTTTAATTGATTTGTATATATATTAACGAATCGATCTTTCTTCTTTTAGCCCTCCGGATCGAGCAAATCTTCTACAAGCAGCAGGACAGTTCGAGGCCCGGCCAAAAAGTTGAAGGATGGCGTAAAGTACAACATCGATGCCATCAAACCTAATGGCGAACCGCGCGAACCTAAGAAGAATGCGAACAAGTTCATTCGTCAATGCGGAGTTATTGTCAGGGACCAAATCCCGATCTCCATGCAAGAATGGAAAAAGCTAGCAAAGGAACTTCCAGATGTTACTTTTGTCGACCAAAGAGCAAAAGATGGGCTTTGGGAATCTCTCATGTCACATTTCACCCTACCAGATCATTTCACAGATGCAGATGTGGAGAAAGTCAAGAACGCTGCTCTTAGGAAGATGGCGATAGCATTCAACAACCACAAGAAAAGTATATGGGCCGCATACGTCAATGCAGGAAAGAAGACTCCAGCATTCAAGGGAACCCTGGAGAAGGCAAGAGATCACTGGGATGCTTTCGTCAAATTCAAGGAATCGGAAGTAGCTCAGGAACTGTCGAGAAAAAACAAGA
Source organism: Thinopyrum elongatum (assembly GCA_011799875.1). NCBI lineage: Eukaryota > Viridiplantae > Streptophyta > Magnoliopsida > Poales > Poaceae > Thinopyrum > Thinopyrum elongatum. The sequence continues at coordinate 606,412,000 of CM022303.1, read as the reverse complement.
TTAATGCCGCGAAAAAGAAGTGGCACCATAAGCTAGGGCCAGGTGGCTACGAGGTGGCCCGGTCTAAGTGGGATCTCGCTGAGCAAGAGATGATGGATGCAGGGGTCACTCCAGTTACATTGAGCTGGCCCCCCAGGTCCAGGACTTGGTTCTATGCGCATGGGGGGACGTTGGACCCAAAGACAGGCGAGGTTTTGGAGCGGGCAAGTCTTAAAGGAGCCGATGTGCGTATACTTGTTGCAATAGAAGAGGCTCGAACGGGGGTGTTCAAACCCAACAGAGAGAACGACGAGCTTACGCGCGCCATGAAGAATCCTGAACACCCGGGAAGAACACGAGGCAAAGGCGTTGTTCCGTGGTTTGAGGGGTTTGCGGACTGGAATGCCGACTACAGAAGCCGTGCGAGAAAGAAGCAGCAGGAGGAGCAGAAGAGGAAGCTGGAGGAGGAGGAGAGGAAGCAGGAAGCAGACCGCCTTCGCATCGTAGAATCAAAGCACGCGGAGTTGGCACTCACATTCTAGCGGCAGCAGCAGCAAATCGACTCACTTAGCCAGGAAAGGGGGTCTCAGCAGCGGCAACAGCTAGCGGATCCAGCATTGGATAGCATCCATGCCGAGAAGCAGCGTGGGTTCCGCCCCGGGCAATGATGCACTGCTGGATAGATACCCTGTGGATGATATCATAGATACGACAACTTGTGAGCTACACTTTAAAATGAAGAACATATCCATGAAGGTGGCGGACGGCGTTGCTTATACAAATCCCCCTAAAGGAACCTTCCATTGCAATCGGATTCTAGCTGGCTATGCTCGTGTCGGGGTTGATGAAGTGGTGGCACAATATTCGGGGCTAGAGCTTGACATTCCTGGAGGTGACGACGAGCGCACACTGGGAGAGGCCGTACATCGTATCATTCTATGGAGAAAGAATTGCATCGTCTTTCCAAGGCCACCGACACCGCGTCAGCCGGCTCCTCCTCCAAGTCCGCCGCCGCCTCAGCAGACTCCCGTTGCTCCAAGTCCGCCACCGCATCAGCAGACTCCTCCTCCTACAAGCCCGCCACCGCGTCAGCCGACTCCTCCTCCTCCAAGTCCGGCACCGCGTCAGCCGACTCCTCCTCCTCCATGTCCAACACCGCGCCAGCCGACTCCTCCTCCAAGTCAGGCACCGTGTTAGCCGTCTCCGCCGCCTCAGCGGGCTCCGCCACCTAAGCAACAACGGAAGAGAGGCACCGCAGCTACGGCGGCTAGCGGTACAACAGGAGGCAAGAAATACAGATTTGGTCCAAGCCTCAAGCCTCTTCTGAGATTGCCTTACCACCTGACTGACGAGGAAAACGAGATCGAAGTGCAAGCCCAAGTGAAGGCCCATTTTGGACCGAAACCGCCCCCGCCGCCAGAGGAGAAAGTACCTGAGCATGTCATTGACCACTTTATTCGTATGGCTCAACCACCAGCTCCCAAGCATATTGACTCGGACTATGAGTGCCAAATCAAGACATCATATGAAGCACAAAAAAAGGAGTCGATCTCGAGCTCGAGGCAAGTAGCTGCCAAAAAAAGCGGGAAAACTGTTCCCCAGCTGGGAGAACAGGTGGTGCAATCGATCCCCCCGCTCATTGTACCAACACATGTGAGTACCGGCGCCGATCAGATGGTAATAACCGATGATCATAAAAGGCAGGCTGAAGAGGCCGGTGTCACTGTAGAACAACTCCTAGGCATCGAGCCCATCGAAACGTTTAAAGAGGAGGAACTAAAACGGAAATATGCCCATGGCGAACCTATGGTCAAGCCTGAGGAGATCAAGCGTAAATCAACGAGAATGTATGAATTGCATCAATGGTACATGAGAGAAGCAAAGACTACCGATAAAGAGTCCCTCATGGTGAAAGTCAAGGCAGAGCATTACTTCCATGAAAAAGATCTGTGGGTTGAGTTTCAAGAAATGTTTCAGTTATTCAATCAAGATACACTCGACAAATCTATCGTCAGTTGCTATTGTCTGTAAGTGATTTCTTTCTGTAAGTTAAGTCTCTAGCTAGCTGTAGTGCTCGTTCATTAACTGTAATTATCCTCACTATATTCTTTTCTGTGGTATTATGCAGAATGAAGATATATGAAATGAAAAAAGCTGGACGCTATGGCATTGGGTTCATTGACCCAAATACCATTAATGAAGAGACATGGTCACGTGAATATGATCGACCATACACAGAGAAAACCTTGCTAGAGTTCTTGGTGCGACTAAATACCCAACCAGAAATACTACTTCCATACAACTTCGGGTGAGTGACACTGTCTTGTACTACAAATTCTGTTTTTGCTTACTAGATGTTAATAAGTGTAGTTGATGAGTTATGCACATGCCCGCTTAATTATACAAATGTGTGTGTATGTAGTTTCCACTGTATCTTGTTAATCATTGAAGTTGACGAGGGAAAAGTTCAAGTACTGGACTCACTACTTAAAGAACCTAAAGAATACTCAATCGTGAAGGGGATGCTCGACAGGTAATTTCAATCATCATCGCACTATGTCGGCCTCTTTAGTTCGTTTCCTGATATCAACTAATTAATAACTCCTTTATTCATTTTCTTTGCCGGCGGGCAGGGCTTGGGAAAAGTTCATCAAAAAGGTTAAAGGCCAATGAAAACAACAACTGAAATGGGTGCGACCCAAGGTGATTAATTAAGTAGTACTAGCTAGCTAACATTTCTTTAATTCTAGTTTCAATACCATAATCATGCTTGATTAATTATTATCTGATTGAATTCTATTCTCGTAAAGGCCCTGAAGCAGGCGCCGGGGACTAATTTATATGCATACTACGTTTGCGAGAACATTCGCATGATGGCGTCCGAAAGGAGCAAAGATGATAGAAACCGATGGGTACGTTTGCCAGAATACTATTCACAATTTTTACATCATTATCTAATATATACACACACAACTAATACATGCATATTGATCTCCTTCTTTAAAGATGATGGACATGCGGGATAAGCTCCTACCAGAGAATCGCGTACGAGCGATTCAAGAGGAAATAGTGTGATTTTTGCTCGACCAGGTCATAGATCCCAAAGGAGAATACCATTACACCGTACCTAGCTAGATCGACCTAATGTCTCCATGTAATGATCTGCAAATTGTAGGAGAAATTGTATATACCAAATTGTATATATATATATATGTATGTGAATGGTCGTGCGAGAAATTCGATGATATATATATATGATCAGTTCTACGAGAAATTCTATTTATATATATGCATAACGTGTACAATATGTAGTAGCGTAAAATATGTTTGAAATGAAAAAGAATTAAATGCAAAACACAAAACTAAAATGAAAAATAAATCATAAACCCATAAACCCTAAACCTTTTAGTTCCGGTTGGTGTTACCAACCGGGACTAAAGGTCTCCCAGCCCCCGGCGCGGGTTCGTGCCACGTGGTGGGCCTTTGGTGCCAGTTCGTGTTGAACTGGATCCGTTTGATCTGTTTTACCGAGAAGGTCTACGGTTTGAATCCGTATAGCCCTAATATGCCCTTTTTTAGATTTTAGGATCTCCATCCTATGTTTTCTTTAGTTTAGTATAGTTTTCATTTTCTCATTAGTATTTGTTTATAGACTCGATAGGCGCCTGCGACATAGAATAGAGATAAAAGCATTACCAAAGGCTCATTCATCGAAAATCAAAATCATACAGACAGGAAAAGAAAAACGAATTTCTATCAAATCAATAGAAGAAAGGATCCTTTCCTGGGGGGGGGGGGGTGACTTTTAGTCCCCACACTTTAGTGCCGGTTGCAGAACCGGCACTAAAGGCCCTTACAAACCGGCACTACAGCCCGGTTATGCACTAGTGAAAAGGAATATTTCCAATAAAAAGAATATTGAGATTTAGGCTAGGATGAAAATGACATGATCTTGGGTTGGTTATGAGAATGACAAGCCACTTTGAAAACTGAGAAGAGGTGATCTTTCCGAGTTTCCAGACCACATAGCCACGGAAAAAAGAAATTTCAAACAAAATCCTCAGAAAATCAAAAGAAAAAGAACGGGCCAAAAACCAGGGTGTCACACGTACGCTTGTGTCACACTCCGAAAAAATATTTTAAATCCAAGGGTGCACGACTGCACGTACGCTGTTCATACGTGCATCCACGCCGAGAAGTCCAGCGAGACTTGTAACCATCCATGTACAGCACAGTACGTGGTGCTAACCATCAGGCAGCAATAGCATTCAATGACCATGGATGCTCACTGATGTACGGGCGTTAACAGTAGAGCTGTGCCCTGATCGCCCACCACCTCAACAGCGCCACACCCTCTCGTGCACGACATCCCTCCATTTGAATACGATCGGCATCCGATTCGACGGTGCAGTACGTACACAGTCAGAATTATGTGACCGCTTCCCGCAGTCTCGCGCCGGCTATAAAAACGCCAGCCCACTCGTCCATTGGCAAGCCACGCCTGCCTGTTCCGTCCATAGCTCAGTCAAGCTCAAGCCGTGTGTGTGGCTTCAGGAGCTAGCCGTGGCTGAGAACTTCGTACATCGAGATGTCCAACGGTCTCTATTTTTCTTTTTTTACCAACTAGCAAAAATGTTGTGCCTTGCTATGGGAAAAAATGTCCTAGCCCAAAAAATACATAAAGGGTGTAGCTAGATCTCAGTCGATTGAGACTTAATCAAGTCTCAGTCAAGTGATATATAACATATTTAAAAAATTAAAAAGAAAATTTTGCACGAATCATCACATAAGATCTCATGAGTGTAGCATCGACTGAGACTTAGTTAAGTCTTAGCCGACTGAGATTTAGCAATCCCAATATATAAACAGAAATGAAGTACTCCCTCCGTCCCAAAATTCTTGTCTTAAATTTGTCTAGATACGGATGTACCTAATACTAAAACGTGACTTGATATATCCGTATTTGGACAAATCTAAGACAAAATTTTTGGGACGGAGGGAGTATCTAGTTAGTTTTCTTTGCAAAAATATCAGATCTATTGTAAAGATTCATCGAAAATACAAAGCACCAAAACATAATAAAAAATACATCAAGGTCCATGAACAACCAAACGACCATTGCCGCCGGCTGAACGAGTCGCCTCTCGCCGTTGTCGTCACTCACATACCGGAGTCGACCTGACCTTATCGCTGACAGTTGGGAAGTCTTCGAGCACGTGCCCCTAAGGACCAGCGTTCTGGAGCCGCAGTCATCGTCATTGAATCCTTGAATCGATTTGAAGAACCTGACACCAAATCTCGCCGTTGCCTACGGATGATGAGAAACCCTAATTAACTCTCCCGATCCGAGGAGCTGGCAGGAATCTACATCAGAGCTCTGTCTACATCTTTAGTTCCGATTGGTTATAAAAATCGGGACTAAAGGTATACCTATAGTCCCGGTTTATGATACAAACCGGGGCTAAATGGGCTCGTGGGTGCCCCAGCCTGACGCCAGCCTGCCTTCACCCCTTTAGTCCCGGTTTGTATCACAAACTGGGACTACATATACAAAATAAACCGGGACTAATGATGCCCATGCCCCCGATCGCTTCTAGCCGTCGGAACCGGGATTAATGGTCACATTTGTCCCGGGCCGTAATCAAACCGGGACTAATGATCCAAACGTAAGGTCGGTTTTCTACTAGTGCAAGAGGGCACATACAGTTACGTGAATTTCTTTATGAGAATTAGATACTAGAATCCAGCGTAGCATGGTATTAATACACTGGATTTTGGTAAGTGTAAAAATGACACTGCTTTAATCCAATCTTTCAGCCTAAGTGACACATATGCAGTGCTTCCCCCTCGAGTTTTAGTGCACCTATGGTAGAAGAGCGGATCGGCTAGCATGCAGCTCAGCTACCATGGACATGCAGTCTATTTCTCATAAAATAGATGCAGCTTGTGCGTGTGGGTGGGTTCCTCTAGGGAAATCAAGGTGATGGTGATGCCCTCTAGTTTCAAAATAGACATGAAAAAAAAAATTATGTTTGATTAAGCACATCAAGTTTGTACTGATCATGAAAGAACTCTATGGAAAAACAGGGACCAACTGAACGTGACTTCTTTAGAAGATTGCAAGAACTAGCGGAGGATATAAAAAAGAACAAAACACAAAGAAAGATTCGCTGTCGGTTAGTGCGTTAAATTATTGATGGAATCAAATAGCACCACCCTGTGTTGAGCGTATAGCAGGTAGCCAGACGTATGTTCCATCACTGTAACAACATCCTCAGCGGATCTAAAAGATAAGAAAACTATGTCTAAATCCCTATAACCATACCCTAGATCGTCATACTTACAGTTTGTGTGCTGGTTGGTGCCGGTAGATGTCCATGGCTAGGAACAAGCGTGGCGAATGCTGAGAAGGTCAGGGAGATTTACATCGGGACTGATTTACCATGTGGCATAGTTCCTCCAAGCCAAGGCCATGAGATGGCATTGGAATAATCAATGACTGCAAATTGGCTGGAGATATACGAATCAGGTCGTATCTAGGTTAGTAACAAAGAAACACGGTCATGATTTTGACAATTGCATGACGTCTCATCTACCGTGTCGAATCTGAACGGTTGGTTAGATTGCATCATATCTATTCCTTTTTTTTCCCTGATTGAGATCCAAGTTCTATTTTTCAATTGAAACATCCAAGGGATTTATTAATAGATTGTAACCGTAGTAATTCAGGCCCGCTAAAAATCACTGGTTTCTATTTCTTGTTTTCACAGATTAACGTTTTAATATGTAGGGAGTCCGTTATTAGTATCAGATAGATAGAAAGATAGATAGATAGATAGATAGATAGATAGATAGATAGATAGAGATAGATATAGATATAGATATAGTTAGATAAATAGATAGAGATAGATAGAGATAGAGATATAGATAGATAGACAAATAGATAGGCTTATCTATATATCCGTTACCATCAATTTGATACAAGAAATGGATGCACCTAGCTATATTTAATTAGAAGTATCCTTTACCATCAATTTGATACTACAAGGACCACACATGTGCCTACATTAATTATCAACATATCCAAGTTATGTACACATATCTGTTAAGAGTTCGAAATCAACCACTCCATTGCCAATAACTAATAGGTTGCAGCCACATCCATTGCCAACAATTTGATACAAGATCTAGATGTGCCAACATTAAATTATAACATATCCAAGTCATATATCTCTCACTTAGTTAAAAGAGTCCAATTAAGCGATCGATGAGCGAATGGAGTCTAAAAACTTGCACTATGACCACTATATATAGAGACTGAGTGGCGCAGAAGTCCTGCATAAACACATACCAATAGTGCTACACAACATAGAACATGACCAACGCAAAAGTAGCTAGAGTGTTATGCTTCCTAGTCCTTGTGGCTCTCTCTTCTTGTTCACTCCATGCACGAGCAGCCCACGAGGTAGATTACTGCCTCCTTGATAAAAAAAAGGTGATGCGAGACTGTTGGCATCACATCGAAAAGAAACTTGGTGACCAGTACCCGCCAGTCCATAGTGCATGTTGCAATACAATAAGAGATGCAAAAGACATCCACTGCGTTTGTGATCGGTTCACCGCTCACGAACTGACTTTGCTCAGTCTAGCCAAGTTTGCCATGGCTACACATGTATGCGGCAATGGGTTGCACACACACACTCACTGTGCAGGTTGGTATATTGTCATATTTGTGCGCGCACACACAGAAATATATATATATACACTTTATATAATTTCTCATGTTCATTATTATGATGTGAAGAATGAAATTTTGCAGGTTATCGTGTTCCGGAAATAACACTACCACCTCCACCCGCGGCAAGTACCTAGGCCTTAAGTGTAAGACCATTTTCATAATGGAGAAATAATTAAATAAAGCAAAGAATGATGTCAGATGAATGGCATTTGCTGTGTATTTGGCCTTTTCTTGTGTGTATTAAAAAAATTGGGCATAGCCTCGTCACTTGTTGTTTGCATTGGTATGATAACTGGTTCTCATTGATTCATAGGATTTTAACAGGCATAGAAATAGAAAAAAAAAATAGGCTTCCAATATGCGAAGGAATGTCCTCGTTGATCTTACATGATCAGGAAACAAAGAAATCCATCTAGAAAACATAGAAATCGGGACAAAAAATGGGTACACCAGATCTGGACTCTACAGAAATGAACATTAAATGGTACGTATAGACATTACATAAAGAGGTTAATCACTATTACTGCCTAGGAACATTTACTATATATTCATGGCTACGGGAGCACATAAGGGGAAATAAGGTGACACCGAAAACCCAAAGAAAGAAGCAAAAAAAACGACTTAAACAAAAACACACAAGACATTAAAATTACATACAAGCATCATTACATTTTACTGCTACTCACAACAATATGCACGCATGTTTAAGCACACAAATCTCGCAATAACTCCGGCACTATGATCTAGCATGCTGTGGCGGTGTGCACGAAAGTGGATCAACATGTGGAGAGGTTAGTGTAAATGGAGCTACACCAAAGCTGGCTTAGCACCGGTTGCATCTGGAAGTGCTCGGAGGTGAGGGCAGACTCGATGATCATGTAGCGGGACACGGATGTCACGGCCACATCATCATCAAGCGAACGGAAGCGAACCGTGCTCGTCCAGGGAATGAGTGATAGGGTAGGATAGCGATGAAAAAAGACTTGCTGGCATTGCCCTTTTCTGATAACGAAAATCAGTAAGGGTTGTCAAAGCAGATAGGTGGATGGCACGATTCCAGAATAGAAACATGTCCATTGTCAAAACGATATACATTGGCGAGGGCATCTACGTTTGTACGCACGCCTCCACGGACAGGCGCGCGGCAGCGGATTGATTAACACGACCGGTCATACGTGTGCCCGCCGTGCTGCTCTGGGCGGCTTGGCCCGCGACGCCATTAACCCGGGCCCACAGAAATTCTCGACGGCCGGACGACCTTCTGCGGGCACGCAGCGTCGTCTATCCGGAAATGGTACGTCGACCGCGACCACCCGGCGATGCCATGAGCGGCAGGGCACGCGCGCACAACAAGACATTCATCGTCTTTTCGCTCCGGACAGCGACCTTGTTATTATTCCCCGGTGTCTATCTGCCTGCCCCTCTCAAATTATAAGCTGAAATACTATTTGATTTTCTGCGCCGTACGCTTGTGTCACACTCCGAAAAAATATTTTAAATCCAAGGGTGCACGACTGCACGTACTCCGTTCATATGTGCATCCACGTCGAGAAGTCCAGCGAGACTTGTAACCATCCATGTACCAGCACAGTACGTGGTGCTACCATCAGGCAGCAATAGCATTCAATGACCATGGCCACCTTTAACGCCTGATTTTGTTGCTCTGTCAGTAGATGGATCCTTTTCAGTGGAGTCTGGCGAGGCGGTGGTGGGAATGGTTCTCAGACGACACAACAGATCTGTTATTTTTGCTGCTTATCGGTTTTTTTTTAACTGCAATGATGCACTGGAGACGGAGATATATGCAATCATACAAGGAATGGCGCTTGCTATTCAACACACTAACCTTTCAATTATTGTCCACTCTGACTCAAGTGAGGCGTTGTCCAGTTTAACAACAGATGGGCTAGATCGTTCTGCTTATGGTCATCTCGTGGCTGAAATTAAAGAGTTGATGAAAGTCAAGGAGTTTATTCCATAAAAGTTAACTAGGTATCAAAATAGAGTTGCCGACTGTCTGGCAAAGCATAGTCGTACTGAGTGTGTCACAGCTGTGTGGATGCACCAAGGACCACCACGTATTGAGGATCTTTTGTCTCTTGACTGTAACTCTTTAAATATGGAATAAAACTCCTATGATTCGCAAAAAAAAGAAAAATGACCATGGATGCACTCATGTACGGGCGTAAACAGTAGAGCTGTGCCCTGATCGCCCACCGCCTCAACAGCGCCACACGCTCTCGTGCACGACATCCCTCCATCTGAAGTTACGATCGGCATCTGATTCGACGGTGCAGTACGTACACAGTCAAAATTCTGTGACCGCTTCCCGCACTCTCGCGCGGGCTATAAAAACGCCAGCCCACTCGTCCATTGGCAAGCCACGCCCGCCTGTTCCGTCCATAGCTCAGTCAAGCTCAAGCCGTGCGTGTGGCCGCAGGAGCTAGCCGTGGCTGAGAACTTCGTACGTCGAGATGCCCAACGGTTTCTATTTTTCTTTTTACCGACTACCAAAAATGCCCGTGCGTTGTAATCGGAAAAAAATATCCCTAGCCCAAAAATACATAAAGGATGTGGCTAGATCTCGGTTGATTGAGACTTAACCAAGTCTCAGTCAAATGACATATAACATATAAAAAAAATAAAAAAATAAAATTTGCACGAATCACCGCATAAGATCTCACGAATATAGCATCGACTGAGACTTGGTTAAGTCTTAGTCGACTGAGATTTTGCAATCCCAATACATAAACAGAAATGAAGTATCTAGCTAGTTTTTATTTTGTGAAAATATCAGATCTATTATAAAGATTCATCGGAAATACAAAGCGCCCCAAACATAATAAAATTATATCAAGGTCCATGGACAACCAAACGACCATTGCCGCTGGCTGAACGAGCAGCCTCGTGCCGCTGTCGCCACTCCCATACCGGAGCTGACCTGACCTTGTCGATAACAGCCGGGAAGTCTTAGTGGATGGGTCCCTAAGGACCAGTGTTCGGGAGCTGCAGTCGTCACCATTGAATCTTTGAATCGATCTAAAGAACCTGACACCAAATCTCGCCGTTACGTACGCACGTTGAGAAACCCTAACTTTGCCGCTTCGAGGAGCTGGCAGGAATCTACATCGAAGCTTTGTCTAATCCGTCCGGAAGAAAGAACTTGAGAAGGATCGGAGCCCGGAAGACTGACTCAAAGAAGAAGCGCCGCCATCCGTCCCAGTGCCGCCCTTGCGAGAACTAAAACCCTACCTATCTAAAGCGAGGCACCAGGAATACCCTCCCCGCCACCGGCCACCGGAGCGGCAGGCGGAGGGGCGGCAAATCCATGGGCTCGCCGGCGGAGATCGAAGGGAATGAAGTATCTAGTTAGTTTGAAAGATAAGAAAAACAAACAAAAGAGTGAGAAGAAAAACGTAATACCATGTAGTCATTTTATAATTTAATCCATCACTCTTTTCCTAGATGTCTTCCTAATACCATTCCTCTGCCACAACTGCCATAGTTAAGTAGATTCAAAGGATCAAATACACATTAGAGTAGGGATACAAATCACATAGTTAATGTTCAGATTAGGAGCTATTTGATAGTGTTAAGAAATTTCTAAATGGGTACCTTGAAGAACATGAGTTGGATCATTGTTTGACTTATTCTATGGCCGCAAAATACAGCTCGGACCTGAGTTCCCCTTCTGGTGCATTCATTGTTTTGCATCATTTTTCCAGTTCCAATTGGCGAGCTTGATCTGGTTTAGAGGCTTCTAGATCATGGTCGGTCATGGTTTCTTTACGAAACGGTCGATCATGTTTTGAATTGTCATTTCTTAAGCATCTAACTAGAAAGCGGCACTTTGGTTCACACCAGACACTTTGGTCAAAATTATTGATTGAAGGTGCAAACGGATCATTATTTTTGTTTTTTACATGGGGTAAATTTTATCAACGTTGAGAACAATTCCAATGATGAGCAAATAATTGGGGAGAAATTATTATTATTTTGACAGGGTAAATATTTCATTTCTCAGACAATAGCAGTCTCATTTACAATCAAAGATGAAATGAAATCAGGCGGGTCATCTTCCCAAACAGAAGAATTCTTCAGCATATATGCTTGCTTAGCCAAAGCATCTGCTAAACTGTTTGCTTCTCGGTTGCATAAAGAAAATTTCACCTGTCCGAAGTAACAAGAGAGTTGAGCGCATTCAACAATTGTTGTTGCTTGGGAACCATTGAATCTATAAGGATCTTTTACTGCATCAATCACAAGTTCACAATCTGACTCAACTTCTATCCTCGAGCATCCCACACGAGCTGCCAAATTAATACCATTCCAGAGAGCAATTGCTTCAGCAGAAGCCGCATTGGAAACATGTGGAAAGAAACATGTTGCAGCAGCTACAAAATAACCCAATTCATCTCTGATGACTGCCCCGATTGCTCCCGATCGGTCTTCTATGTGGAATGAAGCATCTACATTAACTTTCAGAAAGTCATGCAATGGTTTACAATACTTTTTCAGTTCCTTCTTCCTTTCGTCCTTCCTTTTAGTTGCTCTCCAGAAATTTGTGGCAATTGCTCTGATGGATGTTGTTGTCCTATCTGCTGGCAGTATTGATGCACCCTTTGTTAGCTGCCGACGTTGCCACCAAAGGTACCAAGATGCCACGGCCATAAATTCAGGTATATGTAGACCTCCAATACTCTTCCATAAGTTCTCATCTATAATTTGATTCAAGTTAACAGAACCCGGTCGGTCTCGACATATGGCCTTCCTGAAGCAACTATTCCCAAAAAAATTAACCCTCTTATAGTTGAAAAGACAGCATTGAATATCCTCAGTTCCCCTCAAGCAGACCGGACATTGTGCTTGTCTTAAAACATGTCTTTTTGCCAGTACACCTTTATAGGGAAGGATCCCATGTAATACTTTCCAGAGGAAATTTGTAACCTTAGCCAGCACCTTAAGTTTTCAGATGTCAGCCCAAATGGGGTTAGGATTTGCTCGACCTTGGCCATACTCCGCATGCATACGTTGTCCAAACTTATGCTCCCATTCCCTATGATAAGAAGACCGAACTGAGAATGTACCGGACTTTGTATAGTGCCATGCAACAAAGTCGTCAATTCCCTGGACATTCAAATGGATTTGTAATATGCGATGCACATCAATAGGGTAGAATGTATCATGGATTAATTCTTCATCCCAGTATCCAGTATGTGCATCAATGAGGTCTTCTACTTTGGATAACAAATTTTGCCCTCTAGCAGTGATAATCTTCCTGTTGTTGCTTGTTGGAATCCATGAATCTCTCCAAATATTAATGTTATGACCTGTTCCCACTCTCCAAATACACCCCGTTTGAAAGGTTTGGATGCCTGCACAAATGCTTTGCCATGTATAAAAAGAACCACCCTTTGGCCCTGCATTTAGAATATCACCATCTGGGAAGTATTTTGCACCGAGATCACGGGCACACAAAGATTCTAGATTCTGGATTAGTTGCCAACATTGCTTTGCTAACATAGCAAGATTAAATCTATGAAGGTCCCGAAAGCCCATACCTCCTATCCTCTTCGGAATGCACATCTTCCATCACGCCATCCAATGCATCTTTTTCTTTGTTTCATCATCTCCCCACCAGAAGGATGAAATCTCATCAGTAATAGCTTTGCAAATTCCCAAAGGCAAATTAAACACTGACATTGCATACGAGGGAATTGCCTGTGCCACAGCTTTCAACAAAGTCTCCTTGGCCCCAATAGACAACATCTTTTCTTTCCAGCCTTTAAGCTTCTCACATACCCGATCAACAAGATGTTGAAAATAGTCACTCCTGTCCACTCCCACCATGGAAGGCAACCCCAGGTATTTATCAGTGAGGGCCTCAGTCAATATATCCAGTTGATTACAAATATTCTCTCTTACCAGCACTGAACTATTTGGGCTGAAGGAAATTCTAGATTTACCGGTTGAGACTAATTGACCCGAACTCTGGCAATAAATATCCAGAACGTTTTTCAGTGTGTTTGCATTTGCGAATTTTTTTTTCATCAATATTAATGAATCATCTGCAAAAAGAAGGTCAGAAACAGAGGGAGCATTCTGCAAACTTTTACACCTTCGAGGCCACCAATCTCTTCCTCGTGTAATAACATACTAGATAGGTGAAAGTGCTAATTATCGACTAGAGGGGGTGAATAGGCGATTTTGATGAAAGTCTTCTAGACAGACAAGGTCTTCAAAGACAGACAGATAGAACAGTAACTAAACAGAGCACAGCGAAAGATAAACTACACTAGCCATGCAATAGAGTCAAAGTACAGTACAGAGAATGCACGAAGACATGTAGCAGCTAGGTAGATAGATCAAAATAGGAAGACAGTGTGAAGCAAATTATGCAATCAGAGTGAATGTCTTCACACAATGTATTCAACCAGAGTAGGCAAGCAATGACTTCACGAAGCTAAACAGTAAGGGGTGAAGTGATAGAACTAGTTGCTTGATGAAGACAAGGATTTGATGGACCAGTTCCAGTTGCTGTGACAGTTGTACGTCTAGTTAGGGAGGCTGAGATTTAACTCAGAAGACCATGTCTTCACCTTATTCCTCTTGAGCTAAGGTCACTTAGTCCTCACCCAATCACCCAGGTAAGTCTTCAAGTTAGACATCTAAACCTTCACAGACTTCATTCACCGGCGATCCAAAATGACTCTTGGATCCTCAGAACACGACGCCTAACCGACTGAAAGATACAGTCTTCAAGTGTAATAAGTCTCCGGATCACGCAGAACAGAAAGACTTCAGTGATGCCAAACACTCTTTGGGATCTAGGTGTTTTGGGTTTTGTCCTTGCAAGGATTCCTTCTCAAAGGCTTCGGAGGTTGGTTGCTCTCAAACGACAAAAGCCGTGCACTCGCACTGAGCAGCCAACAATTTATGGTGGAAGGGGGTGGCTATTTATAGCCAGGGGGCAACCCGACATTGATGACCCACAAGTATAGGGGATCAATCGTAGTCCTGTTGATAAGTAAGAGTGTTGAACCCAACGAGGAGCAGAAGGAAATGACAAGTAGTTTTCAGCAAGGTATTCTCTGCAGGCACTGAAATTACAAGTAACGAGTAGTTTGATAGAAAGATAATTTGTAACGAGCAAGTAACGGTAACAGTAGCAAAAGTGCAGCAAGGTAGCCCAATCCTTTTGAGGGAAAGGACAGGCCAAAACGGTCTCTCATGATAAGCAAAGCGTTCTTGAGGGTACACGGGAATTTCATCTAGTCACTTTCATCATGTTGGTTTGATTTGTGTTCGCTACTTTGATAATTTGATATGTGGGTGGACCGGTGCTTAGGTGATGTTCTTACTTGAACAAGCCTCCTACTTATGATTAACCCCCTCGCAAGCATCTGCAACTACGAGAAAAGTATTAAGAATAAATCTAACCATAGCATTAAACTTTTGGATCCAAATCAGTCATTTACGGAAATAGCGCATAAACTAGTGTTTAAGCTTCTGTCACTATCGCAACCCATCATCTAATAACTACTCCACAATGCATTCCCTTAGGCCCAAATATGGTGAAGTGTCATGTAGTCGACGTTCACATGACACCACTAAGGGAATCACAACATACATACTATCAAAACATCGAACACAGATCAAGTTCACATGATTACTTGCAACAAGATTTCTCCCGTGACCTCAAGAACAAAAGTAACTACTCACAAATGATAATCATGCTCAAGATCAGAGGGGTATTAAATAGCATAATGGATCTGAACTTATAATCTTCCACCAAATAAACCATATAGTAATCAACTATGAGATGTAATCAACACTACTAGTCACCCACAAGCACCAATCTAAGGTTCCGGTACAAAGATTGAACACAAGAGATGAACTAGGGTTTGAGAGGAGATGGTGCTGTTGAAGATGTTGATGAAGATTGCCCTCCCCAAGATGGGAGAGTTGTTGGTGATGATGATGACGATGATTTCCCCCTCCGGGAGGGAAGTTCCCCTGGCGGAATCACTCCACCGAAGGGCAAAAGTGCTCCTGCCCAAGTTCCGCCTCGAGACGGCGACGCTTCATCCCGAAAGTCCTCTCCTTATTTTTTCTAGGTCAAAATGACTTATATACCAGAAGAGGGGCACCGGAGGTGGGCCGAGGAGGGCACAACCCACCAGGGCGCGCTTGGGCTCCCTGGCGCGCCCAGGTGGGTTGTGCCCACCTGGTGGGCCCCCTCTGGTACTTATTTGCTCCAATAATTCTCATATATTCCATAAAAATTCTCCGTGAAGTTTCAGCTCATTTGGAGTTATGCAGATTAGGTGGCCTGACGTAGCTTTTTCAGGTCCAGAATTCCAGCTGCCGATATTCTCCCTCTTTGTGTGAACCTTGCATATTGTGAGAAAAAAGGCATTAGAATTACTCCGAAAAGCATTATTATACATAAAAACAATGTAAATAATAGTAGGAAAACATGATGCGAATGGACGTATCAACTCCCCCGAGCTTAGACCTCGCTTGTCCTCAAGCGAAAACCGAAATCGAAAAACATATCCACATGCTTAGAGAGAGAGGTGTCGATAAAAACAAAATACGGACATAGAAGCATCATGTATATTATTATAACAGCAACAAACTCTCACATAGAACTTTATCATATAACTTCTATCATAGACTTCTCATGAACAAGTAACAATTCATCACAACATCGAAGTATAAAGCATAAACTCTATTGAAAACCAACAAACTATGTTCTCAGTCAACTTTGCAACTACAATTCTTCATCTTTTCAGGAAGGGTCATGTATCGGAGCCTTTTTGGCAAGTCCACATACTAAACCATCATATAGTATTCTATGATTGTGAACACTCACCGCATACACATGAGCAAAAAGTTTCAACCGGACACATAGAAAGATAGGGGCTTATAGTTTTCGCCACCCAACTGAAGGAAATATGCCCTAGAGGCAATAATAAAGTTGTTATTTTATATTTCCTTATTCATGATAAAAGTTTATTATTCATGCTAGAATTGTATTGATCGGAAACCTAAATACATGTGTGAATACATAAACAAATACCGTGTCCCTAGTAAGCCTCTACTAGACTAGCTCGTTGAGCAAAGATGGTTAAGGTTTCCTAACCATAGACATGTGTTGTCATTTGATAACGGGATCACATCATTAGGAGAATGATGTGATGGACAAGACCCATCCGTTAGCTTAGCATAATGATCATTCAGTTTTATTGCTACTGATTTCTTCATGTCAAATACATATTCCTTCGACTATGAGATTATGCAACTCCCGGATACCGGAGGAATGCCTTGTGTGCTATCAAACGTCACAACGTAACTGGGTGATTATAAAGATGCTCTACAGGTATCTCCGAAGGTGTCTGTTGGGTTGGCATAGATCGAGATCAGGATTTGTCACTCCGAGTATCGGAGAGGTATCTCTGGGCCCTCTCGGTAATGCACATCATAAGAAGCCTTGCAAGCAAAGTGACTTAGTCACAGGATGATGTATTACGGAATGAGTAAAGAGACTTGCCGGTAACGAGATTGAACTAGGTATAAAGATACCGACGATCGAATCTCGGGAAAGTAACATACCGATGGACAAAGGGAATAACGTATGTTGTCATTACGGTTCGACAAATAAAGATCTTCATAGAATATGTAGGAGCCAATATGAGCATCTAGGTTTCGCTATTGGTTATTGGCCGAAGAGGTGTCTCGGTCATGTCTACATAGTTCTCGAACCCATAGAGTCCGCACGCTTAACGTTCGATGACGATTTAGTATTATATGAGTTATGTGATTTGTTGACCGAATGTTGTTCGGTGTCCCGGATGAGATCACAGACATGACGAGGAGTCTCAAAATGGTCGAGAGGTAATGATTGATATATAGGATGATAGTATTCGGACACCGAAAGTGTTCCGGATTGTATCGGGTAATTATCGGAGTACCGGGGGGGGTTACCGGAACCCCCCCGGGGGAATAATGGGCCCTATGGGCCATAGGAGGGGAGCACACCAGCCCACAAGGGGCGGCGCGACCCCCCCTAAGGAAGGAGGCTGAATAGGAGAAGGAGGAGGTGGTTCGCCCCTCCCCCCCCCCCTTTCCTTCCTCCCCCCTCTCTTCCCTTTTCCCCCTTCCGGTAATAAGAAAAGGGGGGGCCGAATTGGACTAGGGCCCCAAGTAGGATTCCTCCTACTTGGGGTGCCCCATGGAAGCTCACCTCCCCCTCCCACCTATATATACATGGGGAGGGGGCGCCTAGAACACACACCAATAATTGTTAGCCGTGTGCGGCGCCCCCTCCACAGATTACACCCTCGGTCATATCTTCGTAGTGCTTAGGAGAAGCCCTGTGCGATCACTTCACCATCAGCGTCACCACGCCATTGTGCTGAAGGAACTCATCTACTTCCTTGACACTTTGCTGGATCAAGAGTTGGAGGGACGTCATTGAGCTGAACGTGTGCAGAACTCGGAGGTGCCGTACGTTCGGTGCTTGATCGGTCGGAATGAGAAGAAGTTCGAGTACATCAAACGCGTTGTCAAATGCTTCTGCTTTCGGTCTACGAGGGTACGTAGACACACTCTCCCCCTCTCGTTGCTTTGCATCTCCTAGATAGATCTTGCGTGAGCGTAGGAATTTTTTTGAGATTGCATGCTACATTTTCCAACAGTGGCATCCGAGCCAGGTCTATGCATAGATGATATGCACGAGTAGAACACAAAGAGTTGTGGGCGGTGACAGTCATACTGCTTACCACCAACGTCTTATTTTGATTCGGCGGTATTGTTGGATGAAGCGGCCCGGACCAACCTTACATGACCACGTTCATGAGACCGGTTCCACCGACAGACATGCAACTAGTTTTGCATAAAGGTGGCTGGCGGGTGTCTGTTTCTCCTACTTTAGTTGAAACAAATTTGACTGCGGCCGGTCCTTGTTGAAGGTTAAAATAGCAAACTTGATAAATCACCGTTGTGGTTTTGATGCGTAGGTAAGAATGGTTCTTGCTAGAAGTGTCGGGGGTATCGTGCGACATATGCCAAAGGATGGCTTATCATGGATGGGGACAAAAGTACGTCGCCGGGCTCTGGAAGCGGGAATGAGCGAGACCGCATAGGCCTGCGAATCTTACCCAGGTTCGGGACTCTCCTTGGAGATAACACCCCTAGTCCTGCTCTGGGGGGTCTCCGCATGATCACTACCTTAACAAGTAGCTACAAACTTGCTCCTTGAGCTGTTTTGCTAGAGGAGGAAGGAGGGCAAGGCTAGCTCTACTCCTCTCCCTATGTGTCTGTGTGAGTGCTGAACTCAGGAGGCTTTCTCCTCTCTACCAAAGTCCCAACCCCTTGCATGGGGTGACCTGGGGGTTTATATAGGCCTACCCCCCAAGGATACAATGGTAATCCGACTGGGCGTAGGACCCGGCCGTCAGTGTCTCTGATCGCCGGCTTCTCCGCCGACTGCAGGGGCCCGCCGCCTGGTGGGCCCCCCTGGCTGTCTCGTACTCGGCCGACAAGCCGGGCCCGCCACTTGCGGGTCTTGTCGGCTGTGTAGCACTGTAGCCGTGCCACTAATGACGCATGCTTGGTCGGGGAGAGCGTGGCTACCGTCCCGCCGCCTGGCGGGCGTTTCACTGTAGCCACTCCCCGTCTCTTCTGGTTAATGGCGCACAAACTTCAAGGAAGGGGGAGGGCCACCTGCTAGGAGCCGGCCTCCCCCGAGCCGACTGGTCAGGGCTCGCTGCCTCCTGGCCTCTCACGGACAGGTAGGGCCCGCCACCTGCGGGCCGTACCGACAACCCGTCGTGGGAGCATGGCTTCCTCTGCCATGGGTGATGTCATGAGCAGCATGGCAACAGTGCCGCGTCGGGCGTGGGATGTCCGCTTGGTACGCTGCACTGTGGCCACGCTCTACCCTGGATTCGGGGGTGGCAGGCTTGTACTGTAGCCACGCCCCGTCCCGTCGTGTTTATGTGGGTGCTAACTTTGAGGGCGCGAGGGGCCGCCTGCTAGGATCGGGCTTCCCATGAAGCCGCCTGCTAGGAGTCGGCCCACTTCATGGCCGTCTTCTGGATTCCGCCGCCTCCTGGCAACCGGCCGCTTGGACCAGCCGGCCCCAAGAAGGCGGTCCTTTTTTGTTGATGTTTGAGGGGCGCAGCCTGCCCCGATGTCTTGAAATACCAAGGGGAGCTGATGAGGCTACCCGTGGTCATTTACTCCGACAGTAGTCCCCGAAGCTGGTGGGGCACTGCGGCGGAAAGGGCGAGAAGCCCCAGCAGCTTCTTACTCCGGGTTATCTGGTGTCCTGCTTCGTCCGTCTTCCGAAGTGCCGACTGGTAGGTGTCGGCCGTGACTAGGCTGGCCGCCTGGCGATCTCGTAACGCCGTGGTGGGGACCAGGCGGCATGGCGGCCGGACGACAGGCTCGCCGCCCGTGCATGCCGGCCACGCGGTGTCAGCAGGCCAAGCCGGCCTGACAGCCCACGCGCGCGACGGGACGTCGCCGCAAGCCGGGGCCCGCCACTACAGTGCCTCGGCACGCGCGCGGATCCGCTGCGGCCGAGGTAGACGGTTGGGCTTCTGCAGCATTTAATACGCGCCTTTACTGGCGCCGCAATCGTGGGATCGTGGGGAAGTGGGCGCAGTTAGTCCCACGATCCCCCACGCTCTCACCCACTCGGCTCCGCCGCCTGGGGCTATAAGTAGGGGGAGGAGGGGGGTGCCAGACGCACGCGCGCCCTCCTCTCCCCTCGCCATTCTTCTTTCTTGCCACCGCCGCAGCGCCTCTTCCTCTTGCCGAAACGCTGCCGCAGCCCACTGCCATCGACCTTCTTCTCGCCGAAGCGCTTCCTCGGTCCGCCGCGGCTTCGCCCGCTCGCCATCGCGCCGCGCCTACGACGAGTTCCTTCGCCCATGGCGCGCTCACGGGCCGGCGACTGGGACGGTTCCAGCGTCCATGAGGATCACCTCTCCTTCCTTTGCCAAACACGGCGGCTGCCCCGGGAGACGAACGTGCGGGTACGTGTCCACCCCGAGGCAGAAATCTTGCCGGTGCCGAAAGGCGATGAGCGCGTCGTCTTCCAGTCCCATTTTCTTCACGGCTCCGGCCTTCCCGCGAGCAGCTTCCTCCGCTCCTTTCTTGACTTCTACCGAGTCCAGCCGCACAACCTCACGCCGAATACGGTGGTGCTGCTGGCCGCCTTCGTCACTATGTGCGAAGGGTACCTCGGCACTCTCCCCACCCTTGAGCTCTGGGGGGAGTACTTTTATCTCAAACTCGGCACCGCCACCAAGGGCCAGGCGGCTCAATGCGGAGCCTGCGTGGCGGTGTAGCGTCCGGGCACCGGGAACCGCTTCCCGCCCATCTCCCTGCTGCAGTCGGCCAAGCTGTGGCAGAAATCTTATTTCTACGTCGAGAACATCCACCCGACGAGCGACTACGTCAACTTGCCGGCTTACGCAGCCGGCCCGCCAGCCTAGCCGCGTGCCAACTCGCAGTACAGGCCGAGCTCCCTATCGGCCGCCTCCTCCGCCGCCCTCGCCCGACTTCAGGTGATGACGGAGTCGGAGGGCCTGAAGGGCTCGGATCTGCTGACCGCTCTCGTGATGCGCCGAGTTCTTCCCCTCCAAGCCCGGCCTCACATCATCAGTTGCATGAGCGGGCACCGGGACCCATGCCGGATGTGCACATGGGAGCTGCCGGATGTGGAGGTGGCCCGGCTGGTCAATTACTTCTCCAACTGCAAGCTATCGGAGACGGACTGGCGGTTCGGCAAGCGGCCGTATGACCGCGCACATCCGCCGCCTGCGGTGAGTCTTGCAATTCTTTTTCTCTTTTGTTGGTCCGAGTTCTTGTTTTGCCGTCTGACCAGTCGGCCATGGTGCAGGTCCTCCCGGCCCAGTCGGCTGCCGGTGCTCTGGATCCAGGCCAGCAGTACATCCCGGACCGAACAAGGAGCGACGTGGACGACCCCAACTTGGGGGCAGCCACCATGGAGGAGGACGACGCCACAGGTGGCGGCGGTGGAGCAGGCGGCTCCGGAGGAGGAGGCAGCCTCGAGTCCTGGCCGGATGACGACGAGGAGGAGAATGAGCCGCGCCGCACGCACGGCACTGACAAAGCAGGCGCGAGCTCTTCAGCCGTGCCGACTGCGCCAGGCGGCGCACCAAAGCGCCGAGCTGGCTCGTTGCTGTTCGGCAGCCGGCCGAAGAAGTCCAAGAACGCGGCCACGACCAGGCGGCAGGAGGCCACCGCGAAGACGGCCCAGTTCCAGAAGGCCCCGAAGCAGCCCCCGATGGTGTCTGTGAAAGTGCTTGGTTTCTCTTGCGTTTTCTTTTCTTCTTTCTTGCAACTCTTTCTGAGTTTCCTCCTGTCTTGTTTGGACAGGGCCCCGCTCTATCTTGAGCGTTCCACCGCTGCTTCGGTGATCGGGGCGGCAGAGGGCTCCGCCAACACCCGCCGCTTGGACCCGCTCGCCGACCTCCGGGAGGCGACGGAGAGGAACGCGCAGGAGGCGCGCGAGGAGCGGGAGGAGGTGGAGCGGCAGAAGGCGGAGGCGGCCAAGGCCCAAGCCGACGCTGCGGCCAAGGTCCAGGCGGAGGCCGCAGCCAAGGCCCAGGCAGACGCGGCCGCCAAGGTGCAAGCGGAAGAGGCCGCACGCGGCCGGACTCCGCAACTCGTCATCCCGCTGCGCGCAGCGCCACCAGCGCCAGAGAACCTGGCACCAACTGGAGGATCCGGCCGCGATCAGCCGGTTGTTGAGAGGCGAGGAGGCGACGCCATCATCCCGGGGGCGGAGGTGCCCCCGCAAGCGCCGACTACCGAGGCCCAAGGCAGTCGGTCTAACGTGCCACCGGCGCTGCCAGTCAGAGGCGAGCTGGCGGTGGGGGCGACCTCTGTGGTCCGTTCTCCGGGGCGCCGGCGTGCGGCGAAAGCGGCCTCGGCGCCACAAGCGCAGGAGATCGGGGCCACAAGCTCGTCGGCCCCAGATGCAGAGGCCACCAGTGCCGCCCCGCTAGAGTGGACGCCTGGGGACGGGACGGGAGTGCTGAACAAGGCCGCGCAGGACGTTCAGGCCCAGCTCCAGGCCCAAGGCACCACCCTCCAGCAGTATACGAAGACATTCTTGGCGACGTGAGCGGCCGTCCGGGTACATTTCTTTGCTTTGTTTTGTCTTTTCTCTTGCGATCTTCCGTGGGGGCGCGCCAGCGCACCCACTGGGTGTAGCCCCCGAGTTCCGGGCCGGCTGCTGAGCAGGCGGCTCGGAACTTTAAGGTAAGTTCCGAGTGCTAACTTGTTTTCTCTCCTTTTATCTTCGTTGCATGACTACCACAACATCCGCGCGGCCGCCTTCAACTCCCAGGTCCAGGAGCTGGCTAAGCGGACCGCCGACCTGACCGAAAGCCGGAGTAAGCATTCTGTCTTCTTTCTCGCGGGGGCACGTCAGCGCACCCGCTGGGTGTAGCCCCCGAGATTCGGGCCGACTGCTGAGCAGTCGGGCCAGATCTTCCGGCAACCACTTTTATTTTTGGTCAACTTTGTTGATTGTCTTCTCTTTCTCAATTTTGCAGGAGCCAACGCCACACTGCAGCAGCGCCTGGGCGAGGTCCAGACCGAGCTGCGCGCCAAGGAGGAGGAGGGCATCAAGGCGGCCCAGGAGCGCGACCGTCTGGCCAAGAGGTTGGCGGACCAGGCGGACCAGCACAAGGCGGAGCTCCAGAGATTCAAGGAGGCAGAAGGCGCCCTCCAGGCCGAGTTTGAGACTGAGCGCTCGAAGTGGGTTGAGAAGGAGGCGATCCTCGCCGCTGGCTACGGTGAGATTGAGGATATGATCGATGGTAATCTTCTTTCTTTGGAATAGCTGCCGACTGCATCGAGAGTCGGCTTCCGACTTCTGATCTTTGTTTTTTCTTTGCATAGACTTCTTTCCTGGACACGCCATCGCCGTCAGCCAGGCCATCGAGGCGTGGCATGACCAGCGTAGGAGGGAGGGAGTGGAGATCCCGCTCGACGCGCATCAAAACATGAACAAGCAGCTCCTGGCCGTCAGGACGCGCCTACAGCCAATTCACCATCTGCTCCGCCGCCTTCAGCGCACCGAGTCCCAGCTGGTTTCCGCCCTCTGGCCGGGCGTCCGAGGTCCACGCACCCCCAGTCGGACCGCCGACTGGTTAGAGGTGGTGATCGGCCGCTTCGAGGCTTGGAAGGGCTCCTCCGCTCGGGCAGGCGCCCGAAGGGCCCTGGAGTTCGTCAGGGCGTGGTATCCTGGGCTGAACCTAGCCCAGTTGGCCACGTTCCGGCAGGAGGCTAGGGAAGAGTTGGTGGCAGTGGGGCCTGCGCTCACTCGTCATGCGGCAGCGATCGCCGAGTACACCGAGACCGGTGTCTTCCTCCCCGAGCTGGACGAGGAGGGTGTCGAGGTGCCGCCGGACTGGTTCGGGCTGAACCCGGATGATGGTGAGGACTCGGCGGAAGAAATTGCCTCCAGCGACGAAGGCGAGGAGGAGGAAGACGAGGATGATGAAGACGACGCACCGGAGGGCGGAGCGGAGCGGACGGCCAGCCTCAGCTCGATTGAGCCTTGAGCAACGAGCCACGCGTGGGTGCACCGACTGCTGCTGATAGCGACCAAGCCGAGACTCGCCAGATGGCCACTCCACCAGCCGGCGCCGCCGACTCCACCAACCTGCCGGACCCGCCTACTGCGCCTCTAGCCTAGGCTGCCAGCTGCATCTTATCTTTTCCTGCTTTTGTAATCTCTAGAACAAACTTGTTAAATTCATGCAGTTCCACCCGCTGGGGGTGTATTCAAACTTTGTTGAATGCTGGCCGAGGGCCTCTTGGTATGTAACGTAATTCTCGCACAGGCTGTGCTTTGCCGAGCTCTGACTTGTCTTGCTTTCCATTCTTTTGGCTTTTTCCTTTGCCACCTTCCCTTGGCTGCCACCTTGCCAGCTAGACAATCGTTCTTTGATCTGTTGGCTGGGTCAGGTATTTTTGCCATTTTGGGAAGGCAAGTACTTTGGCCGCTTAGAACGTAGCAAGTTAAGTGAGAAGCCGGCCGACCGGCTACTCAGCAGCCGGACGGCTAGGCGAGAAGCCGGCTTGACCTATGTGAGTGCTTTCGTCCTTAGCCATTTTTCATGTGGGCACCATTTCCTACCTTTGACTCTTGCCGGCCATACAGTCGCTCTGCGAGCTGTTGCTTATGGCAAGAGAGGGCTTAGATGCCGGCACACTACTTGTCCGACTGCAGGTAGCGCCGACATAGTACAAGGCGGCAAGCCCCGGGCCGACTGGTCGAACCCGGTGCCGGGCGGAGGAATGAAAAAACTCATTCACAGGCATGAAGCTTATCATATAGATGACAGAGGTAGCCCCCGAGTGCTCTTCGAGGGACCTGGTGTTTTTGCGCTTAATACAAAAGGTAGCGTGGTACATACTGTATTAACTGTAAAATCTTCGGAGGAGATTTGCGTTCCATGGGCGCTCTGTTTCCTTGCCGGACTCGTCCCTCTTGCACGCCCTGGGCTTCTGCGCGTTGATCAGGTAATAGGAGTTGTTGCCCAAGGCTTTGCTGATGATGAAGGGGCCTTCCCAAGGGGCCGAGAGCTTGTGCTAGCCGGCTGTTCGCTGGATCAGCCGGAGCACAAGGTCTCCCTCTTGGAAGGATGGTGGCTTGACCTACCGACTGTGGTAGCAGCGCAGGCTCTGCTGGTAGATGGCGGACCGGCTGAGTGCTAACAGCCGGCCCTCTTCCATCAGATCGACACCGTCCTCTCGTGCTTCCTTCGCCTCCGCCTCCATGTACATGGTGACGCGAGGTGAGTCGAACTCGATGTCAGTTGGGATGACGGCCTCGGCCCCGTACACGAGGAAGAAGGGAGTGAAGCCGGTTGATTTGTTCGGGGTGGTGCAGAGGCTCCAGAGGACGGTCGGCAGCTCGTCAATCCAGCAGCCGGCCGAGCGCTCCAGTGGCTCGACCAGTCGGGGCTTAATGCCAGATAAGATGAGGCCGTTTGCTCGCTCGACCTGGCCGTTTGATTGCGGATGGGCAACGAACGCTAAGTCCAGTCGGATGCCCTGCATCGCGCAGAAACGGGCCAAGGCGCCTTTGGCAAAGTTAGTGCCATTGTCGGTGATGATGCTGTGTGGTACACCATACCGGACGGTGATATCTGCGATGAAGGTCACAGCAGTCGGACCATTCAGTTTCTTGATTGGCTTTGCTTCAATCCACTTGGTGAATTTGTCGATGGCGACGAGCAGATGGGTCATGCCGCCGCGCGCTGTCTTGAATGGGCCCACCATGTCCAGCCCCCAAATGGTGAAAGTCCAGGTAAGGGGAATGGTCTTGAGTGCAAAAGCCGGCAGATGTTGCTTGGAGCTGAATTTCTGGCACCCCTTGCATTTCTTGACCAGGTCCTTGGCGTCCTCCAAAGCAGTCGGCCAGAAGAAACCATGGCGGAAAGCTTTGGCGACAAGGGATCTGGAGGCCGCGTGGTGGCCGCACTCGCCTTGGTGTATGTCTCTGAGGATTGCTTTGCCTTTCTCTGCTTTGACGCATCGTTGGAAAACATCGGTCACGCTGCGCCTGACAAGCTCTCTGTTTACTATCGTGTAAGCTCTTGCCCGGCGTTGCACCTGCCGGGCCGAGATCTCATCATCTGGCAGCTCTGCGCTAACCAGAAAGTTGAGGATGGGCTGCGCCCATGGTGGTGCTTCGACTTCATCCACTGTCATTATGGCCACTAAAACTAGGGCGGTTGGGTTGGGAGGTGGGGTGAAGTCGGCCGCGTCTTGCTGCGCTGTTGAAGCCTCCGGGCCAACTGCCGCAGCCCCCGGGCCGAGTTGTGGAGTCCCCGGGCCGGGTGCGACTGCTGCAGTCTCCGAGCCGCTTGGTGAAGTCCACGGGACAGCTGCCGCAGCCCCCGGGCTGGGTGCGACTGTCGCAGTCCCTGTGCCACCTGCCGAAATCCACGGGCCGGCTACTACAGCCCCCGAGTCGGATCCGACTGCTTCGAGGGCAGCCGACACGAAGACTGCTTGGGGCCGGGTTGCTCACCTGGCTGCTGGTCTTCAACCGTCGCCACATGCCGGCTGGTGGTAGCCGGCTGCTGGGCCTTGCGCTTGTTGTCGTTTGGCTGTTGGCGCCGACTGGAATCACCAGCCGGCGTCTGAGGGGCCGAAGGGAGCACCTTTCCTGATGCGTCCACTCGGAGCTCCGACTTCATGGAGGAGTCAGCAGTGGCGTACTTGTCTGCTATGATTAGCAGCTCGTCGAGGGTGGCCGGCTCGTCGCAGAGGAGTCGGTGCTTGAGTAGGGTGCCCTCCCGGCACCCAGCAGTGAAGTATTCTATGGCTTGCACCTCATGCACCCCTTCGCAGGAGTTGCGCAGTTCAGCCCACCACGTCAAGTATTCGCGGGTAGACTCAGTCGGGCCTTGGACGCATAGAGAGAGCTGGCGAGGTTTGGGCGATCGCTTGTAGGTGCTGGTGAAGTTGCGGATGAAAACTTCGGTGAAGTCTAGCCAGCTGTTGACGCTGTAGGGCTTGAGGCTGTTCAGCCATGTCCGGGCCGTGCCCTGGAGCATGAGCGGAACGCACTTTACGGCAACACGCTTGTTGCCGTTCGCTATGCTGACGGCCGTGGAGTAGTCCACCAGCCAGTCCTCCGGCTTCACAGAGCCGTTGTACTTGGGGGTGTCCCGAGGGAGCGAGAACCCTTTGGGGAAGGGCTCATCGCGAATGCGGGGGGCGAAACAAGGTGGGCCGATCGCATCTTCTTCTTCTAACGCGAGGGATCGATCCAAGCGGTCGATCCGGTGGCGGGCTTCGTTATCTCCGACTCCTTCACGGGGGCCCAGCTGGCCTCCGAGAGTCGGATGCTCAACAGGCGGCGGGGAGGCGCGCCTCTCCCTGCGCGGGAGAGGCGGACGACCATCCCGCCGTTCCACTGCTCGTGGGCGGCTGTCTTGGTCGCGCTCGATGGAGATGCGGGTGCGGCTGCGGCTAGCAACTGGCTCGTGGTCGCGGGCGCCCCCTGTCGGTGTCCGGGAGGTCGTGCCATGCTCTCGGCGAGGGGGAAGGTTTCCGGCCTGCAAGCCGGGTTCCACCACGCGGCGGCCAGCTTCTTGCTGCGCGGCGGCCACGTCGATGAGCTGCTGGACGCGCCCCGTCATGCAGCGATGCTCGTCGCCCTCCAGGTGGTCCAGCTCTTCTACCACCGCCTGGGCGGCCCGTAAGTTCTCCATCGGAGTAGCGTAGACTGGGCGGTCGGCCCCCAACATGCTGGCGATGGCTGCGCCGCGCTGCCGGACCGTGCCCGCACGGCTGGGTTCGCCAGCAGCCGGCGTGCCGCAGACGGCACGGTCGATCTCGCGGTGGTAGGCCTCGGTGAGGCGTCTCATGGCCGCCAACTTGTTGGCGCTGTCGAGGAGTGCGATACGGCACGCCTCCAGCGTTTCGCCGTTTGCACCAGGCGCTACGGGCGCGGACAGGTCCCGCATTGCCGCTTGCAACGGGTCCCGGCCGGCCTGGTTGGAGGCTCCATCGTGGCTGACGACCAGCACCCCGATGACGGTGCTGGTGCTGGCGCTGCTGTCTGCAACAGGGAGCAGGTCGTTGAAGATCACCACGTCATCGGGGAAGGCATCAGAAAGCGCGACAGTTCGTCGTGTTGAGACACCACGTGATGATCGGGTGTGATAGACTCTACGTTCAAATACAACGGGTGCAAGACAGTTTTGCACATGTGGAATACTCAGGTTAAACTTGACGAGCCTAGCATGTACAGACATGGCCTCGGAACACTGGAGACCGAAAGGTCGAACGTGAATCATATAGTAGATATGATCAACATAGAGATGTTCACCATTGATGACTACTCCATCTCACGTGATGATCGCACATGGTTTAGTTGATTTGGATCACGTATCATTTAGATTACTTGAGGGATGTCTATCTAAGTGGGAGTTCTTAAGTAATTTGATTAATTGAACTTAATTTATCATGAACTTAGTCCTGATAGTTTTTGCATATATATGTTGTAGATCAATGGCCCGTGCTATCGTTCCCTTGAATTTTAATGCGTTCCTAGACAAAGCTAAGTTGAAAGATGATGGTAGCAACTACACGGACTGGGTCCATAACTTGAGGATTATCCTCATTGCTGCACAGAAGAATTATGTCCTTAATGCACAGCTAGGTGAAAGGCCTGCTGCAGGAGCAGATGCTGATGTTATGAACGTCTGGCAAGCTCGATCTGATGACTACTCGATAGTTCACTGTGCCATGCTTTACGGCTTAGAATCGGGACTTCAAAGGCGTTTTGAATGTCATGGAGCATATGAGATGTTCCAGGAGTTGAAGTTAATATTTCAAGCAAATGCCCGAGTTGAGAGATATGAAGTCTCCAACAAGTTCTATAGCTGCAAGATGGAGGAGAACAGTTCTGTCAGTGAACACATACTCAGAATGTCTGGATATCATAATCACTTGACTCAGCTGGGTGTTAATCTTCCAGTTGACAGTGTTATTGATAGAGTTCTTCAATCACTGTCACCAAGCTACAAAGGCTTCGTGATGAACTATAATATGCAAGGGATGGAAAAGACAATTCCCGAGCTCTTCACAATGCTCAAAGCTGCGGAGGTAGAAATCAAGAAGGAGCATCAAGTGTTGATGGTTAACAAGACCACTAGTTTCAAGAAAAAGGGTAAGGGAAAGAAGGGGAACTTCAAGAAGAATGGCAAGCAAGTTGCCACTCCAGGGTAGAAGCCCAAAGTTGGACCCAAGCCTGAAACTGAGTGCTTCTACTGCAAAGGAACTGGTCACTGGAAGCAGAACTGCCCCAAGTATTTGGCAGATAAGAAGGATGGCAAAGTGAACAAAGGTATGTTTGATATACATGTTATTGATGTGTACCTTACTAATGCTCGTAGTAGCACCTGGGTATTTGATACTGGTTCGGTTGCTCATATTTGTAACTCAAAACAGGAGCTACGGATTAAACGAAGATTGGCTAAGGACGAGGTGACGATGCGCGTCGGGAATGGTTCCAAGGTCGATGTGATCGCCGTCGGCACGCTACCTCTACATCTACCTTCGGGATTAGTTTTAGACCTGAATAATTGTTATTTGGTGCCAGCGTTTAGCATGAACATTATATCTGGATCTTGTTTAGTGCAAGACGGTTATTCATTTAAATCAGAGAATAATGATTGTTCTATCTATATGAGTAATATCTTTTATGGTCATGCACCCTTGAAGAGTGGTCTATTTTTGTTGAATCTCGATCGTGGTGATATACATATTCATAATATTGATGCCAAAAGATGCAAATTTGATAATGATAGTGCAACATATTTGTGGCACTGCCGTTTAGGTCATATTGGTGTAAAGCGCATGAAGAAACTCCATGCAGATGGGCTTTTGGAATCACTTGATTATGAATCATTTGATACTTGCGAACCATGCCTCATGGGCAAGATGACTAAAACTCCGTTCTCCGGAACAATGGAGTGAGCTAATGACTTATTGGAAATAATACATACCAATGTATGCGGTCCGATGAGTGTTGAGGCACACGGCGGGTATCGTTATTTTCTAACCTTCACAGATGATTTGAGTAGATATGGGTATATCTACTTGATGAAACACAAGTATGAAACATTTGAAAAGTTTAAAGAATTTCAGAGTGAAGTAGAGAATCATCGTAACAAGAAATTAAAGTTTCTACGATCTGATCGCGGAGGCAAATATTTGAGTTACGAGTTTGGCCTTCATTTAAAACAATGTGGAATAGTTTCACAACTCACGCCACCTAGAACACCACAGCGCAATGGTGTGTCCGAACGTCGTAACCGTACTTTATTAGATATGGTGCGATCTATGATGTCTCTTACCGATTTACCACTATCGTTTTGGGGTTATGCATTAGAGACAGTTGCATTCATGTTAAATAGGGCACCGTCTAAATCCGTTGAGATGACACCGTATGAACTGTGGTTTGGCAAGAAACCTAAGCTGTCATTTCTTAAAGTTTGGGTTTGCGACACTTATGTCAAAAGGCTTCAGCCTGATAAGCTCGAACCCAAATCGGAGAAGTGCGTCTTCATAGGATACCCAAAGGAAACAATTGGGTACACCTTCTACCACAGATCCGAAGGCAAGATCTTTGTTGCCAAGAATGGAACCTTTCTAGAGAAGGAGTTTCTCTCGAAAGAAGTGAGTGGGAAGAAAGTAGAACTTGACGAGGTAATCGTACCTTCTCTCGAATTGGAAAGTAGGTCATCAGAGAAAACCGTTCCCGTGATGCCTACACCAACTAGAGAGGAAGCTAATGATGATGATCATGAAACTTTGGATCAAGTTACTACTGAACCTCGTAGGTTAACCAGAACACGATCCGCACCAGAGTGGTACGGGAATCCTATACTGGAAGTCATGTTACTAGACCAAGGCGAACCTACGAACTAT
Source organism: Thinopyrum elongatum (assembly GCA_011799875.1). NCBI lineage: Eukaryota > Viridiplantae > Streptophyta > Magnoliopsida > Poales > Poaceae > Thinopyrum > Thinopyrum elongatum. Next base: position 606,380,772 of record CM022303.1, on the reverse strand, counting down.
GAAGAAGCTATGATGAGCCCAGATTCCGACAGATGGCTTGAGGCCATGAAATCTGAGATAGGATCCATGTATGAGAACAAAGTGTGGACTTTGGTGGACTTGCCCGATGATCGGCGAGCCATAGAGAATAAACGGATCTTCAAGAAGAAGACTGACGCCGATGGTAATGTTACTATCTACAAAGCTCGACTTGTCGCAAAAGGTTTTCGACAAGTTCAAGGAGTTGACTACGATGAGACTTTCTCACCCGTAGCGATGCTTAAGTCCGTCCGAATCATGTTAGCAATTGCCGCATTTTATGATTATGAAATCTGGCAAATGGACGTCAAAACTGCATTCCTTAATGGATTTCTTAAAGAAGAGTTGTATATGATGCAACCAGAAGGTTTTGTCGATCCTAAAGGTGCTAACAAAGTGTGCAAGCTCCAGCGATCCATCTATGGATTGGTGCAAGCATCTCGGAGTTGGAATATACGCTTTGATGAGGTTATCAAAGCATATGGTTTTATACAGACTTTCGGTGAAGCCTGTATTTACAAGAAAGTGAGTGGGAGCTTTGTAGCATTTCTAATGTTATATGTGGATGACATATTGTTGATTGGAAATGATATAGAATTTCTGGATAGCATAAAAGGATACTTGAATAAGAGTTTTTCAATGAAAGACCTCGGTGAAGCTGCTTATATATTGGGCATCAAGATCTATAGGGATAGATCAAGACGCTTAATAGGACTTTCACAAAGCACATACCTTGATAAAGTTTTGAAGAAGTTCAAAATGGATCAGTCAAAGAAAGGGTTCTTGCCTGTGTTACAAGGTGTGAAGTTGAGTCAGACTCAAAGCCCGACCACTGCAGAAGATACAAAGAAAATGAAAGTCATTCCCTATGCCTCAGCCATAGGTTCTATCATGTATGCTATGCTGTGTACCAGACCTGATGTGTGCCTTGCCATAAGTTTGGCAGGGAGGTACCAAAGTAATCCAGGAGTGGATCACTGGACATCGGTCAAGAACATCCTGAAGTACCTGAAAAGGACCAAGGATATGTTTCTCGGTTATGGAGGTGATAAAGAGTTCATCGTAAAGAGTTACATCGATGCAAGCTTTAACACTGATCTAGATGACTCTAAGTCTCAATCTGGATACATATTGAACGTGGGAGCAATTAGCTAGAGTAGCTCAATGCAGAGCATTGTAGACATAGAAATTTGCAAAATACATACGGATCTGAATGTGGCAGACCCGTTGACTAAACCTCTCTCACAAGCAAAACATGAACACACCTTAGTGCTCTTTTGAGTGTTAATCACATGACGATGTGAACAAGATTATTGACTCTAGTAAACTCTTCGGATGTTAGTCACATGGCGATGTGAACTATGGGTGTTAATCACATAACGATGTGAACTAGATTATTGACTCTAGTGCAAGTGGGATACTGAAGGAAATATGCCCTAGAGGCAATAATAAAGTTGTTATTTTATATTTCCTTATTCATGATAAAAGTTTATTATTCATGCTAGAATTGTATTGATCGGAAACCTAAATACATGTGTGAATACATAAAAAAATACCGTGTCCCTAGTAAGCCTCTACTAGACTAGCTCGTTGATAAAAGATGGTTAAGGTTTACTAACCATAGAAATGTGTTGTCATTTGATAACGGGATCACATCATTAGGAGAATGATGTGATGGACAAGACCCATCCGTTATCTTAGCATAATGATCGTTCAGTTTTATTGCTACTGCTTTCTTCATGTCAAATACATATTCCTTCGACTATGAGATTATGCAACTCCTGGATACCGGAGGAATGCCTTGTGTGCTATCAAACGTCACAACGTAACTGGGTGATTATAAAGATGCTCTACAGGTATCTCCGAAGGTGTCTGTTGGGTTGGCATAGATCGAGATTAGGATTTGTCACTCCGAGTATCGGAGAGGTATCACTGGGCCCTCTTGGTAATGCACATCATAAGAAGCCTTGCAAGCAAAGTGACTTAGTCACAGGATGATGTATTACGGAATGAGTAAAGAGACTTGCCGGTAACGAGATTGAACTAGGTATAAAGATACCGACGATCGAATCTCGGGCAAGTAACATACCGATGGACAAAGTGAATAACGTATGTTGTCATTACGGTTTGATCGATAAAGATCTTCATAGAATATGTAGGAGCCAATACGAGCATCCAGGTTTCTCTATTGGTTATTGACCGGAGAGGTGTCTCGGTCATGTCTACATAGTTCTCGAACCCGTAGGGTCCGCATGCTTAACGTTCGATGACGATTTAATATTATATGAGTTATGTGATTTGGTGACCGAATGTTGTTCGTGGTCCCGGATGAGATCACGGACATGACGAGGAGTCTCGAAATGGTTGAGAGGTAAAGATTGATATATAGGATGATAGTATTCGGACACCGGAAGTGTTTCGGATTGTATCGGGTAATTATCGGAGTACCGGGGGGGGGGGGGGTTACTAGAACCCCCCGGGGGAATAATGGGCCCTATGGACCATAGGAGGGGAGCACACCAGCCCACAAGGGGTGGTGCGCCTCCCCCCCTAAGGAAGGAGGCCTAATAGGAGAAGGAGGAGGTGGTTCGGCCCCCCCTTTCCTTCCTCCCCACTCTCTTCCCTTTTCCCCCTTCCGGTAATAAGGAAAGGGGGGGCGAATTGGACTAGGGCCCCAAGTAGGATTCCTCCTACTTGGGGCGCCCTATGGCAGCTCCCCTCCCCCTCCCACCTATATATACATGGGGAGGGGGCGCCTAGAACACACACCAATAATTGTTAGCCATGTGCGGCGCCCCCCTCCACAGATTACACCCTCGGTCATATCTTCGTAGTGCTTAGGCGAAGCCTTGCGCGGATCACTTCATCATCACCGTCACCACGCTGTTGTGCTGACGGAACTCATCTACTTCCTCGACACTTTGCTGGATCAAGGGTTCGAGGGACGTCATCGAGCTGAACGTGTGCAGAACTCGGAGGTGCCGTACGTTCGGTGCTTGATCGGTCGGAACGAGAAGAAGTTCGACTACATCAACCGCGTTATCAAACGCTTCCGCTTTCAGTCTACGAGGGTACGTAGACACACTCTCCCCCTCTTCTTGCTTTGCATCTCCTAGATAGATCTTGCGTGAGCGTAGGAAATTTTTTGAAATTGCATGCTACGTTTTCGAACACCAACATATTCACCTCAAGGGTGATGTCAACAATAATAACTCATGCTACCCATATCCAACTGGATATATGTGCCTAGATCTTTCCTCACCACATGATGCTTGCTAAAATAGAAAAATAAAAAGGAATAGAGAGAAATAATTTGACTCTTGCATAAAAGTAAATACATAAAGGTAAAAGATAGGCCCTTCGCAGAGGGAAGCAGAGGTTGCCATGCGCTTTTCGTTTGTATGCTCAATCTCTTTGTGCAAAAGAACGTCACGTTATATTGCCCCTTATGATAGCAACCTTTATTATGCAGTCTGTCACTTTTATTCTTTGCCATCACAAGTTCGTACAACGCTCAATTTTCTCTTACACTAAATGATCCAACACTTTTATAAGCAATTTTTATTGCCTTTTTGCACCAATGACAACTTACTTGAAGGATCTTACTCAATCCATAGGTAGGTATGGTGGACTCTCAAACTAAGATTTGGGATTAAGGGTTTTGGATGCACAAGTAGTATCTCTACTTAGTGCGGAATTTTTGGCTAGCAAAGATGGGGGGCAAGCACCACATGTTGAAGGATCTATGACAATATAACTTCTATGTGAATATGAATAAACATAAATCATTACGTTGTCTTCCTTGTCCAACGTCAACAATTTGGGCATATAATATTTTGATGGGGGCTCACAATCACAAAAGATATCTAAGATAGTGTATTTGCATGTGAATCTTCTCTTCCCTTATTAATTCTTTCATGAATTGCATCATTGACCAATGCTATGTTTGTAAATCTCCAATAAATTTTTCTACTTATACTCTTCCTTATGTGATGTCATCACTTACCATAAGATTAGCATATGATCTTTTGCATTTATTTCCTTTCTTTTTATTGGACATGAAAATAAAGAAAACTAAACTTCAAACTAAACTTTATTATATATCTCGCACATGATTACAAGGATAGATCACTAAGCAAACACTCAAAAAGAAAAGATCAAACTAAACTTTTATTCATCTAAAGCAAAAGATAACTATGGATTGAACTAAGATAAGTAAAGGCTAAAGATAGTGGAGGTGATACGATACCGGGGCACCTCCCCCAAGCTTGGCACAAGCCAAGGGAGTGCCCATACCCGATACTCAATTTTCCTTTGGTGATGAAGAAGGAGGTGATGGTGATGAAGTAGTAGATTCATCCTTTTTCTCCAACTTATTTCGAAGGTAAAAATTATCTATCCTTAACTCTTCATTCTCCATCTCAAGCTTTATTATCCTCTTGCATAACGCCTCCATGCTTTCGTGCTTGAAACGAGGAGGGACTGGTTCATCTTCATCTTCTTCATCGGAGAACCATATATAGGGATAGGTATCCTTGAAGATATTTTTATCTAAAGGCTGATGAGAAACTGGGCACTCCTCGGAATCTTGAGACGACATATTTTCAGATCTGTCAGAAATTAGCAAGAAAAGAAGAACCGAAGATTTCTCCGTGATACGGTGGTCAATAGGTTCGGGGGGTATATAAAGATTTTTTTTATCTTGGGAAACAAGCAAATGGAAGAAAAACGGAGTCCGGAAGGTACCCGAGGTGGGCACAAGACACTAGGGCGCGGCTGGCTACCCACCTGGCCGCGCCTGGCAAGCGAGGCGCTCCCTGGTGTCTTGTGCCCACCAGGGGTGTCCTTCCTGGTTGTTTCTTATTTTCCTAATTTTCATAAATTCCAAAACTGACAAAAAATATTTTTGCGGATGTTTCGGAGTCCATTTACTTACTGTATCACGTACCTCCTCTTTATTTCATGATTCTGGAGTGTTCCGGAAGGTTTCCTTTATGTGTTCTTCCGGTGTCATAGTTTGGATAATATTGCTTTCAAAATTAATGGGCGTACCTGAGATATAATGTTTTATTCTTTATCCATTGACAACCTTTGGGTTAGTACCCTCGGCATTATTTATTTTGATAGCTCCAGATCGATAAACCTCCTCGATAACATAGGGTCCTTCCCAATTGGAGAGGAGTTTTCCTGCAAAGAATTTGAAATGAGAGTTGTACAAAAGAACATATTCTCCAACTTTAAACTCACGCTTTTGGATTCTCTTATCATGCCATCTTTTAACTTTTTCTTTAAATAACTTGGCATTTTCATAAGCTTGGGTTCTCCATTCATCTAGTGAGCTAACATCAAATAACCTCTTTTCACCGGCAAGTTTGAAATCATAGTTGAGTTCTTTAATTGCCCAATATGCTTTATGTTCTAACTCAAGAGGCAAATGACAAGCTTTTCCATAAACCATTTTATAAGGAGACATACCCATAGGATTTTTATATGCTGTTCTACAAGCCCAAAGTGCATCATCTAGTTTCTTGGACCAATTCTTTCGGGACCTATTGAAAGTTTTACATAAAATTAATTTTATTTCTCTATTGCTAAGTTCAACTTGACCACTAGACTGAGGATGATAGGGTGATGCAATTCTATGGTTGACATCATACTTAGCAAGCATTTTGCGGAAAGCACCATGAATAAAATGGGAACAATATCAGTCATTAAATATCTAGGGACTCCAAACCTTGGGAAAATGACTTCCTTAAGAATTTTAATAGAGGTTTTGTGATCAGCACTACTGGTTGGAATTGCTTCTACCCACTTAGTGACATAATCAACAGCAACCAAAATATGAGTATACCGATTAGAGGAAGGAAAAGGTCCCATGTAATCAAATCCCCAAACATCAAATGGTTCAACAGCAAGTGAATAATTCATAGGCATTTCTTGACGCTTACCAATATTACCAATTCTTTGACATTCATCACAAGATAAAACAAACTTACGGGCATCCTTGAATAGAGTAGGCCAATAAAAACCAGATTGCAATACCTTATGAGCAGTTCTATCTCCCGCATGATGCCCTCCATAAGCTTCGGAGTCACAATTTCGTAGAATTTGTCCCTGTTCATGCTCAGGTGCACAACATCTAGTAATACCATCTACTCCTTCTTTATAAAGATGTGGGTCATCCCAAAAGTAATGTCTTAAATCATAGAAGAATTTTTTCTTTTGTTGGTATGTGAAACTAGGTGGTATGTATTTAGCAACAATGTAATTAGCCTAGTCAGCATATCAAGGAGTGTTATGAGAAACATTTATTGCCGTTAATTGTTCATCAGGAAAATTATCATTAATTGGTTGTGGGTCATCAAGAATATTCTCTAACCTAGACAAGTTATCAGCAATGGGGTTCTCAGCTCCCTTTCTATCAGTGATATGTAAGTCAAATTCTTGTAGCAAAAGAACCCACCTAATAAGTCTAGGTTTAGCATATTTCTTTTCCAGAAGATATTTTATAGCAGCATGATCAGTGTGAACAATCACCTTAGAATCAACAATGTAAGATCTAAATTTATCACAAGCAACCACAACTGCTAAAAATTCTTTTTCAGTAGTAGCATAATTGCGTTGGGCACTGTCTAGAGTTTTGCTAGCATAATGAATAACATTTAATTTCTTATCAACTCTTTGTCCTAGAACAGCACCAACAACATAATCACTAGCATCTCACATAATTTCAAAAGGCAAGTTCCAATCAGGTGGTTGAACAATAGGTGCAGAAACTAAGGCTTTCTTAAGAGTTTCAAAGGCTTCTACACAATCATCATCAAAAACAAATGGAACATCCTTTTGTAAAAGATTTGTAAGAGGCCTAGGAATTTTAGAGAAGTCTTTAATAAATCTCCTATAGAAACCAGCATGACCGAGGAAACTACGAATACCTTTGATATCTTTAGGACATGGCATTTTCTCAATTGCATCAACTTTTGCTTTATCCACCTCAATACCTCATTCAGAAATTTTATGTCCCAAGACAATACCTTCATTAACCATAAAGTGACACTTCTCCCAATTCAAGACAAGATTAGTTTGCTCGCATCTCTACAAAACTCGATCAAGGTTGCTTAAGCAATCATCAAAAGAAGTTCCATAAACAGAAAAATCATCCATGAAAACCTCGACAATCTTTTCACAAAAATCAGAGAATATAGCAGTCATACATCTTTGAAAAGTAGCAGGTGCATTACATAAACCAAAAGGCATAAGTCTATAAGCATAAGTTCCAAAAGGACAAGTAAAGGTGGTTTTCTCTTGATCAGGTTGTGAAACAGGTATTTGAGAAAAACCAGAATATCCATCAAGGAAACAAAAGTGTGTGTGCTTTGATAATATTTCTAGCATTTGATCAATAAAAGGCAAAGGGTAATGATCTTTTCTAGTTGCTTTATTTAGTTTTCTAAAATCAATTACCATTCTGTAGCCAGTAACAATTCTTTGTGGAATAAGTTCATTCTTATCATTAGGAACAACAGTAATACCCCCCTTCTTAGGGACCCAATGAACAGGACTTACCCATCTACTATCAGCTATAGGATAGATTATACCTGCTTCCAGAAGCTTCAATATTTCAGTTCTTACCACTTCTTTCATTTTAGGATTTAAACATCGTTGGTGATCAACAACGGGTTTAGCATCAGGTACCATATTAATTTTATGCTGACAGAGAGTGGGGCTAATGCCCTTCAAATCATCAAGAGTATATCCAATAGCAGCTCGATGCTTCTTCAGAACATTCAATAATCTTTCTTCTTCATGTTCTGAAAGGTTAGCACTAATAATAACAGGATATATATTTTCTCATCAAGATAAGCATATTTCAAAGTGTCTGGTAATTGTTTTAATTCAAACACAGGATCACCTTTATGTGGAGGAGGATCTCCTAGAGTTTCAATAGGCAAATTGTGTTTAAGCAGAGGTCGTTGTTCAAAGAAAATTTTATCTATTTCATTTATTTCATGCAAATGCATATCATTTTCATGGTCTAGCAAATATTGTTCTAGTGGATCAGTAGGAGGCACAGCAATAGAGGCAAGACCAATTATTTCATCCTTACTAGACAATTCTTTCTTATGATGTTTTCTACTAAACTTAGAAAAATTAAACTCTTGAGATTCATCACCAAAACTAACACCGACGGTTTGTTTCTCACAATCTATTTTAGCATTAACGGTGTTCAAGAAAGGTCTACCAAAGATAATGGGACAAAAGTCATCTTGTGGGGGGAACCAAGAACAAGAAAATCAGTGGGGTATTTTATTTTCCCACACAAGACTTCAACATCTCTAACAATCCCAAGTGGTGTGATGGTGTCTCTATTAGCAAGTTTAATAGTAACATCTATGTCTTCTATTTCAGTGGGTGCTATATCATTCATAATTTCTTGATATAAGGTAAAAGGAATAGCACTCACGCTAGCACCTATGTCACACAAACCATGATAACAGTGTTCTCCTATTTTAACTGAGACAATAGGCATGCCAACAACAGGTCTATGTTTATATTTTTCATCGGGTTTGGCAATTCTAGCAGCTTCATCACAGATGTAGATAACATGCCCATCTATATTTTCAACCAGGAGATCTTTAACCATAGCAACACTAGGTTCTACTTTGATTTGTTCAATAGGTTTGGATGCTCTAATATAACTTTTGTTGACCACAGTTGAAACTTTAGCATGTTCCTTTATCCTAACAGGGAAAGGTGGTTTTTCAATATAAGTAGTAGGAACAACTGGATCAACATTATAAATAATAGTTTCATCTTTAGCTATTACCGGTTCTTTAATTTCTTCTTTAATAGGTGGGTGATATTTAAACCACTTTTCCTTAGGGAGATCAACATGAGTAGCAAATGATTCACAAAAGGAGGCTACTATCTCAGAGTCAAGTCCATATTTAGTGCTAAACTTTCGAAAAGCATCAGTATTCATAAAAGATTTAACACAGTCATACTTAAGCTTAATACCTGACTCTTTACCTTTGTCGAGTTCCCAATCTTCAGAGTTGTGTTTAATTCTTTGTAAAAGATCCCACCTGAATTCAATAGTCTTCTTCATAAAGGAACCAGTACAAGAAGTATCAAGCATGGATTGATCATCACGAGAAAGCTGAGCATAAAAATTCTGAATGATAATTTCTCTTGAGAGCTCATGATTGGGGCATGAATATAACATTGACTTAAGCCTCCCCCAAGCTAGAGCGATACTTTCTCCTTCACGAGGCCAAAAATTATATATATAATTTCGATCACGATGAACTAGATGCATAGGATAAATTTTTTGGTGAAATTCCAAATTCAATCGATTCCAATTCCAGGATCCAATATCATCGCATAGCCTATACCATGCCAATGCTTTTCCCTTCAAAGATAAAGGGAAAACCTTCTTATTAGCTTCATCTCCGAGTAAACCTGCAAGCTTAAATAATCCACAAATTTCATCCACATATATCAAGTGCATATCGGGATGTTCGGTTCCATCTCCTGCATAAGGATTAGCTAGCAGTTGTTCTACCATACCCGAAGGAATTTCATAACCAATATTTTCAGTAGGTGCAGTAGGTTGAGGGGTAACTAATTTTGGTTCTGGTCGAGGTGAAGATACCCCGAACAAACCCCTCAAAGGATTGTTCTCCATAGTATAAATTTTAGCATGTAGTAATAATTTTTCCTTACCGATTTCCACTTACCAAGAGCGCTTCACTCCCCGGCAACGGCGCCAGAAAACAACCTTGATGACCCACAAGTATAGGGGATCAATCATAGTACTTTCGATAAGTAAGAGTGTCGAACCCAACGAGGAGCAGAAGGAAATGACAAGTAGTTTTCAGCAAGGTATTCTCTGCAAGCACTGAAATTATAAGTAACGTGTAGTTTGATAGCAAGATAATTTGTAACGAGCAAGTAACGGTAACAGTAGCAAAAGTGCAGCAAGGTAGCCCAATCCTTTTGAGGCAAAGGACAGGCCAAAATGGTATCTTATGATAAGCAAAGCGTTCTTGAGGGTACACAGGAATTTCATCTAGTCACTTTCATCATGTTGGTTTGATTTGTGTTCGCTACTTTGATAATCTGATATGTGGGTGGATCAGTGCTTAGGTGCGGTTCTTACTTGAACAAGCCTCCTACTTATGATTAACCCCCTCGCAAGCATCCGCAACTACGAGAAAAGTATTAAGAATAAATCTAAAAATAGCATTAAACTTTTGGATCCAAATCTATCCCTTACGGAATAGCGCATAAACTAGGGTTTAAGCTTCTGTCACTCTCGCAACCCATCATCTAATAACTACTCCACAATGCATTCCCTTAGGCCCAAATAAGGTGAAGTGTCATGTAGTCGGCATTCACATGACACCACTAAGGGAATCACAACATACATACTATCAAAATATCAAACACATATCAAGTTCACATGATTACTTGCAACAAGATTTCTCCCGTGACCACAAGAACAAAAGTAACTACTCAAAAATGATAATCATGCTCAAGATCAGAGGGGTATTAAATAGCATAATGGATCTGAACATATAATCTTCCACCAAATAAACCATATAGTAATCAACTACAAGGTGTAATCAACACTACTAGTCACCCACAAGCTCCAATCTAAGGTTCCGGTACAAAGATTGAACACAAGAGATGAACTAGGGTTTGAGAGGAGATGGTGTTGTTGAAGATGCTGATGAAGATTGCCCTCCCCAAGACGGGAGAGTTGTTGGTGATGCTGATGACGATGATTTCCCCCTCCGGGAGGGAAGTTCCCCCGGCGGAATCGCTCCGACGGAGGGCAAAAGTGCTCCTGCCCAAGTTCCGCCTCGAGACGGCGGCGCTTCGTCCCGAAAGTCCTCTCCTTATTTTTTTCTAGGTTAAAATTACTTATATACCAGAAGAGGGGCACCGGAGGTGGGCCGAGGAGGGCACAACCCACCAGGGCCCGCCTAGGCTCCCTGGCGCACCCAGGTGGGTTGTGCCCACCTAGTGGGGCCCCTTTGGTACTTATGTGCTTTAATAATTCTCATATATTCCATAAAAATTCTCCGTGAAGTTTCAGCTCATTTGGAGTTATGCAGAATAGGTGGCCTAACATAGCTTTTTCAGGTCCAGAATTCCAGCTGCCGATATTCTCCCTCTTTGTGTGAACCTTGCATATTATGAGAGAAAAGGCATTAGCATTACTCCAAAAAGCATTATTATACATAAAAAATGTAAATAACAGTAGGAAAACATGATGCAAAATGGACATATCAGACATGATATGTACAAAATGACCCTGGGTCAATGGACAATCGACACGTGTCCAACGGTCGGATTTCAAAGACACGCGGCAGCTTGGCTTGGGCTACAAGCAAAGCTGACTTATCCAACACAGGATAAAATTTTCTCTCATTGTCTTCACTGAAGACATGGTATTTGGGTTGAGCATCACGTCAGTTTTCTGACTTTGTTCACCTGGACCCCACTTAACTGTTCGGTGATTCCTATGACTCAGGAAAGAATAAAATGAAACTACGAAAGAAACTATGTCTTCGCACTCCATTGTCTTCAAGCGAATGTCTTCACTCGTCATTATCTTCGACGCTAATGTGTTCGCCAACCATCAATGTCTTCATACAATTTTAGGGGTCATCTTCGATGGGTAAACTGAATTAATACAGACTTCTACCTATGTTCTCCTGTGAATCTCACAAACACATTAGTCCCTCAACCAAGTTTGTCGTCAATACTTCAAAACCAACTAGGGGTGGCACTAGATGCACTTACAATAGGCCCTTAGAGTAAATAAGGAACAGGTAGGGGGATAAAGGATCACCCTGTCTCAACCCATAGGTTCGTGTAAATTCCTTAGTCTCCTCCTCATTAACTCTTACTCTATAACTGACAGATGACACACATTCCATCATCAATTCAACCCAATGTTCATGAAAACCCATACGCTGCATCATTGCCATCAGAAACCCCCATTCCACTCTATCATATGCTTTATGCATGTCAAGCTTTACAGCACACAAGCCAGCCGACCTGTGTGTTTTATTTTTGATAGCATGAAAACATTCAAAAGGAACTAGCACATTATCTGTTATTAGTCTCCCAGGAACAAATGCACTTTGGGTGGGTGATATAATCTTAGGAAAGATCCTTTTCAATCTATTTGCAAGCATCTTTGATATGATTTTGTAAAGAACATTACAAAGACCAATACGGCGGTATTGCATAATTGTTTCTGGTACCCAAACCTTCGGAATGAGGGTAATATTAGTAGAATTCCATCTTGTAGGTATTTTCCTCATATTAACTGCTCGGAGGACTTCTTTGTTAGTTCACCACCGATAATATGCCACTTGTAGAAAAACGGCCTAATGTGAAGCACATTAGTCCCGGTTTGTAACTGAACCGGCACTAATGGTACCGGTTCCAACGGCTAGGCGGGCGGCGCTCATTAGTACCGGTTCATGGTGAACCTTTCGTACCGGTTCATGCCACGAACCGGTACTAAAGAGGTGGTGGCAGGCTGTTGTCAAGCTGGGGCCCCACCAGCACCTTTATTACCGGTTCATGCCATGAACCGGGACTAGAGATGCACCTTTAGTACCGGTTGGTTAGACGAACCGGTACTAAAGGTCATCCTATATAAACCCCTTCGTCGAGCCCGAGCGCTCTGTTCTTCCCCTTTCCTCTCCTCTGTTTTCTTCCTCTTCCTCTCGAGCTCAGACTCCATTTTTGCCAAAATTTGGGAAGATTGGAAAGCACCCCATCCATCCAAGTGATCACAAAGGTTGGCAACTTTGTCCTTTCATCTCTCATTGCTAGATTAGCTCTTGCAATGCTCTATAAGTATAGTGATTTGTGGGTTTTATTTTGGGAGGAATTATATGTGGTAGTATTTGATTTATATGCAATTTGAGGTTAAAATAACTCTTAGTTTGCATATGTAGGTGTGGTTTACTTAGTGCCTTCCCGTCTCCGTCCTAACCACCGTCGATCGCCGCACCGTCCCGTCGCCGGCACCACCTTGTGGTGAGCCTCTTGTTCTTATCTTTTTTATATAAAAAAAATCATGTTTGTGTGATTTAGATATATAGTTACTTGTATAATTATCTTACCCGTACGTTGTTTGTTATACATAGTGCCATGGTTTTGATATCCGTCCCCGTCGGCCCTCGTCCGGGTTATGATTCGGATGTGGTATATTCTCTTTTATAACTATTTGTTGTATTTCGTGTTTATGATAGATTATGCCCATCAAGTTGACATAGATATTTTTATCTAGGAGGTATGTGAAACGGAAATTCCAACCGACCGTATTGTCGAGAGGTTAAATTTAGTTGAAAGAGAAAACGAGTATTTGAAAGAAAAATTGAAAAGAATTGATGGGGAGAAGATGGAATTGGAGTTGCATGTTGCCGATGTCGTCGATGATCACAAGATCAAGATGGAGAAAATGCGCTTGAAGATTAGAAAGATTAGAAAATATGCCATTGATAGTGAGGCTTGGTATCATTATGCTGTTGGATCAATTGTTACCTTAGTTGCGATCTTGATCGCATTTGTTGTTGGATTTAAATGCTTTAGCTAGAGAGTTATTTGTATGTTTGTTTTATGAGAATAAGTGTTGTATGAACTTGTATTAATTTGGTCTATTCGGTGCTATGTAATGAAGATGAGCCGGCAATGGATGTACAATGACCAATGCTCTCCCCAGTTCGTTAATGCCATGCAAACTTTTCTGCTTGCGGCTGAGGCAAACAAGCGGGCTGATGGTTTTATGTCTTGTACATGTGCTGGCTGTAAGAATGATCGGAGTTACTCTAAGTCAAAAACCATTCACGTCCACCTGTTTGAGGCCGGTTTCATGCCCCACTATAATGTTTGGACCAAGCACGGAGAAAGAGGGGTTATGATGGAAGACAATGAAGAAGAAGAGGACGACGACAGCTATCCTGGCCATGGGTTCCTTGAATACGATTGTACAACAATGGGGGAAGAAGCTGAGCCGGCAATGCGGGAAGAAGCTGAAGAAGAGGCATCAGATGAGCCCGCTGATGATCTAGGTCGGGTCATTGCCGATGCAAAGAGAAACTGCGCAAGTGAAAAGGAGAAGAAGAAGTTGCACCGCATGTTAGAGGATCACAAGAAATTGTTGTGCCCGAATTGTGAAGCTGACAAGAAGGAGTCGAGCTCAAGCTCGAGCTCCAGCCAAGCAGCTGCCAAAAAAAGCGGGAAAACTGTTCCCCAGCTGGGAGAACAGGCGGTGCAATCGATCCCCCCGCTCATTGTACCAACACATGCGAGTACCGGTGCCGATCAGCTGGTAATAACCGACGCTCATAGAAGGATGGCTGAAGAGGCCGGTATCACTGTTTATCAACTCCTAGAGATCGAGCCCATGGATATGATTAGAAAGGAGGACATAAAACGGAAATATGCCCGCGGCAAACCTATGGTCAAGCCTGAGGAGGTCAAGAAGCTCTCAACGAGAATGTATGAATTGCATGAATGGTACATGAAAATTGTCAAGACTACCAATCGAGAGTCCCTCATGGTGAAAGTCAAGCCAGAGTATTATTACCATGGAAAAGATCTGTATGTTGAGTTTACAGAACTATTTCAGTTATTCAATCAAGACGCACTCGACAAATCTATCGTCAGTTGCTATTGTCTGTAAGTGATTTCTTTCTGTAATGTAAGTCTCAAACTGCTAGCTGTAGTGCTCGTTGATCATTACCTGTAATTATCCTCACTATATTCTTTTCTGTGGTATTATGCAGGATGAAGATCTATGAAATGAAAAAAGCTGGACGCTATGGCATTGGGTTCATTGACCCAAATACGATTAATGAAGAGACATGGACGCGTCCATGGGAACGAAAAGACACAGAGAAAAGCTTGCTAGAGTTCTTGAAGCTCCTAAATACCAATCGAGATATACTACTTCCTTACAACTTCGGGTGAGTCTCACACTGTCTTGTACTACAAATTCTGTTTTTGCTTACTAGCTAGATGTTAATAAGTGTATAGGGTTCAGGGTAGTTGATGAGTGTTAGTCACATGCCCGCTTAATTTATACATGCAAACGAGTGCGCATGCAGTTTCCACTAGATCTTGTTAATCATTCAAGTTGAAGATGGAAAAGTTGAAGTACTGGACTCACTACTTAAACCATTTACTGAGTACGAAATCGTGAAGGGGATAGTCAACAGGTAATTTCAATCATTATCAAACTATATATGTCGGCCTCTTTAGTTCATCATTTCCTGATATCAACTAATTAATAACTCCTTTATTCATTTTCTTTGCCGGCGAGCAGGGCTTGGGAAAAGTTCATCAAACAGGTTCCAGGCACTTGGAAAGAAAAGCTGAAATGGTATCAACCCAAGCTAATTAATTAAGTAGTACTAGCTAGCTACCATCTCTTTAATTCTAGTTTCAATACCATTAATTATCATGCTTGATTAATTATTATCTGATTGAATTCTATTCTCGTAAAGGCCATGAAGCAGGCGCGGGGGACTGATTTATGTGCATACTACGTTTGCGAGAACATTCGCATGATGGCATCCGAAAGGAGCAGATCTGATAGACAGATATGGGTACGTTTGCCAGAACACTATTCATAATTTTTACATCATTATCGATATCTAATATATATAAACACAATTAATACATGCATATTTGATCTCCTTCTTTAAAGTTCAACGAGATGCGGGATAAGCTCCTACCAACGGATCGCGTACGAGCAATTCAAGAGGAAATAGCGGGATTTTTGATCGACCAGGTCATAGATCCCAAAGGAGAATTCCATTACCCGCTACCGCAGTAATGCCTCCCTGTAGGAGAAATTGTATATACCAAATTGCATATATACATGTGTATGTGTGAATGGTCGTGCGAGACATTCGATGATATATATATATGATCGGTTCGACGAGAAATTCTATTTATATATATGCATAATGTGTACAATATGTAGTATCGTAAAATACCAGCAAATGAAAAAGAATTAAATGGAAAACACAAAATTAAAGGAAAAATAAATCATAAACCCAAAAACCCCCAAACCTTTTAGTACCGGTTGGTGTTACCAATCGGTACTAAAGGTCTCCCAGCCCACGGCGCTGGCTCGTGCCACATGGTGGCCCTTTAGTGGCGGTTCGTGTTGAACCGGTACTAAAGGGGGGGGGCCTTTAGTCCCCACCCTTTAGTGCCGGTTACAGAACTGGCACTAAAGGGCCTAATAAACCGGTGCTAAAGCCCGGTTCTGCACTAGTGTGCCAAAACAACTTAAAAATTACAACATGAAGTCCATTAGGCCAGGTGCTTTCAAGTCTCCTATTTGAAATAGTGCTTTTTCACTTCTTCTGCTATATAGGGGGCAATCAGAATTTCGTTCATATTCTCCGAGACCACCAATTTAACAGAGGCCAGCAAGTCCGGTCCGGAATCCTCGAGTCACTAGCAAAAAGCCCAGAAAAGTAATCGTATATCAAACCTTTAAATTATGATTACCTTCCACCCATATATTAATCCCACTCCTTAATCGCTTGATGATATTATTTTTTCTTCTAGCTAAGGCAAATATATGAAAATAGGATGTATTTATGTCCATTGGGAAGAAATAATATAGGTACAGAAAGATAATGTATAGACGAGGAACAGGTGACAATGAAGGCGCATGTAGCCCCACTTGCGCACCGTCCCCTTTCGGGCAATGAAGCTTGTGGAAAGCCTTATCTTCTCGGATGGCTCGTTGGAATAAAGCTCCACCTTCTCTTCCAGCCCCATGGCCATCACCTTCTCCGGCAACAGTATTTTACGTGAGTTAATTCTGAACGGTAATACCAACACACTGTTTCTAAATCAGTTGTGTACACCGTGAAGCTACCAACCAAGCTAACCCGCCATGTTTTTTGAAGCTTAACTCATGCTAGCTAGCATGGGCATGTACGTGAGGAGGGCAATCCCTATTTGACGCTCGCGAGCATCAAAAGGGGGCGATCCTATTTGGCACTTTAGCGCCCGTTTGCGAACGGGCGCCTGAAGGCGCTTCTAAATGGGCTCGGCCCATCTTGCTTTTATAAACTGCAAAAAAATTGGGCGTGTGTGTGACTCGAACACGCGCCCTCCACGTTCAAAGTCCGCTAGGGTTGCCAGCCAGACAAGTAACATGTAGTGATTTGTTACAACCTCTTTTCTTCCTTGTTCTTTTCGTTTCCTTTTATTTTTTCCTTTTTCTTTGTTCCTTTTTTTCCTCTTTTTCAAATGCATGAACGTTTTATCAGAATCAGTGAACTTTTTTTTTCAAAATCTGGTGAACTTTTTTCAAATTTGTGGAAAATAAATAGATTTGATGAATTTTTTTATTAAAATCGATGAACTTTTTTCAAATCCATTAACTTTTTTAAAAATCTGGTTAACTTTTTTTCAAAACTGGGTGAACTTGTTCAAATCCTTGACCTTTTTTTTCAAAATCTGGTGAACTTTTTTCAAGATTGAAGAACTTTTTTTGATTTTTGTGTACATTTTTAAAAATTGATGAACTTTTTAAAAATTTCTGAATTTTTTTTCAAAAATACTTTTTTACAAATAATTATAATAGGACTCAAGCAAGGGTCAAATAGCCTGTTTTTGGATATCACACAACGTAGTGATCGTGGTGCAGTGGTTAATGGGCTAAGTGCGTCGATGATAGCATGCCAGTTCGAATCCCACTTCTAGTGATGTGTTGTTTTTTTTTGCCTGAGAGGCGAGTGATGCTGGACCAGCCCACTACCGCTCGCTTGCAAGCGCCAAGTAGCCTATCGAGCGCTAGACCTAGGATTCGAACTCTAGAGTTCACAGTCATGTGCATGCTGTGCTAGGCGCTCTAACCGACAAGCTTCTATGCTATATATGCAATGCGAATCTTAAATAAACAAACTACCACAGCAAAATCTAAACGTTCAGAAGCAAACCAAGGACCTTTTGTTTTTTTGAGAAAAAATGAACCAAGGACCTGCTACCAGTGAACCAAAATAGCAAGCCACTGTATCTCCTAGAAATTTGTAACTAAAATAGCAACCCGGTGCATATGAACTATAAGTCGCAACATATTTCAACTTTTTAGAAATTTTGAAAGTTATTTTCTTTTTAAAAAATTTAAATATTTTTTGAAACACGACTATTTTAAGATTTATGAAGAAAATTTTCAAAACACATACATTTCATGAAAATGTGAACATTTTTTGAGTTTCTCAAGCATTTCTTGAAAAAGAGGAACAAAATTTAAAATGAGAATAGTTTATAAAATTACGATCAATCTTTTAAAAAAAACATTTTCAGAAAAACAGGAACAACATTTGAAGACGCGCAATTTTCAAAATATGAACAACTTATCCAAAATGATAACATTTTCCAATAATTCCCTGAACATTGTTTTAATATAGGATCCAAAATTTTAAAATATGAACAAATTTTGAATATGTGAACAAATTTAAAAAAGATGGAACATTTTTTAAATGCAAGAACATTTTGGAAACTCTGAATTTATTTTTGAAAAACGAACATTTTTCAGAATTACGAAAAAAAAATTTCAAAACGCAAACATTTTTTGTGAAAACCGGCTGGGTACCTTCGAGAACGTTCCCAAAACCAGGATCGGAGGTGCCTGTCTCGCTGCTAAATGGGTCGGCCCATGTCGGTCGGTCGTTATATCGGGGGTGTGTGAAGCATCGACAATTTGACGCAGAATGCATGAAATCGCGCCGAACAAGACCTCCAGTCAAAAGGATGCAGCTTCGCTGAAGCCTGAGGTCCCATCACCTCAATTTGGGCCGGCCCACGCTCGCGAGGCTGTTTCATTTTTTTCTGTTTCTTTCTTTTCCTTTCTTTTTTCTTTTTCTTTTTCTGTTTCTCTTTCTTTTAATTCTTTTGTTTTCTGTTTCTCCTGTATCTATACCTACTAATAAAGTACAGTTTGTTTCTGTCGGTCCACCGTCTTCAACTTTTACAAAAAAGTCCCTGTTGTTTTAGGTATTCAACCCGAAGTCTCTTTTTAAGTGGATAATAACCAGAGAAAAATGTTTCATTCCTGTCATCGTAATAGCTCCCTGTCGTCTTTCCGGTTAGGCGTTCTGCTTGCATCTTGAGGCCGAAAGAAGAGCACCGACGATTAATGGCGAACGAGCGTGGGACAGTGCGATAAGGTGGTGCAGCAAGGGAAATAGAGGTGAGATAAGAAGGGCGGCTCGGCGGATCAATGTGGTGCTGGTCGCGTGAGTGTGGTAGAGGTGGCCGGAGCCGAGGACGACGACGGGAGGCCGCTTGGCAGGGGCTACCGGCCATGGCAGCGGCGGCCATGGTCGCGAAGCTCGGGTCCTAGGTGCACGAAGCGGAGGCGAGGGGGAGAAACAGGGGGCTGAGAGGGGCAGCGGAGCTCCACCTGAATGGAGGTCGAGCGGCAGGTCAGTGCGCGAGCATGGGAAGGCGTGACTCTCTCCCGAGAGTGGGTGCTGCCCTCTCCTGCGGGTGACCGAGCTCCGGGGAAGATGGGGATCGAGCAGACGCTCTCCCCTGGCGTTAGGGTTAAGGAGGGGGAGATGGGCCTTGGGTCGGCCTAGCTATGCAGCTCACCTCTATTTGGGCTGCTTCTTCCGGCCCAAGGCCTAAGCGAGGCAACATAGCAGCAATTTCTAATCAGCCTTTCATGTCGATTCATCCATTAAATAGTCCCACATCGATTTTTTACATCAAAATCTACCGATTTATATACGTTAACACGTGTCTAAACCAACAAGCAGCCGAGAAAATCAGTACACAGAGGTGAGATGGTACATTATGAGTGCAATGGCAGAATGGAAAGATCCATTAAATCGGTGAAAGAAATAAAATCCCGGTATAAAGGCCCAATTAAATCTATCATGCGCAATAAATTCTAACATGCGTTGTGAAACATAATTAAAGAGAGGGACTTGCATGAACATTTGATGGGAGAAAAAGGAAAACCTAGGCAAAAGAAATTAAGCCTTGAGATGGTTGTGCGGTGAGAAATGGAAGGCATATAATTGCGACATGCGTGGTGGGAAAACAAAAACAGAATTAAATAACGGGGTGGATATGAGTAGAACATTTAGTCAAAATGTCATGTTGCCTTTTTTTGCAAGTGACTTCTACCTGTTTTCTGCTCGCTATATTTTTGTATGAGGGTGATTTTTAGCTAATTTGCACAATATGTTGTGTTTACCTGTTTTGTGAGTGATGTGCTAGCGCTTTTGTCGCTTTTCTAACATATTCATGTCAAACTTATTAGCACACTATTTGCTCGTTGTATTTGCAAATCTAGCCCCGATGTTAATTCTGGTTTATACTATATTTTGTAGCATAGCCTTTCAACTTTTGCATTTTATGAGAATACTGCGGGCACTTGATTTTTAGTTACATTATTTTAGTTTCTAATATGTGAAGGAAATATGCCCTAGAGGCAATAATAAAGTTGTTATTTTATTTTTCCTTATTCATGATAAAAGTTTTTTATTCATGCTAGAATTGTATTGATCGGAAACTTAAATACATGTTTGAATACATAAACAAATACCGTGTCCCTAGTAAGCCTCTACTAGACTAGCTCGTTGATCAAAGATGGTTAAGGTTTCCTAACCATGGACATGTGTTGTCATTTGATAACGGGATCACATCATTAGGAGAATGATGTGATGGACAAGACCCATCCGTTAGCTTAGCATAATGATCATTCAGTTTATTGCTATTGCTTTCTTCATGTCAAATACTTATTCCTTTGACTATGAGATTATGCAACTTCCGGATACCGGAGGAATACCTTGTGTGCTATCAAACGTCACAACGTAACTGGGTGATCATAAAGAAGCTCTACAGGTATCTCCGAAGGTGTTTGTTGAGTTGGCATAGATCGAGATTAGGATTTGTCACTCCCAGTACCGGAGAGGTATCTCTGGGCCCTCTCGGTAATACACATCATAAGCTTGAAAGCAAATGACTAAGGAGTTAGTCGCGAGGTGATGTATTACGGAATGAGTAAAGAGACTTGCCGGTAACGAGATTGAACTAGGTATGAAGATACCAACGATCGAATCTCACGCAATTAACATACCGATAGACAAAGGGAATTACGTATGTTGTCATAACAGCTCGACCGATAAAGATCTTCATAAAATATGTAGGAGCCAATATGGGCATCCAGATTCCGCTATTTTTTATTGACCGGAGAGGTGTCTCGGTCATGTCTACATAGTTCTCGAACCCGTAGGGTCCGCACACTTAACGTTCGTTGACGATATAGTGTTATATGAGTTATATGATTTGGTGACCGAATGTTGTTCGGAGTCCCGGATGAGATCATGGACATGACGAGGTGTCTCGAAATGGTCGAGATGTGAAGATTGATATATAGGACGATGGTATTCGGACACCGAAAGTGTTTCGGAGGATACCGGGTACTTATCGGGTCACCGGAAAGGAGTTTCGGGCACCCCCGGCAAAGATATGGGCCTTATGGGCCAAGTGAGGGAACACACCAGCCCACAAGTGTCTGGTGCGCCCCTATAGAGGCCGGCCCTATGAGGAGGAGAAGGAAAGAGGGGAGGGAAAGGAAAGTGTGGAGTACGACTCACCCTTCCTTCCCTCCCCCCCCTCTTTCCTTCCCCCTCGTTTATATATGGCAGGGGGCGCGGCTTGGAAGGGACTCCAAGTAGGATTCCACCTACTTGGGCGCCTCCTTTGGCTGCTCCTCCCTCCCTCCCACCTATATATATATATGTGGAAAGGGGGTGCCTTACACACACCAGACAATTGCCTAGCCGTGTGCGGTGCCCCCCTCCACCGTTTACACCACCGGTCATATTATCGTAGTGCTTAGGTGAAGCCCTGCGGAGATCACTTCACCATCATCGTCACCACGCCTTCGTGCTGCCGGAACTCATCTACTACCTCGCCGTCTTGCTAGATCAAGAAGGCGGAGGACGTCACCGAGCTGAACGTGTGCAGAACGCGGAGGTGCCGTGCGTTCGGTACTAGATCGGTTGGAGCGCGAAGAAAGTTCGACTACATCAACCGCATTGTGAAACGCTCCCGCTTACGGTCTATGAGGGTACGTAGACACACTCTCCCCTCTCGTTGCTATGCATCTCCTTGATAGATCTTGCGTGGGCGTAGGAATTTTTTTTGTTTTCATGCAACATTCCCCAACAGTGGCATCAAGAGCCAGGTCTATGCATAGATGATATGCGCGAGTGGAACACAAAGAAGTTGTGGGCGGTGATGTTCATACTTCTTACCACCAATGTCTTATTTTGATTCGGCGGCATTGTGGGATGAAGCAGCCCGGACCAACCTTACATGTCCACGCACATGAGACCGGTTCCACTGACTGACATGCAACTAGTTTTGCATAAAGGTGGCTAGCGGGTGTCTGTTTCTCCTACTTTAGTTGAATCAAATTTGATTGGGACCGGTCCTTGAAGAAGGTTACAACAGCAAACTTGATAAATCACCATTGTGGTTTTTGCCGTAGGTAAGAACGGTTCTTGCTAGAAACCCGTAGCAGCCACGTAAAACTTGCAACAACAAAGTAGAGGACGTCTAACTTGTTTTTGCAATGTATGTTGTGATGTGATATGGTCAAGACATGATGTGATATACGTTATTGTATGAGATGATCATGTTTTGTAATTTATCGGCAACCGGCAGGAGCCTTATGGTTGTCTCTTTATTGTATGAAATGCAAACGCCATGTAATTGCTTTACTTTATCGCTGTGCGTTAGCAATAGTTGTAGAAGCAATAGTTGGCGAGAAGACCACGAAGCAACGATGGAGATCAAGGTGTCGAGCCGGTGACGATGGGGATCATGACGATGCTTTGGAGATGGAGATCAAAAGCACGAGATGATGATGGCCATATCATGTCACATATTTTGATTGCATGTGATGTTTATCTTTTATGCATATTATTTTGCTTAGTACGGCGGTAGCATTATAAGATGATCCCTTCACTAAATTTCAAGGTAAAAGTGTTCTCCCCGAGTATGCACCGTTGCGAAAGTTCGTCGTTTCGAGACACCACGTGATGATCGGGTGTGATACGTTCACATACAATGGGTGTAAGACAGTTTTGCACATGCAGAATACTTGGGTTAAACTTGACGAGCCTAGCATGTACAGACATGGTCTCGGAACACTGGAGACCGAAAGGTCGAACGTGAGTCATATAGTAGATACGATCAACATAGAGATGTTCACCATTGATGACTACCCCATCTCACGTGATGATCGGACATGGGTTAGTTGATTTGGATCACGTATCACTTAGATAACTTGAGGGATGTTTATTTAAGTGGGAGTTCATTAGCAATTTGATTAATTGAACTTAATTTATCATGAACTTAGTCTTGATAGTTTTGCATATCTATGTTGTAGGTCAATAGCTCGCGATTTAGCTCCTATATTTTTTTGATATGTTCCTAGAGAAAACTAAGTTGAAAGATGATAGAAGAAATGATGCGGATTGGGTCCGTGATCTGAGGATTATCCTCATTGCTACACAGAAGAATTATGTCCCCTATGCATCGCTAGGTGACAAACCTGTTGCAGGAGCAGATGCAGACATTATGAACGTTTTGCAAGCTCGATATGATGAGTACTTGATAGTTTAGTGCGCCATGCTTTACGGCTTAGAACCGGGACTTCAAAAATGTTTTGAACTCCACGGAGCATATGAGATGTTCCAAGAGCAGAAAATCAGTATTTCAGATTCATGCCCGTGTCGAGAGGTATGAGACCTCTGACAAGTACTTTGCCTACAAGATAGAGGAGAATAGCTCAACTAGTGAGCATGTGCTTAGAATGTCTAGGTACTACAATCTCTTGACTCAAGTGGGATTTAATCTTCCAGATAAGATAGTGATTGACAAGAGTTCTCTAGTCACGATCACCAAGCTACTAGAACTTCGTGATGAACTATAATGTGCAAGGGATGACGAAAACGATTCCCAAGCTCTTCGCGATACTGAAATCGACGAAGGTAGAAATCAAGAAAGAGCATCAAATGTTGATGGTAAACAAAATCACTAGTTTCAAGAAAAAGGGCAAGGGATAGAAAGGGAACTTCAAGAAGAACAGCAAACAAGTTGTCGCTCCCATGAAGAAGCCCAAAGCTAGACCCAAACCTGAAACTGAGTGCTTCTACTGCAAAGGAAATGGTCACTGGAAGCGGAACTGCCCCAAAAATTTGGCGGATAAGAAGGATGGCAAAGTGAACAAAGGTATATTTGATATACATGTTATTGATGTGTACTTTACTAGTGTTCGTAGTAGCCCCTGGGTATTTGATACCGGTTCAGTTGCTAAGATTAGTAACTCGAAACAGGAGTTGCAAAATGAACAGAGACTAGTTAAGGGCGAGGTGACGATGTGTGTTGGAAGTGATTCCAAGGTTGATAAGATCACCATCGCACACTCCCGTTACCTTCGGGATTAGTGTTGAACCTAAATAAATGTTATTTGGTGTTTACGTTGAGCATGAATATGATTGGATCATGTTTATTGCAATACGGTTATTCATTTAAGTCAAAGAATAATTGTTGTTCTGTTTACATGAATAAAACCTTCTATGGTCATACACTCAATATAAATGGTTTATTGAATCTCGATCGTAATGATACACATATTCATAATATTGATGCCAAAAGATGGACAGTTGATAATGATAGTGCAACATACTTGTGGCACTGCCATTTAGGTCATATTGGTGTAAAGCGCATGAAGAAACTCCATGCAGATGGGCTTTTGGAATCACTTGATTATGAATCATTTTGATACTTGCGAACCATGCCTCATGGGCAAGATGACTAAAACTCCGTTCTCCGGAACAATGGAGCGAGTTAATGACTTATTGGAAATAATACATACCGATGTATGCGATCCGATGAGTGTTGAAGCACGCGGCGGGTATCGTTATTTTCTGACCTTCACAGATGATTTGTGTAGGTATGGGTATATCTACTTGATGAAACACAAGTCTGAAACATTTGAAAAGTTCAAAGAATTTCAGAGTGAAGTGGAGAATCATTTTAACAAGAAAATAAAGTTTCTACGATCTGATCGTGGAGGCGAATATTTGAGTTACGAGTTTGGCCTTCATTTAAAACAATGTGGAATTGTTTCACAACTCACGCCACCTGGAACACCACAGCGTAATGGTGTGTCCAAACGTCGTAACCGTACTTTATTAGATACGGTGCGTTATATGACATCTCTTACCGATTTACCACTATCGTTTTGGGGTTATGCATTAGAGACAGCTGCATTCACGTTAAATAGGGCACCGTCTAAATCCGTTGAGACGATACCGTATGAACTGTGGTTTGGCAAGAAACCTAAGCTGTCGTTTCTTAAAGTTTGGGGATGCGATGCTTATGTCAAAAGGCTTCAGCCTGGTAAGCTCAAACCTAAATCGGAAAAGTGCGTCTTCATAGGATACCCAAAGGAAACTATTGGTTACACCTTCTACCACAAATCCAAAGGCAAGATTTTTGTTGCCAAGAATGGATCCTTTCTAGAGAAGGAGTTTCTCTCGAAAGAAGTGAGTGGAGGAAAGTAGAACTTGAAGAGGTAATTGTACCTTCTCTCGAATTGGAGAGTATCACATCACAGAAAACCGTTCCCGTGATGCCTACACCAACTAGAGAGGAAGCTAATGATGATGATCATAAAACTTCAGATCAAGTTACTATTGAACTTCGTAGGTCAACCAGAACACGTTCCGCACCAGAGTGGTATGGTAATCCTGTCCTGGAAGTCATGTTACTAGACCAAGGCGAACGTACGAACTATGAAGAAGCTATGATGAGCCCAGATTCTGACAGATGGCTTGAAGCCATGAAATCTGAGATAGGATCCATGTATGAGAACAAAGTATGGACTTTGGTGGACTTGCCCGATGATCGGCAAGTCATAGAGAATAAATGGATCTTCAAGAAGAAGACGGACATTGATGGTAATGTTACTGTCTACAAAGCTCGACTTGTCGCAAAAGGTTTTCAACAAGTTCAATGGGTTGACTACGATGAGACTTTCTCACATGTAGCGATGCTTAAGTCTGTCCGAATCAAGTTAGTAATTGCCGCATTTTATGAAATCTGGCAAATGGATGTCAAAACTGCAATCCTTAATGGATTTCTTAAAGAAGAGTTGTATATGATGCAACCAGAAGGTTTTGTCGATCCTAAAGGTGCTAACAAAGTGTGCAAGCTCCAGCGATCCATCAATGGACTGGTGCAAGCATCTCGGAGTTGGAATATACGCTTTGATGAGGTGACCATAGCATATGGTTTTATACAGACATGGTGAAGCCTGTATTTACAACAAAGTGAGTGGGAGCTCTGTAGCATTTCTGATATTATATGTGGATGACATATTGTTGATTGGAAATGATATAGAATTTCTGGATAGCATAAAAGGATACTTGAATCTGAATTTTTCAATAAAAGACCTCAGTAAAGCAACTTATGTATTGGGCATCAAGATCTATAGAGATAGATCGAGACGCTTAATAGGACTTTCACAAAGCACATACCTTTACAATGTTTTGAAGAACTTCAAAATGGATTAGTCAAAGAAAGGGTTCTTGCCTGCATTGCAATGTATGAAGTTGAGTAAGACTCAAAACCCGACCACGGCAGAAGATAGAGAGAGAATGAAAGTCATTCCCTATGCCTCAGCCATAGGTTCTATAAAGTATGTCATGCTGTGTACCAGACCTATTGTGTATCTTGCCATGAGTTTGGCAAGGGGGTACAATAGTGATCCAGGAGTAGATCATTGGACAACGGTCAAAATTTATCCTTAGTTACCTAAGAGGACTAAGGAAATATTTCTTGGTTATGGAGGTGATAAAGAGTTCGTCGTAAAGGGTTACGCCGATGCAAGCTTTGACACCAATTCGGATGACTCAGAGTCTCAATCTGGATACATATTGATAGTAGGAGCAATTAGCTAGAGTAGCACCATGCAGGGCATTGTAGACATAGAAATTTGCAAATATACATACGGATCTGAATGTGACAGACCCGTTGACTAAACTTCTCTCACAAGCCAAACATGATCACACCTTAGTACTTTTTGGGTGTTAATCACATGGTGATGTGGACTAGATTATTGACTCTAGTAAACCCTTTGGGTGTTGGTCACATGGCGATGTGAACTATGGGTGTTAATCACATGATGATGTGAACTATTGGTGTTAAATCACATGGCGATGTGAACTAGATTATTGACTCGAGTGCAAGTGGGAGACTGAAGGAAATATGCCCTAGAGACAATAATAAAGTTGTTATTTTATTTTTCCTTATTCATGATAAAAGTTTATTATTCATGCTAGAATTGTATTGATCGGAAACTTAAATACATGTGGGAATACATAAACAAATACCGTGTCCCTAGTAAGCCTCTACTAGACTAGCTCTATGATCAAAGATGGTTAAGGTTTCCTAACCATGGACATGTGTTGTCATTTGATAACGGGATCACATCATTAGGATAATGATGTGATGGACAAGACCGACCCATTAGCTTAGCATAATGAACGTTCAGTTTATTACTATTGCTTTCTTCATGTCAAATACTTATTCCTTCGACTATAAGATTATGTAACTTCCGGATACCGAAGGAATACCTTGTGTGCTATCAAACGTCACAATGTAAGTGGGTGATCATAAAGATGCTCTACAGGTATCTCCGAAGGTGTTTGTTGAGTTGGCATAGATCGAGATTAAGATTTGTCACTCCAAGTACCGGAGAGGTATCTCTGGGCCCTCTCGGTAATACACATCATAAGCTTGAAAGCAAATGACTAAGGAGTTAGTCGCGAGGTGATGTATTACGGAATGAGTAAAGAGACTTTCCGGTAACGAGATTGAATAGGTATGAAGATACCGACGATCGAATCTCGGGCAAGTAACATACCGATAGACAAAGGGAATTACGTATGTTGTCATAACGGTTCGACCAATAAAGATCTTCGTAGAATATGTAGGAGCCAATATGGGCATCTGGATTCCGCTATTGGTTATTGACTGGAGAGGTGTCTCGGTCATGTATACATAGTTCTCAAACCCGTAGGGTCCGCATGCTTAATGTTCGTTGACGATATAGTGTTATATGAGTTATATGATTTGGTGACCGAATGTTGTTCAGAGTCCCGGATGAGATTACGGACATGATGAGGAGTCTCGAAATGGTCGAGAGGTAAAGATTGATATATAGTACGATGGTATTCGGACATCGGAAGTGTTTCGGAGGGTACCGGGTACTTATCGGGTCACCGGAAAGGAGTTTCTGGCACCCCCGGAAAAGATATGGGCCTTATGAGCCAAGTGAGGGAACACACCAGCCCACAAGGGGCTGGTGCGCCCCTATAGAGGCCAACCCTATGAGGAGGAGAAGGAAAGAGGGGAGGGAAAGGAAAGTGTGGAGTAGGACTCCCCCTTCCTTCCTTCCATCCCCCCCCCCCCCTCCTCTTTCATTCCCGCTCGTTTATATATGGTAGGGGGGCGCGGCTTGGAAGGGACTCCAAGTAGGATTTCTCCTACTTGGGCGCCTCCTTTGGCTGCTCCTCCCTCCCTCCCAACTATATATATGTGGGAAGGGGGCGCCTAGCACACACCAGACAATTTTGCCTAGCCGTGTGTGGGGCCCCCCTCCACCGTTTACACCCCCGGTCATATTTTCGTAGTGCTTAGGCATAGCCCTGCGGAGACCACTTCACCATCACCGTCACCATTCCGTCGTGCTGCTGGAACTCATCTACTACCTCGCCGTCTTGCTGGATCAAGAAGGCGGAGGACGTCACCGATCTGAACGTGTGCAGAACGAGGAGGTGCCGTGCGTTCGGTACTAGATCGGTTGGAGCGCGAAGAAAGTTCGACTACATCAACCGCGTTGTGAAACGCTTCTGCTTACGGTCTACGAGGGTACGTAGACACACCCTCCCCTCTCGTTGCTATGCATCTCCTTGATAGATCTTGCGTGGGCGTAGGAATTTTTTTGTTTTCATGCAACGTTTCCCAACAATATGTTGTCATTCTTTTTTTTTTAACATCAGTACAAACGGAAGCGCTCATACATACGCGCATACACTCACCCCTATGAACACACACGCACACCCTACCCCTATGAGCACCTCCGAGAGACTGAGCTGGCATGTCATCTTGAAATTTACGAAGTCACCGTAGGCGCCTCGTCGTCGACGGGAACGTCTCCTCCCACTGAAAGCGCATAGCCGGAAATCCTGAAATAAATCCAGGAATAATGCGAGCACCAGGACTTGAACCCTGGTGGGCTGGGGATACCACTGCCCCTCTAACCATCCAACCACAGGTTGGTTCGCCTAATATGTTGTCTGTTATGACCGGCATACAGTACAGCCGGAGGAGGCCCAATGGCGCAGGCAGTTAGGGGCTTGGCCCAAGTTATTTTATTGTATTAGAGGCTTATCCCAATTATCTTATTAGGAGGATTATTTAAACTCATGTAAGGACCTGTTTTGGAGTTAAGCAGAAGCAATCATATTTGCTCGGCTTCCCTAAGGGAGCCGGGAGACCTAACCCTAGCCGCACCCTGCGCCCCCTCTCTCTCGCGCGATCACGGCGCCCCAGCGCCGTCGGCCTTGCTTTCCTCCATGCCAACCCTCCTTCCACCCCTATAACCTGAGAGCTCGTCCTGGTAGGGACCCGGTTCCTATCAATCTGGTATCAGCTGTCTCGGGCTCGATCATGTCCGCCCCTCCGCCCACCCCCTCCCTCTCGCTGCCGATTGCCTCCTCGTTGCTGATGACCACCGCGGGCAGCACCCCGCTCCTGACCGGGCCGGTCTCCTCCGCTGCCAGGACATCCCCCATGGTCGCCCCTGCCATCCTAACCCTAGAGGAGATGTCGGCGGCGCTCCTGGACCTCACCCAGGCGGTCCAGGGCATCCACCTCTTAATCACGGGGCCCTATGGGCCGCAGCCGGCCGCTCCTGTCGCCGCCATCATGGGGCCGCTGTAGGTCTTGTGGCAGCCGCCACCCCCGATGACCTCCGTCGCCCCCAGCTTGCCGCTGCAGCTGCAGCTGCCGCCGTCGCCGCCACCAGCCACCTCAGGGACGGTCCTTCCGATGACGGCGCCAGGGGTGCCCATCCACCAAGTGCAGTTCCCCCCGTCCCCGTCTCCGTTACCGGCCTGGCTGGCCGGGTCATCTTCGTCGGCCTACACAATGGCCCCGGGCCAGCCGCACGTCCCGTCCCCGCCGGCGCCGCCCCTGCAGTTCGGCGGACCCTCGGTCTCCACCGGCCCGACGACGGCGTCGACGGGCCCCTGTTCCAAGGGGGGCCCTTAATGCCCACCTACTTGGCGCCATCGTCCTCGCTGCTCCACGCCGACGAGGTGTACCCTCCCATCGTCCATGACCACACGCCGCCGCGCTTCTCCAAGCTCGAGTTCGCCACCTACGACGGCTCCGAGGACCCCCTGAATTGGCTCAATCAGTGTGACCAGTTTTTCCGGGGACAGCGCACGCTGGCGTCCAACCGCACCTAGCTCGCCTCCTATCCCCTCCGTGGCGCAGCGCAGACGTGGTATTACGCCCTCAAATAGGACGAGGGCGGCATGCCTCCATGGGAGCGTTTCCGCGAGCTATGCCTCCTATGCTTCGGGCCGCCGATTCACGGGAGCCAGCTGGCGGAGCTTGGACGCTTGCCCTTCACTTCCATGGTGCAAGACTTCACCGACAGCTTCCAGGCCCTGGCTTGCCACGCGCCTGATGTCACGGCTCGCCAGCGGGCCGAGCTATTTGTTGGCGGTCTGCCGGATCATATCCGCGTGGACGTGGAGATGCGCGGGCCACAGGACCTCCGGACGGCCATGTATTACGCCCGCGCCTTCGAGCGCCGCACGGTGGCCATGCAGCAGACACTACTGCCCTGGGCCGCCCGCCAGCCTTCTCGGCCGCCACCGACGCCACCAGCGCCGGGGCGTCCTGTCCAGGCTCCCGCGGCGTCCAACGCCCCGGCTGCTCCACGCCCTTTCCGTCGGCTCACCCCGGCCGAGCAGCTCGAGCATCATCATCAGGGGTTGTGCTACAACTGCGACGAGCCCTACGTGCCGGGCCACGTCTGCCCGCGGCTCTTCTACTTGGAGGCTAAGGACTACATCGAGGAGGACACCACCACTGACGGGCTCGGCGACCTGCCCGCCCCTGTTGCCGCGGAGATCGCGCCGGCCCCCGCTCCGGCGACTGCCCTCGTGGTCTCCCTCCATGCCCTAGCGGGTATACGAGCGGAGAAGACTATGCTGCTGCCGGTGAAGATCAACGGCGAGTGCCTCCTGGCTCTGCTGGATACGGGCTCAACCCATAACTTCTTGCCCGCGTCGACCATGCGCCGCCTGGCACTCCAGCCGACGGGTGGGGAGCAACTCAGGGTTACCATCGCTAACGGTGATCGCCTCCACTTTCAGGGGATTCCGTGGCATGTCCCCATCAGCGTCGGCGATGAGCACTTCATCATCATGTGCGTCGGCATAGACTTGGGCTGTTTCGACTTCATCCTCGGCGTCGACTTTTTGTGGACCCTGGGTCCCATCCTCTGTGACTTCGACGCCATACGGATGATCTTCTGGCGCCTGGGTCACCGCGTCCGGTGGGAGGGCGTGGGCGGCATTTCACCAGTGGCGCCTCATCTGCAGCTGACGGCGGCGACCGCCGAGCCCGAGCAACACCTGTTGGCTCGGCTCTTGCAGCAGCACAGCGACCTCTTCGACGAGACCCAGGGCCTTCCGCCAGCCCGGGCCTACGACCACCGCATTCACCTGCTTCCAGGCACCGCTCCCGTTGCGGTCCGCCCATACCGTTACCCCCAGCTGCAAAAGGACGAGCTGGAACGGCAGTGCACGGTCATGCTCGCCCTGGGCATCATCCGGATCTCGACCTCGCTGTTTTCAGCGCCGGTTCTCCTCGTCCGCAAGGCGGATGGAACGTGGCACTTCTGCATCGACTATCGTGCTCTTAACGCCAAGACACCCAAGGACAAATTTCCCATTCCGGTCGTGGATGAACTCCTGGACGAGCTACACGGGGCACGCTTCTTCACCAAGCTCGACCTCCGTTCAGGATATCACCAGGTGCGGATGCACCCGGATGATGTTGCAAAGACGGCCTTTCGCACTCATCACGGCCACTTTGAGTTCTTGGTGATGCCCTTTGGCCTCTCCAATGCCCCGGCGACATTTCAGGCTTTGATGAACGACATCCTCCGCCCCTACTTGCGCCGGTTTGTGCTCGTTTTCTTTGATGACATTCTTATCTACAGCTCCTCATGGATGGAGCTCCTACAGCACGTGGCCATTGTCTTCAACGAGCTTCGAGCGCACCATCTGCACCTCAAGCGCTCAAAGTGCTCGTTCGGCATGACATCGGTCGCCTACCTTGGCCACGTCATCTCGGTGGAGGGTGCCGCTCTGGACGCCAACAAGGTGGCGACTGTCGCGGCGTGGCCAACGCCGCACTCACCGCGGGCCCTACGCGGCTTCCTCGGCCTCGCGGGCTACTACCGAAAGTTCATCTGGGAGTTTGGCCTCATCGCGGCTCCGCTCATGTGCCTGCTACGCCGCGACGCCTTCTCTTGGGATACTGAGGCGACCGAGGTGTTCGAGACCCTCAAGAAGGCTCTCACTACGGGGCCGATCCTCCAGATGCCTGACTTCGACAAGCTCTTCGTGGTGGACTGCGACGCCTCGGGCGTGGGGTTTGGCACCGTCCTACATCAGGGTGACAAGCCGCTCGCGTTCTTCAGCAGGTCCTTCGCCGCGCGCCATCACAAGCTCGCAGCCTACGAGCGGGAGCTCATTGGATTGGTACAGGCGGTGCGCCAATGGCGGCCGTATCTATGGGGGCGGTCGTTCCGTATCCGCACGGATTACTACAGCCTCAAGTTCTTGCTGGACCAGCGCCTCTCCATCGTGCCGCAGCATCAGTGGATCAGCAAGCTCTTCGGGTTTGACTTCACCGTTGAGTACCGTCCAGGTCGCCTCAACACTGTGGCGGACGCACTGTCCCGCCGCGACACCGACCTCAACACGGACGCCGTTGACACCGCGGGGGCGGCCCTCTGCATCCGCTCGGGACCCTCCTTCGCCTTCATCAACGACATCTGCCGAGCTACCGCTAGCGCGACGGACGCGCAGCTCCTCCGTCAGCGCCTCGCGGACGGCGCCCTGGAGGAGCCGTGGCGGTTGGCCGATGGCCTGCTCCTGCACGGGTGCCGGCTCTTCGTGCCGGATCACAGCGACCGTCACCAGGCCCTGCTACTGGCCCACTCGGCCAGCCAGGAGGGCGTGCAGAAGACCCTCCACCGTCTCCGAGCAGATTTCTACATCCCTGGCGACCATGCGTTGGTGCGGGACTGGGTGCGGTCTTGCGTGACGTGCCAGCGCAACAAAACGGAGACACTGCAGCCGGCGGGGCTGCTACAGCCCCTTGAGGTGCCCTCTTAGGTCTGGGCCGACCTCTCCATGGACTTCATCGAGGGCCTCCCCAAGGTGGGCGGCAAGTTCGTCATCCTTATGGTGGTCGACCGCTTCTCCAAGTATGCACACTTCATCGTGCTCGGCCATCCCTACACCGCCACCTCCGTCACGCGGGCCTTCTTCGACGGCATCGTCCGCCTCCACGGGTTTCCTTCCTCGATCGTCAGCGACCGCGACCCGGTGTTCACCGGACATGTCTGGCGCGATCTGTTTCGGATGGCTGGCGTGCAGCTGCGCCTCAGTACGGCATTCCACCCCTAGACGGACGGCCAATCTGAGGTGGTCAACAAGGTGATTGCTATGTACTTATGTTGTGTTACAGGTGATCGCCCACATGCACGGGTCGACTGACTCTCCTGGGCAGAGTACTGCTACAACACCTCCTACCACTCCGCCCTACGTGCCACGCCCTTCGAGGTGGTCTACGGTCGTCCTCCACCACCCATCTTGCCGTTCCAGCCGGAGATGGCCCGGACTGAGGCGGCAGCCGAGCTTCTCTGCAGCAGGGATGAGATCCTTGCCGAGGTGCGCCAGCATCTTCTCCAGGCCCAGCAGCTGTCCAAGAAGTACTACGACGCCCACAACCGCGAGGCGGAGTTTGCGGTGGGAGACTGGGTGTGGCTGCGCCTACTCCACCGCACTACGCAGTCACTGGACCCGCACGCTAAGCGCAAGCTGGGTCCCCGCTATGCTGGGCCGTTTCCGGTGCTGGAGCGCATCGGCAACGTCGCCTACCGCCTTCAGCTGCCAGCTGGCGCTCGCATCCACGATGTTTTCCATGTGGGCTTGTTGAAGCCTTTCCGCGGCGAACCACCGGTGGCCACGCCGGATCTTCCTCCGACCTCCGAGGGCCATCTCCTTCCCGGTCCAGCGAAGGTTTTGAAGGCCCAGCAAAGCCGCGGTGCTTGGCGCTTGTTGATCCAGTGGCAAGGCCTTCCGGAGGAGGACGCCACCTGGGAGCACCTCGACGAGTTCCGCAAGCACTTTCCCGACTTCCAGCTCGAGGACGAGCTGTTTGCGCAGGTGGGGAGAGATGTTATGACCGGCATACAGTACAGCCGGAGGAGGCCCAATGGCGCAGGCAGTTAGGGGCTTGGCCCAAGTTATCTTATCATATTAGGGGCTTAGCCCAATTATCTTATTAGGAGGATTATATTAACTCATGTAAGGACCCGTTTTGGAGTTAAGCAGAAGCAATCATATTTGATCGGCTTCCCTGAGGGAGCCGGGAGACCTAACCCTAACCGCACCCTGCGCCCCCTCTCTCTCTCTCTCTCCCTCGCGCGCGATCACGGCGCCCCAGCACCGTCGGCCTCGCTTTCCTCCACGCAAACCCTCCTTCCACCCCTATAACCTGAGAGCTCGTCCTGGTAGGGACCCTGTTCCTATCATTGTCATTCATTGCAATCAACATATACATAGAGAGAGAATAAGCCGTAACACGAGTGGGGTGTTGTGTTCAAATAGAGGACGTGGACCTATGTGTGTGGGTGCAGCAGACGGGCAGGGTTTTGGGTCGTTTTATTGTGTTTTCTCCCATTGCAACGCATGGACATATTTGCTAGTTCTTTTAATTTCTGCATTATACAATGTTCATTGCGCGTTTATACACACAAATGTTTGTTGTATATTTTAAGGCAATGTTCACCCTATATTACGAAAATGTTCAACATATTGTTTTTAATGTTCATTGTGTATTTAAAATTGTTCAGTGCATATCACAAATATGTTCACTATATATTTAAATATTTGTTCAGTGTATAAATTATTCAATGTGTACTTACTGTTCAGTCTATGTCTCAAAATTATTCAGTGCATATTTTAAAAATTCTTCAGTGTATATTACAAAGTTTTCAATATATATGTAAAAATTGTTCATCATATAAAATTGTCAATAAATTTTTGGAATTTTAAAAGTATGTTCATGTTTTCCAAATTTTTGTTCACTGTATGTTAAAAAAATGTGGATCGTGTATAGGAAAATTGTTCAGTGTGCATTTGAAAAAAAGTTCACCGTATACTAAAAAAATTGGTGGGAATTTGAAAAGGTTTATCGTATACTAAAGCAATTTCAGAGTGCATTTTTAAATACCTTTTTTTCAAAAAAATCGTATTTTTCAAAATTTGTTCGAAATTTCGAATTAGGTACTTTTGGTGCTAGTTCTTGTAGGAGTGTGTTGCTCTTTAGTCCTTGAAAACCCATCCTCTCAAGGGGATCTCCACGTTCGACTACTGGATGCACACGGGCGTCCAAATAGGAGCTCTCCGTGAGAAGGCCGACCACAGGCAGCGCACAACGACTAGGTATGGTCGGAGAGGAAGGATTTGCGTGATCGTGGGCCTGGATTCCAGTCTCAATTCCTTTCCAAATTAGCAGGCCTGGATCCCAGTCTCATTTCATTTTCAAATTTTCCACATTAGCTTTTTCAGGAGACTTGGATGGCGATTCCTATTTGGCGCTTAAGCGCCCGTTTGCGAACGGGCGCCTGCAGGCGCGGCTGGTTGGGCTCGGCCCAGTTTGCTCGGCTCCTTTTTCTGTTAAAAAAGAAAAAATGACCGCGCTGTATGTAAAGGATTCGAACCTGCGACCTCCTCCACGATGGCTGGCTGGTGTGACCACCCCGCCAACAAGAGCAATCATACTAATGTTCTAACCTATTCGCCTTTTACTCTATCCTTTTTTCATTTTCTTTTTTCTTTTTGTTTTTTTCCTTTTTTGGTTTCTGTTTTTTCTTTTTCTTCTTTTCTATTGACCAATGAATTGTTCCCAAATATGTGCACTTTTTTTGAATTCGTTGAACTTTTTTTCAAATCGATGAACTTTTTTTAAAATCCGTGAACTTTTTTTAAATTTTGATGAACTTTTTTCAAATTGAATGAACTTTTTAAAAATTGGATGAACATTTTTTTCAATTTCGATGAACTTTTTTTAAAATAGATGAACTTTTTTCAAATCCGATGAACTTTGTTTCAAATTTGGTGAACTTTTTCCAAAAATCTATGAACCTTTTTTAAAGAGATGAACTTTTTTTCAAATGGATGAACTTTTCTTTACATCTATAAACCTGTTTTTATTTCACATTTTTATTTTGTCAGAAATAGGAAAACTGGGTGGGTTTTCAGAAGAAAAAAAAGGAAAAAACTGGCTGCTAGCGAGCGGCTGAGCGAGCGACGGATCTAGCGATCGAACTCAGCGACCGTTTTCGTTTCCCGAGCGAGCGAGCGAGCACGCTCGTGGGCCGGCCCATGCCAGCGACAGTGCGAGCGCCTGCAGCGCTGACTAGGGGCTCCCGACTTGGATCCCGTCTCAATTCCTTTCCAAATTAGCTTTTTTAGCAGGCCTGCATCCCCTTCTCAATTCCTTTCCAAATTAGCTTCCTTATTTTCTGTCACGATGAGGAAGGCATGCATTGCTTTCCTTATTTTCCGGTCTCAGTTTTCTGTCTCAAATCCTTCGATTCGGCATGGACTGATTTTTCCTTAATATCCAATCTCAATTCCTTCTCAAAGCCTTTCCTTATTTTTGTCGCTGCATGCTGCAAGCACGATTGAAATCCTATATAAATTGGGAGGACTTAATATAAGAATGCGAGGTGGGACTATTCAACTAGCACAGAGGTTGCGAGTTTGATTTGCAGCACTCACAAATATATTTGGCCCAGCCTTTTACCTCTTATGTGGGTCGTCTTCGTTGGGCTTCGATTTGCATGGGCCGGCTTCGTTGGGATTGGGTCGCCCTACATTTTAGTGCGTATAATAAGCAAAACTAAGTAGGGTTTTTTCCCTCTCGTTAGGGTTTCTTCTTCCTCTCGTCTGCCGGCGGCGACGTTGAGAACCTACCGTCCCTCCCCTTCGCGAGTCCGTTTGTCACTGCTCGGGCCGCCCCAGTGGCCCGGGTAGGACGTCGGTGCCCAGGCGGGGCTAGGGTTTTTCCGTATCTCTCCGGTTTCTCCGAGGAGATCGATCTAATCTCTGAGACGTGGCCATGGCGAGCCGTGTGGATGCATATGGATCAGGAGCTAAGGGGAAGGGGAAGCTGGAGGACCTCATGCAAAAACTGGCGCTGAAGGAAGAGGACCTCGATGACGTGATCTTCGAGGAGGACGATGCCCCAGCCGAGGAAGAACTCAGATGGATGATCTTGGCACGAGTCCACATGGACAAGGGTTTTAGCACCTATTGGTTTTTCCGCAATATGTGATCTGCTTGGGATCTAGCAAGACAGGTCAAGATCAAAACCCTAGAAGATAACCTATTCCAAATGCAATTCAACTGTCTAGGGGACTGGGAGAGAATCACCCAGGGGGGGCCGTGGCACTTCAGGGGTAACCCAGTTATCATTGTTCCATATGATGGTTACTCAAAGCCCACATCCATTGAGCTGTTCAAGTTTGATATCTGGGTGAGGATTATTGATCTGCCGATAGCATACCACAGCAAGGTGAAGGCGTTGGCATCCAAGTTGGGTGAGTTCGTGGACTCGGAGCCGTCATCCTTCGATTTCGAAGGAAATTTTTACCGAGTTAGGATAAGGCTCGATGTGCGCAATCCTTTGAAGAAAGCAACTTCCCTAATCCATGGTGGAGAGCGGCAGATTTTTGCAGTGAAATACGAGCACCTACCTGACTGGTGCCAAGTTTGTGGCATGATGGGCCACGAATTTAAGGAACATGGTGATGGAGTCCACCCTCCTTCTGTGCTGATTTTCAAGAATCTATGTGCTCCAGCTACCACTGCCTGGGGGACGAGACGCCGTCACAATAACCAGAAAGCCAGGAGGCAAGATGCAGGGCCTGGGAGCAGAGAACAAGGAAAAGGCACAGGTGCTGAAGAGCTAAATGATGTTGATATGGATGTGAATGATGAAAGCCGCAAGCGCAACTCCGATGAGGTGATGCAGAATCATACCCTGGGGCCAGTATGGGGATGGAGATAATACCTGCAGTAAAGAATGGAGAGATTCCTCCTAGTCCGCCCCCTAAGCAAGATCCCAAGAGGCCCAAACCAACTCTGCAGGTTGATAAAAATGCTACTGGTGTTTTGAAGAAGACCCTTCCACAGGGCAAAATCTATGATGCTAGATCGGCGGCCTCCCCGGCGGAGGACCGCCGGGCGCTATGAGTCTTTTAAGCTGGAACTGCCGGGGTATTGGCAACGCCCCGACGGTTCAAGAGCTCCGCGAAATCGCGATAAAGTTTGCCCCTAAAGTGATTTGTATAGTTGAAACTCAGATAGGAAGAGAGAGAGCTGAAAGTGTAGCAAACACTTTAGGATATGATTCTTCTTTTGCTGTTGACTTCGCGGGTAGAAGCGGGGGCCTAGTTCTTTTTTGGAATAATGAAAT
This sequence comes from Thinopyrum elongatum, assembly GCA_011799875.1. Classification (NCBI taxonomy): domain Eukaryota; kingdom Viridiplantae; phylum Streptophyta; class Magnoliopsida; order Poales; family Poaceae; genus Thinopyrum; species Thinopyrum elongatum. The sequence goes on along the minus strand of CM022303.1, from coordinate 606,341,793 downwards.
AAAGGTGGAAATTTTGGGGTACTCGAGGTTCCACATTGATGCAAAAATTTGTGATATTGGTACGGAACCATGGCGCTTGTCATGCTTCTACGGGGAGGCACAAACACATCTTCGTCAGTCATCATGGGACACCCTAAAGGGAATGGCTGCTCATAGTTCCCTCCCATGGGTCTGCTTGGGTGATTTTAACGAGGTCCTACGACATGACGAACACGATGGGATAGGCCAGAGATGCCAAGCACAAATGCAAGGTTTCCGGGATGCTGTTGATGTGTGCGGTTTGATTGACTTGGGTTTCCAAGGTCGGATGTGGACCTTTGAGAAGAAGGTGACGGGCGGCACTTACACCAGGGTTAGGCTCGATAGAGCCCTAGCCACGGCAGAATGGAGCTCTCTTTTCCCGGGTGCTGTGGTGGAACACCTAACGGCGGCGACTTCTGATCACTTGCCCATCCTTTTGAAGCTTGAATCCACCACTATGCACCAAAAGAAAGAAAAGCTATTCAGATATGCAGTTATGTGGGACTCGCATGCGGAGATGAAGCAAGCCGTACGATCGACATGGGATCCAAATAGCCACAGCCCGTCGGCCAGTGCAGTACATTTAAAATTAGCGTCGCTGGCCAGTAGCTTGGGGGATTGGAGCAAACACACTTTCGGCAGTGTGCGGGGAGAGATCAGAAGCCTGAAAAAAGAGTTGGACAGGTTTAGAAGCGACAACGCTAGGACCGGCCCTAGTGATGCGGAAGTAAAGATCAACGATCGACTAATTGAGATGTACCTCCGAGAGGAGTTGATGTGGCGCCAGAGGTCGCGGGTGGATTGGCTATCGGCGGGCGACAAGAACACACATTTTTTCCATCTTAGGGCATCGATGAGGCGCAGAAAAAACTTGATCAAATCTTTACAGAGACCGGATGGCCAGCTCACGGATGACCCAACCGAGATGCAACAATTGGCGATGTAGTTTTACCAGCAACTTTATACCTCAGAAGGGGTTCAGGGGATGGAAGAAGTGCTATAGCACGTGCCAGCTAAGGTAACAGATGAAATGAATGAAATTCTTATGGCTCCATATAAGGAAGAGGAAGTCAAAATTGCACTTTTTCAGATGTTCCCCACGAAGGCCCCCGGGCCAGATGGGTACCCAGCCCACTTCTTCCAGAGACATTGGGACATTTGCGGGGCCTCGATCACCAATGCAGTCCTTGGTATATTAAGGGGTGAGGAGAGCCCGGCGTGCATAAACGACACTTTACTGGTTTTATTACCGAAGGTAGCTAACCCAACACTTTTGACTCAATTCCGACCTATTAGCCTTTGTAATGTTTTTTATAAGATAGCGTCGAAGGTGCTTTCAAACCGTCTCAAAGTGATCTTACCTGACATCATATCAGAGGAGCAATCGGCTTTTGTTCCGGGGAGGCTCATCACAGACAACATAATCTCAGCTTATGAGTGCCTACACTTTATGAAGAGAAACCATTCGAAGAATAACAGCTTTTGTGCGTTGAAGTTAGATATGATGAAGGCCTATGACAGAGTGGAGTGGAGTTATCTCAAAGCTATTATGGAAAAACTGGGATTTGCAGCACCATGGGTATCTATCATCATGAATATGGTATCCTCAGTCTCTTTTTCAGTTTTATTTAATGGCATGAAATTGGAGGAGTTCAAACCTTCAAGAGGTATTCCACAGGGAGATCCTATTTCTCCATACCTTTTCTTGTTGGCAGCAGAGGGCCTTTCGTGCCTTTTGAAATCACAAAATCAGTCATCCCAGCTTGGCGAAATCAAGGTGGCACCGACGGCACCATCGGTAAACCACCTATTATTCGCGGATGATAGCCTGCTGTTTTTCAGGGCAAGTGTTGATGGAGCTGAAGAGGTATCAAACCTACTGGAGACCTACTGTGCGGCATCGGGGCAGAGAATAAACAGTGAGAAATCTTCTATCTTTTTCAGTAAAGGGTGCCCTGAGATAGTAAGAAATGCAGTGAAAGGCCATCTTCATGTGCCCAATGAATCTTTGAGTGACAAATATTTGGGTTTGCCTACGGAGGTGGGGCACTCCAAGAAGGGGACTTTCAAATATCTAAGTGATAGGGTTTGGGAGAAGGTAAAAGGATGGATGGGCAAATTGCTCTCTGCTGGAGGGAAGGATGTACTGATTAAGTCCGTCGCCCAGGCTATTCCAGTATTTTCAATGTCATGTTTCAAACTCCCCAGAGGGCTGTGTGAGAACATAAATGCCATCATTCGCAAATTTTGGTGGGGATGCAAACAAGGCAAGCGAAAACCAGCATGGGTGTCCTGGGAGGTGATGACAAGACCTAAATATTTAGGAGGTTTGGGCTTCAGAGATCTGGAGCTATTTAACTTGGCGTTATTGGCACGACAGGCATGGAGACTTCTTCAGGAGCCAACCTCCTTGAGTGCTAGGATTTTGAAGGCCTCTTATTTTCCCAATGGAACCATTCTTTCTGCAGAGCTGGGACCTAGACCATCACAAATTTGGAGAGCAATTTTGGAAGGAAGGGATATTATGAAGCAAGGGATCATTAGCAGAATTGGCAATGGCCAGAGCACAAACATATGGTCAGATAACTGGATACCAAAAAAGGCCTCACGCAGACCGATCTTATCATTGGTCGCTAACCCCCCACGCATGGTACATGAACTGCTCCTTCCAGCGATGGCATCCTGGAACGAGGATCTAGTCAGGAGTGTATTCTTGCCAGTTGACGCGGATGAGATCTTGAAAATCCCTGTATGCACGCGAGATGTTCCTGACTCTTGGGGGTGGTATCTTGATAAGAAAGGTGTTTTCTCGGTTAGCTTAGTATACCGAATGATTATCAACACAAAGATAGAAAGGGAAAGTTGGTTGGAAGGGCGAGCGGGTCCCTCAGAAACCTCAACGGAGGAGAAGGCTTGGAGCTCGATCTGGAAGCTGCAGGTTCCGTCCAAAGTTTGAGTATTCATATGGAGGCTGGCACGGCATTCTTTACCGACAACGGATGTTCTTCGGAATAGAAATATGTCTGTACAAGACGCATGTCCTTTGTGCGGAGGGGAAGATTCATGGCGACACGCTCTTGTGTCTTGCACTATGGCCAGATGCACATGGGCGTTATCAGATGAGGATATTGTTGACAGCATGAGGGAGAATGTTCAGCCAAGTGCCAAGCATTGGCTGTTTGATCTCTACGATACCTTGAACCATGACAGTTTCACTAAAATGGCGGTCACCCTGTGGGCCATTTGGTTTGCAAGGCAAAAGGCGATCCACGAAAACATATTTCAGAGTCCGCAACACACTATTTCTTTTGTGAACTCTTATCTTCAGGAGTTACAAACAATCCCTAAGCAGCCAAGACAGGCGCGCATAATTGTTGCACCACCAGCGGCAGCTCCTCGATGGCTTCCTTCCGAGGAGGGGATAGCAAAGATCAATGCGGTCGGCGCCGTTTCGGGTGATGGCAGCGTGGGTGTAGCAGCTGCAATATGCCGAGACCACACGGGAGAGTATCTCGGCTTATCGGCTGTTGTTTTTCGTGGCATCACAGATCCTACAATTCTTGAAGTATATGCATGCAGAGAAGCAATGGCCCTGGCGGAAGATCTCAACATTCAGAGGCTACGCATTGCGAATGATTGTCAAGGAGTGGTCACGGACATCAACTCAGGAAGCAGAGGACCACATGAAGCCATACTACATGAAATAACAGAACGAAAGCGTCTTTTTCTTTCTTGTACTTTTGTTTTCGAACGTAGGATTTTTAATTTCGAGGCTCATGATCTCGCCAAGTTTGCTAGTAGTCTTTCGGTTGGTCGTCATGTCTGGCTGGGCATGCCTCACGGCCCGAACCTTGTACCCACAAACATTTTGTTGGTTTAAATAAAGACCGGCGAGAATTCTCAAAAAAAAAAAAAGCAAAACTAACTATTAACAGTTTCTCAAAAAAACTAACGATGCGTACGGGCAGAAGCGTTAACCCTTTTATTAGTAGGTACTAGGAAAAATGGCCGTGCGTTGCAATGGGAGGAGAAAAAGTATAACCGTGCCTTCTTTCTCTACCTTCTAAAAAAAGATGATGCTTCTAAAGCTTCGCTTGGGACTCAGTTGCCATAAACCAAGGTTGGCTACACTTACGCAAACACACAAACTGGAACTGCCATACAATAGTTGAGCAACATCATCACGAGTATTTTGCCGTGAACCACAATCGAAGTGTTCCACTATTATCATAAACATTATGGTAATACTCAGAAATTCATTCACAGATAGATGCTTTATAAATGACCATTAGCAACTAATATATCCATAGCTGTGTTGACACCAGCTTTTACATGGCACAAAACCCAATCAAGATGACATCGGATGAAACAAGTTACAACTGCAAAGTTGTTCGTCTCGTCGAAACGGATGATTTTGATATAAAAATCGTCTTAATCCAAGGTCGTATGCAAAAGTTACAGGCAAAACAGTGTGCTGCAGCAGTATTTGGCCGGATCATCCGGGCCGGGATCCAGATCATCCGGCCGGAGGCCGGATGAATGACCTGAACGTCCGGCCTATCATCCGGGTAAATTAACAGAACCATAAATTTCGGGCCCGTTGAAGCCGGATCATCCGGATGGCACCCAGATCATCCGGGTGAAGCCGGGACGATCCGGACACGAGTCCGGACGTCCAGACAACTTTTTCTGCTGCAGATGTTAGAAAACAGCCCTAAACTCAATCAAGATGGCTTCAGATCAAAAAGTGTTCAACATGAAAGTTGTGCGCCTCGTTGAGGCGGTTGATTTTGGTATAAAACTCGTCCAAATCCGAGGTCGTATGTGGATTCTAGAGCCAAAACAGTGAGCTGTTGTCAGAAAACTGGGCTAGGCCGGATCATCCGGGCCGGAGGTCGTGAATAGTCCGTGTTTTGTTAGGTTTTGATGATTTGGACGGCTAGGCAAGTCCTTTTCTTGTACGGGAAGTCCATCGCCTCTTATATAGACAAGAGGTGACGGCCGATTAAACAACAACACACAATCGAACAAATCCATCTACTACTTTTCGTGTTCATCTACTTTTTATCCCTCTCCCTTGTATCTTCTTCTCGTTCTTCGTTTGTTCTTCTTTGCAGGGCAGCGAACCTCGAGGCCCTAGGGATGTTTAGGCCGACCTAGGGCAGCCCATAGCCGCCGCGCGCCCTGACGGGGTCCCTCCCGGGCGTGTGGGGTTTCGGGTCCTCAAAAGCGCCCGTCGGATTGCTTGCGTACCGCGCTTCCAGATGGGTCTCCTTCGATGTGAGCTGCGGTGCATCACCCCCGGCGTCGAGAGTACACGGTGACGTGTTCGTGTGCGAACACACTTTTTGGCGACTCCGCTGGGGACGAAGCTTTAAACTGTCTCCGGTCCGTTCTTGCTACAAAGATATCGTCATCTAGGGTTTGCAATCTACAAAGATAATATGAATACCCAATTCACATATGTAGATGCAAATAATGCGTATGTTGTTGCTAGATCATCTAATGAGCATAATGTATCGGCTAACCCTAGCTTTATCAATCATGCATCTAATTATGTGCAAGAGCCGATGCAACAAAATCTTCATGCTTCTACCTCATATAATTTTAGCAACATACAACATATGTATTCCAACTCCCATGCATTGGCAACCCCACAAATCCATTAGCCGATGAACAACATGATGAGTTCAGTTAATCAAGTTGAAACACCTCATATAGGAACTTCCAATAGTATGCAACAAAGTGTTTCACCTTTTTATTCATCGACAACTAGCTTGCAATATGTTAATCAAAACATGCCGGTGGATAGGGGAATTGGCCATGCTACTACTAGTTATCCGGCCAATTACCCTCAACCATCATATGCTACACCTCATGCTACTAATGTTTTGGCACCATATGCAACTATAGGTATTCATAATTCGGCTTCGCACCTTCACGCTAATAGCCGAATAAGTGAAAATTCTATAGGATCACATGTGTCTTCACCTAGTATCGTAGCATACAATGTTTTTCCTGCACAATTATAGAATTTCGGCGATATCTCGTTACTGAAAGAGTCCAAAAGTGCCGGGGGGCAATTCTATCCAGATTGGGTCATTAAGACAAATCTTACGTCTTTTTGGGACGAATGCAATGTTGTTCTACATGAATTAATAAAAGAGGGAAAGCCTATTAATTCTGTTGCAATACAAGCTAGATTATGTCAAAAAGAGAAAGCATTGGGTGTGGGTAGAATTATCAAAAAGAGTGGTGATTCGGATAACAAAGTTAATTCGGTTATTGAAAAGACCGAATCAAATATTACGTATGCCGAATCTATTCTAGAAAAAGAGGATGACAAGGTGTTGGGGAGCTATTCGAAAGAGGAACAAGATATCATTCAAGTAACGCAACCATCATGCTCTCCCAATGTATTCGAAGAGGTATGTCTAGCAAGTGATTTACCTATCTTCTGATTTGGTCGCAACTTTATTGTTGATGCTTCTAGTAGAAAAATTCTCATAAGCAATCTTGAAAGACCAATGAAGAAGGGTAATTTATTTGTTAGCAATAAAATCGTTGCAAAGCATATCGGTCAACACATTGTGCCATTTATAAAGACCGATTGTGAATTATTATTGCAGCCAAAGTTTTCCCCATTGCTTTATCAAAAGTTCATATCTAATTGGGTAGCTTTGCTTGTTTCTTACTTGGCTTACACTTGGTCTCAATTGAGACATATGTGTTCTAACTATTTTCATTTCAGAAATTTAAAGCCAAGGTTAAATTCTATTGAGAAAACTGATGCTAGTATAATATCTTATCGAAAGACATCGGAGATAGAATGCAAAACACAATGCATAGCCGAATGGGGGTATTCTAAACCATTCGTTTGCTTACGTGGAAAGCTGTTCTCACGCCAAGATCGGCTAGAAAACGAGAAGTATACCTTCAATTCAAGCATGTGTGATCAAATATTTGATTTGTTGCTAAAAAATAATTACATTAGAATTCTTGATCACCATATCAAGCCATCAATCAAAGGACGAATGCATTGTAAGTTGCATGATTCGTCCAAGCATAATTTTGAGGATTGCAACATGTTTCGTCAAATAGTCAAATCAGCCATTGATAGTGGACGATTGAAATTTGTTGAGACACCAAGAGATGACGAGTCTATTCCGATTGGTCCTGATGGCAAAAAGTTTCTACATCGGTTGCTTCAAGCCGATTCATTTAAAGAGAAGGTAGAAACTGTAGGTGACGGGATTAAGCTTTCAAGTAAGGAGGTTGTTCACGAGCACAATGATAATATTCTTGAAGGCAAAAATTTCATCAAAGTTGCAGTGAAGACGCCAAGTACAGGGGGGCAACAAGAAAATCCAAAGATCAATGCAAGCAAAGGCCAAGGTAAGCACAAAGAGAAAAGGGCGAAAATCACTTTCGGGCAACTATTGAAAAAATATCATAAGATAAGTGAGGAGAAGATTGCTTATGGGCCAAGTAATTCAAAAGCGTCAAGATCACCCCCTAGGCGCAAATTTGAGGACCGGTATTGGCAAAGCGGAAATTTCAATGCATCATATTCATATCCATATTTTGGGCTGCCAATGCCAATGACATGGATACCTCCCTATGCTAATTTTTATTCATATTCATCATGGGACAGGTATGGTTCAAGTGGATATTCCATCTTATTTCAGACCACCTCACAAAAATCATGCAGCTCCAAAAAGGCCCACATTCAATAAACGATCATATGTTAAAGACTGTTTCACTCAAAAAGAATCGGTCCGGAGTTAAAGGAAGAATAAGGAGGTGGTTGAGCAAGTCTACCGCATCAAAAGAGATGGTCGTAAGAGTGTCACTTCAGATATAATCCCAAATGAAAAAAGAGCCAATTAAAGTGTTGGCATTGGCTACTAAAGGCAATGAGACAAGTCAATCAAGTGCCAAATATGAAGAGAAGAAATTGAGAGTGCACAAGGTAAAACAAGAATTGCCATTGCTTCAAACAAAATCATAGTCGGGGCGTCCACTCGGCTTATCGTATTGGCAGAATAAGAAATTGCAAAAGCTAAGTGCACAAGAACTTGAAAAGAGGAACATGGCATGGGTTCCGAAAGGAAGTGCTATCAACAAGAATAATATGCAAGCTTTCATTGCAAAAAGTGCGGCAAATGTGAAGAAAGAGAAGAGTGAAAGCTCCGAGCAACCAAGCCGAAGGTTTGCGCATCAGAATCTTCGGTTCAAACAATATCCATATTCTTCGACTATGCCACTAATGCCTATGCCATGGAATTCGTCATCAGGTATGATTGGTTACCCTCCATGGGTTTATTTTAATCCATGGATGCAATATAATTTCTTACATCATGAAAGAGTATTACCAAATCATCATACGTTCGATTAGCTACACTTTTGTTGCTAATCTAAATGGCCGATGCACAATTATCGTCCTAAGAGTAAAAATGGCCGCTATATACTTATCGTCCTAAGAACATATAAATGGCCGATGGAGTGTTGACATCGTCCTTAGACCAACGCGATTGCAAGTTATTTTTCGCCGCGCAAGCTTTGCCGAAAAACAAGGGGGCATGTGTTGACACCAGATTTTTACATGGCACAAAACCCAATCAAGATGACATCGGATGAAAAAAGTTACAACTGCAAAGTTGTCTGTCTCGTCAAAACGGATGATTTTGATGTAAAAATCATCTTAATCCGAAGTCATATGCAAAAGTTACAGGCAAAATAGTGTGCTGCAGCAGTATTTGGCCGGATAATCCGGGCCGGGATCCGGATCATCCGGCCGGAGGCCAGATGAATGACCCGAACGTCCGGGCTATCATCCGGGTAAATTAACAGAACCATAAATTTCGGGCCCCTTGAAGCCGGATCATCCGGATGGCACCCAGATCATCCGGATGAAGCCGGGACGATCCGGACACGAGTCCGGACGTCCGGACATCTTTTTCTGCTGCAGATGTTAGAAAACAGCCCTAAACTTAATCAAGATGGCTTCAGATCAAAAAGTGTTCAACATGAAAGTTGTGCGTCTCGTCGAGACGGTTGATTCTGATATAAAAATCGTCCAAATTTGAGGCCATATGTGGATTCTGGAGCCAAAACAGTGAGCTGCTGTCAGAAAACTGGGCTAGGCCGGATCATCCGGGCCTTGAGCCGGACATCCGGTCCGGAGGTCATGAATCGTCCGTGTTTTGTTAGGTTTTGATGATTTGGACGGCTAGGCAAGTCCTTTTCTTGTACGGGAAGTCCATCCGCCTCTTATATAGACAAGAGATGACGGCCGACTGAACAACAACACACAATCGAACAAATCCATCTACCACATTTATCTTTACTTTTATCTTCTCCCTTTGTTCTTCTTCTTCCTCGTTCTTTGTTCGTTCTTCTTTGCAGGGTGGTGAACCTCGAGGACCTAGGGGCGGTCAGGCCGACCTAGGGCAGCCCATAGCCGCCGCGCGCCCTGACGGGGTCCCTCCCGGGCGTGTGGGGTTTTGGGTCCTCAAAAGCGCCCATCGGATTGCTTGCGTACCGCGCTTCCAGACGGGTCTCCTTCGACGTGAGCTGCGGTGCATCACCCCCGGAGTCGAGGGTACATGGTGACATGTTTGTGTGCGAACAAGCTGCACCTATTTGCTGAAATTCAAATTACAATAGTTGTATCATCAATTCCTATAAAAAGAATATTTGGTTCCACAAACATGTTCCACCCCTTTTTACTAAAGTCCTATCAGAGCCTTGCACGAAGTTTACATGACAGCACTCAAAAGTCCTATTGAAGCAAAATGTAGAACAAAAAAAATGCATACCAGAACTCAAGCCCAGTAGCATTAGCATATGCCTAACATTGTTTATTCACCTTGTAACTATCACCATATCAACAGATAACGCATTTACAAATATAAACAGGTATCGTTTCAAGGAGAACCATAGTCAACTCACTTGTATGAGTCAACTGGTAGAAAAATGACAGTAGACAAATGAAACTGTCCAACACACACCCATGGTTCTAAAATTCCGGTGTAATAAGGCCACCATATTCTTCTTGACCTCCACATTGTATATAAAAGTCGCCACCAATGGACTGAAACCGAAAAGATGCACATCTAAGGTAAAGAAAAAAGGAAGGTGTCAAATTATGAATACCAAAGAAAGAGTGGAAAATTATTCAGTCACCAATGGAAACACATAGAAACCATTATTTCCAGATATCCCATTGAAAGAAATTTATGATAGTAAATATGACAAAGTAAGTATGTGAACCATGCTTAGAGAATTACATCATACTATTTGGTGCTTTGAAACATTATAGCATAATTAAGATACAACATAACCACTGAACGAAATTTCTTAAAAAATAAACATAAATACAATAAAGAAGAGAACTCTTTAGGTGACATGTTCATGAGGTACAACATTTATCTGTTTCAAGAAAAAAGGGGTAAAATGATTAAGTTGACCAAAGAGAAAATGCATGGATGCGCAAAATAGAACTTCAAAGAAAGCCACTAAGGGAGAAAGCAGGGAACAAATGCAAGGAGGTGGACTAAAGATGAAACCATCACGGTACCGTGATGACTGCCATGTCCTCCCCGCACCCCTCCGCATCCCACAACTTTCCCTACCTCACACACCCGTCCATCAGCACCACCACTGTGGCAATCAGAGGAGGAGAAGGGGTGGACTGCGACACAGTGTCCTGGCAGGAGCAGAACCTCTCGGAAATTCTGGTTGGACGCAGCGGTTGCCACCGCTCCTCCACCCACCCAGCCGTGCTTGCTGGGAGGTGGGAGTATGCCGCTGGTCGCGCTCGTGGGCTCATGCGGTTCTACCTGCTCGTGGGCACTGCTCTGGCTCGGGTTGTAGGTGGATGAGCGCCCTTCAAATGACCCGCTGAAACAGATATAAGTGATCACATCAATGTTATCCCTAACAAAAAGTGACTCCATATCGTACAAAATTTGCTAGCTCTTGCCTCCTCTAATGCTTATGCAATAGAGGTGATAACCAAAGAAATGCTTTGCCACTTCTCTTGATGTGCTTTTCATTATATTACTGTTAATATAATGAAAAGCAGCACTGGTACTCTTCATAAAAAAACAAAGAAATGTCTAAATAACTTCATGGGAAAAACATATGTTTTATTAGATAAATCCAAGAAAAAAAACTCTGTTACCACATCAAGCACTATAACATAAATGTAGAGTATCATCAACTGTGATATTTCAAGCTATATGGTAGAACATCCAATTTCATAGAACAGATGTAGGCACCTGGTGGCGCATCAACAAGTGGTCACCATGTGCTTCTCCATCTTGCTTTTCCATACCCAATCAAAGAATAAACGCGAGAGAGCCCAATAGCAACAGGATGTAGAGGAACATAGTGACCATAGGTCGCAACAAACACTCTACATTCGACCATTTATGCGAGCAACATCATGGCCCTTAGTGAGATACTTGAACAAATATTTGAGCAAATTTGTCTTGTTGCGCCACTCAACATTAATGTGCACTTAGAATCTTTTAAGCAGTCGTAAGCAATGTGGCACCACCCATCGATTATCCAGCTTAACTGTACCGTTGTTCCTTAACACATAGTGACCCAAATCATGTCTACGATATACAGGAAGCCTCTATCGTCAACCGATGTCTGCTCATTAAAATCTTTGGGAAATCGTTTGGACCACAATCCATCTTTCATACATGCACACTTAACTTTGTGTTCTCTACATGGACCGTGAACCATAAATTCATCCACAAGAGCATAACCCAGGGGATCAACCAAAGGATCAGGTATCTCAGCAGAAATCAAACCATCTATGAAGGAGGCTGACGGCTCATGATTGTTCCCTTTAAGCCAAAGTGAAGTATGAGTATGAGGCAAGCCTCTTTTCTGGAATTCCACCGTGTACAAATCTGGATAACCCAAAAAAAGAGAAAGAGAAAGAGATGGACAAAGTTAGATTATACAAATGAAAAGATTAAAACAAAGGAGGGAAAAAAATCAGTATGTAAATAACTTACATGCTTGAATTGTGCCAAACAAATGTCCACTTTTAACATCTTCTCAGAAATCATTAAACTTCATATTGACACGTGTAACGGTATCCGGTCGATCACTGTAAACATGTCCAGCTTCATATAAAAGCGCCTACATTCATGCTAAATATTTTTTCCGCGACAATGAACGTATCATCTTATGAGAAGAAATTTTTTAATTACATTGGGAAATACCAAAAACACCTACTTAGAGTTAATTTGCTGAATTCTGCCTTCTGCAACTCTCAGTAGAACCGGAGATTAGGGGACAATTTTTTTTATCGAAGATAGATGAACCTGTCATTAATATAGGTGATCTGTTTTCTATGCAGAACTGATTGCTCCACAAAATATTATAAACCTTATATTAATGCATACAAAATATTATGAAGTCTATAATGAAACTGAAATAACGTGATCAAAAACTTATTTTCGTAATAAAAATGCTAGATCTGGGGGTTAGGGAATTCACCACAAAAATGAGCTTATTCTGCTTCAGCCTTGTCTCACTCTGAATCAATAGATTGAACGGTTAATCTTCATTTCTGTACCATGTAGACATATAGGTTGAGCATCCATTTGTTGCTGCCACTATATTTTTGCTTGTTTGTGTACAAAGAATGAGGGTTGTATATGTTGTTAACTTGTTATCCATGTTCTGCAAATTTATGCGGAAGAAATAACGCACCAACTATATGTCATTGGAGACCTTGTCTGCTTTTGGCTTTGGTCGGCGCTGGAGAAACATTCACTACTGGAATCTGGGTCTTTGCCATCTGCCAGCTCTTTGCCGTCTGCCAGCTGATGGCAAAGAGGCTCTTTGCCGTCTGTCTTCTCAAAGCAGACGGCAAAGAACCAGCTGATGGCAAACAGGGTCTTTGCCATCTGCCAGCTCTTTGTCGTCTGCCAGCAGACGGCAAAGAGTTCTTTGCCATCTGCCAGAAGACGGCAAAGTCCAAAGTGGACCCCACGGGGGTACTGCACTGGGTAGGTCACACGGGCCACTTCTTTGCCGTCTGCTGGCAGACGGCAAAGATTTCTTTGCCGTCTGCTGGCAGACGGCAAAGAGGTAAGAGGGGCCCACAGTTTCACGGCGGTGGCGGTCTAACGGTCATCCTCTTTGCCGTCTGCTGGCGGACGACAAAGAATTCTTTGCCGTCTGCCAGCAGACGGCAAAGAGAAAAAAACAAAAAAAAACAGACGGCAATGCGGGGGGTTAATTTGGCCCCCCGCGCGCGCAGCTCTCCTCCACATCTCTTTCTCCCGCCTCCCCACCCTCATGCCTCCGCCTCAGGCCGCCGCCGCCGCCGCCCTCCCACCAGGCCGCCCCTCCCCCCACTCCCCCGCCTGCCGCCCTGCCCCCCCCCCCGCTCCTCCACCCCCGCCTCCGCCCCCTTCCTCCCCTCCACCCCCGCCGCCTGTCCCCCCTCCCCCCCCTCCACCCCCCGCCCCCCTCCCTCCCTCCTCCCCGCCGCCCCCCCCCCTCCCTCCCTCCACCCGCCCCCCCCTCCCTCCCTCCCTCCACCGCCGCCCCCCTCCCCCTCCACCCGTCCCCTCCCCTCTCCACCACCGGCGCCCCCTCCCCTCCCCTCCCCCTGCCCTGCCCCCCTCCCTCCTCCTCCCCCCTCCTCTCACGCCGCTCCCCCTCCCCCTCCTCCACTGCCGTGCCGCCGCCCCCTCCCTCCTCCTCCCCCTCCTCCACCACCGCCGCCCCCCTCCTCCACCACCGCCGCACCAGCTCCTCCTTGCCCTCGCCTCCCCTCTGCCCAGCCCACGTTGAGCATCGGTCCCCTCTTTGTTCTTATTTTTTTTTTTGCATGTATGGATTTAGGATTGATGGATCTGTGGATGGATGATAGATTGATGTAAGGATGGATGGATAGATGGATGTATGTATACAGGGGGGCGGTGCCAGCAATCTGTGGATGGATGTATGTATATGTGATTTTGAACAATTTTAGTTGTTATATGGATTGCTAGATGGATGTATGCTGTGTAGATGTATGGATGGAAAGATGGATGAATGCTATATAGTGTAATGTGTATTTATGTATGGATTTTCATTTAAAAAAATAGTGTCTTTTTATTCCGTTAGGTTAGATGTTGTTGATTATATTGTTCTGCGGTGCTTATGTTGGATTGTTTTTCATGTGCAGGGATCTTCTCTTCACCTCCAGGAGCACTGTCGGTCCCGTTGCCGTTGTCATCGTCGTTCGACTACCGCCTCTACGGTCTAAGGGTGAGCTCGACTGTCATCTCCTCCCTGACCTTCCCCTATTTGCTCTGTTCCGGTCGTTGTGTCGATGGCTGGAGTTCAGTGCGGTGCAGTCGTTCATGGGTCGTCGAGGAGAGAAAATAAGGAAAAGAATCTCCGAGGGGTCGAGGGTCGTCGAGGGGTCGAGTGGTCGAGGGATGACTTTCATTCTGATGGTGCTTCCTTTTGAAAGAGATGAGAGTGAGAGATGAGATGCTCTTGAAGGAAGGATACCGGCTGTTCGTAGGTGGTCGGTCTTTCTCGTCCTCCCCAAAATGACCTCTACTTAGCTTATTTAGTTCATTTATGACATACTTAGCCTATTTAGGTCAAAAGGAAAGAAGAAGAAAAGGAAAGAGAAGAAAAATTATGCTTCTTTTTCTTCTTCTAGTCTTCTTCTTCTTGTTCTTCTAACTTTCTTCTTTCCCATTTTGCAGATTTGCTTCAGATCACGGAAGCTTGCGTTGGAGTCTACTCTTCTCGTTGTCCTTCCTTTTTGTTTTGATTTTGTAGGATGAACAATTTGAAACTTGCTACGTATATATGTATGGATGGATGGTGGCTATATTGTATATGGACCTTTTGCTTAATTGTTGGATATGTTGGACTTTTCATTTGGTGTATATATGTGTTGGATGATGATATATGTGTTGGATATGTTGGATGATCCATATGGCAGGGATATGTTGGCTATATGTACTTGTTGAAATATTTTGAAATGAATATATATATATATATCTGTGAAATTGATTGAATTTAAGAAAAAACAGGGGCTATATAGCCAATTTGCCGTCTGCTAGCAGACGGCAAATTGGCCACGTGGCAGCACGCTGTTCACCTGGTCTGGCCTATTTGGCCTCTTTGCCGTCTGCCAGCAGACGGCAAAGGAGCAGGGTCTTTGCCATCTGCCGGCAGACGGCAAAGGAGCAGGCTCTTTGCCGTCTGCCAGCAGACGGCAAAGAAGGAAAGCTCTTTGCCGTCTGCTGGCAAACGGCAAAGAGCGCCGTTAGCCCCCTAACGGGGCTGTCACCTTTTTTGTGCCGTCCACAAGCTTTGCCGTCTGCTAGCAGACGGCAAAGAACTTTCCTTCTTTGCCGTCCGCCAACAGTGCCTTTGCCGTCTGCTTTGGCAGATGGCAAAGCAGCTGATTCCAGTAGTGATTGTGTGTGCCATCCTGAGTTCTGCTTCCTCAAGAATTTTGTTAAATGGCACCCCGGTCCGCCCTTCAGGCATATGTGTGGCCTTAGGCAGGGTGACCCCTTGTCCCCGATGTTGTTCATTCTCGCCATGGAGCCGCTTCGGAGACTGTTGGATCTTGCAACGGAAGGCGGTGTTCTAACTAAGCTGGGACCTACGGCAGCCAGACTTCGTACAAGTATGTATGCTGTGTTAGGTTGATCTCCTCCGTGTGGGCCCAACGGCCCACCGGGCCCTTACATCCGTGACCTGATCGGGGGCGCCCAGCCCACTATGGCTGGCGGGCCCCTATCACACTGCGCCATATAAAGAGGTGGGGGCCGGCGTCTCGCAACACGAGGTTCATCGCAAGCCGCACACCCCACCGACAATCCCTTCCGATCTAGGGTTTTCGCAGTAGTAACGGGAAGCACCGCCACCACCTCGTCCACTCTTCGCCATCAACGTGCGCCACAGCACCACCATGGCCTCCGGCTCGAGCTCGTCAGGCCAGGCAGAAGGTAGGTTTACCGGATATAATCTAGCCTAGTGATCCAAGAGTCTATCAATGGTATTAGACAGGCTAGGATCTAGATTATTTTCGGTAGAAAGGAAAAACAAAGAAAGAAAAAAGACCCCCTCCCCCCCCCAAGAACCCTAACCCCAAAACTAAAAAGAGGGGAAAAGAAGGACAAAGAAAAATTTCTCAACGGAGAAAGTAGCGCCGCCGTCATGGCCGCGCCGTTCCGCTCGATCCGGGCGCGCATCGGCAAGCCGAGGCACCGGACGAAGAACCACCCCGAAAGGGGCAAAGGGCGCCACCACCGTGCCATTTGACGGCAGTGCGTTCACCCTGGAGGTGCTCGTGCACGCCGGCAAAGGGGACAGGGAGGGCGCCGCCGTATCGCGCGTCGGCCGCCGGCGCGAGGGGAGCAGAGGAGGGCTCGACCTCGCATCTCTGTCTCTGTCTAAGGAAGAAAAGGGGAAGGGGAAAGTGGAGAAAGGGTTCTCGCGTGGCGCTGTAGCGACGCCGTCGCCGGCGGCCGGCGGGGCCCTAACCCGCTTCCACTTGGCGTCTCTCTTTTTCTCTGTCGGAGGAGGCGGAGGAAGAAAGGGATGGAGAAAGGGAAAGGAAAGGAGCGCCACGGCGCGGCGCGGTGGCCGTCACCGGCGACCGGGCACGGCGCGGTGGCCCGGCGACCTGGACAGGGGTCGCCGCCGCTGAGCGAGACAGAGAGCAAGGCGCACGAAGGGAAAGCGGAATGGGGCTAGGGTTTTCGGAAGGATCGAGGCAGGCTGGTTTTGACCCACCGAAACGATCGGGTGGCCGTCGGATTTCAGTGGAGGGCCAAGATCTAAACCCTAGACCGGACGGGCCTTCTGGGTCGAGAGAGAGGAGGCGGACCAG
Source organism: Thinopyrum elongatum (assembly GCA_011799875.1). NCBI lineage: Eukaryota > Viridiplantae > Streptophyta > Magnoliopsida > Poales > Poaceae > Thinopyrum > Thinopyrum elongatum. Next base: position 606,324,881 of record CM022303.1, on the reverse strand, counting down.
GCCGGGGCGTGGCCAGCAGCCGCGCGCGCGCTGGGCCGTGGCCGGGCCAACCGCCGGGTGTTTTTATTTACTCTCTGTTTAAAGTTTCAGAAAATGAAAATAGAAAATTTTCAAAAAAAGAAATGTTCATGAATTTTACAAAGAAAATCATAAAGTTCATGAATTTTTATTTGGTCAAAGAAAAGTTTCTGTAAAGAATAAAAAGTTCATGAATTTTTATTCATGTTTTTCCGCTGCGTAAATAATTAATAGTGCTCTTTTACAAAGAAAATAAAAGTTTAGATAGAATTAAGTATTTTAAGAGCATGTTAAAGTGATTATTATAATGAATATGGTTATGTTATTTTTATGACCAACTTTGTTAATAACATGATCATGTTTTACTATTGAAATTAAAGGTGCATTTATTTCTAATATTTTGCCCAACGGTAATATAGATTTAATTGCATAGACAATTGTATGTTTAATTTGACCAACGTTAGATTAATGCATATGATTGTTATACTGATCTCACTTAAATTGTGATTTCAGGAGGCTACCACTTGATGAGTTGCCTAAAAGATGTTTCGACACTCAGAGATGATAACTACACTGAGTGGAGGAAGAAAGTAGACCTGGCATTTGTCTGTGCTGAGGTGGACTGGGTTGTGGATGAACCACAGCCGGTCAGACCTACAGAGCCAGGCAGAGAGGCCACTGATGATGATGATGCATGGGAGAAAAAGAAAAAAGATCATGCTCCATTGGAGATGTTGTATTCCATCGAAAACCAAAAGTGGGTCAATGCAAACAAAAAGTGCATGGCATTTATAAATAATACAATTGAGAACTCCATCGTGGGCTCGATTGCAGAGTGCACTTCCGCAGGGGAGTTGCTTACAAAGATAAAGAGCCAGTTCACTGGTTCTTCAAAGACATATACCACCCAATTGATAAAGCAACTGGTGATAGAGAACTACACTGGCGGTGGTCATGAAATAAGAGAGCACATCCTCAGGATGAGCAACATGGCAGCAAAGCTCAAGCCCATGGATGCGGATCTAGAGATCAAACCAGCGCTCCTGGTCCACCTGGTCATGGCTTCACTGCCAAAGGAGTTTGAAACCTTCGTCGTAAACTACAATATGTCACCTGGAACATGGGACTTAGAAAAGACTATAGCCATGTGTGTCCAAGAGGAGGAAAGACTTAAAGCCTCACATGGTGGTTCTATCAACTATGTGAAGGATAAGAAAAAGAATTACAATCAAAATAGCAACAGTTCCCCCTCAAAGCCACATGGAAAAGCTCCCTATCAGCATCAGCGTCAGCAAAAGCTTTTTCCAGTGGACAAAGACACTTGTCTGCACTGTAAGCAGACTGGGCACTACAAGAAAGACTGCCCTGTTTGGCTGAAGTCCATCATGGCAAAGAAAGGTAACAACATTGTTTCCTTTGTAAATGAATCCTTGTATACACAGTTTTTGAAATCTACTTGGTGGATTGACTCAGGAGCAACTGTTCATGTTGCAAATTTGTTACAGGGATTCCATTCGACGCGGACTACGCAAAGAAGCGAAAGACGCATTGAAGTGGCAAACAGAGTTGAAGCAGAAGTTGAAGCTGTCGGTGACATCTCCTTGGAGTTAGCTGATGGATTCAACCTTCTACTTAGAGATGTTTTATATGTTCCATCATGTCATAGAAACTTAATTAGTGTTTCTTGTTTGGACAAAGATAATTATGAATGTTATTTTGGACATGGCAAGTGTGCCATATGGTTAAATAATGCTTATGTGGGTGATGCTTTACTACACGATGAACTTTATTTGTTATCACTACGTGAAAAAGTGCATTCTGTGTGTAATGTGAATGATCATGTCGCGTCGAATAAAGAACAAAAGAAAAGAAAGAGAACTCACGACTCATCAAAATTATGGCACTGTCGCTTGGGCCATATTTCCAAGGGAAGAATAGAGAGATTAGTCAAAAGTGAAATTCTTCCTCCGTTAGAGTTCTCTGACTTAGAACAATGCATAGATTGCATTAAAGGAAAGTATGTAAAACAAATAAAAAAGGGTGCAATCCATAGCACAGGCACACTGGAAATCATTCACACTGACATTTGTGGACCATTTCCGGTGAAAAGCGTGGATGGATATGACTCATTCATAACATTCACAGATGATTACTCTCGCTATGGTTATATTTATCCAATCAAAGAAAGATCTGAAGCGTTGGATAAATTTAAGATATTCAAAGCTGAAGTTGAAAATCAGCATGATAAAAGAATAAAGATAGTAAGATCCGACCGTGGGGGAGAGTACTACGGTCGGCATACTCCATATGGCTAAGTCCCTGGACCTTTTGCAAAGTTCTTGCAAGAGACTGGCATAGTAGCCCAGTATTCAATGCCGGGCGAGCCTCAGCAAAATGGAGTAGCTGAAAGGCGTAACTGTACACTTATGGATATGGTGCGCAGTATGATGAGTTATTCCACCTTGCCACTGGGATTATGGATGGAGGCGCTTAAAATCGCCATTCACATTCTCAATAGAGTACCAAGCAAGTCGGTGCCCAAAACACCGTATGAACTATGGACAGGAAGAGTACCCTCCCTACAACACTTCAGGGTGTGGGGGTGCCCTGCTGAGGCCAAAATGTTTAATCCAAACATTGCAAAGTTAGATCTCAAAACAGTGAGTTGCCACTTCATTGGCTACCCAGACAGATCAAAAGGTTTTCATTTCTACTGTCCAGACAGATATACAAAGTTTGTAGAAACAAGACATGCAGTCTTCTTAGAGGACGAAATGATGAGGGGGAGCTTGGTAGCTCGGAAAATTGATCTTGAGGAGAAGAGGGTGCATGCACCTAATCCGATGATTCAGGAGTCATTTTTCTCACTACCAACTGCAACTCCATCCATGACAACTATGGGGGTAGACCCGGAACCTGTCCGTCAGGAGCCGACTGAACCCGTTGTTGAGCATGAAAGGGAGGTGCAACAGCCAATTTTAGACGATGTACCAGAAGTTGAGGCACAAAATGTGCCAGAAACTGAGGCCCTTAGAAGGTCTAATAGAAAAAGAAGATCAGCTATTTCTACTGATTTTAAAGTTTATAACACAGAAATAGTTCATATGGAAGGTGATCCCACTACATATGAAGAAGCCATTAAGAGCCCTCACTCATCAAAGTGGATAGAGGCAATGGAAAACGAGATGAAATCGATGAGTTCCAAAGATGTTTGGGACTTAGAGGAAATTCCTAAAGGAGCCAAAACAGTAGGCTGCAAATGGGTCTACAAAACCAAGTCTGACTCTAAAGGGAACGTAGAAAAGTATAAAGCCCGACTTGTGGAAAAAGAATTTACACAAAGATAAGGGATAGACTACAATGAGACTTTTTCCCCAGTCTCATGTAAGGACTCCTTCAGAATCATAATGGCATTAGTTGAACATTTTGATTTAGAGTTACATCAAATGGATGTTAAGTTGGCATTTCTGAATGGTGATTTAAAAGAAAAGGTCTACATGAAACAACCCAAAGGTTTTATCATGGAAGGCAAGGAAAATATGGGATGCCGCCTGAAGAAATCTATTTATGGATTAAGGCAAGCCTCTAGACAGTGGTATCTAAAGTTTAATCAAATGATTAAAAGTTTTGGATTTAAAGAAAATATTGAGGATAACTGCATTTATGCAAGGTTTAAAAATGGAAAATATATTTTCCTAATCTTCTATGTGGATGATATCCTGCTTGCTAGCAGTGATGTTAGTCTACTACAAGAAACAAAGAAGTTCTTATCCTCAAATTTTGACATAACAGATCTTGGTGAAGCATCATATGTTTTGGGCATAGAAATTCACCGAGATAGGAACAATGGAGTCTTAGGACTATCGCAGAAAGCATATTTAGAAAAGGTTCTTAAAAAGTATAATATGCATGCGATTAAAGTCACACCCGCTCCTATAGTCAAGGGCGATAGTTTTGGGAAATTCCAATGTCCCAAGAACCAGTACGAGATCGATCAAATGAAAGCAGTACCATATGCTTCGGTTGTTGGAAGCTTACAGTATGCACAAGTGTGCACTCGCCCTGACTTAGCTTTTATCACCGGGGTACTCGGTAGATATCAAGACAATCCAGGCATAGAGCACTGGAAGATGGTAAAGAAAGCATTGCGTTATGCGCAAGGCACGAAGGACTACATGCTAACATATAGGAGAAGTGATTCCTTAGAGATAAAAGGGTATTCAGACGCAGATTTTGCGAGGGACAGAGATGATAGAAAATCCACGTCAGGATACGTATTCACTCTCGCTGGGGGAGCTATTTCATGGAAAAACTCCAAACAGTCGATAGTTGCATCATCCACGATGTATGCAGAATTCATAGCATGCTTCGAGGCCACGGGGCAGGCGATATGGCTAAAGAAATTTATACCCGACTTGAAAGTGGTAGATTGTATTCACAAACCACTAAAGATGTACTGTGACAACCAGCCCACATTATTCTATGCTCACAACAACAAGTCGAGTAATGCTGCCAAAACAATAGAGATAAGGTATTATGTTGTGAAAGATAAAATCCAGGATCACACTATAAGTCTCGAGCATATAAGGACAAAGGATATGCTTGCGGATCCGCTAACGAAAGGCTTACCACCCAATGTGTTCAAGGAACACTTAGCCGGCATGGGTTTAAGTGAAAGCCTATGATTCCTGGATCATGAGAGGCCCAAAAGGAACAGAATTTGTTTCTGAACAAAACGTATGTTGTAGCTGTATGATTCTATCGGCAATTAAGCTGTGACGATGAAACATGCTCTATGTACCAATATGCGATGAAACAAATAAACTAGAAAGTATAAGGTTAAAAGTAAAGTTGAGATCAAGGGGGAGAATGTTAGGTTGATCTCCTCCGTGTGGGCCCAACGGCCCACCGGGCCCTTAGATCCGCGGGGTGCCCAGCCCACTATGGCTGGCAGGCCCCTGTCACACTGCGCCATATAAAGAGGTGTGGGCCGGCGGCTCGCAACACAAGGTTCATCGCAAGCCGCACACCCCACCGACAATCCCTTCCGATCTAGGGTTTTCGCAGTAGTGACGGGAAGCACCGCCACCACCTCGTCCACTCTCCGCCATCACCGTGCGCCACAGCACCACCATGGCCTCCGGCTCGAGCTCGTCAGGCCAGGCAGAAGGTAGGTTTACCGGATCTAATCTAGCCTAGTGATCCAAGAGTCTATCATGCTGATGATGCGGCCCTGTTTTTAAACCCTATCAAGGACGAGGTGCGTGCAGTCAGAGCAATATTGGATAGGTTTGGGGAGGCCTCTGGTCTAAAAATCAACACCCAGAAATGTGTTGCATATCCAGTTAGGTGCGAGGGGCTTGACTTCCAGGATATTATCCAAGATATTGGTGGGACGGCAGGCTCTCTCCCGTGTCGTTACCTTGGCCTGCCGCTCAGCTATCGCAAGCTTAGGAGAATTGAGGTCCTCCCTCTCATAGATGGCATGGCCGGAAGGCTTAAAGGATGGAAAGGCAAACTGATGGCCAAACCTAGAAGGCTCACTCTAATAAATTATGTGCTTACGTCCATGGCCACCTATTTCTTAACCAGTTTTGCAGTTGACAAATGGACAATAAAGGAAATGGAAAAGATTCAGCGAAACATCCTTTGGAATGGTGACGAGGAGTGCAACGGGGCCAAGTGCCTTGTCAACTGGAAGAGGGTCTGCTCCCCAAAGGATTTTGGTGGCCTTGGAATCAAAGACATTGCCTGCTTCAGTAGGGCATTGCGGCTGCGTTGGGCTTGGCTAGAGTGGAGCCCCACTTCAAGGCCTTGGCAGGGCACCCCCATCCCATGCGATCGCACGGACATGCTGCTTTTCTCAGCTTGCACGGAGATTTCGCTGGGCAACGGGCAACGGGCAAGTTTCTGGAATGATCGATGGCTGTTGGGAATGGCTCCTGTGGATGTGGCCCCCGGTCTGTTCGGTTTGGCACGGCGTAAAAGGCTTTCTGTGAAGGAAGCTCTTATTGGTAATCGCTGGATGAAGGGTCTGGAAAGAATTGCTTCCGAGGAGCTGCTGGATCAACTTGTCAAGCTATGGGAGCTGCTGCAACCCATTGTCCTTTCTGATGTTCCTGATACCATCTGGTGGAAGTTCACTAATGATGGAGGCTACTCCGCTGCGTCTGCTTACAATGCTCAGTTTGTTGGCCGCATCGCTGAGCCACAGTTGCATGCTTCGTGGAGGATCAAGGCCGAGCCGAAGGTAAAGTTCCATATGTGTCTCTTGATTCAGAATAGGAACTGGACGGCTGATCGGCTTGCGACGAGGGGATGGCCACACAATGACAAATGCATGTTCTGTGATCAAGTTCTGGAATCAGCTGCCCATCTGACACTCACTTGCCCATTTGCCCGGGAGGTCTGGTTTTCCTTCCAGCAAAGTGACCCAGAGGCTGCACTTGTTGGTTCAACAGCAATGACAATCAAGGGATGGTGGAGACGGATCTGGAACCTGCACAACAACCCAACTTCTTGCACGCAGATCACATCGGCTGCTTACGTTGCTTGGAATCTTTGGAAAGAGAGGAATAGGCGGACGTTTGAAGGAAAGAGATGCTCTCCCGAAACAGTTGCTGCTATGACTAGAGACGAGATTGCACTGTTCAAGGAGGCTACTGCGTAGTTTCTTTCTTTTTCTAGTTTTTGGGTTCTGTATGTGTGCGTGGGTACTTGAGGCTCTGTACAACACCTGGGAACTTTGGTTCCTTTTCCCTCTTCTAATATGAATAGGCAGAACTACTGCCATTGCCCTTCAAAAAATTAATTATGACATTTTCATCGGTTTCAATTTGCAAATTACAATTTGTCAGCAAAAGGCCTCACGGCGGTACCTGAAACTTTTCCTAGTTTTATTTTGGGAGGTGCAGTATTTTCCATCCATAATTTGTCCTTAGCCAATTGTATGTATAATTACCATACAAAAATTGTACGTAAAATTACTGTGTTAAACATTTTGTATATTTACTGTGTCTATCAATATGCTCTATAATTTTCTAACAATTATTGGGAAAACACTCAATTGTTTAGAAATCAGTTGCACCATGAACATGAGCAAGACCGAAAGAACATGAGCATGAACATTAGATTCAGCAATAGGAGAGAAAGGCAAGGTAAGCTTGCAGACGTCATGCCGAGACAAGCTGATGTCGCCGGCAGCGAGGAAGGCTCGGCGTCCTCCGACTATGGATGCACGCGGGCCAGAATCACGTAGCCACGGCTCACCAGAATTACCGCGTCTGTCCCAGATTAGAGAGAGGGAACAACAAATTACAAGCATGGTTTTGGTACGGATTCACAAAAGACCCTAATCAAACATCACGACAACATACTGTTCGGAATTCAGAAATCCATTCAAGCCATGCACTCCAAAGGATAATCCATCAGTATATCGGATAAATCACCCAAGAATGATTACCAACTCAAGCAGCATGTTCTAGAACCAAATTTCAGGCACGCCATGGTTACCAATTCGGAAGATAAAACACAGCAAACAGGCTGTTCAGCCCAATTCTAAAAATCAAACACACCTCTATTGAATCTCAGGCTAGCGTACTCCTTAGCTTTGCCTGGCAAGCCCGCCAGCCGGTCACCGGAGCCACCACCGCTAGCGATTGTCTCCCTGACCCTGCGCCCCTTCTCCTTCTCCTTTCTTCCTCTCTCCCTCATGCCCCGTCTCTCACTTTCTTTGGATGACCAGGACACTGCCACCACCGGAGCAAGCCGCCGCACCAGCAGCAAGATCGTTCGCCGCCACGCCTCGTGTCACCCACCAGCCGCCTGCCCGTTCCGGTGAACTCTAGCGCCACCAACCTTTTTCCCTACATCGAGGAGTTGCTCGAACCGCTGCCGTCCGCTGCGTGGGCCACGTAGCCCAGCCAGATCCGCAGGTCGCCCATCTGGGCTCCGCGGATGGCCGGAGAGGAAGACCATCCGCGTGTGGCAGCGGCGGCGGCCATACCCCGGGCTCTCCTTCGATGCATACATGCCCGTGTGTGCTGTGTTTCTTTTTTGTTTCCAACCCTTGTGTTAGGCCGAATAAAAGTAAGGCCCAAGCCCAGAAACGAACAAAATGTTTTCTCACTTCAAAAGGACCCCAAGTTGAATACAGGAAACTACATGGGTTTTTCTTGAAAACTTCCTGAACGAAACGTTTTCTGACTTAAAAAGGGACCGCTGGTTGAATACACAAAATCACAGTGGCTTTTCTGCAAAAGGGCGTGACAGTGAGCGGGTAGAAGCAATAGACGCCTTATTATTAGGTAAAGATAAAGATAGATTATCTTGAGAATATCTAGGGAGTCTGTAATTAGTAGATGTATAGATAAGTAGTATAGATAGATAGATATAGATATATACTCACTTCGTTCCTTTATATAAGGTCTATTTATTTTTTGATAAAATTTCAGAACGTAAGTGCTACTTTTTGAGTTTGCGTTGATTTTTTCCTTAAACAGGAAATGATGATGCAGCAAAGTAGAGATAAGTATTTCCCTCAGTTAAGAACCAAGGTATTAATCTATTTGAAGGAAATATGCCGTAGAGGCAATAATAAAGTTGTTATTTTATATTTCCTTATTCATGATAAAGGTATATTATTCATGCTAGAATGGTATTGATCGAAAACCTAAATACATGTGTGAATACATAAACAAATACCGTGTCCCTAGTGAGCCTCTACTAGACTAGCTCGTTGATCAAAGATAGTTAAGGTTTCCTAACCATGGACATGTGTTGTCATTTGATAACGGGGTCACATCATTAGGAGAATGATGTGATGGACAAGACCCATCCATTAGCTTAGCATTATGATCGTTCAGTTTATTGCTATTGCTTTCTTCATGTCAAATACATATTCCTTCGACTATGAGATTATGCAACTCCCGGATACCGGAGCAATACCTTGTGTGCTATCAAACATCACAACGTAACTGGGTGATCATAAAGATGCTCTACAGGTATCTCCGAAAGTGTTTGTTGAGTTGGCATAGATCGAGATTAGGATTTGTCACTCCAAGTATCGGAGAGGTATCTCTGGGCCCTCTCGGTAATACACATCATAAGCTTGCAAGCAAATGACTAAGGAGTTAGTTACGAGATGATGTATTACAGAACGAGTAAAGAGACTTGCCGGTAACGAGATTGAACTAGGTATAGAGATACCAACGATCGAATCTCGGGCAAGTAACATACCGATGGACAAAGGGAATTACGTATATTGTCATAACGGTTCGACCGATAAAGATCTTCATAGAATATGTAGGAGCCAATATGGGCATCCAGGTTCCGCGATTGGCTATTGACCGGAGAGGTGTCTCGGTCATATCTACATAGTTCTCGAACCCGTAGGGTCCGCACGCTTAACGTTCGTTGATGATATAGTGTTATATGAGTTATATGATTTGGTGACCAAATGTTGTTCGGAGTCCCGGATGATATCACAGACATGACGAGGAGTCTCAAAATGGTCGAGAGGTAAAGATTGATATATAGGACAATGGTATTCAGACACCGGAAGAGTTTCAGAGTGCACCGGGTAGTCATCGGATCACCGGAAGGGGTTCCGGGAGGCCCCGGGAGATCTATGGGCCTAATGGGCCTAGGAGGGGCACACACACCAGCCCACAGTGGGGCTGGCGCACCCTCTCCCTGGCCGCCGGCCCTAGAAGAAGGAAAGGGGGGCGCCACCTCCTCCTGCCTTTCCTCCCTTGTGGGAGAAAGGAAAGGGGGGCGCCACCTCCCTCTTACTTCCCCTTGGTGTCAAAAGAAGGAAAGGGGGGCCGGCCTAGGGCAAGCCCAAGTAGGATTCGGACCTACTTGGGGTGTCCCTTGGCCTCTCCCCTCTCCCTCCCGCCTATATATATGTGGGAGGGGGCGCCTAGCACACACCAGACAATTGCCTAGCTGTGTGCGGCGCCCCCCTCCACTGTTTACACCCCCGGTCATTTTTTTGTAGTGCTTAGGCGAAGCCCTGCGGAGATAACTTCACCGTCACCGTCACCATGCCGTCGTGCTGCTGGAACTCATCCACTACCTCACGGTCTTTCTGGATCAAGAAGGTGCGGACGTCACCGAGCTGAATGTGTGCTGAACGCGGAGGTGTCGTACGTTCGGTACTTGATCGGTTGCATCGCGAAGAAAGTTCGACTACATCAACCGCCTTGTCAAACGCTTCCGCTTACGGTCTACGTGGGTATGTAGACACACTCTCCCCTCTCGTTGCTATGCATCTCCTTGATAGATCTTGCGTGTTCGTAGAATTTTTTTTGTTTTCCATGCAACGTTCCCAACAGTGGCATCAAGAGCCAGGTCTATGCGTAGATGATATGCATGAGTAGAACACAAAGTGTTGTGGGCGGTGATGTACATACTGCTTACCGCCAACGTCTTATTTTGATTCGGCGGCATTGTGGGATGAAGCGGCCCGGACCAACCTTACATGTCCACGTACATGAGACCGGTTCCACCGACAGACATGCAACTAGTTTTGCATAAAGGTGGCTGGCGGGTGTCTGTTTCTCCTACTTTAGTTGAATCGAATTTGACTGCGGCCGATCCTTGAAGAAGGTTAAAACAGCAAACTTGATAAATCACCGTTGTGGTTTTTGTCGTAGGTAAGAACGGTTCTTGCTAGAAGCCCGTAGCAGCCATGTAAAACCTGCAAAAAACAAAGTAGAGGACGTCTAACTTGTTTTTGCAGGGCATGTTGTGATGTGATATGGTCAAGACATGATGTGATATATGTTATTATATGAGATGATCATGTTTTGTAAGTTATCGGCAAACGGCAGGAGCCTTATGGTCGTCTCTTTATTGTATGAAATGCAAACGCCATGTAATTGCTTTACTTTATCACTATGCGTTAGCGATAGTTGTAGAAGCAATAGTTGGCGAGACGACCACGATGCAACGATGAAGATCAAGGTGTCGAGCCGGTGACTATGGAGATCATGACGATGCTTTGGAGATGGAGATCAAAAGCACAAGATGATGATGGCCATATCATGTCACATATTTTGATTGCATGTGATGTTTATCTTTTATGCATCTTATTTTGCTTAGAACGGCGGTAGCATTATAAGATGATCCCTTCACTAAATTTCAAGATAAAAGTGTTCTCCCTGAGTATGCACCGTTGCTAAAGTTCGTCGTTTTGAAGCACCTCGTATGATCGGGTGTGATAGACTCTACGTTCACATACAACGGGTGTAAGACAGTTTTGCACAAGCAGAATACTTGGGTTAAACTTGACGAGCCTAGCATGTACAGACATGGTCTCGGAACACTGGAGACCGAAAGGTCCAACGTGAGTCATATAGTAGAGATGATCAACATAGAGATGTTCACCATTGATGACTACCCCATCTCACGTGATAATCGGACATGGGTTAGTTGATTTGGATCACGTATCACTTAGATAACTTGAGGGATGTTTATTTAAGTTGGAGTTCATTAGTAATATTGATTAATTAAACTTAATTTATCATGAACTTAGTCCTGATAGTATTTGTATATCTATGTTGTAGATCAATGGCCCGTGCTACCGTTCCCCTGAATTTTAATGCGTTCCTAGAGAAAGCTAAGTTGAAAGATGATGGTAGCAATTACACGGACTGGGTCCGTAACTTGAGGATTATCCTCATTGCTGCATAGAAGAATTATGTACTTGATGCACCGCTAGGTGACAGGCCTGCTGCAAGAGCTGATGCAGATATTATGAACATCTGGCAAGCTCGATCTGATGACTACTCTATAGTTCAGTGTGCCATGCTTTACGGCTCAGAACCGGGACTTCAAAGACGTTTTGAACGTCATGGAGCATATGAGATGTTCCAGGAGTTGAAGTTAATATTTTAAGCAAATACCCGGGTTGAGAGATATGAAGTCTCCAACAAGTTCTATAGCTGTAAGATGGAGGAGAATAGTTCTGTCAGTGAACACATACTCAAAATGTTTGGGTACTATAATCACTTGACTCAGCTGGGAGTTAATCTTCCAGTTGATTGTGTTATTGACATAGTTCTTCAATCACTGCCACCTAGCTACAAAGGCTTCGTGAGGAACTATAATATGCAAGGGATGAACAAAACAATTCCCGAGCTCTTCGCAATGTTAAAGGCCGCGGAGGTAGAAATCAAGAAGAAGCATCAAGTGTTGATGGTTAACAAGACCACTAGTTTCAAGAAAAAGGGCAAGGGAAAGAAAGGGAACTTCAAGAAGAACGGCAAGCAAGTTGCCGCTCCCGGGAAGAAGCCCAAAGCTGGACCCAAGCCTGAAACTGAGTGCTTCTACTGCAAAGGGAGTGGTCACTGGAAGCGGAACTGCCCCAAGTATTTGGCGGATAAGAAGGATGGCAAAGTGAACAAAGGTATGTTTGATATACATGTTATTGATGTGTACCATACTAATGCTCGTAGCAGCGCCTGGGTATTTGATACTGGTTCGGTTGCTCATATTTATGACTCGAAACAGGAGTTGCGGAATAAATGCAGATTGGCTAAGGACGAGGTGACGATGCGCGTCGGGAATGGTTCCAAGGTCGATGTGATAGCCGTCGGCACGCTACCTCTACATCTACCTTCGGGATTAGTTTTAGACCTGAATAATTGTTATTTGGTTCCAGCGTTGAGCATGAACATTATATCTGGATCTTGTTTATTGCGAGACGGTTATTCATTTAAGTCAGAGAATAATGGTTGTTCTATTTTTATGAATAATATCTTTTATGGTCATGCACCCTTGAAGAGTGGTCTATTCTTGTTGAATCTCGATTGTAGTGATACACATATTCATAATATTGATGCCAAAAGATGCAAAGTTGATAATGATAGTGCAACATACTTGTGGCACTGCCGTTTAGGTCATATTGGTGTAAAGCGCATAAAGAAACTCCATGCGGATGGGATTTTGGAATCACTTGATTATGAATCATTTGATACTTGCGAACCATGCCTCATGGGCAAGATGAATAAAACTCTGTTCTCCGGAACATTGGAGCGAGCTAATGACTTATTGGAAATAATACATACCGATGTATGCGGTCCGAGGAGTGTTGAAGCACGCGGCGGGTATCGTTATTTTCTGACCTTCACAGATGACTTGAGTAGGTATGGGTATATCTACTTGATTAAACACAAGTCTAAAACATTTGAAATGTTCAAAGAATTTCAGAGTGAAGTGGAGAATCATCGTAACAAGAAAATAAAGTTTCTACGATCTGATCGCGGAGGCAAATATTTAAGTTATGAGTTTGGCCTTCATTTAAAACAATGTGGAATTCTTTCACAACTCACGCCACCTGAAACACCACAGCGTAATGGTGTGTCCGAATGTTGTAACCGTACTTTATTAGATATGGTGCGATCTATGATGTCTCTTACCGATTTACCACTATCGTTTTGGGGTTATGCATTAGAGACAGCCGCATTCACGTTAAATAGGGCACCATCTAATTCCGTTGAGACGACACCGTATGAACTGTGGTTTGGCAAGAAACCTAAGCTGTCGTTTCTTAAAGTTTGGGGTTGCGACACTTATGTCAAAAGGCTTCAACCTGATAAGCTCGAACCCAAATCGGAGAAGTGCGTCTTCACAGGACACCCTAAGGAAACAATTGGGTACACCTTCTACCACAGATCCGAAGGCAAGATCTTTGTTGCTAAGAATGGATCCTTTCTAGAGAAGGAGTTTCTCTCGAAAGAAGTGAGTGGGAGGAAAGTAGAACTTGATGAGGTAATTGTACCTTCTCTCGAATTGTAAAGTAGCACATCACAGAAAACCATTCTCGTGATGCCTACACCAACTAGAAAGGAAGCTAATGATGATGATCATGAAACTTCAGATCAAGTTACTACCGAACCTCGTAGGTCGACCATAGCACGATGCGCACCAAAGTGGTACGGTAATGCTGTTCTGGAAGTCATGTTACTAGACCAAGGCGAACCTACGAACTATGAAGAAGCTATGATGAGCCCAGATTCCGATAAATGGCTTGAGGCCATAAAATCTGAGATAGGATCCATGTATGAGAACAAAGTCTGGACTTTGGTGGATTTTCCCGATGATCGGCAAGCCATAGAGAATAAATGGATCTTCAAGAAGAAGACTGACGCTGATGGTAATGTTACTTTCTACAAAGCTCGACTTGTCGCAAAAGGTTTTCAACAAGCTCAAGGAGTTGACTACGATGAGACTTTCTCACCCGTAGCGATGCTTAAGTCTGTCCGAATCATGTTAGCAATTGCCGCATTTTATGATTATGAAATCTGGCAAATGGACGTCAAAACTGCATTCCTTAATGGAAATCTTAAAGAAGAGTTGTATATGATGCAACCAGAAGGTTTTGTCGATCCTAAAGGTGCTAACAAAGTGTGCAAGCTCCAGTGATCCATCTATGGACTGGTGCAAGCATCTCGGAGTTGGAATATACACTTTGATGAGGTGTTCAAAGCATATGGTTTTATACAGACTTACTGTGAAGCCTGTATTTACAAGAAAGTGAGTGGGAGCTCTGTAGCATTTCTGATATTATATGTGGATGACATATTATTGATTGGAAATGATATAGAATTTCTGGATAGCATAAAAGGATACTAGAATAAGAGTTTTTCAATGAAAGATCTCGGTGAAGATGCTTATATATTGGGCATCAAGATCTATAGAGATAGATCAAGATGCTTAATAGGACTTTGACAAAGCACATAGCTTGATATAGTTTTGAAGAAGTTCAAAATGGATCAGTCAAAGAAAGGGTTCTTGCCTGTGTTACAAGGTGTGAAGTTGAGTCAGACTCAAAGCCCGACCACTGCAGAAGATAGAGAGAAAATGAAAGTCATTCCCTATGCCTCAGCCATAGGTTCTATCATGTATGCTATGCTGTGTACCAGACCTGATGTGTGCCTTGCCATAAGTTTGGCATGGAGGTACCAAAGTAATCCAGGAGTGGATCACTGGACAACGGTCAAGAACATCCTGAAGTACCTAAAAAGGACCAAGGATATGTTTCTCATTTATGGAGGTGACAAAGAGCTCGTCGTAAATGGTTACGTTGATGCTAGCTCTGACACTGATCCGGATGACTCTAAGTCACAAATTGGATATGTATTTATATTGAATGGTGGAGCTATCAGTTGGTGCAGTTCCAAGCAAAGCATCGTGGCAGGATCTACGTGTGAAGCGGAGTACATAGCTGCTTCGGAAGCAGCAAATGAAGGAGTCAGGATGAAGGAGTTCATATCCGATCTGGGTGTAATACCTAGTGCATTGGGTCCAATGAAAATCTTTTGTGACAACACTGGAGCAATTGCCTTGGCGAAGGAATCCAGGTTTCACAAGAGAACCAAACACATTAAGAGACGCTTCAACTCTACTCGTGAATATGTCAAGGATGGAGACATAGAAGTTTGCAAAATACATACGGATCTGAATGTTGCAGACACATTGACTAAGCCTCTTCCACGAGCAAAACATGATCAGCACCAAGACTCCATGGGTGTTAGATTCATTACAATGTAATCTAGATTATTGACTCTAGTGCAAGTGGGAGACTGAAGGAAATATGCCCTAGAGGCAATAATAAAGTTGTTATTTTATATTTCCTTATTCATGATAAAGGTTTATTAATCATGCTAGAATTGTATTGATCGAAAACCTAAATACATGTGTGAATACATAAACAAATACCGTGTCCCTAGTGAGCCTCTACTAGACTAGCTCGTTGATCAAAGATGGTTAAGGTTTCCTAACCATGGACATGTGTTGTCATTTGATAACGGGATCACATCATTAAGAGAATGATGTGATGGACAAGATCCATCCGTTAGCTTAGCATTATGATCGTTCAGTTTATTGCTATTGCTTTCTTCATGTCAAATACATATTCCTTCGACTATGAGATTATGCAACTCCCGGATACCGGAGGAATACCTTGTGTGCTATCAACCATCACAATGTAACTGGGTGATCATAAAGATGCTCTACAGGTATCTCCGAAGGTGTTTGTTGAATTGGCATAGATCAAGATTAGGATTTGTCACTTCGAGTATTGGAGTGGTATCGCTAGGCCCTCTCGGTAATACACATCATAAGCTTGCAAGCAAATGACTAAGGAGTTAGTTACGAGATGATGTATTATGGCACGAGTAAAGAGACTTGCCGGTAACGAGATTGAACTAGGTATAGAGATACCGACGATCGAATCTCGGGCAAGTAACATACCGATGGACAAAGGGAATTACGTATGTTGTCATAACGGTTCGACCGATAAAGGTCTTCGTAGAATATGTAGGAGCCAATATGGGCATCCAGGTTCCGCTATTGGTTATTGACCGGAGAGGTGTCTCGGTCATGTCTACATAGTTCTCGAACCCGTAGGGTCCGCACGCTTAACGTTCATTGACGATATAGTGTTATATGAGTTATATGATTTGGTAACCGAATGTTATTCGGAGTCCTGGATGAGATCACGGATATGATGAGGAGTTTTGAAATGGTCGAGAGGTAAAGATTGATATATAGGACGATGGTATTCGGACACCGGAAGAGTTTCAGAGTGCACCGGTTAGTCATCGGAAGGGGTTCCGGGAGGCCCCGGGAGATCTAGGGGCCTAATGGGCCTAGGAGAGGCACACACCAGCCCACAGAGGGGCTGGCGCGCCCTCTCCCTGGCCGCCGGCCCTAGAAGAAGGAAAGGGGGCGCCACCTCCTCCTGCCTTTCCCCCCTTGTGGGAGAAAGGAAGGGGGCGCCACCTCCCTTGTTGGGGATGTAACTACTGGGTATGACCCGCCCAGGAGTGGCCGGGTCATGCCACTGGCGGCTTAAAGATGAAGAGGCCCGATAAAGTCCAAGAAGATATGAAGATGGCGGTTCATAGAGCAAGCCAATTGAAGGCCCAAGACCCGGAGACGACTTGAGGCCAACGGGTGTGAGCCGCCATATGTTTAAACTTGTCCTGTAAGGCAAGCTTAGTTAGAAACCAAGCCGCTCACTTTTGTGTGAGACGACCGGGACACTGTAAGCCACCGGGCATTAACCTGTATATAAAGGGGTGACCCGGTGGCGGGTTAATTCAAGAAACAACTCATCGAGAATTAGGTCAAGCATATTCGCTCCCTGGTGATCGAAACCCAAGCAATACAACCTAAAGCAGGAGTAGGCTTTTACCTCATTGATAGGGGCCGAACCTGGGTAAACTCTCTATGTCCTTTGTCCCATTTAACCCCTTCAAGCTAACCTAGTTGCGATGGCTCCACACCTAAGTCCTTTTGCTAGGGCATCTGCCGTGTTAAGTCCACGACAGTTGGCGCCCACCGTGGGGCCAGCGCATGGTGGTTTCGAGTTCTTGAAGGGCAGCTTCTCAGGGATCAAGGGAAATGCCTTCGGCCGGATGACCAAGAGTCATCGCGGCATGATCTACATCGACGATGCAGGGTGGGGTCCCGAGGCCGATGCAATCGAATATGGGTACTGGGTCCCCTTCGGCGGAATCCACGTCTTCATCGGCAAGATCGGCGAGTCGGAGTCTGAGCCGGACACCTGCACTGACATTATCGAGATGGCTCAGCACGCGCGACCCGCCAAGATTCAAGCCGTTGTGAAGCACACTTTTGTTGGGTTTGTTCATGGAGCGGATCTTGTGGAAGGATCCGCATCTGGCGGAGAGACGGTCATCTACTCTGATGATGAGTCGTCAACCGGTGAGACCAACTCAATGTATCAACTGCAAGACGGCGGGCTTGGGGGCTGTTCCGATGGCGATAGTATTCCGGACCCCTATGAGCCGCCGAACAGAGTCACGATCTTCATGGCCGGCACGCAACCGGTGCTGAATTCATCAACTGCGGCAGCTATGACTTCCGGTTCAACGGCTGAGGCGACGGCCGGCGCGAGTGGTTCTGTGCGCCCGCCGGCTCAAGTTTTGTCCGAGCTCTTGGACGCCTTGGCAACTTTGTTAGAGGCAGAGGTGACTCCGGCGACTCAAGCACAGCATAAGGTGGATGTGGCAAAACTGCGAGACGAGATAGCTCAAGCCAAAATTGAGCTTACCGCTGAGAATGCTAGGATGGCGACAGAACGAGCCGCCCTGGACGCTGTGTCGCAGTGGATTCAAGCAGAAAATTCCCGGTTAACCTTGGACCAGAATGCATCCAATGCCGTTCTACGAAGGAGGCACCAGAGTCGTCTACCTCCGGAGTACGATGAGAGGAATCTTTTCAACACACCTGGGGACGTACCAAGTAATCCGCCTGAGGTAACCCGGGCTGTTAAGGCGCCCGTAACTGGGGGGACGGTTCAACCACGTGTTGCAGACCCGCCTCGTTTGAATTTAACCCCGCCTCAGCAGGTGCCGACACCGCCGGGTCATTATTCTAACCCTCTGAATAACATGATTGCTGCGGCATCGCGGCTGGCGGCTCTCCCGGTGCAAGGCGAGTCTCCCGCGGCGGTTGAGGCATGGAAGGCTGTGGAACTACTTCAAACCGCGGTAGTTCAACAAGTGGCGTATTTATATAGCCGTGAGCGGATTCATTCAACCCCATGCCAAAACCGGAGTTACAGCCGGCGCATTGAGTCGCCAGCGGTTTTGAGCAGTGAGCGGCACAATAACCAGCCCCGTGGGCGTGACCCGCCACGCGCTGAGAACAATGTTCAGGCCTTGGTGGATCAGGCCAGGGCACGCCGGGAGGCGGAGCTGGCGGCTCAGTTAGCGGCTTATCAGCAACCTCAGCATAACCCGTCGGTGTCTATAGAAGCTGGGATGACTTCTAGGAACGTGGGTGTGCCATGTCTAGTGCCGGCTTTGCGTAATGAGCGTCTGCCCAAGGATTTTAAGGGCCCACGCAAGGTGCCCAATTACACAGTTGATCAACCTCCGGAGGCATGGATTGAGAGCTATGAGATGGCCATGGAGATGTTAGACGTCAACGACACTGTGTGCGCTAAGTATTTCACCATGATATTGGATGGGCCGGCTCATACCTGGCTGAAAGGGTTACCTGCCAACTCCATCAGTTCATGGGCACAGTTGAAAGCACGCTTTATTCAGAATTTCAGAGATACATGTAAGCAACCCATGTCGATCATCGACCTTGACGCCTGTGTCCAGCTTGAGGATGAGTCAACCAATCACTGGGTCCGCCGGGTCTCGGCTGTTATTCACTCATCAGATAGCATCAATGGCGCCGGTTCAGCTGTCCTGATTTTGGAGAAAAATTGCCGTTTCCTTCCCCTCAAACAGAAGCTAGGGCGGCTTAAGCACCACTGCAATGATATGGGAGAGCTCATGGCGGCTCTCACCAAATATGTCAACTTAGATAGTACTAAAGACCCAGCGTCTGATGAAGAGAAGGCTGGCAAGGGGAAGAAGGGCGGCAATGGAAAGGGACAGCAGCACAATACGGCGGGTCAAGGTAACAACGGTAAGCGCAAGCAAACCGATGGTGGTTCAGACTTTGTGGCTAACACCAGCACGCAGAATAGCAATCAGCGCCGTAAGGGGAAATCATCAGTGCCCTGGTTTGGCGGGCCAAAGTTTAACCTGGAGGCGATAATGAATCAACCTTGTCCGAAGCACGGTTCTCAGGATAAGCCGGCCACTCATTTGTGGAAAGATTGCTTCATCATGAGGGAGTATAGAAATTCCGGTTTTTATCAGAACCATCACGGCCCGAATGGCGGGTCAGGATCCGGCTCTCACGGGCCCGGCTTTGGAAGTGGCGGTTCAAACTCTGGTTTTCAAGGCCAAGGTAATCAAGGCGGTGTTAATCAGCAGCCCGGTCAGGGTAATCAGCAGCAGCAGTCTGGTTATCAGAGTAATCCAAAGCAGCTGAATAGTGGCCAATATCATGTTTTTACCATGAATTTGTGCAAGCGAGATCAGAAGGTTCATAAATGCGCGGTGAGCACGGTCGAGCCGGTAGTCCCTCGATGCTTGCGATGGTCAGAACAACCCATTGTATGGAGCCGTGAGGATCACCCGCTCCAGGTTAACAACCCGGGTCAGCTGGCTTTGGTGGTGGCTCCTCAGGTTGGAGGATACAAGTTCACCAAGATACTTATGGACGGAGGCAGCAGTATCAATATCCTCTACTATGATACTTTTCGCCGTATGAGTTTGACTGATAAAGATCTTAAGCCGTCTTCTACTGTTTTTCATGGGGTGGTGCCTGGTAAGTCGGCAAATCCGGTGGGCAAGATAGCCTTGGAAGTGGATTTTGGCAATGAGCATGATTACAGAGCTGAAACATTGACTTTTGAGGTGGTCAAGATCAAGAGCCCTTATCACGCCCTGTTTGGACGGCCGGCTTATGCCATGTTTATGGCACGGCCTTGTTATGTTTATCTGCAACTTAAAATGCCGGGTTGTAAGGGTACCATCACGGTGCATGGTGACAGGAAGATAGCTTTGGAATGTGAAGAGGGCAATGCTGCCTATTCAGAGTCTGTTTGTGCAACAGAAGAGTTGAAGTTCTACAAAGATAATGTTGACCCGGCGGATATGACCCCTTTGAAGAAGCCAACCACAGAGCATGACCCTTGTTGAAGTTTAAGTCGGCCGATGACACCAAGCATGTCGATTTTGTCCCTGGCGATTCATCCCAATAGTTCATTATCAGTGCCAACCTGGATCCGAAATAGGAAAGCGCGCTCATCGAGTTCATCCGTGAGAACTGGGACATCTTTGCATGGAAGCCTTCAGACATGCCAGGTGTACCGAGGGAACTCGCTGAGCACACTCTCAATATTGATCCGAAGTTTAAACCGGTCAAGCAATTTCTCCGTCGTTTTAATGAAGAGAGGCGCAAGGCCATTGGTGATGAGGTGGCCCGGCTCTTGGCGGCCGGGTTTATTGTTGAAGTTTTTCATCCTGAATGGTTGGCTAACCCGGTGCTGGTACTTAAGAAAAACGGCACTTGGCGTATGTGTGTGGATTACACGGACCTTAACAAAGCTTGTCTGGCTGATCCTTTTGCTCTCCCTCGTATTGATCAGATCATTGATGCCACGGTGGGTTGTGAGCGTTTGAGTTTTTTGGATGCTTATTCTGGTTATCATCAGATCAAGATGGTAGTTAAGGACCAGGAGAAAACATCTTTCATTACTCCCTTTGGAGCCTTCTGTTATGTGTCTATGCCTTTTGGGTTCAAGAGTGCCCAGGCAACTTATCAGCGTTGTGTTCAGAATTGCCTCCACAACCAAATTGGACGCAATGTTCATGCTTATGTGGATGATATAGTTGTAAAATCCAGGAAGAAAGAGACCTTGTTAGATGATTTGAAGGATACCTTTGACAATCTCCGGGTCTACAAGATGATGCTTAACCCGGCCAAATGTGTCTTTGGTGTGCCAGCAGGCAAGCTCTTGGGTTTTTTGGTCTCTGATAGAGGTATTGAAGCTAACCCGGAGAAAATTAAGGCTATCACTTCTTTGGCTAAACCGGCATGTATCAACGACGTTCAGCGTTTGGCGGGTTGTATTGCGGCTTTGAGCCGGTTTATAAGCCGCCTGGGAGAGAAGGCTATCCCTTTATACCAGATGATGAAGAAAACAGATCATTTTGTCTGGAGTAATGCTGCTAATCAGGCGTTCGAGGCGCTTAAAAAGCTGTTGGCTGAGCCACCGGTTCTTGCAGCTCCTATTGACAAGGAGCCCTTGCTTTTATATGTGGTTGCTAACAGCAGGGCCGTCAGCGTGGCGGTTGTTGTGGAAAGAAAGGAGTCAGGCAAGGAATATCCGGTTCAGAGGCCGGTTTACTATGTCAGTGAGGTACTAATTGAATCTAAGCGGAGGTACCCACATTGGCAGAAGCTGGTTTACGGAGTGTTCATGGCTAGTCGTAAGTTGAAACAATATTTCCTTGGTCATCCCATCACTGTGGTCAGTTCTGCTCCTCTAGGGGATATTATTCAAAACAGAGAAGCTACAGGCCGGGTGGCCAAGTGGGCCATTGAGCTTGGACCCCATGGTTTGAAATATATGCCCCGGACAGCCATCAAGTCTCAAGCACTTGTGGATTTCATCGATGACTGGACAGAATTGCAGATGCCTGAGGAGAAGCCTGATAATACGTATTGGACTATACATTTTGATGGATCCAGGCAGTTGGAAGGCTCGGGGGCTGGAGTTATTTTGACTTCCCCACGAGGTGATAAGTTGTTATGTCTTAAGGTTGATGTTTCCTTGTACTAACAATGCAGCTGAGTATGAGGCCTTACTCCATGGTCTTCGGATGGCTAAAGAGATGAACCTAAGCCGGGTCAGGTGTTTTGGCGATTCAGATCTAGTGGCTCAGCAAGTGTCAGGAACTTGGGATTCCAAAGACACACTCATGGCGGCTTATCGCCGGGCGATTGATGCTATTGCTGGCCATTTCAAAGGTTATCAAGTGGAACATGTTGATCACAGGAAAAATGAGGCGGCTGATGCTTTAAGCCAGCTGGGGTCTCAGCGTAAGCCGGTACCACCTAATGTTTTTCTTGATATTCTGAGTAATCATTCGATTAAGTTGCCTACGGAAGAGGATCTTGTTGTCCCTTACCCGGAGGCACAGTTGGTGGCGGCTCTTTATGCTATTCCTGATTGGACAGTTCCATATTTGGCTTATATGACCGGGGGTGAGTTACCTGAGGACGAAACTTTGGCCAGGCAAATAACCCGGCGGTCTAAGTCAATGACAATTGTCAATGGCGAGTTACACCGATGTAGCGTTACAGGGGTGTTTCAGCGATGTATCTCTCCTAAAGAGGGCTGTGAAATTCTAAGGGAGATTCATGAAGGAGATTGTGGTCGTCATGCCGACTCTAAATCTCTCATGGCTAAGGCTTTTCGTCATGGGTTTTATTGGCTGACGGCTCATGCTAATGCAGAGGATCTGGTTAGCAAGTGCGACGGTTGTCAGAAGTTTTCCAGACGAGCTCATGTGCCGGCTCAGGAATTGCGGATGATTCCAATCACTTGGTCGTTTGCAGTCTGGGGGATGGATATGGTTGGACCTTTCAAGAGATCCAAGGACAAAAAGACCCACCTTTTGGTGGCGGTTGACAAATTTACAAAGTGCGTTGAGGCAGAGCCGGTTAGTAAATGTGATGCGGCAACGGCGGTTCAATTCATTAAAAAGGTGATTTTCCGCTTTGGCTACCCTCATAGCATTATAACTGATAATGGTACTAATCTGTCTAAGGGTGCTATGAAAGAGTTTTGTCAACGAGAGCATATTCGTCTTGACGTCTCATCAGTGGCTCACCCCCAGTCCAATGGTCAAGCTGAAAGGGCCAATCAAGAGATCTTGAGAGGTATCAAGCCCCGGGTTATGGTCCCTTTGCAGAGGACGCCGGGTTGTTGGGTTGAGGAATTACCCTCAGTGCTTTGGAGTATCAATACTACCCCTAACAGATCCACGGGTTATACGCCTTTCTTCATGGTGTACGGAGCAGAGGCAGTTCTTCCCAGTGACATCCGTCACGATTCGCCCCGTGTGGCGGCTTACGTTGAAGCTGATAATGAAAAAGCACGTCAGGATGACCTCGACCTCCTGGATGAGGAGCGTGACCTAGCGGCGGCTCGTTCGGCGATTTACCAGCAAGATCTGTGTCGTTATCATAGCCGTCGGGTTAAAACCCGGACCTTTCAAGAAGGTGACTTGGTGCTCCGGCTTATTCAGGATCAACACAGAAATGCACAAATTATCCCCACCTTGGGAAGGGCCTTTTGTGGTCAATAAAAAACCTGAACAACGGGTCATACTACCTCATTGATATTCGAGACCACAAGGACTCACGTACATCGGAGGAGGAGACCAGCCGGCCTTGGAACATTGCTCATCTTCGGCCTTATTACACTTGAGCCACTAGCTCTTGTGTTGTACATATTTTCATCCATGTATATATTATGATCAAGTATAATAAAGTCGGCATCCCTGCTAATTCAGGGCCTCTGTCGTTTCATTTCTGAGTATCTGAGTCTTTATTGTCAGTTCATAAGATCACTTGGGGGCTTCCTGCTCATTGAGCATAGCTATGACTACCCTATTGATCCGGCTTATACGCTTTGTTGCAAATCACTTGGGGGCTTATTGCCCAAGTAAAAGGTTACCAAAGAGAACTTGCTGCAGTGCACAGTTCAAACATAGGTATCCTGCCTTGAGGGGTCATTATATATCACTTGGGGGCTTCCTGTTCAATGAACATAGCTTTATTTACCCTTTTTGATCGGCTTGTATGCCAGGTGTAAAACACCAAATTACGGTTTATCCTGCCTGGTATGTCTGCCACTCTGCCCAGGTAATCTTGGAATGACCCGTCGTACTCTTGATAGTCAATCTTATAAAGACCCTGAACTTGTCAAAGTTAAAATAGCAGCTGGTCATGTGAGGCCCGGCTTACAGGTTTGAATGAAGTATTAACTCAGTGGTTGTGCGGCCCATGAACAACACTTGATATTGAGGCTTGGCAGCCTATGAAAGCCTTGTTTTTTCTAATTTGTTATTTTCTCTGAACACTGCTTGGGTTCATATCATTGCACCATATTGACATATTGATTAAAACGATTCAGGCCATGTAGCCTTAATCCTTATAGCTCGTATTTGAGCATATCTGGGGTTTTGATAACCCGGTCTGGCTTTGGACGATAAGTCGCCAGTATATTTTGATTGCGCACTTGGAGTTATTGCACTCTAAGTTTTGGGCTGTTACCCTTACTGCATATGGCGTTGTAAGCTGGCAGTATGAACCAATCTCACAGGTATGTTTTTACTTGTTATATGAATATGCGAGGTTTGATAACCCGCCCTGGTTATGGACTATACAGTCACCAGTAAATTTTATATGGGACATCATGACCCGCCCGGGCTTAAACCGCCAGGGTACATGTTATTTGCTTGTTTGCAGGGAATATGATAATATGACCTACATGATTGATAACATTATGAGCATAAGCAGCAGATCTTCAAATGTTAGATCGGCGGTTTAAAACATTATGCAGATAAGCATGCACGATGGCATGACAAGATCATTGTTTTACACTAGCCTATTACAAGGCTTTCTACGGCCCAATTGATTGAAAGTTTTTCAGAACAAAATACGCCGGGTTGCAGTCTGAGAACCGCCTTGTGATTCAGTTGCCCTGGTCTTGGCGAGTAGAAGCTTCCGGGTCATCCAGCGCCGGTTCTTCTTCTTCCTCCACTGGCTGGAAATCAGGTGATGTCCAATTGATGCCAGTTACGGCTTTGAATACAGCCTCATCATCTATGAGCGTGGATGGATCAATATCAGGAGCAAAAGTGTGCTTACGTGTTGGTGGAATAAGATCCATAACTGGATAAACCGGCGTTTTCACTTTTGCGTTTTCAACAGTATAAGCCGCCTGATACTTGGAGAGATTGGTCTCCTCAGCCAACTTGCTTGCCAAAGGACGCATTTTCTTTACAATCTTGGTGAAGTCGTCTGCACTGAAGGGAGACCCATCTTCTTTTAAGCTGGGACAGCCAGTGGCCAATTCCTCCGGGTCGAGCTCTGCCTGCCATGCCCTGGCCCGGCTCAGGGCGGTGCTGGCACCAGCTCTGGCGGCTGACCGCTTTATCTCCTCCACCCTTTGGGGTACAACGGATAGTTTGTCCAGTGTTTCTCTGATGAGTGAAGGTGGTTGTTTAGTATGAGAGACGGCAGCTATAGCTCGTTGAGTGCCGGTGTATAACTGCTCCACAAGGGTGTATGCAGCTTTAAGCTTCACGCGCATGTCTAGGCCAAGGTTGGAAATTCTGGAGCATGCATTATCAAAGATATTGATAAACCGACTAATGACTGTTATACATTGATGGTGAAAGATTGAAGTACTATATTACTTACCAAAGATGGCAGCTGTCATGCTATTGATTTCATGTTTCAAACCGGATAACTCGTCAGTCACCGGCTTCAGAGCAGCTTCAGCATCTTCTGCTCTTTTTAATAGAGCCGCCTTCTCGGTGTCCCAGCCAGTTCTCTCAGCGCTGAAATCCCTTTTTAACTTTTCAATCTCTTCTAAGGTGGTTTTCAGCTCTGATTTGGCCTTTGAAGTCTCTGATTGTTGGGATTGGATGTTTTGCCGCAGATCAGTGACTTGAGATTCCTTCATATTCAATTCAGCCTGCCATATGCAAAGACACGCACTATGTGGTTATGATAATCATCTTATTTGAAGTCCCAAGCATAATACAAGTATTTTACTTGGCACTTGGGGGCTAATGCACGTTGCTTCTTTTAAGACAAATCTTTAATGACCCGGCTAGTTTTCTCAACGGCAGCAGGATCATGGGGGCTGCATATGTGGATTTGTTCACAAGGCATGATGATAAGTCCCGGCTTAGCTATGCAGCTTAAGCCGGCCCTTGGGGCTATATATGTGGATTTGTTCACAAGGCATGATGATAAGTCCCGGCTTAGCTATGCAGCTTAAGCTGGCCCTTGGGGGCTACATATGCGGATTTTAGCGCTACAATTTGAAGTCCCGGCTTAAAGCTTCCAGTTTAAGCCGGCCCTTAAGGGCTGCTCGTTTTGATTCAACAGAGTTAACAATTGCTATGGAATAGCTACAAGGTCAAAAATGCTATTTAAGTCTACATCATATTCACTCCTTTCATATTCATTAGACTTGGCGGCTGACAGTTATGTATACGAGAAGAGTTTTCAGTGTTTACCTCAAAACGCTCCTTCATCAGATTGACTAAGTCGGCTTCAAAGTGATGGCTGGTATGAAGGCGGTTTAAGTAACCCGCGTGAATCTCCTGAGCATTGAACTGAGCATAACTCTCCAAATCCAACTTCCATTTGCCTTTTTCAGCAGCTAAAAATTCCTCCTTGGCACTATGTTTTGCTAAGACTGTGGGCTTGCCCGGTTCTGCATAACCAGTCCCGGTGACGATAACATATTCAGCCTCTTTTTCAGCAGGCTTGACGGGACTTGGCGGCTTAGCTGTGGCCGGGTTAACATCCATGAAGTCTAGTGTGACACGGTGCTCTTCTGGCGGCGGATCATCCATAGCTGCTTCAGAAGTTTGATGCAAAGATTCAGACAGTGTCTGTTTCTCCGGGTCAGCAGCTTTGGGATCTTCAGTGGTATTGGTGTTTTCGCCCGGCTTACTTGTCTTCGCCTTCTTGCTTGGCTTGGCTTGACCGCTGACAATGAGACATAAAGATGTGAGCATGATAATTTACAAAGGGATTAAAAGGAAAGAAATTCAATATCCTCACCCAAGGGCGACTTTGAAGAGCAGGATCTGAGTCCCAGTGGAGTCACCAGATGAGGAGTTAGAAGTTCCCTGATAGTTTGAATCAGAAGGGTTTAGAGGTTGTCGAATAAGACCCGCCTTCGAAAAAGCTAAGTCGGAAATCTGTGAAACCTCTGCTCGGCGCTTGCGAGGAGCCGGCGTGTTGGGTAAACCGGAGGAGAGAATCCCACCGCCACTATTCCGGGTTGTGCGGCGAACTTCATGCTGTTGTTTCTTCAAAATAAAGTTGGGATCCAAGTAAGCTAAAGGGTGAGAAAACCTTACTTTCCGGCTCGCTTGACGAACTTTCTGTCTTGGCAAAGGTTCTGAGACGGAGGAAAGGATAGTTACCTCTTCACCATCTGCATTGCTGGCCTCCGCGTCATCCTGATAGTAATCAATGTCAATAAGATGAACAAAGAAAGAGCCAAGGGAGTCAAGTTCTACCTCTGACTCAACATCTAGAGTAAAAAGATCAGTTGCATCTGCCTTCTTTTTGGCAGGCTTCTTGATCACCTTGGTCTTGTTTCTGACCTTCTTGGTCGGTTTATCTTGGAGTTTCTTGTTCCAAAAGGGGGAGTCAGCCTGCAGAAGTTCAAGTAAGAATGAGAAGGCAGATTGACAGATAATGAGTTAATGGAAGTTGCTCAAAAATACTTACAGCTGGAGGCTTGTTGAGGGTGCAGAAGGGGTTCAGCCCCACTTTGCTCCAAGTCTCTAGACTCTCGTTGAGCAGAGTCTTTGTTATATCATTGATATGTTTATCATACAGACGGATTGGAGAGTAACGCAGCGGATCTTTAACATCGCCGGTATACTCACACATTAAGCCAGATCGGCGGCTTAAGGGCAAGATTCTCCATGCGACCCAGCAACGAACCAGATCGACTCTAGTCAAGCCATTAGCCATCAAGGCTCTGATCTTTGAATATGGGCATATATTTGGCCCGTTCTTCTGTACTGATCCGTTCTGGGAGAGGATGTCTGTTGCTAAGCCGACTTTCACGATAACCCGGCAGAGGATTTTCGTGTTCTGGAGAGGTGTCTTTGCAATAGAACCAAGTCTGGTTCTAGTCGTTAGGATGGCTGGGAGGTGCGGCAGCAGGAAACGTGGCTTCTTTCCGTCTCTGAATTGAAATGCCACCTAGTTCTAAGCTGGGCCCATCCATGAACTCGGTTTGGCGGTTCAGGTAATAGAATTCCCTGAACAGTTCTACAGTGGGCTCCTGTTGAAGATACACTTCGCAAAAAACATGGAAGTTGCAGATGTTTGAAACAGAGTTGGGCCCAATATCTTGCGGATGGAGTTGAAGGAAGTGCAGCACATCACGAAAGAATTTTGAGCCGGGTGGAGTGAACCCCCGGAGCATGTGATCAGTAAAAACTACAACTTCACCTTCTTTTGGGTCAGGAGTGGTCTCGGTTCCTGGGACTCTCCAGTGGATAACATTCTTTGCGGCTAAGACGCCCACCTGAACATGCTCGTTCAGTGTTTGCTCGGTAACCCGGGAGGCGACCCAGTTGCATGAAGTAACAATTTTGGTCATTTTGTTAATGAAAGCCTAGGAAAGAAAATATTGTCGGATTAAGGTTATGCTCTTAAGCCGTCCAGTGATCAACAAATAAGTGCGTTATGCAAGGCCAATTCGTATGCAGAGGGTATGTGCTATAAACATTGGTATGGTTGAACCGGAAGATGATGCCGGGTCATACAGGTTCTGAACATATACTGACGGCTTAAAGAGGGGCTAATGGTGTCTGGCGGTTACGGCCTATCTCATAAGCCGCCCGCACGGTTGCAGTTCACAAGTATCTGTAGGTCTCTAAGTGAAATTTGGCTAAGTGCTGAACAAACAGGTTTCACAAATCAGTTCTATTATTTTGGATCTACAAAAGTTCAGAAAAGAAAATAAATTTTAAACCTAAGGTCGCGGCAGTAGAAGAACTCATGTGCTCAGATGGGATCTTATGCAGAAAAGGTATCTTCTGCGATTGGAAACGGATGCTAAAGCCATTACCACATATCTTCAGTATTGTGTTCAGATCCAACTACGCGATCTAAAGAGGAAAATGAAGAACGGCAAAGAGCTCCGATGAACTGAGCAAACCCTAGTGCAAATCTGATGCGAAGCAAAATGGGTACCTGTTGATGCTGATGAACAGCAGAAGTGCGCTGTGTCTCTCTGGTCTGTTCAGGTCGATGCAGCGGCCGGAGTTGGTGATGCTGGAGGAAGACGGTGGCGGCGGAGCTCGGGTTTGCAGAGGCGTCGCAAGGAGGAAGACGGATATGAGGGGGCAAGTGTAAAAAGTAAAAGAAGGACCCCTGTCCCTATTTATAAGGAAGTGCATAGATGGCATGCGCGGGAATCGAGGAGGCTGAAAAATGGTTATGTGGCTATGTGGACGCCTCGATTTTCGGGAGGTCCATTAAGATAAAGATCGGTTGAGATGTCCTGGGCTTTGTGCGAAGTTAATGCGCAATGATGTCATGGCGGGTTAACACGATTCTGAGATGCGACGTCATGGCGGATTACAATGAATTGGAAAAGAATTGATAAAGGAAGATTCTGCTAAGTCAAGTGGTGAAGATTGATATGAACCAGTTCAAATCAACCTGGGGCCTAATGTTGGGGATGTAACTACTGGGTATGACCTGCCCAGGAGGGGCCGGGTCATGCCACTGGCGGCTTAAAGATGAAGAGGCCCGATAAGGTCCAAGAAGATATGAAGATGGCGGTTCATAGAGCAAGCCAATTGAAGGCCCAAGACCCGGAGACGACTTGAGGCCCACGGGTGTGAGCCGCCATATGTTTAAACTTGTCCTGTAAGGCAAGCTTAGTTAGAAACTGAGCCGGTCACGTTTGTGTGAGCCAGCCGGGACTCTGTAAGCCGCCGGGCATTAACCTGTATATAAAGGGGTGACCCGGCGGCGGGTTAATTCAAGAAACAACTCATCGAGAACTAGGTCAAGCATATTCGCTCCCTGGTGATCGAAACCCAAACAATACAACCTAAAGCAGGAGTAGGCTTTTACCTCGTTGAGAGGGGCCGAACCTGGGTAAACTCTCTATGTCCTTTGTCCTGTTTAACCCCTTCAAGCTAACCTAGTTGCGATGGCTCCACACCTAAGTCCTTTTGCTATGGCATCTGCCGTGTTAAGTCCACGACATCCCCCTTCCTTCCCCATGGCGCCAAAAGAAGGAAAGGAGGGCCCTAGGGCAAGCCCAAGTAGAATTCGGACCTACTTGGGGCGCCCCTTGGCCTCTCCCCTCTCCCTCCCACCTATATATATGTGGGAGGGGGGCGCATAGCACACACCAGACAATTGCCTAGTTGTGTGCGGCGCCCCCTCCACCGTTTACACCCCCGGTCATATTTTCGTAGTGCTTAGGTGAAGCCCTGTGGAGATAACTTCACCGTCACCATCACCACGCCATCGTGCTGCCGGAACTCGTCCACTACCTCGCTGTCTTGCTGGATCAAGAAGGTGCGGACGTCACCGAGCTGAACGTGTGCTGAACGCGGAGTTGCCGTACGTTCAGTACTCGATCGGTTGCATCGCGAAGAAAGTTCGACTACATCAACCGCGTTGTCAAACGCTTCCGCTTAAGGTCTACGAGTGTACGTAGACACACTCTCCCCTCTTGTTGCTATGCATCTCCTTGATACATCTTGCGTGTGTGTAGAAATTTTTTTGTTTCCCATGCAACATTCCCAACACCAGTAGGAGGCACAAGCAAGTTCCCAATAGATGCACCTGCACAAACTAACAAATACTTGCACACAACATGAAAAAGGGGTTGTCAATCCTTTCACGATCACTAGTAAGAGTGAGATCTGATAGAGATAGGTATAAAAGATAAGTAAAAGTGTAAAATAAAGTAAATATAAATAAAGTGCAGCAAGGTATTTTTGGGTTTTTGGTTTTATAGATCTGAAAATAATATGATGGAAAATAGACCCGGGGGCCATAGGTTTCACTAGAGGCTTCTCTCTTGAAGAAAGCATACGGTGGGTAAACGAATTACTGTCGAGCAATTGATAGAAAAGCGCATAGTTATGACGATATCTAAGGCAATGATCATGAATCTAGGCATCACGTCCGTGACAAGTAGACCGACTCCTGCCTGCATCTACTACTATTACTCCACACATCGACCGCTATCCAGCATGCATCTAGTGTATTAAGTTAACAAGAACGGAGTAATGCCTTAAGCAAGATGACATGATGTAGAGGGATAGATCCAATCAATATGGTAAAAACCCCATCTTTTTATCCTTAATGGAAACAATACAAATACGTGCCTCGCTACCCCTACTGTCACTGGGTGAGGACACCGCAAAAGATTGAACACATCACAAAGCACCTCTCCCATTGCAAGAAAGATCAATCTAGTTGGCCAAATCAAATCAATAGATCGGGGAGAAATACAAAACTATCTTAATCATGCATAAAAGAGTTCAGAGAAGACTCAAATAATATTCATAGATAATCTGATCATAAACCCGCAATTCATTGGATCTCAACAAACACACCGCAAAAGAAGATTACATCGAATAGATCTCCAAGAACATCGAGGAGAACATTGTATTGAAGATCAAAGAGAGAGAAGAAGCCATCTAGCTACTAGCTATGGACCCGTAGGTCTGTGGTAAACTGCTCACACATCATCGGCAGGGCAGCGAGGTTGGTGTAGAGGCCCTCCGTGAACGAATCCCCCTCCGGCGGAGTGCCGAAAAAGGCCCCAAGATGGGATCTCACGAAAACAGAAGCTTGCGGCGGCAGAAAAGTATTTTTGGTGTGCCCTCTAGTGTAGGGGGAATATTTGGATATTTATAGCACAGAGATTAGGGTTAGGAGAGCCACGGGGGGCCCACGAGCCTTGGAGGCGCCCCCCAGGGCGCGGCCTCAGGGCTTGTGGCCCCCTCGTGGGTCTTCTGGCCTCCTCTCGAAGCTTCATGGATGTCTTGTTGTCCAAGAAAAATCGTCAACAAGTTTTGTTCCGTTTGGACTCCATTTGGTATTTATTTTCTGTAAAAGACAAAAACAAGGAAAAAACAGCAACTGGCACTGGGCACTAGGTTAGTAGGTTAGTCCCAAAAAATGATATAAAATAGCATATTAATGCATATAAAACATCCAAGATGGATAATATAATAGCATGTAACAATCAAAAATTATAGATACGTTGGAGACGTATCATTAAGTTGCATTTCTTTTAATTCCTCATAATTCTCTCATTAGCCCTCCAAAAAAAGAAAAGTATATCTCCCCCGACTGTATGTATCTCTCCTTGTAGGAAAAGAAGAAAAGTATCTCTCTGTCGGTTGCATGTATCTCTTACTTTTCTAGACTCGCTGATTTAGGGCATCTCCAACGCCAACCCTCAAATTGCCGCATATGTCCGGACCGCGCTGTTGAAGCCATCCAACGCGGGCCTGTCTTGGTCCGCAGGGCAGTCCGATCATGTTTTCCCCCGCAAACCAGAAACGAACATAGTGTGGGTTTGCGGGCGTCCGGGCGGCAACCACGCCCGCTTATAACCACCCTGACCCACCCAAACCCCCACCTCCCTCGCCTACACGCGTTCCTGCCCGGCCCTAGCTACCCGCATTCATGTCGCTATAGAGCACGCCATTGCACATTGAAGACGGCTCAGGGCGGACGCGGCCTCTCATTGCCTCTGTCATTGAAACGGTGCGCCGATCGAGGGCGCTGCCTACTACACGCCTGGCCGAATACGTCTCCTTGCCACATTCAAATGCCTCCATTAAACCTGCGCGGAAGCCGAGAAACCTACTCCGGCCACATGTCCGTTCACGAGCAGGCCGGCATTAAACACAACACCGGGCAAGCCCTTCCCGTCCGCATGCAATTTAAAGGAGGCCAGACGCCGGGCAAGAGTTGCACCACTCCGTCGCTCCCCATCTCCCCCTTTCATCATTTTCTCCACCCTTTTGACGGCATCTGATGAGCAGAAAGAGTAGTTCTCCAGCATGAAAGCTGGTTGGGTGGCCAACCCAACCGGCTAGATATGAGCGACGCAGCTCGCTCCTCCACCTCCAAGCTAGACGGAGCAAGTTGCTGCTCCTAGCCGGTGCATGGTTCAGGAACTCACCGCTCCAAGACAGCTCTCAGAGGAGTGGCGACTTGCCCCAGGCCGACACGGGGCGGGGGGGCATGGCGGCACGGGCATCGTCGCTGCCGTGGACGATGCTACGTTGTACCGTGTCTCCCATGCCTGTGACCAAAGACGATGACATGTACCTAGGGTAGGGACTTAGGCCTGACCTAGACACCCTACCCAAGGACACTACACAGGAGTCCAAGACATAAAAGGTTCTACAGAAGATACCGACTGAAATCTTCATGAAGTGCAATACACTCGACAGGAGATCCCACTCGGATATCCCAATTCTACTCGACTATGATTATTTCACTCAACCACACAAGAATCCACTCGGAGTACAAAATACCTAGAGTCACCCCAGGATGGCAACGGTCAGGCATTCACTCCGACATCATAAAGATCATTTAATACGGGCGTTACCAGTAACGTTCAGGATTTAACTCTCATTGAACCCCTGTGTAACTGAGGGCTGCGAGGGGCCGGCGCACTCTATATAAGCCACTCCTCCCCTCTGGCACAAGGGTTCGCACCCCCTGTAACTATTCCACACTCCAATCGACAAGCCTTCGCGGCACCGAGACGTAGGGCTATTACCTCCTCCGAGAGGGGCCTGAACTCGTAAATATGTGTGTACAACCTCGCCGTAGCTAGGACACTGCCCTCTCCTATGTACCCCCTACTTCTACTGTCAGACTCGTTCCCACGACAGTTGGCGCCCATCGTGGAGCAGGCGTCTAAGTGACTTCCGGTGAGGTTGCAATCTCTGATCTTCATCAACATGGTTTCCGACGGTGGTTTGGCCCTGGGTCACGAGACCCGTCTCGGCGCGCTTGGCTTCATCACCGACGACTCCGCCAGGCTCCAAGAGGCCCCCCTCGACGTCGAGGCTCTCCCCACCCGCGGGGAGGCGCACTTCCGCGCGAGTGCCTACAGCGTCCTCTTGCGGCAGCCGTTGACCCAGTATCGGTCGGCTCCCGTGGCATCTTCGCTCCCTACTGTCCGTCGCCGCAAGCGATCCGGTCGTTCGCGGCTCCAGCCTTGGGTGAAGCATGCGGTGGCTCGTCAGTCGACCACCCCACAAATCGTGGCGATTGAGCCCGATGACTCTCTCTATGGGTCGTTCGATCTGCCGACTGGTCATTTGGATACCCGCCGCGGCGGAATCCGGGCGGACTGCGCTGGGAGTTGACCATGAGGACGTCCGCCGCAGGATCATTGCTCTCACACTCGGAAAGCGTATCCGAATGACCAGTCGGCAGATCGAACGACCCATAGAGAGAGTCATCAGGCTCAATCGCCGCGATTTGTGGGGTGGTCGACTGACGAGCCACCGCATGCTTCTCCGAGTGGAGAGCGATCCTCCCACTCGGGGGCTTAGCTGCGACCCCGTACTTGCCTAAGTTCAAAACTTCTCCGAGTGGAGAGCAATCCCCCCACTCGGGGGCTTAGCTGCAACCCCATACTCGCTTAAGTTCAAAACTTCTCTGAGTGGAGAGCAATCCTCCCACTCGGAAGCTTAGCCACGGATCAGCTTCGCCTAAGTCAAAAAATTCGATCATGCAAAAGCAATATTCGGATAACACCATCAAGTTTGGATAAATCTGGTAGGTTTCAGGACCACAAGCAAAAGTACTCGTGCGTCAGGCCCGAAAGAGTTTAACGGTTACACAATCACTTGGCATTCCGAGGAAAATAAGTTCAGATCAATAAAGTTTTTTCACTCGGCGGGAGGAGGACTCGCTGGCTCGACGAAGGTGTCCAAGTCGATGACGTTGGCTATGCGAGTGGCTGCTTCTATGAAGGTCTCCATGAAAGATTGGAACTGAAGCTTCTTCGTATTCGCCACTTGAAGAGCCTTTAGTTTTTCCTCCTTGACTTCCCTGCAATGGACCCTGACGAGTGAAAGAGCCACGTCGGCTCCACAATGAGCAGATGATTTCTTCCATGCTTGCACTCGACTAGGGATCTCATTGAGTCGGACCATCAGCGACTCGAGGTCATTTCAAAGTCTGTCTTCTGGCCACAGTTCTTGGTCTATCTTGGACAATGCAACCTTTAGTCGGGCAATGTACCCCAAGACGCTGTCAAGACGAGCTTCGAGTCGCATCACATTCATTGCGGCCTCATCCTTGACGAGCGACTTTGTGGGGTCCAAGCCTGGTTCGATCCGCTCGGTTTCCTGCTCAAAGTCCTGACAGAATTCTGCACAAGGAGGAAAAATGAGTCGACAACAGAGTTATGTGAAAGCTTGCCAGATTCACTCGGATAGAGAAAGGTACCTTCAAGCATGACATACAGCTTCTTCACAAGACCTCCCAAATAAACTTCCAGCTCGTCCCTCTTCCGAGTGAGCTCATCCACCCTGTCAGTCAGGACCACCTTCTCATCTCTCAGTTGCGCAGCTTCTTTCTTCACTTCATCGACAGCAGTCTTCAGGTTGGCATTTTCTTCTTCGAATTTGCCAATTGAAGCCAGCTTCCTCTCAGCCAGTTCGGCCTTCTCACGCGCCGCCTTCTGCGCCCCCGCAAGATCAGTGTCCTTCTTCTCCAATGCCTGCTTCATTTTGTCTAAAGAAACAACATTCTTCAGTCGTGCTTGGAGTTGACGGTTTTCACTACGCACATCTGTTCGAGTGGGGTCACTCGGTTCAAAGGACTGAAAAGAAGAAATATCAAAGCATACAGTCAACAAGTTGTTACCTCCCATGGCTGCCACTTCATCTTGAGCTTTCTTCAAGTTCGTCTTGGCGAGCTCCAGGTCGAGATTGAGTTGGATCTTCTCCTTCTCCAAAACAGCGTACTGGGTCCCAAGTTCACAAGATGTCTGTGATCAGCAAAAGGATAATTCAGTCGACGGAAACAAAGATCCTTTACTTCCGAGTAAAGAAGAGCAAGTTCAGATTGTTTTCATTAAAGGAGTTCTAAGACCACTGCCGAATCAAACATTCGGTGGCGGTCTTAGGGACTACACCCAGTGGGTGCACTCAGCGTGCCCCCACTGGTTAGATTTCCCACTCGGTACGACCTGCCCGGCCCGAGTGGAAGAAGCAAAAAAAATCCCTTGTTCTCAGACCCCCGCCGACTACCCGCAGTCGCTAGCGGTCTCGGGGACTACACCCAGTGGGTGCACTCAGTGTGCCCCCACTGGATCAGTTACCCACTCGACACAGCCCGACCGACCCGAGTGAAGAGCTACAAACAGACATATTCTAAAGACCCCCGCCGAATCAAACATTCGACGGCGGTCTCGGGGACTACACCCAGTGGGTGCACTCAGCGTGCCCCCACTGGACCAGGTACCCACTCGACGTGACTTGACTAACTCGAGTGGAAGAAATTCACAGCAAAAGGAAACACCCAGTGGGTGTACAGATGCAAGGCTCAGACCCATGATAGACGCACATTAAAGGTTCCAAAACGATCATCCATGGACATCTTACGAATAATAAAGCAACAGTTTTCAGATAGCATATCCTAGCAGAGCAAAGTTCAAGATGAAAGGCCAATCAGAAATCAACTTACAATCCCACTTACTCGGACATTGGTTTGGAGGGCAGAGCTGGCGTCGTAAGCAGCCTTGCTGGTCTCGTACACCACCTTCAGTCGGTCCATCATCAGGCCAGCCTGGATCATCGCTGCCTTGGCAGCTCCTGTTTGGTCCTCCGGGACGTGATGCAGAGTGAACAAAGATGTTGATGGAGTCGACGACACCGCTGGAGGGGTTAGAGTTCGAGGCTGCCCAGTCGGATCTGAAGTCTGAACAGTCGACACAGCAGGATGATCAGTCGACAGGGGGCAGCAAAAGAAACAACAGCTCAAGTTGAGTCACCCAGTTCTTGAACAACGGGCTCGGACAGCGGGCGAGACGCCCGGCCGGAAGGCACTCTCTTGCTCAAGGCCCTGCCCCTTCTTCCTGCACTCTTCTGGGGTTCGTCATCATCATCGTCCGGAAGCTGGATAACATCTGTTGGCGCTACAACCACTCGATGGTAAGATTCCAGTCGACCACCGAAACAATCGACAAAGTGCAAAGCTGCCTGTAGTAGCTTACCTGCTCGAGAAGTGGCCGCGTCCGCAGTATCCGCGTCGGCTTGCTCCTCGTCAATTTCCATTGGAGACGTTGCAGAAGTAGCCGCCCTGAAGGTCCAAAACCTCACTCGGTCAGACAAATGAAGGAGTCCACTACAGCAGTGAAAGACAAGGAAAAGAAGCACTCACGTTGAAGCAACAGGCACGACCACCTTGATCCTGGGCAGAGCCTTCCGAGGCTTGGGTGGGGCGACTTTGGCCTGTTTTGCGGTCTTCTCAGTCGGTTCTGGAGTCGACGTTCGAGTACGCTTGGTAATCTTTGCACTCGACGCCGCTGCCTTGCCGTGGCCACCCGCAGGATCTTGTGACTGCTTGGAGCATTTCTCAGAGCGTGGAGGTGACTCGACCTCCGAGCTTTCATCAGAGTCTTCGCTGTCGTCATCGCTGTCGTCTGCGTACTCAATATCGGCGCTCCCGCCTTCACTTTCTCCTTCCCCAAGATGCCGCACTCTGTTCGGCATGGAATACATCTTCGTGAAAACATGCAAGTCGCAAGCCGCAGATATCAGTCAGATTAAAGAATAACTGCATATTGGAAAATACAAGACATGAACACTCGGCAAACCGAGTCTGACCTCTCCCGGAGCATTATTGGCGTCGAATCGCAAGATCCTCCTGGCTCCGCGGGGGTTGTCCTTGTTGCCAGTGATGCTTCACAGCCACCGAGCCACCGTCTCCTCGGCGACCTCCTCTGGGTGGACCTGAGCGGTGTCTTCTGGGCCCGAATACATCCACATTGGGTGGTCACGAGCTTGGAGGGGTTGGATGCGTCGACTAAGGAACACCTCCAGCAGATCCATGCCAGTCACTCCACCCTGGACCAACGCAACAACCGCGTCGACCAGAAGGGCTACCTCACCTTTCTCCTCCTCCTCTACAGTCAACGAGCGTGGAGTGCGGAGCCTCTACAGAGAAAAAGGGGGAAGGCCAGTCGACTGACCCGGAGTCGGAACATCTTTGCAATAAAACCAGGTCGACTGCCATCCCCTAACCGATTCAGGAAAAGTCATAGGGGGAAAAGTGCTCCTGCCTCTCATCTGGATCCCTAACCCCCCACACATCTGGATCACATGCGTCTTCTCATCAGTCGGATTAGCTTTCTTCACCGTCTTAGATCGGCAAGTGAAGATATGCTTAAACAATCCCAAGTGCGGATGACATCCCAAGAAGTTTTCACACATGGAAACGTACGCAACAAGATAGGAGATGGTGTTTGGAGGAAAATGGTGGATCTGAGCACCGAAGAAGTTCAAAAAAACCCGGAAGAATGGATGAGGAGGCAAAGAGAAACCTCGGTCGACGTGGGTGGTGAGGAGAACACGCTCACCCTCGCGCAGCTAGGGCTTGATCTCCCCCTCTGGCAGCCTCCAGGACCCAGGCGCAATCAGGCCGTCGGCGGCGAGGTTCTCCAGATCTTCTTCCACGACGGTGGAGCGGATCCAATCCCCCTGGATCCAACCAGGCGGCAGACCGGACCGCGACCCCTTCGCCGCCTTCTTGCCCTTCGCCGTTGCCTTCTTCGCGCGCTCCAGAGCCGCGGTCTTGTCCTCCGCCATAGCTGTGGAGCTCGAGAGGAACGGGCGGGGGAGTGTGGTGCTGGGGAAGACGAGGCGGAGGAGCAGAGAGAAAGGGGGCGAATGGAGAGCACAGTACCACGCATCGGCAGCAGCGCCTTTTATGGCCACACTTCCAAGTGGCTGACCTGTGGGCACGTGCAATCCTGGCGCATCCCATAACAGGCGATACGTGCCGAAAAAGGTGGCGCAAGGATCGAGGAGCCCCTATCCGCCCGCCCCTCTTACCACGCCACGTCCCGTCCCACGTGCTTCTCCAAATTTCGAATCCCGTGAGATCCGGGAACCGCAGAGCAGTCAGTCGCGCTGGAGATATCCAAGTCCAATCTACTCGAAGATATACAGCATAATTTACTAGGAAATTCCAGAAGCCAGAATCAATCAAGGCGACTGATGAAGGGTTAAAATACTATCAAGGCCCCTGAGGAAATGTCTCCGAGGCATTGAATCGGGTCGGAATCAACTTCAACCCTTCTTCACTCAGTCCTCAATCCATTCGGGGGCTAATGACGATGACATGTACCTAGGGTAGGGACTTAGGCCTGACCTAGACACCCTACCCAAGGACACTACACAGGAGTCCAAGACCTAAAAGGTTCTACAGAAGATACCGACTGAAATCCTCATGAAGTGCAATACACTCGACAGGAGATCCCACTCGGATATCCCAATTCCACTCGACTATGATTATTTCACTCGACCACACAAGAATCCACTCGGAGTACAGAATACCTAGAGTCACCCCAGGATGGCAACGGTCAGGCATTCACTCCGACGTCATAAAGATCATTTAATACGGGCATTACCAGTAACGTTCAGGATTTAACTCTCATTGAACCCCTGTGTAACTGAGGGTTGCGAGGGGCCGGCGCACTCTATATAAGCCACCCCTCCCCTCTGGCACAAGGGTTCGCACCCCCAGTAACTATTCCACACTCCAATCGACAAGCCTCCGCGGCACCGAGACGTAGGGCTATTACCTCCTCCGAGAGGGGCCTGAACTCGTAAATCTGTGTGTACAACCTCGCCGTAGCTAGGACACTGCCCTCTCCTACGTACCCCCTACTTCTACTGTCAGACTCGTTCCCACGACAACCGCGCCATCCGCCGTCAACGCACGTTGCCGCGCCCTGACGGCAGAGAAAGAAGCCGGTTGTGCGGAGATCGAAGAGTCGGCGGCCAGCGTGTCCGCGTCGTCCGCCAACATCGAGGGAAAGTAGAACACGGGAGGCCGCTGCCGCTTGGGTGCCAGGAAGGCCACCGCCAGCACGTCGCCGGCTTGTACAACCGGTGACTTGTTCAGTTCCTTATCTCAGACCATCCCGGGCACCCGTCCGGGCTCCACGGAAGCACCCTTCCACTCCGGCTTAAGCACACTCTTTGCCACTCCGATGAGCGGCACAACCGGACGTAGGGAAGATACGGGGGAAGAATATGCCTCCGGGACTCCCGGCGGTCTGATGAGCGGACTGGCGCATATGGGGAAGACAAAGAGATTCATCGCAGCCGGCCGTAGACTAGTGTAGTGTATCCGCGCCGTGGGAGTGGAGCTCCGCGCGACCGTACGTGCACATAGTTTTACCTTTTGAGTTAAAATATGTCCAAAATGTAAATATTTTCATCTGGTTTATATGAAGTCCGCTGTGTTTGCACGAATTTCATTCGGTTTATTGCATAAATGTTTGAAATGTATGCGGACAGCATTGAATGGCAGTCTCTTGCATCTGTTTCCGTGGATTGCCCCCCCCCCCCCCCCCCCCCCCCCCGCGTCCGCGGACGGATGCGGGAGGAAATTTGTGGGTTGCCGTTGGAGATGTCCTTACTTGCCTCTAACCAACAAATTTGCCAAGGGTAATTTTGTCATAACTTGTTTATAATTATGTGCCTTGATCACCATGCTAGGAACAGAGGGAGTAGATAGATAGAATTGGCTGCATGCATCTACGTATCCTTTACCATCAATTTGACACAAGAACTGGATGCACCTAGCTACATTTAATTAGAGGTATCCTTTACCATCAATTTGATATACTACGAGAACCGCACATGTGCCTACATTAAATAACAACATATCCAAGTTGTATACACATATATCTATTAAGAGATCGAAATCAACTATCAATTGCCAACAATTAATTGGTTGCATCCACTTACCCATTGCCAACAATTTGATATACAAGAGTTAGATGTGCCTACATTAAGTTAGAACATATCCAAATCATATATCTCTCAACTAATTAAAAGTAGTCCAATTAATCCATCTATGAGCAAATGGAGTCTGAAAACTTGCACTGTGGCCGCTATATATAGAGGCTGAGTGGTGCAGAAGTCCTGCATAAACACATACCGACAGCACTACACAACATAGAACATGACCAACGCTAAAGTAGCTGGAGTGTTAAGCCTCCTAGTCCTTGTGGCTATCTCTTCTTGTCCACGCCATGCACGAGCAGGCCATGCGGTAGATCACTGCCTCATTGATAAAAAGAAGGTGATGCGGGACTGTTGGCATAACATCGAAAAGAACTTTGGTGACCCGTTCCCGTCACACGGGAGCCTATGTTGTGATACAATAAGAGATTCAAAAGATATCCACTGCGTCTGTGATCGGTTCACCGCTCACGAACTGACTGTGATCAGTCTATCCAAGTTTGCTACGGTTACACATAAATGCGGCAACGGGTTGCACGCACACACTCATTGTGCAGGTTGGTATATTGTCATATTTGTACACACACACACACACACACACACACATGTTGATATATGTGCACACTTTCTTATAATTGCTCATGTTCATCATTATGATGCAAAAAATGAAAATTTTGCAGGTTACCGTGTTCCCATCATAACGCTGCCACCTCCACCACCGGAAGGTGCCTAGACCTTCAATGTAAGACCATTCTTGTAATGGAGAAATAATTGAATAAAGCAAAGAATGATTCGAGATGAATGGCATTTGCATAGTGTATTTGTCTTTGATGTGTAATAAAAAAATTGGGCATAGCCTCGTCACTTGTTGTTTGCATTGGTATGATTACTGGTTATCATTGATTGATAGGATTTTAATGGACATGGAATTAGAAAAAAAAAAGGCTTCCAATATGCAAAGGCATGTCCTCATCGCTCTTACATGATCAGAAAACAAAGAAATCCATCTGAAAAAACATAGAAATCAGGACAAAAAATGGGTACACCAGATCTTGACTCTACAGAAATAAGCATCACATGGTATGTATAGACTCTACATAAAGGAATTAATCCTTATTACTGTCTAGGAACATTTACTAGATCTTCACGGCTAGGGGAGCACACTAGTCTAACCAGGGAAATATCCTCGCGGACCTGATCCGTTCCCAACCTCCTCCGATAGTGATTTTTTTTTCCTTTGCTAGAGAAATTGCAATACACCATGCTCATCATACATACTAGCAATACATATATTTTCTGAGAAAAAACCACTCGGATGTATTAACCAAAGCAGCAGTACAAACATCCTTGAAAAACAAATATTGAAGTCACTAGGGGCCGACCGTCTTCATCCTCTCCGAGACGATTGTATGCCTCTGCAAGCCGCACCATCACCGTAGCAAGCCTAATATCGTTGATAAGTAGGTATTAGAGGTGGGCTCGTTGAATAGGAATGGAGGGATAGTTAGGATACGTTGTGGGTTTTTGTGGGGGTTGGGGTGGTGGGGTGGGGGGGGGGGTGGTGTGGGGGTGTGTGGGGGTTTTTTTTTTTTTTTTGGTTTTGTTGGTGTTGGTTTTGTTTTTTTTTTTGTTTTTTTTTTTTTTTTTTTTTTTTTTTTTTTTTTTGGCTTTGTTTTCAATTCTATTTTCTATTATTTTTTTTTTTTTCGGGGTGGCGATGTATTAACCAAAGCAGCAGTACAAACATCCTTGAAAAACAAATTTGAAGTCACTAGGGGCCGACCGTCTTCATCCTCTCCGAGACGATTGTATGCCTCTGCAAGCCGCACCATCACCGTAGCAACCTAATATCGTTGATAAGTAGGTATTAGAGGTGGGCTCGTTGAATAGGAGTGAGGGATAGGGAGAGAAGGTGGGGTGGTGGGTGGGAGGGTGGAGCTGAGATAAAGAAGATTAGGGAAGACAGAAGTTGATCCGCCATCGAGAGAGAGGGAGGGTGGAAAATGTGAGTTAGGGTTAGGTTTGGGTTTTTTACTGCTTAAGGAAAATAAGCCTTGAGATTTGCTGTTGACAGGCGCTTGGTGTAAACTGCCAGTGGTTGATTGTAATAAGACTGACGCACCCTTGGTGCAAATCGTTAGTGGTGGATTGTATACCACGGACGGACTATATTTTTGGCCCATCATTGGTGTTGTCTTTTACTGGTAACATTTCACCACTCAACGGCTGCATATTGGGCTTGGCAACGGTCACCTTTTTTATTGAATCTTGCGCATTCTCTGACTTTTCAACATTGACGGTTCCAATTAGTTGTAAGTACTGTCACTGACGGGTTTTCCATGCCTGTTAGTGGAGACCGATCAGCGGATGGGTAGTGTGTCCTAACGGGTGATACATTGAAATAGGTAAGAAGAATCACATAGAGGAGAAATAACTGATGGATATCAATTGCCTTTCTGATGATGCCATATTAAATGAGCAAGGTTCATTCATGTGCCAGATTTTTATTTAGTAAGTTAACATATTTTCTCGTGCCTAAATACAACCACTGATGGACACTGTTCTCGCTCTTGCAGCGTGCTCCAGCAACATGGGCAGCTGTGTACGTATTTTCACGTGTACTGAAAGCCAAGCTCTGGTTGATTACACCACAGACGATTTCATGACCTGTATAATTTTTTCCAAGAGATTGTACTCGGCGGATATTTTTCTAACTATCGAGTGCTAGACGATATTTTCAATAGAG
Source organism: Thinopyrum elongatum (assembly GCA_011799875.1). Lineage (NCBI taxonomy): Eukaryota > Viridiplantae > Streptophyta > Magnoliopsida > Poales > Poaceae > Thinopyrum > Thinopyrum elongatum. The sequence goes on along the minus strand of CM022303.1, from coordinate 606,280,892 downwards.
TAAATAAAATTAAATTTATATAATGCTACAACACGGACAACCTCTGTAAAAAATCATCATACACGTATACATTGGCGAGGGCGTCTACGTTCGTACGCGCGCCTCCACGGACAGGCGCGCGGCAGCCGATTGATTAACACGACCGGTCATACGTGTGCCGCCGTGCTGCTCTGGGCGGCTTGGCGCCCGACGCCACATTAACCCAGGTCCACACAAATTTCCGGCTGGCCGGACGGCCTTCTGCGGGCACGCGGCGTCGTCTATCCGGAAACGGTACGTCGACCACGACCGCCCCGGCGATGCCGTGAGCGGCAGGGCGCGCGCGCAACAAGACATGCATCGTCTTTTCGCTTCGGACAGTGACCTTTACTTACCTGTTATTATTCCACAGTGACCCATCTGCCCGCCCCTTGAAAATCTACGCGCCGTACGTGTGTCACCCTCCGAAAAAAGATTTAAAATCCGAGCGTGCACGACTCCACGTACGCCGCTCATATGTGCATCCACGTCGAGATATCCAGCGAGACTTGGTAACCATCCATGTACAGCACAGTACGTGGTGCCACCATCAGGCAGCAATGGCATTCAATGCCCATGGATGCATGCATGCACAGGCGTAAACAGTGGAGCGATGCCCTGGTCGCCGGGGCACGGGGAAACAGACCCTCCACCTCACCACCGCCGCACGCTCTCGTGCACGACATTCCCTCCATTTGAAGCTACGATTGGCCTCCGATTCGATGGTGCAGTGCAGCACGCAGTCAGAATTCTCTGACCGCTTCACTCACTCTCGCGCGGGCTATAAAAACGCCACCCCACTCGTCCATTGGCAAGCCACACCCGCTTTGTTCCGTCCATAGCTCAGTCAAGCTCAAGCCGTGCGTGTGGCTTGCAGGAGCTGGCCGTGGCTGAGAACTTCGTGCGTCCAAAGAGGGACTGAGGAGGGAGGTCGACGATGGCGAGCAGTATCCAGAGGGCGTCGTTCCTGCTCCAGGTCGTTCGGAGCTCGTCCCGCTCCCGCAAGAGGGAGGGCGTCTTCTCCGAGGCCGCGCCGTGGCAGCAGCCTATCTCCGGCTCCGGCAGGGCGCCTCCGCCGCGGCCGCCGGCGAAGCTGGACACCATCGTCGAGGAAGATTATAACTCAACCCTCATGACGCACGACGCCGGCTTCCAGGGCGGGGTCTCTTCTTCGTCGCCATCAACATCGGCTTCAGCGCCATCGTCCTCGTCCTCGTCCTCGTCCTCGTCCATGGCCGCGGCCGTGGTCCCCAGAGCCTACCGTTTCGCCGCGCCGGTCACTGGTGCGCCGCAGACGCGTTGTTGATCGATCGATCGACGTCGTTGGTTACCTGGTTTTCGAGGCGCGGGTGGACGGTATATTTTTGCGAAATTGACGAGGATACCACGTACATCCTTCGCAACCTCGTTTATTTGTTGCGAGGGCCATAATAATCAATCGAGATTAGCTACGTACGTGATGCTTTATGTATCATGTATACTTCACGAATTAAGCATTCTATGCATGTTTCCCGCGTTTAGACGTGGATGTAAAACGTATTTATGTTAAGGAGGACAACGGCGAACTATATGTGATGCTTTATGTATCATGCATGTATAATGAACAAAGTGGCATGAGATCCATTTTCCCTTCTATGCGCAACTTCAAATATATCTGCATGTGCATGTAAACAAAGTGGCACGAGCAAGACATAAGCTTAATTATGTATGTGTACTCACTTGAACAGCTACTGGGAGATAGTTGTGCTTGCTTTAGCTCGCTTAATTCAGTTAGGGTTCTTATCTTCAAAAGTTCCAAACGAAAAAGTTTGCACATCTCATTTTATACCATTGATCAATCAAATATATTTTTATTTTATTGTTTGCGGGAGATCAATCAAAATATTTCCTTGCTTTGATACAGAGTGTCAATTGATAAATTTGTCTGGAAAATTAATTTATCAGTTGACACTAAATCAAAGCGAATTTGCCAGTGAAAGCTTGGTTCGCCCTCGGCCAAAACCGGCGGCAGCGGCGCCCGCGGGCGTGGTTACCCCGTTGGAGGCGATGCGGGGCGATTCGTGTTCCCTGTATGCCCCGGGGGAAACCCCATATTCGGGCTCTCCGGATCGGATGATGGCGAGGTTCCTACGTCGCCACCTCCATGGGGGCATCATCTTTGGGGTTGTACATCGGCTGGAAGGACAAGTATGCTTCTCATGCGGTAACCAAGGTGGAGCGGCGTACCATCTATAGTATCGACGATGGCGAGTCTTGGCGGCAAGGTGCAATGGGGTCCCAGTGTTGGGTACCGTTTGGTGTGCATGACGCGAGGTCAGGGCACATCATCAATCTTGGAGGTCGGGCGACAGTTTTTGCCAGGTAGGTGTCTTCACTAGTAGAAAATGGGTCTTTAGTCCCGGTTCCAAAGGGCCTTTAGTCCCGGTTCTGGAACCGGGACAAAAGGGTCGGGACTAAAGCCCCTCCCCCCCCCCCTTAGTCCCGGTTGTGTTACGAACCGGGACTAAAGGCCCTCCACGTGGCCGCTCTCTGTGCGTGGGCTGGAGAACCTTTAGTCCCGGTTGGTGTTACCAACCGGGACTAAAGGCTCCACCTAAAGGGAAAAAAATTTATAAAAAAATTCAAAAAGTTTTTTTTTCAAATTTTTTCGATTTTTTTTATTTTGATTTGTTTTTAATTTACTTCTGATTTTCAAATCTCTCTAATCACCCCTCCTCACTGCTTCAGAATTTAATCTCTAATCTCTAATCAGCACTTATTCCAAATCGTCTAACTTCCCGGCCGGTCACCCATCCTCTCACTACTCCAGCCCGAGCACGCTTAACTTTCAGGTTCTATCTCCCCTAGTTTCCAAGTCTGCACTTGTCGTTTTCTTGACAATAATAAGCTATCAATCATGTTAACCCTTAGGTCTTGATGTGACATGATTTAATTTTTTGAATTCCAAACAATTATTAAAATAAACAACAATGATTAACAAACAACAATGATTAATTTAAAAACTCAAAAATACTTCAAAAAAGGAAAAAATTACAAAAAAATAAAAAATTCTCAAAAAATAAAAAAAATAAAAAAAATCCAAAATAATACAAAAAGTTCAAAATAAATAAATAATAATAATTTTGAATTTCAATGAAAATAAAATAAGTAATAATAATAATATTATTATTATGACATTTATTCATTTAATATCTTTAAATCTGTAAATCGAAATTCGACAAATAATATATCCATTATTATCAAAAAAATGTGACCATGATGTCACACGCTTCACCGTTTGAGTTTGAAATTATTATTCTAAAAAACAATAACTATTTAGTAACACTAATATTTATTGAATAAGTAGTTCGACCACTATTTGACCACTGTTTGACCAGAGTTTGACCACATTTCATTTTTTTTAAACTTATATTAACTGAAGAATTTTTGTGTGTTCAATATGAACCATTCAAAGCCACATCCTTAAATTTCAACCCTTTTTACTTCATTTGCTGTTTTTTTCATGCATTTAATGATTTTTTGAGCTAAATTAGCCTGAAATTGAAAAGCACTACAAATGAACTCTGAAAACCCTGAAACTTGGCATGGTATCATCATTTCACCCAAATAGCTTGTGCTCTAAAAAGTTGAGAGGGTTATGGCAAAAACTGGATGCACTTCGTGTACAAACTGGACCATCTCTTTCGAAGTAACAGGGTTTCGGATGAAAACTCAGCTGTTACAAAGACATTTCCTTTTTTTAATCTTATTTCAACTCCAGAATTTTTGTGTGTTCAATAAGAACCATTCAAAGCCACATCCATAAATTTCAACCCTTTTTTGACTTCATTTGCTATTTTTTTTCACGCTTTTAATGATTCTTTGACCTAAATTAGCCTGAAATTGAAAAGCAATACAAATGAACTGTGAAAACCCTAAACCCGGGACTTAAAACGTGCGAAACTCTATTCTAAACAGTAAACACTAAAGGTTCAAACCCTAAAACCAAACCCTAAACTTTGAAATCTAAACCCTAGCCCTAAACCCTAAAACGTCCAAAAACTCTATTTTCCCGTTGGAATTTTGTGATTTTAAAAAATTGTCCTAAACCCTAAAACCGGGACTTAAAACATGCGAAACTCTATTCTAAACAGTAAACACTAAAGGTTCAAACCCTAAAACTAACCGTAAACTTGGAAATCTAAACCCTAGCCCTAAACCCTAAAACGTCCAAAAACTCTATTTTCCCTTTGGAATTTTGTGATTTTAAAAAATTGTCCAAAACCCTAAACCCGGGACTTAAAACGTCCGAAACTCTATTCTAAACAGTAAACACTAAAGGTTCAAACCCTAAAACCTAACCCTAAACTTGGAAATCTAAACCCTAGCCCTAAACCCTAAAACGTCCAAAAACTCTATTTTCCCTTTGGAATTTTGTGATTTTAAAAAATTGTCATAAACCCTAAACCCGGGACTTAAAACGTCCGAAACTCTATTCTAAACAGTAAACACTAAGGGTTCAAACCATAAAACCTAACCCTAAACTCTGAAATCTAAACCCTAGCCCTAAATCCTAAAAACGTCTAAAACGTCCAAAAACTCTATTTTCCCTTTGGAATTTTGTGATTTTAAAAAATTGTCAAAACGGGAAACTTTTTGTTTCTTCGGATCAATATTTTTGTTCTGCAAAATTTTATATATTATTTGTATTTTTCTGAATTAGGATGATTTAGTTATGATTTTTCCAAGTTTAATGTGGTAAAAGGCTTTAGTCCCGGTTGGTGTCTCCAACCGGGACTAAAGGTCTATCTTTAGTCCCGGTTAAAGACACCAACTGGGACTAAAGGGCTGGGGGAGAAAAATTGAAATTTGAAAAAAAAAATTGAAATTTTTTTCGGTCCCGGTTGGTACCTCCAACCGGGACTAAAGATAGACCTTTAGTCCCGGTTGGAGATACCAACCGGGACTAAAGGGGCTGGCACCATTCGAAGTCGGTCGCAAACCCTTTAGTCCCGGTTGGTGTCTCCAACCGGGACTAAAGGTCCCGTTCGAACCGGGACTGATGCCTGCGCCGCTCGAACCGGGACTAATGCTCACATTAGTCCTGGTTCGTAATGCAACCGGGATTAATGCTCCGATCCGGCTGTGATGAAAGCCCTGTTTTCTACTAGTGCTTTGGGTTGATCTATATATTTATTTTGTAATACCTTGTTGAATAACGCAATAAAGATGGTTGTGTGCATCGCGCGATGCAAAGGTCAGGGGTAATCCTCCTTTTCAAAAAAAAAAAATCAAAGCAAGATCAATCAAACATTTCCTTGCTTTGATATAGAGTGTCAACTGATAAATTAATTTTCCATACAAACTTAGTAACTATTCTAAACCTTTGGCTTAGCATATCAAACCATTCTCCACCTCATCACTATATATAAACTCTAAAAATCAACTATAAATTGCAGTACATGTGGCTACGCTACACAATTTCAATACTGCACTTTTAACTAAAGTTATGCTCCCTCTATCAATATTGATAATACTTTAGAAAATGGTGTAGTCATCAAATCTATATTTCTCAGCTACTCCCTCTCATTCACAGTATAAGTTGCTAATTAGGACATTGACATGGTCTTCAAAGTAGCAATCTGATGTTGCTTGTTTTGAATTATGTTTTTTCAAACTGCAGTACTTAATTACAGCAATCTATAATTTCCATTTTGATGGTTAACCTAAAAGTGTTCCACTGACATAAATTCTAGGAATAGTAAAATATGAAATGGGGGAGTGTAGAATATAGGAGCATTTTATGTTGACTACGCAAAAAGTGGTAACCTATTTTTAGCAGTTTTATGCAAGTGGTAACTTAAACTTAGAAATTCACAGAAAATGTAATGAGGAAGGTAAAAAAATGCATTCAAGCATTCACGTAGGTTGATATGATATGGGAATTTCTACGCATTTTATATAAGTAAGATTTATAGGACACACATAATTTAGAAGAAAAAAATATGCGTACCTAGCCCACTAAATAGTTGTCTTGGCTCATATTTTTTCCTCCTGATATTTTGTCGGTTCACTTGAAATGCAACATATAAGCATCTAGCAGTGTCCGACCACGTGCAGTTCTTGATGGACTAGGCCATTAGGTTACGTTTTTCCAGATTTTTTTCCTGGTTCAACTTTTTTTTTCACCGTCGGTTTTCTACTAGATTTTGCTGTGGTATTATAGGGTTGCGGTTGATTTTCTAGGAACTAGTTTTAGCCAATTTTCGAGTGTTCTCTTGGTTCTATTTTTCTTTTTTTTATGCAAATGCACACACATTTTTTTTTGGAGATTTTACAATTGCACGAACCCTTTTTATAGTTATATGATCACTTTGTAAATTTGATGACTGTTTGTTTCACAATAGTGGCCAGTTTATTTGTGAAGTATGAACTTTTTAAATAATGCATGAATATTTTTAAAATGAACCAACACTTTTTAATAATATGCGGGCACTTTTTTAGAATGTGTCAACACTTTTCAATTGTATGAACATTTTATAATTTATATTAAATACTTTTCAGTTGCATGAGTTTTGTTCAAAATACATGAACAGTTTTTATAAATCATGTGAAAACTTTTTAAAATTACATTAACATCTTCCAAAATGTGCTAATATTTTTTATATATGTGTACACTTTTCTAAAGGAATAAACACTTAAATTTTTCATGAATGTTTAGAGAGACTTGCTCGCTGGGTGTTGTCGCTCAAAGGGCCGGCCGAATGCACGCTCATATGAGCAGCAGCGGCTTAACGCTCACCAAGAGCGGTGTATAACATGGCTCCAGTTAAGTTATCGTATCTGTTACTCTGTTAGCAGTATACCCCTCTCTAAACTTGGCTTCAGAAGGACAAAACTATGCCATGATATATCTAATAAATAATCTTCAAAATCAAGTATACACAGGATATGATAAACGAATAATATTTGTGTAAAGTTTGGATGAAAAATTTGACTTTTCTCTACCAACAGATATTTTTTTATTATAGGTATTAAATTGTCATATTTATCAAAATATTTACGTGCGTACACTTTATGCCACAGCATCTCTAAACGTTTGTTTTTCATATTTTTGGAATATTTGCAGTTGTAATTTTGTGTTACGGAAAATGGCCAGGGTTAAAATGCATGCTCTGAACCATTAGAGAGTTAAGCTGGTCCACAAAATCTTGCTGACGAAAGTGGTAGCATAGAAGATTGAGACCTCCTATTCGGAGCTTCAGGCACCGCGGATTTCCTATTTGACACATTCTGCGTTAAAATGTCAGGGTGACGCACAGGTATCGAGCGAGACGGGCCGGCCCATTTAGAAGCGAGGCATTTTGTAACCAGTTATTCCGGTTTTGGGAATCTTATAGAAGGTTCCTGGACCGGGGTTTTTCATATAGTTTTTTGTGTTTCTTCTTCTTTTTTCCTGTTTCTTTTTTACTTTTCTCCATTTTTTTCGTTTTTCTTTTTTCCTTTCCTTTCTTGTTTCCTCCTTTTCTTTTCTTTTCATTCTTTTTTATTTCCTTTTCTTTATTTCTCTTTTTCAACAAATGGTTTAGGAAATTAAAAAAATTCACATTTTTTAGATGTTGTTCATTTTCTATTAAATGTTCCAGTTTTGAATATCCATAAAAATTTAGAATTTCAAATATTTGGTCGCTCATGTTTGAAAATTTTAGAATTACAATATTTAAAAATGTTCCATGTTTGAAAAATCAAAAATCGAAAATGTTCCTGCTTTCATGTTTTGTTCACAAATTTTAAGAAGTTCATGTTTTGAAAATTTGTTCACAAATTATAAAACTATTCCTACTTTCAATTATTACAACAAATTTAAAAAATGATCCTGGTTTGAATATTTCTTCTCAAATTCAAAAAAATGTTCTGGAAATAATAGAAAATGTTTGCATTTTTATTTTTAAGTTCACCAATTCAAAATATGTTCTGTAATTTCAAAATAGGTTCCATCTTTCCAAATTGTTTGCAAATTAATAAAAAATTCTGGGAATTTTGAAAAAACTGTTGTAAGTTTGAAAAATGTTCTCATTTTTGTTCCTGTTTTTCAGAAAATGTTTTGTGTCTTTTTGAAAAAAATTCCAAATTTCAAAAAATGTTCACCTTTAATATTTTGTTCCTTTTTTTCAAAACATTGTTTGACAATCCCATAAAATGTTCGTTTTTCATGAAATGTTTGAGGTTTAAAAAATTTGTTCACAAATTTGAAAATGTTCACGAGCAAAAAGTTTACTCTCTGCCAGAAGAAAATCACGTTTTTGCGAATGTTCTGTCGCTCAAAAAGAAAAGCACTAGCAGGAGGTGCTTGGTTCGTTCCCTCAATGGGACTTTAGTTTTGGCGAATCTTTTAAATTTTTGTCGCTGTCGATTGTTTCTTTAACCGTTACACTGCTAATCTATCACAAGAGCTTGTCTGTCTCTGTGGCTAGTATAGCCCGCACATTGCTATGATATCGTGGGTTCGAATCCTAGATATGGAGCCCTTCCTTTTCGTTGTTTTTCACATCGGGGACGCCAAATGGGCCGGCCTAGGTGAGCTGCCCCTGTTCGAAACGTGGATTCTTTGACGTAAAGAGTGTCACATAGGAGCTCCCCAGGCACCGAAAGGCTTCTTGGCGCTCGCTAGCTTCGTTTGTGGGCCGCGGATAGGGGTGCAGAGCGGCATCCCGCATAGACCCGCCAAAGTGATGAATTAGTATAACTTTGCCTAACAGCATCATAGCCTAACTAGAACTAACCTTTTCTAATTTGTATAGGGAGCGGGACGGGTTAGGGCGCCGCCTTGCATCCCTAGCCACGGACCAATAGTGCCAGCTTCCTTTTCCGCCCGCTTGCTCGCCATAGTTGTTGGTTTTTTTTTTCATTCGCTATTTCTTACTCTACTAACTCGGCCACCAGTTTTAGATAGAAAACATAGTTCTTGCAGTCAACAAATTAAAAAATATTCAAGAATTAGAAAAACCATGTAATTGTAAAAATTCCATGAATTTGAAAAGGAGTTCACTAATTCGACAAAGGTTTGCGGATTTCATAAAATTTTATGAATTTGGAAAAGTCCATTAATTGGAAAAAACTTCACAAATTTAAAAGGAGTTCACTAATTTGAAACAAAGTTTAGAGATTTCAAAAAAGTTTATGAATTTTAAATTTTTTTGTGGATTTCAAAAAAAGTGCACAAACTTGAATTTTTTTACGGGTTTCAGAGATTCCAAAAGTGTTCAAGAATTTCAAAATATTTGCAGATTTCAATTTTTGTTCAAATTTTGAAAAAGTTCACATATTTTAAAAAATTTCAAAAATATGGAAAACTAGGTTTCACATATTAGAAAATAGTTTAGGAATGCATGTGAAAAAAGTTCATGAACCTCAAAAAATTTACGAAATGGAAAAGGTTCTGGGATATCAAATAATTTGACGAGTGTGAAAATAATTTACAAATTTGAAAAAAGTTTGTGGATTTCAAAAAATATTTATGAATTTGAATTTTTTAAAATGTATGAAATTTGAAAAGTTCACATTTTTTACAAAATAAAGAGAAAACGAAAAGCATTTGAAAAAAGAAAAGGGAAAGGGAAAAAGGAAAAAATAAAAAAGGTAAAGGAAATAACCGAAGTCCAAAAAAATAGAAACGAAAAAAAAGGAAAAACTCGACTGGAACTTCCAAAAACTTCCCAAACCGGGATGGCAAGCTTTTGGAAACTTCCCAAAACTGGGATGAGCATTAATTTGGGCTATGTTAAGAATAGCGTTGGCTATAGATTTCTATTAGTGAAATATGAGTTACTTGACGTGAAGGTCTATACGATTATGGAGTCTAAAGTTTCTACAGTCTTTGAGAATATTTTTCTTATGGGAGATATGCAAAGCACTTCTAGACAGGAATCTGAGGAGACTCCTAAGCCTGCCATTCCTATGGATTATTACAAACAAACACATGATTAAAATCCCGTGGAGGATGACGAGGAAGCTCTTGGTAGGGGCAAGAGACAGATGACTGCAAACTCCTTTGGTGATGATTTCATTGTGTACCTCATGGATGATACTCTCACTTCTATTTCAGAAGCTTATGCAGAAGGATGCGGTTCATAGCAAGATGGATTCCATCATGGCTAACGGGACATGAGAAATCACTGAAAGTCTATGGTTGCAAACTAATTGGATGTAAGTGGGTGTTCAAAAAGAAGCTTAGGCATGATGGTACGATTGTAAAGTACAAGGCTAGACTTGTGGCCAAGGGTTATACCCAGAAAGAATAAGAAGATTTCTTCGATACTTATTCAACTGTGGCTAGACTAATCACCATTCGAGTGTTACTCTCATTGGCAGCCTCACATGGTCTTCTCGTCCATCAGATGGACGTTAATACGTCTTTCCTGAAAAGAGAGCTGGACGAGTAAATCTACATGAAGCAGCCAGATAGCTTTGTGATAGATGGTCAGGAAGGAAAGGTGTGTAAGCTACTAAAATCTTTATATGGCCTAAAACAAATACTTAAGCAATGGCATCAGAAGTTTGATAAAACTTTGACATCTGTTGGCTTCACTGTTAATGAAGTTGACAAATGTGTACAATATCGCTATGGTGGGGGTGAAGGACTTATAACGTGCTTGTATGTTGATGACATAATGATATTCGGAGTCAGCCACAAAGTCACTGAGGAGGTTAAGGATTTTCTATCTCAAAACTTTGAGATGAAAGACCTTGGCGTGACTGATGTTATCTTGAACATCAAGCTATTGAGATATGATAAGGGTAGGATCACACTTCTATAATCACACTATGTTGAGAAGATTTTTGTCTTGTTTTGGATATACGGACTGCATAACTTCTCCAATACCATATGATTCTAGTGCGCGGATCCCAAAGTTTGATGGCACAACTAAATATCAATTGAGCTAGTCTCAAGTTATTGGTTCACTCATGTACTTAGTGAGCACTACGAGTCCTGACATCATGTTTCCTGTGAGCAGACCGAGCTGGTTTGTTTCCAATCCGGGAGATGTACATTGACATGTTGTTGAAATGCTATTGAAAGAGTTATGCGTTATATAAAAGATATTGTGAGCCATGGACTTCACTATGCCGGATACCCATCGGTACTTGAAGGATATAGTGATGCGAATTGGGTCTCTGATGCTAATGAGACGAAGGCCACAAGGGGATATCACTACTGCAGGATGGTCCAAACGCGACAGTCCAATCAGAGACCCTTCGACGAAACTGTGTGCGATGGATCAATCACAAACGGTGATGTAATAAAACCATCAAAAAAGATGCAAAACGTTTGCGATGGCGGTGACATCAAACACGGTTCAGATTAGAGTTGCGTGTGCGATGCGTGGCAAATGGTTAATCCAGCAGAACTGTTTGCGATGAGGCAGAACAACAGAAACGGGCAGCCAGATGAGGGTGTGTGTGATATACGGCATACAGTTTACTAGGATGAACTATGTGCGATTAGGCAACACAATAGAAACAGTCAGTCAGATCAAGATGTGTGCGATGGAGGGCATACAGTTCACTCGGATGAACTGTTTGCGATAAGCCAAGACAACAGAAACAGTTCAACTGAACAAGATGTGTGTGATACGCGGCAAACAGATCCGTAATCAGAAATGTGTGCGAAGACCAATAATAACACAGATGATTGCTGCTAATGAGCCGTGTGATTTGCTCTGTCTATGATTGCTGCTAACACCGAGTCGGGCGGGACGCGAGCAGAGCGCGCCGCGGCCACCTCAACCGCGAGCAACCACACGCATAGAGCAGTTGAACACGCAGGGAATGGTCATCTACAAGCCGGCCGGCAGTTGCGTCGCTGCGTAGAGAGCGGCCATGTGCTACTACCTCCGTCTTGGTCTATTAGTCCCCTTTATATTCTATGCCATATTTTAACCTTAAATTTAACCAACAAAATGTTAATGCATGTTATTAAAATTATATAATTAGAAACTATGTTCAAATACGAATCCAACGATATAATCTTTGGCGACATGCATTCGTATTTTATTAGTTAAATCCTACTTATAAACCAGGACGGGGCCGGGGTAGTAGGTAATAAAATCACAAACGTTTTTTTATTAACCGTATGTGTACGTGTCCTTTCGTTCTCCTCTCGCACGTCTAGTCACCCCGCTGCCGCAGACGGCTTCGAGCGCAAGCTTGAGCAGCGCGCGGGGGCGTTCTTTTGGCCAAACGGTGGTGAGCCCGTTCCCGCGCAACTGCGCAGGTCCCCGGGCAAGCTTTCCGCCCGACTCGGTGAAATCGCCCAAGATCCCAATGCTTACCAGCCTCCTATATAAACCCTCACGGCCGGCGAGTCCTGCGTCGCATTTTCCCCTCCCTCATTGTAGCTTATCTCGTCTGCTTCTCCCACAATCGCCAATGGCACCGGTCCGTCGTCGTCGCTCAGCCACTCCGCCGTCATCAGAGGACAGCTCCAGCTGGGAGGCTACACCGCGGCGGCGGCTCAGTCCTGGGCGTAGTGTAGTGTGCGTGGCATCCCTCCTGTTGGCTGTGCGCGGAACACCCACCACACGCTCCGCCGCTGCTGCCCGTCGGCAGCTGTTGCCGGCCGCCGTTGTCGCCACCCCACTGTCTGCCGCCATGGCCGCCACCCCACCGTCGAAAGCCAGGGCCATCGCCCGCTCCGCCGCCGCGGCCCGAAGGCGGGAGGTGGCCGTCATGGCCGCCACCCCACTGCCGGCCACCGTAGCCATCACCCGCTCCGCCACCGTGGCCCGAAGGCGGGAGGTGGTGGTCGTGGCCGCCACCTCATCGTCGGCCACCGTGGCCGCCAGCCCACCGTCGATCGCCGGGGTCATCACCTGCTCCGCCAACACCGCCCGAAGGCTGGAGGCGGAGATGGAGGCCCACACGTGCGTCAGCGACCTTGCGTGCTACATCGAGTTCCTGCGGGAGGAGGAGGAGCGCCTCATCGAGCACGCAAAGAGCCTTACCGCCGCCGTGGCCGCAGCACATGCCGACGCAGAGGCGAGGAATCAGGAGATCTACGAGGAGTCCCGCCGCTTCGAGAGGGGTCGTCTGGAGCGGCAGAGGGCGTTCGAGGTGAGCGTCGCTGAATGTGCAGCAGCGGCAGGCACCGTATTGCAGTTGTCCAGCTCGTCGGTAGACTCGTCCTCCTCTGCCTCTTACAGAGCGCGCTCGGCAGAGGAGAGGCTATCGGAAGTAGTACAAAGCCGCTTCGTAGTAGTAGTAGTAGTATTTAGTGGCTATTTTGTTCAGTTCATCTGACTATAGATGTGGTGGAACTGTACAACGTACATAAAATAGGCTAGTATATATAGTTGAACTAGCCATTTCAGTACGTGGTTGGCAACAATTGGGGAAAAGTTTGGTCGGTTCAGTTGTCGAGTTGAACTGTTTGTATAAAAGAACGACTGCTTAATCTAAAGCTGAACCATTTGTATAAAAGAACGACTACTTAATCTATGAATGAAATGTATGCTTAATTACTGAATTTTAGTTACAAAAATTAGATAGTGCTAGTGATTTTTAGCTGCATATTTTGACAAATGGCAGTGTTACAAGGTTGACAAATGGCAATGTTACTAGATCAACAAATGTCAATCTTTCCAGTTTGACAAATGGCAATATAGAATATACCCAATATGAGAGATGCAAATCTTACCAAATTGTCTGTACGTGCGGTTGCACACGGGTCATCCGAAAAAACCGTTTGCGTTGAAGGGAGGTACAAATCCTGCTTGCTAGATTTTCTCTTGGCTTAGCGCCGAAGTCTCGCTTTGCATACCGTATTCAATCTGAACCGTTTGCCTTGAAGAGATGCACAAATCTTGCGTGGCAAATTTTTCTTGGCTTACTGGGGAAGACCATAGCTCTCACTTTGCATACGGGTGTTCTATCTAAAACGTTAGCGAACAAGAGCTGCACAAATCTTGCTCTGCACATTTTCCCTTGGCTTCCTGGGGAAGCTGTCGGTTTACATACGGGTGTTCTATCTAAAACATTTGCGATCAAGAGGTGCACAAATCCTGCTCGGCACATTTTCCCTTGGCTTCCTGGGGAAGCTGTCGGTTTGCATACGGGTGTTCTAATTAAATTATTTGCGATGAGTGTTTATATTTAACACTGTTCAAGATATCTTCCGATATGCCGATAAATTGGCCGATTTATCACTTATCGCTGTCTAACCGATAAGATAAATCGACCGATAAATCGGCAGATATGGCGATAAATTGGCCGATATGCCGATAAACTGGCCGATTTACCCCTTATCTTGGGTCGACCGATAAGTTCCCGATAAGCGATATCCCAACATTGATATTTAAAAACCATTGACGTTTTTTAAAGAAAATCGTTTGATAAGTCTGTACATTCAGAGAGAAAGACGCAAGTTCGTTCAAATCATATCTTTCATTCAGTCACACTGCAAATTTATATTCATATGATCGAGATACAATATTAAACCCAACTGGAAGACTAGTGGCAGATGATCCTTCTGCGCCATGGCGTTGGTGGAGGTCCGCGGGAGGGGAATGGCCCGTATTAAACTGCGGCTTGGGCGCCATTAATTGAGAGGATGCGAGCAAGGCGGGCCGCGGCCATGGAAGTCAAAGGGCTCGCTTCCCCTTGAGCCTGCGCGGCGTACAGCACTACAGCTCGCACGCTTCCCGGTGAGCCTGCGCATTGGACTACAGCTCGCACGCCTCCCGTCGAGTCAAGCACCTGTCTGCACGGCACCTCCTAGCCATTAAAAGAGTGAGGCGTGGCGTCACGTGAATGGTTAACAGAACGCACACGATTTAAATTATACAAAACGTTTGAGATGTTAAAGTGGCAGCTATTTGTTTCAAAATGCCTTTGTTGGCTGTTATTCGAGTGCGCCTTCTCTCAAAATGGACACGAAAAATTCCACAGCATGTCGGGTGCCATTCCATGATAGCATGCCAAGTTTCATGAATTTCAGACGAGTTTTGGATTTACTAGAATTTAAAAACAAAGTATCTCAACATTTTGCCGGCAATCAACGGTGCCTTGGTGTTTGAAATTCATTCTCATTTCTTGCATGGGACCTAAGCATGCACCCAAGGACACACAATTGATTTTTCAATCCATTTTTCTGCACTGGAGCATGTGCATGTAGTTCAAATTTGAATTATGCACATAAAATGCCTAGAAAACCCAGTTAATGTATA
The DNA here is from genome assembly GCA_011799875.1 of Thinopyrum elongatum. NCBI lineage: Eukaryota > Viridiplantae > Streptophyta > Magnoliopsida > Poales > Poaceae > Thinopyrum > Thinopyrum elongatum. The sequence goes on along the minus strand of CM022303.1, from coordinate 606,265,671 downwards.
AAAATGTCGTAGCGAACCCCGAAAAATCCCAAAAATTGACACAACATTCCTGTTGTTCTATGTTGACACTAGAAAAATTTTGAAAGCAAGAAGAGGCAGCGGATATCGTTTCGTCCCCAAAGGTGGCACGTTCCCTACCGAAACCATCAGGATTGTCGTGAGAAGCTCTGGTTTGCGAGAAACTTATACCCAAACCTGCCCCAAATGGGACAAAAAATTTACCACAGCATGTTGATGCCGCTACATGATAGCATGCCAAGTTTCATGAATTTTAGACGAGTTTTGGATTTACTAGAATTTAAAAACAAAGTATCTCAACGTTGCAGCCGAGCGACGGTGGCAAGGTGCTTGATATTCATTCCCATTTCTTGCATGGGACCTAAGCATGCACCCAAGGACACAGATTTGTTTTTTCAACCAATTTATATGCACTGGAGCATGTGCATGTAGTTCAAATTTGAATTATGCACATAAAATGCCTAGAAAACCCAGTTAATGTATAAAAATGTCATAGAGAACCCCAAAAATTTCCAAAATTTAACACAACACTCCTGCTATTCTATGTTGACACTAGAAAAAATTTGAAAGCAAGAAGAGGCAACGGATATCGTTTCGTCCCCAAAGGTGGCACGTTCCCTACCGAAACCACCAGGATTTGTTGTGAGAAACTCTGGTTTGTGAGAAGCTTATACCCAAACCTGCCCCAAATGGGACAAAAATTTTACCACGGCATGCTGGTGCCGCTCCATGATAGCATGCGAAGTTTCATGAATTTCAGACGAGTTTTGGATTTACTAGAATTTGAAAACCATGTATCTCAATGTTTGCAGCCGAGCGACGGTGGCAAGGTGTTTGACATTCATTCTCATTTCTTGCATGAGACCTAAGCATGCAACCAAGGACACAAATTATATTTTTCAGCCAATTTATATGCACTGGAGCATGTGCCTGTAGTTCAAATTTGAATTATGCACATAAATGCATAGAAAACTCAGTTAATGTATAAAATGCCCAAACGAACCCCGAAAAATTCTAAAATTTAACACAACACTCCTGTTGTTCTATGTTGACAGTAGAAAAAAATTTGAAATCAAGAAGAGGCAACGGATATCGTTTCGTCCAGAAAGGTGAAACGTTCCATAATGTAACCATGAGGCTTGTTGTGAGAAGCTCTGGTTTGTGAGAAGGTTATACCCAAACCTGCCCCAAATGGGACAATATTTTTACCACGGCATGTTGATGCCGTTCCATGATATCATGTCAAGTTTCATGAATTTCAGACGAGTTTTCAATTTACTAGAATTTTAAAACCATGTATCTCAATGTTAGCGGCTGAGCGACGGTGGCAAAGGTGTTTGACATTCATTCCCATTTCTTGCATGGGACCTACTATTGCAACCAAGGACACACATTTAATTTTTCAACCCGTTTATATGCACTGGAGCATGTGCATGTAGTTCAAATTTGAATTATGCACATAAATGCATAGAAAACTCAGTTAATGTATAAAAATGTCCTAGCGAACCACGAAAAATCCCAAAAAATGACAGAATACTCCTGTTGTTCTACGTTGACACTAGAAAATTTTTGAAATTAAGAAGAGGCAATAGATATCGTTTCATCCACAAAGGTGACACGTTTCCCTATCGGAACCATGAGGCTTCTTGTGAGAAGCTTATACCATAACCTACCCCAAATGGGACAATATTTTTTACCCCAGCATGTTGATGCCATTCCATGATAGCATGCCAAGGTTCATGAATTTCAGATGAGTTTTGAATTTATGAGAATTACAAAAGCAAGTACCTCAATGTTGTCGGAGAGCCACGATGCCGTGGTGTTTGAAATTCATCCCCATTTCTTGCATGGGACATAAGCATCAACCCATGGACACATATATGATTTTACAACCCATTTTGGTGCACCGAAGCATGTGCATGTAGTTTAATTTTGAATTGTGCACCTGAAATGCCTAGAAAACCAAGTTAATGTATAAAAATGTCCAAACGAACCATGAATAATTCCAATTTTTTTGACGACACACCTATAGTTGCATGTTCACTATAGATAAAAGTTCTAGCAATTCAAACACCCTCCTTTGCCACTGTGACCCCATTATGTAATTAAAATCAAGACGAAAAATCAAGTAAATCGCACACATTTAATTATCACCAACTGTGTGAGATGCAGCGCAAAATATCTTGGAGCACCGTCGGAGTATAGTACGCATATGGCTTACGCGAGAAGGTGCGTTGGCTACAGTCCACACCCGGCGTGTCAAGCACACTAGCTCCCCAAATATCATTTCACTGTTCAATCATCGCCGGTGAAAGATGGGGACGTGGACCCACTTCGTCAGGGCAACTCCAGCGAGAGCACGGCCATAGCCGCCAGGCGCATGCTAACAAGGTTCGTGAGCATGGCCGCAATCTGCGACCGGGCGGCCAAGGCAGCCCAAATGGCCGCTATTGCTTCTCAGGTGGTGGCAGCAACATCTGCCTCGGGGATAGCAACTGGCGAGAGCGGCACAGCAGCTGTCCGTTCCACACCGGCGGCCTTAGCCCTGATGGATGATGCCCGCGACCATGTCGAGGCCACCCACGCCCAGCTCATGGCGGTCACCGCAGAAATCGAACGAAACTTCTCCGACAACGGACGGTAACCCACGGCCGAAGAGTGGGCAATCGCCGAGAGCGTTTGAGTAGCCGTCCGTTCCTCTGCTGCATACCTTGCCACGACGGAGCCCGTCCAAGCCCAGATCGAGGCTGCCCACGCCCAGCTCGTGGCGGCCTTTTCCAAAGAGATGGCGGACGCGGATGGCGAGATGCTTGCCGAGTATGGTGCGATGGATGCCAAGGAGCCCCTTCCCCAGGAGACCGTCGGGCGCGAGCTGGACATGGAGGAGGCGGCGGAGATTGACGAGCACCAACTATAGTAGTACTCTTTGTTTTGTTTAATTAAGAGCGTCGGTATTTAATTTGTTAGAGTAATGTGTTGGGAATCGTTGAATGGAAAAAAAAATCTACACACACGCAATGATCTATCCATGGAGATGCATAGCAACGAGGGGGAGAGTGTGTCTACGTACCCTCGTAGACCGTAAGCGGAAGCGTTTCACAACGTGGTTGATGTAGTCGAACTTCTTCGCGCTTCAACCGGTCAAGTACCGAACGCACGGCACCTCCGCGTTCTGCACACGTTGAGCTCGGTGACGTCCCTTGCCTTCTTGATCCAGCAAGATGTCGAGGTAGTAGATGAGTTCCGCCAGCACGATGGCATGGTGACGGTGATGGTGAAGTGATCTCCGCAGGGCTTCGCCTAAGCACTACGAAAATATGACCGGGGGTGTAAACGGTGGAGGGGGGCGCCGCACACGGCTAGGTAATTGTCTGGGGTGTGCTAGGCACCCCCACCTCATATATATAGGTGGGAGGGAGAGGGGAGAGGCCAAGGGGCGCCTAAGTAGTTCATAATCCTACTTGGGCTCTTACCCTTTGCCGCCCCCCCCCCCCCCGCCATGTTTGTCGGAGGGGGAAGGAAAGAGGGGGGAGAGGGAAGGAAGTGGGAATCCTAATCCACACTTACCTTTCCATTCTCCCCTTTCCTTCTCCTCCTTAGGCCAGCCCATATGGGGGCGTACCAGCCCTTGTGGCAGGTGTGTTTCCCCTCTTGGACCATAAGGCCCATATCTTTTGCCAGGGGTGCCCGGAACCCCTTCCGGTGACCCGATAAGTACCCGGTACCCCCCGAAACACTTCCGGTGTCCGAATACCATCGTCCTATATATCAATCTTTACCTCTCGACCATTTCATGACTCCTTGTTATGTCTGTGATCTCATACAGGACTCCGAACAACATTCGGTCACCAAATCACATAACTCATATAATATTATATCATCATCGAACGCTATGCGTGCGGACCCTACGGGTTCGAGAACTATGTAGACATGACCAAGACACCTCTCCGGTTAATAACCAATAGCGGAACCTAGATGCCCATATTGGCTCCTACATATTCTACGAAGATCTTTATCGGTCGATCCGTTATGACAACATACGTAATTCCCTTTGTCCATCGGTATGTTACTTGCCCGAGATTCGATCGTCGGTATCTTCATACCTAGTTCAATCTCGTTACCGGCAAGTCTCTTTACTCATTCCGTAATACATCACCTCGTGACTAACTCCTTAGTCGTTTGCTTGCAAGCTTATGATGTGTATTACCGAGAGGGCCCAGAGATACCTCTCCGATACTTGGAGTGACAAATCCTAATCTCGATCTATGCCAACTCAACAAACACCTTCGGATACCTGTAGAGCATCTTTATGATCACCCAGTTACGTTGTGACGTTTGATAGCACACAAGGCATTCCACCGGTATTCGGGAGTTGCATAATCTCATAGTCGAAGGAATATGTATTTGATATGAAGAAAGCAATAGCAATAAAACTTAACGATCATTATGCTAAGCTAACGGATGGGTCTTGTCCATCACATCATTCTCCTAATGATGTGATCCCGTTATCAAATGACAACACATGTCCATGGTTAGGAAACCTTAACCATCTTTGATCAATGAGCTAGTCTAGTAGATGCTTACTAGGGACACGGTGTTTGTTTATGTATTCACACATGTATTTAAGTTTCTGATCAATACAATTCTAGCATGAATAATAAACCTTTATCATGAATAAGGAAATATAAAATAACAACTTTATTATTGCCTCTAGGGCATATTTCTTTCAGTCTCCCACTTGCACTAGAGTCAATAATCTAGATTACATTGTAATGATTCTAACACTCATGGAGTCTTGGTGCTGATCATGTTTTGCTCGCGGAAGAGGCTTAGTCAACGGGTCTGCTATATTCAGATCCGTATGCATCTTGCAAATTTCTATGTCTCCATCCTTGACTTGTTCACGAATGGAGTTGAAGCGTCTCTTGATGTGTTTCGTTCTCTTGTGAAACCTGGATTCCTTCACCAAGGCAATTGCTCCAGTGTTGTCACAAAAGATTTTCATTGGACCTGATGCACTAGGTATTACACCCAGATCGGATATGAACTCCTTCATCCAGACTCCTTCATTTGCTGCTTCCGAAGTAGCTATGTACTCCGCTTCACACGTACATCCCGCCACGACGCTCTTCTTGGAACTGCACCAACTGACAGCTCCACCATTCAATATAAATACGTATCCAGTTTGTGACTTAGAGTCATCCGGATCAGTGTCAAAGCTAGCATCGACGTAACCATTTACGGCGATTTCTTTATCACCTCCATAAACGAGAAACATATCCTTGGTCCTTTTGAGGTACTTTAGGATATTCTTGACCGCTGTCCAGTGATCCACTCCTGGATTACTTTGGTATCCCCCCTGCCAAACTTATGGCAAGACATACATCAGGTCTAGTACACAGCATAGCATACATGATAGAACCTATGGCTGAGGCATAGGGAATGACTTTCATTTTCTCTCTATCTTCTGCAGTGGTTGGGCATTGAGTCTGACTCAACTTCACACCTTGTAACACAGGCAAGAACCCTTTCTTTGACTGATCCATTTTGAACTTCTTCAAAACTTTATTAAGGTATGTGCTTTGTGAAAGTCCTATTAAGCATCTTGATCTATCCCTATAGATCTTGATGCCCAATATATAAGCAGCTTCACCGAGGTCTTTCACTGAAAAATTCTTATTCAAGTATCCTTTTATGCTATCCAGAAATTCTATATCATTTCCAATCAACAATATGTCATCCACATATAATATCAGAAATGCTACAGAGCTCCCACTCACTTTCTTGTAAATACAGGCTTCATCGAAAGTCTGTATAAAACCATATGCTTTGATCACCTCATCAAAGCGTATATTCCAACTCCGAGATGCTTGCAACAGTCCATAGATGGATCGCTGGAGCTTGCACACTTTGTTAGCACCTTTAGGATCGACAAAACCTTCGGGTTGCATCATATACAACCCTTCTTTGAGAAATCCATTAAGGAATGCAGTTTTGACGTCCATTTGCCAGATTTCATAATCATAAATTGCAGCAATTGCTAACATGATTCGGATGGACTTAAGCATCGCTACGGGTGAGAAAGTCTCATCGTAGTCAACCCTTTGAACTTGTCGAAAACCTTTTGCGACAAGTCGAGCTTTGTAGACAGTAACATTACCATCAGTGTCAGTCTTCTTCTTGAAGATCCATTTATTTTCTATGGCTTGTCGATCATCGAGCAAGTCCACCAAAGTCCATACTTTGTTCTCATACATGGATCCAATCTCAGATTTCATGGCCTCAAGCCATCTGTCAGAATCTGGGCTCATCATAGCTTCTTCATAATTCGTAGGTTCGCCTTGGTCTAGTAACATGACTTCGAGGACAGGATTACCGTACCACTCTGGTGCAGATCGTGCTCTGGTCGACCTACGAGGTTCAGTAGTAACTTGATCTGAAGTTTCATGATCATTATCATTAGCTTCCTCTCTAGTTGGTGTAGGCATCACGAGAACAGTTTTCTGTGACGTACTACTTTCCAATTCGAGAGAAGGTACAATTACCTCATCAAGTTCTACTTTCCTCCCACTCACTTCTTTCAAGAGAAACTCCTTCTCCAGAAAGGACCCATTCTTAGCAACAAAGATTTTGCCTTCGGATCTGTGGTAGAAGGTGTACCCAATTGTTTCCTTAGGGTATCCAATGAAGACACACTTCTCCGATTTAGGTTCGAGCTTATCAGGTTGAAGCCTTTTGACATAATCGTCGCATCCCCAAACTTTAAGAAACGATAGCTTAGGTTTCTTGCCAAACCACAGTTCATACGGCGTCGTCTCAACGGATTTAGACGGTGCCCTATTTAACATGAATGCAACTGTCTCTAATGCATAACCCCAAAATGATAGTGATAAATCGGTAAGAGACATCATAGAACGCACCATATCTAATAAAGTACGGTTACGACGTTCGGACACACCATTACGCTGTGGTGTTCTAGGTGGCGTGAGTTGTGAAACAATTCCACATTATTTTAAATGAAGGCCAAACTCGTAACTCAAATATTTGCCTCCACGATCAGATCATAGAAACTTTATTTTCTTGTTACGATGATTCTCCACTTCACTCTGAAATTCTTTGAACTTTTCGAATGTTTCAGACTTGTGTTTCATCAAGTAGACATACCCATATCTACTCAAATCATCTGTGAAGGTCAGAAAATAACGATACCCGCCGCGTGCCTCAACACTCATCGGACCGCATACATCGGTATGTATTATTTCCAATAAGTCATTGGCTCACTCCATTGTTCCGGAGAATGGAGTTTTAGTCATCTTGCCCACGAGGCATGGTTCGCAAGTATCAAATGATTCATAATCAAGTGATTCCAAAAGTCCATCTGTATGGAGTTTCTTCATGCGTTTTACACCAATATGACCTAAACGGCAGTGCCACAAATATGTTGCACTATCATTATCAACTTTGCATCTTTTGGCATCAATATTATGAATATGTGTATCACTACAATCGAGATTCAACAAGAATAGACCACTCTTCAAGGGTGCATGACCATAAAAGATATTATTCATATAAATAGAACAACCATTATTCTCTGACTTAAATGAATAACCGTCTCACAATAAACAAGATCCAGATATAATGTTCATGCTCAACGCGGGCACCAAATAACAATTATTCAGGTCTGAAACTAATCCCGAAGGTAGATGTAGAGGTAGCGTGCCGACGGCAATCACATCGACCTTGGAACCATTTCCGACGCGCATCGTCACCTTGTCCTTAGCCAATCTTTGTTTATTCTGCAGCTCCTGTTTCGGGTTACAAATATGAGCAACCGAATCAGTATCAAATACCCAGGTGCTGCTACGAGCATTAGTAAGGTACACATCAATAACATGTATATCAAATATACCTTTGTTCACTTTGCCATCCTTCTTATCCGCCAAGTATTTGGGGCAGTTCCGCTTCCAGTGACCAGTTCCTTTGCAGCAGAAGCACTCAGTTTCAGGCTTGGGTCCAGCTTTGGGCTTCTTCCCGGGAGTGGCAACTTGCTTGCCATTCTTCTTGAAGTTCGCTTTCTTTCCCTTGCCCTTTTTCTTGAAACTAGTGGTCTTGTTAACCATCAACACTTGATGCTCCTTCTTGATTTCTACCTCCGCGGCCTTAAGCATTGTGAAGAGCTCGGGAATTGTTTTGTTCATCCCTTGCATATTATAGTTCATCACGAAGCCTTTGTAGCTTAGTGACAGTGATTGAAGAACTCTGTCAATGACACAATCAACTGGAAGATCAACTCCCAGCTGAGTCAAGTGATTATAATACCCAGAAATTTTGAGTATGTGTTCACTGACATAACTGTTCTCCTCCATCTTGCAGCTATAGAACTTGTTGGAGACTTCATATCTCTCAACCCGGGCATTTGCTTGAAATATTAACTTCAACTCTTGGAACATCTCATATGCTCCATGACGTTCGAAACGTCTTTTAAGTCCCGGTTCTAAGCCGTAAAGCATGGCACACTAAACTATCGAGTTGTCATCAGATCGAGCTTGCCAGACGTTCAAAACATCTGCTTCTGCTCTTGCAGCAGGCCTTTCACCTAGCGGTCCATCAAGGACATAATTCTTCTGTGCAGCAATGAGGATAATCCTCAAGTTATGGACCCAGTCTGTGTAGTTGCTACCATCATCTTTCAACTTAGCTTTCTCTAGGAACGCATTAAAATTCAGGGGAACGGTAGCACGGGCCATTGATCTACAACATAGATATGCAAATACTATCAGGACTAAGTTCATGATAAATTAAGTTTAATTAATCAAATTACTAATGAACTCCCACTTAAATAAACATCCCTCAAGTTATCTAAGTGATACGTGATCCAAATCAACTAACCCATGTCTGATCATCACGTGAGATGGGGTCGTCATCAATGGTGAACATCTCTATGTTGATCATATCTACTATATGATTCACATTTGACCTTTCGGTCTCCAGCGTTCTGAGACCATGTCTGTACATGATAGGCTCGTCAAGTTTAACCCAAGTATTCTGCTTGTGCAAAACTGGCTTACACCTGTTGTATGTGAACATACAGTCTATCACACCCGATCATCACGAGGTGCTTTGAAATGACGAACTTTAGCAATGGTGCATACTTGGGGAGAACACTTTTATCTTGAAATTTAGTGAAGGGATCATCTTATAATGCTACCGCTGATCTAAGAAAAATAAGATGCATAAAAGATAAACATCACTTGCAATCAAAATAAGTGCATGATATGGCCATCATCATCTTGTGCTTTTGATCTCCATCTCCAAAGCATCGTCATGATCTCCATCGTCACTGGCTCGACACCTTGATCTCCATCGTTGCATCGTGGTCATCTCGCCAACTATTGCTTCTACAACTATTGCTAACGCATAGCGATAAAGTAAAGCAATTACATGGCAATTGCATTTCATACAATAAAAAGACAACCATACGGCTCCTGCCGGTTGCCGATAACTTACAAAACATGATCATCTCATACAAAAACATATATCTCATCATGTCTTGACCATATCACATCACAACATACCCTGCAAAAACAAGTTAGATGTCCTCTACTTTGTTGTTGCAAGTTTTACGTGGCTGCTACGAGTTTCTAGCAAGAACCGTACTTACCTACAGCAAAAACCACAACAGTGAATTATCAAGTTTGCTGTTTTAACCTTCTTCAAGGACCGGCCGCAATCAAATTCGATTCAACTAAAGTAGGAGAAACAGACACCCGCCAGCCACCTTTATGCAAAACTAGTTGCATGTCAGTCGGTGAAACCGGTCTCATGTACGTGGACATGTAAGGTTGGTCCGGGCCGCTTCATCCCACAATGCCGCCGAATCAAAATAAGACGTTGGTGGTAAGCAGTATGAACATCACCGCCCACAACTTCTTTGTGTTCTACTCATGTATATCATCTACGCATAGACCTAGCTCTGATGCCACTGTTGGGAATTGTTGCATGGAAAACAAAAAAATCTACGCACACGCAATGATCTATCCATGGTGATGCATAGCAACGAGGGGGAGAGTGTGTATACGTACCCTTGTAGACCGTAAGCGGAAGCGTTTCATAATGCGGTTGATGTAGTCGAACTTCTTCGCACTTCAACCGATCAAGTACCGAACTCACGGCACCTACGTGTTCTGCACACGTTCAGCTCGGTGATGTCCCTCGCCTTCTTGATCCAGCAGGACGTCGAGGTAGTAGATGAGTTCCGTCAGCACGACGGCGTGGTGACGGTGATGGTGAAGTGATCTCCGCAGGGCTTTGCCTAAGCACTACGAAAATATGACCGGGGGTGTAAACGGTGGAGGGGGGCGCCACACACGGCTAGGTAATTGTCTGGGGTTTGCTAGGCACCCCCCCTCCTCATATATATAGGTGGGAGGGAGAGGGGAGAGGCCAAGGGGCGCCCCAAGTAGGTCCAAATCCTACTTGGGCTCCTGCCCTTGGCCGCCCCCCCCCTGCCCTGTTTGTCGGAGGGGAAGGAAAGAGGGGGGAGAGGGACGGAAGTGGGAATCCTAATCCACACTTACCTTTCCCTTCTCCCCTTTCCTTCTCCTCCTTAGGCCGGCCCATATGGGGGCGCCCCAGCGCCTTGTGGCTGGTGTGTTTCCCCTCTTGGCCCATAAGGCCCATATCTTTTGCCGGGGGTGCCCGGAACCCCTTCTAGTGACCCGATAAGTACCCGGTACCCCCCGAAACACTTCCGGTGTCCGAATACCATCGTCCTATATATCAATCTTTACCTCTCGACCATTTCGAGACTCCTCGTCATGTTCGTGATCTCATCCGGGACTCCGAACAACATTCAGTCACCAAATCACATAACTCATATAATACTATATCGTCATTGAACGTTAAGCGTGCGGACCCTACGGGTTCGAGAACTATGTAGACATGAACGAGACACCTCTCCGGTCAATAACCAATAGCAGAACCTAGATGCCCATATTGGCTCCTACATATTCTACAAAGATCTTTATCGGTCGAACCGTTATGAGAACATACGTAATTCCCTTTCTCCATCGGTATGTTACTTGCCCGAGATTCGATCGTCGGTATCTTCATACCTAGTTCAATCTCGTTACCGGAAAGTATCTTTACTCGTTCCGTAATACATCACCTCATGACTAACTCCTTAGTCGTTTGCTTGCAAGCTTATGATGTGTATTACCGAGAGGGCCCAAAGATACCTCTCCGATACTCGGAGTGACAAATCCTAATCTCGATCTATGCCAACTCAACAAACACCTTCGGAGATACCTGTAGAGCATCTTTATGATCACCCAGTTACGTTGTAACGTTTGATAGCACACAAGGCATTCCTCCGGTATTCGGGAGTTGCATAATCTCATAGTCGAAGGAATATGTATTTGATATGAAGAAAGCAATAGCAATAAAACTTAACTATCATTATGCTAAGCTAACGGATGGGTCTTGTCCATCACATCATTCTCCTAATGATGTGATCCCATTATCAAATGACAACACATGTCCATGGTTAGGAAACCTTAACCATCTTTGATCAACGAGCTAGTCTAGTAGAGGCTTACTAGGGACACGGTGTTTGTTTATGTATTCACACATGTATTTAAGTTTCCGATCAATACAATTCTAGCATGAATAATAAACCTTTATCATGAATAAGGAAATATAAAATAACAACTTTATTATTGCCTCTAGGGCATATTTCCTTCATAATGTTTAGGTCAGCTAGCTATGTTTAATTGCTGAACTTGCTCGATTAAGAAGTGTGGGTGTGCTGTAGTCTCCTTTGTGTACCCAAATTATGCAATGACGAGGATGACCACTGTAACTAGGGAAATTCAAACCAAAATTTTTGACGTTCAAACTCATCACACACGTGTTAAGCTATCTGAATCGTTTGTGATGTTCGCATATCGTACACAGTTCTGAATAAGGGACCGTGTCTGATGACACTTTGCGCGCCAGTTTTTTCGCTGCACCGATCCAAAATTTTCAGCTTCCGCGGAAATATCTACCTCCCCGCCCCCTCCCCCTTACCAAAAGCCACATTTCTCCTGGTTCCGCCTTTCTTTCCAAGTTGAAACCTTCACTCCTTGCTTGCAGCGCCGCCTCCTCGCCGGCGACCCTCCTTCACGCTGCTCGGCCTCGTCGATCCAGGCAGGTAATCCACACCCAACCCCCATCCTCCTCCTCCTTCCACATCCCACATGCCCTGATTGTCGACGCGACACCTTCCACCCAAATCACCGACCCCTCCCCCAAATAAGCGCAGCCCTAAGCCATGGTGCACGCAGTATAGCCAGGAGCTCAAGGAGCATTTGGCAGCGGAGAAGAAAATCGTGGCCGCACGCGCGGATGAGGTCGCGATGGCTGCCATTCGTGCCGACCCCTAGATATTGGAGGAGCACCTCGCAGTTGAGGCCACCGTCGACGCCTTGCACGTCGACACCGCGACACGGTTGGCTGCTTTAAACGACAGTTCATGGCGTTTCCTCGAGGCCACTGTCGGTGCCTTCGACGAAGACTATGAGGTGTTTTCTCAGCGTGCCCGTGCTTACCTCAACTCGAGAGGCAGCAGGTTGGTGCCCGGAGTGGCTCAGGCAACTCACCACTACGACGAGGGCACCCATGATGTGGAGGCCTTGCCCTCTTCCATGTCCAGGGAGCCAATCATCATCGATATCTCCGACGATGAGGAGTAGCTTGTCTTATTAGCTCACTATAAGGACCTATGTTCAGTTTGCTAGCTACGCCAGTTAAGCATGCTCGGTTTACCCATTGCATGTGCTGCTCCTGCCTTTCCTTAACAAATTCTAGTGAATTGTCCTATCTACTTTTACCATGCAATCCGTTGCTCTAGTCTATATGTTCTACATGTCGTGCAATGTGGTGCTCACTTATTAACTGTTTGGTTAATTAGTTGTCGTCTTCAGTTGACTGTTTGGTTCAATTCTGCAAATGTGATGTTCAATTCTTCAGGCTACAATTTTGTATTGTCTTCCATGTGAGAAATAAATCAAATTTATCTTTACAAAATACATGAGAAACAAATACAATTGCTATATTTCCTAGTTGTCAAGCATGCTTGGTTTGGTTAACTGTCTGATCTTCTAGTATGTTATACATTCTGCAATGCGGTGCTCAGTTAACGTTTGGTTCATTTGTTGTGGTGTTTAGTTAACTGTTTGGTTCAATTCCGCAATGCGATGTTCAATTGTTGTGGGTTCATTCTGTTATTGTATACCATGTGAGAAATAAATCAAATTTGGCTGTACTAAATACATGAGAAACAAATACAATTGCTATATTTCCAAGTTGTTAAGCATGCTTGGTTTGGTTAACCGTCTGATCTTCTATTAGGAGTATGTTATATTGTGAAATGTGGTTCTTAGTTAATGTTTGGTTCATTTGTTGTGGTGTTTAGTTAACTGCTTGGTTCAATTCTGCAATGCGATGTCCAATTGTCGTGGGTAGAATTTTGTATTGTTGTGCATGTGAGGAATAAATCGAATTTGGCTGCACTTAATACATGAGAAACATATACAATTGCTATATTTCCTAGTTCTTAATCATGGTTGGTTTGAATAAATGGGTTTTCCATGTGGCTTGAATTAATCTGATGAATCTGCAATGTTCTTATTTTTCATCAACATATTTTACTGATAGCATGCGAACCCTCACTTAACCTGATCACTAACTGCCTTATATGTGTTGCAGGGAAACAATGGGAGGCACTGAGGTTTACAATCGAGGTTTGCACATGCATGGTCCTTTGTCTAATAGCACATTATTGTGCAATTGCAGGAACCATTCTAATATTTAGGTTTTTAACAATTTGGTCTTGCACATGTAGGTCCTGCTGTCAGAGGTTTTGACCCACTGTTCGACCCTTTTTGCATATGGGGAAATGAGTTGTCCATGAATATCAGTAAAGTCAAGAAACTCATAAAGATTGTTAGGATAAAGAAATTAGCGACAAAAAACAACAAGATCTTTGTCTGCACAATGAAGAAGACATCAGTTCACTACAGGATGGTACTAACTACTATACCTTGCCTTTTTATATTCCTTTGCCCCATTTCCAATTTAGAGAAGATATTTATGCACATCCTTGTTTTCAGGCCTTTCCAAAGCAGTTCACTGATGATTACCTCTCAAACCACCTGTATGGTCAGGAGGTGAGGAAGGTATTCATACAACACCCACGGTTCAATATTGAAGTGTTCCTGAAGAGGACGAAGGATGGACAGTCAATCATCCACAGGCACTGGCCTAAAGTTGCAAAGACCTTCAACATCAATGAAGGCTCAATATTTGCCTTCCGCTTCAGCAGTTTTCCAGATGAGATTCATCTGTCTATGTACCGTCTATGATGCTAATTTCGAAAGGTTATAGATGTTGCATGTGAAACTTGGTGCTGGTGCAGTTGTGTAATGGGGTAGCTGAGTGCTGAAGCTATATGATGTTGTACTCTGATGTATTTCAATTATGAAATCCTGCTTCCTTAATATGGAAATGAAATATATTGTGTGCTTAATATCAAATGTCAATTAGATTAATAAATGGATTATTAATAGTAGGGCAATTAGCCTGCTAATGGTCTGCTAATTGGGTTTTTCTATTTCAAACGATTATTGAGAAAACACCGTGGGAGATGACCTCAAGCAATGCACACCGTTTCTAGGAATAAACCGTGTTGGATCAATGAACAATCACACACAACATCCTCTTGAAAACTGTTTGCGTTAGGCCACCTTGCACAAACGTTTACCACATAAAAAGTGTGTGTGATGGACAGCCTTTACCACACAGTTTCATCTACGCACCGAGTGTGATGCATTCCATAACGCAAACGATAAAATTGTTAATATCGTGTGCAATGGCAACGCTATCACAAACAATTTAATGGGGGAAATTGTGTGTGATGTACCTGCGAACGGAAACATTTTCCTTGGAGTGACTATGTGGGATGTATATACGAACGGAAACGTACTTCTTGGATTAACTGTGCGGGATGTACATACTAACGGAAATGTATTCCTTGAATTGACTGTGTGGAATGTACATACGAACGGAAATGTTTAGCCGGGACTGACTGTGTGGGATGTACTTACGACCGGAAACGATTTTGGCCTATATAATTGTATTTTTTAGCATAACTATACGTATAACCATATTTGATCGCTCACTGGTCGCACACGACCTCATTTTGCCGAGTGTGTGTGCCAGGAGGGCATATCCACGACGGTTTCTGGGTCGTGTGGGAAGCACCCCCCTATAGCAGTCACTCACTTGGCGACGGTTCGAAACGCCGTCGCAGAAAGGGGTTAAAAACCATTTGTATAGCACCTCGTTGTACCAGTGTATTGATACGTCTCCAACGTATCTATAATTTTTTATTGTTCCATGCCGTTATATTATCATTCTTGGATGTTTTACAATCATTTTATAGCAACTTTATATCATTTTTTGGGACTAACCTATTGACATAGTGCCCAGTGCCAGTTGCTGTTTTTTGTTTGTTTTTTACTTCGCAGAAAATCAATACCAAACGGAGTACAAACGCAGCGAAACTTTTTGGTGATTTTTTCTGGACCAGAAGACACACGATGGGCCAAGGAAGTACCTGAGGGGGTCTCCGAGGGGAGCATAACCCACCAGGGCACGCCTGGGGGCCCAGGCGCACCCAGGTGGGTTGTGCCCACCTCGACCGCCTCCCGAACCACCTCTTTGCTCAATAAATACCCAGGAAGTCCAAAAACCCTAGGGGAGTCGACGAAAAAACAATTCCAGCCGTCCCAAGTTCCAGAAACACAAGATCCAATCTAGACACCATCATGGAGGGGTTCATCATCCTCATTGGTGCATCTCCGACAATGCGTGAGTAGTTCATTGTAGACCTTCGGGTCCGTAGTTAGTAGCTAGATGGCTTCCTCTCTCTCTTTTGATTCTCAATACAATGGTCTCTTGGAGATCTATTTGATGTAACTCTTTTTGCGGTGTGTTTGTTGGGATCCGGTAAACTTTGAGTTTATGATCAGATCTATCTTTTTATCCATGAAAGTTATTTGAGTCTCTTTGATCTCTTATATGCATGATTACTTATAGCCTCGTATTTCTTCTTTGAATCTTTGGTTTAGTTAGGCCAACTAGATCGATTTTTCTTGCCATGGGAAGAGGTGCTTTGTGATGGGTTCGATCTTACGGTGCTCAATCCTAGTGACAGAAAGGGAAACGACACGTATGTATCGTTCCTATTAAGGACAACAAGATGGGGTCTATTCCTACATGAATATATCTTGTCTACCTCATGTCATCGTTCTTATTGCATTACTCCGTTTCTCCATGAACTTAATACACTAGATGCATGCTGGATAGCGGTCGATGTGTGGAGTAATAGTAGTAGATGCAGGCAGGAGTCGGTCTACTAATCTTGGACGTGATGCCTATATAATGATCATTGCCTGGATATCGTCATGATTATTTGAAGTTCTATCAATTGCCCAACAGTAATTTGTTTACCCACCGTATGCTATTTTTCTCGAGAGAAGCCACTAGTGAAATCTACGGCCCCCGGGTCTATTTTCTCATCATATACTTTCATATCTATATTGCTATTTGCCTTTTTATTTATTTGCATCTTTTATTTTCAGATCTATATTTCCAAAAACCCAAAAATACCTTGCTGCACTTTATTTTATTTGAGATCTATTTATCCAATCTATTTTATTCAGTCTCCCGTCCACGTGACAATTTCTAGCACCGTTACCAGAAAGGGATTGACAACCCCTTTAACACGTCGGGTTGCAACTATTTGTTCTTTGTGTGCAGGTACTGTTTACGTAGTGTTGCTTGGTTCTCCTACTGGTTCGATAACCTTGGTCTCATCACTGAGGGAAATACCTACCGCTGTTGTGCTGCATAATCCCTTCCTCTTTGGGGAAATACCGACATAGTTCTAGCCGCAATCAAAAGGAATTTCTAGCGCCGTTGCCAGGGAGACATCATCAACACCTATCAGGTTCCTAATCACAAATCTCATCTCCTTGCAATTTACATTATTTTCCATTTGCCTCTCGTTTTCATCTCCCCACTTCACAAAAATTTGCGGTTTTGTTCGCCTTCTCTCCGTTTGCCTTTTGCGTGTCAGATCTCTTGTTTGCTTGTGTTGCCATGTGTCTCTTATTTGCTTGCATCTTCGCTTGCTAAAAATCTATTGATATGGATCCTCATCCACTTGCTAATCTTTTCAAGAGATCCAATTATGATGAACCAATTGATGGTGAATCAAGTTCACTAGATTATCTTTATGAAGTTTTGCTTGAGATTTATGAATCTGAAAATTGTGATGAAGTGTTAAACGAAGAAATTTATAAAGTGATTCATGATAGCTCCTTGAATGAAAAGCGTGATTGCAATGATGTTATTATAAATTCTAATAATGTCAATTGTGTTAGTTGATGACCCACAAGTATACGGGATCTATCGTAGTCCTTTCGATAAGTAAGAGCATCGAACCCAACGAGGAGCAGAAGGAAATGACAAGCGGTTTTCAGCAAGGTATTCTCTGCAAGTACTGAAATTATCGGTAACAGATAGTTGTGTGATAAGATAATTCGTAACGGGTAACAAGTAACAAAAGTAAACAAGGTGCAGCAAGGTGTCCCAATCCTTTTTGTAGCAGAGGACAAGCCTGGACGAACTCTTATATAAAGCAAAGCGCTCCCGAGGACACATGGGAATTGTTGTCAAGCTAGTTTTCATCATGCTCATATGATTCGCGTCCGTTACTTTGATAATTTGATATGTGGGTGGACCGATGCTTGGGTGTTGCCCTTCCTTGGACAAGCCTCCCACTTATGATTAACCCCTCTCGCAAGCATCCGCAACTACGAAAGAAGAATTAAGATAAATCTAACCATAGCATGAAACATATGGATCCAAATCAGCCCCTTACGAAGCAACGCATAAACTAGGGTTTAAGCTTTTATCACTCTAGCAACCCATCATCTACTTATTACTTCCCAATGCCTTCCCCTAGGCCCAAATCATGGTGAAGTGTCATGTAGTCGACATTCACATAACACCACTAGAGGAAAGACAACATACATCTCATCAAAATATCGAACGAATACCAAATTCACATGATTACTTATAACAAGACTTCTCCCATGTCCTCAGGAACGAACATAACTACTCACAAAGCATATTCATGTTCATAATCAGGGGAGTATTAATTATCATTAAGGATCTGAACATATGATCTTCCACCGAATAAACCAACTAGCATCAACTACAAGGAGTAATCAACACTACTAGCAACCCACAGGTACTAATCTGAGGTTTTGAGACAAAGATCGGATACAAGAGATGAACTAGGGTTTGAGAGGAGATGGTGCTGATGAAGATGTTGATGGAGATTGACCCCCTCTCGATGAGAGGATCGATGGTGATGACGATGGCGATGATTTCCCCCTCCCGGAGGGAAGTTTCCCCGGCAGAACAGCTCCGCCGGAGCCCTAGATTGGTTCTACCCAAGTTCCGCCTCGAGACGGCGGCACTTCGTCCCGAAAGCTTCCTCCTTATTTTTTCCAGGGCAAAAGACATCATATAGCAGAAGATGGGTGTCGGGGGCCTGCCAGGGGGCCCACAAGACCGGAGGGCGCGCCCATGGGGGTAGGGCGCGCCCTCCACCCTTGTGGATGGCAGGTGGCCCCCCTCTGGTGCTTTTGTCGCCCAATATTTTTTTATTAATTCCAAAATGACTCTCCGTGAAGTTTCAGGACTTTTGGAGTTGTGCAGAATAGGTCTCTAATATTTGCTCCTTTTCCAGCCCAGAATTCCAGCTGCCGGCATTCTCCCTCTTCATGTAAACCTTGTAAATTAAGAGAGAAAAGGCATAAGTATTGTGATATAATGTGTAATAACAGCCCATAATGCAATAAATATTGATATAAAAGCATGATGCAAAATGGATGTATCAGCTCCCCCAAGCTTAGACCTCGCTTGTCCTCAAGCGAAGGCCGAAATCGAAAAATATGTCCACATGTTTAGAGATAGAGGTGTCGATAAAATAAAATACGGACATGAGGGCATCATGATCATCTTTAGAACAGCAACACATAACGTCATATAATTTTCTTATGCTAAAGTAACAATTCATTCACAAAGTAAAGTATGAATCAGAAACTTTATTGAAAACTAACAAACTATGATCTCAGTCATTGAGGCAATTGCAATTTATCATAACATCGGAAAGAGTCAATATAAGAGCTTTTCAGCAAGTCCACATACTCAACTATCATTTAGTCTTTCACAATTGCTAACACTCACACGATACTTATGGGTTCAAAACTTCCATCAGACACAGAGAAAGACAGGGGCTTATAGTTTCGCCTCCCAACCTTTTACCTCAAGGGTAATGTCAACAATAATACTTTATGATAACCAATATCTGAGTGGATATATATATATATATATATATATATATATATATATATATCTGGATCTTTCTCCAACACATAGTGCTTGCCAAAAGGAAAAAGTGTAAAAAGGAAAGGTGAAGATCACCATGACTCTTGTATAAGGGTAGGAGATAAAAGTAGAAGATAGGCCCTTCGCAGAGGGAAGCAGAGGTTGTCATGCGCTTTTATGGTTGGATGCACAAAATCTTATTGCAAAAGAACGTCACTTTATATTGCCGCTTGTGATAAATACCTTTATTATGCAGTCCGTCGCTTTTATTTCTTCCATATCACAAGTTCGTATAAAGCTTATTTTCTTCACACTAATAGATCATACATATTTAGAGAGCAATTTTTATTGCTTGCACCGATGACAACTTATTTGAAGGATCTTACTCAATCCATAGGTAGGTATGGTGGACTCTCATGGCAAAACTGGGTTTAGGGATGTTTGGATGCACAAGTAGTATCTCTACTTGGTGCAAAGGATTTGGCTAGCATGAGAGGGAAAGGCAAGCTCAACATGTTATAACTTCTACTCGGATATAAGAAAACATAACCCATTATGTTGTCTTCCTTGTCCAACATCAAATTTTTAGCATGTCATATTTTAATGAGTGCTCACAATTACAAAAGATGTCCAAGATAGTATATTTATATGTGAAACCTCTCTTTCTTTATTACTTCCTATTAATTGCAACAATGACCAAAACTATGTTTGTCAACTCTCAACAAATTTATTCATCATACTCTTTATATGTGAAGTCATTACTCTCCATAAGATCAATATATGATCTTTTTATTTATTCTTATTTCTTTCTTTTATTTAATTCCCTGAAGATCATAGCAAGAAAGCAAAGCCCTCAACTCAAAACTACTATTTATTATATATAACTCCCGGACTCAATTACATAGATAGATCTCAAAACAAAACTTAAAGCTAGATCATACTAAAACTTTATTCTACTAGATCAAGATATAACCGAAAGGATTGAACTAAGAAAAATGATAAAAGTAAAGGTGTGATGGTGATATGATACCGAGGCACCTCCCGCAAGCTTGGCAGTTGCCAAGGGGAGTGCCCATACCCATGTATTTATGTCTCTTTCTTCGGCGGTGGTGATGATGGAGTTGTTGATGTTGCAGGCTTCTTCCTCAGCTTGCGCTTGAGGATAGAATTTTCCTCCATTAAGTCATCGATCTCCTGCTCAAGCCTTAATATCTTTTTACATAGTTCCTGTTTGTTTTCCCGCAAGAGACGAAAAGGGATAAACTCGATCTTAGGTATCTTTGCTTTATTAGGAAGACTTGACTTTTTGAACTCCACGTGCATGTCCCCAGGTTGGGGTAGTGGGTCTTCCTCTTCATTGGAACTTGTCTCTTCTTTTCCTTTCCGGTCATAGTCCTCTTCTTCCTCCGTGGTCCAACCATAATGCTCCACATCCCCGTAAACCTTGGGGTCTGCAATGTAATCAGCTACATAGCTCTCTTCCTCCGAATCTTGGGACGACATCTTACTCCAAATCTGCTACAGAAACAACTCAAAACGAAAATAGGGGACTTTGCCGTGGTATGGTGGTCAAAACCTTCGGGAGATTATATAACGAATTTTTACCGACCAAAAGAAGTATTGTGCAAGAAAACGGAGTCCAGAGGGCACACAAGGTGCCCACAAGGTAGGGGGGCGCGCCCTCCACCCTTGTGGTCGCCTTGTGTCTCTTTCGGACTACTTTTAATTTTCCTAATTTTTTAAATATTCCAAAACAGAGAAAAATTATCATTGGAAACGTTTTGGAGTCGGTTTACTTACCGTACCACATACCTATTCCTTTTCGGAGTCTGAAACATTCTGGAAAGTGTCCCTTATGTACTCCTTCGGTGTTACGGTGTCAATTATATTGGTCTCAATATTTATGGGAGTACCTAAGATATAATGTTTGATTCTTTGACCGTTTACCACCTTCGGGTTTGTACCTTCGGCGTTGTTGATTTTTATGGCACCGGGAGGATAGACCTCCTCGATAATGTAAGGACCTTCCCATTTAGAGAGAAGCTTTCCTGCAAAAAATCTTAAACGAGAGTTGTATAGCAAAACATGATCACCTACATTAAACTCACGCTTTTGTATCCTTTTGTCATGCCATCTTTTAACTTTTTCTTTAAACAACTTGGCATTCTCATAGGCTTGGGTTCTCCATTCATCAAGCGAGCTTATGTCGAATAACCTCTTCTCACCAGCAAGTTTGAAATCATAGTTGAGCTCTTTGATTGCCCAATAAGCTTTGTGTTCTAGTTCAAGAGGTAAGTGACAAGCCTTTCCATAAACCATTTTATATGGAGACATACCCATAGGGTTTTTATAAGCAGTTCTATAAGCCCATAATGCATCATCGAGTTTCTTAGACCAATTCTTTCTAGATCTATTAACAGTCTTTTGCAAAATCAATTTAATCTCTCTATTTCTCAATTCTACTTGACCACTAGACTGAGGATGATATGGAGATGCAATTCTATGGTTAACATCATACTTAGCAAGTAATTTACGGAAAGCACCATGAATAAAATGTGAACCACCATCAGTCATTAAATATCTAGGGACTCCAAACCTCGGAAAAATAACTTCTTTAAGAATTTTAATAGAAGTGTTATGATCAGCACTACTAGTTGGAATAGCTTCTACCCACTTAGTAACGTAATCAACAACAACTAAAATATGTGTATACCCATTAGAGGAAGGAAAAGGTCCCATATAATCAAAGCCCCAAACATCAAATGGTTCAGTAACAAGTGAATAATTCATAGGCATTTCCTGACGTCTACTAATATTACCAATTCTCTGGCATTCATCACAAGACAAGACAAACTTACAAGCATCCTTGAAGAGAGTAGGCCAATAAAAACCGGATTGCAATACCTTATGTGCAGTTCTATCTCCGGCGTGGTGTCCTCCGTAAGACTCAGAGTGGCACTTGCGTAGGATCTGTTCCTGTTAATGCTCAGGTACACAACGTCTAATAACACCATCTACTCCTTCTTTATAAAGGTGTGGGTCATCCCAAAAGTAATGTATTAAATCATAGAAAAACTTTTTCTTTTGCTGGTATGTGAAACTAGGTGGTATAAATTTAGCAACAATGTAATTAGCATAATCAGCATACCATGGAGTATTACGAGAAGCATTTATGACAACTAATTGTTCATCAGGAAAGCTATCATCAATAGGCAGTGGGTCATCAAAAACATTTTCTAACCTAGACAAGTTGTCTGCAACGGGGTTCTCAGCTCCCTTTCTATCAATAATATGCAAATCAAATTCTTGTAACAAGAGAACCCATCTAATAAGTCTAGGTTTAGCATCTTTCTTTTCCATAAGATATTTAATAGCAGCATGATTAGTGTGAACAGTTACTTTGGAATCAACAATATAAGATCTGAACTTATCACAAGCAAAGACAACTGCTAAAAATTCTTTTTCAGTAGTAGCATAATTTCTCTAGGCACTGTCTAGAGTTTTACTAGCATAATGGATAACATTCAATTTCTTATCAACTCTTTGACCTAGAACAGCACCAACAGCATAATCGCTAGCATCACATATAATTTCAAAGGTAAATTCCAATCAGGCGGCTGAACAATAGGTGCAGAAATCAAGGCTTTCTTAAGTATTTCAAATGCTTCTACACAATCATCATCAAAAACAAAAGGAACATCTTTTTGCAAGAGATTAGTGAGAGGCCTAGAAATTTTAGAGAAGTCTTTAATAAACCTCCTATAGAAACCAGCATGACCAAGAAAACTTCTTATACCTTTGATATCTTTAGGACACGGCATCTTTTCAATAGCATCTACTTTAGCTTTATCAACTTCAATACCTCTTTTAGAAATTTTATGCCCCAAGACAATACCTTCATTAACCATAAAGTGGCACTTCTCCCAATTCAAGAAAAGATTAGTTTCTTCATATCTCTGCAAAACTCAATCAAGGTTGCTTAAGCAATCATCAAAAGAAGTTCCGTAAACGGAGAAATCATCCACGAAAACCTCAACAATCTTTTCACAAAAATCAGAGAATATAGCAGTCATACATCTTTGAAAGGTAGCAGGTGCATTGCATAAACCAAAAGGCATACGTCTATAAGCAAAGGTACCGAAAGGGCAAGTAAAAGTGGTCTTTTCCTGATCATCTTTTAACATAGGTATTTGAGAAAAACCAGAATAACCATCTAGAAAGCAAAAATGTGTATGTTTGGATAGTCTTTCTAGCATTTGATCAATAAAAGGTAGAGGGTAATGATCTTTTCTAGTAGCTTTATTTAATTTGCGAAAATCAATTACCATTCTATAACCTGTAAGAATTCTTTGTGGAATCAATTCATTCTTATCATTAGGAACAACAGTAATACCTCCCTTCTTAGGGACACAATGAACAGGACTTACCCACTTACTATCAGCAATAGGATAAATTATACCTGCCTCCAGAAGCTTTAGTATTTCATTTCTTACCACTTCTTTCATCTTAGGATTTAACCGTCGTTGGTGATCAACAACTGGTTTAGCATCAGGCTCCAAATTAATTTTGTGCTGACATAGAGTGGGACTAATGCCCTTAAGATCATCAAGAGTATATCCAATAGCGGCACGGTGCTTCTTCAGAGTTTTTAGTAATTTCTTTTCTTCATGCTCTGAAAGGTTATCACTAATAATAACAGGATATATCTTCTTTTCATCAAGATAAGCATATTTCAAAGTATCAGGTAATTGTTTAAGCTCAAACACGGGATCTCCCTTGGGTGGAGGAGGATCCCCAAGGATTTCAACAGGCAAGTTGTGTTTCAAAATAGGCCCTTGATTAAAGAATATCTCATCTATTTCCCTTCTTTCATTCATAAACATATCATTTTCATGGTCTAGCAAATATTGTTCTAAAGGATCAGTAGGAGGCACGGCAATGGAAGCAAGACCAATAATTTCATCCTTACTAGGCAATTCTTTATCATGGGGTTGTCTACGAAATTTAGCGAAATTAAAATCATGAGACATACCCGCTAAACCGACAGTAACAATATCTTTCTCGCAATCTATCTTAGCACTAACAGTATTCAAGAAAGGTCTACCAAATATAATGGGACAAAAGTCATCTTGTGGGGAAGCAAGAACAAGAAAATCAGTAGGGTATTTTATTTTCCCATACAAGACTTCAACATCTCTAACAATCCCAATTGGTGAAATAGTATCTCTATTGGCAAGCTTAATAGTAACATCAATATCTTCTATCTCAGCAGGTGCAATATCATTCATAATTTCTTTATATAAAGTAAAAGGAATTGCACTCACACTAGCACCCACATCACATAAGCCATGATAACAATGATC
The DNA here is from genome assembly GCA_011799875.1 of Thinopyrum elongatum. Lineage (NCBI taxonomy): Eukaryota > Viridiplantae > Streptophyta > Magnoliopsida > Poales > Poaceae > Thinopyrum > Thinopyrum elongatum. Next base: position 606,240,784 of record CM022303.1, on the reverse strand, counting down.
TCCTATTTTAACTAAAACAACGGGCATGCCAACACCAGGTCTATGTTTATCTTTACAATCGGGTTTAGCAATTCTAGCAGCTTCATCACAGAAATAAATAACATTCCCATCAATATTATCAACCAAGAGATCTTTAACCATAGCAATACGAGGTTCAACTTTAATTTGTTCAGGGGGTGTAAGTGTTCTAGTATAACTCTTACGAACCACAGTTGAAGCTTTAGCATGATCCTTTATTCTAACAGGAAAAGGTGGTTTCTCAATATAAGCAGTAGGAACAATAGGATCAACATTATAAGTAATAGTTTCTTCTTCAACTTTAATAGGTTCTACTACTTTAACTTCAATGGGAGGATGATATTTAAACCACTTCTCCTTAGGGAGATCAACATGAGTAGCAAATGATTCACAGAAAGAAGCTACTATCTCAGAGTCAAGTCCATATTTAGTGCTAAAATCACGAAAAGCATCGGTATCCATAAAAGATTTAACACAATCAAACTTAAGGTTTATACCTGACTCCTTACCTTCGTCGAGTTCCCAATCTTCAGAGTTGCGTTTAATTCTTTCCAATAAATCCCATTTGAATTCAATAGTCTTCTTCATAAAAGAAACAGTATAAGAAGTATCGAGCATGGATCGATCATTATGAGAAAGCCGAGCATAAAAATTCTGAATAATAATTTCTCTTGAGAGCTCATGATTGGGGCATGAATATAACATTGACTTAAGCCTCCCCCAAGCTTGAGCGATACTTTCTCCTTCACGAGGCCAAAAATTATATATATAATTCCGATCACGATGAACCAGATGCATAGGATAAAACTTCTGATGAAATTCCAATTTCAATCGGTTGTAGTTCCATGATCCAATATCATCACATAGCCTATACCATGTCAATGCCTTCTCCTTCAAAGATAAAGGGAAGACCTTCTTCTTGAGTTCATCCTCGGGCAAACCTGCAAGCTTAAATAATCCACAAACTTCATCCACATAGATTAGATGCATATCAGGATGTAATGTTCCATCTCCTGTGTAAGGATGAGCTAGCAGTTTCTCTATCATACCCGAAGGAATTTCATAATAAATATTTTCAGTAGGTGCAGTAGGTTGAGGGGCAACTCTTTGCTCTTCCGGTTGAGGTGAAGATACCCCGAACAAACCCCTCAAAGGATTATTTTCCATAGTAACAAGTGACAGTAAATTTCAGCACACTATAAAAATGTTTCCTTACGAAATTCCACTTACCAAAACCGCTTCACTCCCCGGCAACGGTGCCAAAAAAGAGTCTTGATGACCCACAAGTATAGGGGATCTATCGTAGTCCTTTCGATAAGTAAGAGTGTCGAACCCAACGAGGAGCAGAAGGTATTCTCTACAAGCACTGAAATTATCGGTAACAGATAGTTGTGTGATAAGATAATTCGTAATGGGTAACAAGTAACAAAAGTAAACAAGGTGCAGCAAGGTGGCCCAATCCTTTTTGTAGCAAAGGACAAGCCTGGATGAACTCTTATATAAAGCAAAGTGCTCCCGAGGACACATGGGAATTGTTGTCAAGCTAGTTTTCATCATGCTCATATGATTCGCGTTCGTTACTTTGATAATTTGATATGTGGGTGGACCGGTGCTTGGGTGCTGCCCTTCCTTGGACAAGCCTCTCACTTATGATTAACCCCTCTCGCAAGCATCCGCAACTACGAAAGAAGAATTAAGATAAATCTAACCATAGCATGAAACATATGGATCCAAATCAGCCCCTTACGAAGCAACGCATAAACTAGGGTTTAAGCTTCTGTCACTCTAGCAACCCATCATCTACTTATTACTTCCCAATGCCTTCCCCTAGGCCCAAATCATGGTGAAATGTCATGTAGTCGACGTTCACATAACACCACTAGAGGAAAGACAACATACATCTCATCAAAATATCGAACGAATACCAAATTCACATGACTACTTATAACAAGACTTCTCCCATGTCCTCAGGAACGAACGTAACTACTCACAAAGCATATTCATGTTCATAATTAGAGGAGTATTAATTATCATTAAGGATCTGAACATATGATCTTCCACCGAATAAACCAACTAGCATCAACTACAAGGAGTAATCAACACTACTAGCAACCCATAGGTACCAATCTGAGGTTTTGAGACAAAGATCGGATACAAGAGATGAACTAGGGTTTGAGAGGAGATGGTGCTGGTGAAGATGTTGATGGAGATTGACCCCCTCTCGATGAGAGGATCGATGGTGATGACGATGGCGATGATTTCCCCCTCCCGGAGGGAAGTTTCCCCGGTAGAACAGCTCCGCCGGAGCCCTAGATTGGTTCTGCCCAAGTTCCGCCTTGAGACGACGGCGCTTCATCCCGAAAGTTTCCTCCTTATTTTTTCCATGGCAAAAGACATCAAATAGCAGAAGATGGGCGTCGGGGGCCTGCCAGGGGGCCCACAAGACAGGAGGGCACGCGCAGGGGGTAGGGCGCGCCCTCCACCCTTGTGGATGGCAGGTGGCCCCCCTCTGGTGCTTTCTTCACCCAATATTTTTTATTAATTCCAAAATGACTCTTCGTGAAGTTTCAGGACTTTTGGAGTTGTGCAGAGTAGGTATCTAATATTTGCTCCTTTTCCAGCCTAGAATTCCAGCTGCCGGCATTCTCCCTCTTCATGTAAACCTTGTAAATTTAAGAGAGAAAAGGCATAAGTATTGTGATATAATGTGTAATAAAAGCCCATAATGCAATAAATATTGATATAAAATCATGATGCAAAATGGACGTATCATTAGTGATATGCAAAACCCCAAGCTTGGGGATGCTTGTTTTGTTATGTCCACTACTTATTGCAATGATCATGATTGGGGTGATAATGATTCTTATGATCTTGAAAATTTATTTAAACCTCATGATGAATATGCTTGCGATAATATTAAAAGTGGGTTTGGAAGAGTGTCAACTTTAGCTAAAAATAATCCCACATATTTGGAGAGTGTTCAATCTTATGAAATTTTTGATAGAAGTGGGCTTGGAGAGGTCATGACTTTATTTGATGATAATCCCACTATTTTGGAAGAGTGTCAACTTTGCATGCATGTGGATCATGTAGAAAATATTTTATGTGATAGTTATATTGTTGAATTTGAATATGATCCCACATGTAATTATTATGAGAGAGGAAAATATGGTTGTAGAAATTTTCATGTTACTAATTTACCTCTCGTTATGTTGAGATTGCTATTGTTTCTTTCTTCTTCCTTGCATTTGCTATATATTTCTTGTCTTGATAATTTGTTTGCTTATAAAATTCCTATGCATAGGAAGTATGTTAGACATAAATATGTTTGTCATATGTTTCATGATGCTTTCTTTTTGTTTCAATTCTTATCTTTCGTGTGAGCATCGTTGAAATTTTATGCCCAGCTAGGGGCGTAAAACGATAGCGCTTGTTGGGAGGCAACCCAATGAATAAAATTTATTTTTGTCTTTTTATTTCTGTCCTTGAGTGTTTGCATAATTATGCTACTGTTATGATTCTGTTTTTGTGTTTTAATTAGTGTTTGTGCCAAGCAAAGCCTTTGGGATCATGCGGGATGATAGTTGCTTTGATCTTGTTGAAAAACAGAAACTTTTGCATCTAGTAAAATAATTTTAGAAATTCACAGAAGTGACGAAAAATTATGAAATTTTAACACAAGATTTATATACAAATTGTCTATGTTTTAATGATTTTTTAGAATTTTTGAAGTTACATAAGTATGAGAACAATTCGCATTTTTACAGACTTTTCTGTTTTTGACAGATTCTGTTTTCTTTGCATTGTGTGCTTATTTTGATGAATCTATGGTTTGTATTGGAGGTTATAAGCCATGGTAAAGTTAGAATACAATAGATATAATGCAATAACAAAATTTGAATGGGTTTTCTATAGTACTTAAAGTAAAGATTAGTTTTCTTATACTAACGGATCTCACGAAGGTTTTGTTGAGTTTTGTGTGATTGAAGTTTTCAAGTTTTGGGTGAGATCACGATGGATGAAGGAATAAGGAGTAAGAAGAGCCTAATCTTGGGGATGCCCCATGGCATCCCAAACTATTATCTTAAGAAGAAGCAAGCAACTAAGCTTGGGGATGCCTCGAGTGGCATCCCCTCTTTCTTTTAACGACCATCGGTATTTTACTTGAAGCTATATTTTTATTCGTCACATATCATGAGTTTTGCTTGGAGCGTCTTGTATGATATGAGTCTTTGCTTGTTTTACTTTTTAGTTTAAGTCAAGTATCCTTGCTGGACACACCTATTTGAGAGAGCCAAAATTATGCTATGATTTGTTAGAATTGCTCTCTATGCTTCACTTAAATCTTTTTGAGCTATGGAATTGCTCTAGTGCTTCACTTATATCTTGTTGAGCACGGTGTGCTTTAGTATTTTTGGAGAAATGCTCTCATGCTTCACTTAGATTTATTTGAGAGTTAGTAAATTTTTTAAGAATTTCTCTCATGCTTCACTTAAATTATTTTGAGAGAAGAAAAATTTTATGCTCATGTTCTTCACTTTATGTTGTCAAATAATAAATTCCTTGGAAAGTGTTGGTATGGACGGCACCCGTGGATTCGGTTAGCCGTAGAATGTGAAAGTATGGTGGAAAAAGGAATAAACTTTATTTTCTGTATGGGAGCCGCCTATGGTATATCTAGCATGGAAAGTATTTGGAACTACTCAATCGTTTCGTTGACAGGAAAGGCATGCCACCCAAAATGTTTTTATCTCTATCTTTTTCGCTTTGAGCTCTGGCACCTCTACAAATCCCTACTTCCCTCTGCGAAGGGCCTTTCTTTTTACTTTATGCAATTTTATTTTATTTGAGTCTCCATCTTCTCTTACAAAGCACCAACTAAGGGGCACTATGATCGTACTTGAGCATTGGGTGTAGCTAATATGCGAGTGTGTTTCATGAATGGATCAATGATTGAGCATAATGGGCTAGGGATAACTTGTTTTAGTGTTGATATTTTGAAAGACATGGTTGCTTGTTGATATGCTTGAGTATTGAAATCTTCATGTCAAAACTAGACTATTGCTTTGAATCATATAAAAGTCCATATGTCCATGCTACAAAGCAAAGAATATGTGATGAACATGTTAGGCAGCATTCCACATCAAAAATTCTGTTTTTATCATTTACCTACTCGAGGACGAGCAGGAATTAAGCTTGGGGATGCTGATACGTCTCCAGCGTATCTATAATTTTTTATTGTTCCATGCTGTTATATTATCATTCTTGGATGTTTTACAATCATTTTATAGCAACTTTATATCATTTTTTGGGACTAACCTATTGACATAGTGCCCAGTGCCAGTTGTTGTTTTTTGCTTGTTTTTTTACTTCGCAGAAAATCAATACCAAACGGAGTCCAAACGCCGCGAAACTTTTTGGTGATTTTTTCTGGACCAGAAGACACACGATGGGCCAAGGAAGTACCTGAGGGGGTCTCCGAGGGGAGCATAACCCACCAGGGCACGCCTGGGGGCCCAGGCGCACCCAGGTGGGTTGTGCCCACCTCGACCGCCTCCCGAACCACCTCTTTGCTCAATAAATACCCAGGAAGTCCAAAAACCCTAGGGGAGTCGACGAAAAAACAATTCCAGCCGTCCCAAGTTCCAGAAACACAAGATCCAATCTAGACACCATCATGGAGGGGTTCATCATCCTCATTGGTGCCTCTCCGATGATGCGTGAGTAGTTCATTGTAGACCTTCGGGTCCGTAGTTAGTAGCTAGATGGCTTCCTCTCTCTCTTTTGATTCTCAATACAATGGTCTCTTGGAGATCTATTTGATGTAACTCTTTTTGCGGTGTGTTTGTTGGGATCCGGTAAACTTTGAGTTTATGATCAGATCTATCTTTTTATCCATGAAAGTTATTTGAGTCTCTTTGATCTCTTATATGCATGATTACTTATAGCCTCGTATTTCTTCTTTGAATCTTTGGTTTAGTTAGGCCAACTAGATCGATTTTTCTTGCCATGGGAAGAGGTGCTTTGTGATGGGTTCGATCTTACGGTGCTCAATCCTAGTGACAGAAAGGGAAATGACACGTATGTATCGTTGCTATTAAGCATAACAAGATGGGGTCTATTCCTACATGAATATATCTTGTCTACCTCATGTCATCGTTCTTATTGCATTACTCCGTTTCTCCATGAACTTAATACACTAGATGCATGCTGGATAGTGGTCGATGTGTGGAGTAATAGTATTAGATGCAGGCAGGAGTCGGTCTACTAATCTTGGACGTGATGCCTATATAATAATCATTGCCTGGATATCGTCATGATTATTTGAAGTTCTATCAATTGCCGAACAGTAATTTGTTTACCCATCGTATGCTATTTTTCTCGAGAGAAGCCACTAGTGAAATCTACGGCCCCCGGGTCTATTTTCTCATCATATACTTTCATATCTATATTGATATTTGCCTTTTTTATTTATTTGCATCTTTTATTTTCATATCTATATTTCCAAAAACCCAAAAATACCTTGCTGCACTTTATTTTATTTGAGATCTATTTATCCAATCTATTTTATTCAGTCTCCCATCCACGTGACAATATCTGGCACCGTTACCAGAAAGGGATTGACAGCACCTTTAACACGTCGGGTTGCAAGTATTTGCTCTTTGTGTGCAGTTACTGTTTACGTAGTGTTGCTTGGTTCTCCTACTGGTTCGATAACCTTGGTCTCATCACTGAGGGAAATACCTACCGCTGTTGTGCTGCATCATCCCTTCCTCTTTGGGGAAATACCGACGTAGTTCTAGCCGCAATCATGTATTTATTCACATTTGAAGGTGGCGCTGTTTGATGAAAGTCTTGCAAGTATACTATCTTAACGAAATTGACAATGAAAGTAGAACTCATAGCATTAGACACATCCTGCATCGAAGCAGAATGGCTTCAAGATCTTTTGATGGACTTGCAGGTGGTTGAAAAGCCTATTCTGTATACCCTTATGAACTATGACAATCAGACAGTCATTGTCAAGGCAAACAGTTTAAAGGATAGCATGCAATCCCCAAAGCACATAAGAAGGAGACTAAAATCTGTCAAACATGTAAGAGACTCTGTGGGATGGCGTTGGATTATATCCAGTGGGCTAAGAATCTGGCAGATCCCTTCATCACTAAAGGACTATCACGTGTTGTGATAGAAAATGCATCAAGGGAGATGGGTATGAGACTCACTTAAGTTTCCATGGTGGTTTAGCTAATCTATGTGATCAGAGATCCCGTAAAATAGGACCTGGGAAAACAAGCTACTGGCAACTGAGGAGCATAACCTAATAACCCACTCCGTTGGAGATGCAGTACTCTCAAAAATTGTATGGCAGGTTGATTTTTGTCTTATTGTGTTATGAGGCTTGAATAAGTAAGATGCTATCCTACAGAGCAATCTTTGGAAGCACACATCTATATTAGCTCGACTGCTGATCACAGTCCATGAGATAGGGTGATCTGTAGTAAGCTAATGAATAGGCCAGGAGTGTGACTAATATACTCACCCAAGGGGTCAGTATTCAGCAGCCTAGTATTGATAAGACATTTGGTGAAACTTCTTTACGCCAAACTGACAATTCAAAACACAGCCCATTGTTCAGTTGTAAAGGAGTGTAGCTACTTGCTCTAGGTGGATGTTCAACCTTAACTGGTCTCCACTGAAAATAATGGTATATCAAAACAGTGTTTGGAATAGAGGACAACACTATCGGTCTTTGAGATCTCTGGTGGGGTATTGTTGAAATACACGTTAGGTTTTACTCCCATCCAACAATTTTAGAAAGATCTCTAAGGGCTCATGTTGGTGTCATAACTAGGTGGTGGGAAATTTAGTACCACCTCGCTAATGGAGGAAGTTTTGGACCTCTCTTAAAAAGGATCCTCTTCCACATAGTATTGGAGCTTGAGAAGAGGAGTGGTTCCCACGCGCTCCTCCTTCGGAGCCCACCTCGCCCGCCCGTGTGTAATGTTTCGTGATCAAGCCGAGCTCACACCTATGTCATGTGTACGCCTAATTTTTGCCAGTCAAGAATGGATAATTAATTGGTCAATAATTACAAGTCATCAATGGACGTGCCACGAATCTGAGTGGATCGTGGGTTGTTGCCAACTCGGACATGGGTCCAGCCCACATTTCCCTACCTGACTGCACCTATATATTGGATGTGTCGGCAACCCTAGCCGTCACCCAGATCAGATCACATCTGCCTCCTTGCACACACCGCTCACCGTTGTTCGTCTTGAGGCTGTTGCTTCCGGCGATCCCATCCCGTCCACCGCGTGCACGGCTCTACGGGAGAGCAGGGCTCCGGAACCCTGCCCTTTGAGATCCTGCACCAGGATAAAGTGGACAAGCTCGCTGCCGAGAAGGCTGCCGAGGACGCTGCCGTTGGCGTCGTGGCTTCTACCTGGCCGACTGGTGTGTATAACTTGTTTAGGGCATTTCCAAAGCTGACCCACAAATGTCTCCAGTATATGTTTGTGTTTATGTCCGGACGTGGTTCGTGGACATGATGCGGGAGGGAGCCATCCAATGTTAATCACAAAATATCTGGTTGGGAGGAGAAAAAGTAGGTGATGACCATGCATGTGGTGAGATATTTGTGGTTTAGTGTCTGGTTGGGAGGAAAGAGAGGAGAGGAAATCATGCATGTGCGGTTGGGAGGAGAAAGAGAAGAGAAGGACCACGCATGTGATTGGTCAAGTGCATGTCTGGACTTCGACAAAGCCCCCACTTTTGTCTCTTGGATACTAAAATATGTATGTCCTGCAGACATACACAGGTGTGGCCCAGTTGGGTGCAAACACAGGTGTGGCCCAGTTGGGTGTGGCGCAGTTGGGTGCAACTGGTCCACGCTTGGGTGTGGCGCAGTTGTAGGGTCTGTGAGCTGGAGGCGGACGTGCTGTAGCGATGCAGCAGATCGGCGCTTGAGTTGTGCCACGGTGTGCACGTGAGATTTGTTTTGGACCAAAAGAAAAGGACCGAGTCCGAGCGGTATCAGGAGGACAAAGCAAGCCAGCATCCGGATCGAGTCAGGAGCTACACCACGTGAAATTGCTATTAGTACTGGGACGCGAGCACGTAGGTTTGCTTTGTGTACTATGGCATCGTGGAAAGAAGCTTGGTTATTTTTCACAGGTCAATCATACAAAGAATCTGGCACCAAGGGGTATTAGGTTTGAGGTGGACAAGTTTGACAGAACAGAAAACCTTAGGTTATGACAGATAAGGTGAAAGATTTGTTGGCACAATAAGGATGCTTGAAGGCGTTGCGGGATGTCAACCAATTAAGATGGATGCCGAGGGCTGTGAGGAGTTGCAGATGGTTGCAGTCAGAAAAGTCGGCTTGGGTCAGACACATAGGGCAGTTGGCCTGGACAGTCTGACGGATCGACGTAAGTCGGTTGGTACAGAAGACGTGGTGGGATCGGTGACGACGACATAGGAGCGCGATGCTGATGGTAACCGACTTCTGGGCGTGGAAACACGTGGCGCGGGCCTGAGGGCTTGTGTTGCTTCAACAAGACTATGGCGCGGAGTTGATTCAAGACGGTGCACATGAGAGCTTGAAGTCGACGGGGCACGAGGGTGGACTGATGATCTACCATGGAGTCAGGTTGAAGGTGGAGCTGGATTGAGGGGCTACGGTGTAAGGATCGAGAGAATCGAAGCCTATTCAGCTGGGGAAAAGCGAGGAACACGTAATTCGGACTGGGGCCTAGTGGTCTGATGGAAACGTGAAACTCGTCATCGGTCGGTGATGATCGGTGGTACTCTGTAGTGGGGATTGAGTGGTGTGGGCTCGCGACCTTTGAGACTCGACCAGGACAGCGAAGGCTCGACGCGGTAATAGCGGCGAGGCGTGCGGTATGCATGGGGCATGGAGACGGGCCAGGGCTCTGGTGGTCATACATGTGGTGAGACAACTGCGAATTTGACTCGGAATGACTACAAGGAACGGTGAAATTCTTTCAAGTTTCAGACAGGCGGTCAAGTAAGAGCGGTGGTTTTGAGTTCAGGTAACTTCTATGTGTGACACCCAATATGTGAGTTGTTCACATTCACGCAGGTCAGTGATCAGTGTGTGATGGCGTTGAACGGAGACTCTGGAAGTTGGGAGCATAAACTGGAGTAAGGGAAACTTAATTTTGCTCGGGTGTTGACTGTGGTCAAGAAAATAAGGGATTACAAGTTGCAAGTGGAGACATATGGAGTCTTTGGAGTAGCAACGGTACTCATGGGATAAGCTCAAGTCCAATGTACATGGAAGTTTGACGCATTGACGAATTCAAGATGGTGGAGAATATTCGCCAAGGTGGAGTTTGTTAGAGTTGTGTCGAATATTGTGTACAAAGTAGGTTACAGTTGGACTTGTAGTTGTATTGTGTTTAGATAGGATATGGAGTCGTATCCAAGTAGGACACTTGTATCCTAGGCCTCTCATATATAGCGGGGTAGACACACGATGTAACCTATGCCAATATAATAGCACAGGAACGCAGGGGAAGCCGGCGGCATGTGCCGGCGTCCAGGGCGACCGGGTGTGGTATTGTAGCGGTGTCATGGAGAGGAGCGCCCATAGTCAGGCCCCGGGGATGTAGCCATATTAGTGAACCTCGTTAACAAATCTCGGTGTCGTGCTCGTGTGATTGCTTGGTCCTCGGATGATCGACGGTATGCCTCGAATTTATTCTAACACTAGCTATTTGCATAGATATTTCTGCAACGTGTCTAATATGTGCTTACATGATCAAATATCACATGCTCATAATTTATTTTTGAAATAATTCAATCGAAAAATTGCTAACATACTCAACAAGAAGGTCAACTCGAGTTTCAAACCCAAAGAAAAAAAATAAAGGCCAGTCCTCCTTGACTACCGTACAAGCAAATAATGAGAAGCCGAGACAAACTAATCGACGACAAGCTATGTAGCCGCATGGCCAGGCCAATGATCAAATGGCATGGCGCAGCTAGCACGTTCGCGGTCCGGGGAGTAGTACAGCTATCTAGAACGAGCTGGCGGCCGGCGACGAGGATGGCGAGGAGGATTCTTCGGCCGCCGGGCCCATAGTGGTAGTGATCTTCCTCCTCTTCTCCAGGAACCGCTCCAGCGACCTCACGACGCCCTGCCCTCTCTTCACCTCCACGTCTTCCACCGCCCTCTTCGCCGTGCGTATGATAGCCCGCCCAAGTTCCTCCGCCGCCCTGCCTGCCTCGCCGCTGCTGCCCATCGCCGCCGAGCTTCTCCGGCAAACTATCTCTTCTCAATGATTCTTCTAGAGAGAGAGAGGCGACCTGCTATTAGCTAGGGAAAAAGAAGCAAGAACGCCGTTGATAGGGTGGCTGGTGCAGTATGAGACCTGTAGATCGACGAGGTTTTAAAGCTGATCTTCCCGTGTTCGGCATGCAGTTCGGCACACGTGCGCGCAAGTGCACGAACGTGTTCTTGCACACGTGCGGCACACATACAGTATGGTTTTATTTTTGGGAAACGATTGGAGCCGGTCGACCGGCCGAACTTGGGCCGGTCGCGCCAAACCGCTCACTTGCAACTACGTAGGCCCCACTCACCGCTCTTCCGATCCCTTATCCCCTTACGCGAACAACTCTAAACCACTCATTTTTCTCCTTCCTCCTCATCTGTTTCTCCCCCTGTTGTCCTGCTCCAACCACCCGATACCACAGCTACACCAGCGGAACACCGACGATGGCCGCCAACACCACCTGGGCGGCGCAGTTTTTTTTCATGGGAGTGGTCAGAAGAGAACCCTCCTCCTTGTGCTTTTCCCGATGGCTGGAAAATCCACAACGGCTAGAGGTCAGGGAGCTGCGTAGTCGAGGGGGCAGGGGGTGCTTTGCATCGAGTCATGACGGCCGGTGCTGCGACAGGAGGCCACCTCCCTGGCCATGGATTTTTGTTGATGGACGAGCTGCTGGATCCTGCCTCGACAGGAGCTGCAATTTGGCGAGATTTCTTGCTACAACTAGTTTGTTGTTTTGCTAGAATCAAAATCTTTTTTGCTACGATCCCACAATTGGGGTACTTTTTTGCTGGATCCAGTCTAGATTTTTGCTACCAGCGTCCTTCTGATTTTTTGCACCACCCGCCCTTGAATTTTTTGCTGGAACCACTAAAATGTTTGCTACAACCATCTTCGTTGTTGCTACTGTCCCCGTCTTTGATTTTTTTTTTTTGCTTCTGTCACGGGAATAACCCCCAGGGCCGGCCCACTAGGCCCAAGTGCGGAGTGACCTAGCCTGCGGAGTGACCTAGCCTATATATACTGCGTTTCAGTTTGGGAAGGGGGACGAACGAACTGGAACCTGGCCGGCTGCCGCCGTTGGGCGTGCATCCTCCTCTTCCCACCCCCTGGCTCTCTTCCCTGATCCCCTTTCTTGCTGTCACTTGTATCCTGCTGCTTGATAGCTTGTATCCCTAAGTTTGTATCCTGAATCCTATGAGATAGCTAGTGAGGTTCATCACATTTGGTATTCAGAGCCAATTTTTCCCCACCACGCCATCCTCCTGTAGCCTCAAGCAAATCATGTCTGAGGTCGATCTGCAGCAGCAGATGGTGGAGGCTGCCAAGGAGCGCAGCAACATCACGAAGGCGCTGCTCGCGATTCAGTCGACGCTGGACAAGCTGGACCCGACTGTGGCGCGAATGGAGTCGGTCCTCTCCTCGCGGAAGCCGACCGTCAACGCTCGGTCCGCAGGCCGCCCCGGCGTGGATGAGGCGTTGGAGAAGCTGCAGTCCGACATCGGCGACGTCTGGGCGCAGCTCACCAAGATCGCCCAGAACACGGCGCCCGCTCCCAGCGACAAGCCCCAAGTCGCCCCCAAGGCTGACCTCACCGAGGCGATGAGCCGGGGCACGGAGACACCCCTGGTTATAGTAACCATGCCACAAATCGTTCCTGCATAGACTGATGCCTCGCCTACGTCCGCGCCGTCTTCAGTCATCTGTGAGTTGGAGTCGTGGACAGCCACCAGGTGTTTGATGGATTGCCTCTGTGACGACCCCAGCGAGGATACAACACTGAGTGCCTACACTTTTACCATCAAGGTCAACACCACCTCTGATGGATTGGGAGGAGTGCTACGACCACGACCATGGCCTTCGTTTGTGTGTGAAACTGGCATAGTGGAGTTCGATGCGGACTACATGTTATCATCTCTGAAGGTTGTGCTTTATGATGGAAAATTATCCTTGTGCCACTTCAGTTTTGACCAATGGGTGATACAAATCAGCAATGCAGAGGAGAAGGTACTACTCGATGGTATTGATGATCTTTCTCTTCTGGGAGCTATTAACACAGTTGTTGCCGAGGCTTTTATGTCCAAAATAGTGCAAATTGGGAATCTACACTGGAATTTCAGAACAACCTCATTGTATGAGTTGAAGTTTTTTGGTATAAGTGGACAAATATCACAGTTGGGAAGTAAAAACTGGAACATCATATCAACCGAGGAGATAAACAACGACATTGTTCACCTTACATTCTCGGAGAAAAGTGTATCATGTTCCTTATTTCCCTTACAGCAAGACTGTAACAGTGATACAAAGCTCATAATGCAGTGGGACCCTGGGGTACATAATAATAGAGAGAGTGTCTGGATATCACTGCTGCATCTTGTTACAATTGGTGTCCGGCTGTGGCCTCGGCCACATGAAATAAATGTCAGGTATGGGGCTGTACAGGAAGATAAACTACTGGAATTGAATGTGGCATTAGTGGGCCTGAAGCCTTGGCTTGCTTGGAAATGCTTCTCTTTGGATGAAAATTTTAGCTTGCCAAATTTTCTTACAGGAGCTCTGTGTGACACATCACCATGGGACCCAGGGGATAGCAAGATCAGGTTGTGGACTATCATGGTGATATCTCAGTGTGTTACACGTTATGAATTTTTGACATTGCCATGGGATCCTGGACAACGAGCGATTGATTTAACTGCATTAATCTATGCTCAAGGTATACTTGCTAATTGTCCCAAGCAACTTCCGGTTCAGAATACCAACAATTCCTGGTCCACTTCTTATGGGATTCCTCAGTTTGAGCATTTACAAGACACTACCACCGTATTGCTGGAGCTATGTAGTGCTTGGTTTCAGTGGTCAATTTTTTCCTCATATACATACTTGCAGCTCAATGATGGCTGTTTATTAGAATCTGGGTTTGGCTCCGGCATTACTAGAACATTGGTGAGCACATTTTTGGTACTCACTCTTGGAAATGATACAGGCTATGATGCTAACAAGGCAGAATTCTTGCCTGCTGTTCAAGTGCTCGGCTGGGACCTGATTAGTGGTTTCCATCATGAGAAGCAATGGGATCCTGGATCTTCCTTGCGGACCGTGCCATCTCGCAGTACAGACATGATGGGTTCTATGCAGGACAATTTTCATCTGTCACTGCCTTTCTGTCTTCAATGTATGCAGCAAACGAACGCAGTTTTTGAAACTCCTCTTTGCCGGGAACGACATAGAATTAAGATATTTTGGAGTGGTGTTGCACCCAGCTTGTTAATGGCAGATTTGCTGCAGGAGAACTTGAATGAGAAGCCAAAGTACAGTGTTCCTATTACATATTGTGAGAGTGGATATAAGCTGCTGCACACATCACTCCTTTGGCGGACAAGTGCAGTCTGCATTTTTCTTTGTTGGTCTGCTTGGTTTCAATGGAAGGTAGCCTGGCTGCTCTATCACCACTACTGCTTCAACGCCTTCCTCGACAAGATTCACTTCGTCCACGCCTACTGCCAAGTTCAAGTCTGCACTGGCCACGACCACCTCAAGGACTACCTCGATTTCGACCAGGTCTGTGTCAACAAGGACTACTACCTCGACGACGCCACAGTCTTCGACCTTGATCGATTCTATCTCGACACCTTCCTCGGCCAAGTCTGCATCGACCACGACTACTATTTCTACCTCGTTGGAGTCTCCCTCGACTACAGCTACCACCGCGACTACGACCAAGCCAAGCATCAAGTGCAATGGGATCCGGGCGATCCTCGGTGGAGTCGGCTTGAGGTCAAGCCGAGTTTCAAGGAGGGAGGAATGTCACGGGAATAACCCCCAGGGCCGGCCCACTAGGCCCAAGTGGGGAGTGACCTAGCCTATATATACTGCGTTTCAGTTCTGGGAAGGGGGACGAACGAACTGGAACCTGGCCGGCTGCCGCCGTTGGGCGTGCATCCTCCTCTTCCCACCCCCTGGCTCTCTTCCCTGGATCCCCTTTCTTGCTGTCACTTGTATCCTGCTGCTTGATAGCTTGTATCCCTAAGTTTGTATCCTGAATCCTATGAGATAGCTAGTGAGGTTCATCACAGCTTCGATCCATCTTTTTGCTGGAACCACTCAAAAATTTTGTTACCAATGTCTTTGATTTTTGCTACCACCCCTGTCTTTTGATTTTTTTGCTGGATCCATATTTTTGCTAGAACCAGCCACGGCATTTGTTGCGACGGTGGAGAACGGCTGCTCTGTCGCCGCCGTTTTTGCTGGAAGGGGCAGCACAAAAGGTTTCAACCGGCAAGTAGAATTGCTGGAATCAGCATCTAGAGAAGCTGGAACCTGTGATTTTTTTTGCTACATCTAAGGGAGTGGTGCTGGGCGACGTGTTGGCGCTCGTTTTTTTTCGCTACATCGGGGATTTTGAAAAGCTACAAACGCCGAGCTGTTTTGCTACAATGGCGACATGTAGAATTGGGTTACCCAGGGAAGAAGACGTCGGCGGTGCCTGCAGCGTGCACCCTGCGGCGAGCTCGACAGCCGGGATGGAGGGGGGTGGCACACCAGTTGCTGCAACCGCGGGGGCAGGGAGCTTCAACCGCTGCCGATGGCGGCTCCGTGTCGGCCATGGCCAAGTTTGGCGGGGATCTGACCATGACGGATCTCCGAACGAGTGAGATGGTTGGGAGGGGCAGCGACGCGCGGCGGGGACCCGCCAAGCTGGGGCGGTGGCGCTCTGTGCTACAGCCGTGCGAGGGATCCAGCTAGCTCGAGGGTGGTGCTCCGGCTGCAGCGCTCGCAGGGGGGTCCGGTGTGCCTTAGAGAAGAAAGAGGACGAGATCAGACGGTTCGCAGCGCTCGAATCTGAGGGCTGTCGCGCGACCGGATGAACTATTGGGCCGGCGTGCCGGCGCCTAGTGCTCGCGAAACTATCTGGTCGATCGGGCAAAGCCGCGTACGTGCGTCGCTGTCACATTGGGCCCACCGGCCAGTTCAGGCAGGAAGTGAAGTGAGCTTATAATAGGGGAAAAACCGTGTGGCTATAGCTGGCTAGTTTGGCCGAACTGAATCCCAATAAGGCTAGAACATGCCATACATGCGCGTAGTTGCGCCGGCATGAGGAGCGGCGGACTGTTGGAATTGATCTCAGCTGTAACAAACTCGAGAGAGAACTCCCTACGTTTGTGTATGATCGAAGGCAGGCAAAGGCAACCTTTTGGTTTTGGTCCATGCACCCTTAGAGGAGGTCACGCTTGTTGGGCATATGTACGCACGAGAAAAAAAAAAACAGACCCCCTAAGAGCATCTACAGCCGGGCATGCCAAACCCGCCTCAAACGACCGAGCGAACGGTTCGATCAGTGATCGATCACAAAAAACCGACCCAGGCAGGCTCCTCAAACGGGCCTCAAACGCTCGGGCTGACCGGCACCCCTCATAACCAACCAAAATCTAGGATAGATATGGGGGCGTCCGTGTGCGTCCGCCATGTCGAACTGACAATGTCACTACTAGAATTAGAGAATTTGCCGTCTGCCACTTCTTTGCCGTCTGCTAGCCGACGGCAAAGAAGGTCTTTGCCGTCAGCGTACAAAAAGCAGACGGCAACGAACTAGCTGATGGCAAAAATGAAATTTGCCGTCACCAAATCTTTGCCGTCTGCTAGAGGACGGCAAAGATTCTTTGCCGTCTGCTAGCAAACGGCAAAGACCGTGCCCCATCCAAACTAACGGCCTCTCTCTCTCTCTCCCCGGACCAACCCCCCTCTCTCTCCCCTCTCTCTGTCCCCAATCTGCCCGCACCGCCGCACCACCCCGCCGCACCACCCCACCACCCCGTCGCCGCACCACCCCGCCGTCGCTCCCCCGACCCCCCACCATCCTCCCCGTCGCCGCACACCCCGACCCCACCGCCTCCCCGTCGCCGCACCACCCCCGCCTCACCGCCCCCGACCCCCACCGCCCTCCCCGTCGCCGCGCACCACCCTCGTCACCGCCCCCGACCCCCACGCCTCCCCGTCGCCGCACCACCTCGCCGTCGCCGCCCCGCCGCGCCGCCCCCACCACCCGCTGGCCCACCAACCGCCCCTGTGGCCCGGCGCCCCGCCGCCCCGACGACCAGGCGCCCTGCCGACCGGACGACCCGGCGAACCCGCCGCCCCGCCGCCCCGCCGCCCCACTCCGGTGAGCCTCTCCCCCCTGTTTTTTTTCTTTTTTTCTACTGTTAGTTAGGTTAGTTACTAGTGTTAGTTAGGTTAGTTCTAGGTTAGTTAGGTTAGTTCTAGGTTAGTTCGGTTAGTTCTAGAAAAAAAATAACGGGTATCGCTTTCGTACCTACGGCAAAGAGCTATCTATGGCCGACCGAAAGTCTACAAATTGTTGTGTCTCTGCTATCGGCGATGGAGGTACCGAGTATTATTGGAGAGTTGAAGCAATTTATGAACCTCTATTCTATGGTGAAAACCCACCAAACGTCGTAGTCTTCAAATGTTATTGGTTCCGGCCGAAGGAGACTAGAAGGACTCATGAACATATAGGGCTAGTCGAAATCAAACAAAGCACCCATTTAGATGTTCCCGATGTCTATATTACGGCTCAACAGGCGACCCAAGTTTTCTATCTACCGTGGGCCTGCCAAACTGATCCAAATCTGAATGGTTGGGATGTCGTTTATGAAGTGTCGTCACGTGTTAGACCACCACCCCCCAATGAAGAGGATTATGAACCTCACATTAACCCAGACACATATGAAGGTGAATTCTTTCAAGAAATACGTCTTTCCAAAAAACGCTTCAAGAAACGCTCTACTTCACCCCAGAACATTGAAGTAGACAGCGACAGTGAATCCAACTTCACCCCTGAGCCAGAACAAGAAGATCCTGAACAAGAAAAGGTTACTGCTGTGGATGACTTGTCAATGCTTGACCGATTACATAAAGGTGGCCTTCCACATGTTGATGCCGCTGAACCCGATGAGCACCTCATTCATGATAGTGATGATGATGATGCATTTATTGACCCCGGAGCATTTATTGAACCCGACGATCAAGATTATTATTAGTTCATGTCAGGTATTCAATTTTTTTATGTTGTACTTGATTTATATAGTTACTTGTATGATTGTATGATTTATATAGTTACTTGTATAATTTTCTTACTTTGTATGATTGTTTGTTATACATAGTGCCATGGTCTTGATATCCGTCCCCGTCGGCCCTCGCCCGGTTTATGATACGGATATGGTATATTCTCTTTTATAACTATTTGTTGCATTTCGCATTTATGACAATTATGGCCATCAAGTTGACATAGAGATATTTTTATCTAGGAGGTATGTGAACCGAAAATTGCAACCGACCCTCTTGTCGAGAAGTTAAATTTAGTTGAAAAAGAAAACAAGTATTTGAAAGAAAAAATGAAAAGAATTGAAGAAGAGAAGATGAAATTGGAGTTGTATGTTGCCGATGTCGTCGATGATCACAAGATGAAGATGGATGCAATGCGCTTGAAGATGGATGCAATGCGCTTGAAGATTAAGAAGATTAGAAAATATGCCATTGATAATGAGGCTTGGTATCATTATGCCATTGGATCAATTGTTACCTTAGTTGCGATCTTGATCGCATTTGTTGTGATGTGGATAAGTTTTCTCTAGTGTTTTGCTTAACAAATGCATACTTAGCTTCGTACATGCTTGTTAGCCCTATTATGCCACATACTTAGCTTACTTTCCTCCAAATTGACATAATAAGCTTAGTTAGCTAAAAAATGGCATAATTACCTAAGTTAGCTCTAAAATGACACAAATAAGGAATAAGAAGAAGAAAAACAAGGAAGAGAAGAAAAAGAAAGAACAGAAGAATAAAGAGAAGAAAAAGAAAGAATAAAAGAAGAAGAATGAGAATGAGAAGGAAAAGGATAAAAAGATAGAAGAGAAGAAGAAAGATGAGAAAAGAAGAAGAAGAAGAAGACTAGAAAGAAGAAGAAAATATCTTCTTCTAGTCTTCTTCTTCTTCTTCTTCTTCTTTGCTACGGACCTACAGCAACCTCCGCGTCACGCAGAGCAGTAATCAGGAAACCATAGCAGAATTGGGGAAGAACAAAGCAATAGATCCATTGCTTGCGGCTGGAAGTAGGAGAGTAGCAGGTTTACCGTTCTCATCGTTGTCCCCTACACACGACTCACGCCAGCCATATGATGACGCCTGACTACTGGGCCCAACTGGGCTTATAACGGCACCGGCCGCAGCTGCACTTAGCCATGCCCACTGGGCCTAACTACTTACTTGATGCTCACCCTCCCAGGGGCCGTTGCATGTCCCCCCCCCCCCATGAGAGCCAGCTTGACCCCAAGCTAGTGCAGCCTTGAACTGACGGTGAACAGCATCAGCTTTCTCCCAGGTTGCAAGCTCAATTGGAACTCCTTTCCAGGCAATTTTGAGTTGCTGAATGGTGCCTCCACCGACTTTTACCATGCGGGAGTCCAACACATGACTAGGCACAACAGGAGATAGCTCATCAGATATAAAGTTGAGGGATTGCAGGGGTTGGACATTCTGGCCTGGAGGAATTGCTTGTTTCAACTGAGACACGTGCACCACCGGGTGTATCCGGGCGCTCTCTGGGAGGTCAAGTTTATACGCAACATCACCAATTCGCTGCAGTATTTTGTAGGGGCTGAAATATTTGTAAGCCAACTTGTGGTTGTCTCGACGCCCAAGCGATATCTGAACATAAGGCTGGAGCTTCAAGTAGACCATGTCCCCAACAGCAAAAGACCTTTCAGTGCGTTGCTTATCTTCCTGAGCCTTCATCCGTTGCTGCGCACGGAGCAGATGATGTTTGACCAACTCAAAGATTGCCGCTTTTTCTTGTAACCAACCAGCCAAATCTGGTGCCTGTGCTTTGGACAGAGCCTCAATGCCCAAATGTCCTGGATGATACACATAGAGAGCATGAAATGGGGTAGTATTGATAGCAGAATGATGTGATGTGTTATACCAATATTCGGCTAAGGGAAGCCAATCCGCCCACTTCTTGGGACACGCACTGACCATACAACGCAGAAATGTTTCCATGCTTTGATTCAACTTTTCAGCCTGACCATCCGTTTGAGGATGTCGTGCAGAACTCATGTTCATTGTTGTGTCTGACAAGCGAGAGAGCTCCTGCCAAAGTGCGCTTGTGAATATACGATCGCGGTCAGAGATCAATACCTTGGGGAGCCCATGGAGTTTGTAGACGTTGTTGATGTAGAGTTGCGCAACTGTCAAAGCCGTGAATGGATGAGCCAATGGAATAAAATATCCGTACTTCGTGAATTTGTCAATCACAACAAGGATTGTGTCATATGATTTGCTCTTGGGGAGTCCTTCAACAAAATCAAGGTTGATAGTGTGCCAGGCCTGCGCCAGAAGAGGTAATGGACTTAGCAAGCTTGGGTTCTTGATGTGTTCGCTCTTGGCCTGTTGGCATATAGTGCAAGACCGGACATACTTTTTGATGTCGTCCTTCATACCCGGCCAGGAGAAAAGAGCTTTAATGCGTTGGTAGGTAGCATGAAAGCCTGAGTGGCCTCCTATACCACTAGCATGCAAAGAAAGGAGGATGGCTTGGTGCGCTTCGGTGTTATTCCCAAGCCACACTCGTCCCTTGTGTCTGATTATTCCCTCTTGAAGAGAATAGCCATGATCATTGGTGTTGGTGATACTCAATTCTATGAGCAACTGCTTAGCCTTCTCATCCTTTGTGTACCCTGCTGTCACCACTTCTAACCATTTAGGAGTACATAGAGAAATGGCACACACCATGTCTGTCGGAATCTGTCTTGACAAGGCATCGGCTGCAGAATTCGCAGAGCCCTGGCGATACACCAATCTGTAACGTAAGCCCATGAGCTTGACAAATGCACGGTGTTGCAGATCGGTGGTTAACTTTTGATCATTGAGGTGGATGAGACTCTTGTGATCAGTACAGATGATGAATTCAGCGTGTTGGAGATAGGACCTCCATTTGTCGACTGCACGAAGGACTGCTAGGCATTCTTTTTCATACACTAAGAACCCTTGAGCTTTTGGTCCTAGCGCCTTGCTAAGGAATGCAATTGGGTGGCCTTGCTGGGATAGGACTGCTCCAATGCCAAACTTGCTGGCATCGGTCTCAACGGTGAACACCTTGTTGAAATCAAGCAGTGCTAACACTCGAGCATTGATCATTGCAGTTTTAAGTGCCTCAAAAGCTTGTTGCTCTATTGCAGTCCACACGAATACTTTGTCTTTCTTCAAGAGATCAGATAAGGTGCGACTCATGAGACCATAATTTTTTATGGATTTACGGTAATAACCTGTGAGACCCAGAAAGCCGCGCACTTGTTTTGTATTCTGGGGTACTGGCCATTCTCTCACAGCCTTGACTTTGCTGGGATCCATGGAGACACCTTTACCACTAATAATGTGTCCCAGGTACTCTAATTGCACTTGGGCAAACGTACACTTGCTCAACTTTAAAAAGAGTTGATTCTGCTGTAGGAGCTCAAATACAGTAGTGAGGTGCTGGACATGTTCCTCTATACTGGGGCTGTAGATCAGTATATCATCCACAAAAACCAAGACAAACTTCCAGATGTGCGGAGCAAAAATGGTGTTCATGGCGGCTTGAAAGGTTGCCGAGGCATTTGTCAAGCCGAATGGCATGACGCGAAATTCATACAGTCATGTATGTGCTCGGAAAGCTGTCATGTGCTCTTCTCCTTGCAAGAGCCTAATTTGGTGATACCCTGAGCGGAGATCAAGTTTGGAGAAGACTGAAGCACCTGAGAGTTCATCAATCAGTTCATCAACAATTGGCATTGGGTACTTATTTTTGACAGTGACTCCATTGAGGTGGCGGTAATCGATGCAAAAATGCTAGGAGCCATCTTTCTTTTTCACCAAGAGCACTGGAGCGGCAAATGGATTGACACTGGGTTGAATTATTCGTTTGTGCAACATTTTTGAAATTTGTTTTTCGATCTCCGTCTTTTGCATAGGGTTGTAGCGGTACGGCTTGACATTCACTGGCTTGGATCCTGGTAGCAAGGGAATGGCATGATCGAAGTCACGGTGAGGAGGGAGGCTGTCACGTTCCTTGAACACGGAAGCATGTTGGTCTAGGACTTGTTGAATGACTTGTGGCACTGGCTCGGGCTGGACTGGCTCTGTCTCTGAGATATGACACAGTTCAATAACCTGAGCGACACCACCATTACGAAAGAGGCCATGTAATTGCTTGCCGGACATGGAGGTACAAGAAGACACATTGTTTCGGACACCCCGTAATGTGATCCGTGTGCCATTGTACCTGAACCGAAGTGTTTTCTTCTTCCAATCAACCCACATTTTACCCATATGTTCCAACTAGTCCATGCCAAGAATTATGTCATAGGACCCCAACGGGCGGACCTTGAGATCAGCTGTGAAAGTCTGGCCATTAGTCCACCATTTCATATCAGGCACTTGCTGATTACATGGTAATTTGCCTCCACCTACAACCGTAACCACAGCTGATGTAATTTGTTGAGTAGGGCATTTCAAGTAAGTTACCAGTTCTTCATTGATAAAGCTGCTGTTGCTGCCCGAATCAACGAGGATGAGAATCTCCTGCTTGCCCACATGTCCTATCAGGCGAATGCTTTTCTTGCTGGTCGTGCCAGTTGCTGCATGGATAGATAATTTCATGACCTCTTCCCCCTCAGCCAGTTCAGAATGTGTCGCCTGATTGTCACTTTCAGACAGAGGGTCGTCAATTTGCAAGGCTTCAAGAACTTCTTCCAACATGTGTAGCTGAACCTGCTTAGGACACTTGTGACCTGGTCCATATTTCTCACCGCACTTAAAACATTCACCACGAGCTCGACGCTGGGCCTTGAGGGTTTCAAATTTTTCAGTGGTCTTGAAAGCTTGATCGTTTTCCTTGTCATCAAGTTTCGGACCTAAGAGGCCCTGATGTTGGTATGGTTGTCCCCGAGGGATCACCCTTGGCTTGTAATTGTCCTTGAATTCAGAGCGCTTGAAAGGCTCTGCAGTGTCCTCCACCAAAAGCACTTCCTGCGTTTGAGCAAGAGATAAAGCCAGATCAACTGTACTCGGCTTATGCAACTTGATGACTATTTTGATTGCAGGTTTTAGACCCTCAATAAAACGATGTACAAAAAATGTTTCATCATAAGCATGATTATGCAACAGGACGTGATGCATTAATTCTTCAAACCTATGGGCATACTCATCTACGGATTCAGTTTGTCTACATGCAAAGAAAGTATCCAGAATTTTGGCATACTTGTCTCTATTGAACTTGCTAAAACTGCAACACACAGAGCAGCCCATGAATCAACAGAATGCAAAACCTCATAAGTCTGTAACCAATGGGCAGCATTGCCTTTGAAATGCATGGTGGCAAAGTCGACCCAAAATTTAGGCTGAACATTATACATTTTGAAATACTTCTCACACTGCTCCTTCCACCATTTAGTATTGCTCCCATTAAAATTAGGAAAATCAGATTTAGGGAGACGTGGACCCCGTGGATGGTATGAACGAGCATAATCATCTGTATGCATATTAGTATCAACCAGTGGAGAATTGATGTGGGTCGAAGAGTGCTCACCCCTGACCAGGGCGAGTCCAGGGGTTCGATTCACCCTAGAAGCATCACCCTGGTGTTGCTGTGGCTGATGGTGCCCATCAGGCCGAGGTACACCCACAAGCTCGTCGGACTGCAGTGGGGCCGAGGTCGGTGGTAGTTGCAGTTCCAAGGCGGAGACCCGTGCGCCGACCGTGTCCATGGACGACCTCAGATCGTCCACGGATTTGTGGAGGTTGGTGTTGGACGAGATGACCCGATTCAAGGTGGTGTTGATCTTCTCCTGCTCCGGGAGCACCACCTTGTTGATGGTGGAGAGGGCCGTGAGAGATTCCGAGAGCTCCTTGATCTGCTTGGAATTCTTGCTGGTGAGCTGGGCCGCCATTTTGAGCAGGTCCTTGACACTCTTGAGCTCGTCCTCCACGACGACCATCCTGTCGGTGAGAGTGGGTGGCCTGCCGGATCTCGCCTTTGGCACCACCCTAATTCACCAGACCGGACACAGGCACACGATGTTTGTGCGCAGATCCGCTAGGCTGGATCCGCGCCACCTCGAGGGATTGGAAGCACCAAGGCAGGAAGATCAGGAACAAAGCAACAGAAAAAAAATTGGGGGGAATTTTTTTTTTGAGGTAGATCGGTAGATCGAAACCGGCTCTGAATACCAATTGCTACGGACCTGCAACAACCTCCGTGTCACGCAGAGCAGTAATCAGGAAACCATAGCAGAATTGGGGAAGAGCAAAGCAATAGATCCATTGCTTGCGGCTGGAAGTAGGAGAGTAGCAGGTTTACCGTTCTCATCGTTATCCCCTACACACGACTCACGCCAGCCATATGACGACGCCTGACTACTGGGCCCAACTGGGCTTACAACGGCACCGACCGCAGCTGCACTTAGCCATGCCCACTAGGCCTAACTACTTACTTGATGCTCACCCTCCTAGGAGCCGTTGCATTCTTCTTCTTCTTCTAGTCTTCTTCTTCTAGTCTTCTTCTTCTTCTTCTTCTTCTTCTTCTTCTTCTTCTTCTAGTCTTCTTCTTCTTCTAACTTTCTTACTCCCATTTTTGCAGGTTTGATTCACTTCATGGAAGCAGCATTGATGGACTGCTAGTGTTTAGTTCTAGTTTTCATTTGTATTGATGAACAATGTGAAACTATGTATGTATATATGGATGAACTCCTTGAAACTATGTATGTATTGGATCTTTTAATACCCTATGTGTTCTGTTGCATTGATGGACTGCTAGATTTTTGATACATGGGCTATGTTTGAGGTTGAAACTATATATATCATATATATCTTTTGAAAATGCAGGGATATAACAGAAAACAGAAAAAACAGAAATAATACAGCCACTTTGCCGTCTGCCACCGACGGCAAAGGGGTCTTTGCCATCCGCCACAGACGGCAAAGCGGCCACGTGGCAGTAACCTGTCCAACCTAGGAGCTGCCCATTTGGTCACTTTGACGTCCGTGGCAGACGGCAAAGGCTTGTGCAGTTTGCCATCCGTGGCAGACGGCAAAGAGCGGGAGGGCATGACGCGTCTACTAACGTCACAAGGCAGACGGCAAAGGGGAGGGCATATTTGCCGTCAGCCGGCGGACGACAAAGCCTCCCGTTAGCCACCTAACGTGGCTAACGTCTATTCTTTGCCGTCAACGATCTTTGCCGTCTGCCACAGACGGCAAAGTGGTCTTTGCCGTCCGCTGGACAAAAGCAGACGGCAAACGAGCTGTTTACCGTAGCTATCTTTGCCGGGCATGTTTGCCGTCCGCGGCAGACGGCAAAGCCCTTTGCCGTCAGCTTTCCGGTCCTTTGCCAAAAGAAGCTGTTTCCTGTAGTGTGTGGTCCCACACAAAATCACTCAGAAACCTGGCGGTCGGACGGACTTCTCCTTCGGTGGGGGTGTGAATGTCGTGTGGCGCCGCTCCGGCTCTCTGCCCGAGGCCAAATCCGGCTATTTAAGCCGGCCGGCGTTCCCAACCCTAGCCACATCCACTTCCCCCCTCTCCGCGCCACCAGCCCGAGCCCATCCGCCTCTCTCCCGCTCCGCCGCTCTTCCCACGCCCTCCGGCTTCGCCATGGTTCGGCAAAAGAAGATCACGTATACTATGCTCACGCTGGAGCGCCGGCTCCAGATTGAGCAGGAGATCCGGGCAAGGCGCGCCGCCCGCATCGCTGCCGGCTTGCCTCCGGACTTGCCGGAGCAGGAGGAGGAGGAGGAGCAGGCGGAGGAGGAAGAGGAGAAGCAGCTGGCTCCTATGGAGGTGGCGGATCCGGAGGAGGACGAGGCGGAGTAGCCGGAGGAGGAGCTGGCGCGGCTCCGAGCTTCAACATGGAGGACGCGGAGGCGGAATTCGTGATCGCCCAAGCGGCCGAGATGGCAGAGCAGCAGGCCATATCCTGGAGTCCATCCAGGATGAGGCCTATGTGGAGCCCAACCGGCAGTTCATCCGGCATGAACTGGCGCGACCGACGTGCTCTTTGACGAGGTGGAAGCGGAGATGGAGGCGGAGGCTGACGCGGAGCAGCCGGAGCTGCGGCTGCCGCCCATGTACCTCGAGCCGGGCACGGAGAAATGGACATCTCCGACCAGAATTAGGGTAGTATAGGTTTTACTTGATCTACGTAGTACGTGAATTTCATCGTTTGCATGCTTTTGTATGGATCTAAGGTTTATAGTATGAGATACCCGGATGCAGAGAAGCAAATTTAAGTCGTGACCGGTCACTGCCTGCGGACGCGTCCGCGGGCGTTTGAGGGTTCGGATCGATTTGCTGTCCGCGGCTGTAGATGCTCTAAATGCCAATCGTAAAAGGGTCCTATGGCGGATCAGAAGGCCTCTACCACCGCTGTACACCTCCAGGGTTGCCGATGACGTCCTCTTGCTGCCCTTCTTCCGGGCATCTCCGCACAGCCAGAGATCAAGGTCCAGCCGTGGGCTGCTGCTAATGAACTAGGCGATTCTGGCTAGTAACTTTTCGCATATGTATTTGGTGTTCCAACTAAGAGATCAATATATCCTATTTTATGTTAGTCCTAATTATTTATTTCCAACATTGGTATCTTGAGATAAGTGTTGGAACGCTAATAGGAACCCTGTTAACGATTACTCAAGCTGCGGGTTCAATCACTTAGGATTAATGATCCAGGCCTAATGGAGTCGGTTAAAACCTAATGTTATTTTGTTAGCACTTCTTCATCGTGATTAGCCCTTATGTTCTTCGATTGAGCATCTGTTGTTATAATTAAGTTACAATAAAGTTCCGTTAGAGGTTAATCCACTGTTAAGTCCTAATCATGATTCAGTCGCGTGCTAATCAAGTCTTGGTACTACCTCCGTCTCGGTGAATAAGTCATTCGCGTAGTTCTAGGTCGACAATTTAACTATCTTAACATGTATTGTATGTGACACAAAATATATATTTAGAAACTACATTCGTGTAGAAATCTAGTGATATACTTTTCATGACATATAACACATATTAAATTTCTCAAATCGATGACCTAGAACTACGTGAATGACTTATTCACCGAGACGGAGGTAGTAGCTTATAACTCTTGGTTTATTCATAATATTTAAAAATCATGTGAGTTTCGGCTGAGCATGAATTTTTAAGGAGGGGAACTGCGTGTTGTTGACCCTAAACAAAATTCCCCAAATCCCATTGAAACCCTAAATGTAAATCCCCGAAAATGTCTGGGCCCGGGCTGCTCACCTTATGAACGCCGCCTCCACAGCTCTCCTTTCGTGGTCCTGCACAACCCTAGCTGTGTGAGAGTGTCGAGATCTTCCGTTGTCGGTGGGTCCTCGGTCCGGCCCATGACTGGTAGGCCGACGTGGTGAGTACTCCCTAATTCAGGACACCATCAGTAGCCCCTATAGCTGTTAGATCTGATCCGGCTACTTGCAATGACACTCAGCTAGTTGCTTGTACCAAGATTTTATTGTGAAACCCTTGTTTTAAACCATCTCCATATAGGTTTGTCAGATTCACGATTCAAAGTCAGTACCCATCAACTCATTACTCATCTCAGCCTATTGTCGTTGCAAATCTTCTCACGTCCACCTCCTAAAGTTGCATTGCCAATGCTTATTTGCCATTTGTTTTAGAATACGAAATATGCCATTACTTACCTCGTAGAGGTCATGATGCTGATGTTTACATGGCACATTACCACACCACACATCTTCCGGTAAGTTAGTTAATGAAAGATATTGATTGGCTTCTGTTGAGGTTTTGGGTTCGACGACAAGAGTGGCTTGTCTCAAATGTAAGCACTCGTGACTTTCACAACGAATGATCAAGGGTCAGACACACCCTAGTTATATTTTTGGGGGGAATGGTGAGCTTTATTACATCGGCATGCCCCTATTTTAATACAAGACACCATAGTTGAGGGCAATTATACATGTGCTACCCAAAAAATGTAATCCTTTGGACTCCAAGCATCTAATTAATCTTAACGTCCTAAGGTGCAAATGTGGATTTTGTGCCTAACATGACATTTGACCTTAAAACCTATACCACGGAGATTGCATTGAGATTTGTTCTAGATCACCAACTCAAATTCAAACACAAGAAAACAAACGACGCTGTTCACAAAGCAAATGAACATCTGAACCATTGTGGATTAGCTAGGCTCATGTTATGCCTGCACATCTAAGTTCTAACTTATATGACTAAAATAATGCACCGTGGCATGAAAAAAAAACACTTAATTTCACAGTGTACAAACTTCTGCTGAATTGTTTTGTGCTTGGCAATATTTTATTCTAGTCAAATCACTTTCACATGCTTCAGTGACAAACATATCGACCCCTTGTCAGAAAAGAGAAAAGGCAAGCAATTAAAATGGGTGTATCGAAGGTTTAAACTGAAAATGATGATATTCTTGTGGCATTAGAATTTAACAAGAGAACTAGATAGTGTACTACAAAGGACACACCTATAAGAGAAAAAAATTCCTTCAACACATAAAGGCTGATGTTCTGGTGTAGTGGTTACTATTTATAAGCCTCTGGAGAATCTAGCTAGTCAAAATCTAGAAGACGACCAGAGGCGGACAAACCATGGTCGCCACCATCTTGATCATACCAATCACTATGACAAAATTAAAACCCACTACTGAACATTACAGTGCTCTCTTCTCTTCAGAATTTGGAAGGCCTAACATGATGAAACTGGTAACATGCTTATGTTTCATAAGTACAACACTATAGTGCATATGAGCAATTAGCACTAAATACAATCTGAGTGACATCAATTGCATATATCTATTCTCCTGACATTAAAATATTCAAGTGGGTTGTGGTGAATAATGGATGGAGTTGGTATGAAGACATTAATTTGTATTCATGTTTTATCCCTAGACAATCTGTCCCTCGTTGAGTTTTTTCTGAACATTGTGTTTACTTGGGATGAATTTGGTGATATATCATCATGTGCTCCTGAACTGATTTATTTGCATTTATTTGTGTATTTTCTTGGGTGTTCCTCATTATTCATTATCACCACCTCCGGTAACACACCCCCCCCCCCCCCCCTTGCCCCCTAACACACACTTTTTTTTGCTTAATGGCGAACCAACCCATGGAGCGGATACGCTTATCACAGCACTACCTCTTACATGTCCGTACTCGCGTGTGTAGAAGGGATAACCCGGAGGTGCTATGTTGGGTATAGATGTTAATCCAACTCTATCTAAAAAAATTCATCATATGTGACTATTTCTTTTTTGTGACGATCATATGTGACTATTACACACACTACTCGGTAAAGAGCCGATGTATTAGTAATAATACAATTAGTTCAGCAGATTTTTACAAGCAATAACTCAAAAACATCCTATTTAGTCTACCAGTCTACCTATAATTAATTAAAACATGGCTTGCATATTTCGCTCTTAATCCTACTTCGGAAGCATCGAAACTGGTTGGACAAGGACAGCACACCGGCATATGTATCATATACATCTACGAATCATCTAATTAAAGAGTATCCACTTTGAAAATGTGTTAATTAACCAGTCTAATTGAAGCATTCTCCCTTCAATATATACCAATGATGGCATATGAGTCATCACATAAAGTGTTACATTTGTCCTGAAATATAACAGTAACATAATGATGTTGACTTTTAAAAGCTGAAATATATCAACTCACAAATAGGTGACACAGAAAACAGCACAGCCAAACTAACTTCACTACTTTAACAATCCATATATAAAGATATAGTTGGAAACCTATTGAATTAAAATCATATTACAAGATTTGTCATAAATCATTTCATATTTTGCTATTTTATTTACCATATTCATATGAAATATAACACTCAAAGTTGCATTTGCAGATTGGACTCATATCTATAATGTCATGCATTTTCAACAAAAAAAAAAGTCATGCATTTTTAATGGCCTGAGTATATCCTTGGTTAGAGTGAGTATGAAAAGATATTCCTTCTTGGTAGTAAAATTAAAATCCCAGTGAATACTCAGAAAATCAATTTGCAGCCATGCATCTTGGTATATCCTGCACAAGCAATTTGATATTCATGCTTTACGAGAATTAGGTATATCCTACATTAAAGGAGAACATATCCTTGTTATCTAAGAAATCAGTCACTAGCATTTAATAGCTTGCACCCATCTACGTATACCCTATCTGCAGTTTGATACAAGAACTAGATGTGCCTACATTAAATGACAATATATCCGAAAATTCAAGAGCGTGGACGAGCTCGCCTGCTCCTGGTATCTTCAAGCATCGATTCAGTTCGGGATATGAGATGCGTGTGGTATTGCTGGTCGTGTACGCTGTCATATTTAATGCGTAGTATGGACGGAAGCCGTCACGGTTGTATGGTGGGCGACGGACGTCGACGCTCAAGTGACGGGAGTTTTTGACTCTATCACGTACTCCTAGTAGATTAGTTTACTGCTAACTACAGCAGTAAACATGGCACCACAACTTTTTCTCTAGATGCTCTCGGCACGCATCAGCCCCCAATCTTTGATCGCTTCACTGGGCGGCTGCCTCCATTGATATCGCTACCGGATCATCTGTCACCTTAGTGCTTGATTCGGCATAGCTTCCTGGAAAAAGTAGTTGTCATCGTCGACGGACTTACGATTTGCTGGGTCGTAGTCGCCGACCTCTTCGACGCCAGCAAGACGAAACTGAACTTCAGCTTCATCTTCATCTTCGAAAGCTTCAATTGCCATGGATGTGCCGTCAGCTCTTCTGTCCACCGAATCCTGTCAGCAAGAAGTGGTACATACAGATAAAGATCTGTACTCTTTTCTGGCAAGGGGAGAAGGAATGACAAGAAGGAGCAGCTCGTACCTGGCGTATTGGATGCCCTTGCACCAAATCCGCATGTGCTGGAGCACCACCCCAGCGGTATCATGTTCAGAGCTCACGGCTTGAATATGGTCTGCTTGCATAGCCGGGACAACAAGGGCACGCGAGTTCGAACCGGAGGAGACATGGACAACAGAGCTGCCGTCAGAAGCAGCTGCAGACATTTCGGTTCTTAGGCAGGTTGTCTGGAGGGAAGCTAAGGTAGATGAGCTTTACTGGAAGGATGCATTCATTGATTTTTTTTAGACGCCTGCCTGAGGAGCCCTCTCAAATAGTTCGAAAATCAAACTAGGTGGATCCATGGAACGCAGCAGTAATGTGTTGACAGCTGTTAGGGCGCAGTGTTTTCAAGTGAATGACTGTTACCACGATGCACACGTAGAAGGGGGCGCAGGGGTGAACCTGATGCAAAGCAGCAGTTCAAGATAAGAGCAAGGAAGAACAAACTGAATTTTCACTCTGAAAAGGATTTTTATACTTTGTAAGCAATAAGCAGTGAATCATGCTTCCAACGACACAACATTCTGACTGTTTGGAAAACAGCAGTAATTGTGATAAACTTGCATACAACACAGATGGTCTGAAACAAACAGCACAGTGCGCTTAGTGTTGTTATTACACATAATGGCTACGGAGCCCTCAACGACACACAACAGAAAAACTGAACTCAAGTAGGTCACCCACATATTTCATTTTCTTGTGAAGTATAGCATTTTGAACAACATGCAGAACCACCTTAGGCTTGAATAATGAGGAGAAAGATTTTTTTCATGATACTGTAATTAAAGTTCAGTTCAAATTTTCATGCTATACTACAAAATTTTCAAAGGATAACTGAATGATCAGCGTGAAAGCAGCTACATTTTTTACACTACTTTACCTAAACTTCAGTTCATTTTTCATGGAGAGGAACATACAATACAGTAAATCAATATATCTCTTCGTCCACCCGGCGCCCTGAGGATCGTCTTTTCCAGTTGATTCTGAGTTGGGCGCCGGCAAGCTGAGCCCCTCGCAATTGATGTTCAGTTCCAGTTGCACTGTCAGCGCCAAATCGCCCGCATCTCCAGTCTCGCTCGTTCACTGTCAGGACCGGCCTCCCCCCTTGAAGAATCCGGCAATCGGAACCTGTTCAAATGGCGGGGAAGATTATTAAGCTGTGTATCCACTAACAGCGTCCGCATCTAGGAATAAAAACCGATGCGAGGAAGTATACCTTTCAACCGGATCTAATAAGAACTCGAGCCCATCGCCCCCTGCTTCGCCGTCGCCATAGCTTTGAGTTCCTCCAGTCGTGTGGCGCCCGAACAGATAGATCCCCCCTTTTTTTTCTTTGAGCGTCAGTGGGATGAGTAAAGACGGGGGTGCAGGATGGACCCATGCTGTCACATATGCTTATCCGTCATGCACACGCCGTTCACGCGTTCGACCGCACCGTGACCACGTCGTCATATTGCACGGCGCCATCAAGGTATAATACTGTCAGACCAACTGTACACTCCCCAGTTTATACACCCCCATTTAATACATGTTGCGATGTGTCGCTGTCCCGTTCGTCCACATACCGGGAGCAAGCGAGCTCGTGTGTACTATCGCTGTTCTCCAACATATCCAAGTTATCTTGAGGGTTCAGTTAATTAAATGACCAAAGGGCGAACGAGTTTGCAACCAATATATATATATATAGAACCCAAGTGGTGCTGAATTATTGCATAAAACACATACCGATAATACCATTTTACATAAGAAGATGACCGGTGTTAAGGCAATAGGAGTTTTATGCTTCCTAGTCTTTGTGGCCCTCTCTTCATATCCACACCGTGCACAAGCAGATCACTGCGCCGCGGATAAAAGTAAGGTGATGAGGGAATGCTGGAGGAACATTGGGAAGAATGTTGGCGAGCACCCCCTTCTACACGGGAGCGTATGTTGCCAGGTGATAAGGGCAGCAACAGACATCCACTGCGTCTGTGATAAATTCACAGCTCATGAACTGGCTAGGATCAGTCTAGCCAAGTTTGCCATGGCTACACATGTATGTGGCAATGGGTTGTGTGCACACACTCACTGTGCAGGTTGGTAACCGTCATATTTCTATAATATACATATGTGTGCGTTTTCTACTTGCCATTATTTCTTCTATAATTGCTCATGATCATCCTTATGATGCGAAAAATGAAAATCTCTTGTGCAGGTTACACAGTTCCTGTTATAACGCTACCTGCACCGCCACCCCCGGACAGTACCTAGAAATTCGTTGTAAGGGCAGTCTGATAATGTGGAGAAATAAGTGAATAAAAAAAGGAATGTTGTGGCATTTGCATAATGTGTTCTTTATTTGAATGCAAATAATAGAAGGAAAATAGCCATGAACTCGTTGCTCTTTCTATTAGCCATGCTTGTAAGATGCAAAGACATGCATGTCCGCATTCCAACGCAAAAGAAAAAAAAACGCCATGTCCGCATTAATCCGATGAGATTAGAAAATAAGGAAATTGACAAGTGATGTTTGATTACATCATAAAAGGGAAATGGATTTCATGACCCCGTAACTTTTGCCAAGAGCTTGGCTCAATGGATGTCTTTCTTTACACTGAGTGCAAAGTTTTCCAAAAGAAAATACCAAAGATTTTTTTGGAACTGGAA
Source organism: Thinopyrum elongatum (assembly GCA_011799875.1). Lineage (NCBI taxonomy): Eukaryota > Viridiplantae > Streptophyta > Magnoliopsida > Poales > Poaceae > Thinopyrum > Thinopyrum elongatum. Next base: position 606,206,856 of record CM022303.1, on the reverse strand, counting down.
ATTAATTTGTTGGCTAGGGAAATTAGTGTTTTCATGAGAAAACATATGTGATTGCACTCTTGCATTCCCTTGTTTGCAGGGCTTGCTTGTGTACGATTGCCCTACGCTTGTCAAATACTCAAATTGCCATCCAGGTTACACAGGGAAGAGTGTGTGCCGTCTGGGCAGACAAGACTGGTGGGAACAACTAGTTTGGGAGGATAGTAGAATGGAATCTACTAATCGTTCTTCAGAGAACTGCCATCAAGTTTTCATGGAGATTTCCATGATATTTTCTCTGCATTAAATCCTTATTAAGGCGCAGAATGATTGATGTGTATGTATGTTAATGGAATGGTGGATGTGTACGTATGTTAATGGAAAGGTGGAGTTTGCACAGGTATAAACCACCACCCTGTTCATATTTGGTCAAATTTCCCATACTTAACAACACTACAGATGTTTGTTTCACTTCCGTAAGGTTCATATTTGGTTAAATTTCACATACTTAACAACACTACAGATGTTTGTTTCACTTACATAAGGTCATACCAGTGACCAAACGGCGCTCGCAGTTTCATTTTCTCTTTCAAGCAAAAATAATGAAGTATGGAATGTAATATTTGGCGCAAGAAAATATTTTAATGATGTCATCATCCACATGAAAATTCTACTAACATTACCTTACATTAATACACATCCAATGCAAATACTGCCATTCTTGCTCATCCATCTCTTTGGCTACATTGAAGAAACCAGCCAGCCCAAGACATCCAACAAGATAGACTATTTATTTACATACGGCCATCTCCTGGCTGTCCCAATGACTGAGTTGCGGATTTGCTTCAGATTCAGCACTAGTAAGCGGGTCTCAAAGAAATGGCAGCCATTCACACATATGTTCTTTACTAGTAATGATGGAACTATGTACAACCGGGATTGACAGAATGACTGGGCGTACAAATGCGTACAGTGCGTATTACACCATGGCATACTACAATATATGACTTGTGTACTGCATATATGATATGTGCTTCGTCATCAGTCATCAGTCGCGCAGATTCTCACTATGGCGGTGCTCCATTTTGGTCCGATGTGTTGTAGGTGTAGTCGCTTGTGGAGTTCAATCCATACTAGAGGGCACACCGGAAGAAAATACGAATTAGTTTTCAAGAAGAAACACATGACTGTTGGGATGTCAATACATTTACAATGTCGAACTAAGGGCATGATTGGTTCATATAATAAATTTGCCATGACTTTTTTGACATTTCACACAAGGTTAGATTTGTCATAGCCTTCATGCTATATTATATGATTGTCAGGCATTCTAAGATTTTCATACTCTGAAACAATAATGAGCAACTGCAGCAAGACAACAAGACAACTCTTACAAATTCATAATTTGCTTCTGCAATTTTTGCTTATTTAACTTTTGCAATCAACATGCTCCGCATGAGAATGGCTTTCAGCCAATTAGCTATTTCGCTTTGTCTTTACAACTCAACAACATATGATTCAGTTAAAAATTGCAGGCTTTAAAATATTTCTGCCCACCAGATAGTCAATCATCCTCATAACTTGCCAGAACTTAAGCTAACATACGATCCAACCTACAGAGAATGAAATGAACTGATACTCGGTCTACAAATGCTTGAACTACAGTGTGTGCTACAATCAGGTTATGTTTTAAATCCTGCACTACTCATGTAGTAGAGTAAAAATAACTACAGCAAAGAAAAAGAGAAGTTGATAAGCGTCATGGCTAGAGGGTATCAAGAAACTGAGGGTCAAGACTTATGAGTAACTGTGGTGTCGGTATAAAAGTACCCAACAACAAAATCCTGGAAGAACTGAGACCAGAGAGCAAAATACATGCTTGCTTAATGGTTCCAAACATTCTTCAAGCTGCTAGGGAGAACAGTGTTGTGCAGACATAATGCATACAATTATGTTTTGCACTTTTGCCTGAATAGTTCTCTATGGGGTTGTACCCATTCTTTTTCTTATAACAGGGTACTGTCCTTAACGATAGTGCACTCTTGCTTAGGTTACACAGTCCCATCTGAAATCAGCGTAAGTAAGTATTTGAGGCTAAAAAAATTCACCTTTTGCCTCATCGATGAGCTCCATAGGCCAGGGTGGGCACCTCTAGGGTCGGCCGTGGTAGGGAGATAGGCTGGAGCACCTTGGGCAAGAAGCAGCGGCCTCCTTATGACCACAAAATCTTCGTCGCTGTCAAAGTCCGCATTGGTGGGCGAAACCATGGCTCGTAGAGTAATTGCCAAGAGAAGTGAGAACGCCTATACAATACATGTACATGGATCAGATCGTCCTCCTCGAGGCACAAAGGGAAACAGAGTGTGTTGGTCTATCTTTTGTCACTGGACATTGTGAGAGACCAGTGGAGCAACCAACTTAAAGGCTCGTGTACGCTTGCTGTGCCGTTAGATTTGAGATGGAAATGCTTGTTCAGGTGTACCACGAATAAGCATATAGTACTAATTCTGGCAGAGTCACGCACCTGCGTGGCGACGGTAGCGAGAGCAGCCCATTTGCAGAGGTCGAGGTTGTTGTTGACAAAGGAGACGAGGTTCTGGAGCTCTCTGGTGCGGTCATACGGCAGATCCTGCAAGAATAATAGTAGATGAAGAAGAGGAATCGGTCAGTGATCTGATTTGGCCAAATGGAACTATAACTGGCAGGGGCATGGATAGGTATCCAACTGATCCACCTGAATCCAGTGCTCGTTGAGGAGGAGGTGGCCGGCCACGGCAGCTTCTAGCAGCATCATCGCCATGGCCAAGATGGTATACTGGAACAATTGTTGTCAACATCAGTAGCAGTGACGCAGCAATGAATCAATAGTAAGAAAGAGAAATATTAAAGAAAAAAGGTGAAGAAATGCTGTCAAAGGGTGTGGGTCTTACGAAGCAGAGGCAGCACCCGCTGTTGATCTCGGCGGCGACGTAGCCTGCGAGGAGGATGGCGCAGTAGAGGAGGCCGGCGGCCATGACGGCGCACGCGAACCTGCAAGAAGTTGAATCAGGCAGCCAGCCACGCATACATCACATACAGGTGGGGAGGGAAGGGGGGCCGGAACGGAGGGCGATGGTAGAACAGAGGACATGATACCAGAGGTCTGGGAGGATGTGGTGGAAGTGCAGCTCGTGGTGTCGCGCCCAGCGGGAGAGGATGGACGCGGCGTAGAGGACGGCGGAGACGGCGGCGAAGGCCTGGAGGAAGGCGAGGAACTTGAGCAGGAACCCCAGGCAGCAGCGCGCGCACCCGCCGCCGCCGCCGTTCCTCCCGGAGCGGCTGCCGCGAGCCATCGCCGGCGGGTTTGGGGATTTGGGATTTGGATTTGGGTTGAGAGGAGAAGTAGAGGAGGAAGCGAAGCTAAGGTGGATTTGGCTGGATGATTGAAAAGGGGGCGGCCAGCTGGAGGTGGACCAACGAAGGCAGTAAGGCAGCAAAGCAAATGGGAGAGCTGACACGCCACACCAACAACACGTGGGCCCTCTTCTGTCCCTGTAGCGTGGGCCACGCGTGTTACAGAAAAATCGTCCTGTCGATGCCGTCCTACGATTAGTTAGTTTTGCGGCTAACCATGTTCAGTGTTTTTTTTTTTTTTGCAAATAAAAGGAATGTATATTAATCAAGGAGGATTACTACAATCCAGTTGGCAAAGTGTGCCAATCTCAACTGGTCCATGGCGCAGCCAAACTGCCGTTTTAGGTGTAGAACGTCCCAATTGGGCTAGGGTGTGCCTAACAACGTTTTGACTTCTACGTACATGAGATATGACGTGCCCACGCCCTAGAGCTAGAAGCCGTTTTGCCTCCCTACTAGTGCAGTAACAGGCGATCTGTTTTGCTCTTCTTCCTTCAGCATGTTTGCTACAACGAGACTGTCAGTCTCTATGATGAACGGCAAGTTAATCCACTCCAAGGCAAGGTCAATCCCTTCGTCTCCGCTTCAAGTGCACTTGAGCATGATGTTCAGTGTTTTCTCTTAGAGCATCTCCCACAAACGTCTTTGCAGCTAGCCGAATGCATGATGAGTGGGAGCCTGGGACCAGTGAGTCCTCAAGAAACCAGAAAGACGTCTCCGCAAGGCGCTTGGGATCTTGAGAGGAGAAAATTACAAGATTGGTCCTCCAATTCTCTGGCGCATAACAATTTGGTCCCACAAGTCGAGAAATGCTCCAACACAATCCTTGTACACGAGAATACATAACACACCTCTACGGTCCCCTCAACGATCGAGCGCTCTGGTGCCGCCACGTACCCCTTCGGCGCGGGTCAGGCTAGTTTTGCGATCACGCCCTTGCTGTTTCTGAAAAATAACCGGCGCTCCACCCTAGATCTGCCTCCATACTAAATCCCCAATCCCCACCCCCAGTCGTTCTTTCTCCCACTTCCCACTCCTAGTCCCCTATCCAAATCCATGGATGGCGAGAGCGTCGTCGAGTACGGCCACGAGATATCTGTTGTCGTTGCCCTTCCAGTAGAGCTGGTGCGCGTTGTCGTTAGGGGTGGACTAACGAGCAGCTCGGCTCGTTAAGCTCGTACTCGTTAAGCTCGTGCTCGTTAAGGCTCGACTCGTTAAGCTCGTTAAGATTAACGAGTAGAAAACCCTGCTCGGCTCGGCTCGGCTCGTTTGAAGCTCGTTAAGCTCGTGAGCGCTCGCGAGCGCTTGTTAACGAGTCGAACTATCGAGCGCTCATTAAGCTCGTTAAGCTCGTGAGCGCTCGCGAGCGCTGGTTCTTGGATCTGGTTCATTCGCTGGCACCGCGCGGTGCATGGTACTCCCAGCGAGTCGCAGTACAAGAGCACGGTGAACTTCGAAAGGCTACCCGAGGAGGCGTGGGAGCCAGAGCTCGTGAGCGCGATCCTGAACAAGCTAGGCGGCGAGCTCATCCACATCAGGCCGCCGGAGGAAAAATGTGAGCTCGTCGTGGACGCATGGTTCGGCAACCCAAGCAAGGTTCCCAAGGTGCTTGAACTCGAGGTCACTTAACCAAAGCCGGCGATGTGGAGCAATCTGCCTTCCTCCGGCGACGAGTGTGAGTTGTCGCCCCCTCCTATGTCGCCGACGTCGAGGCGCACATGCGCACACACTGGCATCATCCATGTCACGTCCGCGATAGATCACGGCGAGCTTATGGCTGAAGATTTGCAACGAGTACCTCCCTAATGAAGGCGAATGCCTCAGCCATGAGCACGTGTTTGTCTGTTGGCGTGGGAGGGTTGACGGAACGGGATTTGGAGGCGACCACGGCAACACTAGTTGATGCAGTTAAATTCAGTAGTTCTATTTGGTTTCAGTCGTAATTTGGTTTCGGTTATAATCTTAGTGTGTGCTCTGCGATATTTAGTTTAATTCAGTACTAATAATTGTTGGAAATATGCCCTAAAGGCAATAATATTGTATTATTATATTTTCATGTTCGTGATTAAGAGTTTATATTCCATGCTATAACAGCTATGATCCTGAAATGTGCGATTCAGTGGAAAACTCATACGCACATCTCAAACTCTAAGACTAGGTCGATTGTTGTTGGTGATCATGTTTTTCGGATCTTATAATATCGTTAAGTTAACGATAGTCTTAAAACAACATCGAGAGTATGACGTAGAAGAACGACCGTATTGAATCGACCCAAACTTTTTGTTATACTTTGAGATGCAATCGTCAGAAGTCAATTGTTATAACACGGAGTGTTAACATGTGATTTAGTTTCTTAGACCATGAGAGTATCGTAGCCATTTCTTACCGTACGATGAACTTTGGGGTTGCTCAAACGTCATCTGTAACACGGTAATCATAACGACAACTTACATGTTCATCGGAAAGTTTGACAAGGGACTAGATAGCTCAAGAGTGGGATTTGCTCCTCCAACGATGGAGAGATTTTCTTAGGGCCCTCTCGATGTGACGGCATCCATCATCGTGTGGCCAGACACAGGTGACTATGTCACCACGATGCCGGAACATGTCAACGAGAAAGAAGAACAAAACCGATAACAAGGAGACCGATATAGTGAGCATCTGTATGACTCAAGAGAATACCGATATATCTCACCTCGGGTTTTGTAAAGTATCGCAAAGAAAAGGGAATAGCACATGATACCCAAAAGTTCACTCGAATATAATTTGTGTACTCATAGGAATCGATATGGACGTCCATGGTTCCATTATCGGCCATTGAACATAAGGGGCTTGTTCATGTCTATGTTTTACCGAACCTACCACTACTGCAGGAATGCCTACCAGTGGCGGGCGTTAAAAGGCCATCAGTGGCGGGCAAGCCTCCCAGGGGCGCCCGCTGATGAGGTCACCTATTACAGCTAGGGTCATGACCCATCATATGGAGCCCACATGGGGCCCCACACCACTATGGGTAGGTCCCTGGACCATACCAGCATTCGGATGCGTATATCAGGAAGTCCAATCGGACGCCTCGACGGCACTCGGACGATCACCCGTCACTCGGCTGGACAACCACCATTCGGACTAAAGAGGTGAAGGGACGGCGTGGGAGCTGCAAGGGTCGAGGAATCCTAAGCCGCCCTTAAGGCAGAGTCAAGACTACCGTTACCTGTAACTGCTGTAGTAGAGGCTCTTTACACCTGTAACTGACGCAATCAATGTCATTAAGTGCCCTGGCGACGTGGAGGACATGGGGCTGTGGCGCACTCTATATAAGCTGCAGCCCACCTCCTGAGCTAGGGTCGAGCAATCTTTGTAACTATACCCATCAAATCAAAATCAAGCCTCAGGGCACGAGACATAGGGTTGTTACCTCCGCCGAGAGGGGCCTGAACTTGTTAAACACCGAGTGTTACACCTGCGCCATAGCTAGGATCTGGCCCTTATTCGTACCCCTAGTAGTCATTGTCAGGATCGTAACCCCGACAGTTGGCGCCCACCGTGGGGCTAGCCGTCTAGCAAAGTTTTGCGGCGTAGGTGGATTTTCCATCACCATGTTAGTCGGCGGCGAAATCCGTTTCGGGACGATCTCCTTCATCGCCGACGATTCTGCATGGCTTCGCGAGGCCCCGCTGGACATGGAGGCACTGCCCGTCCGCGGCGCGGCGCACTTCCGTGCGTCCTCCTATGGAGTCCTTCTCCGGCAGCCCTCGAATCCGTACCAGGTAGCCGCTCTCCCTCCCACAGCACGCCGCTGCAAGTGTTCCGGACGCTCACGGCTGCAGTGCTGGATCAAGCATGTTGTAGCCATCCAGGGCGCGACAGAGCATGTGGTGGCTCTCGAATCCGAGGAGCCTGCCCTCGACCTCTCTGACAGGTCACTCGGTGATTCCTCCGAGGAGTCCAAGTGCGAAAGCGTCAAGTCAACCGCCGAAGTTCTCATGGCGGACAACTCTGAGCATCGCGTGCCCCCGGGGTACGTGGACGCCCGGGACGACCGTGTCGGTACGTCGCACGGCAACACCGGCGGCAGCGGTGTGGGCCATGAGTCGTACGTGCCCCAAGCTCTCACTCAGGAGCAGCATGAGGAGCTTCACCGTAAGAATGAGCAGCTCTTAAACACCCCCATCATCGGACGACCCCTGAAGCACTGGCCTGGAGTCGACTCGCCTGGCCACCTTGGCTAAGCGCGACCGCCTTGAACGGCTCTAGAGGGAGCTGGACGATTGCGCACGCCGCCAACCCAGCTCCAGTCAGCACAAGCGCTGGCTTTACTCAAGCGACCAGCCTCGTAAGTATCAGGTTCTTAGTACTCCGCTGCAAAATCTGGCAGCCGCTACTCGGATCGCGGATTCCATCCAGCCCTCCCGCTCCACAGCCAGAGAGGGGATTCTGCAGATCCAAGCACTCCTGAAGACGGCGATGTCGTAGAATGCGGCGGTGTCCCAGTCTAGGGATCGCATCCATAGTGCATCAGTGCGTGCAGAGACCGTACAGTCGGCTCACAGCCCACTCGGCTCCGGAAGACGCCGAGTCACATCCTCATCAAGAGACCACTACAAAGATCGGAGGCGCGATCGGGTTGCGTCGCCCCGGTGGCACGACGATTACGATCGCACCAAGATGCCTCCACCGCGAGATGGTGTGTACGGGCACCAGCCCTACGACGACAAACGGACACACGGCGGTGATCGAAGGCCGAGCCCTTCTCGTCACACGAGAGACACCCGAGGCCCGCAGTTCAACGCGAGATCAGTTCTCGCTCAGAACCTGGTCTACAGGGGTCGGGCCTTACAAGAAGGCCAAGACGCCGATGTTCCGAGTGGTTCCATACCCTCGGGTCCCGAGTGCTTCAGCCGGTACATACGGGCAGCGGAGATTCCCAGCAACTTCAGGTTAGCCACGGGGATCAGCAAGTTTACCGGCGAGTCCAAGCCAGAAATCTGGTTAGAAGATTACCGGGTGGCAGTCCAGATTGGTGGCGGCAACGACAACGTGGCCATGAAACATCTACCGTTGATGCTTGAGGGTTCCGCGCGAGCATGTGATACGTCTCCGTCGTATCTATAATTTTTGATTGTTTCATGCCAATATTCTACAACTTTCATATACTTTTGGCAACTTTTTATACTATTTTTGGGACTAACATATTGATCCAGTGCCTAGTGCCAGTTCCTATTTGTTGCATGTTTTTTGTTTCGCAGAATATCCATACCAAATGAAGTCCAAATGCGATAAAAACTTACGGAGATTTTTTTGGAATATATGTGATTTTTGGGAATTGGAATCAACGCGAGACAATGCCCGAGGGGCCCACAAGTCCTGGAGGCGCGCCCCCCTCCCAGGGCGTAGCCAGGATGCTTGTGGCCACCCCGTAAGGCGGTTGGTGCCCTTCTTCGGCCGGAAGAAAGCTAATATCTGGATAAAAATTGTGTTAAAATTTCAGCCCAATCGGAGTTACGGATCTCCGGGAATTTAAGAAACGGTGAAAGGCCAGAATCTGGGAACGCAGAACAGAAGGAAACAGAGAGAGAGAGAGAGAGAGAGAGAGAGAGAGAGAGAGAGAGAGAGAGAGAGAGAGAGAGAGATCCAATCTCGGAGGGGCTCCCGCCCCTCCACCGCCATGGAGGCCATGGACCAGAGGGGAAACCCTCCTCCCATCTAGGGGGGAGGTCAAGTAAGAAGAAGAAGGAGGGGGGCTCTCTCCCCCTCTCTCTCGGTGGCGCTGAACGCCGCCGGGGCCATCATCGTGATGGCGATCTACACCAACAACTTCGCCGCCGTCATCACCAACTCTCTCCCCCTCTATGCAGCGGTGTAACCTCTGTTTTACCCGTTGTAATCTCTACTTAAACATGGTGCTCAACACTATATATTATTTCCCAATGATGTATGGCTATCCTATGATGTTTGAGTAGATCAGTTTTGTCCTATGGGTTGATTGCTGATCATGATTGGTTTGAGTTGTATATTTTTTTATTGGTGTTGTCCTATGGTGCTCTCCGTGTCGCGCAAGCGTGAGGGATCCCTGCTGTAGGGTTTGCAATATGTTCATGATTCGCTTATGGTGGGTGGCGTGAGTAACAGAAGCACAGACCCGAGTAAGTAGGTTGTTTGCGTATGGGAGTAAAGAGGACTTGATACTTTAATGCTATGGTTGGGTTTTACCTTAATGATCTTTAGTAGTTGCGGATGCTTGCTAGAGTTCCAATCATAAGTGCATATGATCCAAGTAGAGAAAGTATGTTAGCTTATGCCTCTCCCTCATATAAAATTGCAATAATGATTACCGATCTAGTTATCGATTGCCTAGGGACAAATAACATTCTTGTGAGAAAAGGCTCTCTACTAAAACTAACTTAATTGTTTCTTTATCTAAACAGCCCCTAGTTTTTATTTATGTGCTCTTTATTATCTTGCAAACCTATCCTACAACACCTACAAAGTACTTCTAGTTTCATACTTGTTCTAGGTAAAGCGAACGTTAAGCGTGCGTAGAGTTGTGTCGGTGGTCGATAGAACTTGAGGGAATATTTGTTCTACCTTTAGCTCCTCGTTGGGTTCGACACTCTTACTTATCGAAAGAGGCTACAACTGATCCCCTATACTTGTGGGTTATCAGCATGGCTCACCCAGCTCCCGTCTGGTAGCATATACTGTTGGGATGATTTGGCGAGAGTGTTCGTCAAGACCTTTGAAGGCACTTACAAGCGGCCGGGTGGTTTGGCCGAATTGCAGCACTGCGTGCAGAAACAAAATGAGACTCTCTGAGAGTACATTCAGTGGTGGACCACCCTGCACAACACGGTGGAGAATGTCACCGAGCACCAGCCGATCTGCGCCTTCAAGGTTGGAGTCAGATACCGAGAGCTGAACATGAAGTTCGGCCGAACTGAGACCCTGACTCTCAGTCGGGCTATGGAGATAGCCAATTGGTACGCCAACGGTGAAGAGGAAGACCGATTGAGAAGCAGAAAAAGCTGAGCAGGCGACGCTCATCAGTCGGATAACAACAAGGGCAAGAAGCATAAGCGGAAAGCTGATGCAGGAGGGAGTGCTAAGGCTACGGCCCTGGCCGGCCAAGGCAAAAGCAAAGGCTCCCAAAAGTAGAAGAAAGACTGGAAGGGAAAGAAGCAAGTGACCCCGAAGAATGACATCCTCGATCAGCCTTGCCAGATCCATACAAAGATGAGGAGGGCAACCTGATTTTGCCCAAGCACACCACTGGGGAGTGCCGACTCCTGAAGAAAGAGATGCGACAGGATTCTTCTGGGGACAAAGACGAAGACGATGACGACGACGGAGGTAAGGGTGCTTCCGGGTACCCCAACATCGAAAAAGTCTTGATGATCTTCGCCGACGCCGAAAGCAAGAGCCGCCTCAAGGTTATAAACCAAGAGGTCAACATGACGGTTCTGACTGCCACCAAATACCTCGACTGGGCCAAGAGTCCAGTGACCTTCGATCAGTCGGATCACCCAGCCCACATACCGACCCCCGGGCGGCAGGCTCTGGTGGTTGACCCGGCCGTTGGAGGGGTCCGATTGCGCAAAGTCCTCATGGACGGTGGCAGCGGGCTCAACATCATTTACACCAGCACTCTGGAGGCAATGGGCATTCTGATGTCCAGGCTCAGCAAGAGCAACATGCAGTTCCACGGGGTAATCCCCGGGAAGAAGGCCAAGTCAGTTGGAAAGATCGCCCTTGACGTCACTTTCGGCGAAAAGCAGAACTTCAGAAAGGAGCAGCTAACTTTTGAAGTGGTAGACTTCCAGAGTGCTTACCACGCCATCCTAGGTAGGCTAGCCTACGCACGTTTCATGGCCCGTCCATGTTACGTGTATCTTAAACTTAAGATGCCAGGGCCGAGTGGCGTGATCACTATCACAGGTAATCGGAAGTTGGCCGAAGAGTGTCTCAAGAAGGGCTCCCAGATTGCTAACGAGCAGATGGCGATGGCCGAGTTGATGAGTACAAGAAAGCAGTGGATTCGAGTGATCTGCTGAAGTCCAAAAAGCCGACTGTGGAATCCGCTTTCCAGTCGGCCAGAGAGACAAAGATAGTGCACGTTCATCCCGAAGATCCGAATGCCGCCCTGTAACACCCCCAATGGTTAACTACAGTAATCCCCTTTTGATTATGCCATGTCATCATGATCAACAGTGCTTAATCATCATTTGTATCATATCTCTTTTCAAATTCAAATTCAAATGGAAATTCAAACTGAAAGTGGAAAATAAAAGTTGTTCAAATCAGAATCTAAAATGTTCATTAAATGACAAATATTCCAGAGACCATTCTAAAATTATAACCAATAATTAATAAATTAATTAGGTGGCTCTAACATTACCAAAACAGTAAGGATTAATACATTTTATTTAACACAAAATTTGTGTGAACTCCATTTGTCTCCAAACAAATTTTTGGCAGTAGCATATAATGCATAACATTTAATGGTACAGATCTCCAAATTTGCTAAAGCCATTTGGTGGCCTAACTTTTTGCAAAACAGAAAATAAATGAAAAGAAAATAAGAAAAAGGAAAAAAACAAAAATAAAAGAAAAACCAACCCCCCCTGGCCCAACTGGGCTACAGCCCAGCCGGCCGGCCCAACCCCTGGCCTATATGGCCTGGCCTCCCCTCACCCCGAAAACCCTAGCCCCCCCCCATCTCGATCCACTCCTCCCCCCCCCCCCGTCTGGATCTGGATCGGGAGGAGCCCGATCCCGACCGACCCCGACGCCGCGCTCGTCGCCCTCGTCCCCGTCGCCTACGCCGGCGCCTCCTCGCCCCCACCTCGCTCCCTCGTCTCCCCCCTCGGCGGCTCCCACGAGCCTCGCCGAACCCCCCTGCCCGTCCTCGCCTGTGAGCAGCTCCCCTTCTCCTCTCTACCCTCGCACCGCACGCACCGACCCCCGCCTCTGCTCTCGCCCCGCGCATCGCGCTCGGTTACCGCCGCCCACCGTGCACGCCCGCTCGCGCCCCTGACTCCGCTCGCCGCGCCCTGGACCGCGCCCGGCCACGCCTGCTCGGCTCCCTGTGCTGCCTGCCGCTGCTGCTGCGCGCACACGCGTCGCGCCCCGCATCGCCGTCCGCCGCGCGACCGCGCCCGCCCGCGGCTGTCGCCGCCCGTGCGCGCCCTGGCTCCGTGGCTCGCGCCCGCACACGGCCGCCGCCCGTGCCCTTCCCCGCTCGTGCCTCGCCGCTCGTGGCCTCGCCCGTAGCCGCGCCACCGCGGCCTGCGCCCACCTGGGCAGCACCGTGGCCTCGCCGTTCCCGGCGTCGGGCGACGCCGCGCCCGCACCCGTCGCCCACGCCCATGAATGCCCCTGGGCCACTGAGCGTGGGCCCAAACCCCTGGCCCTATGACATGTGGGGCCCAGCCCCCTGAAACGTTTTAAATAAAAGAAAAAGTAAAAATGAATTAATAAAATAATTAATTAATTAGTGAATTAATTAAGTTAATTAACTCTGATTAAGTTAATCTAATTAATTAGTTAGTTTAATTAAACTATAATTAGATTAACTAAACCCTAATTAACCTAAACAGAGAATGACAGGTGGGACCCACACGTCAGTTTGTCCCAGTCAACGCCCTGTTGACTGCTGACATCATGATGACGTCAGCATACACTGTTCTGGATAATGTTGAATTAAAATGATTAAATAAATTCATAAAATAAATAAAACTTTTGAAAATCATAGAAAATAAACCGTAGCTCGGATCGAAAAACTTTGTACATGAAAGTTGCTCAGAACGACGAGACGAATTCAAATACGTTGTCCGTTCATCCGTCACACGTCCCTAACTATCCGAACATGGAACCGTTCCCCTTCGGTCATCTATCTGACAAATGTCCGGAACCGGGAAAACATTCCCGGATGGATTCCCCCTTCCTCGGTGACGTGCAACCATACGTTAGGACACACCCGACACTGCGTATTGTCATGTCATGCTATTGTTTGCTTTATATTTACTGTTTCTTCCCCCTCTTCTCTCTCAGTAGACCCCGACACCGACATCGTCCCCGAGACCGACGCAGCTCAGGAGCCCGACGCCACCATTGACGATCTTGCCTTTGCCACCGAGCAACCAGGCAAGCACCCCCTCTTTGAGCATACCGATATCGCCTATTCTTTCTCTCTCATGCTTGCATTAGAATTGCTGCTGCTACTGCTTTACCTATTCTGATGCATAGCCAGTTTATTGTAACCTGCTATTGAAACCTTACCTGCTTATCCTAAACTGTCTAGTATAGGCTGGGTAGAGACCTATCAGTGACCCCACTTGTCCCGACTGCCCCGCTGGATTATCAGAATACCCGATCGACGGGATCGAAGACAGGCCCCGGCACCGCACTTCACCCCCTTAGTTGTAACGACACTTCAGTGTTACTATCGAGTGCCGAGGGTGATACCTCGTGTAGCACTTCAGATGTTAACTCTATAGAGTAGCTATTGGGTCGTGGTCATCGAGGGTGATTCCTCCTTCTCCACTTCCGATACGACCCTGTCGTGCAACACATCAAGTGTGAACCCATCAAGTGTGAATCCTCCTACGTTCACCTTGATAGTTACATCGAGTGGGTATCCATCGAGGGTGATACCTCGGATTCCCTTGATGTTATGGACACACGGCTACGGTGACTTTACCCCGGCACCCTGTTAGAAACGGGTCGGCCCCGAGGGCGACCCGAGGGAGTTACTTTAACTGCAGGACTAAAGGGACAGGTGGTACTGCCCAGTAGAGGTGGACCTGAGTTCCCGACAGTCTTTTGTGAGACGGATTGACCTAGATGGTGCCCGAGTGAGAATACGAGGCGTGGCCGGGCATTCTTGGCCCTTGCCGCAAGTCCTCGAGACGGGGTGACGGGGTCACATCGATCGTGAGTCTCTGCTCGTTACCGCACCCCCAAGGTACTAACGGTTTGGATATGTGATCTGAGTGGTCCTCTGGCCCGATAGCACTAACCATCACGTGGGCATAGTATGGGCGTTCTGCATCATATGCATCAGCCAAAAGCTCTGTCAGACGTCCAGTTCAGCAGTGCGGCATGGAGTGATTGGCGCCATTCACGACAGAGGTGGTGCTTGGATTTGAGCCATGTGCGCAACGACCCGGAGGGCGAGGGGCGATGGCCCAAGACCCCCTTGCGCTTAGGATGTAGACCGGCGGGGACCTCTCTGCTGAGCTCTAGGTAGGGCTGCGGTGTGTCGTTTGGCCGAGGCCGGGCATGACCCGGAAAAGTGTGTCCGGCCGGAGTTAAGCGAGCGTGGTGGGTAAGTTGGTGCACCCCAGCAGGGAAGAACTAATCTATGCATAGCCGGATCCTCGGTAACGGACACTCGGAGTTGTATCCCGATCGATACAGCTAGAACTTGAGATGAGACCTGGATATGAGGCTCTAGGATTGCTTCTCGCAGGGAGTCGAGAAGGGATCTCCGGACGAGGTTGATGACTGTATGGCTCTGGGATTGCTTTCTCGCAGGGAGTCGAGAAAGGATCTCTGGGTGAGGTTGATATCATTACTGCTACCTTATATTGTACTATTCTACTCTCTTCTATTGCTGCAAGACCGCTGAAGATGCTAGTCTTCGATAGGACTAGGCCTTCTCTCTATTCTGGCATTTCTGTAGCCCAGTCCACATATACAGCCTCCCCTTGATAATGTTGCATATGTAGTGTAGATCCTTGCTTGCTGAGTACTTCGGATGAGTACTCACGGTTGCTTTGCTTTCTTTTTTCCCCATATCCATTTGATGCGACCAGATGACGGAGCCCCGGATACAGCTGCCCCAGCCGACGATCGCTACTACGACCCCGAGGGTGGATTCTGCTACGAGTTGGCCGACGACCAGGAGTAGGATCGGAGGGTCCCAGGCAGGAGGCCTACGCCTTTCAATCGTAATGTTTTATTTCGCCCTGCCTTTCTAAAGGCCTTTCTGTGCTTTCTTTTATATCTGTACTCACATATCTTATGCTTCCGCTGATGCTTGTATGCCATCGAGCTATGTATTCGAGCCCTCGAGGCCCTGGCTTGTAATATAAAGCTTGTATGACTTTATTTATGTTTTAGAGTTGTGTTGTGATATCTTCCCGTGAGTCCTTAGGCTTGATCGTGTGCATTTGCGTGTATGATTAGTGCACGATTGAGCCGGGGGCGTCACACGCCCCAACCAACATCTCCACCACCCTTGACAGCAAATAGGAAGGTGAGCTCATCTAGTTCCTGTGTGAGAACTGGGACATCTTCGCACGAAAGCCATCTGACATGCCGGGTGTTCCCAGGGGACTAGCTGAGCATAGACTCTGTGTCGACCCGAAAATGAAGCCTGTGAAAGAGCACCTTCGACGATCCTCCACCAAGAAGCGCAAGGCGATTGGCAAGGAGATCACGCGGCTCTTAGCCGCCGAATTCATCCGAGAGGTGTACCACTCCGAGTGGCTCACCAACGTCGTCATGGTGCCAAAGAAAAATAACTCTCTCCGAATGTGCATCGATTTTAAGCACATCAATCGGGCCTGCCCGAAGGATCATTCCCCTCTCCCTCACATAGATCAGGTAGTAGATTTTACTGTCGGGTGTGAGCGGTTATCGTTTCTGTACGCGTACTCCGGGTACCACCAGATCCGAATGTATGGTCCTGATGAAATAAAAACAGCCTTCATCACCCCATTCAGGTGTTTTTGCTATATCACTATGCCATTTGGGTTGAAAAATGCTGGGGCTACATTCCAGCGAGTGATTCAGAAGTGTTTGCAAAAGCAGACCAGTCGGAATGCAGAGGCCTATATGGATGACATCGTGGTCAGGTCTAGGAAAGGTTCCGACCTCCTGACTGACCTCGCCGAGACCTTCGTGAACTTGCGCTCTTTTGGCATAAAGCTCAACCCGGCTAAGTGTACCTTCGGGGTCCCTGCCGACAAGTTACTCGGTTTCCTTGTTTCCGAATGTGGGATCGACGCAAACCCCGAAAAGATCGGAGCGATCGTTCGAATGAAACAACCAGAGCATCTCCATGACGTACAAGGCCTCACGGGCTATCTGGCAGCCCTGAGTAGGTTCATCTCAAGACTCGGTGAAAAAGCCCTGCCGCTTTACCGATTGATGAAGAAGTCCGACAAGTTCGAATGGACTCCTGAAGCGCAGGCCGCGTTCCAAGAACTCAAAGCCCTGCTTTCCACCCAGCGGGTGCTAGCTGCTTCGAGCAGCAAAGAGCCACTTCTCTTATACATCATGGCCACGAGCCAAGTTGTTAGCACTGTGCTCACTGTGGAGTGGGAAAAACAAGGCAAAACCTTCAAGCTCCAACGACCAGTCTACTACATCTCCGAAGTTCTGACCCCTTCCAAGCAAAGAGATGCTACAAGAGTGGCAAAGTGGGCCATCGAGCTCCTTCCGCTGGATATCAAGTTCGAAGCTAAGAAATCCATCAAGTCACAAGCCCTAATGGATTTCCTCGCCGAATGGATGGAACAAGAGCAGCCTGTCCCGAGTCTCCCCGAGCACTGGATGATGTTTTTTGATGGCTCCAAGATGCTCCACGGCTCCGGGGCCGGAGTGGTCCTGGTGTCCCCCAAAGGCGATCGGCTCAGTTATGTGCTTCAGATTCACTTCGACTCCTCCAACAATGAAGCCGAGTATGAAGCTCTTCTATATGGGATGCGGATGGCAATTTCTCTAGGAATTCTCGATTGATGGTCTACGGCGACTCGGACCTAGTGGTAAACCAAGTCATGAAGGAATGGGATATCCGCAGTCCGGCGATGACAGGCTATTGCAATGCCATCAGAAAGCTGGAGAAGCACTTCGAAGGACTGGAACTCCATCACGTGCCACGGCTCAAGAACCAAGCAGCTGATGATCTGGCCAAGATGGGTCCCACTCGAAAGGTGGTACCTAAGAATGTGTTCCTAGAGCACCTACACTCGCCCATGATCAAAGAAGACCCATTTGTGGAGGAGCCCCCGCAACCAATCGCACCCTCCAATCCGACTGAAGTGGACATCCCCGCGGTAATCGACCTGGTCCAAGAGGTCCTTGGTGTCACTCCCGAATGGATTGAACCATATCTGGCTTATCTACTCAGGCAGGAGCTCCCAGAAGATGAAGCTGAGGCTCGTCGGATCGTCCACCGATCTAAAGCTTTCACTGTCATGGGGGATCAGTTATATAAGAAAAGCACTACTGGAGTCACTCAGTGTTGCATATCACCAGAGGAAGGGGAACAGATTCTACAGGAGGTTTACTCGAGAACCTGCGGGCACCATGCGTCCTCCCGGACGCTGGTTGCCAAGGCGTTCAGAGCAGGGTTCTATTGGCCCCGTGCCAATGAAGCAGCCCGAGACATAGTGGATCAATGCGTCGGGTGCCAATTCCACGCGAATCAGTCGCACAATCCGGCGTCCGCCTTAAAGACAATCCCACTCACTTGGCCGTTCGCCGTCTGGGGGCTTGACATGGTCGGCCCTCTCCGGACTAGGGCGAGTGGTTTTACGCACCAGACGGCCACTCCACAAGCCGGCCCACCCGGCTCCCCCCGTAACCACCACAACCCTAATCCCCCTCCCCCACTACCCCCACTTCCCCCCCTTTGCCTCTCCCGATCCCATCTGGATCGGGCACCGGGGCAGCGACCCCGGCGACCGCGCCGCCCCGACGCCCGCTGTTGCCGACCGCCGACCCCATCGCGCCGCCCCTTGCCTCTTGGACTCCTCCTCGCCCCTCCTCTCCCTCGCGCGACGCCCGCCTGACGCCGCGGCCTCGCCTCGTCGTCGACCTGACGCCGTCGCCCGTCATCACCGCCACCTCATCGCCGTCCCCGTCCTCCTCCCCAACGGCTACAACGAGCCTTGCTGCCCCTCTGTTCCCCTGCAACGAAAGTGAGGGACCCCTGCTCGCTGTCTCCCACGCATGCCCGCGCCCGAGCCGGTCGCCGCCCCCCCCCGACACACTCGCGCCTGCCGCCGTCCGCGTCGCGCTCGGGCCACGCCCCCCTGAGCCCCGCGCCCGCTCACGCTGTGCGCGCACCCGCGGCCCCCCTGGCCTTCTCTGCCCGTGGCCGACGCCTCCTCTGCGTCTTAGTCCGCCGTGGTCGCGCTTGGCAGCCGCCAACCCCGCAGCCCGCGCGCCTCGCTCCCTGCGACCTTGCCCGTACGGCCGCACCGCCGCTGCTCCGCCCGGCGCCCGCCCGTACATCGCTGCGCCTTCGCTCACCGTCTGAAGCTGCTGCTGCACCGCCACTGAGCGCGCAAGCGCGCGCCTCCCCTGCTCGCTGCCCGCGTCGGCCTCGTCCTGCCCCGGACCGCGCGTCCCTGCCAGCTCGCTCGCCTCTGCCGCCTTGCTCGCCGTGGCCGCGCTCCGGCGAGCCCCGGCTCTACGGCCTCGCCCGCGCCCGATCGGGCGACGCCCTGCCCCTGCGCTCGTTTGCCCGCTCAGCCGCCCCGGTTGGGCTGGGTCTCTGACCAGAGGGGCCCAGCCCCAGTTAAAAAAAAGGAAATAAAAAAATAAAATAAATAAATGTTAATTAATTAATTAATTACTAAATCATTAATTAACTTAATTAATCTGGTTTAATTAAACTTAATTAACCTGCTAATTAAACTAATCTGTTAATTAACCTAGACAGTCAATGACAGTGGGACCCACACATCTGTTGACTAGGTCAACTGCACTGTTGATTGCTGACGTCAGCATGATGTCGTGCTGACATCATCAATTACTATTCTGGATAATGTTGGATTAAATAATTAATTAAATTTCAAAAAATTGTTAAAACTTTGTAAAATCATATAAAATAATCCGTAACTCCGATGAAAATAATTTATATATGAAAGTTGCTCAGAATTTCGAGACGAATCCGAATACGCGGTCCGTTCGTCCGCCACACGTCTCTAGCATAGCGAACATGCAACCATCCTCCTCCGTTTCATCTGTCCAAAAATGCCAAACTTCAGGAAAACATTCCCGGATGTTTTCCCTCTTCACCTATATCATGTAGCACCGTGTCAGAACACCCCTAGCTCTGCGTATTGTCATGTCGTGCTCTTGTTTGCTTCATATTTACTGTTTCTTCCCCCTCTTCTCTCCGGTAGACCCCGAGACCACTGCTGATGCCGCTGTGATCGACTACATCACCGACGACCCCTCCTTCTTGCCAGAGCAACCAGGCAAGCCCCCCCTTTTTGAGCATCCCGATATCACCTATTCTTTCTCTCATGCTTGCATTAGAATTGCTGCTGCTACTGCTTTACCTATTCTGATGCATAGCCTGTTTATTGTAACCTGCTATTGATACCTTACCTGCTTACCCTAAACTGCTTAGTATAGGCTGGGTAGAGACCTATCAGTGACCCCACTTATCCCGACTGCCGCGCTGGATTATCCGAAGACCCGATCAACGGGATTGAAGACCAAGCCCCGGCACCGCACATCACCCCCCTTAGTTGTAACGACACTGCAGCGTTACTATCGAGTGCCGAGGGTGAAACCTCTTGTAGCACTTCTGATGTTAACTCTGTAGAGTAGCTATTCGGTCGTGGTCATCGAGGGTGATTCCTCCTTCACCGCTTCCGATAACGACGCCGTCGTACAACACCTCAAGTGTGAACCCAGCGAGGGTGATTCCTCTGAGTTCACCTTGACGGATACATCGAGTAGGAATCCAACGAGGGTGATACCTCGGATTCCCTTGATGTTATGGACACACGGATACTTGGACTGTACTATTGTTACTTGGAAAGGCGGGTCGACCCTGAGGGGTACCCATGTGTGATGTGAAGACGGGTTGCCTATATGGTGCCTGAGTGATGAATACGAGGCGTGGCCGGGCATTCTTGGCCCTTGCCGCAAGTCCTCGAGACGGGGCGATGGGGTCACATCTTTCGTGAGTCTCTGCTCGTTACCGCAGCCCCAAGGTACTAACGGTTTGGATATTTGATTCGAGTGGGCCTTTGGCCCGATAGCACTAACCATCACGTGGGAAAAGTTATGGTCACTCTGCATCGTATGCATTAGCCGAAGGCTCTGTCAGACGTCCAGTTCAGCATTGCAGCCGGGACGGACCGGCGCCCCCCTGGTGCTTGGCTTTCCCCTGCACGCAATGACCTGGAGGGCGAGGGGCGATGGCCCAAGACCCCCTTGCGCTTAGGATGTAGACCGGCGGGGACCTCTCTGCTGAGCTCTAGGTAGGGTTGCGGTGTGTCGTTTGGCCGAGGTCGGGCATGACCCGGAAAAGTGTGTCTGGCCGGAGTTAAGCGAGCGTGGTGGGTAAGTTGTTGCACCCCTGCAGGGAAGAACTAATCTATGCATAGCCGGATCCTCGGTAACGGACACTCGGAGTTGTATCCCGATCGATACAACCAGCATTGGATATTATGGCTCTGGGATTGCTTCTCGCAGGGAGTCGAGAAGGGATCTCCGGACGAGGTTGATGACTGTATGGCTCTGGGATTGCTTTCTCGCAGGGAGTCGAGAAAGGATCTCTGGGTGAGGTTGAGACTTGATGATACTACTACTTTATACGGTACGAATCTACACTCTTCTAATGCTGCAAGACCTCTGAAGATGCTAGTCTCTGATAGGACAAGGCCTTCTCTCTATTCTGGCATTTCTACAGCCCAGTCCACATATACAGCCTCCCTTTGAAAATGTTGCATATATAGTGTAGATCCTTGCTTGTTGAGTACTTCGGATGAGTACTCATGGTTGCTTTGCTTTCTTTTTCCCCCATATCCTTTTTGATGCAACCAGATGACGGAGCCCCGGTTACAACTGCCCCCGGCGACGATCGCTACTACTACCCCGAGGGTGGTTATTACTTCAAGCTTGCCGTCGACCAGGAGTAGGATCGGAGGGTCCCAGGCAGGAGGCCTACGCCTTTCGATCGTAGTGTTTTCTTTTGACCCGCCTTCTAAGGGCTTTTCTGCGTTTTCTTTTATATCTGTACTCAGATATCTGATGCTTCCGCTGACGCTTGTACGCAAGCTTATGTATTCGAGCCCTCGAGGCCCCTGGCTTGTAATATAAAGCTTGTATGACTTTATTTATGTTTTAGAGTTGTGTTGTGATATCTTCCCGTGAGTCCTTAGGCTTGATCATGTGCATTTGCGTGTATGATTAGTGCACGATTGAGCCGGGGGCGTCACAGAGGGCTGCTTTGTCGGCGACAAGTGACCTTGAGGGTTCCAGATCCCTCTCGATCCTCTCCGTCTCCAGCTCCATGTTACAGCAGTGCTCTGTTGAGAGGAAACAATTTGTGAATGAATGATTGACAAAAACTTAACAACATATGGACTCCATTCGGACAAGAGAGAACTTACCAGCAAGCTTTCCGCTCATCTCCGTGCAGAAATCCTCAATGTATTGCTCCAGGGCATTCTTCTTCTCAACGAGCTGCGCGACCTTCTCTTCCAGAGTCTGCTTCTCCTGCTCAAAGGTGCCGGCTTGATCCTTGCATTTCTTCTCCCATTCGGAAGACTCGCCTTTCGCAGCAGCAGCAGCCTTGAGGTCCTTGATTCCCTCTTCCAACTTGCCGACTGATGCGAGCTTCTCGTCAGCGAGCTTGGTCTTGGTCTTGGCTTCCTTCTGGGCCAGCGCCAGCTCCTTGTCCTTGTTTTCCAGGGCCTGCTTCATGGTTTCTAAAGAAATAGAAGTCCTGAGCCTCTTTACGAGTTGGGTGTTCTCACTACGAACATCTGTCGGAGCGGAATGACTCGGATCAAAGGGGAAAGACAATATGCAACAACCAGCCGAAAGAAATGTCTTACCTCCCAGGGCCTTCTTCTCCTTCTCCAGTCAGGTGCTCTTATGCTTCTCCACATCCAAGTCCACCCGGAGGGATATCACCTCCTTCTCTAGGGCAGCATAATGGGATCCCAGCTCACAAGCCCTCTGCATCATACGAAAGACAGTCAGTCAGAAAGCATGGAGACAAAATCGAAGTTCTAATCTACTACCACTCGGCTGACCACTGAGTCGGCCATGAAGAAGATCGAGGACAACAACACCCTGATCTACCTCATTCGGCTGGTTTCCGAGTCAGCAGTGAAGAAGATCGAGGACAACAACACCCTGATCTACTTCATTCGGCCGACCACTGAGTCGGCTATGAAGAAGATCGAGGACAACAACACCCTGATCTACTTCATTCGGCTAGTTTCTGAGTCAGCAATGAAGAGGATCGAGGACAACAACACCCTGATCTATCTTCATTCGGCTGACTTTCGAGTCAACAACATAGAAGATCCTGTCTATTGACTCACCAGAATGCGAGTGTTGACGAGAACCCCGAGTGCCACACGACGGTTCTAAAGACTGCCGCCGATTGCCCGCAATTGACAGCAGTCTCGGGGACTACACCCAGTGGGTGCACTCAGCGTGCCCCCACTGGAAAGTGACTCGTGTTGAGCTAAAAAAAGAATAAGTTCTAAGACTCCTGCCGACTGATTCCAGTCGGCGGGAGTCCCGGGGACTACACCCAGTGGGTGCACTCAGTGTGCCCCCACTGGAACAAAAACACCAAGTGGGTGTGCCCTGTGCAAACCCACTGACATAAATCCTACCACAGAAAAATAAGAAACTTCGACTAAAAATCACTGAAAATATTACTCATAATGGTACTTACTCGGATGTTGGTCTGCAGCGCCTCGCTGGCGTCATAGGCGTCCTTCAGCCAGCTGCACATCAGCCCCACCTAGATCAGAGCCTCCTTGCTCGGGCCCATTTGGTTTTCAGGGACATGGTACAGGGGGAAAGCGGTGGCAGAGGTTGATGGGGGCACAAGTGTGGGCCTTGGAGCCGGAATCACCGCAGTCACGGGCACCAAACTGCCCTGCGCCAAAGGACTCGGCCCTGTGGCCCTCGCGGTAGTCTTGGCCAGCGATGCATGCTCCACTTGGTGTGGAGAGGCCTCCAACATGGCCACGTCAGCGTCGGGCGCCTTCTCCTTGTTGACCTCTGGGTTGGACGGGTCGGCCCGCTCGTCGTCATCCAGCTGGATGACCTCGGGTGGAGCTGCACAAGCATGTGAGTCAGAAGAACTAATGGAGCTCAGTCGGATATGTTCTGAACATTAAAAGCTAGCCGGCATGAAAATACCTTTGGAAGTGGCAGCATCCGCCGCGTCAACGTCGCCTTGTTCCTGCTTGTGAGCATGCGGGTCAGCCGACGTCGTTGAAGTCTTGTTGCTGCAAAGGTCAACAACACTCGGCAGTCAGCCGAGTCAAGATAACAAAAATAGAGGAACGGTGAAGATACTTACGTGGAGGCCACCGGTACCATCACCTTGATCCGAGGCACCGCAGCCTTCCGAGGCTTGGAGGTAATTTGCTTGGGCTATTTGGGCTGCTTCTCGGCAGAGCTCTCCGCCATGGTACGGACACACTTGGAGCTGCGGGTCGTCCGCCCCGAGGCAGTCGGCTGCTGAGCCCCACCCGTCTTGCCGCTCGGATCATGCAATGCCTTGGTGCGGGGTTCCTTGGGAGCCTCATAGGATGGGGAAGACTCTGCCTCCTCACCCTCCTCAGAGCTCTCGTCTTTGTCGCTTTCGTCATTGTCATCAGGATCCTCCGAGTACCGACGCTCGATGTCACTCGTCACATCCTCGGGTGACCGGTCGACCACGGGGATCTCGGAGATCATCTTCTGAAAATCCTGAAGGACAAACATGTTACAACACTGGAATCAGATACACAAGGAATAACGCATGGACGATCCAGCTGAACACCAGATGCATACCTCTAAAGGCCGCAGGTCCTTGGAGTACGGGGGCACCCTCGTGGCCCCCCTCGGGTTGTCTCGAGCACAAGTGATTGCTCGAATCTTGGCCCCCAGGATCTTCTCGGCGAAGTCTTCCAGATGCACCCGAGTGGGATCACTTGGCCCTTCGTACATCCACATTGGGTGGGCCCTGGCCTGCAGCGGCTAGATCCGCCGAGTGAGGAACGTCTCCAGCAGGTCCATCCCGTTCATGCCGGTGTTCACAGCACTGACGAGGGTGACGGCCAGCATACCGACGTCTGCCTTCTCCTCCTTCGTCACCGAAAGGGACTCGGGTGCCCGCACCCTCTCAGCCAAGTACGAGGGGAGACCCGACTGGTTGTTGGCCCCAGGGATGTCTCTGCAATAGAACCAGGTTCCCTGCCACCCCTTGACAGAGTCGGGAAAGCTCATTTTAGGAAAGGCGTTGCCGCCCTGGAGCTGGATGCCCAGGCCCCCGCACAGCTGGGTGACCTGGATCTTCTCACCAGTCGGTGAATCTTTCTTGACGGCCATCGACCGGCAAGTGATAAGACGTGCTTGAAGAGCCCCCAATGAGGGTGACAACCGAGGAAGTTTTCGCAGAGGGAGATGAAAGCTGGGAGGTAGATGATGGCATTTGGAGGGAGATGGTGGAGCTGCGCATCGAAATAGTCGAGGAACGCTCGAAAGAAGGGATGGTGGAGCTGTGCATGGAGAAGCCACTATCGATGTGGGTGACCAGCAGGACACACTCATCCTCCTGCGGTGCCGGCTCAACCTCCCCCGCGTTCAGACGACGCCACTTGTCCTGCGGAATGAGCCCCTCCACCGCGAGCTCCTCCAGCCGCCTGGCCGAGACGCGCGAAGGGATCCAGTCCCCCGCTGCATCTCCGGCCGCCGCGCCGAAGCCCGAGGAGGTGGCTTTCCCGGCCTTCTTTGCTTTGGCCGTAGAATCTCTCGCCATTGCTGCGGGTGTCCTGAGCGCTCGAGTGGGGAGGAGAAGAGGAGAGGCTGGAATAGAGAGAAGGGGATCTGGAGCCCTGACCTCGGCCCCCAAATCTTTTATATCTCAGACACAAACATGAGGCGGATCTCTCGTCGCTGATCTCTGGATCGACGGCACACGCGACGGGATGTTGCACAGGGAAGCTGCGGCACATGGCAGATTCAGCGGGCAAAAATCAAGGCGCCGCGCCCCCACTTTCCCCACTAACGCACGTCATTACCGCTTCCGCGCGCGCACGCACAAATTCAAAATCCCGAGATTTCTGGAGCAGATCAATCCGATTGATTGCCCACGATTCCTTTCCTAAAGGACGTATGTCAGCCTGACTGACCACCCTCCGCGCGGACCCGTGCACTCGGCCATGTTAAACACCCGACTAAAGTCCTCTTCAGGATCGCTATGAGACGAGCTTGACGCCCCTCACTACAAGAAATATGTCAACTTGTGACCTTCTGTCAGTGACCCTGGAAGAATTGGTCGTAAATCTACGACGATTTGAGACCAATTGGTCATAAGCTATTCGGGGGGCTCCAAACCCTAAACCATAACGACCATTTTGGTCAGAAAGGTCGTAATTTCCTTACACGAAATGGTCGTAAAGCAAACAGCACTGGTCCGCTGCCTTATTTCTAGCTAATCACGACCAATATATATGGTCATAGCCTTATAAATTGTGGTGCATTGCTATGACTAGGCGCCACCTCATCAGTTTTGCCTATGTGTCAATTTTTGTCCTAGGTTGTGAAGCAGCCTATATTTCTGTCATTCCCAAAATTCCCAAAAAATTTGGGCATTCTTTACTATCCAAATCATTGCCTCATGACAAAATTCAGCTCCATTTGCCTAGTAGATCTTCCTCGGCAAATTTTCAAAGTTTCTGTTCAGCTAGAACCATTATGAAGGAAGTACTAGCTAGGCATATCCTAATGAGCTGAATTTTTGCCACATCTTCTATATTCCCAAATCATAGCTCTCCACAAAAGTTGAGCCCCATCTAACAATCCATGTGAGCTCACCATCCAATCTTTATTTCTGGTAATATTTTCAGCTTGTGAAGCAACTATATTTTATGTAAATCTATAATTGCTGAAAATTTACCAGGACATGACCCTGCCAAGAGAACCTCTCTCCACTAAATTTTAGCTTATTTAATCTAGCCTATTTCTCTCAACATTTTTCCTAATTTTTTGTTCAGTGGAGAGCACTGTGAAGGAAGTACCATTTTTATTTATCCAAATGGTATGAAATTTTTACAGTGCCTTCATATGCCCAAATTATCATCCTCCTCCAAATTTCAAATCAATCCATTCATTCATTTGAGTCCAGCTTCAACATTCATATTTCTGTCGAGTGTGGTACTTTGCAAAGCAAGTGACACCTAGGCTCCTCCATTTGAGCTGAAAATTTTCCAAGACAGTGTCCTTAGTAGATGATCATCCTCGGCCAAAACTCAGGCCCATTGGCCATGTGTATTTTCCCCACCACTAATCAAACACTTGGCTGCTAATTCAAGTTTGAGCTTAGTTCAGTCTCCTCGTGAGATTCTTCTATTGCCTTCTTCTTCCTCACACCTATCAGGGGAGTTCCCAACCCACTAGACATGCCTAGGCCACCCAGAACACGTGGTAATGCCACAGTCACGCCTGACCATGCGGCGGGCATGCGAGTTTACGCGCTCTGGAGTTGGGGCCCTCGGCCACCGTCCAAACCTCGACGTCTCGCCACCAAACCACGTATTTCTAATTAAATAGATACTTATGTACCTAGAAATGATTTTTGGAAAAAATAAAGACCAAACTATAAGGCAGCTGCAGTTCAAATTTGACCTGCTTCTAACTGAATCGACCAAAATTTGTCTTTTTCATGAGAGGTGGATCAAAGTTTTTGACACCCAACCATTTTGTCAATTGTACATTAAATATGGCCTAGTATTTTAGAAAATCGATCTGGTCCAATTTTGCAACAAATATATGGTAGGTCCTTCACAAAAAAACTCATTTGGGGCATTCGAAAAATGGAAAATGATTTTTTTGTCCAAAGAAAATGAAAAATTCCTTAGGCAACATTGTTTTCCATTCCAATATGAACCCTTGTGCACAATGTGAGATCATTTGAACAAACTATGCCATGACTGTGGCCATAAGATTGATCATTTGGCTTGAAAGACATGAATCTTCACACATGATAGGTCATTTCTAAGAACATTTTTTTAAATAATTTCCATATTACAAGTTTATTATTTTTCCTGATAACTTGGTCACATATAATGACACAATGCGAAGCTTTTCCATTTTTTTGAATTTTTTTGAATTTTTCATGCCCATTTCAAAATGCGGTCAAAACGACGGGCATGACCGTTCCTATCTAGTGGTTGAATCTTGGAAAAAATTGGTGTTTATCTGATTAAATAGATACTTATGTAACTAAAAATGATTTTTGGAAAAAAATAAAGAGCAAACTATGAGGCAGCTCCAGTTCAAATTTGACCCGCTTCCTACTGAATCGACAGAAATTTGTCTTTTTCACGAGAGGTGGATCAAAAACTTTTTACACCAAACCATTTGGTTAATTGTACATTAAATATGGTCTAATATTTTAGAATGATGATTTGGTACAATTTTGCAACAAATATTTGGCAGGTTATTCACAAAAAAACTCATTTTGGGCACTCGAAAAATGGAAAATGAAATTTTCGTGCAAAGAAAATGAAAACTTCCTTAGGCAAAATTGTTTGCCATTCCAAGATACAAACTTTTGCACAATATGAGATCATTTGAACAAACTATGCCATGACTGTGGCCATAAGATTGACCATTTGGCTTGTAAGCCATGAATCTTCACACATGATAGCTCGTTTCTGAGAACACTTTCTTAAAATAATTATCGTATTACAAGTTTATTATTTTTTCTGGTAACTTGGTCATGTGTTATGACACAATGCGAAGGTTTTCCAATTTTTTGATTTTTTTTAATTTTTCGTGCCCATTTCAAAATGCGGTCAAAACGGCGGGCATGACAGTTCCTAGCTAGTGGTTGAATCATGAAAAACTTTTGGTGTTTCTCTGATTAAATAGATACTTGTGTACCTAGAAATGATTTTTGGAAAAAATAAAGAGCAAACTATGAGGCAGCTGCAGTTTAAATTTGACCCGCTTCCTACTGAATCGGCGGAAATTTTTCTTTTTCACGAGAGGTGGATCAAATCTTTTGACACCCAATCATTTGGTTAATTGTACATTAAATATGGCCTAATATTTTATAAAATTGATTTTGTCCAATTTTGCAACAAATATATGGTAGGTCCTTCACAAAAAACTCATTTTTTGCGCTCAAAAAATGGAAAATGAATTTTTCGTCCAAAGAAAATGAAAACTCCCTTAGGCAACATTGTTTGCCATTCCAAGATGCACCCTTGCGCACAAGATGACATCATTTGAATAAACTATGCCATGAATGTGGCCATAAGATTGATCATTTGGCTTGAAAGCTATGAATCTTCACACATGATAGCTCATTTCTGAGAACACTTTTTTAAAAGAATTGTTGTATTATAAGTTTTTATTTTTTCTGGTAACTTGGTCACATATAATGACACAATGCGAAGGTTTTCCATTTTTTTGATTTTTTTTTATTTTTTCGTGCCCATTTCAATATGAGATCAAAGCGGCGGGCATGACCGTTCCTAGCTAGTGGTTGAATCTTGGAAAACTTTTGGTGTTTCTATGATTAAATAGATACTTGTGTATCTAGAAATGATTTTTGGAAAAAATAAAGAGCAAACTATGAGGCAGCTGCAGTTAAAATTTGACCCGCTTCCTACTGAATCGGCGAAAATTTGTCTTTTTCACGAGAGGTGGATCAAATCTTTTGACACCCAACCATTTGATCAATTGTACATTAAATATGGCTTAATATTTTAGAAAATTGATTTGGTCCAATTTTGCAACAAATATATGGTAGTCCCTTCACAAAAAAACTCATTTTGGGCGCTCAAAAAATGGAAACTAAATTTTTTGTCCAAAGAAAATGAAAACTCCCTTAGGCAACATTGTTTGCCATTCCAAGATACACCCTTGCGCACAAGATGAGATCATTTGAACAAACTATGCCATGAATGTGTCCATAAGACTGATCATTTGGCTTGAAAGCCATGAAACTTCACACATGATAGCTCATTTCTGAGAACACTAGCTAGTGGTTGAATCTTGGAAAACTTTTGGTGTTTCTCTGATTAAATAGATACTTTTGTACCTACAAATGATTTTTGGAGGGAATAGTACTACTACTACTTATTAGGAAATTGATGTGGTCCAATTTTTCGTTATTCGAGGGAACAATACTACTACTTATTAGGAAACTTAACAAACATTGTCAAAAAAAAGAGAAGGAAACTTACCGCCGGGCATCATGGTGCTACGTTGGATCTCCCCGACGCTGCAATGGAGCTTCGTCGGGCGTCGTGGTATTGCGTTGGAGCTCTTAGCACGCCGTTGAGAGCTGTAATGGAGCTTCGTGGGGATGTCATCGGTGCTGCGTTGAAGCTTTTTCACGCTCGGTGCTGTCGTGACATATTGATGTGATCGAACGACCGCCAATGCACAGATCAGGCGGCTAGCTAGGCGGATGATTTCTAGACAAAATCATCTGGCTGACTCGTAGTTGTTGCTTATTGTTAATCGATTAAGACCAATTTAGATGGTCATAACATCATCAAAGCCTATACTTTGGTCTGATTGGTCTATGGACATGTCACACGGATCAAGCATCAGAGACCGTCGGATACTCCCAGGTCCAACGGCCCACACCCCCTCACCCTCTCACCCCTCGTCCCACCCGCAGCCTAACCACCCAAACCCTAACTCAGATCCCCTCCCACTCCAGCCGCCGCTGCCCCTTCTCCCCAGATCCAATCCAAGTCAGAACCCCTTGCCCTCCCACCCCCGGCCTCCATCTCCATTCCTGCGCGCGTCAGCCACCTCCCTCCAGCGAAGCTCGACCCCCACCCCCAAGCGCCACTGCTCCACCCTCTCCCGCGTCCATCCACAGATCGAGCGAGAGGTGAGGCAGCGCCCAGATCCACCGCCCTGCCTGCATTTGGATTTTGGAGGTCCGGATCCAAATCGAGCCGCTGGAACGAGATGCAGCACCGGATCCCTCCTTCTTCCTGACCTCTGGTGGCGTCGTCGCAGTCACCTTCGACGCCGTGGCTCTCCTACTTCGTCTCCCTGCCCCTCGCGCCCACGCCTCCCCCGCCCTCGTCGGACTCACCATCCTCCGCTGCACCGAGGAGATGGGCGTGTGTGAGTCCGCCCTCTCGGGGGAGGCAGAGGGGCGCCGCGGCGGAGATGGGGAACAAGATCGTGCGGACGACGTAGGCCTCGGCGACGGAGTACTACCTGCACGACCTGCCCTCCACCTACAACCTCGTGCTGCTTGACCTCGTCAGCTGCGGCCGCTTCCTCAAGTCCGTCCTCTGCAAGCACGACGAGGGCCTCCTCCTTGTCAAGGTCTACTTCAAGCGCGCCGGAGAGCCCCTCGGCCTCAAGGTAACCGCCGCATCCACATCCCCTTCCCCCTTCGGTTTGGGCGGTCGGGCAGCATGAGAAGATATGTCTGTTGCCTCGCAGGACCATGAGCGAAGGCTGGAGCAGATCCGGAGGGCGTTCCAGGGCCTCAAGGGCTCCCACGTCTGGCCCTTCCAGTGTTTAATTTTTTATAGTCAGGTTGCTCTGCTCTCAGTCACTTGGTAGTTTTATGAATGTTCTCATGTTGATTCTATCTTCCGCCTGGCTCAGAGGATGAAGATAAGGAACACAAAGCAGAGCTAGTAGATCAGATCATCCTCACTGCATAATCTGATAGACCTAGCTAGCAGCAGTGTAGTAAGCAAAACATTAACTCTGTGATGCTTCCAGTAGACCACTAGCATGCATGTTTTGGGTAATCAATTTAGCTGCCGTGCTGTATAAATGGAAAGTGAAAAACCTTGATAAGTTAAACCCAGGTGCATGATTGTATACCTGATCTGATATGCTTTTAAACTGTACCTGTGTACTAAACCCAAGTTAAGTATACCCGAGTATTCTCACGCTCACATAATATGCTGGATGGGCAGCTCATGGTTCAGGGTTATGTATGATAGCTCATGGTTTGTTCATGTACCCTTCTTGCTAAATGGGCAGCTCATGGTTCTCTGTAGCAAAATATGTTTAAATTTTCTGGGGGGGGGTACCCTTTTTTACTCTGAATAAGCAACAGAAGCACTCAACATGCTACATACATAACCCCGAACATTTATGGTCTCTGTTGTTATTACTTGCTGTGTACGTTTAGTGCCTGTACATCATTGTGTTTTGTGGGTCTAGTCCTTCACTGTTATAGCTTGAAACCACTTCATAACTCATAATTTGTTTATCATGATTCATTGCTTATGAAAATTATTACAAATATGTTGAAAATTGCATAGAAGAATTTTGTGCCATCTCTACAACTGTGCTAGATGTGATGTTCCTGAAACATATTATGGTATCTGTATTGTCCTTATGTTGCAGCACTACAGTTATTATTTCTCATCCTTACGCAGACAAGAAAGCTAACTTTGCTCTAGCCTTCTCATCCAAGAATAGAAATAAATAAAGGTCGACACATTTTTAAAATGACATGTCAAACTTAATTTTTGAGGCTATGCTACATTTGTAGTTCTTGCTTTGTTAAATTTGAGGCTATGTTGCATTTGTAGTTCTTGCTTTGTTAAATCTGAGATTGATGAAAATGGTATATAGAAAGCAAAAAAATTGTTGCCACATAATGATGTTGTATGGTACCCCCAGCAAGTAATATGCTTGAATCAATATGATTTTTCCTGATTATAATTATCTTATAGTATCGTGTTGTTGGCAGGTATATGCGAGTCGGCAGTGCGGTGGCAGTCCCTGTGGAATGAGCGCTGGACTACTCTCTTGGCCAGGCGTACCTGTGCAAGCACGAATGGAGGGAAGACTTGCTGTTGGTGTTGCCCGCCAAGTTCTCCAGCCCGGGGTGAACCGAGGCTATCCCAAGTGCTTCGTTGGTTGGGTTGCGTCCTTTGCTGATGGTCTTATGAATGGGGTACATTTCTGAAACTGAACTAGCTTGCTATCAATGGAAGCCGCTTTAAACCTGTGAGACATGTTTCTGCTTGAATGCGTTTATTTGGTCCATGTTTAACTTTGGGATGGTTTTACAATATTATGATCCTTAACTAGTTTTTGCTTGTTAGGGTAAATGTCATTCCGTATGGGATATGTTGTGTTTTCGAAATCTGGTGGTGTTGCTCATATTTAGCTAGTTTGGGATGTATGTTGATCCAAATGTCTAGAAAATTAGAAGCTGACCATGTCAAAAGTTAGAGCACTCTTGATTGCTATATTAGGGCAGCGCTGACCATGTGTTGTTTTTCTTGAAGGAAGGGCAAGGAGGAGGCAACAAGTTGGAAGCTGGAGGACCCAGGGACGGATAATATGTGTTGGTCTTGCCATCTACCTTGCCCTTTTGCTGATAAACCCATTGCGCAATGGTAAGCTTCCTGTGGCTCCGCTTTGAACTAGAGAGACATGTTGTATCTGCATGAATTTGGTCCATCTTAACAGTGTGGAATGCCTTTACAACAATATATGTGATCCTTGATTAGTTAGTTTCAGAATGCGAGTCCGTATGGAATCTTTTTTTATATCTTTTTTAATGCGATTCGGCACCAATCCTTGACCAGTTAGTTTCCGAAATGCATGTAACAGGGTGACCGTGGAAGGGATGAAAGTTCATATTGCTGTTTGTAACGAAGGTCACAGCCTAATCCTGACTATGGCCATCTAGTGAGTATG
Organism: Thinopyrum elongatum; assembly: GCA_011799875.1. Taxonomy (NCBI): domain Eukaryota; kingdom Viridiplantae; phylum Streptophyta; class Magnoliopsida; order Poales; family Poaceae; genus Thinopyrum; species Thinopyrum elongatum. Next base: position 606,173,835 of record CM022303.1, on the reverse strand, counting down.
GCATATGGTTCGTATGACAGGAGCATGTGCCCAGTTTGGGGTCGCTATTGACAGGAGCCATGTGCCCAGTTTGTGATCGCTATTGACAGGAGTTCCATTCTGAAGAAGACTGAAGACAATTGTGGAGTTGTAAAGTACTGTATCTAGTTGTCACACTTGTAGAGCTTTGTAATATTGTGATTGCAATTGTATTTTGTGTTATTGGTAGAGCAAGAGCTCCATACTGATTCTGGCTGTTGTTATTTGAAGTATTACATGTGCTTTCTGTCTGTTTGAATTTAAATATTTATTATTTATTAACTGGCATATTGAAATCTGAAGAACATGACCTTGACATGAGGGACCCACAAAACAGAACCTGACATTTCAGACCCACTTACCAGAATTTGAAAAAGAAGAAAACAAAGGTCATGGCCCAAAAATAAAAATGCTAAAATGTTGGGCTTGGCCCATGTAGCTGACGAAAACTAATATAAAAGAATAAATAGGCTGAATTGTTGGGCTTGGCCCATGCATCTCATGAAAATTGACAGAAAAAACATAAATGGGTTGAATTAATGGGCTCGGCCCATATAGACACCGAATTGGACCGGGCTGATTCTAATCAACGACCAATTCGTTTCGTCGTAATTTTGCCATGTCAGCTTGCCACGTTAGATCCGACGTGGTGTGGGCAGACAACCAATGACCAAAATAATTCATCGTTGAACCAACGATCTTTTATTTTGGTCATTGCCTTCCACGACCATTTCACAACAAAGGTCGTTAAGTTTCATTAAAGACGGTCAGCTTTTGACCAACTGTTTTTGTCACAAAAAGTTTGCAAATGAAAAATAATGACCATTCAGTGACCAATATTGATGGTCGCAAGTTGACATATTTCTTGTAGTGCCTATGCGGGTTGACTTGGCCCTTTCAGTAGGCTCCAAGGCACATGACTCGTAAACTTGGACTCGTAGAAGGCCCGCGCTGACGTTCCCCTGGGATAAGGAGTGGCATCTCTCCGGAGAATCAGACCACGCGCCGGCGTCGCCACTCAAGTTATAATGGCGTCGCCACTCATGTCGTTGAAGAAATCAGAAAAAGGGGGACAGAGCCCGCAGTAGAAATGCTTGTGCTGCTCTTGCTGGAACCGGGAAGAACATGCGGGGCGGAGTGAGCTTTCGTTTCTCTCCTCCACATGTATGCGTACCGTTCAACAAGATCGCTCTTGGTCAGAACTGGATCAAAGACGACATGCTGATTTCACGCTTCCACCAAGGCCTTCGCATCCGCACTGAGGATCTTCTCCGCCTTGTCCTTGCTCGCTTTTGGCGCCATGGCGGCTCTGGAAGTGAGGATTGAGGAGGGGTGGAAGTGTGGAGCGGCGGGTGGATGCAGAGTGTTTTGCTTTGGAAGCACAAGGAAGAAGATGATGGCAACTGTGAGATTGAAAAGGGGGAACTAAATGAGCAGTGCCCCTGCGGATTCCTTTTTACGAGGAAGGAGCGGGGCTAGCTCTTTACGATCCGACGTGGATGCGCTTTTGGATGCGCATTACCGCAGCAACCGTTTCAACCACCTCTCCCACGTCTCGCATTTAATGCGCGTCATGGGGGCGCAATAAAAGAAAAGATTATGATAGATTGTGGCAGTTATTCTCTGCCACGCGTGCTTGTGCATTGTCTGGGCCAAGCCCAACGACGCCTCGCATGCGTGTGTGGCCCAGGCCCGGGGGCTCCTGTCGGTGTATTAAGAATTGGGTCTTTAATACCCTAGACTTATGCACAGGCAATGATAGCCTTCCCGACGACAAGGCTTGCCGGGGGACAACTGAAGATTAACTCAAGACCAGATTACAAAGATATCAAGAAGATCTCCGAAGACAGAGATCTGAAATGCTAAAGATACAGCTCAAAGACTCGGCAGGATTCCTTGCCGGGGAGAGCTAGCAAGCCCCAGCAAGCTCCGAGCCCGGCAAGAATCCCACTACCTTGCCACCGCTCCACCTCATCGGTCAGGTTGTCACTTGTCGATTAGGTGTCGAGCAGGCAGGTAGTTAGGTGAGTCTTATCTGGGCACGTGGCAGCTCGCCTATGAAGATACAACTTTAATGACACCCGTCCAGGCGATGTGTCAAGGGAATAAAAGGTAGATGGGCGAACGGCACAGAAGGAGAGACCAACCTTGCCGGGGAGCTCCGTCCACAAGACACCTCACGGCGCAATAAATGCGTTTGTCCTAACTCGTCAGAGTTAGGTGATGAGCACTGTAGCCACTATTCACAGTGTGTATTTACCATTTTGCCACTATGGTGACCCCTTAGTCTATAAAAGGAGGCCCATGGCTACCTTAATAAAGGTCGAAACCCTGTCCATTTGCACACGTAGCTACACCCCCGAGCACCTTGCCGGACATGCGCGCCTTGTAGACTGGGCATATACACATCAAATACACAAAGCAGGAGTAGGGTTTTACGCTTCACAGCGGCCCGAACCTGGGTAAACTCGCGTGTTTTCTGCTAGCTCCGCTCTTTGTGCTCGTCGATCCCTCCAGTCGAACCGCAAAGGGATCGCCATGATCCCATAGATGGTCGTACGCACGACACGCCTCATCAACATCGACCCCGTCCATCTACGCATGCCCGATGCTGTCAACACCGATGTGTGCATTCGTCCACGATGTGTCCCCGGGCTTGGCGAACCCGGCGTGACGCCTCGCCAACACCGTCTTCTTTCCGGCGCACCACTACCTCGACACTATTGCACCCCTGACTAATTCGACGCCTCCTTGCTCCCGCGGCTTCACGACGACTACCTCGACATCGGGCACCCCGACTCGACATCGACCACAGCGTTCTTCGTACGACTACATCATCCTACGCTCTCGACTACCTCGACATCGGCACAAAGGGCTATCGCCTTGCTGGAACAACCACGTCGGCTTACCTTCGGATTCTTCTCCAGTTTTACCGTCTGCGTCGTTACCGTTGTGACCGAGGAGAGGGGGGATGTTGAGTATCGTGATTAGTTAGGAAATATGAGATAGACTATGATTTGTTCTGGCTTATCTAGTACTCTAAGTTAATCATATACTCCTACGTATACGCCCACAAGTTTTAAGCAATACACCATCGATTCCACCAAATCCCTCTGTATTCCTTCTACAAATACTATACAACTGCAGTAACCTAGGTACTCCGCTAAATGACAGAGCCGGCGAAAGGTCCGACGCCGACTAATAAGAAAGCATTTCCTTCAAATTAATAGGATTGGTAGCAAAACACGTGTTAGAAGGTAGGTACATCCTCTGTTGTGTTGTGTTCATGGGGAGGAGTAAAGCAATAGGATAACGGAGCCGTCCAGATCAAATCCAAATCCATGGCCGGCCGGGCCGCGTTCCCTCTCCGTACTCGCACCTCCACACGCACCCTTCTTGACTTCACCGCTACATTAGGAGGACTGCCCCTAGGCGCCAAGTTCATCTGAATACTACTACTACTACTACTACTTAGATTCTGATGATGCATTCGTCTCCATGCTCAGTCGCACTTCCACACGCACCGGGCGAGTACATTTAGGAGCACACCACTGCTAGGCGCCGAGCGTTGTTCATCTGTCTGGCTATGCTAGCCCACGGCCAAGAAGACGAGCAGGACAGCACCATGGTGGTGGCGGTGGTGTGCCTGCAGGCGCAGCGCGTCGCCGGCCTGCCCGCCACCGTTGGCGGGATCGAGCTAACATGCCGTCTTGTTCAGCATCCTCCTCATGTCCATCCTCTTGATGATCTTGGTGATGATGATGATGTAGCGGATCATTATCATGAAGCAAGGGCGGCTCAGCGTGCCTCTGCCTCCGTCTCCGGCGGCAGCGGCGACTTCCGCAGCCAGGTGCTCCTGCTCCACTGTGGCGCCATCACCCCCTCCCTCAAAGCCGTCCTCACCGTCTCCCTGAGACGCCCAGGACAACGGCACCATCAGCAGCAGCAGCACCTCCAGGTCCACCTTGGCGCCGAGCGGCCGGGCGTCCTCACCTACCCACTCACCGGCGCCGCGGCCGGGGCTCTGCTCACCCTCACGCTCCACCGCAAGCTGCTCTCGCTACCAGCACCTGCTACCGCCACTGGCTGCTGCCTGCCGCTGCCAGCATGCTGCCGCCAGCGACGGCGGGGGGTCAACACCACCAACAAGAGCCACGACCAGCAGCAGCAGCAGCATGGCATTCAGTATGACTCTGGCGACGAGTCGTCGGCTGGCTTCATCGTCATCGAGAAGGAGCTCAGGCAGTCGCCCTCCGAGAGCCTGCCCACCACCACCGCCGCCGACGGCAATATTGACAAAGACAACATGAAACTGGATCAAGAAGAACTGGACAGGGTCGAGGACGAGTTCTTGGCCATGCTCGAGCTGTCAGCCGACACCACCACCTGTGCCGATTTCGACCTCGACCTGCACCTATACCTGGACAAACTCGTCAGGGAAGCCGAGGCCGAGCTTGGCAATGCCAGCACCACTCATCTTCCCAACGCTGCTGCTGCATCCCATGTGAATTATTGATGCAAACAGGCAAAATTAAGATGCCAGTTTTCTGAATCTCATGTGCACTTTCTTTTTTCTGAAGCATACGGTTTCTAGCTGAATGTAATGTGCATTTTGGATCTAGCTGATTCGCAGTCCCCCTCCCACCTTTGCTAACCAGTCAATCAACTCTACTCTACTCTACTGCGCTGGGGTATGTAACAAGAGATTAATAGGCAGGAACCCAAGTAGTAGTAGCGAAAATTAAGGCACACCGACATGTCTCTGAATCCCAGCTCTATTATAATCAGATCACTAGCCACTATACAGTATAATAATAACAGTATTGTACAACAACTCATCTTGCTGAAACAATCAAACGCCAGTATGTAGCCATACGAAAGAATTCATTTCTGTTGATGTAAAGCCGGATCCATCCAAGGCCACAGCCGGTATTTCTCTGTATACCTATTCAGACTTCAGAGTAGACTCACCAAAATAAGGCTCTTCTTCACTTGTATTTCTCCATTATGCGCCGGGCTTCTTCGGCGGGGTCGTCCGACGGAGGACTGTCTCCTTCATCCACGCTCCTGGAGCCCTCTTTCGGGTTCATCACCAGGAAGGCGAAGTATATAAGCCCCATCATCGCCTGCCACCATCAACCAATCATGCATCTGACTTGAGAAACCACAGAAAGTTGCAGCAAGAGGATACAACAGCGCAAGCGAATTCTGATTATTAAACATTCTTGAGATGTAGCAAACATATAAATTAGTGATATTGAGCATTGTGCATGACACATTGCTAATTAAGAGTTGTCAGCTGACTCATGCCAAGAACATTGTGGGGTACATACCAGTACAAACAATGCAGTGGAAATGACGGACTTGAGCAGAAAAAGGGCGACAGACACGGCAACAAATGTCACGCCTATCCTAGCAATTGGGCGTGGAACTGAACCCTGTCGCACATCAGAACAGAAGGCCAAACTAGTTCAGTTTCAAAAGTCAACCAACCACACTTCAGCATATTTTTTCTGACAGAAGTCAAATTCAGTGCAATGAAGTGACATACATACTAAATGAGTAAGCAAGAGTGACATACTGGGACAAGAGCACTTCCAGCATCCACGGCTTCTTTACCGACCCTCCATGTTGTTTGAACAGCTGTAGTGATATGCAGGAGTGTTAGATAAAATAGCTATTCGGAATTTCATCATGAAAGAGAAAAAAAACAAGGCCACAGGGCATTTGCAGTAGCAGGAACAGGGCACAGCACAAAGGCATCCTTGGAAAAATAAGCACCAAGACTTTTTTTTAACAGGGCACCAACACATGAGGTGAGGATGCATGTGAATACATATCATGGTACACACACACACACACACCACATATATACAGTCAGAAAATTACAGCAGCCTGGTAAAAAAAAATTACAGCAGGGACAGAGGGAACTAGTTAAGTGGTGATACCACACCCTGAAACGAACAAGACCACTCCATGAGTGTGATGAGAAGAAACTAGGAGCATATGTGCATATTTGGGTGCGCTGTACGCGTTGAATGTGTAGAAGAAGTGTTTGTTTCAGACTTTGAGTGAGAACATATAAATTTCACTTAATTTCTTACCTGGCAGTCGAGAAAACGCAAAAGGGATTGTGTGTCGACGCATTGATAGGAAAAGAAGGGTTTGTACACTACAGACCCATGTAATACATGTTCAGTATAAGAAGTGGGATGGGAGTTAACATGAACTTGCATGAGAGCTAAATTTCCAGTTTCTGCTCAAACAACAAACAATAGGCAGCAGGCTTACTCGCGCTGGTATATATAACAAATAATCCCCAAACAAACAAATAAACAATACGGAGATGAGATTCATTCAGCACAATTAATTCAGTGACATGGAATCGATTCAGAATCTTCTTGGGTCGTAGTAACAAACAATCCCAAATACAAATACACAGAAGCACTACACGCAAACAGATTAGATAATTAATCAAATTAAGGAAGGAGAGGAGGGGAGGGGAGGGACCTTTGGAGAGGTTGGACTGCGCGGAGGCGACGACCAGGAGCCGCGAGTTTGAGCGGAGAAGCCGCATGCTAGGGGAAGGGAGGCGTGCGGCGGCTGACCTGCACCAGTTCAGGGGACGGTGAGGGGTAGTAGGCATGGCGGCTGGAAGGAGGCGGGCGGCGGCGGGAGCCATGGCGATGCGGTGGTGACCTCCCGTCCCCAAATTCAGAGGAGAAGGCAGGCCAGGCGAGAGTGTATCCACCAGATGCAACGACGCATACTGGGCCATTGGATGTGAAACGAAGGGATACGATGGAGCTAATGCGTGGCCTCATGGCACATTTACATAAGGAACCTCTCTTTTTTTTTTACATCAAAATACTCTTTATTACAAGGTAATCACCATATCTATATCTTTCCCTAATAATAATAATAATAATAATAATAATAATAATAATAATAAAGCGGCTATTGTTTCTGCCCGTCCGCTCACCGTCATTAAAAATGCCCCTAAAAGTTGATAATATTTACCCCACTGCCACCCATAAGTAAAAACAAAAAACAAAAAAAACTGTTCGGACGTCACGTGTGTTTCTTCGTACGTTGAACAGCTGGGCCTTCCTCCCGCCTGGCCGAAGCCAACTGAATCGGACGGGGGCGCGAGGATGCGCCTCGTGCGTGGCGGCGCACAACAGAGAGCGAGGGAGAGATGAGGGGATCGAGCAGCAGCCTGCCCTAGGGTTGGTTATGGGGGATCAGATGGGCTGCTGCGAGGTTGGGCCGGCCCGCGCGCTCGAAGAGAAGGAAAATAAGGTGGAAAATAATATGGAAGGCGCACGACCAAGCGTATCAGCTTCTCCATAAGTAAAGAAGACATGCCCTGCATGACGCAATGAAAGCTGGAATTTATAGACATATTTAAAGGAAGATGTGCCCCCGCTGCATGACGAAAGGAAAACTAGGATTTGTGGGCTTTGCCATGCGCCATGGTAAAATGTGCATGATTTGTTGCACCAGCCAGCTAATTCTTTTTTTTTTTGCGGGTGAAAAGGGATTTCTCATTACTCAAGGTGGCCTCTCAGCGGAGGCCAGACGTACAACAGACTCAATCCCCGAGTGGAACCACACAGCGGTCCGGGGGGTCCTTCGCCCGTAAGAGGCAAGTTCATGACTACATTTATTTTCTGAACGACAACAAAGAGTAAATGAGATCTCCCTTCCAGCGGCAGCCGCTATATCTCTAATCTCCTGAATGAGGGTGCGGTACACCGAACGATCCTCCACATTTGCTGTGATCATCGCCACAGCCTCCGCGCAATCAAGCTCGACCGTGATAGGCAAACCGGTCCTATGCAGAGCCAACTCAAGGCCCTCCTTGCATGCCGCAAGCTCCGCTCCCAGGGCATTATCGCATGTGCGCAACTCTCTACATGCAGTATAGATGATTTCTCCTCGATCATCGCGCAAAATCATCCCTCCTCCTGCCGCTCCCGTCGCCGCAACAAAACTTCCGTCGGTATTCAGCTTAGTGCAGCCCGACGCTAGCGCGGTCCATGATCTCTCCTCCTTAGCCACCTTAGGAGGACGAGTGACAAACGGTGGCAAGGAGACCGTCATCTTCCCCTTGACCATATCAGCATTTGGGAATTGTTGGATACAGAGCAGCGAAGTAATATACCCATGCAAGAACCGTCGTGAGGCTTCAGCAGGGGGCGGCTTCTTGTCATGCGTGATCTCATTCCGGACATGCCAGGTTCTCCACATGATCATAAGCACGATCATCCTCGTTGCCTCGTCAAGGGGGTCCAGCAGGGTGAAGAGCCATTCCGGACCAGTGTTCATGATGTCCTCCACCTTGGGGATACACCAATCCATGGCCATGGCATGCCACAGCTCCTTTGCCAAGGGGCACCTGCAAAAAGCGTGGAACATATCCTCCCGTCCAGTCCACACAAGGGGCATAGATCAGAAACCTCAAGATGACGAGAGAGCTTATTTGCCCAAGTAGCAAGCGAGTTCGTAATGATCCTCCAAGCAAACACGCGTACCTTAGGGGGAGCAGGGCACCCCCATATGATCTTCCAGATGGCGCGATGACCATCCGGTGCCTTGCTCGTGGCGGTGGCCAGTGGACTTTCGCGCTCGTCCATGGCGAACCGGTAAGCGGATCGAACGGTGAAGATACCGTTCTTCTCCGGAGCCCATGCGATGATGTCGTCGGTAACGCGGGTCGAAGTACGTATGCTGGAGATCACCTCCACGTCTGCCGGGTGGAAGTAGCGATGGAGCAGGTCAAGACGCCATGCCCCGTCCTCGTGCAGGAGCTCGGCCACTCGTCGTAGTCGGCAGGTACCCTGTTGGGTAATAAGTTGGCGTGAAGGCTCGCGGGGGATCCAACGATCTCGCCAAATCCGGATGTTTCGGCCATCCCCTACACGCCAGACGAGGCCCTTCTTGAGAAGCTCGAGGCCATATTGAATGGCCGGCCACGTAGGGGAGGCGTTGCCGGAGAAGACTGTATCCTCGAGGCGGCCCTCGGGGTAATACCTCGCCTTGAGCACCTGCGCACATAAGCTGTGAGGATTAATTAGTAAGCGCCACGCCTGCCGGGCAAGGAGGGCCTGGTTGAATGCGCGAAAATCGCGGAAACCCAGCCCGCCCTGAGTTTTGTGTGCCAAGATCTTTGGCCATGCCAGCCAATGTGTCTTCCTCTTCCCTTCCGATGCGCCCCACCAGAAGTTCCGGACCATACGGTTGAGGTCATCACTTACAGACATTGGTAGCTTAAACACCCCCATTACATACGTAGGTATAGCCTGCGCAATCGCTTTGATCATCGTCTCCTTTCCAGCCAAGGATAACGTATCTCCCCATGCTATGATTCTCTTCAACAATCTGGACTGCAAGTTTTGAAACTTCCCACGAGACATGCGGCCCTCCGGTGTAGGTAACCCCAAGTATTTATCCTCAAACAGATCTGTCACAATATTAAGAACTGCACGTACTTTCTGTTGCTCTTCACTTGGACACGCATCACCAAATAAGGCGCTGCATTTTGCCGGATTAATACTCTGGCCCGTGGCCCTCTCATAAGCATGCAGGACCTGCTTCACATTCCTTGCTTGCTCCTCTTCAGCTTTGAAAAAGAGTAGAGTGTCATCTGCAAAAAGTAGATGGGACACGCCAGGAGCTCTGCGGCACACCTTTAGCGGGGTAAAGTCTCCATTTTCTTCCCCTTTCTTCAACAAAGCAGATAGACCATCAGCCACCAATAAAAATAGGAACGGGGATAGAGGATCACCTTGCCGTAGCCCACGGGACGGTGCAAACGAATCCAAGAGGGTACCATTGAATTTTACAGTGTATCTCACCGAGGTGACGCATGACATAATCCAGTTCACCCATCGGTGAGCGAAACCCATCTTTTGCATCATTCGCTCCAAGAAGATCCAGTCCACCCTGTCATATGCTTTAGACAAATCCAGTTTATAAGCGCAAAAACTTTTTTCAGGGTCCTTCTCTTGCTGTATGTAGTGAAAGCACTCAAAAGCAATTAAAGCGTTGTCTGTTATGAGGCGTCCAGGTACAAAGGCACTCTGCTCCGGTGAAATAATCTCATCAAGAATAGGGCGGAGGCGATTTACCAGACATTTAGCCACCACCTTGTAGATGACATTACACAAGCTGATGGGCCTGAACTCAGACACTCTTTCCGGGCTGTCCACCTTGGGAATGAGTACTATGGCCGTGTCATTCACCCCCTCCGGCATTATGCCCGTTCGAAAGAACTCCTTCACGCCAGCAATGACTTGCTCCCTCATCACTTCCCAGTTCCTTTGAAAGAAACGAGCGGGAAATCCATCCGGTCCCGGGGCCTTCAAGGGGCCAATCTGGAACAAGGCATCAACGATCTCCTTGTCGGAAAAATCTGCGCACAACCCAACATTCATGCGGTCAGTAACACGAGTGTTGATTAAATCAATAACCGGGTCCGGACAAATGGTCTCGTCCGCAGTAAATAGCGCAGAGAAATAATCTGAGACCATCGCCGCCATAGTTCCATGATCACTATGGGCGATTCCTGTAGCATCAAGTAGCTTCTTTATGCGGTTCTTTCTAGCACGCCATTTGGCCTTCCTGTGGAAGAATTTGGTATTACGGTCCCCTTCCTTCAACCACGCCACCCGCGATCTTTGCATCCACATCATCTCTTCGCGGTACAGGAGCTCGTTGAGGCTATCTGTCACCTCCCGTATTTCCTTCCTATCTGCATTCATGGACAGAAGCTCCTCGAGCCGTGATCGAGACTTGTTAATCTCCTTAATGACATTACCGAATTTTCTCCGGCTCCAATCCTGCAGCTTCTTCATCAAATTACCCAAACCAGAGGAAATATCACCAAGATTAAGCATAGAACCCAGGTCTGTCCAAGTTTTCATAATTACCTCCGGGAGCGATGGCTCCCTTTCCCACATGACTTCATATTGCCGAAACCTCCTGCCAGCAGCTTGCATCGGTTCCTCTCGCGAGCACCGGATCAGGATAGGAAGATGATCCGAGCTAGGTGCCACCAGGTGGTCCACCTTAGCATATTCAAACAAATCCCGCCAAGCATTGGTTGCAACCGCCCGATCAAGGCAGACCTTGACGTTTGCACGTCCAGCACGTTTATTATCATATGTGTAGGGCAGCCCTGCAAAACCAAGATCACCCAATCCACAAACTTCCAGAGCATCACGAAAATCAATCATCTGACCTGCCGACTGCGGAGATTCAGAGAAGTGTTCGAAGCTCCACATAGCCTCATTGAAATCTCCAACCACCACCCATGGCAAGTCGGATTGGCGGTGAAGATCACGGAGGATGGACCACATGCGATGCCGGTCCTCCGTTCGCGGTTCGCCGTAGACGCAAGTAAGCCGCCAAGGTGGCTCCCCCGGCGCCGTCGTCACGTACGCATCAATATATCTTTTATTTATTGTTTTTACATCAAGACTCATAGACTCATGCCAATACAAAGCCAAACCACAACTAAGACCATCACTATCTGACGCATCAAAACCACTTAAACCTAACCGAGAGCGGTACCTCTTCATTTTATTTTTTGACTGTCTAGTTTCACAAAGAAAAACAATGCTAGGGGAATGAGCCTGTACAAGACTCACAAGATCACGAACTGTCCGAGGGTTCCCACCCCCCCGGCAGTTCCAACTTAGGATATTCATTGCTCCTGACGAGGCTCCTCCGGGCCCATCAGTTCGTCGGCGGCCCCTGGGCCGACTGCCTCCAATGGGTTGGACACCTCCATCATGTCCTGGTCACGTACTCCACCATGCACTTGAGACTGTTGCCCCTCCAACGTCTCTGAAGTTCTCCGCTTCTTCGGCGTTCCTGAAAAAACATGATCTGCCGCAGCAGTCGGATTAGTGTAGAGCACCATAGCTTTGTCTCCTTGTTCCACTCCAGCCGCGGATGACACCTCCTCTCCCGCATTCCTTTTCCCTAGTGACGTAGCATCGGTGAGCTCTGCATTGGCCATAAGTACCTCGTTTGACAGGTCACGTAGTGCTGGTATGATGTCAGAGCTCTTGGCCTGAGAAAGCGTGTTCTGATTGTGGGTGTGGACGCCCCCACTAATCTCATCTGTAGACTTCTGCACACCCGGTTCAACATTGTCACTTCCCGACATATTCTGCATTTGTTCTGCCAGCATCTGATCGATGGCCGGGTTGCCGCTCTTGTGCTCTTCATGTGTCTTGTATGTGCACGCCTGGTCTGCCTCACGGCGAGCCCCACGGCCCCCTCATCCCCGGCCAGAAGAGGTGCTGCTTCCTGCCGAGAAATCAAGACCGCGGAAAGCTGTTGGATTGGACTTCGCCCGTACTGTGCCAGACTGCCTTGTGAAGGGACGGGGCGGAGAGCATCTCAGTTTGCCGCTGAACTTCCCCGTTGGTGCACCACCTTTTACCTTCCTGCCGCATGACTTCTCCACATGGCCAAGGTAACCACAGGTATAGCAGAAGTCGGGTAGTTTCTCATACTGAATTTCAAATTCGACCTTGGTACGTTTCTCTTTAAGTCGAGCGTTCATCGCCACCGACGTCTCTAGCGGCTGATACACTGGCATTGCCACCCGAACGCGCACATAATTGCCCCTGTTCTCATCAAGTTCAGCTTGTAAAAGCGTGCCTAAATTCGCACACAGAGCTTTCACAATTTTCTCGGTTCTCCAGTTGGTTGGCACGTCCAGGATCCGCACCCAGATTCTAATACGGTCAAGGACGTAATCAGAGACTTTCCTCATCCCATCATAGGCTTCAATGATGAGTGGATCATGTTTATATTGCCACGGTCCTCCACGCAGAATCCTTGCCATATCAGCTTCACATCCAAAGTGAACAAGGTACCTGTTATCTCCCTGATATGAGTAGTCAAAGTTCTCCTTCAACCTCCAGCCATCAACAATATTGTCAAAAAGAGCTCTGGGTGTTGGTCGATCCAAAGAGTAGACCAGCATGATCACCGTCCATGGATGAGCCGGTTGCTGGAGCACCCCCTCTTCCTCAAGATCAACCTCCACAAGTTCAGCCTCTTCCTCCGTGTCCTCGCCTTCCCTGAACTCTTCTGGGCCCTCACCGTGTTGGTTCCCACTGCCCTGCTTCTCAGAATGTCCTGCCTCTGGCGCCATCCTCCTCATCTGATCCCATATGGCGAGGTCCTTCACGCGCGGGTGCGTCGCCACAGCAACACCAGAGTCCCCAGTGGAAGGCTTCGGGCGGGAAGCATCCGCAAGGGGAGCCCCGTAATCGCCCCCACCGACCCCTGGGTTCCCCTCGGTCACCGGCGTCTCTATGCCCTCTCCGCGCGCGGACGGCTTCGCCATGACGACGGGGTGGCTTGGCGGCAGCAGCACAGCAGCACGGTTAGATCGATCTGGCGGCTCTCGAGGTTTCTGACGTTGTAGCGTCCCTGCCTTAAGCTTTAAGGGGGAAGGGTTCAGATTTTCCTTGCGGCAGGGTTTAGGAGACCCTAATCCCTCCCGGCGTGAGGCTGCAGGACTCCTCGAAGGAGTTTCCTTCTCGGGCACGGCGGGGTCGACGAGACCTGATTGGTCGCGCGATCGCTGGGTGGACGTAGCCGCTGCTGGTCCGGCACCCTGCCGTGGCTGGGGCACGGACGGAAGGCCAACCTTGGCCGGGGCGGCGCCCGGCATTGGCGGCGGCGTGGGGATCGCCCCCTGGTCGCCCGGGCTAGGAAACCCTAGCGAAGCTCTGCTCCGCTGCTCCTTTCTCCCATGCGATTTCATTTCACAATAAAATCGACAGGACCAGCCAGCTAATTCAGTAGCATGATTGCTAGCTTTGTGTGGAAAGGTCGACCAACTAAGTACATACATGGTCGCAGTTATCCAAATCACTCGCGTATTGTTGTTTCCGTCTGACTAACTAGCATGGCTATCGAATGTTTCAAAAAAAAAAAAACTAGCATGGCTATCGAAGAGAATTAATCAGAACCTGCATATGTATTTAGTTGTGTTCCATCAGGTCACATTAAGGTACCATCCGGGTGCCCTACAGATTTTTGCCATTTCATATTTGTTTTTTTTTCTATTCCAATGACCACGCAGGACTACAGGGTGGATACCGACGGAGAGGAGGGTCTTTTTATAGGTAGATTCTGGAAGGTCTTTTCGTAGGTAGATTCTCCGCCAATAAAGAAAAACATTAAAAAAAACAAGTGGTCTCTTCGTAGGGATGGTTTGAAAGGACGTCAGCTTATAGCCGAATGTGTAGGTGCTGATTCTTCACCATGGATGATCATCCTCGGTTTTTATGATCAATAATTTGGTGTTACTATTTACAACTTTTTCGGTGCCAAGCCAAAATGCATAAGGAACTCCGTTTCCATGCAGTGAAATCCGTGCTATCTCCTCACTAGACAACAACACATCACCGAGTATTGGCTTCTCACCTAACTCCATCTCGCCGCTTGTGCATCTTTAGCGACGTTGTCCCATTGCTGCTCACCGTGTCACCGTCATTGTGCCACTGCGTATCCTCTCCTACAAAGGGAAGGAGGAACATTGGATCACATCTTGCCGTGTCATGTCCTGCCTCTACAACATTCCCATTCACTTCGTACACGACGAGTCTTTTCATCTCCGGTGATGTGCCGCGACCCGGCTCCTTGACCCGACCAACTCTGATTCATGGCGTTGTGTAAAAAAGAGCAGAAGTATGAGGAGAGGTGTATGGATTGGGTGCAAGGAGTAGCTCGCGAAGAGCGGCGCAAATGTCTAGCTTGCTGAGATTAGCTGTTAAAAATTTGAACATTTGCTTGTGTGGACACAATGAGAGGTGTGATATACGCTGGCGAGCTCATCGCCTCAGTATTGACAACATTTGGGCATGTTGTAACCAGATAGACATCACGGTCACCATGCGTGAGGATGCTAAGGAGGATAAGAGGCAAGGTCCTTGAACCATGCTTATTATGGTTAGGGTGTGAGAATTTTTTTTCTCCCATTGCAACGCACGGGCATTTATGCTAGTCTATATCTATACCTATATCTATATCTATATCTATATCTATATCTATATCTATACCTACTAATAAAGTAAGGTGTGTTTCGCCAATTTTTTCATCTGTTCACCGCCGAAAATGATTTTTTTCTATTCGAGGTGGTACTAAATTCTTATGCGTTCGTCTGCTTAAAAAAAAGACTTTTCCAGAATTTCGTACGTGGGCCACGCGCTGTGGTTCAGCGAAGACAGCCTACTTATTTTTCTGCCCACGCAACTAGAAAATTCTATTTTACGCACAGGGCGACAAATAGTCGGAGCTTCGCACAAGACAGCCAATAATGAGCTGGCCCAGTTTTCTTTGTTTCTGTGTTTTACTTCTATTTTTATTCTTCTTTCCCTATCTCTTTTTTGCCTTCCAAGTTTATTTTTCTTATTGAATTTATTTCATAAATTCAAAATTCTCAAAAAACATTCAGAATTTAAAAAAAATCAAATTATAGAAAATGTTCAGAATTCCAATATTTTGTTGCTATTTTAAAAAATATTCAAAACTTGAAAAAGTTTCCATTTTTTCAAAAACTTTTATTTTTTTCAAAATTGTTTGAGATTTCTAAAAAGAAAATGGAATTTTAAAAAATGCTCCAAATTCGATAAATATTCTCGTTTTAGTGAAATTTTCCAAAAAATTTTGAAACTTGAAAAAGTTTCCCATTTTTTCAAAAACTTTTAATTTTTCAAAATTGTTTGAGAATTCTAAAAAGAAAATGGAATTTTAAAAAATGCTCCAAATTCGAACAAAATTCTCGTCTTAGTGAAATTTTCACAATTCAAAATAATGTTAAAAGGTAAATATTTTCAAAAATCTTATGAATTTTGAACACATGTACCCTTGCTAAAAAAAAGTTCACGAATTCATATAATGTTCATGTTTTTATAAAAAAAGTTGGTGTTTTCAAAAAATGTTTGTGAATTTTAAAAGATTTTCATGTTTCAAATTTTGTTCACGTTTTTCTACAATTCAAAATAATGTTAAAAGATACATATTTTTCAAAAATGTCCTGAATTTTCAATACATGTTCCCGTGCTAAAAAAATGTTCACAAATTCAAATAATGTTCATGTTTTTCTGAAAAAAGTTGGTGTTTTCAAAAAATGTTTGCGAATTTTAAAAAATGTTCCTGTTTCAAATTTTGTTCGCGCTTTTTAAAAGTGTATATAATTTTCAAAAAATTATTCAGGATTAAAAAAATGGTTCATGTTTCCTAATTCAGAAACTTCGTACCTTAAAATCTACTCGATTTAAAGGAAAAGTAGATTGAATAATTCATGTACCTTCTCTGGCGTACGATGACGTAATAAAACTCTTAAATGCCCTCGATCAATGAATGGAAAAGTAATGGATTGATTACTTCACACCCGGCGAAACCGAGAAGCTACATATATCTTTTTCACGTGCACACAGGGTTTTGCTTGCACATATAATTCTCACTATTTTTAAATGCATGCTATTTTTTCTCCCATTGCAACGCACGGACATATGTGCTAGTTATATTTTAAATAAGTATCAACAATTTCTACAGGTGGGTCTTCCGTCCACCCAGCATACACCTTACTTCTAGCTAGTTCCCCTCCTCCTCCTCCTCCCGGGCCGCTCGCGCGGGCGGCTCTGGAGGCCGAAACCCTAGCCTCGCGAGCCCTTTCCCACGAGCTTCCCTGGCCTACGCCACCATTGACACCGGCAATGGCGGCGGCGCTTGGGCGCCGAAGGCGGCGAGCGGGGTCGGCGCGCCCCGACGGGCTCCCTTCGCGCGGAGGTGAGGCGTCACGCGGGCGGCGCAGGGGTACCTTCTGGTGTGGTGCCGCATGGCGGGGGTAGTTGCAGCGGAGTGGCGGAGCTCGGCAAGAAGTTGCTGTTGGGGAACGTAGCATGCAATTTCAAAAAAATTCCTACGCTCACGCAAGATCTATCTAGGAGATGCATAGCAACGAGGGGGGAGAGTGTGCCTACGTACCCTCGTAGACCGTAAGCGGAAGCGTTTAACAACGCGGTTGATGTAGTCGAACTTCTTCTCGTTCCGACCGATCAAGCACCGAACGTACGGCACCTTCGAGTTCTGCACACGTTCAGCTCGATGACGCCCCTCGAACTCTTGATCCAGCAAAGTGTCGAGGAAGTAGATGAGTTTCGTCAGCACGATGGCGTGGTAACGGTGATGGTGAAGTGATCCGCGCAGGGCTTCGCCTAAGCACTATGAGAATATGACCGAGGGTGTAATCTGTGGAGGGGGCGCCGCACACGGCTAACAGTTGATGTTATTGTGTGTTCTAGGCGCCCCCTCCCCATGTATATATAGGTGGGAGAGGGAGGGGAGCAGCAAGGGGGCGCCCCAAGTAGGAGGAATCCTACTTGGGCGCCTCCCCAATTCGGCCTCCCCCCTTCCATAAGTTCCGGAGGGGGAAGGAAGGAGGAGGAAGGAGGGAAGGAAGGGGGAGGCCGAATCCCTTCCCTTCCTTCTCTCTTTCCCTCTTTCCTTCTCCTCTGGTTCGACCCATATGTGGGGCGCAGCAGCCCCTGCTGGCTGCTGCGTTTCCCCTCTTGGCCCATTAGGCCCATATCTTTTGCCTGGGGGTGCCCGGAACCCCTTCCGGTGACCTGATATGTACCCGGTACCCTCCGGAATACTTCCGGTGTCCGAATACCATCGTCCTATATATCAATCTTTACCTCTCGACCATTTCGAGACTCCTCGTCATGTCCGTGATCTCATCCGAGACTCCGAACAGCATTCAGTCACCAAATCACATAACTCATATAATACAAAATCGTCATCGAACGTTAAGCGTGCGGACCCTACGGGTTCGAGAACTATGTAGACATGACCGAGACACCTCTTCGGTCAATAACCAATAGCGGAACCTAGATGCTCATATTGGCTCCTACATATTCTATGAAGATCTTTATCGGTCGAACCGTTATGACAACATACGTTATTCACTTTGTCCGTCGGTATGTTACTTTACCGAGATTCGATCGTCGGTATCTTCATACCTAGTTCAATCTCGTTACCGGCAAGTCTCTTTACTCGTTCCGTAATACATCATCCTGCAACTAACTCATTAGTCACTTTGCTTGCAAGGCTTCTTATGATGTGTATTACCGAGAGGGCCCAGAGATACCTCTCCGATACTTGGAGTGACAAATCCCAATCTCGATCTATGCCAACTCAACAAACACCTTCGGAGATAGCTGTAGAGCATATTTATAATCACCCAGTTACATTGTGACGTTTGATAGCACACAAGGCATTCCTCCGGTATCCGGGAGTTGCATAATCTCATAGTCAAAGGAATATGTATTTGACATGAAGAAAGCAATAGCAATAAAACTGAACGATCATAATGCTAAGCTAACGGATGGGTCTTGTCCATCACATCATTCTCCTAATGATGTGATCCCGTTATCAAATGACAACTCTTGTCCATGGTCAGGAAACCTTAACCATCTTTGATCAACGAGCTAGTCTAGTAGAGGCTTACTAGGGACACGTTGTTTGTTTATGTATTCACACATGTATTAAGGTTTTCGATCAATACAATTCTAGCATGAATAATAAACCTTTATCATGATTTAGGAAATATAATAATAACCATTTTATTATTGCCTCTAGGGCATATTTTCGTCAGTCTCCCACTTGCACTAGAGTCAATAATCTAGTTCACATCACCATGTGATTTAACACCCATAGTTCACATCGCCATGTGACCAACACCCAAAGAGTTTACTAGAGTCAATAATCTAGTTCACATCGCCATGTGATTAACACCCAAAGAGTACTAAGGTGTGATCATGTTTTACTTGTGAGAGAAGTTTAGTCAACGGGCCTGTCACATTTAGATCCGTATGTATTTTGCAAATTTATATGTCTATAAAGCTCTGCATGGAGCTACTCTAGCTAATTGCTCCCACTTTCAATACGTATCCAGAATGAGACTCAGAGTCATCTGAATCGGTGTCAAAGCTTGCATCGACGTAACCCTTTACGACGAACTCTTTATCACCTCCATAACCGAGAAACATTTCCTTAGTCCTCTTAGGTAACTAAGGATAATTTTGACCGCTGTCTAGTGATCTACTCCTGGATCACTATTGTACCCCTTTGCCAAACTCATGGCAAGGTACACAATAGGTCTGGTACACAGCATGGCATACTTTATAGAACCTATGGCTGAGGCATAGGGAATGACTTTTATTCTCTCTCTATCTTCTGCCGTGGTCGGGTTTTGAGTCTTACTCAACTTCACATCTTGTAATACAGGCAAGAACTCCTTCTTTGACTGATCCATTTTGAACTCCTTCAAAATCTTGTCAATGTATGTGCTTTGTGAAATTCCTATTAAGCGTCTCGATCTATCCCTATAGATCTTGATACTCAATACGTAAGCAGCTTCACTGAGGTCTTTCATTGAAAAATTCTTATTCAAGTATCCTTTTATGCTATCCAGAAATTCTATATCATTTCCAATCAATAATATGTCATCCACATATAATATCAGAAATGCTACAGAGCTCCCACTCACTTTCTTGTAAATACAGGCTTCACCGTAAGTCTGTATAAAACCATATGCTTTGATCACCTTATCAAAGCGTATATTCCAACTCCGAGATGCTTGCACCAGTCCATAGATGGATCGCTGGAGCTTGCACACTTTGTTAGCACCTTTAGGATCGACAAAACCTTCTGGTTGTATCATATACAACTCTTCTTTGAGAAATCCATTAAGGAATGTAGTTTTGACGTCCATTTGCCAGATTTCATAATCATAAAATGCGGCAATTGCTAACATGATTCGGACGGACTTAAGCATCACTACGAGTGAGAAAGTCTCATCGTAGTCAACCCCTTGAACTTGTCGAAAACCTTTTGCGACAAGTCAAGCTTTGTAGACGGTAACATTACCATCAGCGTCAGTCTTCTTCTTGAAGATCCATTTATTCTCTATGGCTTGCTGATCATCGGGCAAATCCACCAAAGTCCACGCTTTGTTCTCATACATGGATCCTATCTCAGATTTCATGGCCTCAAGCCATCTGTCAGAATCTGGGCTCATCATAGCTTCTTCATAGTTCGTAGGTTCGCCTTGGTCTAGTAACATGACTTCCAGTATAGGATTCCCATACCACTCTAGTGCGGATCGTGTTCTGGTTGACCTACGAGGTTCAGTAGTAACTTGATCTGAAGTTTCATGATCATCACCATTAGCTTCCTCTCTAGTCGGTGTAGGCATCATGGGAATGGATTTCTCTGATGTACTACCTTCCAATTCAAGAGAAGGTACAATTACCTCATCAAGTTCTACTTTCCTGCCACTCACTTCTTTCGAGAGAAACTCCTTCTCTAGAAAGGACGCATTCTTAGCAACAAAGGTCTTGCCTTCGGATCTGTGGTAGAAGGTGTACCCAATTGTTTCCTTAGGGTATCCTATGAAGATGCACTTCTCCGATTTAGGTTCGAGCTTATCAGGCTGAAGCCTTTTGACAAAAGCGTCGCGTTCCCAAACTTTAAGAAACGACAGCTTAGGTTTCTTGCCAAACCACAGTTCATACGGTGTCGTCTCAACGGATTTAGACGGTGCCCTATTTATCGTGAATGCATCTATCTCTAAAGCATAACCCCAAAACAATAGTGGTAAATTGGTAAGAGACATCATAGAACGCACCATATCTAATAAAGTACGATTACGACGTTCGGACACACCATTACGCTGTGGTGTTCCAGGTGGCGTGAGTTGTGAAACTATTCCACATTGTTTCAAATGAAGGCCAAACTCGTAACTCAAATATTCGCCTTCGTGATCAGATCGTAGAAACTTTATTTTCTTGTTACGATGATTCTCCACTTTACTCTGAAATTCTTTGAACTTTTCAAATGTTTCAGACTTGTGTTTCATTAAGTAGATATACCCATATCTGCTCAAATCATCTGTGAAGGCCAGAAAATAATGATACCCGCCGCGTGCCTCAACACTCATTGGACCGCATACATAGGTATGTATTATTTCCAATAAGTCATTGGCTCGCTCCATTGTTCCGGAGAACGGAGTTTTAGTCATCTTGCCCATGAGGCATGGTTCGCAAGTATCAAATGATTCATAATCAAGTGATTCCAAAAGTCCATCTGCATGGAGTTTCTTCGTGCGCTTTACACCAATATGACCAAAACGGTAGTGCCACAAGTATGTTGCACTATCATTATCAACTTTGCATCTTTTGGCATCAATATTATGAATATGTGTATTACTACGATCGAGATTCAATAAACCATTTACATTGGGTGTATGACCATAGAAGGTTTTATTCATGTAAACAGAACAACAATTATTCTCTGAATTAAATGAATAATCGTATTGCAATAAACATGATCCAATCATATTCATGCTCAACGCAAACACCAAATAACATTTATTTAGGTTCAACACTAATCCCGAAGGTAGAGGGAGTATGCGATGGTGATCTTATCAACCTTGGAATCATTTCCAAGACACATCGTCACCTCGCCCTTAACTAGTCTCTGTTCATTTTGCAACTCCTGTTTTGAGTTACTAATCTTAGCAACTGAACCGGTATCAAATACCCATGGGCTACTATGAACACTAGTAAACTACACATCAATAACATGTATATCAAATATACCTTTGTTCACTTTGCCATCCTTCTTATCCGCCAAGTATTTGGGGCAGTTCCACTTCCAGTGACCATTCCCTTTGCAGTAGAAGCACTTATTTTCAGGCTTAGGTCCAGCTCTGGGTTTCTTCACGGGAGTGGCAACTTACTTGTCATTCTTCTTGAAGTTCCCTTTCTTTCCCTTGCCCCTTTTCTTGAAACTAGTGGTCTTGTTAACCATTAACACTTGATGCTCTTTCTTGATTTCTACCTTCGCTAATTTCAGCATCGCGAAGAGCTCGGGAATCATTTTCGTCATCCCTTGCATATTATAGTTCATCACGAAGTTCTAGTAGCTTGGTGATAGTGACTAGAGAACTCTGTCAATCACTATCTTATCTGGAAGATTAACTCCCACTTGATTCAAGCGATTGTAGTACCCAGACATTCTGAGTACATGCTCATTGGCTGCGCTATTCTCGTCCATCTTGTAGGCAAGGTAATTGTCAGAGGTCTCATACCTCTCGACACGGGCATGAGTCTGAAATACCAATTTCAGCTCTTGGAACATCTCATATGCTCCGTGGCGTTCAAAACATCTTTGTAGCCCCGATTCTAAGACGTAAAGCATGGCGCACTAAACTATCAAGTAGTCATCATACCGAGCTTGCCAAACGTTCATAACGTCTGCATCCGCTCCTGCAATAGGTCTGTCACCTAGCGATGCATCAAGGACATAATTCTTCTGTGCAGCAATGAGGATAATACTCAGATCACGGACCCAGTCCGCATCATTGCTACTATCATCTTTCAACTTAGTTTCCTCTAGGAACATATCAAAAACATAGGGGAGCTATATCGTGAGCTATTGATCTACAACATAGATATGCAAATACTATCAGGACTAAGTTCATGATAAATTAAGTTTAATTAATCAAATTACTTAAGAACTCCCACTTAAATAGACATCCCTCAAGTCATCTAAGTGATACGTGATCCAAATCAACTAAACCATGTCCGATCATCACGTGAGAAGGAGTAGTCATCAATGGTGAACATCTCTATGCTGATCATATCTACTATATGATTCACGTTCGACCTTTCGGTCTCCAGTGTTCCGAGACCTTGTTTGTACATGCTAGGCTCTTTAAGTTTAACCCGAGTATTCCACATGTGCAAAACTGTCTTGCACCCGTTGTATGTGAACGTAGAGTCTACCACACCCGATCATCATGTGGTGTCTCAACACGACGAACTGTCGCAACGGTGCATACTCAGGGAGAACACTTATACCTTGAAATTTAGTGAAGGGATCATCTTATAATGCTACCGCCGTACTAAGCAAAATAAGATGCATAAAAGATAAACATCAGATGCAATAAAAATATGTGACATGATATTGCCATCATCATCTCGTGCTTTTGATCTCCATCTCCAAAGCATTGTCATGACCTCCATCGTCACTGGCTCGACACCTTGATCTCCATCGTTGCGTCGTGGTCGTCTCGCCAACTATTGCTTCTACAACTATCGCTAACGCATAGTGATAAAGTAAAGCAATTACATGGCGTTTGCATTTCATACAATAAAGCGACAACCATAAGGCTCCTGCCAGTTGCTGATAACTTTTACAAAACATGATCATCTCATACAACAACGTATATCACATCATGTCTTGACCATATCACATCACAACATGCCCTGCAAAAACAAGTTATACGTCCTCTACTTTGTTGTTGCAAGTTTTATGTGGCTGCTACGGGCTTCTAGCAAGAACCGTTCTTACCTACGCATCAAAATGACAACGGTGATTTATCAAGTTTGCTGTTTTAACCTTCAACAAGGACCGGCTGCAGTCAAATTCGATTCAACTAAAGTAGGAGAAACAGACACCCGCCAGCCACCTTTATGCAAAACTAGTTGCATGTCTGTCGGTGGAACCGGTCTCATGAACGTGGTCATGTAAGGTTGGTCCGGGCCGCTTCATCCAACTATACCGCGGAATCAAAATAAGACAATGGTGGTAAGCAGTATGACGATCACCGCCCACAACACTTTGTGTTCTACTCGTGCATATCATCTACGCATAGACCTGGCTCGGATGCCACTGTTGGGGAACGGAGCATGCAGTTTCAAAAAAATTCCTACGCTCACGCAAGATCTATCTAGGAGATGCATAGCAACGAGGGGGGAGAGTGTGTCTACGCACCCTCGTAGACCGTAAGCAGAAGCGTTTGACAACGCGGTTGATGTAGTCAAACTTCTTCTTGTTCCGACCGATCAAGCACCGAACGTACGGCACCTCCGAGTTCTGCACACGTTCAGCTCGATGACGCCCCTCGAACTCTTGATCCAGCAAAGTGTCGAGGAAGTAGATGAGATCCGTCAGCACGACGGCGTGGTAACAGTGATGGTGAAGTGATCCGCGCAGGGCTTCGCCTAAGCACTGCGAGAATATGACCGAGGGTGTAATCTGTGGAGGGGGGCGCCGCACACGGCTAACAGTTGATGTTATTGTGTGTTCTAGGCGCCCCTCCCCATGTATATATAGGTGGGAGAGGGAGGGGAGCAGCAAGGGGGCGCCCCAAGTAGGAGGAATCCTACTTGGGCGCCTCCCCAATTCGGCCTCCCCCCATCCATAAGTTCCGGAGGGGGAAGGAAGGAGGAGGGAGGAGGGAAGGAAGGGGGAGGCCGAATCCCTCCCCTTCCTTCTCTCTTCCCCTCTTTCCTTCCCCTCTGGTTTGGCCCATATGGGAAGCGCAGCACCCCCTGCTGGCTGCTGCGTTTCCCCTCTTGGCCCATTAGGCCCATATCTTTTGCTGGGGGTGCCCGGAACCCCTTCCGGTGACCCGATATGTACCCGGTACCCTCCGGAACACTTCCCGTGTCCGAATACCATTGTCCTATATATCAATCTTTACCTCTCAACCATTTTGAGACTCCTCGTCATGTCCGTGATCTCATCCGGGACTCCGAACAGCATTTGGTCACCAAATCACATAACTCATATAATACAAAATCGTCATCGAACGTTAAGCGTGCGGACCCTACGGGTTTGAGAACTATGTAGACATGACCGAGACACCTCTCCGGTCAATAACCAATAGCGGAACCTGGATGCTCATATTGGCTCCTACATATTCTATGAAGATCTTTATCGGTCGAACCATTATGACAACATACGTTATTCCCTTTGTCCATCGGTATGTTACTTGCCCGAGATTCGATCGTCGGTATCTTCATACCTAGTTCAATCTCGTTACCGGCAAGTCTCTTTACTCGTTCCGTAATACATCATCCTGCAACTAACTCATTAGTCACTTTTCTTGCAAGGCTTCTTATGATGTGTATTACCGAGAGGGCCCAGAGATACCTCTCCGATACTTGGAGTGACAAATCTCAATCTCGATCTATGCCAACTCAACAAACACCTTCGGAGATACCTGTAGAGCATCTTTATAATCACACAGTTATGTTGTGATGTTTGATAGCACACAAGGCATTCCTCCGGTATTCGGGAGTTGCATAATCTCATAGTCGAAGGAATATGTATTTGACATGAAGAAAGCAATAGCAATAAAACTGAACGATCATAATGCTAAGCTAACGGATGGGTCTTGTCCATCACATCATTCTCCTAATGATGTGACCCCATTATCAAATGACAACTCATGTCCATGGTCAGGAAACCTTAACCATCTTTGATCAACGAGCTAGTCTAGTAGAGGCTCACTAGGGACACGTTGTTTGTTTATGTATTCACACATGTATTAAGGTTTCCGATCAATACAATTCTAGCATGAATAATAAACCTTTATCATGATTTAGGAAATATAATAATAACCATTTTATTATTGCCTCTAGGGCATATTTCCATCAGTTGCAGTGGAGGCTCATGGCGCTCGGGCTTGGGATCCTAGAGGCGCCGGCGTGGACCTGATGGCGGTGACGCGGCTGGACCAAGATGGTCACGGCACTGCGAGCTCAGCTAGGAGGGGCTGGGCGAGCAGCGGCCCGGTGCAGCTGCGTCCTCGGGGATGCGGTGGTGTCCTCTGCGTGCCGGCGCAGATGAGGGAGATGGTGACGCACGCGATCTGGATCTGAGGCGCGCTGAGGCTGCTCCGGGTATGTGAGTTGTCTGCTTGGTGGCTGGCGGCTAGATGTGGTGTGGCTGGCGGTTGCGTCCGCGCAATCTGGAGTTGGTGTGGCTAGCGTCTATGCGCGGTGCCGATGGCCTTGCTGTGCTGCCATGAATGGAGGTCCAAAGTTGCAATTTTTTCTTGGTCCGACGGGAGTTGGAAGTTGGGCTGCCTGCCCTTGGCCATGCACGGTCGGTGTGCTGCATCCTTATGGCCACGATGGCGAGGTGCTGCGGCGGAGGTGGAGTGGCCCTTCATGGACAGTGTGCCTCAATCCAATGAGGAGTGTTGGAGATGTGCGACACGGATGAAAATCTTGCCCGGCTTGGCGGCGACGGCGCTTGCAGGTGTCGCTACCCTCCTTGGAGGCGTCGCTAAGGTGTGTCGGCATCCCCCCCTCCTAGTTTGGGTTGTTGTCTCCGGGCGAAATCCTTGGTTCGTTCCCAGACCGGCGATGGCGGCATCTTGACGTCGTTCCTCTGTTGAGAGCATCGTGTGTGGAGACTTGGCATGGAGGCTCTATGTTGTGGTTCTTCGGTGTTCGTTGCTGGTCCGAGTAGATCTTCTTCGGCTCTATGCACGTCGGCGCCAGTGAGTTCAAGACGATGGCTATCTCGGGACCGACCGAGTCCCGCCACCCACTCGCCATCTCCTTTTAGGCATTCAAGGGTGGTTGGTGCTTCAGCAAGGGGAGTCCGGTGGTAGTTGTTCCTCTTTGAGGTGACCCGTGTTGGTCGAGACGTGGCTTTGTTGTTCTATTTAGCGCAAGTTCCTTTGCGTTGTGTTTGTAATGTGTGTGGTGGCTTTTCTTCGGATTAGCTCGGTGTGGAGTTGTACTACACTTGTTGTTCACAATGAGTGGTAGTCTCTTGTAATTGTCTTCTGCCTTCTATAAAAATATGGTACACCTTTGGCGTACTCTAAAAAAAACAATTAGTCTCTCTAGGAGCATGCTAAAAAATAATATGTGGGAAGATATATATCATCAAAAATTGACGTCGATGGACCGAAAGAGCGAGCTCCATTATTCATTATCTCTATCACCTCGATGTTGTCGAAGTTCACCTCTATGAGGTTACACCTGACTGTACTTGCCAAACTAATACCAAACTGTAAGGGCAGTGTCTCGGCCATAAGCGTATCTCCGCACCAATCGATATTTCGGTTTCCTGCCGTGATGAATCTGCCATTCGAGTCTCTGATGACAGCGCCCTACGAGCCCTTGAGCAAGTCTGAGTCAAAAGCCCCATCCATGTTTAGCTTTACATAGTTGGTCCTTGGTCTTTCTCAGCCATGTCGTTTGATCTTAGCCTTTGCATTACTAGCAATAGTATAGTTAGCAACCAAAACTCTAATTGCCATTGCTATGAACTTAGGTTTCTGGACCTTTTCATTATGCACTAATTTTCTCCTCTCCCACCATAAATACCAGGAATCAATAGCAATTGCTTCTGTTGAATTTCCTAGACTAAGGACCACATATTTTTTCTGGGTGTAGCAATAAATATTCTAGCATAACTTCTCCCGCACGATCCATGCCGCATGCTTTATCAATAGCAAGGTGCAAACCCAGTAACCGTCATACTTCTTTAGCTTTTGCACAAGTGAATAACAGGTGCTTGGTATCCTCCGCTCCTATACCGTATGTAGGACATTGCCCACTAACTTTATATGTGTGTTAGCCAAAGCCATCCGACATGGTAGCGATCCTAACAAAGTTCGCTAGAGGAAAATTTTAACCTTGGCAGGAAATCTTAAGCTCCAGATCGTCCCCCATATTGGTGAATTTCATGAGGGTCTGACTGTATTTTTCTCCTAATATTTTATATCCATATTGATTGTGCCACTCCGCAAAGTATGCTGATCTCACTGAGAATCTCCCATTTTTACGCAAGTTCTATGCTACGAAGTACGGCATATGAAATTCAGGAAACGAAATCATAAGGATCCGTGCCACATCAACTTGCCAGACTGTTTGAGAAACCAACTCTTCATCCCCAACGACCCGTAACAGGTCAATGAAACCACTTACTTTTGATAGTAAATAGCCTCCACGAGCCGTGATCACTTTCCTGGTAGGTGAGCTAGGGATCCATTTATCATCTCAAACATTGATCCGCTTGATGGAAATATGCCCTAGAGGCAATAATAAAGTTGTTATTATTACATTTCCTTATTCATGCTAGAATTGTATTGATCGGAAACTTAAATACATGTGTGGATACATAAACAAATACCGTGTCCCTAGTAAGCCTCTACTAGACTAGCTCGTTGATCAAAGATGGTTAAGGTTTCCTAACCATAGACATGTGTTGTCACTTGATAATGAGATCACATCATTAGGAGAATTATGTGATGGACAAGACCAATCCGTTAGCTTAGCATATGATCATTCAGTTTATTGCTATTGCTTTCTTAATGTCAAATACATATTCCTTCGACTATGAGATCATGCAACTCCTAGATACCGGAGGAATACCTTGTGTGCTATCAAACGTCACAACGTAACTGGGTGATCATAAATATGCTCTACAGGTATCTCCAAAGGTGCCTGTTGAGTTGGCATGGATCGAGATTAGGATTTGTCACTCCGTCTATCGGAGAGGTATCTCTGGGCCCTCTCGGTAATACACATCACAAGAAGCTTGCAAGCAAAATGACTAAGGAGTTAGTTACGAGATGATGTATTACGGAACGAGTAAAGAGACTTGCTGGTACCGAGATTGAACTAGGTATGAAGATACCGACGATCGAATCTCGGGCAAGTAACATACCGATAGACAAAGGGAATTACGTATGTTGTCATAAGGTTCGACCGATAAAGATCTTCGTAGAATATGTAGGAACCAATATGGGCATCCAGGTTCTGCTATTGTTTATTGACCGGAGAGGTGTCTCGGTCATGTTTACATAGTTCTCAAACACGTAGGGTCCACACGTTTAACGTTCGTTGACGATATAGTATTATAGGAGTTATGTGATTTTGTGACCGAATGTTGTTCGGAGTCCCGGATGAGATCACAGACATGACGAGGAGCTCCGGAATGGTCCGGAGGTAAATATTGATATATTGGACGATACTATTTGGTCACCGGAAAGGTTTTGGAGTGTATCGGGTAGTCATCGGATCACAAGAAGGGGTTTCGGGAAGCCCCGGGAGGTTAATGGGCCTTATGGGCCAAGAAGGGGGAACACACCAGCCCACAAGGGGTTGGCGCGCACCTTCCCTGGGCCGCCGGCCCTAGGGATGGAAAGGGGGGATGGCTAGCCCCTCTTTCCTTCCCTCCACCTAGGAGGAAGGAAAGGGGGGGGGGCACCTCCTCCTGCCTTCTCCCCACAGGCATACAAGGAAAGAGGGGGGGAGGGGGGCGCTAGAGGGCAGGAGCCCAAGGGGGCCGGCCGGCCACCCTTGGGGCGCCTCTTGGCTGCCTCCCCTCCCCCCACCTATATATACATGAGGGAGGGGGCGCCACACAAGACCACGACAATCTCTTAGTCGTGTACGGCGCCCCTCTGCACAGTTTAGTCCTCCGTCTAGTTTTTCGCAGTGCACGGCGATGCCCTGCGGGAATGAGTTCACCATCACCGTCACCACGCCGTCGTGCTGCCAGAACTCATCTACTACTACGCCCATCTTGTTGGATCAAGAAGGCGAGGACGTCATCGAGCTGAACGTGTGCTGAACGCGGAGGTGCTGTACGTTCGGTACTTGATTGGTTGGATCGCGAAGAAGTTCGACTACATCAACCGCGTTAATAAAGTCTTCCTCTTTACGGTGTACGAGGGTACGTAGACACACTCTCCCCTCTCATAGCTATGCATCTCCATGAATAGATCTTGCGTGTGCGTAGATTTTTTGTTTTGTTTTCCATGCAACGTTACCCAACAGTGGCATCATGAGCCAGGTCTATGCGTAGATGATATGCACGAGTAGAACACAAAGAAGTTGTGGGCGGTGATAGTCATACTGCTTACCATCAACGTCTTATTTTGATTCGGCGGTATTGTGGGATGAAGTGGCCCGGACCAACCTTACATGTCCACGCACATGAGACCGGTTCCACCGACTGACATGCATCTTGTTTTGCATAAAGGTGGCTGGCAGGTGTCTGTTTCTCCTACTTTAGTTGAATCAAATTTGACTACAGCCGGTCTTTGAAGAAGGTTAAAACAGCAAACTTGATAATCACCATTGTGGTTTTTGCATAGTTAAGAACGGTTCTTGCTAGAAGCACGTAGCAGCCACGTAAACCTTGCAACAACAAAGTAGAGAACGTATAACTTGTTTTTGCAGGGCATGTTGTGATGTGATATGGTCAAGACGTGATGTGATATATGTTGTTGTATGAGATGATCATGTTTTGTAATATCAACAACTGGCAGGAGCCTTAGGGTTGTCTCTTAATCATTGTATGAAATGCAAGTGCCACGTAATTGCTTTACTTTATCGCTATGCGTTAGCAATAGTTGGCGAGACGACCCCGACGCAACGATGGAGATCAAGGTGTCAAGCCGGTGACGATGGAGATCATGACGATGCTTTGGATATGGAGATCAAAAGCACAAGATGATGATGGCCATATCATGTCACATATTTTGATTGCATGTGATGTTTATCCTTTATGCATCTTATTTTGCTTAGAACGGTGGTAGCATTATAAGATGATCCCTTCACTAAATTTCATGATAAAAGTGTTCTCCCCGAGTATGCACCGTTGCCAAAGTTCGTCGTTTCGAAACACCTTGTGATGATCGGGTGTGATAGACTCTACATTCATATACAACGGGTGTAAGACAGTTTTGCACATGCAAAATACTTGGGTTAAACTTGACAAGCCTAGCATGTACAGACATGGTCTCGGAACACTGGAGACCGAAAGGCCGAACGTGAGTCATATAGTAGATATGATCAACATAGAGATGTTCACCATTGATGACTACCCCATCTCACGTGATGATCGGACATGGGTTAGTTGATTTGGATCAGGTATCACTTAGATAACTTGAGGGATGTTAATTTAAGTGGGAGTTCATTAGTAATTTGATTAATTGAACTTAATTTATCATGAACTTAGTCTTAATAGTTTTGCATATCTATGTTGTAGATCAATGGCCCGTGCTACCATTCCCCTGAATTTTAATGCGTTCCTAGAGAAAGCTAAGTTGAAAGATGATGGTAGCAACTACACGGACTGGGTCCGTAACTTGAGGATTATCCTCATTGCTGCATAGAAGAATTATGTCCTTGATGCACCGCTAGGTGATAGACATGCTGCAGGAGCTACTGCAGATGTTATGAACGTCTGGCAGACTCGATTTGATGACTACTCGATAGTTCAGTGTGCCATGCTTTACGGCCTAGAACCGGGACTTCAAAGACGTTTTGAACGTCATGAAGCATATGAGATGTTCCAAGAGCTGAAATTGATATTTCAAGCTAATGCCTGGGTTGAGAGATATGAAGTCTCCAACAAGTTCTATAGCTGCAAGATGGAGGAGAATAGTTCTGTCAGTGAACACATACTCAAAATGTCTGGGTATCATAACCACTTGACTCAGCTAGGAATTGATCTTCCAGTTGAGAGTGTTATTGACAGAGTTCTTCAGTCACTGCCACCAAGCTACAAAGGCTTCATAATGAACTATAATATGCAAGGGATGACGAAAACGATTCCCGAGCTCTTCGCAATGCTTAAGGCCGCGGAGGTAGAAATCAAGAAGGAGCATCAAGTGTTGATGGTTAACAAGACCACTAGTTTCAAGAAAAAGGGCAAGGGAAAGAAAGGGATCTTCAAGAAGAATGGCAAGCAAGTTGCCACTCCCGTGAAGAAGCCCAAAGCTGGACCCAAGCCTGAAACTGAGTGCTTCTACTGCAAAGGAAATGGTCACTGGAAGCAGAACTGCCCCAAATACTTGGCGGATAAGAAGGATGGCAAAGTGAACAAAGGTATATTTGATATACATGTTATTGATGTGTACCTTACTAATGCTCGTAGTAGCGCCTGGGTATTTGATACTGGTTTGGTTGCTCATATTTGTGTTGGGGAAAGTTGCATGGAAAACAAAAATTTTCTACGCACACGCAAGATCTATCCATGGAGATGCATAGCTACGAGAGGAGGAGAGCATCTTCATACCCTTGAAGATCGCTAAGCGGAAGCATTTATCAATGCGGTTGATGTAGTCGTACACCTTCACGATCCGTCCCGATCAAGTACCGAATGTAAGGCACCTCCACATTCAGCACACATTCAGCTCGATGACGTCCACGCCTTCTTAATCTAGCAAGAGGGGCGAAGTAGTAGATGAGTTCCGGCAGCACGACGGCGTGGTGACGGTGTTGGTGAAGAACAATCTCCGCAGGGCTTTGCCAAGCACAACGGAAACTATGAAGGAGGGTAAACTAGAAGGGGACGGTGTTGCCGGCACATAGCTTGGTGAATCTTGATGTGCCTTGGGTGCTAGCCCTGCCCCTCTATTTATATGTTGAGCCCTGGGGCCATTTCTTGGAGAAAGAGCCTCCTCAAAGTCGGTTTAGCCCGCAAGGCAAGAGTCCTACTCGGACTCCAGGACCAGACGCCAGGGTCCTCGGCGTCTGGCCCCAGACACTAGGGTCCATGGCGTCTGGCCCCTGGCCTTCGCAAAACTTCCTTTTGCACCTTCCTTAAACCTCATGGGCTTTACCCCTTGGCCCAAATAAAGTGTTCTCGCACCAGAACATTTCGGGAAACATCCGAAACCCCTTCCGGTGAATTCCGGAACCCTTTCGGAGACCAAACACTATTATACCTTATATTAATCTTTACCTCTAGACTATTCCGGAGCTCCTCGTCATGTCCGTGATCTCATCCAGGACTCCGAACAACATTCGGTCACCAACATACATAACTCATATAATACTATATCATCAACGAACGTTAAGCGTGCGGACCCTACCGGTTCGAGAATGATGTAGACATGACCGAGACGCTTCTCCAGTCAATAACCAATAGCGGGACCTGGATGCCCATATTGGTTCCTACATATTCTACGAAGATCTTTATCGGTCGAACCTTTATGACAACATACGTAATTCCCTTTGTCTGTCGGTACGTTACTTGCCCGAGATTCGATCATCGGTATCTTCATACCTAGTTCAATCTCTTTACCGGCAAGTCTCTTTACTCATTCCATAATATATCATCTCGTAACTAACTCCTTAGTCACTTTGCTTGCAAGCTTCTTGTGATGTTGTATTACCAAGAGGGCCCAGAGATACCTCTCCGATAGACGGAGTGACAAATCCTAATCTCGATCCATGCCAACTCAACAGACATTTTGGAGATACCTATAGAGCATCTTTATGATCACCCAGTTACGTTGTGACGTTGGGTAGCACACAAGGTATTCCTACAGTATCCAGGAGTTGCATGATCTCATAGTCGAAGGAATATGTATTTGACATTAAGAAAGCAATAGCAATAAACTGAATGATCATATGCTAAGCTAACAGATGGATCTTCTCCATCACATCATTCTCCTAATGATGTGATCCCGTTATCAAATGACAACTCATGTCTATGGTTAGGAAACCTTGACCGTCTTTGATCAACGAGCTAGTCTAGTAGAGGCTCACTAGGGACACAATATTTGTTTATGTATCCACACATGTATTTAAGTTTCCGATCAATACAATTCTAGCATGAATAATAAACCTTTATCATGAATAAAGAAATATAATAATAAAAACTTTATTATTGCCTCTAGGGCATATTTCCATTAGTCTCCCACTTGCACTAGAGTCAATAATCTAGTTCACATCGCCATGTGATTAACACCCATAGTTCACATCGCCATGTGATTAACACCCAAAGAGTTTACTAGAGTCAATAATCTAGTTCACATCGCCATGTGATTAACACCCATAGTTCACATCGCCATGTGACTAACACCCAAAGAGTTTACTAGAGTCAATAATCTAGTTCACATCGCCATGTGATTAACACCCAAAGAGTACTAAGGTGTGATCATGTTTTGCTTGTGAGAGAGGTTTAGTCAACGGGTCTGCCACATTCAGATCCATATGTATTTTGCAAACTTCTATGTCTACAATGCAGTGCATGGAGCTACTCTAGCTAATTGCTCCCACGTTCAATACGTATCCAGATTGAGACTCAGAGTCATCCGGATTTGTGTTAAAGCTTGCATCAACATAACCCTTTACGACGAACTCTTTATCACCTCCATAATCGAGAAACATTTCCTTAGTCCTCTTTAGGTACCTAAGGATAATTTGACTACTGTCCAGTGGTCTACTCCTGGATCACTATTGTGCCCCCTTGCCAAACTCATGGCAAGGCACACAACAAGTCTGGTGCACAACATGGCATACTTTATAGAACCTATGGCTAAGGCATAGGGAATGACTTTCATTCTCTCTCTATCTTCTGCTGTTGTCGGCCTTTGAGTCTTACTCAACTTCACACCTTGCAACACAGGCAAAAGAACCCTTTCTTTGACTGATCCATTTTGAGCTTCTTCAAAACTTTGCTAAGGTATGCGCTTTGTGAAAGTCCTATTAAGCGTCTTGATCTATCCCTATAGATCTTGACGCCCAATATGTAAGTAGCTTCACCGAGGTCCTTCATTGAAAAATTCTTATTCAAGTATCCTTTTATGCTATCCAGAAATTCTATATCATTTCCAATCAACAATATGTCATCCACATATAATATCAGAAATGCTACAGAGCTCCGACTCACTTTCTTGTAAATACAGGCTTCACCGTAAGTCTGTATAAAACCATATGCTTTGATCACCTCATCAAAGAGTATATTCCAACTCCGAGATGCTTGCACCAGTCCATAGATGGATCGCTGGAGCTTGCACACTTTGTTAGCACCTTTAGGATCGACAAAACCTTCTGGTTACATCATATAGAACTCTTCTTTAAGAAATCCATTAAGGAATGCAGTGTTGACGTCCATTTGCCAGATTTCATAATCATAAAAATGCGGCAATTGCTAACATGATTCGGACAGACTTAAGCATCGCTACGGGTGAGAAAGTCTCATCGTAGTCAAGCCCTTGAACTTGTCGAAAACCTTTTGCGACAAGTCGAGCTTTGTAGACAGTGATATTACCATTAGCGTCCGTCTTCTTCTTGAAGATCCATTTATTCTCAATGGCTTGTGATCATCGGGCAAGTCCACCAAAGTGCATACTTTGTTCTTATACATGTATCCAATCTCAGATTTCATTGCCTCAAGCCATTTATCGGAATCTGGGCTCATCATAGCTTCTTCATAGTTCGTAGGTTCGCCGTGGTCTAATAACATGACTTCCAAGACATGATTACCATACCACTCTGGTGCGGAACATGTTCTGGTTGACCTACAAAGTTCAGAAGTAACTTTATCTGAAGTTTCATGATCATCATCATTAGCTTCCTCTCATGTTGGTGTAGGCATCACGGAAACATTTTCCCCTGGTGTGCTACTTTCCAATTTGAGAGAAGGTACAACTACCTCATCAAGTTCTACTTTCCTCCCACTCACTTCTTTCGAGAGAAACTCCTTCTCTAGAAAGGACCCATTCTTGGCAACAAAGATCTTGCCTTCGGATCTGTGGTAGAAGATATACCCAATGGTCTCTTTAGGGTATCCTATGAAGACGCACTTCTCCGATTTGGGTTCGATCTTATCAGGCTGAAGCCTTTTTACATAAGCGTCGCATCCCAAACTTTAAGAAACGACAGCTTAGGTTTCTTGCCAAACCATAGTTCAAATGGTGTCGTCTCAACGGATTTAGACGGTGCCCTATTTAACGTGAATGCGGCTGTCTCTAATGCATAACCCCAAAATGATAAAGGCAAATCGGTAAGAGACATCATAGAACACACCATATCTAATAAAGTACGGTTACGATGTTCGGACACACCATTACGCTGTGGTGTTCCAGGTGGCGTGAGTCGTGAAACGATTCCACATTGTTTTTTAAATGAAGGCCAAACTCATAACTCAAATATTCACCTCCATGATCAGATCGTAGAAACTTTATTTTCTTGTTACGATGATTCTCTACGTCACTCTGAAATTCTTTGAACTTTTCAAATGTTTCAGATTTGCATTTCATTAAGTAGATATGCCCATATCTACTCAAATCATGTGTAAAGGTTAGAAAATAATGATACCCGCCGCGTGCCTCAACACTCATCGGACCGCATACATCGGTATGTATTATTTCCAATAAGTCATTAGCTTGCTCCATTGTTTCGGAGAATAGAGTTTAGTCATCTTACCCATGAGGCATGGTTCGCAAGTATCAAATGATTCATAATCAAGTGATTCCAAACGTCCATCTGCACAGAGTTTCTTCGTGCGCTTTACACCAATATTAGCTAAACGGCAGTGCCACAAGTATGTTGCACTATCATTATCAACTTTGCATCTTTTGGCATCAATATTATGAA
The DNA here is from genome assembly GCA_011799875.1 of Thinopyrum elongatum. NCBI lineage: Eukaryota > Viridiplantae > Streptophyta > Magnoliopsida > Poales > Poaceae > Thinopyrum > Thinopyrum elongatum. Next base: position 606,137,554 of record CM022303.1, on the reverse strand, counting down.
TATATGTATCACTACGATCGAGATTCAATAAACCATTCACATTGGGTGTATGACCATAGAAGGTTTTATTCATGTAAATAGAACAACAATTATTCTCTGGCTTAAATGAATAACCGTATTGCAACAAACACGATCTAATCTTGTTAATGCTCAACGCAAGCACCAAATAACATTTATTTAGGCTCAACACTAATCCCGAAGGTAGAGGGACACTACAAGAAATATGTCAACTTGTGACCTTCTCTTAGTGACCCCAGCTGAATTGGTCGTAAATCCACAGCCATTTCGCTTGGAAGGGCTCAAACCCTGAAATTGTCTTATACCAAATGGTCTTAAAGTAGACAAGAGTGGTCGACGACCTTATTTCTACCTGATTACGACCAATATAAATGGTCATGAGGTTGTGAACGTGGATGCATTGCTTCTTAAGGTGTCGCTCCAGGTGGGCTTGGGCCTCGGTGGAACGAGGCCACCTCCTTTTTTTCTTTTAAAATTTCCGTGTGCCATGTAGGCCTCGGCCCATCCAGGAAGAAATGTGGGATGCCCTCATATTTCTCAAAAAAACATATATTCAGCCCAACAAAAAAAATGGGAAAATAACAAGTTTTTTATTATTACCATTTGGTAAGGATGGTCAGTTATCTGAAAAAAACAAGTTTTCATTATTGTCTAAAAAACAGGTTTTTCATTGTATAACTCTAAAAAGGTTTTTCCTTATAGAAAAATCTCGAAACCAATTAAACAATATAAAATTATAAGAATAGGAAAATAATGAACTCCTTCGTGATTCTTGCTATATGGTTTAGCAATTAGAAAACTAAACGTGTTTTTCAAAAAAATGTTAATGTTAATACGTATTTCAAAAAATGTAATTATGTGTTTAAAAAACTAAATGTGTGTATTTGAAAAGTTTCATGCATATAGAAAATGATAATCATAAGTAATATTAGATATGTATAAAAAAAGTTTCATGTGTATGAAAAAATAGTCATTAGTACGTGTATATGGAAATTTTACATATATATATATATATATGGAAAAATAGATAACAAAACAAGATTTTCTAAAAATGTTAATCATGTATTTAAAATTTTCTAACCTATATAAATAATGTTTTATATGTATATAAAAATGTAAAATGTGTAAAAACAAATTAGACATGAAAACGTATGTATGAAAAGATGTTTTTTTGTTGGGAATATATGAAAAGATGTTAATCATGTATTTGAAAAAAGTTAAACATATATAAACAATATGTACAACGTGTCTTAAAAAATGTAGACATTTGTTCAAAATATTAGACATCAAATTTTTTATTAAAAATGTTAATGATGTAATTAAAAACCGTTTAATATGTATAAAAAATATTTCTAGTGTACACAAAATTGTTCATAAAATGTGGTCTAATATTCTTGAAAAATGGAGAAGTTTTTTTGCAACAAATATTTGTTAGGGCCTTCACAAAAAAACTCATTTTGGGAACTCGAAAATGAAAAATGAATCTGCGGAAATTTGTCTTTTTCACGAGAGGTGGATCAAAAACTTTTTACACCCAACCATTTGGTCAATTGTACATTAAATATGGCCTAGTATTTTAGAAAATTGATTTGCTCCAATTTTGCAACAAATATATGGTAGGTCCTTCACAAAAAATCTCATTTTGGGCACTCAAAAAATGAAAAATTGATTTTTCGTCCAAAGAAAATAAAAACTCCCTTAGAAAACATTGTTTGCCATTCCAAGATGCACCCTTGTGCACAATATGAGATCATTTGAATAAACTATGTCATGAATGTGGCCATAATATTGATCATTTGGCTTGAAAGCCATGGATCTCCACAGGTGATAGCTTATTTCTGAGAACACTCTTTTAAAATAATTGCCATATTACAATTTTATTATTTTTCCTAATAACTCTGTCACATATAATGACACAATGCGAAGGTTTTTCAATTTTTAGAATTTTTTTGAATTTTTCATGCCCGTTTCAATATGCGGTCAAAACGGCGGGCATGACTGTTCGTAGCTACTGGTTGAATCTTGGGAAAATTTTGATGTTTCTATAATGAAATAGATACTTTTATACCTAGAAATGATTTTTGGAAAAAATAAAGAGCAAACTATAAGTTAGCTGCAGTTCAAATTTGACCCGCTTTCTACTGAATCGGCGAAAATTTGTCTTTTTCACGAGAGGTGGATCAAAACTTTTGACACCCAACCATTTGGTCAATTGTGCAATAAATATGGCCTAACATTTTAGAAAATTGATTTGGTCTAATTTTGCAACAAATATATGGTAGGTCCTTCACGAAAAAAAACTCATTTGGGGCACTCGAAAAATGGAAAATGATTTTTTCATCCATAGAAAATGAAAACTTCCTTAGTCAAAATTGTTTGGCATTCAAGAATGCACCCTTGTGCACATTATGAGATCATTTGAACAAACTATGTCATGAATGTGGCCATAAAATTGATCATTTGAGTTAAAAGTCATGAATCTTCACATATGATAGCTCATTTCTGATAACACTTTTAAAACTAATTGCCGTATTACAAGTTTATTATTTTTCTTGGTAACTTGGTCACATATAATGACACAATGAGAAGGTTTTCCAATTTTTTGGTTTTCTTTTGAATTTTTCATGCCCGTTTCAAAATGCGGTCAAAACGACGGGCATGACCGTTCCTATCTATTGGTTGAATATTGGAAAATATTTGGTGTTTATCTAATTAAATAGATACTTATGTACCTAGAAATGATTTTTGGAAAAAATAAAGAGCAAACTATACGGCAGATGTAGTTCAAATCTGACCCGCTTCCAACTGAATCGGCGGAAATTTGTCTTTTTCACGGGAGGTGGATCAAAACTTTTAACAGCCAACCATTTGGCCAATTGTGCATTAAATATGATCTAATATTTTATAAAAATGGTGTGGTCCAATTTTGCAACAAATATATGGTAGGTCCTTCACAAAAAAACTCATTTTGGGCATTCGAAAAATGGAAAATGATTTTTTTCGTCCAAAGAAAATGAAAACTTCCTTAGGAAACATTGTTTGCCATTCCAAGATGCACCCTTGTGCACAATATTAGATCATTTGAACAAACTATGCCATGAAACTGGCCATAAGATTGATCATTTTGCTTGAAAGTCACGAATCTTCACACATGATAGCTCATTTCTGAGAACATTTTTTTAAACTAATTGCCGTATTACAAGTTTATTATTTTTCCTGGCAACTTGGTCACATATAATGACACAATACGAAGGTTTTCTAATTTTTTGATTTTGTTTGAATTTTTCATGCCCATTTCAAAATGCGGTCAAAACGGCGGGCATGACCGTTCCTAGCTAGTGGTTGAATCTTGGAAAACTTTTGGTGTTTCTCTGATTAAATAGGTACTTATGTACCTAGAAATGATTTTTGGAAAAAATAAAGAGCAAACTATATGGCAGCTGCAGTTCAAATTTGACCCGCTTCCAACTAAATCAACGAAAGTTTGTCTTTTTCACGAGAGATGGATCAAAACTTTTGACACCCAACCATTTGGTCAATTGTACATTAAATATGTTCTAGTATTTTAGAAAATTGATTTCTCCAATTTTTCAACAAATATATGGTAGGTCCTTCACAAAAAAACTCATTTTGGGCACTCGGAAAATGAAAAATGAATTTTTCGTCCAAAGAAAACGAAAACTTCCTTAGGAAACATCGTTTGGCATTCCAAGATGGACCCTTGTGCACAATATTAGATCATTTGAACAAAAAATGAAGCAACTGTAGTTTAAATTAGATTTGGTTAATGTTGAATGGACGAAAATTTGTCTTTTTGATGAGAGCTGGCTTGAACCCTTTTTGACACACAACCATTTGGTTAATTGCATATAAAATAAGGTCTAATAGTTTTGAAAAATGGAGTGATGCTATTTTGCAACAAATATTTAGTAGGTTCTTCACCACAAAAATAATCATTTTTTGAACTCTAAAAATAGAAAATATTATTTTTTCGCAAAAAGTCATTTCTTACGACACTTTTTGAAGATATTTGTCTTATTCCAAATTCATTATTTATCCTCAAAACTAGGCCACGTTTGGTGACATAATGAGAAGGTTTTCGTTTTTTGAATTTCTCAGGTCATAAAATAGCTGATACGAGTACGATTTAGCATCTTATTTTTAGTCGATTACGACCAATTTAAATGGTCATAACGTCGTACATGTGTACTGCGTTCTGATTGGTCCATCAACATGTGACGCGGATCGTGCATCAACCACCGTTGGATGGTCCCGGATCCAACGGCAGCCCTCACCCCTCACCCTCTCACCCACGGAGCCCTAACACAATGCGCACTCCTCCTCCTCTCGTCCCTTTCTCTCCCACACACCCACAGCCGCCACCCCCAACCCTCTCGCTCCCTCCGATCTCGATTCGCCGCCGCCCCCACCCTCACCCGCACCGTCGATGACCCTTGCCATAGACGAGGTCGAGGTTGACCCAAGATTGAGCCGACACCCAGACTCATGATGGAAGCAGTGGGGATTCACAGCCAATCCCACGCCGATCTGGACCTCGATCTGGATCGAGCAGGTGCTCTCCACCGGCGGGGCTTGGGCAGGCCGGCATCCCCCATCGATGACCTCCACCCTCTCCTCTAGCGTGACGCCATGGAGCTCCTCCTGGCCGCCTCTTCGACCTCATCCTGGTAGCGGCTCATCGGCGGCGACCCCCGCCGAGGACCGAACTGTTACATCGAGTTCTTCAAGGTCGACCAAGCCGCTGTCGATGTCAAAACCGGCAGACCTCGGGGTAGGGGGTCCCGAGCTATGGATCTAGGATCGATGGTAACAAGGGATGACGAACACAGTGTTTACCCAAGTTCGGGCCCTCTCGAAGAGGTAATACCCTACGTCCTGCTTGATTATATTGGATGTATGATGTGGTTTACAAAGTAGATCTACCTCGAGATCAGCATGAGCTAAACCCTAAGGCTATGAGGTGATGAATGTCACTCTAGCCCTAAAGACTAAAAATCCTCAGTTTATATAGACACTGGTAGGGTTTGGGTTACCGAAGATAGATTACAATAAGGAATTAAAGAGATCCCGCGCCTTCTTGACTTGGAGGGCACACCACAGCTTCGTAGATCTCTTGTCATTATACAGCTCCACCAGTCCGGCCCATGCGCAATGGGCTGTCGCCCCGAGGACCCCTTAGTCCATGACTCCCTCAGTAGCCCCCGAACTTGCCTCCAACGCCAAGTCTTGTATCCGGTATCCATCCATCCGACCAGTATTCGGCTTGCGGGGCGAGTTCCTCAGTATGTATCTCCCCTGTTCGGAACCAAAGTGATGTCTGGAATCTGAAATGGTAGTTTTACTTATTAACACTGAAGGTAATAAAAACATCGCTCAAGTGCAAATAGTGGCGTTATCTGACAACTTTTTCTCTTTCAACGAAGAATCGCTTCCGGCCATAACGCCAAGCAGTTATTATTTCTCGAAGTGCGACTCGAGGCTGATGCCACGTTCGACACACCCCCTCATGGTGGAGATCGTGTCCCTCTTTTTGGGGGATATGGTTAATGATTTTGATTCTCCTCCCCGCTCATAATGTTGCGGAGATATCGGGAAGTGGAGAGGCCAGCGGCGCGGAAAAAGGAATCCTCGGCCTGCCAACAGTCTATAAAGGGGGTCACTAAAGTTTGCATCCCACGCCCTCTTCCACCTTCCGCTCACGCAAACCTTCAGATCTCCAGCACCCTTTCTCTCTGCTTCCACAGCGAATCCCACTTCACCTCCTTCGACCATGGTCGGATCTGGCGCCAATGGGAAGTGGGAGGCCTCCTCCGTCACCAATGAGGACATCCTGAAGCTGAAGGAGGCTTGCTACTTGCCGGCCAATGTCGCTCATCGGGCCCCCGAAGAAGGCCAGGTCATCCCTACGCCCGAGCCTGGCGAAAGGGTAGTTTTTCTCCTCCATTTTCTCAGGGGGCTCGGATTTCCCCTGCATCCCTTTGTGTGGGGGCTGTTGTTCTTCTATGGGCTAGATTTTCATGATCTAGCCCCCAACTCTCTCCTCCACATATCGTCCTTCATCATATTCTGCAAGGCCTTCCTCCGAGTCCAGCCACACTTTGGCTTGTGGCTAAAGGTGTTCAACGTCAAGCCCAAAGTGGTCGGCGATGAGCACGCGGACTGTGGCGGGGCCATGATTAGCAAGCTGACGAGAGTCCAGTGGCCGGAGGGCCAGTTCGTTGATACCGTGAGGATGTGGCAAAAGGAACGGTTCTACTTCACCAAACCAAGGGAAGCCGGCTGGGCGGAAGCTCCTGCATTCCGATCCGGACCACCCACCAGGCTGACCTCATGGGTCGAGAAGAGCCCGGATTGGGGGTCCCCCGATGACTTGAAGGTGCTACAGAAGCGCGTTGGTAGCGTGATGGAGACCGCCATGAAGCTGGTTGATGTGATCCAGGTTATGCTCAATCGCCAACTCCTCCCCTGTCAGGAGAGGGCCAAGCCCATGTGGGAACATGGCCCTGAAGATCCGGCCACCGTGCAGCACCTCTTTGGCACGACCCACAAGAAGGTGTGGGGGCTGCTGTTCAAGCCGCAAAAAGAGTGGCCATCAGAGGAGGGGGACATTGGCCTCGATGTTGAGCACCCTCTGAAGAAGGTGATCGACACTTGTCCGAACATAGTACTAAATATTCATTTCACATGACTTAATCTGGACCCCTTTACGTGGGTTTTGCAGGGCTGGCTTGCCAAGGCCAAGAAGATCAGTGGCCCAGCTCTGCTGCCAGAGGAGCCCCCACTACTGCAGGATGCTGCTAACGCGACACTATGATCAGAGACCCTTTGACGAAACTGTGTGCGATGCATTAATCGCAAACGGTGATGTAAAAAAACCGTCAAAAAAGATGCAAAATGTTTGCGATGGCGGAGCCATCAAACACGGTTCCGATTTTAGTTGCGTGTGCGATGCAGGGCACACGGTTGAGCCATCCGAACTGTTTGCGATGAGGCAGAACAACAGAAATGGGCAGCCATATCAATGTGTGTGCGATATACGGCATATAGTTCGCTCCGATGAACTGTTTGCTATTAGGGAGTGCAACAGAAACGGTTAGCCAGATCAAGGTGTGTGTGATATACGGCATACGGTTCACTCGGATGAACCGTTTTCGATTAGGGAACACAACAGAAACGGTTCAACTTAACAAGATGTGTGTGATATGCGGCATACAATTCACATAGATGAACTGTTTGCGATGAGCCAAAAGAACACAAATGAGTCGTGTAAACAAGATGTGTGTGATACGTGGCAAACAGCCGACTCGGATGAACTATTTGCGATGAGAAATTACAACACAGACGGTTACTACAGTTAGTTTGTGTGCGATTCTGTGTGTACAAAAAACTTTGAAAAATGCAAACTAGTTGCTTGCGGTGGCTAGGAGTATCGCACACGATGCATCTGCGAGTACTCATGTGCGATGATTAGTAAGTTACACATACGTTTCCTTATGTTAACACGTGTGTGAATTTGCAATATGGACAGTTAATATGCAAATGCCTTCTGGACATCGGGCACACGCTTAAACTCAATGAACTGTGTACGATACTAATACTCCCTCCGTCCCAAAATTCTTGTCTTAGATTTGTCTAGATACGGATGTATCTAATACTAAAACATGACTTGATACATCCGTATTTAGACAAATCTAAGACAAGAATTTTGGGACGGAGGGAGTACTTTCCTTGAAAATTTAAGAACTTGGCTAACAACATTTGAGTAACATACATATATATATATAGTGGTTACACTATTTGACAAAAGGAGGATCTTCGTAACATGGTTTTGACAACCATATGGTCCATATCTACATACTTAACATAGTAACAACTATCACATTTTAAGAGGCTGAGGGCCAACAACCATATGGTCCATATCTACATACTTAACATAGTAACAGCTAGCACATTTTAAGAGGCTGAGGGCCAACAACCACAACTATCTGCTGGAAGCAGCTTGATCACGGCAACTCGGCATCTCGTCAATGAAAAGGAAGAGCCCTCCTGTACCTTGGTAGAGCATGAGTAGAACAGTGTCTCCAATTTTCCAATATGGATGCATTGCCACGACAAGCGAGAACTTGTTAATTTGAATGGTTCCATTTCTGCGGGAAATGCAGTACCTTGCAATCACTTTGGCGTTATTAGCAGGCACAAGTGTAATTCGACCACGCCGGGAAATCGATTCAGGAACTGCTACAGCGGGCAATTTATGTTGAAATGTAGAATAAAATCCACTTGTAACATATTGTTGAAGATATATATAGTTTATGAGCACCAACATTAAAATAAGACTTTTTACCAGCATTTTGTGCACATAATTGGTCTTGTTCAATGTGTGCACCATAGGTATAATTAATCCCATCCAAAATCCAGCGTTCATACGTTGTGCTATCTCTGTCAGATTATCAACAAAGTTTATGACATGCTTCAAGTCCTTCCAGTGAAATTTGGTACGCTTAGTAACATACAGATCATTCACTATGCATCCAACATATCCTACTTAAAAGGTGGAAAGGTATTATTTATTCAGAACATGGCAGAAGAATATATAGTGCGCATAAATTGGTAAATAGAATTTGTTAATGCCTAGGAACGGAGTCAGAAAATGAAATCACAATTGGTTGCTTAAATAGTGATCAATTAGTCAGAACAAATACCCCGATTTTGCTAAGTAATATGCCAGCATGGAGAAAGTTGAAAGGACACTAACCTTGATCAGACTTTGATCGGCTGATGACGTTGGGGAAGTAAACATCCATGTTAATTAGACCAGGCTGTGGTGCACGCACTAGAATTTTATTGCCATCTTTCAGTTCATAACACTTAGACATTTTTCTCCAAAGGTCCGCATCAAAATAGGAGTGACCATCTTTATCAAGTTTTATGCTAACCGTCATTGTAAATCCATGCTGCGTTGTCAATATGACATCCATGGAGTCATCAACAAAGTAAAGACCAAGATTTCCTTCTACTCCTGTTCTTGCAAAGTAAGGGATGTACTGCTTGAAATGAAAATTAAGATCGTAAATTAGATATATTGAAATAACAGAGCAAGATGCAAATATGGGAGTAACTGATAGAATAGATCAATATATAGATGAAAGGAAAGTACAAAAATATATAATTAAACATAGATAATGTAACAAAAATTTGATGCGAATATGAGAGTAACTGAATGAACAATACATCATATATTTGCCTAATATAGGGGGAAAAATCGGCTTCGACATCTAGGCTGCACGTGGCACCGTACCTTTTATCCAAATGTAGCAGCAGACGATATATGTTCACAAATTTAGGGCATGCCGACCGTGGTAGGTTGAGATTGAACATACCGAGCGCTCCCTAAAGTCATCCGGAATGGTGAGATAGAACTTCGTTTTTGACTGGCCGCGACCACACTTGCCCGATTTGTGCTCGCACTGTGGACACATGAATGAACACCCACGAATCAGCTAGAACAAAAATGAATCCACGGTGATTTCCGCCGGTTGATTAACAGCGACGGACGGACTGCGATAAGAGATGAGTGAATATTTCGCTAAGTTGATTACCTTCTCCATGAGAAAAATCCCTGGCCCAATCCGGCAGAAGACCCCAATCGACCAGAGTCTAAAATGTTGGTGCAGATAGGCGGCGAAAAGTGGTAGGGGTGAAATCCCGTGCCATTTGGAGCGCGATCTCCGCCCGCCGACAAGAGCCGTCGAGCTTAGGGTGGCCGCCTCGACAGAAGTGGATGAGTTGCGGAGGAGTCCACGGCGAGTGGGTGGGGACGAAGTGGGCGAGGGTTTTCTTTTTTCCTTTTGCATGTGTGGGTGAACACAGACGGTTCGCAGAGGCGACGGAGATTAATCGCGTGCGATAGTAAATCACCGAGATTGAAGGGGAATCCAAATTTCCTTTGTCCTTTGTCCATGAGTTTTTTCTACAATGAACATAAACCCTGAAATCACCGTGTTCAAATTTGGCACTTTTCCGGGTTCATTTACAATATTTAGGGGATTATGTGCATTTTCTAGGCATTAATGCACATAATTCAAATTCAAACAATCGGTGCATGAAAAGGTGCACGAGAATGGTCTGTAAAACCATGATCGTGCTATTTAGTAAATTCTCATACCTTTTACAAGGAATGGGCAGATATTTCAAGGAAATGTGTCAAATAGTCAACCATAAACGCGTCATTTACTGGGTTAACAACTATACAAAAATGAAATACATGCTTGGAAAACATGACGCCTGGCGTGGTGCCATGGTATGGCCTCACCATGCCCTGGTAAATTTTTGAGAATGTTTGCCTTATGTCGTCATGCATGCCATTCATAAATCGAACCATCACCTAGGAAATTTCATGGTTTCGAGGGGGAAATCAGCAAGATTGAAGGGCCGGGAATCCAAATTTCCGTCCTAGCTTGTCATTCAGTTTTTTCTACAATCAACATACACCCTCGAATGCAACGTGTTCAAATTTGGCATTTTTCCGGGCTCATTTACCATATTAGGGGATTATGTGCATTTTCTAGGCATTAATCCACACAATTCAAATTCGAACAATCAGTTCATGAAAAGGTGCACAAGAACGGTCTAGAAAAACCATACTCGTGGTATTTAGTAAATTCTCAAGCCTTTTACAAGGAATGGGCAGAGATTTCAAGGGAATGCGTGGCAATAGTCAACCATAAACGCGTCATTTACTGGGTTATCAACTATAGAAAAATGAAATACATGCTTGAAAAACATGACGCCTGGCATGGTGCCATGGTATGGCCTCACCGTGCCCTGGTAAAAAGCTGAGAAGGTTTGATTTATGTCGTCATGCACGCCCTTCATAAATCGAACCATCATCAAGGAAGTTCCATGCTTTCGAGAGGGAAATCACCAAGATTGAAGGGGAATCCAAATTTCCGTCCTAGTTTGTCATTCAGTTTTTTTCCAACGATCAACATACCGCCTCAAATGCAACGTGTTCAAATTTGACATTTTTCCGGGCTCATTTACCATATTTAGGGGATTGTGTGCATTTTCTAGGCATTAATGCACATAATTCAAATTCGAACAATCGGTGCATGAAAAGGTGCACAAGAATGGTCTGGAAAACCATGCTCGTGCTATTTAGTACATTCTCATGCCTTTTACAAGGAATGGGCTGATATTTCAAGGAAATGTGTGGCAATAGTCAACCATAAACACGTCGTTTACTAGGTTAACAACTATACAAAAATGAAATACATGCTTGGAAAACATGACACCTGGCGTGGTGCCATGGTATGGCCTCACCGTGCCCTGGTAAAAATTTGAGAATGTTTACCTTATGTCGTCATGCATGCCTTTCATAAATCGACCCATCACCGAGGAAGTTTCATGGTTTCTAGGGGGAAATCACCAAGATTGATGGGGGATCCAAATTTCCTTTGTCCTTTGTCCATGAGTTTTTTTTCTACGATGAACATACACCCTGCAAATCACCGTGTTCAAATTTGGCAGTTTTCCGGGTTCATTTACCATAATTAGGGGATTATGTGCATTTTCTAGGCATTAATGCACATAATTCAAGTTCAAACAATCGGTGCATGAAAGGGTGCACAAGAACGGCCTGGAAAACCATGCTCGTGCCATTTAGTAAATTCTCATGCCTTTTACAAGGAATGGGCAGATATTTTGATGAAATGTGTGGCAATAGTCAACCACAAACATTTGTTTATTGGGTTTTCAACTATAGAAAAAATGAAATAAATGCTTGAAAAACATGACGCCTGGCCTGGTGCCATGGTATGGCCTCACCACGCCCTGGTAAAAATTTGAGAAGGTTTGGCTTATGTCGTCATGCACACCCTTCATAAATCGAACCATCACCGAGGAAGTCCCATGCTTTCGAGAGGGAAATCACCACGATTGAAGGAGAATCCAAATTTTCTTCGTTCTTTACCCTGGAGTTTTTTTTCTACGACGAACATACACCCTGCAAATCACCGTGTTCATATTTGGCATTTTTCCTAGCTCATTTACCATTTTTAGGGGATTATGTGCATTTTCTAGGCATTTAGCGCATATAAATCCAATCCAGCTACAGCTGCACGGGTGTGATGTGAGGGGCGTGGATTGCCATTCGACCGCGGCGCATCCTACGGTGCACAAGCGTGATCGGCGTGGCTGGGGTTCCGACCAATCATAACACAACACACAATAGGCTCAGTGCACACTATTTTCGGAGGCGACGGAGATGAACCGTGTGCGATAATGAACGAGCAAAATTGTATGGGAAGCCAAATTTCCTTTGTCGTTTGTCGTTGAGCTCTTAAAAACCACCGCACTATATGGCTGCCCGGCCCCTCCGTCCCTGAGCTCTCTCAAAGCGTCGTTCATGGCACCGTGGTGCACAGTAACTGGTAAGGAAGCGATGGCACCCCGCCACGCTGCGTTCCTCGCTGCCCGCGACCGCACACATGGTAAGGAAGCGATGGCATCTCGCCGCGCCAAGTTCATCGCCGCCGGCAGCCACATAGTTACGTGGGCGGACTTTGAGGCTGCCATGGCCGAATGGGCGGTGGATCTTGAGGCGGCCAAAGCCGCACAGAAGGAGCATAAAAGGCAGAAAGCAGTCAAGAAAAGAGAGTCCCGCCACCGCAAGAAAGAAGAGGCCGCACGCCGTGCTGAGGAGAGCTTGGCGGAGATTGAAGCACGGTGGGCTGCCACCTACAAGGCTGGGAAGGAGAACGCCGGCATCTGGCCAGCATGCCCCGATGGCAGCATGTGAGAAGTAGTTAGTGCGTGTGTCGCCCGTAGTCTTAGAGCAAATTACAAGTAGTACTTTAAGTTTGTACTATCTATTATTAATGTACAGTGTTGGTAAGCGCATCCTTTGAGGGCTTTGAGCGTTGATTACCATGTGTTCACTGAAGTTTTGTAGCCGCACCCCAGCCCCAAATACTACCGAAACGTCCGTCCGCAGCCACCGGAGGAGACTAGAGCTGGCCGCAGCTGGTTTTTAGTCCCACCTCGCCGCGCGAGTTGGCCGCACACCGGCTTAAATTGCCGCGCCGGCGGATGGTAGCAAGCTTCTCTCTTGTTGCATAGGATCAAATCTGGCTACGCGAGCAAGGCAGGTTGACACTTGATTGCACTTCATAAACCGATGATTGCTCATCGGGTGTCACCTTGCCTCGTTCATGTACATTGAATAATCTTGATACAATGAAAGAGATTTTTGAAATTAGGTGCAGTTGGAGATGCTGATAGATACAAGAATTATTAGAAGATCACAAAACACACGGTTTTTATGGCATACCCGTGTGCGTTTTTTGCGTTAATGATCCATAAGTCAGTTACCTATGCGATGTTTCCTAATAAACCAGGCGTACCATTAACCGAAAAAATCAACTACACGTGTACATTTTTTTGGAGACGGGATCTGCCAATTTTCTCTTTTCTCGTACACGAGTATTTTACGCGCTTCGTCTGTGTTGTGTGTTTCCCCCGCCCAAGTTTCAAGTTTCGCAGCGAAATTTTCATTAGGCGCACGATTTCAGAATTTATTCCTCCAACCACATCCCCACCCATCAAATTTCCTCAGTATCTCCCTCCTCCCCCTACCAGCAGCTCAAACCACCGCCGCCGCAACCACAACTTCAACCACATCTAGGTTCTGCTTGGATCCAGTCAGGTAACCCACCGATCTCTATCACGGCCCCAACCTGATTGCTTAAATGGCACCTGCAAAACATCCTCATGCCTCAAATCCCCACCGCCCTACCTCCAGAGCATCGCCGCGCAAGCCCAACCACATATCACGTGGAGGTCGAGGAGATAATGGTGGTGCATGGCGCGATGGCCACTGTGCGTGTTGACCTGGAGGAACACCTCGCCTCCGCCGCCGCCGACATGGTGCAGGCTCTGGCCCAGATGAAGTGCCCCAGCGACTACCCCCCAGGACTTAACAGGTATGATCTGACCAGCTAAATCTTACCAGTACCACTTGCAATGGCTATGTTTTGTACAATTGATGTATTAAGCATGTTCGTGCCTTGTTTATTTCAGTACCGCACACTGTGTGATGTTCAAGTATTAACTGTCCAGCTCAATTTCACCAATACCAGCAACAAACTTACAATACATGACTCAGGATATCACTAGAGATGCTGCCCATTTGCTATTTTTGGTGGATGCTAACCCTGTTGTACCTAACATGCCTGTCCATGTACTTACGCAGGGTCATAACGGCCGATGCTATTGTTTGCCATTGAGGTTAGCTGCATCCCATGTCTTACAGTATTTCACATCATTTGTGCAATTGCAGTTTAACTTCTACCATTTACTAGTTGCCTATAGGTACACATGTCAGTGGCACTGATCCATGCTTCGACCCGGAGGAACAGCTCGCCTCCGCCGCCACTGACTTTGGGCGGGCTCTGGCCAAGATGAAGTGCCCCAGCAACTACCTCTCAGGACTTACCAAGTATGTACTCACCAGTTCAATCTTACCAATACCAGGTGCAATTAATGGCTATGTTTTGTACGGTCGATGTATTAAGCATGTTGTAGTAAACATGCCTAACATGTTTTAGCTACTTTCCCTACCTTTTTATAGACAACTGGGCCATTCTCTACTCTGGCAGCACCTGCCTTGTGATGTTTAACTCTGCTAATTGCATTTTTATCAGTACCGGTTTCAATGGCTATTAAGCCTGTTGCAGTTAACAGTTGAATCCATTTTTAAAAAGTTGTATTTCAATGGCTACAAACTTACAAAACATGACTTAGGATGCTGTTAAGCCTGTTGCAATTAACATTTGTATCCATTTTTTTAACCTGTCCCTTTGCTACCGTGCTACTCTCCGCAATGAAGAGATACTAGAGATGCTACCCATTTGCTATTTTTGGTGGATGCTAACCCTGTTGTACTTAACATGCCTTTCCATGTACTTACGCAAGGCCATAACGGGCGATGCTGTTGTTTGCCATCGAGGTTAGCTGCATCCCATGTCTTACAGTATTTTACATCATTTGTGCAATTGCAGTTTGGCTTCTAACATTTACTTGCTTCTTGTAGGTACACATGTCGGCGACACTGATCCATGCTTCGACCCGGAGGAAGAGCTCGCCTCCGCCGCCGCTGACTTTGGGCGGGCTCTGGCCAAGATGAAGTGCCCCAGCAACTACCTCTCAGGACTTACCAAGTATTAACTCACCAGTTCAATCTTACCAATACCAGTTGCAATTAATGGCTATGTTTTGTACGGTCAATGTATTAAGCATGTTGTAGTAAACATGCCTAACACGTTTTAGCTATTTTCCCTACCTTTTTATAGACAACTGGGCCATTCTCTGCTCTGGCAGCACCTGCCTTGTGATGTTTAACTCTGCCAATTGCATTTTTATCAGTACCGGTTTCGATGGCTATTAAGCCTGTTGCAATTAACAATTGTATCAATTTTTAAATAGTTGTATTTCAATGGCTACAAACTTAAAAAACATGGCTTAGGATGCTGTTAAGCTTGTTGCAATTAATAGTTGTATCCATTTTTTAATCCGTCCCTTTGCTACCGTGCTACTCTTTTGCAATGAAGATATCACTACAGATGCTGCCATTTTATTACCATTTGCTATTTTTGGTGGATGTTAACCCTGTTGTAGTTAACATTGGCTTTCCATGTACTTACATAGGGCTACAATGGGCGATGCTGTTGTTTGCCGTCGAGGTTAGCTGCATCCCATGTCTTATACACCATCTGTTCCTAAATATAAGTATTTTTAGAGATTCCAATATAGACTACATAAGGAGCAAAATGAGTGAATCTAGATTCTATTCTAAACTATATCTATAATTCTATATACATCCGTATGTAGTTCATATTGAAATCTCTAAAAATACTTGTACTTAGGAACGTAGGTAGTTGTATTTTACATCATTTGTGCAATCTCAGTTTAGCTTCTAACATTTACTGGTTGCTTGTAGGTACATATATGAGCGGTACTGATCCATGCTTCGATCCCTTTTGCGTATGGGGCAATGAGATATTCATGAACAAGCGTCAAGTGAGGAAACTAAGAAAGATTGTTAGGCGAAAGAAACGAGTGATGGGAATTAAGCTCTTTATTTACACTTTGTCCAAGACAACAGTGAACTTTAGGATGGTAAGTAATGTGTTGCCTTTTCCCCCTACCCACAACAAGTTACTCTATTAGACCTCAGTATCTGATATTTTTCTCTTTTCAGTGGTTTTCGAAGCTATTTACTAATGATTACCTTGCAAACTACATGACCGGAGTGGAGCCAACTAAGGTTAAAGTATATAATTCATGCTACCATGGTAATGCTCTAGAAGTCTTCCTGAAGGAGGTGAAGGATGGGCGGGCGATCGTCACAAGGGGTTGGACAAAAGTTGTTCGAGCCTATGGCATGCAGGAAGGCACATTATGGGCATTCCGCTTCTTCAACACCATTGGCAGTCAAAATGATTTACACTTGTCTCTTCACCTTTACTGCCTCTAAATATTGTGGTTCATCATAGTTAATTGCTGTCTAATCCTGTAAATACTGAACATATTGTACTGACAATTTTATTTATGGATTCGTCGTTGAACCATTGTGCTGAGAATTTTGAATTGCATGTTTCATATTTCGAAATTTCCAATTTGAATAATAAAATACAGGAGTGAATAAAATAATGTGCACACGATTAGAAACAAAACAGCATGTGCGATGAAAAATAGAGAACAGAAGGTTCTTTGACGTGAAACGTTTGCGATGCCCGACGGACGCACACACGGTTTCGTCTCATATGCTTGTGCGATTCATGGTAATACGGCAAACATTTCAAACCAGTGTGCATGTGTGATAGCAATAACAATCACACACAGTTATGAAAATGGACACGTTGGTGTTAGTAGAGGCACCGCACACATTTTACATTCTTGAACCGTGTGCGATAACGTACCTATCACAAACATATCGGTAGATTAAATGTTGATGTCCACCTTTTTCACACGACTATAGTGGCGTAATCCTTTGGGATGTCTCTCTGATCAGAAATGTAACGTCGAGATGTAACGTGTGGGACTGGGGCAGCTTCTCATACGTTTATTCTATGGCAATCGTCAGTAGCCGCTCGCCTATCCCCGATGGTTTCTGGGTCGTGTGGGAAGGACCCCCCTATCGCAGTCACTCACTAGGCGACGGTTCCAAATGCCGTCGCGAAAAGGGGTTAAAAACTGTTTGTATAGCACGATACGGTACCAGTGCCCAATCCGAACAGCTGGAGCAGCTGCTGGTTGTGGCGCCGTACAAGGCGCCCAACAGGAAGGGCAAGAAGAAAGAGGTATCGGAGGCCAGGGAGGGCCTCCGCCGTAGGGCGGGCCACCGTCCCGGAGACGCAGTGGCCTCATCCGTACAGGATGGGGACAAGGATGAGAGCGCCTCCTCGCTCTCCAAGAAGAGGGCGGCGTCTGAGGACGTCGAAGAGGTTCATCCTCCCCAAGCTCTGAAGAGGCGGTGCCGGCCCAAGCTGGTACTGCCTGACAGCTCGGACGAGGAGTCCGAAGCGTCCGAGCCGATCCCTCCGAAGGGACCCAGGGTCAAGTCCCCCGCGACCAGGTACACGTTATGGCTTTTTAGTTATCACATTTTCAGTAATTTGCTTTAGTTGAAGGTTAATCCCTCCGAGCTGCAGTCCCCCACGTGAACGCTCCTCCGAGCAGACTTCAGAGGGGAGGTCTCCGCCCATCGAACTTGTGGACAGTGGGTCTATGGCGCACTCCGTGCCTCCTCCGATCCCCGAAGAGGTTGAGGAGGTGCGGTCCCAAAGGACTCCTCCTCCTCCTCCGAACACAGAGGGGGAGGCAGACGCCGTAATGACCGAGGTTAACACCTTGGTCACCGAAGACCAGGAGGGAGCGTCCCTCCTGGCTGGCGAGGGAAAGAAGTCCAGACCAGCCGGACCCCAACCGTCGACCGCTCCCGAGCCCCCAAGGCCTTCGACGGCACAGGCTCCTCCCAACGGGGGAGGGGCGGGGGAGCCAGCGCCAGCGCCAAACACCTCCACATGGGCGGCAGCTGGCTGGCCAGACGTTCTGGAGCAGCCACTAGTACAGCGAGGTGCTATACAAACGGTTTTTAACCCCTTTCCGTGACGGCGTTCTGAACCGTCACCTAGTGAGTGACTGCGATAGGGGGGTCCTTCCCACACGACCCAAAAACTGTCGGGGATATGCCCTCCTGGCACACACGCTCGGCAAAATGAGGTCGTGTGCGACCGGCGAGCGATCAAATACGGTTATACGTATAGTAGTGCTAAAAAAATACAATTATACAGGCGAAATCATTTCTGGTCGTAAGTACATCCCACACAGTCAGTCCCCACTAAATGTTTCCGTTCGTATATACATCCCACACAGTCGCTCCAAGGAAAATGTTTCCGTTCGCAGGTACATCACACACAATTTTCCCCGTTAAATCGTTTGTGATAGCGTTGCCATTGCACACGATATTAAAAAAATTATCGTTTGCGTTATTGAAAGCATCACACACGGTGCATAGAAGAAACTGTGTGGCAAAGACTGTCCATCACACACAGTTTTTATGTGGTAAACATTTGCGCAAGGTGGCCTAACGCAAACAATTTTCAAGAGGATGTCGTGTGTGATTGTTCATTGATCCAACACGGTTTATTCCTAGAAACTATGTGCGTTGCCTGAGGTCATCGCCCATAGTGTTTTCTCAATAACCGTTTGCAATAGAAAAACCCAATTAGCAGGCTAATTGGCCATTAGCAAGCTAATTACCCTATTATTAATAATCAATTTATTAATCTAATTGACATTCATATTAAGCACATAATATATTTCATTTCCATATTAAGGAAGCAGGATTTCATAATTGAAATACTTTGAACAATATATTCATTTCCCTAATTGAGATCATCCAGGCTTGTCTTATCCACCTCTGCTTTCAGTTCAGTAAGAACCTGTTTTGCAGTGGCCAACTGGGAAAGTGCCTCCTCCTTCGCCAACACCATCTTAGCAAAGTCTGATTTAAAAAATCTAAGCTCATTCTCCACCTTCCTCTTTTTATCCCGCATCTTCAAATATTCTTCAGCGTTGACAACACTTTCTCTAAGCCTACCTCTGTTCTCTTCCTCATACATGCTCCAGAGCTTTGCTAGGCACATCTTCAAAGACTGTGGCCACTCTTGATCAATCCACTCCAAGTAAGAACACTTCCGTTCATCCTATAATATTTAAAACTAGATCAATAACAATTGTAGGGGAAATGGGTTTATAGCAACATAGAAAATCACCAATACTTATTTTGAAAAACTGAAGAAACAGGTTAATTATGACATATCTTCTTAAAAAGATCAATGTGCAAATGAATTAATTGCTACCGAGACAACAACCAAATTATGAAACATCAGAAGCTATAATTAACTACAACAACGCTACAAGTTCTTACTCATGTACTATAAATAACAAATTGAACATTTTATGAGGAAGGTAAATATAACTGCAACAGCATAGCGACAGTGTTTGGATGATAGCAAATTGATACTAACAGGTGTGTACATGCACAAATTTAGTAACATAGAACTAATAGCACTAAGGCCATCCACTTTGTATGCCAAAACCGGTGTAAAGACAACTGTTGCTACATCTCGCACCAGTGCCTGCACTGGCGAGCCGATGCAGTGAAAAAAAATCAGGGACCCGGACTCCGGAGCACCTAGTTGCTCCGATGCCCAGTTCCTTCGTGCCATAAAGATTTAGTATTTTACTGCTTGGCTGCTCGGATGTCTGGACCAAAGTTGGCTGCACAAACTGCTGAAGCGGTGCCAAATAATTTTCTAATGGCACCGCTGATGAGATGGCAACATTTTTAGATACTAGGTACAAACTGTGACACTGTCTTAGGATGCGTTTGGTTGAAGGTGTGGTATGAGTGGGTTGGGACTGTGACAGTGTCTGAATCACATCTAACAAATGATTTGTAACAACGAAAGAGGGTCTAACCTTCTCTGCACATGCCAGAAACTTCCTCCCATTGTCCATAGATTCAAACGCAACTAGCTTCACGCATGGAGATTGATGGTGACAACGAGCAGATAGATCTTCAGCCACCCCGCTCCATTCGTTGCAACTGATGGTCCTAGGGAGCTACAAGAGGAAGAAATGGCTCAAATCGACCGCCGGGTTAAAATCCTTCATTCCAAGTCATAGCCCGAGAGAGAGAAGAGAGGCATCCCCGGGTGGTGAAGGAGTCGTCATCGGAGGAGGAACTGCTGGAGAGGTCATTGAAGAATACCATGGCGACCCCGGCGGTAGGATGCGAGACGACGAGAGCGAGCAAGCAAGCGAGGAAGCGGCTATAGCTTAGTAAGGAAGGAAGGAAGGAAGGAAGGAGGAGATAGGGGAAATGTGACTTGTGGTCGGGGAGAAAAGGGGGTGGGGATAGATATTTCGGCGGTAGGCCAAAAATTTCAAAATGTGGAGGGAAACTTTGCGCGCAGTGCCACCGGACACCATTCACTTTGAACGATTGTGTGCATCGCAAACGATTATTCTTCTTTACGCGCATGGGATGAGTTTGATAATTCAAATTTTGGTGGAAATTTCCCCGGGTACGTCATTGCATAATTTAACATCGCTTGCTAATTTGGGCACACAAAAGAGCGTACAACACACAGACCACACTTACTGAATCGAGCAATTTTAGTAATTAAACAGAGCCAGTTGACCTAAACATTGCTCTAACAAAAGACCAGCATTAAAAACAAAGCCTAAGTACGCATAATTTTAACAAATCCGCCGCCGCACCGGCCTATGCATCGCCGGTGTGAGATGAGACGTCGATGACTTGTCCTGGCGACATGCCGCCGTTGGTGGACTCCGCGTCCCCCCTGCTGAAGTCGACCGCGTCCTCGTCCTCATCCTCATCCTCGGCGCCGCCCTCAAGGTTGTAGTACTCGTAGTAGTGGCTGCACCAGAGCTCGCGTTGGTACTCCACCGCCGATTCCTCGACGGACACACTCTTCTCTACCTCGACCACGGCCACATGCAACTCCTCCTCCCGGCGCTCCTCGATCTCCGCCGCCTCCTGCGTCTCCAGCTCCCGCTCGGCGATCTCATGAGGAAGCAGGTGCTCCATGGCCACCACCGCCTTTTCAGACGTGGGTTGCATGCTGGATTCCGAGGTGGCCTGGAATATCTTGGCGTGTGCGTCCTCGATCTTGGCGTGGATGGCCTCGACCTGGGCCAGGGCGACATCGGCGACACGAACGGCAGCTCGAGCGCTCTCGGCGTTTGCAGCCGCACGCCGTCGCAGCAGCAGCTACAGCCGTCTCGGCTGCTGCAGCTGCCCTGTCGGCTGCCGCAGATGCCCTCTCGACGGATGTGGCCGCGCTCAATGCGGATGCGGCAGCACTCTCGGCGTAGGCGGCTGCGCTCTCGGCGCAGGCAGCGGCGCTCGGGGAGGACGCGGCCATCGTACGGGCCTTCACGAAGCGTTTCCACGTCGTCATGTTTGCAAGAAGGGGGTGCGGGAATGGGGATCGGGATTCATGGATTCGGGGGTTGCCGGCACTGGAGCAGACGAGCCGGCGAAGCTTAAGGAGGAAGATTTAAATAGACCCAGAAATTTTCATCGCAAACGGTTCCTACAAAAAACTGTGTGTGATGTTGTTGATATTTTTTATTAGCTGTGAAAGACGAATTTGGAGTAAAGTGGCAATGGATGGTGTTTTAAATGTACGAGAAAATTTGTAGTACTAATACAACTATCATGTCAAATTTTGGAAAATTTCAGGGGTCATTTGACCTTTTAAGACATTTAAGTTATTTTCTAGCCATTTAATGATCGTAATTCAAATTTGAGCTACATGTACATGCAACAGCTAACCATAACGGTTTGAAAAGTCATATTTTGTGTACTTGTGTGCGATTAAATTCCATGTGCAGTAAATTGGAAGGAATTTTCAAACATATTGGTCTAACGGCTATGACATAATTAAGCATGGAGTGCCATGCATTTAAATTTCAAAAAAATTAAAAAAAGATCAGAAACACATGAAACCTTGCTTGATGTAATGTCATGCCATCAAGATGATGTGGTGAAAATTTTGGCATGTTTGACGAAAGTTTGGACACACACCCATAACAAACCAAAGCAACTCACCAGAAGGCTCGTGGTTCCGAGAGGGAAGAATGCATGTTTGATGATGAACGGAAGATAGCTTCCCCTTACGGCCTTCAAATTTTTTCTACACTTAACATGCACTAATACAACTGTCATGTGAAAATTTGGAAAATTTCAGGGGTCATTTGACCTTTTAAAGACATTTAAGTGATTTTCTAGCCATTTAATGACCGTAATTCAAATTTGAACTACATGTACATGCAACAGCTAACCATAACGGGTTGAAAAATCATATTTGTGTACTTGTGTGCGAGTTAATTCCATGTGCAGTAAATTAGAAGGAATTTTCAAACATATTGGTCTCACGGCATGGACACATGCATGGAGAGCCATGGCATTTTAATTCCAAAAAATTAATAAATGATCAGAAAAACATGAAACCTTGCTTGATGTAATGTCATGCCACCAAGATGATGTGGTAAAAAATTGGCCTGTTTGACGAAAGTTTGGACACACACCCCTCACAAACCGGAGCAACTCACTAGAAGGCTCGTGGTTTCGAGAGGGAACAATGCATGTTTGATGACGAACGGGAGATAGCTTCCTCTTACGGCCTTCAAATTTTTTCTACGTTTAACATGCACTAATACAACTGTCATGTGAAAATTTGGAAAATTTCAGGGGTCATTTGACCTTTTAAAGACATTTAAGTGATTTTCTAGCCATTTAATGACCGTAATTCAAATTTGAACTACATCTACATGCAATGGCTAACCATAACGGTTTGAAATCATATTTGTGTACTTGTGTGCGAGTTAATTCCATGTGCGGTAAATTAGAAGGAATTTTCAAACATATTGGTCTCACGGCATGGACACATGCATGGAGTAACATGGCATTTTAATTCCAAAAAATTAAAAAATGATCAGAAAAACATGAAACCTTGCTTGATGTAATGTCATGCCACCAAGATGATGTGGTAAAAAAATTGGCCAGTTTGACGAAAGTTTAGACACACACCCCTCACAAACCGGAGCAACTCACTAGAAGGATCGTGGTTCCGAGAGGGAACAATGCATGTTTGATGATGAATGGGAGATAGCTTCCTCTTACGGCCTTCAAATATTTTTCTACGTTTAACATGCACTAATACAACTGTCATGTGAAAAATTGGAGAATTCCAGGGGTCATTTGAACTTTTAAAGACATTTAAGTGATTTTCCAGCCATTTAATGACCGTAATTAAAATTTGAAATAAATCTTCATGCAACAGCTAACCATAATGGTTTGAAAAATCATATTTGTGTACTTGTGTGCGAGTTAATTCCTTGTGTAGTAAATTAGAAGGAATTTTCAAACATATTGGTCTCACGGCATGGACACATGCATGGAGTGCCATGGCATTTTAATTCCAAAAAAAATAAAATATGATCAGAAAAACATGAAACCTTGCTTCATGTAATGTCATGCCACCAAGATGATGTGGTAAAATTTTTTTGGCCTGTTTGACAAAAGTTTGGACACACACCCCTCACAAACCGGAGCAACTCACTAGAAGGCTCGTGGTTCCTAGAGGGAACAATGTATGTTTGATGACGAATGGGAGATAGCTTCCTCTTATGGCCTTTAATTTTTTTCTACGTTTAACATGCAGTAATACAACTATCATGTGCAAATTTGGAAAATTTCAGGGGTCATTTGACCTTTTAAAGACATTTAAGTGATTTTCTAGCCATTTAATGACCGTAATTCAAATTTGAACTACATCTACATGCAACGGCTAACCATAACGGTTTGAAAAATCATATTTGTGTACTTGTGTGTGAGTTAATTCCATGTGCAGTAAATTAGAAGGAATTTTCAAACATATTGGTCTCACAGCATGGACACATGCATGGAGTGCCATGACATTTTAATTCCAAAAAATTAAAAAATGATCAGAAAAACATGAAACCTTGCTTGATGTAATGTCATTCCACCAAGATGATTTGGTAAAAAAATTGGCCTGTTTAACGAAAGTTTGGACACACACCCCTCACAAACCGGAGCAACTCACTAGAAGGCTCGTGGTTCCGAGAGGGAACAATGCATGTTTGATGACGAATGGGAGATAGCTTCCTCTTACGGCCTTTAAATTTTTTTCTACGTTTAACGTGCAGTAATACAACTGTCATGTGAAAATTTGGAAAATTTCAGGGGTCATTTGACCTTTTGAAGACATTTAGTGATTTTCTAGCCATTTAATGACCGTAATTCAATTTTGAACTACATCTACATGCAACGGCTAACCATAACGGTTTGAAAAATCATATTTGTGTACTTGTGTGCGAGTTAATTCCATGTGCAGTAAATTAGAAGGAATTTTCAAACATATTGGTCTCACGGCATGGACACATGCATGGAGTGCCATGGCATTTTTATTCCAAAAATTAAAAAATGATGAGAAAAACATGAAACCTTGCTTGATGTAATGTCATGCCACCAAGATGATGTGGTAAAAAAATTGGCATGTTTGACGAAAGTTTAGTCACACACCCCTGACAAACCGGAGCAACTCACTAGAAGGATCGTGGTTCCAAGAGGGAACAATGCATGTTTAATGACGAACGGGAGATAGCTTCCTCTTACGGACTTCAATTTTTTTTCTACGTTTAACGTGTACTAATACAACTGTCATGTGAAAAATTGGAGAATTCCAGGGGTATATTGAACTTTTAAAGACATTTAAGTGATTTTCTAGCCATTTAATGACCGTAATTCAAATTTGAACTACATCTTCATGCAACAGCTAACCATAACGGTTTGAAAAATCATATTTGTGTACTTGTGTGCGAGTTAATTCCATGTGCAATAAATTAGAATTAATTTTCAAACATATTGGTCTCACGGCATGGACACATGCATGGAGTGCCATGGCATTTTAATTCCAAAAAAATAAAAAATAATCAGAAAAACATGAAACCTTGCTTCATGTAATGTCATGCCACCAAGATGATGTGGTAAAAAAAATTGGCCTGTTTGACGAAAGTTTGGACACACACCCCTCACAAACCGGAGCAACTCACTAGAAGGCTCGTGGTTCCGAGAGGGAACAATGCATGTTTGATGACGAACAGGAGATAGCTTCCTCTTACGGCCTTCAATTTTTTTCTACGTTTAACGTGCAGTAATACAACTGTCATGTGAAAATTTGGAAAATTTCAGGGGTCATTTGACCTTTTAAAGATATTTAAGTGATTTTCTAGCCATTTAATGACCGTAATTCAAATTTGAACTACATCTACATGCAACGGCTAACCATAACGGTTTGAAAGATCATATTTGTGTACTTGTGTGCGATTTAATTCCATGTACGGTAAATTAGAAGGAATTTTCAAACATATTGGTCTCACGGCATGGACACATGCATGGAGTGCCATGGCATTTTAATTCCAAAAAATTAAAAAATGATCAGAAAAACATGAAACCTTGCTTGATGTAATGTCATGCCACCAAGATGATGTGGTAAAAAAATTGGCCTGTTTGACGAAAGTTTGGACACACACCCCTCACAAACCGGAGCAACTCACTAGAAGGCTCGTGGTTCCGAGAGGGAACAATGCATGTTTGATAACGAACGGGAGATAGCTTTCTCTTACGGCCTTCAAATTTTTTCTACGTTTAATGTGCACTAATACAACTGTCATGTGAAAATTTGGAAAATTCTAGGGGTCATTTGAGCTTTTAAAGGCATTCAAGTGATTTTCTAGCCATTTAATGACCGTAATTCAAATTTGAACTACATCTACATGCAACGGCTAACCATAACGGTTTGAAAAATCATATTTTTGTGTACTTGTGTGCGAGTTAAAAAATCATCAGACGATGTAAATATCTAGTGTTCGAAAAAGAAAATGTATAGATCTGGCAAGACAATCGGCCCCCACACGGTTGGCACTGTATTTCGCGCCTCGAGGTTTGGAAGGTGAGTGGCGGGGGTTATTAATCAGACACGGTTCTGTATTGGAAACCGTCAACTATTAAGTTCACACACGGATTTTGCTGCGGGAATCGTGTGTAATTCAAACTACAGTACTCGTAAATTCCGACGACCGGCGTATGTACTGTTCCTGTCGATCTAGATTCCGGCCGCCAATAAATACTACCTTACTCATGTCGTCTCGCCTGCATTCTCATCTACATCCTCCCCTCACTCGCCCTCTCTCTCTCTCTCAAATCTCTGCCATGGCGCCGCCGGTCTGCCCACACGCCGACGAGGAGTCGCCGCCCCCCGAGGATGCTCAGTCGAAGAGCAGTGATGAGGAGGACCCCTACGCGCCGCCGGACGAGGTTGCACCGGACCCCCCAACTTTGGATTGGTTTTGGGGCCAGTACAATCTTTGTCTGTGGAAGTCGCTGCCGCCGGCTGAGAAAGCCAGGCAAGTGGCGTTCAAGAAGGAGATGGTGGAGGAGGAAGCCAGGTACCAGGCGGCCTGTGAAGACCGTGATGCCGCCTGGAAAAAGGAGGCGGTGGAGCTTTGGGGGTTGGCGCGTCGTCGTGCGGAGGAGGTGTACGAAGACGGGTACTTCACGAGGAATGTCAAAGGCAATAGGCGCCTCATCGCTGCATGGAGGTGGGCTGATAAGCTCCAGCGTGCCACCGATGAGGAGCTCCAGTGGGCGCCCAACGAAATGGCAAGATCGTTCGCGCTCGTCCGCCAGCAAGAGGCAAATCGGCATGTCAAGCGCTGCGAGGCGGAGGAGGCGGAGTACTGCCTCCGCGCTGGGAAGACGCCACGCACCAGGGAGCTGCTGGCGAGGGGCTACCGGAATACTGCCCCCAGGAGGGATTATTAGTTTTAGTATTGTTCGTTTTCAATTTTATGCATTGTACCTAGTAGTTAAGTATAATCACGTATATGTGATGATATTATATATATTCTGTGATGAACTAATGAACAATTAATATATATATTATGAATTCCATTTTCTATCTGTTTTTGTATACTAATTTGTATCTAGCTGTTATCATCCACATATACAGAATTGCCCCGTGCGTACGCAACGTGTTCCAAGTTACCGAATC
Source organism: Thinopyrum elongatum (assembly GCA_011799875.1). Lineage (NCBI taxonomy): Eukaryota > Viridiplantae > Streptophyta > Magnoliopsida > Poales > Poaceae > Thinopyrum > Thinopyrum elongatum. The sequence goes on along the minus strand of CM022303.1, from coordinate 606,110,282 downwards.
GAATCCGGTGTTCGGAGCGAAGTTATCAATCTGATCTAGGTGACCAGTCGGGTTGGCGTGCAGCACAATGCTGCCGAACGCGAAGAGTTGGCCGGGGATTAAGAAGTCCCCGGATCCGATGCCTTCTCCCATGATCAGGCGAGCCATCAATCCTTGGGGCGATCCTACAGCGGAACTCTCAATGAAAGCACCAATGTCGGTGTCAAAACTGGCAGACCTCGGGGTAGGGGGTCCCGAGCTGTGGATCTAGGATCGACGGTAACAAGGGACGACGAACACATTGTTTACCCAGGTTCGGGCCCTCTTGAAGAGGCAATACCCTACGTCCTGCTTGATTCTATTGGATGTATGATGTGGTTTACAGAGTAGATCTACCTCGAGATCAGCATGAGCTAAACCCTAAGGCTATGAGGTGATGAATGTCTCTCTAGCCCTAAAGACTAAAAACCCTCGGTTTATATAGACACCGGTAGGGTTAGGGTTACCAAAGATAGATTACAATAAGGAATTAAAGAGATCCCATTCCTTCTTGACTTGGAGGGAACACCACAGCTTCGTAGATCTCCAGTCATTATATGGCTCCACCATTTCGACGCATGCGCAATGGGCCGTCGCCCCGAGGACCCCTTAGTCCATGACTCCCTCAGCCCCCCTCTTCGATCTCATCCTGGTAGCTACCCCCGTATCGCTCCCTCCTTTCCTTTTAGATTTATTTTCTTCTTGCAACCCAATTTGATTCGAGATTGGGATCCTGCCAGATTCGTTTTGATTCGATTCCATGAGGTCAAATTATCTTGTGGTCCGATATGCTTGTTCATGATCCAAGTCAACTCCTAGATTTCCAATTTCCTTCGCTACCTACTAGAGCATCGGGGCGGTGGGTGGGTGGCACCACGAGAGCTGGAGAGGGCCTGAGTATATCATGCGGGGGCGCGCGCGCTGCCGGCTGGCTTTCTCTACTTTACTGGTGACTCCATGTGCGACGCACGAGCCTCACTGCACCTGCACCTGCACTACACGTGAAGGCATGCCGTTCGATGATATTACGTACTAGCCAGCCATTTTCAAATTTACAAAGATGCTGACTCGCTTTACTACTACTCGCGTCGTGTCTTGTGCTTCCCGGTAGGTGATGTAACTTACTGACTGATCAGCCTACAGATTCATGGAAGAGCACAGCCGAGCCGACACTGACTGTGTATCCGTTGCCTCTGCTTGCTCTTCACTTGTTCTTGTGATCTGCCCAGGACAGACTAATTAAAGCCTAGCAAGCCCAAGCTAACAATCTAACTTATCGATTTGCTTCAAACCTCTTTCATACCTATGTTGTTCTGAACCTCCCAGCCTTGGACAGCAAAGTACCTTGATATATGACTACATTTCTGACTGAGATGCAGATCTTCCCGGCAGTGTAACTCTGATGTAAAAAATGGAAGGTACAAAAATTAGAACTCTATATATCACATTGTCTTAATTAGCAGCAACGTCTAGCTAGGTGACATTGAAACCCATGGCTTGGTTTCAGGAGTAGAGCAAGATCAGAATGACTGATTAGCATGCGGGGAAGCTGGAAATAGTAAAGGTACTCCCTCGTAATATTTACTGTCTACTTAGGTAGGTTTATCATTATTAAGAGTAGTAACTGGTGGTGCTGGTATAGTGGTATAGTTCAAGAAGATTTCGATCGGTTTCATTTCAAAATGTCGATGAATATGTGTTTGTGTAAAGTTACATTTCCATTTCCTCCAAGCTGGTGTACTTATTTGTCTGCAAACTACTACTACTTCACTTTGGTCCCAAACATGCAAAGGTACACAGGTTTGGGTGTCGCAACTCACAAGCAAGTACTCCTGAAAAAGGATTAGCTCGTCCGTTTGCTTTCTGGCATGTACCGGACCGCCCCTGATCTGGGGTTTGGACCCTGCATGGCATGGCATTGATGCTTCACTGATTCTCGTGTCTGTAAATCAGACAACATGTAGTACATCCAATCGGCACTGAGATGACTGTTTGTGTATGGGAAACATGGTACTAGAGTAGATTATTGTTGTAAATTATGGGATATTTTCAGTTGTTTTTGAAAAAAGAAAGTTTGGAAACTTATCAAGATTAACTGCTTTGGTGACCCAGGCGTTTGATAATTTTTGGATTTGAACTAGCACTATGGTTGAAATGCCCATGCCTAGCTGGGTAGCATCTCTCCTCCTCTTGTGGTGGTATGAAAGACTGAAAAAATCGAGCAGCCAGTGATTTGTAGCTTCGTACAGTCTGTTACCGGAGGTACTGTCATTGATTCACCTGCACGCTCTGCTACTCAGATATAACTTCAAACTAACCAATAATAATCTTTGATAATATCTAGTACTTGTATCTACATATATACGGCTAGCACAACACACACCGTATCGTTCTATCTATATGAAGATGGAGCAGTTGCTATTGAAAGCTTCTGCGGCCACCTGATTCTATGGATGGACTAATTTATAGCAGTGAGGTCATTGATTTTTTTTCTATGGCATGGTACGATTATGATTGGAATGGTAGCCGCTTAACATGCTAGAATGTACTGATTGTTTGGGCTGATTCCTGATCTGTATCAGGGGTACAAGTTTATTACTTTCTATCTATGTTTATTACTTTCTATCTAGGTTTTCCTGTTGTTGTTTCACGTTGGGTTCTGATTCGCTTTGTTGCTATTGTTTTTGTGGCAATGCAGACTCACGGTGAAGAAGAGAAAGACGAGGACTCCCACAAGCCCAGGCACCCCTGAGTGCCTTCTTAGTCTTCATGTGAGCCCCAGATTTGATTCGTTGTTGTGGTTCGATTCGCATTGTTTCTGTGGCGTGGTGACGTGTTCTGACATGGGCCCGTTTTGGTTCTGTTTTCATAGGGACAGCTTCAGGAAGGACTCCAACATCAAGCAGGTCTCCATGGTAAGCATCTCGGTTCCCTTTGCTCCCTCCCTTGTCTCCTTGTTCTTGTTCAAACTGGTGCTGTGATACTTTTCCTTGGGAATCCTGTGTCCTGATTTGTGTTCAAATCGCAGGTTGGCAAGGCCGGTGGTGAGAAGTGGAAGTATCTTGAGTGATGCTGTAAGTTACCCACTCCCCCATACCCTCTTTATTACCGCTCTATTCGGTGTTTGTCTCTTCCGCTTGATCTCAGTGTTTGCTCGATGATGCGATGGAATTTTGACCGACCGTGTGTTGGTTTACATGTTTCTGTCTCACTGCACCGTGTCATTTGGGTATTGTTCGACCCAGATGGTCAATGATATTTAGAATTCAGTCGCTATGCAATTGTTGATCTAGTGCCTATTCTCAATTTGGTTGTTTAAATTTATTGTCTGTAGTGTTCAAATGGTTGTAGCCTAGTTAGAATTTGTACAGTCTCTGCTCATCGATTCAAACTATTGCTCAAATGTTAGTTCCCAAATTTTCCATGCCATTTCGCATGATTTGTTCAACTATTCTTATGTTAATTGTTATCCAGGAATCTATCGCCTTGCACCACACTAACATTTCCTTTGTTTGAATGAATAGCAGGAGAAGTCTCCCTACGTTGCCAAGGCTGAGATGCTCAAGGCCGAGTACACCAAGAAGATCGATGCCTAAAACTACCCATAGGTATAACATTCACGCCAAACACCTCCATCAGAATCGTAGCCCCGCGAGATTAACACAACATTGTGGTACTGATCCATGCTCTTTCGAGTCTATCCCCGTTTCAGGCAGGAGAGGCGTCCAGCAAATCTGACAAGTCCAAGTCAGAGGTGAGCGATAAGGATGACGACAACAAGGTGAGACCATCCTGATCCACCCTCCCACTTCCTCCCTATGATTCCCTAACTGCTCAACATGTTGATCTGTTCTAAACATATGAAAACTTGCTGTGTGCAAGGTGACTAGTGATGCGGCACACCAAGCAACAGTGGGGGAAGGGGGTCTCTGGAATGTCGCTATTGCCACTTATTGCTAAAGTCACCAATTTATGATGGATGGTCGCTGTTAGTTTAGCGCCTTGGTAGTCCCTCCTCTCTTTCAGGCGGCTGCTGCTGCTGGTAGAAATGGTAGCTACTGTGTGCCATGTAGTTCATGTTCTCAGACTGCCCTTTGTTGCTTCATTTTGATGTTAATTTAGTCTCTGTTGAATGTACCTACTGTGTGCCCGTGGCTGTTTCAAAAGTCCTTTCATGTTGAAAGAAATGAAATGCTCTCGATGCATGCTTGTTTGAATTTCCTCTCTGTTTCACTATCGTTGGAATAACCTTGTGTCCTGTGAGCAAGTTTCTGAAACTTTGTTATGGAGGCCCAAAATAGAAATGAACTATGAAATGACTGATGCCCAAAAAAAAAATGGACTATAGTAGGCAACGTCCTAGAAAATAAAAAGGTTGAATTCTTGTGCTTGGCCCATGTAGCTGATAGAAAAATAATAATAAATGGGCTCGGCCTGTAAAGACGACTGAAATGGACCGGGCTGATTCTTATCAACGACCAATTCAATTGGTCATAATTTTGCCACGTCAGCTTGCCACGTTGGATCCGACATGGCCTAGGTAGACTGCCAGTGACCAAAACAATTGGTCGTAGAACCAATGACCTTTCCCATTTCAGAACAATGGTCATTAAGTTTCATTAATGACGGTCAGCTTTTGGCCAACTATTTTTGTCACAAATAGGTCACAAATGAAAAACAGTGACCATTCAGTGACCAATATTGAAAGTCGAAAGTTGACATATTTCTTGTAGTGGGAGTGTGCGATGGTGATCATATCAATCTTGGAAACACTTCCAACACACATCGTCACCTCGCCCTTAACTAGTCTCTGTTTATTCTGCAACTCCTGTTTCGAGCTACTAATCTTAGCAACTGAACCGGTATCAAATACCAAGGGGCTACTACGAGCACCAGTAAGGTACACATCAATAACTTGTATATCAAATATACCTTTGTTTACTTTGCCATCCTTCTTATCTGCCAAGTATTTGAGGTAGTTCCGCTTCCAGTGACCATTTCCTTTGCAGTAGAAGCACTTAGTTTCAGGCCTGGGTCCAGCTTTGGGCTTCTTCACAGGAGCGACAACTTTCTTGCCATTCTTCTTGAAGTTCCCTTTCTTTTCCTTGCCCTTTTTTCTTGAAACTAGTGGTCTTGTTAACCATCAACACTTGATGCTCCTTCTTGATTTCTACCTCCACTGATTTCAGCATCATGAGGAGCTCGGGAATCGTTTTCGTCATCCCTTGCATATTATAGTTCATCACGAAGCTCTAGTAGATTGGTGATAGTGACTGGAGAATTCTTTCAATCACTATCTTATCTGGAAGATTAACTCCCACTTGATTCAAGCGATTGTAGTACCCTGACATTCGGAGCACATGCTCACTGGCCGAGCTATTCTCCTCCATCTTGTAGGCAAAGTACTTGTCAGAGGTCTCATACCTCTCAACACGGGCATGAGCCTGAAATACCAATTTTAGCTCTTGGAACATCTCATATGTTCTATGGCGTTCAAAACGTCTTTGGAGCCCCGATTCTAAGCCGTAAAGCATGGCGCACTAAACTATCAAGTAGTCATCAGATCGAGCTTGCCAAACGTTCATAACGTCTGCATCAGCTCCTGTAGCAGGTATGTCATCTAGCGGTGCATTAATGTCGTAATTCTTCTATGCAGCAATGAGGATAATCCTCAGATCACGGACCTAGTCCGCATTATTGCTGCCATCATCTTTCAACTTAGTTTTCTCTAGGAACGTATCAAAAATTGGGGAAGCTACATCGCGAGCTATTGAACTACAACATAATTTGCAAAGACATTTTAACTATGTTCATGATAAATCTTAGTTCAATTAATCAATTTACTAATGAACTCCCACTTAAATTAACATCCCTCAAGTTGTCTAAGTGATACATGATCCAAATCAACTAACCCAGGTCCGATCATCACGTGAGATGGGGTAGTCATCAATGGTGAACATCTTCATGTTGATCATATCTACTATATGACTCATGTTCGACCTTTCGGTCTCCAGTGTTTTGAGACCATGTCTGTACATGCTAGGCTCGTCAAGTTTAAACCAAGTATTCGGCCTGTGTAAATCTGGCTTACACCTGTTGTATGTGAATGTAGAGTCTATCACACATGATCATCACGAGGTGCTTCGAAATGACGAACTTTGGCAACGGTGCATACTCGGGGAGAACACTTTATCTTGAAATTTAGTGAAGGGATCATCTTATAATGTTACCGCCGTTCTAAGCAAAATAAGATGCATAAAGGATAAACTTCACATGCAATCAAAATATGAGACATGATATGGCCATCATCATCTTGTGCTTTTGATCTCCATCTCCAAAGCATCGTCATGATCTCCATCGTCACCGGCTTGACACCTTTGACCTCCATCGTTGCGTCGGGTCATCTCGCCAACTATTGCTTCTACAACTATTGCTAATGCATAGCGATAAAGTAAGGCAAATACATGGCGCTTGCATTTCATACAATAATTAAGAGACAACCCTAAGGCTCCTGCCGGTTGTCGATATTACAAAACATGATCATCTCATACATCAACATATATCACATCATATCTTGACCATATCACATCACAACATGCCCTGCAAAAACTGTTAGGACCGAGAGTATATCGACCTGAGGGGGGGCTGAATGGGAGATTCAAATTTTCTTTCGAAAGCTTTGAAACTTAACCCAAACATAGCAGCGGAATAGAGCATCGAGAGAAATGCACTGAATCAATTTTCTTCATCAGAGACATATTCATAGATGAAAGCATTTACAACAGAACACGCTTGATAGATTATAGGTTTAACTACAATGAGGGTTATGCAGCAAGCAAACAGATGTAACTGAATGAGACATAGCATAGCTGAACTGAGAGAAAAACAACTGAAAAGGTCACACAAGTAAGACAAAAAATAAAGACTGGCAACGAAGGAATATAGATGAGGATAAAGATATGCATTAACACAGATACACGAGATGAGAGTAAAACAAGAAGACAAATGATCAGATAATCTATCGGCACAGAGCACGAATGAAAACTACTGAATTAAATGTAGTAGATTAGATTTAACTAGTGGTGCTCGATGGCGACAAAAGATTTGGTAGACCAGTTCACCCTTCTGCCAAAGGGCTACGTCTGGTTGGAGGGGCTATGACTTAACACGGAAGATAAATTCTCTTGACCCTATTCTCCTTCAACGCAGAGCTGATCAGAATAAGGTTGATTTCACTTGTGGTAGATCCTTGTCGGCGATCCCCAAACCTTCGGTCGACCTTTGCGAACCACAATCACTCTTGGTTGCTGAAGATCAGGCTCGGTGAAGACAACAACTCTTCAACACTCGAAGCCAAACCTATCCGTCTAGATAGTGCACAGCTCTCAAGAGTAATAGGTACAATAACTCTTACTCAGAACTACTATGATGCTAAACCACTGTCTAAGTTTGGGCTCTTGGTTTTCTCTCGGTGGATCTTAAACTCAAATCACTCGGAGAGGGGTTGCTCAAATCAATCTTCTCAGAAATCTCAAGCGAGCAGCCAACGGACAACATTGGAGCAGGGTGGCTATTTATAGCCGCAACCTTCCCTGATGGGAAATGACCAAATTGGACATCGGCGACAGCCAATGGCCAAACGACATGATTCGAATGGTCGGATTTGAGCACAACGGTAACATTTCTTGCGGAGCAAGAAATGCTAACTCCTTGGTCTGAGGCAAATCACTTGCGGCGAAGAAGATCACAGTCTCTTGCTGACAAGTATTTGCTCGGAGCACAAAGATATTTCTCTCACATCTTTCATAGGTTATGGCTAAGCATCACAGTTGATCTAAGCATCGAGAACCAATACCCCTCTTCATAGTACGGTAGTCCTATGACTCGAAAGATTGAAAGAAGAAAAATGAAATGAATGCTACGTCTTCACTTTGTCTTCGACTTCAATCGCTGTAGTCAATTTCTTCGGACGACAGTACCGAAACAAAAGCTTCGCTTCAACAGTTAACTTTCGAGGGGACGATTTCTTCACATTAATCTTCTCATCTCTATCACTTCAACAAATATAGCTCGTTCTTCTCTGCAGCGCAGATATGCTACGGTGAAGTTCCTCGAACTCAGCACCGAAGACAGTATTCTCTTCGGTTGTGGATGGATTTTTCTCTCGGTATGCACTCGCAAACAAATTAGTCCATACCTATTTCTGTCAACAATCTCCAAAACACAAGGTAGGTAGATATTGCACCAACAATCTCCCCCTTTTTGGACGATTGTTGACAAACCAGATCACATCGAATGATAGATAATGAGTAGAATGTAATGCGAAGAATAATTAAGGACAAGAGATAATTTCGAAGATAAGATATTCTCCCCCTTAAGATATGCTTCGGTTTGGGAAAATATATATTTTTCTTCATATGAGTGTCATTGACAACAGATTTCATACTGGAGTTCTTTCAATGCACTCGATGGTGTCTGAGGTAGTTCCTGTCACAAAACTTCGACAAGGGTTAGATAAGAAACAACCATTGAGAGGTTTGTGACATGGATAAGTCATGAAGGTTTTCTCAGAACACAGTTTGAATCCACACGAGATATAATTTTCCTGCATGTTAGATATACGAAATGATCAGAGGAGGATTGAATAATAATTCGTTGCTCAGAGTGGATAGGCTTAGAAGGTGATTTTCCTGCAATAGAGATGATGCAAATGATATATGAGAGGAAAAACACTTTGTTAGTCATAGATAGCCTTCATAAGGCATTTGTGCATTGGTTGACTTTATCTTCCTACAAAGTTAGATAATCAGAGCATATCCAAGCATAGCATGGTATCACTATTTTATGATTCTCTGTTCTTCTTCGAGGAGCAGTTATGTGTCCCTGTAAGATAGATAGTCGTCTATGTTATCATTCACAGTAACAACATATTTTAAAGGTACCTTCAGACAAATAGAGCGAAGCAAATAACATTGCAGGTGGGGGGTGATTAATATTACATGACGATCGAGAGTTTTAGCACCACATGCGGTACGATAAGGTTCTTGAAGCAAATTGTTCGAAGCAAAACCAAATGAAGGTTCGAAGCAAAACACCCTGCAAACCCCGATAAACGATCACTCGATGTAATTTTGCCCCTTTTTGTCAACAAGTGTCAAAAAGGAAACAGAACACACATGAGGAATTACTCCGTGGGAGTATCTTCTGAATCAGAATTGAAACCACTCGATGAATCAGAGTCAGAAGAATGCAGAATGGTCCAGGCAGAAGCATGTGTGGCAGCCTTGGCTTTGAGGGGCTTCAAAGGATGTGCATCTGGCTTGTAGATACGAGTGCCGACAGTGTTTGTGATTTCATCATCATGGTTGACAAACAGCAAATCCGTTGAAGCAGAACGCTGTGGGAGCTCTGGAGTTTGTCTTCGGACGCGCGGTACTGCGAGCAAGTCCAGATAGTCATAGTCTTTGAAGAGGCCCTTCTTGGCTAGATCCTTGCGAGAGAAATGCCTTCTCAGAAAGGTCTATGATCTCTTCCTTGCATCCTTCTCATGTAGAAGAATTTGCCGGGTGTGATTATGAAGCAGATTCAGTTCAGCTAGCAATTCCATCTTTTCCTTTCTATCCATTCTGATGTGCCTTGCCAGAGTCTGCTGTGTGCGAATGCAAATCTCATAGAGTGATGGATTTTCCTCACGAGGAACTTCAATCTTGGCTTCTCTAATCTTCGGTACATTCTCAGAAGCAGAAGCAGAAGCAGTTGTAGTAGCATCAATAGGTTCCTTCCCCTTTCTATATTCTTTCACGATGCACAGAGTGTCACGAACAGGTGGCATGAAAACTTTCGGCTCATAAGCCCAGAAGAATTTCTCATTGTGAGCTGTTCAATGGCGAACATTATCCATGGAGCATATGGCTTGAGCGATTGAGGGCTATCTACAGCACATGCTAGATTCCGAATAAAGAAGTCAGGAATGTCAAACTTGATTCCTTTAGAAATTGACACAAGAGCATTTCCCATGATGCCTTTGATGGAGTTGGTCCTGTTGGTTGGCGTGATGGTATTGCACAGAATGTCGAATAGCACTTTGTTGTCGTAGGCCAACTTCTTCTGATCAACATCAATGCATGCGTCACCCACCATCGTGGGATCCATCAGGAAATGGAGTTGTTCATTAGACACTTCCCAGAAATGCAATCTGTGTTTTCTATCCTTCTCAAATTCACATCGAGGTAAATTTATCAGGGCCAGAAAGTGATATGCTGAGCATTTGGTTCTCTCCCTCGTAGTCATCCATTCCAGCGTCCATGTTGAAGTATTTTCCATTTGCCTTGTGATGTACAGCGTGGCGTAGAACTGAAGAATAATCTTTTTTTTCCAGCCATGATTGAATCGCATAAAACCCTTCAGAAGAGCATGTTCAATATGGTCAAGTGCATTGTGGAAGCAGGGCATTTCTTCGAGCTTGGTGAAGTTTAACATCTTATGATTGAAAATCCTGTGTTTACCAAACAAGATCCGAGCATAATAGATTGCATGTACCTTTGTCCAAAACCTCAGAGACAAAGAAGTTCTTTCTCCTTCATAGGGGCTCACCCCAAAGAATGCAAGCTTTGATGAGTGAAGCTGTTCATTGAATGCTGGGCCATTGGGGCCATACTCAGATGAAAATAGCGGAAATAATTCCTAAGGATTTTTTCGATAAACTTCTTTGCTAATTTTCATCTGCTGAATATCATTAGCGGCAGGCGCGTTCTCATCAGAGGGATGCACTGGAGCATGAGGTATCATAACCTTCTCTGAAGCAGATTGCATGGGATCATTGGACTGATGGACATTTTCCTTCGCTGGAACTCCTTTAGCAGCTTTCTCAGATTCAGGCACAAGGGCCTTTTATTTTGGTGAGACTTCAACTGGGGTTGGCACGATAACTTCTTGATACTCAAGTGTCTTAGCTTGTTCTCCTTCAGCCTGCTGCGGCAGCGCTGGTGGTACAACCTGGTGGGACAGAACTGGTGGTGCAACGTCTTCATATTTCTCCTCGGGAGCCATGGGCTCTTCAAGTTTCTTTTCTTCCTGCTTTGGCTGTGAAGCCAAAGAGCCAGGAGCAGGGTCAACCTCCACTGGGGCAGGAGCACGAGATGAGGAGACCGTAGGGGTAATACCTTGGGAAGCAATTTGCCCCCCCCCTCAACCTTCTCACCCTCCTTGGTAAATCTAGAGGGTTCAGCATGTGTTTCCTTCAAAGGCGATGAAGTTGCCTTTTCCATCTCAATCTCTTCATCAGTCTTATCTTCGGCAGCATTTTGCTCGGGCACAATCTTTACTTCATCAGGATTGACAAGATATATGTCCACAACATCAGCTTCTTGTTCGACTGAGGTAGGAACTACCACAGCCTCAGTTTGTTGCTCGGTTACTTCCTTGGGACAAGGGGATGGTGGAATCTATTGCAGTGGGACACTTGCATCAACCGGTGCATCAGAAGATACAGATTGGATACGACGATCCTTAATCTCTTTCGGCTTATAGGCTCTAGCCTGAGTTCTTTGACGTTTCTCTTCTTTCTCTCTGCATCGAGCAAGAGCTTCTTGACGCTTAATCTCTTCTTTTCTTCGATCACAAAGCTGAGAGACATCCATCTTCATCTTGGAGTGCCAATCAATCTTATTGTTTCTCATGGTGGTGAGGGCTTTGGTGATCTCAAGAATGGCCTTGTTCACATCTTTTCTTTCAGACTCAGATTTAGCTTCCCTTCGCATCTTCTCCAGAAGCTTCTTATCATCGCCAGCCTGATTGAGTTCTTTGGTGATTTCTTTCAGATCAGAGAAGTGCTTAGCCACCATCCTGGTAACACCTTCTGGCAGACCCAAATTACCCAAATCAGCTGGATTGGCATCATAGGAGGCACCTTCAATGATGTCAAATATAAGATCAAAATCATATTCCTCTATGGAAGCAAGAATGATTTTCTTCGCCTTCTTGGCAGAAGCAGTAGCTTTTTCATCAGTAATTAGCATTCTCTTTCCCACTGGGGCAGCAGAACCTGAAGGTTTTTCTGAGGGGACGGGAGCAAGTCTTGGTGAAGACCTCACAGGTGGCGAAATCTTTGCAGGAGATAGGGTTTGGTACGGCTTATCAACCAGTGCCTTTTAATCATACATTGGAATTTCTTCGCCAGCATTATCATCAGACGAATCCTCATCAGACGAGGCAGATGCAACCTTTCGAGATTTACTGGCAACGGACTTCTTCTTCGTAGCTCGAGGGGAAACAGATTTCCTCTTCTTCTTTTCTTTACGGGCAGATGCCCTTTCCTTCTTTTCCATCACATCCTGTTGAGTCAACTCAACATTTCGCTGTTCCACTTGATTTTTCTTCGTGAGTCTTGCCTCACGCTTGGCCTTGGCCTTTTCCCTTTTTGCAACTTCTTCGGGAAAAATAGCTATGGTTTTCATGGAATCAACATTAGCATTGGGAGGCGGTGCGGGCCTCACTTTTTCATCGTCCTACCCAAGGCAGGCTTCTACAATGCAATCATTCCAGGGTGGAGTGAATGCAAATAGGATTTGGTATTTCCTTCAGACGTTCTCATAATTGAACCATTTCTTCGACCAATGACGGTGAATCTTTTGCAATCTGTTGTTCTTTTCCTGAGTAGTTTCTACTCCAGGTGGAGTCCTGTAAGTTTCCTGATCTGACAACTCAGCTGTAGTATTCCTTTCTATTCCGCGGCCACCCTTTTTGGGATTTCCATCAGTGAACATGGTTTTGGAGTCTGTGACTAGCTCATCTTCTAGCTGACTATGAGCTAAGGGAATATCGTCCTCTACTTCTTCAGCAGATTCTGATTCGGCCTTTTTCTTCGGTGCTCTTGGTGGCTTTGCTGATTTTCTTTCGACCACTTTTGCCTTGTCAGCCACCCTTGGCTGCTGAGGGATTTCTTCCTCTGAACCAGAATGCTCATCCGAACTATTTGCCATGACCACTCCTGAGAGAAAAACACAAATTTGAAAGAAAGCACAGAAGAAGTCACAAACATGCACAGAGAAATTTTGACTCAAAACATATGGTTTTTCAGGAAGAAGCATGGGATTCAAGACGTGCAGTCGCAAGATATCGTTGAGTAAATTGTAGTATGACTAAGGACGACATAACCAATCCTCTAATCTTTCGAAGAGCATAAAGTGAACCCTAGATCCAGGAGACTAGTACGAGGAACAACTACAAACCATACAAGTCATATCTTAGAGAAACTTAAAGATCTACCGCAAGAGAAATAACACATCATAAATGGCGTCGGGAAGAATTGCCCTAGAACAGGAAGTGAGTAGAGCAAGTTCTAGATCTGAATGCCCTAACTTGGCAAAACAGATCGCCTACGGTAGCACGGATGAAGAGAGTTACCGCTCTGGCGTGACCAACGGTGATGGAGCTTCGCCGGAGTTGCACGGCGAGGCTTGGCGTCGACGCTACTTCGAGCTCGGGCTCGGTCGGAATGCGAGAGGAGAGGTCGAACAAAGAGGAAACTAAGGAAGAAGAGACCTAGAGAGGGGGTATAAATAGCCTGAGGTAGAAACTTCCCACTCCGACATCTATGGACGAAAAACTCAGGACATTCCACATCCAACGGATGAGATCACGATAGAGAGATCGTGGGCACATGTCAATCGTTTGCTGCAAAAATCTCGGTAACTGAACTGGATGCCGAAAGGTTTGAAGAAGTGCAAGTGCCAAAATAGATAAAATATTGAAGATGATTTGATTCGCGACCAAGGACGTCGGAGAGAAATCTTCTTCAGGTCACGATGTATGATTATGACTTGTCGAACTGAGAACAAAACAGAAAGAGAACAAACTCGAAGTACAAAACCATCGAAACAAAAGAACATAAACACTACGAAGGAAAACTCAGAAAGATAAGCACCAACAAAAATTAATCTCAGGGCTTGAGATAAACAAGAGATATCCCTGAGAAGGTTTCCTGCAAGAGGTGATTAGTTCTTCTTCACGACCCACACTTGTGTGGGAGGTGAGGATGTCATCGGCTTTGCCTTGCTTGGAATATTTCCTCGGTGAGTCCTGCGAGACACCTATGCATTTTGATGATAATGATATGAATATGCATTGAAGTTGTTTCCTGATACATAAGTGTAATGATTTGAAGATGTACACAAGTACTCCTTCTGACGTGGTACAGGGTGACAGTCATTCGAGAATGATATTCGAGTAGACATGGAATGATAACCATTTCCTTGTCGATGATTATCCTGCAAAGTCAGGTTAGCAGTAACAGCTAGATTTTCAACGGTGCACTTCTTTACCCAAATTTGTTTCTTGGGTGAACCTGCCCTACAGTTAGTTACAACATATCGAGCAAAAACTTTACCATTCTGTTGCTTGAACAGTTTGTAATTCGAGTCATTTGACTCGTTAGTATCAACAGGAATGGGCGAATTATAACCAGTCAAAGTTTCAGGTTCGATGATTTTACTCTTTTCACAAACCCAAGTTGTTCGAGGATATTGCTCGGGAGTCCAATAGGATCCATCCAAATTGAGTTTCTTTTCGAAACCTAGTCCTTCCTTCTGAGAATTTTTGTTCAGTATGGACTTTTTGAGCACATCACATAGGGTTTGATGCCCTTTTAGGCTCCTCAGCATACCAGTCTCAAGTAAGCCCTTTAACCTACAATTTTCTTCAGTAATAGCAGCAAAGTACTCGGAAGAGTGGTTAGTAGTACCAATTTTAGGAGTAGCAATGTTCTTGATGACAGCATCAGAAGTTTCAGCATGAGAATCTGCATTGCTACGTTCTAGGCATTTCAAGCAAGGAGGAACAAAGTCATCAGGTAATCGAACAGATTGCTCGGCGAAGAGAGAAGATTTTTCTAACACCAACTCGTTATGAGATTCTTTCAGTGACACGAGTTCTTGATTCCTGTTAAGGAGTTCATTTGATAAATTCTCATAGTCAACTATAAGTGAATCATATCGATTGGTAAGATCATCAATAGTTGAGGAAAAAGCATCTTGCTCTTCGATCAACTTTTGATTCTTCTCCATCTCTTTGACCAGTAATCCTTCAGTCTTCCTGAGATTTCTTTCAAGCATCTCAAGTTCATCATGTTGGAATTTAGCAATTTTCACCAACTTGGCATATGAGATATACTCAGGTGCATATTCGTTCATGGACTTTTGGTGTTTTGCAGATACCAGATCTTTTGATGATTTTGCCATAAGGCAGAAGGCAATCGGTTCATCATCACTTGAATCATCATCACTTGACGCATTATCATCAGCATCTGATTCGATGAGATCCTTCGATGCATCAATGGCTACATATGCATTGCTTCTTCCAATCCTTTTGTAAAATTCTTCATCATCTGAATCAGTGTCTGTTGTCTCTTCTTCAGAGTCAAGAGTCAGGTTGGTACATGCTCTATTCAGCTGAGAGATTTTCTTCATGTTGGAATCAATGATTGCTCTGGCATTTATGTCAGTGACTGGTCTCATCGAAGAGGATGAGGCGGGCTCCTTTTTCTTCGAGAGCTTAGTGTGATGATCCATTCGAGCAAAACCATTGCAGTGAAGATGCCTCCAACGATTACTAGGTGCTTCATCCCAGCAAGGACAATCTGCTACGACATGACCAAATTGTTTGCATTTGAAGCACTTCATTTCTTTTGGAGGTAACTATCTTGAGGATTCAGGCACCTCATCTTCATCATCATTCACAAGATACAAGTTTTGTCTTCTGAGATCACTCAGCCGTTGTGTGAGCATTTCCAATTCTCTTGTGATAGTGTGTTGATTCTCAACATCTTCTTCTTCTTCTTGAGAGCTGCCATAGTGAGAGAGGATTTCTCCTTCACCTTCTGAAGAAGATTCTTGAACTGCATTTTCCAATTCCATCTTTTCTTCATATGTAGATAGTAGCGTCATGATCTCAACATAGTGAAGCTCTTCATAGTCTGGTCTTTGTTTGATTTCGGCTACAATAGGTTCAAAGGATTCATCAAGTGCACTTAATAGCCTATTTACCACATCTTTATCGGTGACATAGGTTACTCCTCGTTGGAGAAGTCTTTCAACAATGTCAGTCATCCTATCCATGAGTTCCATCACACTTTCCTTTCGAAGACTTCTGAACCCAGTGAACATGGCACGAAGCATTTGAGAGTGGGAGTCTGTTCTGGAGATAAATTCTTCGTGACCATTTTTGATAGCATCCCAGAGTTGCTTTGTTGTGTTAAGGTTTCGAAACCGAATGAACACGTTCTTTGAGATACTTGCACAGATGATATCTCTTGCTTGTGCATCCAGGCGCATCATAGCCTTGTCATAAGAAGATGGAGCATCAGGGTGTTGAATGGTGTAACCATCTTCTACAATCTGCCACAGATCATAGTCGATAGCTTGAATTCTGATTCTCATCCGTTCCTTCCAGTACAGATAGTCATTTCCATCAAAGATAGGAAATCTTTCAGAGTGCGAGGATCTACCTACATATGACATAATCAAAACTCCAAGGACGTTAGACCTTTAATAAACAGAGGCAGGGAGTGCCTGCTCCGATACCAATTGTTAGGACCAAGAGTATATCGACCAGATGGGGGTGAATGGGAGATTCAAATTTTCTTTCGAAAGCTTTGAAACTTAACCCAAACACAGCAGCAGAATAGAGTATCGAGAGAAATGCACTGAATCAGTTTTCTTCGTCAAAGACATATTCATCGACGAAAGCATTTACAATAGAACAAGCATGATAGATTATAGGTTTAACTACAATGAGGGTTATGCAGCAAGCAAAGAGATGTAACAGAATGAGACATAGCATGGCTGAACTGAGAGAAAAACAACTGAAAAGGTCACACAAGTAAGACAAAAATACAGACTGACAACGAAGGAATATAGACGAGGATAAAGCTATGTGTTAACATAGATACACGAGATGAGAGTAAAACAACAAGACAAACGATTAGATAATCTATCGGCACAGAGCACGAATAAAACTACTGAATGAAATGTAGTAGAGTAGATTTAACCAGTGGTGCTCGATGGCGACAAAAGATTTGGTAGACCAGTTCACCCTTCTGCCAAAGGGCTACGTCTGGTTGGAGGGGTTGTGACTTAACATGGAAGATAAACTCTCTTCACCCTATTCTCCTTCAATGCAGAGCTGATTAGACTTAGGTTGATTTCACTCGTGGTAGATCCTTGTCGGCGACCTCCAAACCTTCGGTCGACCTTCGCGAGCCACAATCACTCTTGATTGCTGAAGATTAGGCTCGGTGAAGACAACAACTCTTCAACACTCGAAGCCAAACCTATCCGTCTAGAGAGTGCGTAGCTCTCAAGAGTAATAGGTACAAGAACTCTTACTCAGAACTGCTGTGATGCTAAACCACTGTCTAAGTTTGGGCTCTTGGTTTTCTCTCGGTGGATCTTAAACTCAAATCACTCGGAGAGGGGTTGCTTAAATCAATCTTCTCAGAAATCTCAAGCGGAGCAGCCAATGGACAACGTTGGAGTGGAGTGGCTATTTATAGCCGCAGCCTTCCCTGATGGGAAATGACCAAATTGGACATCGGCCTCAGCCAATGGCCGAACGACATGATTCCAACGGACGGATTTGAGCACAACGGTAACATTTCTTGCGGAGCAAGAAATGCTAACTCCATGGTCCGAGGCAAATCACTTGCAGTGAAGAAGATCACAGTCTCTTGCTGACAAGTATTTGCTCGGAGCACAAAGGGATTTCTCTCGCATCTTTCATAGGTTATGGCTAAGCATCACAACTGATGTAAGCATTGAGAACCTATACCCCTCTTAACAGTACGGAGGTCCTATGACTCGAAAGACTGAAAGAAGAAAAACGAAATGAATGCAATGTCTTCACTTTGTCTTCGACTTCAATCACTGTAGTCAATTTCTTCGGACGACAGTACCGAAACAAAAGCTTCGCTTCAGGAGTAAACTTTCGAGGGGACGATTTCTTCACATTAATCTTCTCGACTCTATCACTTCAACAAATATAGCTTGTTCTTCTCTACAGCGCAGATATGCTTCAGTGAAGTTCCATGAACTCAGCACCGGAGACGGCATTCTCTTCGGTTGTGTATGGACTTTTATCTCTGTATGCACTCACAAACAAATTAGTCCATACCTGTTTCTGTCAACAATCTCCAAAACACAAGGTAGGTAGATATTGCACCAACAAAAACAAGTTGGATGTCCTCTACTTTGTTGTTGCAAGTTTTACGTGGCTGCTATGGGCTTCTAGCAAGAGCCCTTCTTAACTACGCAAAAACCACAACGGTGATTATCAAGTTTGCTGTTTTAACCTTCTTCAAGGACCGGCCGTAGTTGTGGCACCCCGATAGAGGGCCGACGCATGTCAGCCCCAGGATAAGACCTGGCGCACGTCAAAGACATGATACATCAATTCCAGGCTCAAAAATGGCTTTATTATATGAAATGGAGTATTACAATACTGTTGCTTACAACAATATTACATAGCTCCAAGGCTAACTAAATGGCAGCGAAGGTCTTGGTTCAGCGGCAACGACGTCTCTGGCTGGGCTCTACAACTCACAGGACTGGCTGGGTTATGATCTAGCACGACGGATCTTCTTCTGCAACTGGCCACGTGCAAGGCCAGGTGAGTACTTGAAATGTACTCGCAAGACAACCAAATACATAGCATCCACACAAGCAGATGACAAAGCATGCCCTATGCTATGTAAGAATTTATTCTAAACATGGCATGAAGATAACAGGAAAACATGAATCAAGCATGGCATAGCATACCTATCTAGCATTATTAATTATCATGTCGTAGCAAGATCACCTGGCATGATTAAACATCTAGCAGCATTGATCATCATGACATAACGGGGTTATCTAGCAAGATAACTACTGAAGTAGAGTATAGTAAAGTAAAGCATATTAAGTATACAATCCATATCCCGAACATTCTCATGATCCAATCTGAAACTGATCCCAGTCCAATCCAAGTTTTTCGGTCATCTGACCATCTCTTCCATAGCCATCCCATGGCTAACATACCATACAACTGACAACATCTGCTGTCAATGCAGGACAGGTTCTTCCACCATTATTATCATCATTACGGTTGATCACCTAGCGAGGTCTGGACGGGCTGTCCAATACCGTGGACGCAACTATTTGAATAGATTTTACACTCTGCAGAGGTTGTACACTTTACCCACACCATGGAGCACCTGACCTCGCGATCCCATTCGGGTGGACCAGCGTTGCTCCAATGAAACCTGCCTAACCCGTGACTCTTCCATCGTACCACCGACAATCATATCCTCCTAGGGTCATGTCCTGGGTGGCCCCTGTGTCACTCTTGACACCTGCCACCATCGTGGCCAACACAACTGTCCCAAACGGGGACTCCCGGGCTAAACAATCAACTGGGCTCACAAGGTTATCGCCGCCTACCTGATCAGGGCAGCACACACGCATAACCTTCCCTAGTTGGTGGTACTGATGAAAGAGCACAAAGCTAGACCAAGTCAAGGCCGTCCCATACCGGCAAATGTGGCTGCACGAATAAGCCCGGATAGGTGACTCTAGATCAACCGACTAAGTTTAGTTATGTATTTAATTCAACATCTCCATCATCCCACCATTACCTCAACAATTATAAGCGAGAATCATTACTTAATGACAGCACATCAACATCATAGTAATAACAGTCATGGCATGAAGTCATAGCATTAACATGATAATAATGACACAAATGTTTACTACTAGCATGGCAAGATATGGCATGAAAACAAGTCATGACATTAGATGAAAGGTAATGCTAACATCTAATACAGATGACATAACAGGTGTATGCAAGTGCAGACTAACAGGTGATACAGATGTACTACGATGAATACACAGGGTGCAAGCAAAGTCATCACGCAAGTCCGGAGCTCATGATAAGAGGTTGGCTTGCCTGGGGGTCGATGAAAACACCGGGAAGAAGTGCGATAAAACTCCGGAAAGATTTGCCAGAAAAGTTTCCCTCTCGGAGGGGCTGATCGAAGGGCAAGCGCAAAACGGTCATTTTCACAGCATGAAAACATTATGAAAATGATGGCATCAGAATGGGCTCGATGAACTGAAGACGTGGGCGTTGGTTTTACCTCGATCGAAGTTACGGTCGCGGAGAAACGGCCGTTCATTCGTTAAGCGATAAAACAGTCAAAATCTGTCCATTTCAGTGCTTAACGGACGAACATTCACTATTTAATAGATTCGGCCGGCGACTGGGAATATGAAAACCCCTTTACAGAAATACGTCTTCGGTAATTGAAAACGTCTTCTGCGAAGTACGTTTCCACTTAACCGGCTGGGCCCAGGTTGACTTCTCTTTCTCCAGCTGACATGCGGGCCCCACCTCATCTCTTCTTCTCTCTCGCTCTCTCTCTCCTTCCTCTCGACAGAGAAATAGAGGAGGAGTGGGCGCGTTCGGCTGCCGGCGCTGCCGTTGTTCCGCCGCTCCCAAGGGCCGGCCGGCCGGCACAGGAGCACAGCCACCCCTCACCACACTCGAGGATGGCTGCGGGGGAGCCCGAGATGGCTTGTGGCGCCGTCGCCACACAGCCGGGCCACGGCGGCCGAACCACGGTGAGGGAGCCGCACTGGTGGGGCTGCCCCTAGGAAACAAGAACAGCGGCAGCTCGCGGATGCTTGGGGAAGGCCGAGAGCATGGAGGAGAGGGAGAGGGAAGGGACAGGACGCGGGGTGGGCGGAGGGGATCGGCGGCGGCCATCTTGGCCATGGAAGCGGACAGAAGCTCCAGGAGCGCGGCTGGAGGGGTTGGGGCTTGCGGGTGATGAGGAGGACTCGGGGCACGCCTTATATAGGCTAGGGGTGGGGGTCTCTCGACGGCGGCAGAGGTCTCCAGAGCTCGGCGAGGTGGTGGCGTTCTGGCAGAGTATCGGCGTCGGCAGAAGCATCCACGAGCTAGGGGACAAGGGGAAGAGGTGACCGGACGGCGTAAACGAGTGGTGGGCAGCTCGTCGGCGCTCCCGGACGAGCTGCGGCGTGCTAGAGAGGGCTCCTGAAGCCTCTGGGATGCGGTGCTCTGCTTTGGCTGGCTCCGCACATGGTCACCGCGTGGCCACAGTGTTGCCACGCCCTACTTGACGCCAAATGATGCCTGGGAGGTTCTCCAAACATCGCTGAGTTGATATATGCAGCTGGATGGGATGGAAGAGGTCTGGGTTGACTACACCCTGGTAAAATAGTTTCCTGCAGCAAACTGTTTGTCATGTGGTTTGGCCACCACAGTGCACCTCTTGGCCTGACCTTTGGTATGGGTCAATCATCTACTAAGGTGATCATCTTGGCAAAGATTCAGCTCAATTGGACAGGTCTAGCTAGCACTTCCTTCACAACCTTGCAGATTGGACAGAAACCAAAACTGGATGGTTCTGAGGGATTGGCTAGCTTGCATGAGCTAAATTTTGGAGGGCATCAATGATATGAGCAGAAGAGATAGCTGGAAAAGTTTTAGCTCATTTTGATCATCTATGAAGGTACTTCCTTCACAATGATGCAATCTGAACAGAAACTTAGATAATTTACTGAGGAAGATTGGCTAAATGGAATGGGCTGATTTTTGGTGTCCAGGTGTAATATATCATAATGAATCACCCTGCAAAATTTCAGCCCAAGGAGATCAAGGAATCAAGCACTTCCTTTGCAAACTGAAATCTGGACAGAATTTGCAAAGTGGTGTTGTGCTCAAAATTTAATGGGTGGAACTTGAGATCTTGATGGAAATGGTGAATATATGTATAGGACAAGCTCCACAAATTATTTGGGATTTTCCTAGCTACCAAAATGGTAGTTCCTTTGGAACGGCCCCAAATTGAAATATTGGCTTTAAATAGGAAAATGCAATTTCCCCTATTTAATTATGGCCAATATTTTTATGAGAGCTCAATATGATCACAAAGAATATCTCCACAAGTTTTCATGAACTTTGGAGATGGATAGATATTTTACTGGATTTAATTCCTCCGAAAGGCAGAAAAAGGAATTAATTCTGGATGAGAAATATTGCATATGACTTGGCAATATTTTTGCACATCCAGGGTTTATGGGTGAAGGAGCATCTATGGAAATTTTGGTAGGAACAACTAAGCAAGGAAAATGGTAGCTCCTTTGTAAACACGAAGGCAGGATTTCTAGTTCTGATATTTTGGAACTAGGGTTTCAGTGAGGTTCGGGGTTTACAGACGGAAGGTTGGCTGGCACAAGAACATGGGAAATGCACTAAGAGGTTGAGGATTTTCTGGATTCACCTGGTCACTCACCAGATTCCAGAGGAAAAAAATTGGGAGAGAAAAGCTAGGAAGGAATAACAGCACAAAAATTGATAACCCAATTTTTGGGGTGTTACGAACCTTCCCCCCTTAAGAGAATCTCGTCCTCGAGATTCCTAGGGTTAGCTTAGAATAAAAATTACGCCTCCTAGAAAACCTCTAGGTTGTGTTTTAACCCTGTGGTTGAAAACAACCGAGTTAGAAGTACCGAAAACTGGTACACCAAGATCGAGATACGGATATCGCGGGATTTACTCCTCGGGTAGGGGCCGCTGGGTAGCCCTGACATTTTAGAAAAAGCAGAATTTCCTTCTTCCAAAAATGCTCAGGGCACCACAATGAACAGTGTCCTCTCTCGCTGACTGGTGAGCCTAGGGCCCACTGGCAGCTTTCTTCTTTCTCCAGCCAACGTCTCTCTCTCGCTCCCGTGCTGTCCTGAGTGCGGCTAGGCACTACGCATGCCTAGCTCCTGGGGCATAAAGCACCCTAAGGCGATAGTGCACGGCGTGCATAGGACCAACACAGAGAGCACTCCCATCGCGGGCCAACGCCGGTCGGCACTGCTTGCGGATTCGCCTCCTGGACGCCGGAGATCGAGTGACGCGCGGTTCTCCTGGACCTCGCTCACCGTACACCGGACTTGGGCTATAAAAATGACCGCAGTTTCTTCTTCCTCCACCTCACATCCTACCTCACTCCTTTTCTTCCTCTTCTCCTTTTCTTCTGGTTGCAGGAGCGCGGGGCAAGGCGTTAATGGCGGACGTGGGTTCGTAGCGAATCACCATCCTCTTGGTGGGTCTGCTGGCGGCATTGGTTGGCTCATCGCTACTACTGTGTGCGATGATCCTCGATGATCGTCAGGATGCTGCTAACTGAGCGGTGGCTGGTGATCATCTACGCCGTCTTAGGCCGGTGGAATAAGCGCGGGCTGCGGCGGGGCGAAGGGGGTGGCCGGTCAGCATCACACAAGATGGTGACAGAGGCGCCGCTAGGTCTGTGGTTAGTGCGGTGTGGTCAGCGGAGCTCTACCAGTGTGGAAGCCACATTGCTGGTTGCTCCTCGCTGAACAACATCCACAACAAGTGGGGGTTGAGGTAGAATCAGGGTTTAGATCTTAGACTGGAGGGGTTGTAACGGTTTATGCTGCAATAAAATTTCTCAGAATTTCTCCAAGATTGCAACCGGGTTCGGGGAAAAGATTTTGGGACTGGAGAAAGTATTGGATAGAGCTGGTTTTCCAAAACACTGGGTTCAAGAAAACTGGAAAATGGAGTAAGCATAGATGGGTATGGATAGGTGGCTTTGCATTATACCCGAGTACTACGGCGGCTGTACTCAGGAGGAAGAACTTGGCGTGCAGACATTGCTCACACGGTACACATGCAATCAATTCAGACTAATATGCAAGCACATGCGGAATGCACATCGTAGCAAAATGCAGACAGAGGAAAGAAACATACCAAGCAGATTACACTAAGGTGTTTTAATGCTAGTGGGTGTATGTACTCCTGGTATACATACACCTACACCAGTTCGCATTTCATTAGGGACTCCGAGCGAGTCCATGTTATTAGGTGTAAGTGCTCTACTGACTAAAATCTTATTAAGAATCCACTGCTAGCTCTATTAAACATTCCTGCTTAACAGGGAGACAGGTGAACCAAAACACACAGAGCATACATTACATTACAACAGCACCCAAGCACAAGCAATACAAGCATTACAACAAAACACAACCTTACTAGGCAGCTAACAGCAACAACTCACTCCGAACTACAGGGTCCTCATCCTATACGAGGACGAAGAAATAGTCTTCGCAACACACACACTCGCGGCATCTCCTGGCTTCGCTCACTGCCGGAGCCACAAATGGGCCTACTCTGGCTGGGGCTCTCCTGGGGGACGAAGGCTGAGCCAACTTCCATCTTCATCGTCGGACACCTCTATAGGTTGGAGCTCAGCTGCTGGAGCTGCGGCTGGAACTTGACGGAACACATCCCGACGACGAAGACGCCGGATAGCTCCTCGAATGGAATTTGGGTGGATGATGCCGGGTAGATATGGGTTCACGGATTGCGAGGGTGGTACTAGCTGCGAAGGTGGCACTGGGTTTGGCAACAGGGAACGGGTAGTCTGGGATGCAGTTTGATGGGCCGCACGGTATGCTTCCGTAACAACCCGAGTGGTGTCATGGTCAACAGATTTGAACTCTCTAAGAATTTGTTTATGTATCCACACATGTATTTAAGTTTCCGATCAATACAATTCTACCATGAATAATAAACCTTTATCATGAATAAGGAAATATAATACTAAAAACTTTATTATTGCCTCTAGGGCATATTTCCATCAATTTGTAACTCGAAACAGGAGCTACAGAATAAACGAAGATTGGCTAAGGACGAGGTGACGATGCGCGTCGGGAATGGTTCCAAGGTCGATGTGATCACCGTCGGCACGCTACCTCTACATCTACCTTCGGGATTAGTTTTAGACCTCAATAATTGTTACTTAGTGCCAGCATTGAGCATGAGCATTATATCTGGATCTTGTTTATTGCGAGACAGTTATTCATTTAAATCAGAGAATAATGCTTGTTTATTTATATGAGTAATATCTTTTATGGTCATGCACCCTTGATGAATGGTCTAGTCTTGTTGAATCTCGATCGTAGTGATACACATATTCATAATATTGATGCCAAAAGATGCAAAGATGATAATGATAGTGCAACATACTTGTGGCACTACCGTTTAGGTTATATTGGTGTAAAGCGCACGAAGAAACTCCATGCAGATGGACTTTTGGAATCACTTGATTATGAATCATTTGATACTTGCAAACCATGCCTCATGGGCAAGATGAATAAAACTTCGTTCTCCGGAACAATGGAGCGAGCGAATGACTTATTGGAAATAATACATACCAATGTATGCGGTCCAATGAGTGTTGAGGCACACTGCGGGTATCGTTATTTTCTGACCTTCATAGATGATTTGAGTAGGTATGGGTATATCTACTTGATGAAACACAAGTCTAAAACTTCTGAAAAGTTCAAGGAATTTCAGAGTGAAGTAGAGAATCATCGTAACAAGAAAATAAAGTTTCTATGATCTGATCGCGGAGGTGAATATTTGAGTTACGAGTTTGGCCTTCATTTAAAACAATGTGGAATTGTTTCACAAATCATGCCACCTGGAACACCACAGCGTAATGGTGTGTCCGAACGTCATTATCATACTTTATTAGATATGGTGCGTTCTATGATGTCTCTTACTGATTTACCACTATTGTTTTGGGGTTATGCATTAGAGACAGCCACATTCACATTAAATAGGGCACCGTCTAAATCCGTTGAGATGACACCATATGAACTATGGTTTGGCAAGAAACCTAAGCCGTCCTTTCTTAAAGTTTGGGGATGCGACGCTTATGTCAAAAGGCTTCTGCCTGATAAGCTCGAACCTAAATCGGAGAAGTGCGTTTTCATAGGATACCCTAAGGAAACTGTTGGGTACACCTTCTACCATAGATCCGAAGGCAAGATCTTTGTTGCCAAGAATGGTTCCTTTCTAGAGAAGGAGTTTCTCTAGAAAGAAGTGAGTGGGAGGAAAGTAGAACTTTATGAGGTAATTGTACCTTCTCTCTATTGGGAAACGTTGCATGGAAAACAAAACAAAAATTCTACACACATGCAAAATCTATCAAGGAGATGCATAGCAACGAGAGGGGAGAGTGTGTCTACATACCCTCGTAGACCATAAGCGGAAGCGCTTCACAACGCGATTGATGTAGTCGAACTTTCTTCGCGCTCCAACTGATCTAGTACCGAACGCACGGCACCTCCGCGTTCTGCACACGTTCAGCTCGGTGACGTCCTCCGCCTTCTTGATCCAGCAAGACGGCGAGGTAGTGGATGAGTGACGGCAGCACGACGGCGTGGTGACGGTGATGGTGAAGTGATCTCCGCATGTGTCGGCGTGCGACACCTATGGGATCCCAAAGGACCCCTTTACGATTCGGCGGGGGGAAAGGTATGCGCAAAGAGAAGAACCAACGATCGACGCGGGGCGATTTTACCCAGGTTCAGGCCGCTAATCAGTGTAAAACCCTACTCCTGCCTTGTTTTATTATCAGGGTTCTTGAGCCCAGGCTCCAGGAGCGCTCGCAATGAACAGTATGTTCAAAGAGCGGCTACGCATGCAGAATGGGCCAGCAGATCCTCTCCCTTGTAGCAGTTGCCTTGGGCCTCCTTTTGTACGTTCAAAGGGGTCACCACAGTGGCAAAATGTACATACATTGAGGTGTAAAGTAGCTACAGGGTCATCATACCTAACCACTGACGGATTAGGACGAATGCATTTATTGCACCATGAGGTGTCCGTTTAGGTGTCATCATTTTCTCAGGGATGGAAAAAGGGGCCATCCCGTCAGCACCACTTAATCTCTCCTCCACTGGCGCGTTGCCACGCATCCAGAGAAGGACCCAGAATGTCAGGCTTGTTGCTGTGCCAAAGCGGTGGCACAGTGGCAGAACCTTGTCGCGTGTGATCCTTGTCGGGCGCAAAATCTTGCCGGGCTTCGCAGGCCACCCCGGCAAGATCTTGCTGGGGGGGGGGGCAAACCTTCGATCTTCAGTCTTCTTGTCTTCTGATCCTGATGTCTTCGCCTTATTCTGAATCTTCCCCGGCTAACCGCCGGCAAGTCTTGCCGCGGCAAGCCTTGCCGTGGATGTGGAGGGTACCTTGCCGGGAAGGCTTGCTTCCCGGAATGTCTATCTCGATCTTGCCGGCCCTGAGCTTGCCGGCGATGCGCAGACCTATTCCCGGCAAGTAAACCTTGCCGGAAACCAGTCCTTGATCTCCGCCATGACCTTCCCGTCCGGAGGCTGCAACTTGCCGGTGCGTGTCCAGGGGTAGTGAACACCCCCTGTTTACTACACCGACAGGAGCCCCCGGGCCTGGGCCGGGCAAGCATGCATGGTGTTTGTCTGGGCTAGGCCCAAGAACACGCACTGGCTCACGCGCGGCGAGAATTACCCGCCGCTCATGACTTTTAACTGCGCGACAATGAATGGCGCATGTGAGCTTGTGATTTTGCCGGGCCTCGAGCTTGCCGGCAGCGTGGGCAAACAGAACAGGACAGCAGTAGAAGTTGTGGGCCCGAAAGGGAGCTCCACACCATGTGATGAAGAGCCAGCCCCCGAGCCTTCCCCAAAAAGGGTACTATGGGTGAGCCGCTCGATTCATACACTCATCTCTGCTGCTGCCGCCGTCTACTGCGAGTGCCCTACTGCCGTCTTGCCGTCCTCCAGCATGGCGTCCCTGGCCTCCTCGCCTGCCGCGTGCCGTCAAGAATAAGCCTGCCGCCGGGACTGTAGTGCTTTTTGCATACCTGTTGCTGTAACGGCACATACAAAGGAGCAATTTATCTTAGTTAAATCAATCTTTATGCATGCAATGCATGTTACTTTATGCTGAATGAATGTATGCTTCCCCCTTCATTAATTCGGTCCTTGCACATATTTTAGTCCCTACGCTGTTTGGAAACCTTGCCGGTGCGCACGTTTGCTGCGAGCGCTAGATGCGGGTCTTTAGCAGCCTACTGGAAACACCGCCACCGGCAAGGCGACTTGCCGGGCCAGAACGCAGATGCTAAGCTTGCCGAGCGGACTCGAGGCGAAGCTAGAGCGCGGGCTAACCACGACAAGGTTCCTCCGCGTGCAGGTTGATGTACAAGGAGAAAGAATTAATCAAGGCGATCCACGATTGCCGGAAAGCTTTCCGGTGCGCACGCTCCAGTTGGCAGTGCTTGAGGAACGGGTCCTAAGCAAGTTGCCAGGAACGCCGCCTCCCGGAAAGGTTTACCTCCTCGGTGCTTATGCAGCCACCT
Organism: Thinopyrum elongatum; assembly: GCA_011799875.1. Classification (NCBI taxonomy): domain Eukaryota; kingdom Viridiplantae; phylum Streptophyta; class Magnoliopsida; order Poales; family Poaceae; genus Thinopyrum; species Thinopyrum elongatum. Next base: position 606,082,018 of record CM022303.1, on the reverse strand, counting down.
AAATTGTCAAGCGGACTCGAGACAGCTAGGGGCGCAATTAGCCCCGAGAAGGTTCCTTCGCGTGTAGATATAAGAAGCAAGTGAAGATAAATGTAATTATCAAAAATCTTTGCAACTTAGCTTTTCCTGCCGTTCATCCCGCACGGCGATGTTATTCTTCAAGGCGCTGCAAGCCCCCGAGCGAAGTTGCCATGGACGATGAAGCTGATGCGCTGACCATTAGATCAGGTTCACACAACCTACAACCCCCTACCTGGCGCGCCAAAGATGTCGGCGTGCGACACCTATGGGATCCCAAAGGACCCCTTTACGATTCGGCGGGGTGAGAGGTATGCGCAAAGAGCAGAACCAACGATCGACGCGGGGCGATTTTACCCTGGTTCGGGCCGCTAATCAGCGTAAAACCCTACTCCTGCCTTGTTTTATTATCAGGGTTCTTGAGCCCAGGCTCCAGGAGTGCTCGCAATGAACAGTATGTTCAAAGAGCGGCTACACATGCAGAATGGGCCAGCAGATCCTCTCCCTTGTAGCAGTTGCCTTGGGTCTCCTTTTGTACGTTCAAAGGGGTCACCACAGTGGCAAAATGTACATACATTGAGGTGTAAAGTAGCTACAGGGTCATCATACCTAACCACTGACGGATTAGGATGAATGCATTTAATGCACCGTGAGGTGTCCGTTTAGGTTTCCTCATTTTCTCGGGGATGGAAAAAGGGGCCATCCCATCAGCACCGCTTAAGCTCTCCTCCACTGGCGCGTTGCCACGCATCCAGAGAAGGATCCAGAATGTCAGGCTTGTTGCTGTGCCGAAGCGGTGGCACAGTGGCAGAACCTTGTCGGGTGTGATCCTTGCCGGGCGCAAAATCTTGCCGGGCTTCGCAGGCCACCCCGGCAAGATCTTGCCGGGGGGGAGGGGCCAAAGCTTCGATCTTCAGTCTTCTTGTCTTCTGATCCTGATGTCTTCGCCTTATTATGAATCTTCCCCGGCTAACCCCCGGCAAGTCTTGCCATGGCAAGCCTTGCCGTGGATGTGGAGGGTACCTTGCCGGGAAGGCTTGCTTCCCGGAATGTCTATCTCGATCTTGCCGGAACTGAGCTTGCCGGCGATGCGCAGACCTATTCCCGGCAAGTAAACCTTGCCAGAAACCGGTCCATGATCTCCGCCATGACCTTCCTGCCCGGAGGCTGCAACTTGCCAGTGCGTGTCCAGGGGTAGTGAACACCCCCTGTTTACTACACCGACAGCAGGGCTTTGCCTAAGCACTGCAAAAATTTGACCGGGGGTGTAAATGGTGGAGGGGGGCGCCGCACACGGCTAGGCAATTGTCTGTTGTGTGCTAGGCGCCCCTTCCCACATATATATAGGTGGGAGGGAAGGAGGAGCAGCCAAAGGAGGCGCCCAAGTAGGAGGAATCCTACTTGGAGTCCCTCCCAAGCCGCGCCCCCCTTTCCTTATTTGGAGCGCTGGGAAAGGCAGGGGAGGGTGGCGCCCCCCGCCCCCCTTTCCTTTCTCCCATGAGAGGGAAAGGCGGGAGGGGCTAGTGCTCCCCCTTTTCCTTCCCTAGGGCTGGCCAAACAAGGGAGGAGGCGCACCAGCCCCCTTGTGGTCTGGTCTATCCCCTCCATTGGCCCATAAGGCCCATAACTTGCCGGGGGGTGCCCAGAACCCCTTCCGGTGACCCGATTCCTTTCCGGTACGTCCCGAAACACTTCCGGTGTCCGAATACCATCGTCCTATATATCAATCTTTACCTCACGACCATTTCGAGACTCCTCGTCATGTCTGTGATCTCATTCGGGACTCCGAACAATATTCGGTCACCAAAACATATAACTCATATAACACTATATCGTCAACGAACGTTAAGCGTGCGGACCCTACGGGTTCGAGAACTATGTAGACATGACCGAGACACCTCTCCGGTCAATAACGACTAGCGGAACCTAGATGCCCATATTGCCTCCTACATATTCTACGAAGCTCTTTATCGGTCGAACCGTTATGACAACATATGTAATTCCCTTTGTCCATCGGTATGTTACTTGCCCGAGATTCGATCGTCGGTATCTCTATACCTAGTACAATCTCGTTACCGGCAAGTCTCTTTACTCATTCCGTAATACATCACCTCGTGACTAACTCCTTAGTCATTTGCTTGCAAGCTTATGGTGTGTATTACCGAGAGGGCCCAGTGATACCTCTTCGATACTTGGAGTGACAAATCCTAATGTCGATCTATGCCAACTCAACAAACACCTTCGGAGATACCTGTAGAGCATCTTTATGATCACCCAATTACATTGTGACATTTGATAGAACACAAGGTATTCCTCCGGTATCCGGGAGTTGCATAATCTCATAGTCAAAGGAATATGTATTTGACATGAAGAAAGCAATAGCATTAAAACTGAACTATCATTATGCTAAGCTAACGGATGGGTCTTGTCCATCACATCATTCTTCTAATGATGTGATCCCGTTACCAAATGACAACACATGTCCATGGTTAGGAAACCTTAACCATCTTTGGTCAACGAGCTAGTCTAGTAGAGGCTTACTAGGGACACGGTGTTTGTTTATGTATTCACACATGTATTTAAGTTTCCGATCAATACAATTCTAGCATGAATAATAAACCTTTATCATGAATAAGGAAATATAAAATAACAATTTATTATTGCCTCTAGGGCATATTTCCTTCAGTCTCCCACTTGCAATAGAGTCAGTAATCTAGTTCACATCACCATGTGATTTAACACCCATAGTTCACATCGCCATGTGACCTACACCCAAAGAGTTTACTAGAGTCAATAATCTAGTTCACATCACCATGTGATTAACACCCAAAGAGTACTAAGGAGTGATCATGTTTTGCTTGTGAGAGAAGTTTAGTCAACGGGTCTGTCACATTCAGATCCGTATGTATTTTGCAAATTTCTATGTCTACAAAGCTCTGTATGGAGCTACTCTAGCTAATTGCTCCCACTTTCAATACGTATCCAGATTGAGACTCAGAGTCATCCGGATTAGTGTTAAAGCTTGCATCGATGTAACTCTTTACGATGAACTCTTTATCACCTCCATAACCGAGAAACATTTCCTTAGTCCCCTTTGGGTACCTAAGGATAATTTTTGACCGATGTCTAGTGATCTACTCCTGGATCACTATTGTACCCCCTTGCCAAACTCATGGCAAGGTACACAACAGGTCTAGTACACAGCATGGCATACTTTATAGAACCTATGGCTGAGGCATAGGGAATGACTTTCATTCTCTCTCTATCTTCTGCTGTGGTCGGGCTTTGAGTCTTACTCAACTTCACACCTTGCAACACAGGCAAGAACCCTTTCTTTGACTGATCCATTTTGAACTTCTTCAAAACTTTTTCAAGGTATGTGCTTTGTGAAAGTCCTATTAAGCGTCTCGATCTACCCCTATAGATCTTGATGCCTAATATATAAGTAGCTTCACCGAGGTCTTTCATTGAAAAACTCTTATTCAAGTATCCTTTTATGCTATCCAAAAATTCTATATCATTTCCAATCAACAATATGTCATCCACATATAATATCAGAAATGCTACAGAGCTCCCACTCACTTTCTTGTACATACAGGCTTTACCGAAAGTCTGTATAAAATCATATGCTTTGATCACCTCAGTCAAAGCGTATATTCCAACTCCGAGATGCTTGCACCAGTCCATTGATGGATCGCTGGAGCTTGCATACTTTGTTGGCACCTTTAGGATCGATAAAACCTTCTGGTTGTATCATATACAACTCTACTTTAAGAAATCCATTAAGGAATGCAGTTTTGACGTCCATTTGCTAGATTTCATAATCATAAAATGCGGCAATTGATAACATGATTCGGACGGACTTAAGCATCGCTACGGGTGAGAAAGTCTCATCGTAGTCAACCCCATGAACTTGTCGAAGACCTTTTGCGACAAGTCAAGCTTTCTAGATACTGACATTACTATCAGCGTCAGTCTTCTTCTTAAAGATCCATTTATTCTCAATGGCTTGCCGATCATCGGGCAAGTCCATCAAAGTCCACACTTTGTTCTCATACATGGATCCTATCTCATATTTCATGGCCTCAAGCCATCTGTCGGAATCTGGGCTCATCATAGCTTCTTCATAGTTCGTAGGTTCGCCATGGTCTTATAACATGACTTCCAGGACAGGATTACCGTACCACTCTGGTACGGAACATGTTCTAGTTGACCTATGAAGTTCTGTAGTAACTTGATCTGAAGTTTCATGATCATCATCATTAGCTTCCTCTCTGATTGGTGTAGGCATCACGGGAACTGTTTTTTGTGATGTGCTACTCTCCAATTTGAGAGAAGGTACAGTTACCACATCAAGTTCTACTTTCCTCCCACTCACTTCTTTCGAGAGAAACTCCTTCTCTAGAAAGGACCCAAACTTAGCAACAAAGACCTTGCCTTCGGATCTGTGGTAGAAGGTGTACCCAATAGTTTCTTTAGGGTATCCTATGAAGACACACTTCTCCGATTTGGGTTCTATCTTATCTGGCTGAAGCCTTTTGACATAAGCATCGCATCCCCAAACTTTAAGAAACGATAGCTTAGGTTTCTTGCCAAACCACAGTTCATATGGTGTCGTCTCAACGGATTTAGACGGTGCCCTATTTAATGTGAATGCAGCTATCTCTAATGCATGACCCCAAAATGATAGTGGTAAATCGGCAAGAGACATCATAGATCACACCATATCTAATAAAGTACGGTTACGACGTTCGAACACACCATTACACTGTGGTGTTCCAGGTGGTGTGAGTTGTGAAACTATTCCACATTGTTTTAAATGAAGGCCAAACTCGTAACTCAAATATTCGCCTCCATGATCAGATCGTAGAAACTTTATTTTCTTGTTACGATGATTCTCCACTTCATTCTGAAATTCTTTGAACTTTTCAAATGTGTCAGACTTGTGTTTCATCAAGTAGATATACCCATACCTACTCAAATCATCTGTGAAGGTCAGAAAATAACGATACCCGCCGCGTGCTTCAGCACTCATCGGACCGCATACATCGATATGTATTATATCCAATAAGTCATCAGCTCGCTCCATTGTTCCGGAGAACAGAGTTTTAGTCATCTTGCCCATGAGGCATGGTTCGCAAGTATCAAATGATTCATAATCAAGTGATTCCAAAAGCCCATCTGCATGGAGTTTCTTTATGTGCTTTACACCAATATGACCCAAACGGCAGTGCCACTAGTATGTTGCACTATCATTATCAACTTTGCATCTTTTGGCATCAATATTATGAATATGTGTATCACTACGATCGAGATTCAATAAACCATTTATATTGAGTGTATGACCATAGAAGGTTTTATTCATGTAAACAGAACAACAATTATTCTTTGACTTAAATGAATAACCGTATTGCAATAAACATGATCCAATCATATTCATGCTCAATGCAAACACCAAATAACATTTATTTAGGTTCAACACTAATCCCGAAGATAAAGGGAGTGTGCGATGGTGATCTTATCAACCTTGGAATCACTTCCAACACCCATCGTCACCTCGCCTTTAACTAGTCTCTGTTCATTTTGCAACTCCTGTTTCGAGTTACTAATCTTAGCAACTGAACCGGTATCAAATACCCAGGGGCTACTATGAACACTAGTAAAGTACACATCAATAACATGTATATCAAATTTACCTTTGTTCACTTTGCCATCCTTCTTATCCGCCAAGTTTTTGGGGCAGTTCTGCTTCCAGTGACCATTTCCTTTGTAGTAGAAGCACTCAATTTCAGGTTTGGGTCTAGCTTTGGGCTTCTTCATGGGAGAGGCAACTTGCTTGCCATTCTTCTTGAAGTTCCCTTTTTTTTCCTCGCCCTTTTTCTTGAAACTAGTGGTCTTGTTAACCATCAACACTTGATGCTCTTTCTTGATTTCTACCTTCGCCGATTTCAGCATCGCGAAGAGCTTGGGAATCCTTTTTGTCATCGCTTGCATATTATAGTTCATCACGAAGTTCTAGTAGCTTGGTGATAGTGAATAGAGAACTCTTCTCAATCACTATCTTATCTGGAAGATTAAATCCCACTTGATTCAAGTGATTGTAGTCCCCAGACATTCTGAGCACATGCTCACTGGCTGAGTTAGTCTCCTCCATCTTGTAGGCAAATTATTTGTCAGAGGTCTCATACCTCTCGACACGGACATGAGTCTGAAATACCAATTTCAGCTCTTGGAACATCTCATATGCTCCATGGCGTTCAAAATGTTTTTGAAGTCCCGGTTCTAAGCCGTAAATCATGGAGCACTAAACTATTAAGTAGTCATCATATCGAGCTTGCCAAACATTCATAACGTCTGCATCTGCTCCTGCAATAGGTCTGTCACCTAGCGGTGCATCAAGGACATAATTCTTCTGTGCAGCAATGAGGATAATCCTCAGATCACGGACCCAGTCCGCATCATTGCTACTATCATCTTTCAACTTAGTTTTCTTTAGGAACATATCAAAAAATAGGGGAACTACATCATGAGCTATTGATCTACAACATAGATTTGAAAATACTATCAGGACTAATTTCATGATAAATTAAGTTTAATTAATCAAATTACTAATGAACTCCCACTTAATAAACATCCCTTAAGTTATCTAAGTGATACGTGATCCAAATCAACTAACCCATGTCCGATCATCACGTGAGATGGGGTAGTCATCAATGGTGAACATCTCTATGTTGATCATATCTACTATATGACTCACGTTCGACCCTTCGGTCTCCAGTGTTCCGAGACCATGTCTGTACATGCTAGGCTCGTCAAGTTTAACCCAATTATTCTGCATGTGCAAAACTGTCTTACACCCATTGTATGTGAACGTAGAGTCTATCACACCCGATCATCACGTGGTGTCTTGAAACGATGAACTTTCGCAATGGTGCATACTCGGGGAGAACACTTATATCTTGAAATTTAGTGAAGGGATCATCTTATAATGCTACCGTTGTTCTAAGCAAAATAAGATGCATAAAAGATAAAACATCACATGCAATCAAAATATGTGACATGATATGGCCATCATCATCTCGTGCTTTTGATCTCCATCTCCAAAGCATCGTCATGATCTCCATCATCACCGGCTCGACACCTTGATCTCCATCGTTGTGTCATTGCGTCAAGGTGGTCACGCCAACTATTGCTTCTACTACTATCGCTAACGCATAGTGATAAAGTAAAGCAATTACATGGCGCTTGCACTTCATACAATAAAGAGACAACCCTAAGGCTCCTGCCGGTTGTCGATATTACAAAACATGATCATCTCATACATCAACATATATCACATCATATCTTGACCATATCACATCACAACATGCCCTGCAAAAACAAGTTAGACGTCCACTACTTTGTTGTTGCAAGTTTTACGTGGCTGCTATGGGCTTTTAGCAAGAACCGTTCTTACCTACGCATAAAACCACAATGGTGATTCATCAAGTTTGATGTTTTAACCTTCTTCAAGGACTGGCCGAAGTCAAATTTGATTCAACTAAAGTAGGAGAAACAAACACCCGCCAGCCACCTTTATGCAAAACTAGTTGCATGTCAGTCGGTGGAACTGGTCTCATATGCGTGGACATGTAAGGTTGGTCCGGGCCGCTTCATCCCACAATACCGCCGAATCAAAATAAGACGTTCGTGGTAAGCAGTATGACTATCACCGCCCACAACCCTTTGGGTTCTACTCGTGCATATCATCTACGCATAGACCTGGCTCGGATGCCACTGTTGGGAAACGTTGAATGGAAAACAAAAAAATTTCTACAGACACGCAAGATCTATCAAGGAGATGCATAGCAATGAGAGGGGAGAGTGTGTCTACGTACCCTCATAGACCGTAAGCGGAAGCGTTTCACAACGCGGTTGATGTAGTCGAACTTTCTTCATGCTCCAACCGATCTAGTACCGAACGCACGACACCTCCGCGTTCTGCACACGTTCAGCTTGGTGACGTCCTCCGCCTTCTTGATCCAGCAAGATAGCGAGGTAGTGGATGAGTTCTGGCAGCATGACAGCGTGGTGATGGTGATGGTGAAGTGATCTCCGTAGAGCTTCGCCTAAGCACTAAAAAAATATGACCGGGGGTGTAAACGGTGGAGGGGGCGCCGCACACGGCTAGGCAATTGTCTGGTGTGTGCTAGGCGCCCCTTCCCACATATATATATAGGTGGGAGGAGGGAGGAGCAGCCAAAGGAGGCACCAAAGTAGGAGGAATCCTACTTGGAGTCCCTCCCAAGCCGCGCCCCCCTTTCCTTATTTGGAGCGCGGGGAAAGGCAGGGGAGGGTGGCGCCCCCCCTTTCCTTTCTCCCATGAGAGGGAAAGGCAGGAGGGGCTAGCGCTCCCTCTTTTCCTTCCCTAGGGCTGGCCAAACAAGGGAGGAGGTGCACCAGCCCCCTTGTGGGCTGGTCTGTCCCCTCCTTTGGCCCATAACTTGCCCGGGGGGTGCCCGGAACCCCTTCCGGTGACCCGATTCCTTTCCGGTACATCACGAAACACTTCTGGTATCCAAATACCATCGTCCTATATATCAATCTTTACCTCTCGACCATTTCAAGACTCCTCGTCATATCCGTGATCTCATCCGGGACTCTGAACAACATTCGGTCACCAAAACATATAACTCATATAACACTATATCGTCAATGAACGTTAAGCGTGCGGACCCTACGGGTTCGAGAACTATGTAGACATGACCGAGACACCTCTCCGGTCAATAACCAATAGCAGAACCTGGATGCCCATATTGGCTCCTACATATTCTATGAAGATCTTTATCGGTCGAACCGTTATGACAACATACGTAATTCCCTTTGTCCATCGGTATGTTACTTGCCCGAGATTCGATCGTCGGTATCTCTATACCTAGTTCAATCTCATTACCAGCAAGTCTCTTTACTTGTTCCGTAATACATCACCTCATGACTAACTCCTTAGTCATTTGCTTGCAAGCTTATGATGTGTATTACGGAGAGGGCCCAGAGATACCTCTCCGATACTTGGAGTGACAAATCCTAATCTCGATTTATGCCAACTCAACAAACACCTTCAGAGATACCTGTAGAGCATCTTTATGACCACCTAGTTACATTGTGACGTTTGATAGAACACAAGGTATTCCTCCGGTATCCGGGAGTTGCATAATCTCATAGTCGAAGGAATATGTATTTGACATGAAGAAAGCAATAGCAATAAAACTGAACGATCATTATGCTAAGCTAACGGATGGGTCCTGTCCATCACATCATTCTCCTAATGATGTGATCCCATTATCAAATGACAACACATGTCCATGGTTAGGAAACCTTAACCATCTTTGATCAACGAGCTAGTCTAGTAGAGGCTTACTAGGGACACGGTGTTTGTTTATGTATTCACACATGTATTTAAGTTTCCGATCAATACAATTATAGCATGAATAATAAACCTTTATCATGAATAAGGAAATATAAAGTAACAACTTTATTATTGCCTCTAGGGAATATTTACTTCACTCTTGAATTGGAAAGTAGCACATCAGAGAAAATCGTTCCCGTGATGCCTACACCAACTAGAGAGGAAGCTAATGATAATGATCATGAAACTTCGGATCAAGTTACTACAAAACCTCGTAGGTCGACCAGAACACGTTCCACACCAGAGTGGTACGGTAATACTGTCCTGGAAGTCATGTTGTTAGACAACGGTGAACCTACGAACTATGAAGAAGCTATGATGAGCCCAGATTTGGATAAATGGCTTGAGGCCATGAAGTTTGAGATAGGATACATGTATGAGAACAAAGTATGGACTTTGGTGGACTTGGCCGATGATCGGCAGGCCTTTGAAAATAAATGGATCTTTAAGAGGAACACAGACACTAATGGTAATATCACTATCTACAAAGCTCGACTTGTCGCGAAAGGTTTTTGACAAGTTCAAGTGGTTGACTACGATGAGACTTTCTCACCCGTAGCGATGCTTAAGTCCGTCCGAATCATGTTAGCAATTACCGCATTTTATAATTATGAAATCTGGCAAATGGACGTCAAAACTGCATTCCTTAATGGATTTCTTAAAGAAGAGTTGTATATGATGCAACCAGAAGGTTTTCTCGATCCTAAAGGTGCTAACAAAGTGTGCAAGCTCCAGTGATCCATCTATAGTCTGGTGCAAGCATCTCAGAGTTGGAATATACGCTTTGATGAGGTGATCAAAGCATATGGTTTTATACAGACTTACGGTGAAGCCTATATTTACAAGAAAGTGAGTGGGAGCTTTGTAGCATTTCTGATATAATATGTGGATGACATATTGTTGATTGGAAATGATATAGAATTTCTGGATAGCGTAAAAGGATACTTGAATAAGAATTTTTCAATGAAAGACCTCGGTGAAGCTACTTATATATTGGGCATCAAGATCTATAGGGATAGATCAAGACGCTTAATAGGACTTTCACAAAGCACATACCTTGACAAAGTTTTGAAGAAGTTCAAAATGGATCAGTCAAAGAAAGGGTTCTTGCCTGTGTTACAAGGTGTGAAATTGAGTCAGACTCAAAGCCCGACCACTGCAGAAGATAGAGAGAAAATGAAAGTCATTCCCTATGCCTCAGCCATAGGTTCTATCATGTATGCTATGATGTGTACCAGGCCAGATGTGTGCCTTGCCATAAGTTTGGCAGGGAGGTACCAAAGTAATCCAGGAGTGGATCACGGGACAGCGGTCAAGAACATCCTGAAGTGCCTGAAAAGGACCAAGGATATGTTTCTCGTTTATGGAGGTGACGAAGAGCTCGTCGTAAATGGTTACGTCGATGCTAGCTTCGACACTGATCCGGATGACTCTAAGTCACAAACCGGATACGTATTTATATTGAATGGTGGAGCTGTTAGTTGGTGCAGTTCCAAGCAGAGCGTCGTGCCAGGATCTACGTGTGAAGCGGAGTACATAGCTGCTTCGAAAGCAGCGCATGAAAGAGTCTGGATGAAGGAGTTCGTATCCGATCTGGGTGTAATACCCAGTGCATTGGATCCAATGAAAATCTTTTGTGACAACACTAGAGCAATTTCCTTAGCGAAGGAATCCAGGTTGCACAAGAGAACCAAACACATCAAGAGATGCTTCAACTCCATCCGTGAAAAGGTCAAGGATGGAGACATAGAGATTTGCAAAATACATACCACTACAAAAAAAGACACATCCATGACATTTTGGGCCGAACGAAATTTTTTCTGTCATGCTTATGACACTTATATGACGATAATTGTGACAAAAGCACGTGTCATCATAGATGTGGTGGGCTCCTACTTCTATGACAAAAAATCAAGATAGAAAATGAGCTTTTCATCCTGGGCGGGCCGGGGACGCACCTGCATGACATTCTTTGGGCGTCCATGACAGAAAAAATCGTGGTAGAAGCGAGGGCGAGGAAAATTTCGAGGAGTTCCCGGTTACGGTGGGTGGTCGGGGCCGAGCGATGCACGGAGGTTTGCGTGTTTCTCTCGTACACGTGCGCGCATGTGTGCAAGGCGTTGGGCTCTAACTGAACCCGAGTGATCGCACTGCTAGCTACATTACTGAACCCGAGTGATCGATCCCTTGGCTGTTAACTGAACCCGAGCGATTCATTCGCTGCTGACTGAACCCCGAGCGATTTCTTTGCTGCTACTGCTAACTGAACCGAGCAATCAATCACTACTGCTGCTTACTGAAGCCGATCGAGCCCCCGTGCGAGATGTAGCCAGCCGATGTTGGTTGCCTCTCGATGAACAGTGACCATTGCTACCATGCGTGTGGTACGTAGAACGAGTCGAGCCGGTTGGTTGGCTGTGGATGAACAGTCCCGGTGGGGGTTGGATGAACAGGACCCCGTGGTAGTAGGCTGTTGCTGCTGGATGAACAGGACCCCGAGGAGGCTGCCGCACCCCAGCCGGTTGGGGTGGATGAACAGGACCCCGTGGAGGCTCTATGAACAGTAGCCGGTGGAGGCTGGATGAATAGTAGCTGGTGGAGGCTGGAGGAGGTCGACGGTGGATGAACAGTAGCCCGTGAAGGCTGGAACGAGGCAGTAGACTGTGGATGAACAGGACCCCGTTTCATCGTAGGCGCTCCAACAGAAATCTGTTTCCTCCGTTTTGCGGTATGCCACACCCCTCCCGATCAACAGCACCCCGTTTCGACCGTAGGCACTCGAATAGAAGGCCGTTTCCTCCGTTCTGCGGTACTCCAGACCCTTCCCGATGAACAGGACCTCGTTTTGACCATACGCGGTCGAACAAAAGGCCATTTTCCTCCATTTTGCAGTATGCCAGACCTCGTTCCCTCTGTTCCGTCCAAGCCAGTTGGATCCCGTTGAACATGATGCATTCCGACCCAGTCTGTTGCCTCCCGATGAACAAGACGCTATTTCTCCGTTCCGACCCAGCCAGTTGGCTGCCGATGAATAGGATGCCGTTGCTGTCGTTCGTTGCCTCTCCATGTACACGAGCCCTGATCGTACATATGCGCGAGTAGGCGTTCGAGACCCCGCCCGTATGTACGTATGTGGCCGTATTTTTTGGCATCTGGCTGTATGTACGTGTACACGGTTTTGACTGGACTGCCTGAACTGCTACGTTGGGGGCTCTACTACTACACGTGCCTCTGCTTGCTCGGCCACAGTTCATCGTTGCAGAGAGATCGATCAACCAGTATGTGTGTACATGTTCGCGACCAGACAGACAACCCTACATACGGTTCGACCGGGTGGGTCCCAGCTGTCAGGGAGGATAAGGAGGCACTTCCTTGTGTGCGAAGATATAACTGGTGGGTCCCAGCTGTCAGGGGAAACATTTTTTCGCCAAATACAGAGGCCCTTCCGGTGGGTCTCCACTGCCAGGTGGAGGAATAATTATTTTACATGTAATAAGGAGGAACTTACTTGCTGCGGCCATGGACTCACCTGTCAGCCTCTCCATGTATAGTCCTCTTCCGATGGAAGTCCTTCCTTGACCACGTTGACCACGCCATGCCGAGAACACCAAGGCGGTGGACGACAGCGAGGCCTAGGAAGGGGACGACGCGGAGCCGGGGAAGACGCGGCAGTGCATGCCCACGTGGAGGGGAGTACGAGGGTTGACTGGTTTGGCTGCGGTGTGAGGCTGCCATCGCCGCAGAATAACAAGGGTTGTGGGTGAGTAGAGGGATGGCCTGGCCAGCGGTTGGAGTAGGAGGGGGCAGTGAGGCCTGCGCGGCAGCACAGCCGGCCACAGGAGGCAGGAGCAGGCGGCACGGCCCACAATGGTTTGGGCGGCTGGAGCAAGAAGACCAGAGGTTGAAGAAGCACGACGGTAATTGGATGGACATCGTATGGTCACCGCAGCTAGAATCGTTTATATTGACTAAGTTGAGAAAACACTGCGTCCGCGTCAACTTAGTAGGCCCACAAGTCAGCCTCCAAATATGGTGGGTCCCACCTAATAGCGGGGCTATTCATTTTTTGTGTGCGTGATAAGGAGGCACTTCCTTGCGTGCGAAGATATAGCTGGTGGGTCTGTGCTGTCAGCGGGAGGAACTTTTTTCATGAAATACAGAGGTGCTTCCGGTGGGTCCCTGCTGTCAGGTGGAGGAATCATTATTTTGCTTGTAATAAGGAGGCACTTCCTTGTGTGCGGTCGTGGACCCAACTGTCATCCTCTCCACGTTTGACCACGCCGCGCCGAGAGCACCAGGGCGGTGGACGACGACGAGGCCTAGGAAGGGAACAACCCGGAGCCGGAGAAGACTCGGTAGTTGTTTCCCACACGGAGGGAAGTACGAGGGTTTACTGGTTCGTCTGTCATCGCCGGAGAATAATAGGAGGTCTCGGTGAGTACAGGGATGGCTAGGCCAGCGATGGGAGTGGTGTGGGGCGGTTAGGCCTGCGCGGCAGCACAGCCGGCCACAGGAGGCATGATCGAGCAGGCAGTATGGCCGGCTGGAGCAAAAAGACCAGAGGTTGAAGAAGCAGCACGCCCATTGGATTAACAATCCAACGGTCACTGCTGCTAGAATCGTTTGTGGACTAAGTTGACAAAGCCTTTCGTACACGTCAACCTTGTAGACCCACAAGTCAGCCTCCAAATCTGTCCCAAACAGCATACAGCCCGAAATTTCTAGCCAGATTCAAATTAATTTAAAAATAAACATACCTTAATGTAAAATCCAATGAAATTTTATCCGCACAAAAACAATGAAATTTAAAATATCAAAATCGGAAAGAAAAAAGTAATTTGGAACTAATTGCCTGTTTGTTGTATTTTTCATTTAACAACCCATTTCTTATTACTTATAGCCCACTTTTTGGGCAAGCCGAATGCATCCCTCCTCGTCTTGAAAGATTTCAGGCCCAGCAGGGCGTAGAAAAGTAAGTAGGCCTCCGTTGGTTATTCTGCAAAAAACAAAATAGCTGGGCTAGCCATTTTCAGAAAGAAAAAACAAAACTGGGCTGGTCATGTGGTAAACATATATGAAATAAAAGTCTGGGCTAGACGGGCCACAGTTGATACCCTGCTCTGTCCCGAAAACAAAAAAAATAATACTGCGCGAGCTGCTGGGTCCCGGGTGTCAGCCGCTCCTTGTGAAGTTATCTCGCTTATTGACTACGTTGACAGTGGCGTGCAACCCATATGTCAGGAAACCATCAGGAGGAACCATTTTTTTCTGGTAATAAAGGAGGCACTTGCTTGCCTACTGCCATGATCCTGGTGGGTCCCTACTGACATCCTCACCATGTACAGTTATCTCCTTATTCCTCTCGGTTGTTGACCATGTTGACAACAACAGAGGGCGGCGCCGCGGCGAGCGAACCAAGGCGGAGGACGATGGTGAGGCCTCAGATGGGAACGAACAGGAGCCAGGGAAGATGTGCAGAGTTTTAGGGTGCAATGTGGCCGCGATGCATGCGCGGCAGCACAGCCAGCCGTGGGACAAGGGAGTAGGCGGTCCCGCCGGTGCTGGTTTGGCTTTGGCGGCTGGAGGAAGAAGAGACTGAAGAAACACAATAGACGTTGAATGTCAATCCAATGGTCAAGGTTGGTACAATCGTTTGTTGACTAAGCCGACACCACGTAGCATACTTTTTTATAGGAAGAAAAGAAAAACTGGGCTCGTTCACCAGATAACATTCCTGAAACTACCACCATTTGATCTTGCGTCGCAACTAAAACTGCCAGGAAAATGTGTTCGTTTGCCGTCCTCCTCCCAGGGAATGTTCGCCACATAACATTGCCAAAAATCAAAGACCTGAGAAGGCGTACAGAACAAGCTAGTGTACCAGTAAAGAGATGTTGCAGAGTTTTAGAAAAAAGAGAGACGTGCTCCTGTAGCTGGTTCGAATCCAAACATAGACTATGACTATATAAAGTGCTATGCTACTCCGCAAGTAATGAAACTGACATATCCAACGTTCGCTTCTCCTCTTCTCTAGTTACTCTGCCTAGCATCAGAAGCTTCGGCCGCAGCAACCATGTCTGCTGGTGGCTCGTCCACCTGCTCTTCAGCAGGCAACAACCAGATATGCGCCAAGTCGCCACCTGTACCATCCCCTATGGGTCTCATCACAGCCCCGCCGGCACACTCACTGCAGCCGGTTGCTCATCGCAACCCGCTGCCGTTGGTGTGTTGCCACTGCTGCAAATCATGCAGAGTCATCCGTCGCGTCTCAACTACAATCCTCAACCCTGGACGAGTCTTCCACAAATGCCCGAATCATGGGATAATAATATGTTTAAGTGTTTTTCGCCTGCTTTCAGTTGCTGATTTTTTAAATAGTTTCATTGATGATCTTCCAATTTGATTCGTGCAGAAAAGGGAAGATTCATGTGATTTGTATTTCTAGGAAGTTGCTGATGTGGGGGAATGGAACTACGCTGATTATTTGGTTAGCCGAGGAATCCCAATACCAGCAGGTTGGGGTGTTGGACAAGTAACTGAAGGAACGACATAAGAGGAAGATGCAGAGCAGAAGGTTAAAGATGTAGTTCATCTGAGCATGGCCAAGCAACAGCCGCTGAACGGCCTTGACAACAATGAGGAGATGAAAGAGCTTGTGAAGATAATGGGCAAGATCATTGTGCTCTGTAGGATGATTGTCTCTTTATTTGCAGTGTATGTAGCACTCGTGATGTATTCAGTGGCTATGACATGAGCACTTTGCTGAAACTAGTAATGAATGACACCTGTTTAGCAGGTTGGGCATAGTGTTGTGAACACTTAATGATTTCTATTAACGGAAATCGGGGGGTATCCCCTTTTGCTCATAAATAAATAAATAGCAGAGGCCCTTTTGCTAATAAATAAATAAATTAGCGGAGGCCCTGTCGGGTCAGCTTTGTTCCCATTCGAAGACGTCGAGCAAAATGCAGTCCAACAACAAACTATGTCATCAAATACAAGTTTCACAGCCAAATATGAGTACAACTAAACAACAATGTCATCATGTTTTAGTCGTCATACAATCACCAAACACAAATCAACATACATAATAAGTGATGTTCTCACAGCAAAATACTAAACAACAACTTTAGCAGGTTTCAGTTGTCATAGCAAACACAATTTCACATAGTAGATAAAAAGTCATCTTCTCACAGACAAATATGACAAAAGCAATCTAATCATCATCCGCAGTAGCAGCGTCAACATCTTTGCCATGTGTATCAGTCTGAATCGTAATTCCCCCCATTGTCATCTTCTTCTTCATCCTCAATGTCCTCCAACGTTGGCGTCTTATTGATCAACTCTCATATGTCCACAGCCCGACATGCAATCTTTTCGCCAGCGTCATTGACGTGATAGTTCTCAAAGATATTAGGAACATCTGTGGAATCCTCTACATTAGGAGCAGTGTAAGCATCATCTTGTTGTGCAACTTCATTAAACGAATTCCTCTGCTCAAACCTTTGCAATACTCTCCAGTCATCGCTACATGCATATGTGTCTTCCAAGAAAAATATCTGTGTTGCTTGATTTGCCAAAATAAAAGGCTCGTCAGTCTGGTACGCCGCCTTGACATTGATGGATTTGAAATAATCATCAGCTCTGGGTTTTGCGATCCTAGAAAACAGGTTATACCAACGACAGCACAACAGAACCACACACCGATGAACCTTGAAACTGGAGATATACTGCAACTGAACAATGTCTGTTATGTTAGCATACATTTCAGTTGTCTCTTCGCCGTACTTATCTGTGCTCATGATGGCACTGTTTTGTGTCTTCCTGCCTTTGTCGCGTGCAAGGGTGTTGTAGCGCACATCTCCAACAACACAAGATTCATAATGTCTTACCCGAGTATCAGGACCCATTACTAGTGCGTATAGGGCATCATTAACTGCTTACCCATCCTCCCGCATCTTCTTAACCTATGGTTAGAAAATAGACAAGCTGATCATCTTATGTACTCAATATATTAAAAAAACTGACAGTGCAATTCAAAAGCTTACATGGATCTTGAACCATTTCGCAAATCCTGCCATAACCAGTTTGTCAATGTTTCTTGGATTTTGCGGCAGTAACTCCTTTTTGTAGATGCTGCACAACATAGTGATCGCGTCAAACATCTAAATATATAAGAATGTGCTGCAAGTTTAGTAGATTATGATGTATAAGTTGCAGTACTTAGCACTTACTCAATATAAGGTAGAATCTCAGGACAGTTATTCAACACATACCAAACCATTTTTTCCAAATTTTTAGGTTTGTCGTCTTGTCGACTCTTCCCTGTAACTCGAACAGAACAATAAAAAACATTGAGCTCGGGATTGTCTTCACCCACCTCTTTGCTAAGCCGATCAGCTGTTTCAATGTATTTTGAGCAGAATGTCAATGCTTCTGTAGCAATGTAGGCCTCTGCAATGGAACCCTCAGGTCTAGCTCTGTTCCTAACATAGCCCTTGAAAGTGCCTAGCCGCCTTTCAATAGGGTACATCCAGCCATACTGTACTGGACCTCTAAGTAGTGCCTCATGAGGTAGATGAACAGCCAAATGCACCATCACATCAAAGAAGGCTGGAGGATATATCTTCTCAAGGTCGCATAGGATAGTTGGTATCTTGTCTCTAAGATGCTCCAAAGCATCTATCCTGATATTTCTACTACAGAGTTCCCTGAAGAATTGTCCCAACTCTGCAACTGCTCTGTATAAGTCAGGGCGGCCCAATCCTCTAAGGATAACAGGTAAAACCCTTTGAAGTAGGACGTGGCAGTCATGAGTTTCATCCCTTGTACCTTGTTTCCATCTGCAGTGACTCTCCTTTCAGGGTTGGAAGCAAATCCATGTGGGAATCTCACACGTGACAGGACCTTGCAGAATTATTTTCTTTTTACCTTGTCCAAGACGTACACAGCTGGTGCCATATCCCGTGATGCACCATCATCGTCCACCTGCAAATCTCTTCTGATACCCAGGTGTGTCAAATCAATCCTAGATTTTAAGGTATCTTTCGTCTTGCCTTCAATATTAAGAAGTGTGCCGATAATGCTGTCACATATATTTTTCGCGATGTGCATCACATCAAGATTATGCCGCAGATCCAAATCTTTCCAATACTCCAAGTCCCACAAAGTGGACCTATGGGTAAACAATAATCTCTCTTCTGCCCTGCCACGCTTCCTTTTCCCGCTACCATTATCAGGATGGTTTCCTGGTGTAATATGCCTGACCTTCTCTAATTGCACTTGCAACTCATCGCCGGTGAGCCTCTTTGGCGCATCACTATTTTCATGCTTTGCATTGAACACATGTCTTCAGTATTTTGTAGGACACGGCTTGTCCTTGGCAAGGAAATGGCAGTGTCCAATGTAACAGATCTCGCTAAGTATTGCGTATGACAGTGGATTCCTGTCACAGTGAACACATGCATTGTAACCATGTGTCGTTCGCCCTGACATAGTGCCCAAAGCCGGATAATCATGGATGCACCAAATTTTAACAGCAAAGAGAAAGAAATCAGCTGGTGGGCTGCTATATAGGTCTCGAGTGAGAACACCCCTCCATAGCTGTTGAAGTTCCTCCACAAGAGGCTCCATGAATAAATCAAAATCCTTTCCAGGACTTTTTGGACCTGGGATGAGCAAGGCCATCATGTAGTTTGATTCTTTGGTGCAGACATTTGGTGGCATGTTGTAAGGGATAACAAGCACTGGCTAGATGCTATATGTGGCGCTCTGGTGGCCAAATGGGTTAAATCCATCTGTAGCTAAGCCAAGTCTAATGTTTCTCGGGTCAGCAACAAACTTTTTGTGTTTCTGATTGAAGCTTTTCCAGTCACTACCATGAGATGGATGGCTCATTACATTCTGATCTCTGTACTTCTGGTTCCTAGAATGCCACAGTACATCCTCTCTTGTTTTAGCATCATGAAACAACCTCTGCAATCTTGGTATAATTGGAAAATGTCTCAGAACATTATGAGGAATCCTCTTCACAGCATCGCTATCTTTCCATCTTGATGATTTGCATTTTGGGCATTCACTTAAGTTGGCATAATCCTTCCGGAACAGAACAAAATTATTCTTACAAACATGGATCATATCATATCCAATTCCAACTGCACGAAGGAAATTCTTCATTGTACTGTAGGTGTGTGGCAGCTCAGACGCATCTGGGAAATATTTGCGGAAAGCAGCCAACATCGCATCGAATGATTTGTTGGTCATCCTCGCAGATGTCTTCACCTGAAGAAAGGTGACCATAGCTGAGAATACTGACAGCTTATTTCCTAGGGTGACTGCCACGTTGCATTGTTCCAACATGCGGGCCCACGTTTTTCTTCTGCAGGTGAAAGTTCACGAAATGCGCCAGCATTTCATAGCATTGTTTCAATGTTGGTCAAACTCACTGGCTTCGCCGCCACCACCTCCTCCTCCTCCTCTTTCACCTGAGCATCAGGCAGATCAAGATGGTGATCTGCTGCTTCCACATAGTCAGTAACATTGACGTTCACAGCTTCACCATGATGAACCCACCTAGTATATGTGACCGACATCCCATACAAGTGTAGATGATTTTCCATAGTTGACTGGGGTCTTGTAACTGAATTCATACAACTGCTACATGGGAAGAGCACATCTGATTTCGGACCACCGTACTCAGCTCTGATAAAGATCATGAAGTTTTCAACCCCCTCGATATATGCAGCGGAGAATCTTTGAGCAGAAGTTATCCAAGTCCTGTCCATCTGTTACACATACAAATCAGTTCTTCTACTAGATATTACAGAAAAACATATATGCTTTTTTATAAAGTCCAAAAAAAATACCTAGGTCGATGTCTAAAGCTATTGCAAGAAATTTGGACAAGCAGATCTAAGTAACGAAATATATGTAAAGTTAATTCAGCAAACAGATTTGAGTGCTAAATTATGGCAGGCTATAGGCCGAGCACACAGCCATCGAAGGCCATCTGAGCAACAAAGATCGAGTATAAAACAGTGTCGAGCTATTTCACCTAACAGATTGGCTACTAGACCATGGCAATCTACTTCACAATAAATATATGGCAGGATATTTTAGCAACTAATCGGGCATGGCATGCCATCTCAGCAAAGCAGATTGAGTGTAGAACAGGGAAAGGAAGCTTCTTAAGTAGAGCATATTGACTGTAAACTATTTTAGCAAATAGTGAGACTAACAAAATCTATCAGTTAGTAACATTCGGTGCTACTCTGACATGCGCGGGGCCTCAGTCTAGAATGCGCGTACCATGGGAGAAGCTGACTGCCGTGCGTCTCCATAAGAACATCGCCAGCGGTGGCGGCGGGGTTGGAGGACGACAGTCTACGAGAGCGTACTGTGGGAGCGAGAGGATCGTCGTGCGTCCCCTCAACGAACCGCGACACCAATGTATCGGCGTGGCGGGGAGGGCGGCTTTGGCGGAGTGAATGGAGTGGAGGGGGCCGGGGGGAGGGGGGTTTGGGGAATATTATTGGCTAGTTGGCCGAAGGGCAGTTGAATTTGGGATTTGGGGGGAATTTTTGCGCGGTGGGCGGGGGAGTTTGGCGCATGGTCGGTTTCTCCAAATGCGGTCCCATGTGTCAGTGAAGAGGCAAGCCGAAGCGCGTTCCGTTTGCGTGAGCCGTGTGCAGGACCGACCGTGTGAGGGGTGCAATGCGGCCGCGACAGGCGTGTTGTGAGTGTACCGCCTTTTTCCTTTTAAACTTGGTGCTTCGCGCGATCCATCGATACTACTACTAGTAATCTGGTAATCCCGACTAAACCGGCGCGGCCGGGACTTTTCCCGCGCGATATGCTGGGAGGTTGGCTTAGTTGGTCTTTTTAGGACTTTATTTTTTATTAGGACAAGGCTTAGTTGGTTTGACAGACAGAGTGAGAGAAAGATGTGAGATGCGTGAATGTGCAGTGGATGTACTATTGGAGTGCCTAAGATAAATTCTATATGTGTACTACATATGTGTTTATTTACTTCGCATGTTAGCTTTGTCTTGGTTCAAACCTTCTAAACTTAGACCAAGTTTATACACACATAAACGAATCATCATTCAATATATTTTCATACAATATATCTTACTATTATTGTGAAAGTTCATATACACCGGACGAGATTCAAGCAAACACGACATATTTTCATTACATTTCGAACTTTTATAGGACAGAAAAAGAAAATAAACCCGACCCTAAACCTATTCTACGGCGGCGACCGTAGTCCACTTTCCTTTGTACTTCCGCATTGGCGATGACGTCCTCCATCTGTCGTCTCCATGAACGGCGGTGGGGTTCAAGACCCATGAAGTGAAGGTGCGTGATACGTCTCCAACGTATCTATAATTTATGAAGTATTCATGCCATTATATTATCATTCTTGGATGTTTTACAATCATTATATAGCAACTTTATATCATTTTTTGGGACTAACCTATTGACATAGTGCCCAGTGCCAGTTGCTGTTTTTTGCTTGTTTTTTACATCGCAGAAAATCAATACCAAACGGAGTCCAAACGCCGCAAAACTTTTTGGAAATTTTTTCTGGACCAGAAGACACCCGTTGGGCCAAAGAAGTACTAGAGGGGAGCTTCAACGAGAGCACAACCCACCAGGGCGCGCCTGGGGGCCCAGGCGCGCCCAGGTGGGTTGTGCCCACCTCGATGGCCTCCCGCACCGCCTCCTCGCCCTATAAATTCCCAAATATTCCAAAAACCCTCGCGGTAACTCTAGATCAGAAGTTCCGCCACCGCAAGCCTCTGTAGCCACGAAAAACCAATCTAGACCCCGTTCCGGCACCCCGCCGGAGGGGAAAATCATCATCCCGGCGGCCATCTTCATCATCCCGGCGGCCACCATGATGAGTAGGGAGTAGTCCACCCTCGGGGCTGAGGGTTTGTACCAGTAGCTATGTAATTAATCTCTCTCTCTCTCTCTCTCATGTTCTTGATGGCACGATCTTGATGTATCGGGGGCTTTGTTAATATAGTTGGGTCATATGGTGTTTTTGTTGGGGAACGTAGCAGAATTTTAAAATTTTCTACGCATCACCAAGATCAATCTATGGAGTCATCTAGCAACGAGTGAGAGGGGAGTGTATCTACATACCCTTGTAGATCGCGAGCGGAAGCGTTCAAGAGAACGGGGTTGATGGAGTCGTACTCGTCGTGATCCAAATCACCGATGACCGAGCGCCGAACGGACGGCACCTCCGCGTTCAACACACGTACGGAGCAGAGACGTCTCCTCCTTCTTGATCCAGCAAGGGGGGAGGAGAGGTTGATGGAGATCCAGCAGCACGACGGTGTGGTGGTGGAAGCAGCGGGATTTCAGCAGGGCTTCGCCAAGCGCTACTGGAGGAGGAAGAGGTGTCACGGGACGGAGAGGGAGGCGCCAGGGGCTGTGCTCTTTCTCCCATGCACCTCCCCACTATATATAGGGGTGGAGGGGGCTGGTTTCTTGCCCTCCAAGTCCATTGGGGCGTTGGCAAAGGTGGAAGGAAAGAAATCCCATCCTTTCCCTTCCCCACCGATTGTTATCCCCCTTTTTTAGGGATCTTGATCTTATCCCTTCGGGATATGATCTTATTCCTTCTAAGGGGGAATCTTGGTGCGCCTTGACTAGGGGTGTGGGGCCTTGCCCCCACTACCCACGTTCATGTGGGTCCCCCCATGCAGGTGGGCCCCACTCCGGAACCTTCTAGAACCTTCTCGGTACAATACCGAAAAATCCCGAACATTTTCCGGTGGCCAAAATAGGACTTCCCATATATAAATCTTTACCTCCGCACCATTCCGGAACTCCTCGTGACGTCCAGGATCTCATCCGAGACTCCGAACAACCTTCGGGTTACCGCATACTAATATCTCTATAACCCTAGCGTCACCGAACCTTAAGTGTGTAGACCCTACGGGTTCGGGAGACACGCAGACATGACCGAGACGACTCTCCGGTCAATAACCAACAGCGGGATCTGGATACCCATGTTGGCTCCCACATGCTCCTCGATGATCTCATCGGATGAACCACGATGTCGAGGATTCAATCAATCCCGTACGCAATTCCCTTTGTCTATCGGTACGATACTTGCCCGAGATTCGATCGTCGGTATCTCGATACCTTGTTCAATCTCGTTACCGGCAAGTCTCTTTACTCGTTTCTGTAACACATCATCCCGTGAACAACTCCTTGATCACATTGAGCTCATTATGATGATGTCCTACCGAGTGGGCCCAGAGGTACCTCTCCGTTACATGGAGTGACAAATCCCAGTCTCGATTCATGCCAACCCAACAGATACTTTCGGAGATACCCGTAGTGCACCTTTATAGCCACCCAGTTACGTTGTGACGTTTGGTGCACCCAAAGCACTCCTACGGTATCCGGGAGTTGCACAATCTCATGGTCTAAGGAAAAGTTACTTGACATTGGAAAAGCTTTAGCAAATGAACTACACGATCTAGTGCTAGGCTTAGGATTGGGTCTTGTCCATCACATCATTCTCCTAATGATGTGATCCCGTTATCAATGACATCCAATGTCCATGGTCAGGAAACCGTAACCATCTATTGATCAACGAGCTAGTCAACTAGAGGCTTACTAGGGACATGTTGTGGTCTATGTATTCACACATGTATTACGATTTCCGGATAACACAATTATAGCATGAATAACAGACAATTATCATGAACAAGGAAATATAATAATAACCATTTTATTATTGCCTCTAGGGCATATTTCCAACAGTCTCCCACTTGCACTAGAGTCAATAATCTAGTTACATTGTGATGAATCGAACACCCATAGAGTACTGGTGTTGATCATGTTTTGCTCGTGAAAGAGGTTTAGTCAACGGATCTTCTACATTCAAATCCGTGTGCACTTTACAAATATCTATGTCTCCATCTTGAACATGTTCACGTATGGAGTTGAAGCGACGCTTGATATGCCTGGTCCTTTTGTGAAACCTGGGCTCCTTGGCAAGGGCAATAGCTCCAGTGTTGTCACAGAAGAGAGCCATTGGACCCGACGCATTTGGAATGACTCCTAGGTCGGTGATGAACTCCTTCATCCATACTGCTTCGTGTGCTGCCTCCGAGGCTGCTATGTACTCCGCTTCGCATGTAGAACCCGCCACGACGCTTTGCTTGCAACTGCACCAGCTTACCGCTCCACTATTCAAAATATACACGTATCCGGTTTGTGACTTGGAGTCATCCGGATCTGTGTCGAAGCTAGCGTCGACGTAACCCTTTACGACGAGCTCTTCGTCACCTCCATATACGAGAAACATATCCTTAGTCCTTTTCAGGTACTTCAGGATGTTCTTGACCGCTGTCCAGTGTTCCTTGCCGGGATTACTTTGGTACCTACCTACCAAACTTACAGCAAGGTTTACATCAGGTCTGGTACACAGCATGGCATACATAATAGACCCTATGGCTGAGGCATAGGGGATGACACTCATCTCCTCTATATCTTTTGCCGTGGTCGGGCATTGAGCCGAGCTCAATTTCACACCTTGCAATACAGGCAAGAACCCCTTCTTGGACTGATCCATATTGAACTTCTTCAATATCTTATCAAGGTATGTGCTTTGCGAAAGACCTATGAGGCGTCTCGATCTATCTCTATAGATCTTGATGCCTAATATATAAGCAGCTTCTCCAAGGTCCTTCATTGAAAAACACTTATTCAAGTAGGCCTTTATACTTTCCAAGAATTCTATATCATTTCCCATCAGCAGTATGTCATCCACATATAATATGAGAAATGCTACAGAGCTCCCACTCACTTTCTTGTAAACACAGGCTTCTCCATAAGTCTGTGTGAACCCAAACGCTTTGATCATCTCGTCAAAGCGAATGTTCCACCTCCGAGATGCTTGCACCAGCCCATAGATTGAGCGCTGGAGCTTGCATACCTTGTCAGCATTCTCAGGGTCGACAAAACCTTCCGGTTGTATCATATACAACTCTTCCTTAAGAAAACCATTAAGGAATGCCGTTTTGACGTCCATTTGCCATATCTCATAATCATAGTATGCGGCAATTGCTAACATGATTCTGACGGATTTCAGCTTCGCTACGGGTGAGAAAGTCTCATCGTAGTCAACCCCTTGAACTTGTCGATAACCCTTAGCGACAAGCCGAGCCTTATAGATGGTCACATTACCATCCGCGTCAGTCTTCTTCTTAAAGATCCATTTATTTTCTATGGCTTGCCGATCATCGGGCAAGTCAGTCAAAGTCCATACTTCGTTTTCATACATGGATCCTATCTCGGATTTCATGGCTTCAAGCCATTTGTCGGAATCCGGGCCCGCCAACGCTTCTTCATAGTTCGAAGGTTCACTATTGTCTAACAACATGATTTCCAGGACAGGATTGCCATACCACTCTGGTGCGGAACGTGTCCTCGTGGACCTTCGAAGTTCAGTGGTAGCTTGATCATGATCATTATCAATAACTTCCTCTCTAGCCGGTGTAGGCTCCACAGAAACATTTTCCTGTGCTGCGCTACTCTCCGGTTCGAGGGTCATCTCATCAAGCTCCACTTTCCTCCCACTTACTTCTTTCGAGAGAAACTCTTTCTCTAGAAAGGATCCATTCCTGGCAACAAAGATCTTGCCCTCGGATCTTAGGTAGAAGGTATACCCAATAGTTTCCTTAGGGTATCCTATGAATACGCATTTTTCCGACTTGGGTTCGAGCTTCTCTGGTTGAAGTTTCTTCACATAAGCATCGCATCCCCAAACTTTCAGAAACGACAGCTTAGGTTTCTTCCCAAACCATAATTCATACGGTGTCGTCTCAACGGATTTTGACGGTGCCCTATTTAAAGTGAATGCGGCAGTCTCTAAAGCATAACCCCAAAAAGATAGCGGTAGATCAGTAAGAGACATCATAGATCGCACCATATCCAATAGAGTGCGATTACGACGTTCGGACACACCGTTACGCTGAGGTGTTCCAGGCGGCGTGAGTTGTGAAACGATTCCACATTTCCTTAAGTGCGTGCCAAATTCATGACTCAAATATTCTCCTCCACGATCTGATCGTAAGAACTTTATTTTCTTGTCACGTTGATTTTCAACCTCATTCTGAAATTCCTTGAACTTTTCAAAGGTCTCAGACTTGTGCTTCATCAAGTAGACATACCCATATCTACTCAAATCATCGGTGAGGGTGAGAACATAACGATGACCACCGCGAGCCTCAACGCTCATTGGACCACACACATCAGTATGTATGATCTCCAATAAGTTGGTTGCTCGCTCCATTGTTCCGGAGAACGGAGTCTTGGTCATCTTGCCCAAGAGGCATGGTTCGCATCTGTCAAATGATTCATAATCAAGAGACTCCAAAAGTCCATCTGCATGGAGTTTCTTCATGCGTTTAACACCGATATGACCAAGGCGGCAGTGCCACAAGTATGTGGGACTATCGTTATCAACCTTGCATTTCTTGGCATTCACATTATAAACATGTGTAACATCACATTCGAGATTCAATAAAAATAAACCATTCACCAGCGGGGCATGACCATAAAACATATCTCTCATATAAATAGAACAACCATTATTCTCAGATTTAAATGAGTAGCCATCTCGCATCAAGCGAGATCCAGATACAATGTTCATGCTCAAAGCTGGCACTAAATAACAATTATTGAGGTTTAAAACTAATCCCGTAGGTAGATGCAGAGGTAGCGTGCCGACGGCGATCACATCGACCTTGGAACCATTCCCGACGCGCATCGTCACCTCGTCCTTTGCCAGTCTACGCTGATTCCGCAGTTCCTGCTTTGAGTTACAAATATGAGCAACCGCACCGGTATCAAATACCCAGGAACTACTACGAGTGCTGGTAAGGTACACATCAATTACATGTATATCACATATACCTTTGGTATTGCCGGCCTTCTTATCTGCTAAGTACTTGGGGCAATTCCGCTTCCAGTGACCGGTTCCCTTGCAATAAAAGCACTCAGTCTCAGGCTTGGGTCCATTCTTTGACTTCTTTGCCGTCCTTCTTGAAGTTCTTCTTACCCTTGCCCTTCTTGAACTTAGTGGTTTTATTCACCATCAACACTTGATGTTCCTTTCTGATCTCTGCCTCCGCTGACTTCAGCATCGCATATACCTCAGGAATGGTCTTTTCCATCCCCTGCATGTTGAAGTTCATCACAAAGCTCTTGTAGCTAGGTGGAAGCGACTGGAGGATTCTGTCAATGACCGCGTCATCCGGGAGATTAATCCCCAGCTGAGACAAGCGGCTGTGCAACCCAGACATTTTGAGTATGTGCTCGCTGACAGAACTATTTTCCTCCATCTTACAGCTGTAGAACTTATCGGAGACTTCATATCTCTCGATCCGGGCGTGAGCTTGGAAAACCATTTTCAGCTCTTCGAACATCTCATATGCTCCGTGATGCTCAAAACGCTTTTGGAGCCCCGGTTCTAAGCTGAAGAGCATGCCGCACTGAACGAAGGAGTAATCATCGGTGCGTGTCTGCCAAACGTTCAAATCGTCTGGCAGTGCTGGGAGAGCAGGTGGGCCACCTAACGGTGCTTCAAGGACATATGATTTCTTGGCAGCTATGAGGATAATCCTCAAGTTACGGACCCAGTCCGCATAGTTGCTACCATCGTCTTTCAGCTTGTTTTTCTCTAGGAACGCGTTGAAGTTTAGGGTAACATTAGCGTTGGCCATTTGATCTACAAGGTAGATATGTAACATTTAGACTAAGTTCATGACAATTAAGTTCATCTAATCAAATTATGTAATGAACTCCCACTCAGATAGACATCCCTCTCGTCATCTAAGTGATACATGATCCGAATCGACTAGGCCGTGTCCGATCATCACGTGAGACGGACTAGTCATCAACGGTGAACATCTCTATGTTGATCGTATCTTCTATACGACTCATGTCCGACCTTTCGGTCTCTTGTGTTCCGAGGCCATGTCTGTACATGCTAGGCTCGTCAAGTCAACCTAAGTGTATTGCTGTGTAAATCTGGCTTACACCCGTTGTATTCGAACGTTAGAATCTATCACACCCGATCAACACGTAGTGCTTCGAAACAACGAACCTTCGCAACGGTGCACAGTTAGGGGGAACACTTTCTTGAAATTTTAGTAAGGGATCATCTTATATATGCTACCGTCGTTCTAAGCAAATAAGATGCAAAAACATGATAAACATCTCATGCAATCAAAATAGTGACATGATATGGCCATTATCACTTTGCTCCTTTTGATCTCCATCTTCGAGGCTCCATGATCATCATCGTCACCGGCATGACACCATGATCTCCATCATCATGATCTCCATCATCGTGTCTTCATGAAGTTGTCTCGCCAACTATTACTTCTACTACTACGGCTAACGGTTAGCAATAAAGTAAAGTAATTACATGGCGAATTTCAATGACACGCAGGTCATATAATAAATTAAGACAACTCCTATGGCTCCTGCCGGTTGTCATACTCATCGACATGCAAGTCATGATTCCTATTACAAGAACATGATCATCTCATACATCACATATATCATTCATCACATCCTTTGGCCATATCACATCACAAAGCACTTGCTGCAAAAACAAGTTAGACGTCCTCTAATTGTTGTTGCAAGTTTTTTACGTGGCTGCTATAGGTTTCTAGCAAGAACGTTTCTTACCTACGCCAAAACCACAACGTGATATGCCAATTTCTATTTACCCTTCATAAGGACCCTGTTCATCGAATCCGATCCGACTAAAGTGGGAGAGACAGACACCCGCTAGCCACCTTATGCAACTAGTGCATGTCAGTCGGTGGAACCTGTCTCACGTAAGCGTACGTGTAAGGTCGGTCCGGGCCGCTTCATCCCACAGTGCTGCCGAATCAAGATAAGACTAGTAACGGCAAGAAGATTGACAAATCGACGCCCACAACTACTTTG
The DNA here is from genome assembly GCA_011799875.1 of Thinopyrum elongatum. NCBI lineage: Eukaryota > Viridiplantae > Streptophyta > Magnoliopsida > Poales > Poaceae > Thinopyrum > Thinopyrum elongatum. The sequence continues at coordinate 606,052,560 of CM022303.1, read as the reverse complement.
TGTTCTACTCGTGCAAGACACTACGCATAGACCTAGCTCATGATGCCACTGTTGGGGAACGTAGCAGAATTTTAAAATTTTCTACGCATCACCAAGATCAATCTATGGAGTCATCTAGCAACGAGTGAGAGGGGAGTGTATCTACATACCCTTGTAGATCGCGAGCGGAAGCGTTCAAGAGAACGGGGTTGATGGAGTCGTACTCGTCGTGATCCAAATCACCGATGACCGAGCGCCGAACGGACGGCACCTCCGCGTTCAACACACGTACGGAGCAGAGACGTCTCCTCCTTCTTGATCCAGCAAGGGTGGAGGAGAGGTTGATGGAGATCCAGCAGCACGACGGTGTGGTGGTGGAAGCAGCGGGATTTCAGCAGGGCTTCGCCAAGCGCTACTGGAGGAGGAAGAGGTGTCACGGGAGGGAGAGGGAGGCGCCAGGGGCTGAGCTGTTTCTCCCATGCACCTCCCCACTATATATAGGGGTGGAGGGGGCTGGTTTCTTGCCCTCCAAGTCCATTGGGGCGTTGGCAAAGGTGGAAGGAAAGAAATCCCATCCTTTCCCTTCCCCACCGATTGTTATCCCCCTTTTTTAGGGATATTGATCTTATCCCTTCGGGATATGATCTTATTCCTTCTAAGGGGGAATCTTGGTGCGCCTTGACTAGGGGTGTGGGGCCTTGCCCCCACTACCCACGTTCATGTGGGTCCCCCCATGCAGGTGGGCCCCACTCCGGAACCTTCTAGAACCTTCTCGGTACAATACCGAAAAATCCCGAACATTTTCCGGTGGCCAAAATAGGACTTCCCATATATAAATCTTTACCTCCGGACCATTCCGGAACTCCTCGTGACGTCCAGGATCTCATCCGAGACTCCGAACAACCGTCGGGTTACCGCATACTAATATCTCTATAACCCTAGCGTCACCGAACCTTAAGTGTGTAGACCCTACGGGTTCGGGAGACACGCAGACATGACCGAGACGACTCTCCGGTCAATAACCAACAGCGGGATCTGGATACCCATGTTGGCTCCCACATGCTCCTCGATGATCTCATCGGATGAACCACGATGTCGAGGATTCAATCAATCCCGTACGCAATTCCCTTTGTCTATCGGTACGATACTTGCCCGAGATTCGATCGTCGGTATCTCGATACCTTGTTCAATCTCGTTACCGGCAAGTCTCTTTACTCGTTTCCGTAACACATCATCCCGTGAACAACTCCTTGATCACATTTAGCTCATTATGATGATGTCCTACCGAGTGGGCCCAGAGGTACCTCTCCGTTACATGGAGTGACAAATCCCAGTCTCGATTCGTGCCAACCCAACAGATACTTTCGGAGATACCCGTAGTGCACCTTTATAGCCACCCAGTTACGTTGTGACGTTTGGTGCACCCAAAGCACTCCTACGGTATCCGGGAGTTGCACAATCTCATGGTCTAAGGAAAAGTTACTTGACATTGGAAAAGCTTTAGCAAACGAACTACACGATCTAGTGCTAGGCTTAGGATTGGGTCTTGTCCATCACATCATTCTCCTAATGATGTGATCCCGTTATCAATGACATCCAATGTCCATGGTCAGGAAACCGTAACCATCTATTGATCAACGAGCTAGTCAACTAGAGGCTTACTAGGGACATGTTGTGGTCTATGTATTCACACATGTATTACGATTTCCGGATAACACAATTATAGCATGAATAACAGACAATTATCATGAACAAGGAAATATAATAATAACCATTTTATTATTGCCTCTAGGGCATATTTCCAACAGTTTTCCCCTCTCTATGTTGTTGTGATGAATTGAGTTTTCCCTTTGAGATTTCGTTCTTATCAGATTGAATATTTTTATGGATTTGAGAGCACTTGATATATGTCTTGCATATGAATACCCGTGGTGACAATGGGGTATTATTCAGATTCACTTGATATATGTTTGGGCACTCAACTCGCGGATTCCCGAGGTGACATTGGGGTAATCTATGCATAGGGGTTGATGCACGTTCTTGTCTTTGTTTCTCTGGTAGAAATCTTCGGGCACTCTTTGAGGTTCTTTGTGTTGGATTGAGTATTATGAATCTGAAATTGTTTGATGCATATCGTATAATTAACTCACGGATACTCGCGGTGACATTGGAGTATCTAGGTGACATTAGAGTTGGTTGATGTGTATCATATGGTGTTATTTTAGTACGAACTCTTGATTAGATCGATCGGAAAGAATAGCTTGGTGTTATTTTAGTACGAATTCTAGGATAGATTGATCGGAAAGAATAGCTATGAGGTGGTTTCGTACCTTACAAACAATTTCTTCTTATGTTCTCCGCTAGATAAGAACTTTGGAATGATTCTTCATCACACGTGAGGGATGGTTATATGATCCAATTATATTAGACTGTTAAGAGATTGCACTAGCGAAAGTACGGACCCAAGGCCTCATTTTCAAGCATTGCAATACCGTTTGTGCTCACTTTTGCTACTTGCTACCTTGCTGTTTTTTATTGTTCTTATCACAAAAATCAATATCTTCTATCATTACTACGCTTTTATCACCATCTCTTCGCCGAACTAGTGCACCTATATAATTTGCCATTGTATTGGGTGTGTTGGGGACACAAGAGATTTCTTGTATTTGGTTGCAGGGTTGTTTGAGAGAGACCATCTTCATCCTATGCCTCCCATGGATTGATAAAGCTTAGGTCATCCACTTGAGGGAAAATTGCTACTGTCCTACAAAACTCTGTGCTTGGAGGCTCAACACGAGTCTACAAGAATAAAGTTGCGTAGTAGACACCAAGCTCTTTTCTGGCGCCGTTGCCGGGGAGGTGAGTGCTTGAAGGTATATCTTTAGATCTTGCAATTGAATATTTTAGTTTCTTGTTTTATCACTAGTTTGGTTTATAAAATAAAACTACAAAAAATGGAAGTGAGGTGGCCTCATATTATTCATCTTTATCATGTCTTTCTTGAAAATGATGGAAAGGAAAATTGTGCTCAATTGATAGAAGAAGAATTCAATAAAATGTTTGGCATAAAATCTTTGAATGGTGAGCATGGTTGAAATGTTGTTAGTAATAATTCTTTGAATATCCATGATGCTAATGATATGCAAAGCCATAAGCTTGGGGATGCTATGTTTGATGAAGATGATATTTTTAGTCCCCCAAGTTTTGATGAGAATATTTGCTATGATGAAAGCATGCCTCCTATCTATGATGATTATGGTGATGACATGTATGCTATAAATAATAATGATAACCATGAAACTTGTCATCATGATTTTAATTTTCAACCCCATGATAGTTATTTTGTTGAGTTTGCTCCCACTACTATTCATGATAATAAATTTGCTTATGTGGAGAGTAATAAAAAAATTATGCATGTGGATCATGAAAAGAATGCTTTATGTGATAGCTATATTGTTGAATTAATTCATGATGCTACTGAAAATTACTATGAGGGAGGAACTTATGGTTCTACACATCTCAATAATATCAAGTTTCCTCTCTATGTGTTGAAAATCTTGAAGTTTTGCTTGTTTTGCCTTCCTATGCTAGTTGATTCTTGTCCCCATGAATTATTTGTTCACAAAATCCCTATGAATAGGAAGTGGGTTAGGCTTAAATGTGCTTGCCATGTGTTTCATGATGCTCTTGTTATGTTTCAATTCTTATCTTTTATGCGAGCATCACTGAAATCATCATGCCTAGCTAAAAAGGCATTAAAGAAAAGCGCTTGTTGGGAGACAACCCAACATTTACCCCTACTGTTTTTGTGTGTTCACATGATTAGGCTATTGTAGTAATCATGTTTTATAGGTTTTGTTTCAATAAAGTTCCAAGTAAAGCCTTTGGGATAGTGTGGATGATAGTTGACTTGATTCTGTGCAAAAACAGACACTTTTGCGTCAAGTACAGAAATTCCCATATTTTACTGGAACGTGGAAAAATTCTGAATATTTTACAGTTGATGGGTATCTAAATTTTATCCGTTGTACTAATTTTTCAGAATTTTTGGAGTTACATAAGTATGAACTTAATTCATATCTTTACGAACTGTTCTGTTTTTGACAGATTCTGTTTGCAATGCATAGTTTGCTTGTTTTATGGTTTCTATGGCTTATATTGCTTAATATAAATTGTGGAAATTGTAGAGTACAGTAGGAATTGTGTGAGAACAATTATGAATATTGTCTTTTACAGTACCCAAGTGAATGATTTGTTTTATCATACTAATCCATCTCACGAAGTTCCGTTAAGTTTTGTGTGATTGAAGTTTTCAAGTTTTGGGTGAGATATCGATATGAGTAGAACAAGGAGTGACAAGAACCTAAGCTTGGGGATTCCCAAGGCACCCCAATGTAATATTCAAGGAAGATCCAAGCAACTAAGCTTGGGGATGCCCCGGAAGGCATCCCCTCTTTCGTCTCCGACATTATCGGTAACCTCACTTGGAGCTATAATTTTATTCGTCACATGATATGTGTTTTGCTTGGAGCATCAGTTTATTTTATTTGTATTGGCTTGCTGTTATTTATAGTAATGTTTTTCATCTTTTATTTCAATAAAAGTGGCAAGGATAGCCATCACCATGCTTATTTTGTAAATATATGAGTTGCTGTTTCAAAACAGAAAGTTTATCGTTGTTACAATAATTATCCAGAAAAGTCAGAATGTGATAAAATGTTGAAACTTTTTGCACAATAAGATATGATAAATTTTCTACAGTGTGGTAAATTTTCAGACTTTTTGGAGTTAGGGAAGTATGAGTACAATTGCACTCTTTACAGACTGTCCTGTTTAGACAGATTGCTGTTATGTTCGCATTGTTTGCATATGTTTGCTTGTTTAATGATTCTATTTGAGGATAGGAGTATTAAATATGCAGAGGCATTTAGTATGCAATGTTTAATAATAATATTAGTGATTTGCTACAGTGTAGAATGATAAGGTTATTGCATTGATTTATACTAACTTATCTCATGAGTTCTTGTTGAGTTTTGTGTGGATGAAGTTTCTAAGATTTAGGGAAACCGTGATATAAAAGGAATTAAGGAGATACGAAAGCTCAAGCTTGGGGATGCCCAAGGCATCCCAAGATAATATTTCAACAAGTCTCAAGCATCTAAGCTTGGGGATGCCCCGGTAGGCATCCCACCTTTTCTCATCAACATTTATCGGTTAGCCTCGGTTGAGCCTAAGTTTTTGCTTCTTCACATGATGTGTGCTATTCTTAGAATTTTATTTTGTTTTGCTTGCTGTTTTAATAAAATACTTAGATCTGAAACTTTTAAATAAGAGAGAGAGTCCTCAATTAGCTACCCATTTACTTAATTACTCGCATGATCTTCACTTATATCTTTTTTGGAGTAGTTTGTCATTTACTCTCGTGCTTCACTTATATCCTATGAGTAAATTGTTGAATAAATTGAATGTAATGAAGTTGAAATTATATGCTCATATCATGCCTAGTGGTAGCTTCACATTGGGTTTAGAAAGTGAAATCTTTTGAAGCTTGACAATCACAATATTGGTCATACAAGCAACAAGCAATTCATGAATGATTAGTAGAAGGAAGAGAACTTTCACATGCAAATATATTATCTTGGACATCTTATATGATTGTGAATACCCATTAATTATTTTCAAACAAGAGCAAATTAGTTGAATTTGGACAAGGAAGACAACGTAATGAGTTATGGTTGTGTATATTTGCATAGAAGTTATATTGTCATGGATCCTCCAACATGTGGTGTTTGCCTAGGATCTTTTGCTAGCCAAAAATTCGTACTAAGCAGAGATACTACTTGTGCATCCAAAAACCCTTAAACCCAGTTTCTTGCCATGAGTGTGCACCATACCTACCTATGGATTGAATAAGATCTTTCAAGTAAGTTATCATCGGTGCATAAAGCAATAAAATTTGCTCCTAAATATGTTTGATCTTTTATTGTAAGGGAAAATTGAGCGTTGTACGAACTTGTGATGGCAAAGTAATAAAAGCGACAGACTGCATAATAAAGGTTGCTATCATAAGGGGTAATATAACGTGACATTCTTTTGCATTAAGAGTTTGGGCATCCAAAAATAAAAAGCGCATAACAACCTCTACTTCTCTCTGCGAAGGGCCTATCTTTTAATTTTCAGCATTTACTTTTATGCATGAGTCAATAGTATGCATTCTCATTTCAACCTCAACTATTCTCTAGTTGGCAAGCATCATGTGGTGGGTAAACATCTAGGCACATATGACCAGTCAAATATATTTGATCATGATTTATTATTTTTGACAATTATCTCTATGATAAATGAGTTGGGAGGCGAAATATTAAGCCCCTATCTTTCTCTGTGTTCGATGGATGCCATTTGTTCTAAGAATATGCTTTGAGTACTAGCAATCATGGAATACTATATGATGATTGAGTATGTGGAGCTCTTACTTGGACTTTGTTGAATAAGTTGAATTGCAATTGTTTGGTGACTAAGAACATAGGTTGTTGAGTTTCAAGAGAATTCATTGTTTGAACCTTAACATGTGAATTGGTTGCTACTTTACCATGATGAGTTTTATGAGAAAGAGTTGCTGTTATGATACTAGGAAAAGTGATTGAAATTATCATTGATCAAACTTATGCACTATGCTAGCATTCACACTTCATAAATTATTTCTTTTATCATTTACAGACTCGAGGACGAGTAGGAATTAAGCTTGGGGATGCTGATACGTCTCCAATGTATCTATAATTTATGAAGTATTCATGCCGTTATATTATCATTCTTGGATGTTTTACAATCATTTTATAGCAACTTTATATCATTTTTTGGGACTAACCTATTGACATAGTGCCCAGTGCCAGTTGCTGTTTTTTGCTTATTTTTTACATCGCAGAAAATCAATACCAAACGGAGTCCAAACGCGGCGAAACTTTTTGGAGATTTTTTCTGGACCAGAAGACACCCGGTGGGCCAAAGAAGTACTATAGGGGAGCTCCGAGGAGAGCACAACCCACCAGGGCGCGCCTGGGGGCCCAGGCGTGCCCAGGTGGGTTGTGCCCACCACAGTGGCCTCCCGCACCGCCTCTTCTCCCTATAAATTCCAAAATATTCCAAAAACCCTCGGGGTAACCCTCGACCAGAAGTTCCACCGCCGCAAGCCTCTGTAGCCATGAAAAACCAATCTAGACCTTGTTCCGGCACCCTGCCGAAGGGGGAAATCATCACCGGTGGCCATCTTCATCATCCCGGCGGCCACCATGATGAGGAGGGAGTAGTCCACCCTTGGGGCTGAGGGTTTGTACTAGCAGCTATGTGTTTAATCTCTCTCTCTCTCTCTCGTGTTCTTGATGGCACGATCTTGATGTATCGGGGGCTTTGTTAATATAGTTGGATCATATGGTATTTTCCCCTCTCTATCTTGTTATGATAAATTGAGTTTTCCCTTTGAGATTTCATTCTTATCGGATTGAATATTTTTATGGATTTGAGAGCACTTGATATATGTCTTGCATATGAATACCCGTGGTGACAATGGGGTATTATTTTGATTCACTTGATATATGTTTTGGCACTCAACTCGCGGATTCCCGAGGTGACATTGGGGTAATCTATGCATAGGGGTTGATGCACGTTCTTGTCTTTGTTTCTCCGGTAGAAATCTTGGGGCACTCTTTGAGGTTCTTTGTGTTGGATTGAGTATTATGAATCTGAAATTGTTTGATGCATATCGTATAATTAACTCACGGATACTCGCAGTGACATTGGAGTATCTAGGTGACATTAGAGTTGGTTGATGTGTATCTTGTGGTGTTATTTTAGTACGAACTCTTGATTAGATCGATCAAAAAGAATAGCTTGGTGTTATTTTAGTACGAACTCTAGGATAGATTGATCGGAAAGAATAGCTTTGAGGTGGTTTCGTACCCAACAAACAATTTCTTCTTATGTGCTCCACTAGATAAGAACTTTGGAGTGATTCTTCATCGCACGTGAGGGATGATTATATGATCCAATTATATTAGCACTGTTGAGAGATTGCACTAGTGAAAGTACGGACCCTAGGCCTCATTTTCAAGCATTAAAATACCGTTTGTGCTCACTTTTGCTACTTGCTACCTTGCTGTTTTTTAATGTTCCTATCACAAAAATCAATATCTTCTATCATTACTACGCTTTTATCACCATCTCTTCGCCGAACTAGTGCACCTATACAATTTGCCATTGTATTGGGTGTGTTGGGGACACAAGAGATTTCTTGTATTTGGTTGCAGGGTTGTTTGAGAGAGACCATCTTCATCCTACGCCTCCCATGGATTGATAAACCTTAGGTCATCCACTTGAGGGAAAATTGCTACTGTCCTACAAAACTCTGCGCTTGGAGGCCCAACACGAGTCTACAAGAATAAAGTTGCATAGTAGACATCAGTGCGGTCTCCGGAGAGGAAGAGTAGAACACGGGAGATGGACCGGCCAGTCTCCACACCATGCCGTACCGCCTCCCATGCCCTACTCATCCTCGGAGAAGTACCCGACCTCAGCGGTGCCGGTGGACGTGAGGTCGATGATGATGGACGTGGACGGTCCGTCACTTCACCTGCCACTTGCACCACTGAACGTTGGACGGCAGCAAGTAGGACGCATGGCTGGCGGTGCTCCTGTCATCGGCCGCCAGCATTGCCACCGCTTGTGCGGTCGCGTCCGCGTCCGGCTACGCCGGTATTACATTGCGAGCGGCGAGTTGAGCGAGGGCGGCGACCTCGAGCTTCATCCCCGAAGACAAGCTCTCCCACAGAGCGTTCCCACTCGCGATCATGGTGGATGTGGTGATAGGTAGGAGGATGCGCTATGGTGTGGAGTTTAGCTGGGCGTTGCCGCTTTAAGTAGCGCATTCCGGTGAGGCCAAGCGCCCGGGTGCGTCAATAATTTGCCGGAGTTGGTTCCTCGGGTAGTGAGCCTGTTTAATGATGGCATACAGACGGACGGCATGAATGCGGGCAGCTGGCACCAGCTGGGAACGCACGCGGCCGACGGCGCAAGGGACGAGGGTTTTTTGTGTGCCAGGGTAGTCAGCTGCGGGCGTGGCAACGTTGGACATGCCCTTTGCTCACATGCGATCCCACATGTCATTGAAAGACGACCCGGCATGGTCTCAGGTCCTGGGGATGCAGTTGGCTGCGCTAGAACACTCCGCGGACGCGTCGCGACCCGCACGCACTTCGGCGTCCCGTGCATCTTCGACGAGCCGGGTGTTGATCTGCTAGTCGTGCCACAGTGGCAGCGCCACCCTCGGCACCCTGAAGCCGAGCGTGTCCAGCGGCGATGAGCGTGTCTCTCACCGCGGTCGCCGTGCCCAGAGGCGGTGCGGGAGCCGCGCCACGTTACTAGCCTCCACGACCCACATGAACGGTTGCCGGTGGCGAGGAGGTCATGGGCCAGCTCCTCCATTGGACAAGTCTGTGCCACGTCATCCCAACAGGTGTGCCCCACATGTCAGTTTCCCTGTTTTCCCGGCCAAATTCGAGCGTCAGTATGGCCTCATTAACACTCGGCCGACCTCTCTCTCTTCTAGTCTAGTAGTATCCGTAAATGACGCGGGCGGGGGAGGGGGACGGATGTCGGTTTGCTCTCAACTGCGGTCCCACAAGCGAGTGAAAACGCAAGACGAAGCGCGTTCCATTCGGTGAGCGACGTGCAGGGTCCATCGTGCCGGGGTGCAACGTGAACGCAACAAGAGTGATGTACATCGTCCGTTCGTTATGAACTTGCATACTTCGAGTACTCCTTTTTTTGAACACGTTACAGACTCAAGCGCTCATACATGCGCGCATACACTCACCCCTATGAATGCACACACGCACACCCTACCCCTATGAGCACCTTCGAGAGACTGAGCCGTCATATCTATAATACTATATCTCTACTCTTATCTCTACTCTCGGTGATGATAGTGTGCCTGCCATCCTGCAATATAAACCGTCCGATCTACATGTGACAGATAGAAAGCAAACTATGGAAATTTTGCAAAAGGATACCCGCACCTCTCTCGTCAATCCTTATCTCCCACAACTTCATTGTTGAGTAATTAAAAAGGGTTTTTTTACATCTGTGCCCCTGGTTCCTTAGCTCTACTCATTCATCCCCGCGCTCTTAACTTTTGCTCAGTTTTCCCCACTCCCTTGCCCGAAACCCTCAGAACAGGTCACAACGGACATTGCCGTCAGGTCAATGGCTTGATCGTTAACTCTGACGAGTGGGGCCACGCTGGACTGTGTCGTCCGTTGGACCTGACAAGTGGGGCCGCATTGGACGGTGTCGCTGTTCGACCGTTGGGCCATGGTTTTGTTGGGCCGTCCCTTGCATTAAACGCCTGCGCGCGCCGCCACGACAGAAGCCTGCTATGAATGCACCCAGCAAGCCTGCCTGCATGCGTCGATGCACGCCGCCACGATGCATCGATCGAGCCTGCATGCGCCGACCGAGCCTGCATGCACCGATGCGTGCCACCATGATGCACTGACCGAGCCGCTTTCGTGCATGCCAGCCGCCACGGATGCAGCGACGGTCACTGCCGCTGGTTCCTCTCTTCTCGCAGGCTTGTCTCCTCGATTTAGAGCATCATTTTTTTACGATCAGTTTCAGCCTTTTCGATCCACTCGCATCTGCACCCATTTTGCTACGACAAATAAATTGAACAATATGTTTTATATTTTTGTGGCTGCATGCACTAGCTAGGTGGCTACATATTTGTAGCTTGTGTAAAAAAAGAGAAGGGTTCGTTGTGGCTGCATGCACTAGGTGGTTAGTAACAAAGCGAGCTCTCTAAGAAAACAATCAACAAATATGTAGATAGGGCCAACAAGCCCATAGCACGATCACATAGTTCAAACTAGGAAGAACTTAATAATAGAATAGATATAAAACTTAATAAAAGGGCCAACAAGGCCATAGCATCTCCAACATAGTTCAATTACAACTTAACATAACATAGACTCAAAAAAATGAAAAATAGATACAGGGTTTAGAACCCTAGCCGCCGCCTTCTCCACCTCGCTCCTCCTCTGGGCACCCTTCACTGCTCCTTCGGGGCATTGTCGATGGGGTATAGAAGAGTGTGTATGCGCGACGCAGTGGGGAAGATGTTGGTGTACTCCGTGAACATGTTGTGGGTGGTGAAAGCGATGAACTCGCAGCCACACCAAAACACCCGACAGAGGAGGTAGAAGGCGTCGAATGTGTTAGTGAAGTGGGCAAGGAGAGCAACCACCACCCCGTTTTGGATGACTTCCTCGATGCGGAACATCGTTGGAGATCCCCGCGAGAGGTGGCGGTAGCCGGCCGCAAGGAAGAACTCGGTGAAGTTCCTTGCGGTGCTCCACCTTGATATCGCCCACACACGTAGTGTGTGCTCAACGTACACGCCGGTAGGGTAGAGCCTCTCCGGCATGATGGGTCGGAAGCGGTAAGTTGGTCTGGTGTACTGCATGGCTGGGGGATGTGCAGAAGAAGGAGAAGGGGTCGAAGAGCAAGAAGGGCACATGGCAGAGGATAGGAGATGGATGAGGGATGGCAAAGGCAGAGGGTGGCTTAAATAGCCGTAGTGCTACGTGTTATTTTGCCATGGCAATAACGGGGTCAAATGTGAAGTAGCCCATTTTCACACCCACCGCGGCATCTCGAGTGTACACGCGTGGGAAACCGTGGTTTGAAAAGAAGAAGAAAAAGAAGCTAATTACATGCGTGGGAATCCATGGTCATATATATTATATGAACAAAAAGAAACAATTTTTGAATAGTTTGTGGCCATTTTGCATGATAAAAATAAATTTGGCCCTTATAAATTTGGCCATTTTGCATTTGTATTGAACAAAAAGAACTAAATTTTCTAGGCAACGTCAATTGTTGTGTAATTTCAAACGATGCAAAAAAACAAATCCAGCACGTTCACAAAAAACAGAGCAAACGATGCAAAAAAAATGACGCAATTCGATGGCCCAACCAGAGCTTGGTTTCCTTTTGGACCCAATAACTACGTTTTTTTCACGGAGTCAGTGGTGGGCGAGCAGCCGAGCACAACCAACAGGATCGCCTCTCGCGGATCGCCCCACGATCCAACGATGCGGAGCCGTCCATATGATCCAACGGCGCGGAGCCTGCACGCAGCCTGCCCACCGAATTCCTTCTAGAAGACCACATCTGAGGGCTGTCGCTTGGCGTCAGGGTATGATCGGACGGTTGACGTTCGGAGCTAGGGTTAGGCGAAACCCCGCGGGGTTTAGAGGGGTTTTGAGCTGGTCAACGGGGTTTCCAAGGCTTTGACTGAGCATAACTAATTTTAAAAAAATCGAAAAAATATGAAACCTTCGCCGTTCGTCATTTTATAAGACACACTAATGAGGAAAAATACTAAACTTGGTATACGGACATTTAAAAAAAACCTAGCTGGCACGATTGAGGTCAAATGAGCACCATTAATTTTAAAAAAATCAAAAATATATAAAACCTGCGCACAATGTTGTCTTATGTGACATGTTACCAACCAAAAATCATAAACTTGGTCTATGGACATTTTTATGAAAAAACCTTCACACATATGAGCTATCACGTACAACATTTCATAAAGTTCAAGGAGAGGAGGTAGGGTTACCTTCTGTTTTTGAAAAATTTAAAAAAATCAAAAAAATCACCAAAGCTTTAATTCAAAGTGAATAAGAAGGATCTGAACTTAGTTTTCAATTTTCATATTTTAAACATGTTTTTAATAGTTTTTATATTAAAGCATATTTTTTCAAAAGAAAATGTAAAAATATGAAGATTAATTCAAAAATAGTGAGACTTTGAATCTACACTATATAGATTGAATAGGTGTTAATAAAAAACATTTGGCTCATTTAGAGTAGGTCCAAAAAAACTTGATTACAAATGGGGCTGTTTACCCTAGCTTGGGAGCTCATTTGGAGCACATTTCTCAAATTCAAATTTCTTTGACCTCCTCTAAATCACCTCAAATTTTGCACACATGATCTCCTACACAAACATAGATAGGTTGCCAAGGTTTTTTTTTTGCATTTTTTTCGAATTTATACTGTCCTGTCGAATGTCAGTTCAAAACATCGGATAATGAGACATGCTGGTGGGAAAAAGCATGCATTTGATTAATAAAAATGAGACAAATAATTAGGATAATACTCCTTTATTACAAAAATCATTACATCTTCATTCAAATGTTGTTTTTTGCTTTGTTATTGGAATATTTGATAAAATGATGGACTATTTGCTCTTTTTTCTTATTCTTTGCAGCATGTCTGATCAGTGAAGCAACACTGAAACAACATGTGTGATCATTGTAGCACCTAAACTCATAGCTCACAACATCTAAACAGAACATACCATACACCATAGGCAAATTTAAGGACAGACAAATATAGATAGCATAATACATTACTACCATAGACCACACACAAAGTTTAGATACTACCACACAAAGTTTACCAAACAACCACATTCAGTTTACCAAAAGTATCCCAAAGATAAAACATCATCACATCACACCGGAGTCAGGGCCTTCGCGAGGGCAGCATGCTGGCCCCTGATCTTTTAGTCCTCCCTGCGAATCACTACATCCTCTGCATGAGACAGAAGGTGATCGAAGCGACCATCCTTTGGCTTTGGCTTGGTGGTGCAGTAGGGGCAGTGCCACTTCTTGATCTTGCGGTTGTAGAAGGAAGCAACTCCCTTGGCCTTGATCTTCTCCACCTCCTTTGCAGTGAAGGACGCGACGTTGCCCTTGTACACATCTTCTCCAGAATCATACTGCATAATAAATGAATTACATTAATACATTATAGATTCATATACACCATGTCAAAGGAACTAAATGAACAATCTAAATTTCAAGTAGGCTTACCTCATATTCTTCATCATCACAATACTCTGGATCGTACGGATCGAACCCAGTAAGGGCCAGCTTCCTCTTATTCCCCACAGAATCATCCTCCTGAATATACAATTACATCCATTACTAGTAAATATAGAAGCCAACTGATAATTTAGATATGTACACATGACACATTGATCATAGGGAACCCTTGATCATATTATCCATAATATGATTCTATTTGCATTTTCCATTGTCATGCACACACATTGAACAACAGAGCTAATATAACTACATATTGTGGACAAATTTATATACTGATGAATCAAGTAAGTTCTTAATCAATTGATAGGTACATCAAAATTAATGCATTCCATTTGGGCATATGACATTCAAAACACCAATCTGTGTAGCATTCAAAGACAAATATAAGCATACATATCTGTAGCATTCAAAACCCCAATCTGTGTAGCATTCAAAACCCCAATCTGTGTAGCATTCAAAAACAAATCTAATAATCCCGTGTAGCATTTAAGCGCAGAGATCCCTATCTCTCATTAAGATCTGTCTAGCATTTTTGCAACGAATGTAATAAAAAAAACCCCATCCCCCAATACAGAAAACCCCATCCTGCAAACCAACTACTTTAACCATCGGTACTACCCTACGAATCACAATCCAACCAATGAAACTATGGACTAACTCTACTATAGAAATAGGGATTGCAACTAGGGTACAAGCAAATGGAAGTACCTCCTGTACCACCTTCTCCTAGCCAGGCTGCGCATCTGGATGGACTGCGCCACTCGACGCCGTCACCTTCTGCTCCGGCAGCGCTGAGGCAGAGCCCACCACCTCCTTCTCCACATCCGCAGTGGTTGCGAGTTTCACCGCACCGCCGTGGACGCCGCCAACGTCCTTCACATCATCCACGGTCACCGTGCCCTGCAGCTCCACTACATCTCCGGCCGCTGCACCGGCATCGCCACGAGTGTCCGCCATCGGACAGATGGAGGCAATGAAGGTGAGGAAGAGGATGCGGTGGGGGAGAGCGAGACGGTGCGGTGGAGGCAGTGGAGGAGAGTGAGACGACGCGGTGGGGGAGAGGAAGACGATGCGGCAGGGAGGGGATTTGGGGGAAATCGTAGGGGCGATGCGCCGGGAGGTGGTTCCCCCTCTTTATACGATGGGACGTTTCGGGCATGTCCCATGGACACGTGCTACCCCACGACTGCGGTCAGTTGCATGCGCCCACGTATACGAATACCACTATATGGTCAGCATACGAAACCACTATACAGGTTCGTCCAGGGCGGTGCGGGAGCGGCCCCACTCATCAGAGTTAACGATCAAAGGTGGACTCGGCCCAATGCGGCCCCACTCGTCAGAGTTAACGGTCAAAGGCATTGACCCGACGACAATGTCCGGTGTAACCTGTTCTGAGGGTTTCGGGCAAGGGAGTGAGCAAAAGTGGGCAAAAGTTAAGAGCATGGGGATGAATGAGTACAACTAACGAACCAGGGGCACAGAAATAAAAATCCCAATTAAAAAAGGAAGCCTCTGGAACAATCTGGCATGGTGGCCGTTCCCGGCGTCGTCCATCCCCATGCCTCCGCTAAGTCCGACCACCAATCACCACCGCGCCCCACTCCTCATCACCTTATCTCTCATCTTTCTCGAGATATCATTTTTCGATGAAATTCTCGAGATACCATTTTTTCGATGAAATTCTCTAGATATCATTAGTTTTTACACATGGGATTACTCCTTCATGGGTCAATCACAACAGGTGTTTTGTAAAAAAATGCATTCGGATGTTCCGTGCAATGCACGGGCATCTTGCTAGTCATCTTGAGATTTACGAAGTCACCGCCTCGTCGTCGACAGGAACGTTGGGAGGTCCGGACGTCTGCCACGCGAAACTCTGAAACTTTGGTCCCATCCCACCCCACAACTCTCCAGGCTCCAGCCATCTGGCTTTGCAAACTCCGCACAGTCAAAACCGATTGACCGGTCATCACCGGAACCTTCGCTGCTCGGCCTACGCCAGCTACTTGCCGGCCGGTCACCACTGCCCCAAAACCACACCTCCTCTCCAGCCCATTCCCCCACCTTTCAATCCCCTAGCCTGCATCAGTCGTCCCCTAGTTCGCCGGAAAGCCATGGTGCGCCGCAAGATCACGTACTACAAGATGCTGACGCCGGAGCGCCGCGCAGAAATCGCGGCGGCGGTCGGTGCCACAGACCTCCGTTCCCAAGCTCGCTTTGCGGCGGGCCAATCCCCGAGTTCTCTAGAGCCAAGCTCCGAGGAGGAGGAAGTTAATCCAATGTTCATGGCCGAGGTCGAGGCGCAGAAGGCCCCCGATGCGTATGGGATGATGGACGTCAACTTTGTGCCGGCGTCTGGGTCCCCCATGGTGCAGGCAGACCAGCGGTTCAACCTGGTGATCCTAAAGGAGGGCCGGGAGGCGGAGGCTCAACTCGACGCGGAGCGTGCGGATGCCACTGCCATCGAGGCCCTCCTGCAGGCGGAACCGGATGTCGTGGATGTGAACCGGGCGGCAGAGGCTCAACTTGAAGCGGAGCGCGCGGATGCCGCTACCATTGAGGCCCTCCTACAGGCGGAACTGGACGTCCTGGACTTGAACCGGGCGGCGGAGGCTCAACTCGACGCGGAGCGCGCGGATGCCGCTGCCATCGAGGCCCTCCTGCAGGCAGAACCGGACGTCCTGGACATGAACCAGGAGGCGGAGGCTCAACTCGACGTGGAGCGCGCGGATGCCGCTGCCATCGAGGCCCTCCTGCAGGCGGAACCGAACATCATGGATGTGAACCGGGCGGTGCTCGCGTTCGTGCAGAGCGCCCGCACTCTCCACGTTAACGAGTATCTGGAGTCCGAGGACAGCCACGGTGCGGAGACACACGTCGGCAGCTACGGCTGGTTCACGCCGACAGCCAAAGACGACGAGGCCATCTCATTCCGCGAGCAGTGATAGTTTTTCTTTATGTTATTGTTTTTAGGGATCTTTTGATGTGTAAAAACATATATTTATGCAAGTCACCTGACTTTCATCATTTTGGTCAGTCCACCATTTCAGGCGGTTGGATGAATATCCTACGTCTCCTAACCCTTTTTCTTCCTCACCTCTTCTTCTTCCCCAACAGACCACCGCATGGGCCGCACGGATCTTCCCCAACATGTGGTTGGATAAACATACTGTATGAACAAAAAATATGTGTCAGCGGTAGGATGGCTGAGTTTGGTTTGATCACATGCGGTAGCACATGTCAGTGAGGGTGCGTTCCCTTGGTTGGGTTTGCGGCGTGCAGGAGCGACTGTGAGAGGGTGCGGTGCGACCGCGACAACCGTGCGCAAGTGTACCTCCTTTTTATTTTGAAAAACTTTAGGCAAGCTTGGCAAAACGTGTGGCGAAGTATGGCAATGCAAGGCCTAGACCCAAACAGGATACAAGTACGTACGTACTACTTGTGTAAAAAAAGAAAGACGGGGTTTTCCTTCACGGGATTGATCGATACAAATCCTCGTTTGATGTTTCAATTAATGCGTATTTTTTCTCCAACGCCCAAAGAGTTAACCATCTCACTCCTCATTGCTTGATTAATGCAGCGCCATGCAAACCAACCCTAACACTTCCGCATGCATGCAAGGGTATATTAATGTCCTTGGTTGCTAGTACGAGGCAAACCCTATCAATTTTACCTCGATTAGTGTTAGTGGCATTCTGCAAATTGTAATTTTGATACTGGCCTTGTATACAAAAAACTGGAGGTAGTAACTATTTGACTTCCTTCCCCATTACGGTGACGTCGACGATATCTCGAACGTTGTGGCTTTGGCGAAGTGCGTTCGACGGAGCACACCATTGAGGGAGACCAAGGTAAGTTGTTCGCAAGTGCCGCCTACAAGCCGAGACAACCGCCTTCTCTGCATCCAGGAAGTCCATTGAACCAAAGGAGGCGTAAATGTACTAGTACTACACAATAGCATCGTCCGTCCAGCTTAGTGCGTTAAGGTGTTTTCTCGAAGAAGACGATGGAGAAGCGGAGTCAGCGAAGAGTGAAATGATGGTTGCTTCGTTCGTGCTTTGTGATTTGACGCCTCACTGCTTTGTGATTTGTGATAGAAGGGACAGGGGAGTAGACTCTGTGCTCTATACTGTACATGCGTCCAAGCACTGGAGAAAGAGGAGAGAGGTTGCATTTTTCTATTCCTTCAATCAATCAATTAGGGAGCTTCAGTTCCATCTTTTTGGCTTTGGCAGCACCCTCCACAATGGTTCCCATCGATGCCAAAAGCTATTTTCACATTTGGCTACACATTGTGGATGCCCCTAACCGTACCACTTGTTTTTGCTCATGTGTGCTATCTATACAAATCTCGATTATATTGATCTAAAAAATTATAGTATCAAGATTAGTAAAAAGGAGGTGATTTTGCCGCACGGAAGGCGGGGGAGGTTTCTAATTTTTAGATGACGTTGGCCTGGTGGTTTGCTAACATGCGGTCCCACGTGTCAGTGCTTTACCAAGCCGATCCGCGTCCCACATGAGGCAGAACAACGGCAGAAGCAACACGTGGTTAACTTGAAGAAGATGAGGGAGAAGCGGATTCAGCAACGAGTGAAATGATGGTTGCTTCATCCCTCCAACTTCTTTTTTTTAGCATTACTTCGTCCCTCCAACTTAACTGTGGGAAAGGTGCAGCTTTGTGATTTGACGCCTCATTGCTCATTACTATGCCGGCGCCATGACTGGGGTGCTTCACCCCTGCTGCTCTGCACTGTTATTTCGGTATGGCATGTGGACCCGGTTTCTTGATGTCCCACATGTCGGCGAAAGGGACTAGAACATTTATGAAAGTGAGCGCTCCACTCTTACGACGGAGGAGTACACGACACGGCGGCCCAGTGAACTGTTACTTGTACTGTAGTACTACTATAGTTTTGCCGTTTCGCACGATCCATCGATACAAACCCGATTACACAGGCAAGGGCGGGATTTTTCCCGCGCGGTAGATGATACTAGCCATACATTTCAAAGGCAATTTTAATGTATGCAAACTGAATAATTAAGTAACAATATGAGATCTAGTAAAACTAAAAGCACATATGATTTATTGTGTTAGTGTAGTAGTAGTGATGTATTGCATAGTTGTTAGATGTAACATGCGAGAACGTGTACAGATGTACTTTTGGAGGGCCTACAGAGAGAAATTGGGCATGAAGTGGATTCAAATATTTGTATTCGTCTTCGTAGCATTTGTAACTCATATATATAGTTTGTACAGTAGACGTGAATGCTTGTTCGCTCTTACGAAACCAGTACAACAATAATGGGGTGGCGTGCGCCAATTTAGGCACTGGCACGTTGGCCTACTCGGCTCCACAGAGAGAGCGAGAGAAGAGATAAATACACTGGCGGTCAGTGTATTTCAAGCAAAAAGCGTAATACGGTCACCGGACTTCAGAATACGCTCATTACGGTCACTATATATATTTTGCGGTGATTATACGGTCACTTGCTCACCGTTCAGCATCGGATTGCACTCTGTTGACCGGCCAAATAGTCTGCGTGGCACTATGTTGACTGGTTAAATTGACCACGCTCCTTGTGGATCCCACCTGTCAGTTCGCATAGAAAAAAGGTAAGATAAACACAAATTTACGCAGGCGCGACAAGACTCCAACCCATGCGCGGGAACCACCTGATTTTGTATATGTCTATCAGAGCCTGATGTGTGCGTATGCACATGTAGGTTGAGCACTTGAGCGTGAGCGTGTGTGTTGGTCGTGTGGTGTGTGCATGCATGCGTGCGTGTGTGCGTGTGAGTGTTGCGTGCGTGCGTGGCTGCGTGTGTACGTGTGAGTGTTGCGTGCGTGCGCAGCTGTGTGTGTACGTGTGAGTATTGCGTGCATGCAGTTCGTGTGCATGCGTGTGTGTGTGTATAATCACCACACCAGCTCCTATGTGTTAAAACAGACAGCTCAGCATACCAATACAAGGCCACCTTGTCCGTTGTGCCCGCGGTGATGACTTTGAAGCACCGTCCAATATTTTTTTATTGTTTGTTTTCATTCTCATACACACCGATAGGTGGGCCCAATGGTAGTGAGATAATGTGATGCAACACTAGAGGTGCCACATGGAGCGTTTAACTGGTCAACTAGTCATGTCTTGAGGAAATACAGAGCTGTACGGTGAGCCCGTGACTGTATAATAACTACAAAACATAAATGGTGACCGTAATGAGTGGATTCTGAAGTCCAATGTACGGATCGTGCTTTCGCTTCAAATACAATGATCATCACTGTATATATCGCGAGAGAAAGAGGAAACATGCGTGAATGTGCTGGGGGCATACTTTTAGACGACCTGGAGATAGTTTGTGTGCGTATGTGAAAGGGGCATAGAGGGGGTGTATGCGATGGAGAGAGAGATGATCTTCGTTTCTCTTTATTATGACTAACTTTATATATAGTATAAAAATATAAAAATTCATAGTGCGGAATAAATATCATTGGGTGCACCATGCAATGCAAATTAACGTTCATACTCCTCCATATAATTTTGTAATGTTGTATATATGTAGAAATTCTAAAATATTTTTTTGGCCGCACTTTGTGTGGTTTTATTCAAAAGGAATGTTGTATGCGAAATAAATGTGAAGAGAGGGCTTTTTAGATCAATGGGGTACGTGATATAACATGTGTGAATGTGTTGTTGACGTATTTGGCAGGGCCTAGAGAGGGTATGTGTATGTATTACATATTCGAGAGAGGCATGGATAGAGGGGCCGGCGGGGGGGGGCACGTGGGAGAGATAGCACGAGAAATGAGAGAGGTCTAGAGAGAGAGATGAATAGGATGTCACGCGAGAGATGCCCTTGAGTGTGTATATGCAAGGGGGGAGGGGATAGAGGCACGAGGAGACAATATTTTGTGTGGTGTCTGTGTTGCTATGTGTGGGTGTGAGAAGATAACGAGACCTAGGGCTAGAGGGTGTGTTACCGCGTGAGGTCCGGTGGGCCGAGGTGAGGCCCTTGGTTCGGTTCTATCGTGCGCCACATTGGTCGGCCCGTGACGCATTCAGGGAGACCCATGGTGGACTAGTCGTACAAGACAAAGATACCAGAGTCGTGAAGGACTCTGTGTCCACTGATAAAGCCGGCTAGGATTTGTAACCCTAGGTCCTCGGACTAAGGTAACCCCTTATCTCTGATATTACCATTCATCCAACCTAACTTTAAGGGGCATACTACAGAATGCTCTGCTAGAATCATACTCGTCAATTAGGAAGAGAGGTGGATACAATGTGTGCGAGACAGGCCTAAAGATAATGTGCGTGCGGGAGACACGTAGGCAGGTCTATGTATATAGAAAGGGTCGATGGGGATTGTGCGTGTGAGAGGTAGAGTGCTTGTGATGAAGGTTTGTGAAAACAGTCGTAAATGGTTGCGAGAGGGAGGGAGGGTGATATCGAGAGCATGTCTGCAAGAAAGACACCTCGGGAGAGAGTGTGTGAGCATGTGTGAGAGACCACCGATGGATATACACCGTGTGCGCGTATGTATGAGAGAGAAGTCAGCGCGTGTGTGAAGAGGGGCCTATGGAGAGTGAAACTACATGTAAAAGACTGATGTACACATTGATTAAAAATATAAATTGTATTCAAATATTAGGATGGGATCATGATATTTGCAATTCGCGTAAGGAACGGTCATTGATCCATCAGACATCTATATTCTATCGAATTTGAGCATGTCTATGTTATTATTCGACATAATTGACCCACAGAGTCAGTATTTTGAACTCCAGACAATGCATCGCTTTAGCAATTCGAATATAAACGTGAGTATAGTTCATGTTGTGTGTGTAAAGCACATTATACATACAAAAGTTACACAATGAACATTATAAATAGCTAGCTATGAACTAGCATACATTTGAATTCAACTTAAGGTGGTTTAAAAAATTAGAATTCAACATGAAGTCCATTCAATTATTGGAATTCGAGATCATGGCATTTGTAAATCATACATAAATTATGGGGGCACCAATCTTTGCTCTGCTTTTGTACACAATAGCATATATAGTCGTGTACAAAATAGATTCAAATTTACCTCCTCCATTCCAAAATAATCGTAGTTATAGGATTTTCAAGTGTCAAAATTTCAAAAAGAAGCGCATAATTTAATGAGGTTTTCAAACATACAAGGTCAAATTTAACGTTGTCTATTTAGGTCAATCCTCAAAGTTCAAGAGTACTCTAAACGTGAATGCTTCTGTTTCAAAATTTCGAACAAAGCGCCAAAAGAGCCTCTACTCGCCAGAAACCGTGTGAGACCAATTTTTGGTAGAAGGAAATTACTTTTCTAACTCTGACCCGTGAAGCCTGCCGGCCCGATGTATATAGGTCTAAACCGGGGTAAGTTTGTAACTTCATCTAGACGCCACGCAACCGCCTTCGAAAAACATTCATACACCGTGGCCGCCTAAACACACATTCGCTCGACTGAAATCGCTCCCGCCCACTATTTGGGACACCTGGGATTACCGTCCTACCCCCGACCCGCAGTAGGTCCGAAATTTAAGAGGGGGGTAAAGTTTGTACTTTTCCCAAATTTCAAACAAGCGCGTCCCATTTGTTCAAAAAAAAACAAGCGCGTCCTAGGCCGAAACATGGTTCCCCCTTAGCTCCCCCCGCCCTACGTCTGATTCCCCATTCGTACTCCGTGGGCGCCAAAACTACCTCTCCACCAGCCGCGAAACCCTGGTGTCCTCCGTCCGCCACCCCATCCCACCCATCAACCGCCACCCTCCTCCATCACGCCGGAGCCGATACCCCGACATCATCGTCCACCGCAACCGCAACCGCAACGCCCTCCACGGCTAGTAGTTGAAGCCGAGGCCGAGCTACCTCCAGGACACTAACGTGCGCCGTACCCGAGCTAGTTCAACCACGCTGTCCTGCGGCTCACCGCTGCCACTCCAACGTCGCCACCGTCCACCGCTCCGGAGCTGTTCCCGCTACGCCGTCCTTCGCCGCCTCGGATCTGCATCCCCTCCGCCAACAGACGACCACCGCAACATAGTCAACAATTTGGCCATGGGTTCGTCCAAGGCTCCACCCTCCTCCAAAACATCAGTTCCCTCGGTAAAAAGAAGAACATCGCCGCGATATCAGGAGGACACAGCACTGGCAACCGGATCTGGTACTCCTCTTCCCTTATTCGTGCAAATCATACATGTCTGCTTGCACGGTATTCATCCCACAGAAGACACTAGTTAACCGCTTCTTCCTACACCTTCTTCCTGATACTAGATGTTCCTAGTAACTCGCGATGCACAAGTTTCTCCTCATATACTATTTCACCTTAGTGTGGTAAGGTGGTTTCTCGAAGAAGACGATGGAGAAGTGGAGTCAGCGAAGAGTGAAATGATGGTTGCTTCATCCATGCTTTGTGATTTGATGCCTCACTACTTTGTGATTTGTGATAGAAGGGACAGGGGAGTAGACTCTGTGCTCTATACTGTACATGCATCCAAGCATGGGAGAAAGAGGAGAGAGGTTGCATTTTTCTATTCCTTCAATCAATCAATTAGGGAGCTTTGGTTCCATCTTTTTGGCTTTGGCAGCACCGTCCACAATTGTTCCCATCGATGCCAAAAGCTATTTTCACATTTGGCTACACATTGTGGATTCCCTTAACCGTACCACTTGGTTTTGCTCCTGTGTGCTATATATACAAATCTCGATTATATTGATCTAAAAAATTATAGTATCAAGATTAGTAAAAAGGAGGTGATTTTGCCGCGCGGAAGGCGGGGGAGGTTTCTTATTTTTAGAGGACGTTAGCCTGGCGGTTTGCTAACATGCGGTTCGACATGTCAGTGCTTTACCAAGCCGATCCGCGTCCCACATGAGGCAGAACAATGGCAGAAGCAACACGTGGTTAACTTGAAGAAGATGAGGGAGAAGCGGATTCAGCAATGAGTGAAATGATGGTTGCTTCGTCCCTCCAACTTCTTTTTGTAGCATTACTTCGTCCCTCCAACTTAATTGCGGGAAAGGTGCAGCTTTGTGATTTGACGTCTCATTGCGCATTACTACGCCGGCGCCATGGCTGGGGTGCTTCACACCTGCTGCTCTGCACTGTTATTTTGGTATGGCACGTGGACCCGGTTTCTTGATATCCCACATGTCGGCGAAAGGGACTAGAACATTTATGAAAGCGAGCGGTCCACTCTTACGACGGAGGAGTACACGACACGGCGGCCCACTGAACTGTTACTTGTACTGTAGTACTACTATAGTTTTGTTGTTTCGCATGATCCATTGATACAAACCCGATTAAACAGGCAAGGGCGGGATTTTTCCCGCGCGGTAGATGATACTAGCCATACATTTCAAAGGCAATTTTAATGTATGCAAACTGAAGAATTAAGTAACAATATGAGATCTAGTAAAACTAAAAACACATATGATTTATTGTGTTAGAGTGTAGTAGTAGTGATGTATTGCATAGTTGTTAGATGTAACATGCGAGAACATGTAGAGATGTACTTTTGGAGGGCCTACAGGGAAAAATTGGGCATAAAGTGGATTCAAATATTTGTATTCGTCTTCATAGCATTTGTAACTCATATCTACAGTTTGTACAGTAGATGTGAATTGATACGTCTCCAACGTATCTATAATTTATGAAGTATTCATGCCATGTTTACAACAATTTTATATGATTTTGGTATGATTTTATTAGAACTAACCCGGACTGACGCTGTTTTCAGCAGAACTACCGTGGTGTCATTTTTTGTGCAGAAATAAAAGTTCTCGAAATGAGCTAAAAATTTACGGAGAATATTTTTGGAAAATATAATGGAGCGAAAAGATACCAGAGAGGAGTCCCGAGGCAACCAGTTGGGCGCGCCCCCTGCCTTGCCGCTGCCTTGTGGACTCCCTTGACTTGTCCCCAACACCAAAAACTCCTATAAATAGAGAAAACTCCAGAAATAAACCTAGATCAGAAGTTCCGTCGCTGCAAGCCTCTGTAGCCACGAAAAACCAATCGGGAGCCCGTTTCGGCACCCTGCCGGAGGGGGAAACCATCACCGATGGCCATCTTCATCATCCCGGCGATCTCCATGACGAGGAGGGAGTAGTTCACCCTCGGGGCTGATGGTATGTACCAGTAACTATGTGTTTGATCTCTCTCTGTTGTGTTCTTGATTTGGCACAATCTAGATGTACCGCGAGCTTTGTTATTATAGTTTGATCATATGGTGTTTGTTCCCTCTCTATCTCTTATTGTGATGTATTGAGTCTTGCTCTTTGAGGTTTCATTATGTTGGATTGAGTATTGGATTTGAGAACACATGATGTATGTCTTGCGATGGGATGTCTGTGGTGACAATGGGATGTTCTATTGATTCAATTGATGTATGTTTTGGCACTCAACTCGTGGATTCCCGAGGTGACATTGGGGTAATCTATGCATAGGGGTTGATGCACGTTTTCGTCCTACGTTCTCCGATAGAAACTTTGGAGTGATTCTTTGTTGCACGTTGAGGGATTGTTATGTGATCCAATTATGTTATCATTGTTCAGAGAATTTGCACTAGTGAAAGTATGAATCCTAGGCCTTGTTTCCAAGCATTGCAATACCGTTTTTGCTCACTTTTGTTAATAGTTACCTTGCTGTTTTTATATTTTCAGATTACATAAACCTATATCTACCATCCATATTACACTTGTATCATCATCTCTTCGCCGAACTAGTGCACCTATACAATTTACCATTGTATTGGGTGTGTTGGGGAGACAAGAGACTCTTTGTTATTTGGTTGCAGGGTTGTTTGAGAGAGACCATCTTCATCCTACGCCTCCCACGGATTGATAAACCTTAGGTCATCCACTTGAGGGAAATTTGCTACTGTCCTACAAAACTCTGCACTTGGAGGCCCAACAACGTCTACAAGAAGAAAGGTTGCGTAGTAGACATCAAGCTCTTTTCTGGCGCCGTTGCCGGGGAGGCTAGGTAAGCGGCACTCACATCCCGTCAACGAAGCTCTTTTCTGGCGCCGTTGCTGCGGAGGTGAGTGCTTGAAGGTATATCTTTAGATCTTGCAATCGAATCTTTTAGTTTCTTGTTTTATCACTAGTTTAGTCTATAAAAGAAAACTACAAAAAAATGGAATTTAGGTTACCTCATTTCCTTCATCTTTATAATGTCTTTTGTGAAAATTTTGAAAGGAAAATTGTGTTCAAGTGTTAGAAGAAGAATGCAATAAAATGTGTGGAATAAAATCTTTGAATGATGAGCATGATTGCAATGTTGTTAGTATGAATTCTCTGAATATCCATGATGCTAATGATATGCAAAGCCATAAGCTTGGGGATGCTATGTTTGATGAATATGATATTTTTAGTCCCCCAAGTTTTTATGAGAATATTTATTATGATGATAGCATGCCTCCTATTTATGATGATTATATTGATGAAAGTGGGTTTGGAAGAGTGTCAACTCTAGGAAATAATGGTCCCACTATTTTGGAGGGTGTTGAATCTTTTCACAATATTGGTAAAAGTGGATTTGGAGAGGTCATGACTTTATTTAGTGATGAATCCACTATTTTGGAAGAGGTTCCAATTGATTATGAGAACAAAGTTGCTATCTATGATGATTATTGTGGTGACATGTATGCTATAAAGAATAATGATAACCATGAAACTTGTCATCATGATTTTAATTTTCAATTGGATTATGCCTCATATGATAGTTATTTTGTTGAGTTTGCTCCCACTACTGTCCATGAGAATAAATTTGCTTATGTGGAGAGTAATAAAATTTTTATGCTTGTGCATCATGAAAAGAATGCTTTATGTGATAGTTATATTGTTGAATTTGTTCATGATGCTACTGAAAATTATTATGAGAGAGGAATATATGCTTTTACATATCTCAATAATATCAAGTTTCCTCTCTATGTGTTTAAGGTTTTGAAGTCATGCTTGTTTTGCCTTCCTATGCTAGTTGATTCTTGTTCCCATAAATTGTTTGATCACAAAATCCCTATGCATAGGAAGAGGGTTAGACTTAAATTTTCTAGTCATATGCTTCATGATGCTCCCGTTATGTTTCAATTCTTATCTTTTATGTGAGCATCATTGAAATCACTATGCCAAGCTAAAAAGGCATTAAAGAAAAGCGCTTGTTGGGAGACAACCCAATATTTATACCTACTGTTTTTGTGTGTCCACATGATTAGTCTACTGTAGTAATCATGTTTTATAGGTTCTGTTTCAATAAAGTGCCATGTAAAGCCTTTGGGATAGTGTGGTTGATAGTTGCTTTGATTCTGTGCAAAAACAGAAACTTTTGCGTCCAGTACAGAAATTCCTATCTTTTACTGAAACCTGGAAAAATTCTTAATTTTTTAAATATGATTTATATACAAATTTTCTACGTTTTCCTAATTTTTCAGAATATTTGGAGTTATAGAAGTATGATTTCAATTCAGACCTTCACAGACTGTTCTGTTTTTGACAGATTCTGTTTTTGATGCACAGTTTGCTTGTTTTCTAGTTTCTATGGCTTATATTGCTTAATATAAATTGTAGAAATCATAGGGTACAGTAGGAATAATTTGAGAAAATTTATGAATCTTTTATTGACAGTACCAAAATGAATGATTTGTTTTATTATACTAACGGATATCACGAAGTTCCGTTAAGTTTTGTGTGATTGAAGTTTTCAAGTTTTGGATGAGATATCGATATGAGGAGAGCAAGGAGTGGCAAGACACTAATTTTGGGGATGCTCAAGGCACCCCAAGGTAATATTCAAGGAAGATCCAAGCAACTAAGCTTGGGGATGCCCCGGAAGGCATCCCCTCTTTCGTCTTCAACATTATCGGTAACCTTACTTGGAGCTATATTTTTATTCGTCACATGATATGAGTTTTGCTTGGAGCATTATTTTATTTTATTAGGATTTGATTTATGTTATTTATATTAATGTTTTTTAGCTTTTATTTCAATAAAAGTATCAAGTATAGCCTTTACCATGCCTATTTTGCAAGTCTATATGTTGCTGTTTTGAAAACAGAAAGTTTTCTATCATTGTATGAATTCTTCTGGAAAGTCATAACATGATAAAATCTTGAAATTTTTACACAATGAGAAAAATAAATTCTACAGTGTGGTAATTTTTCAGAATTTTTGGAGTTAGGGAAGTATGATTCCTCTTGCATTCTTTACAGACTGTTCTGTTTAGACAGATTGCTGTTATGTTTGCATTGTTTGCAAATGTTTGCTTATTTAATGATTCTATTTGAGGATAGGAGTGTTAAATATGCAGAGGCATTTAGTATGCAATGTTAAATTATAATTTTAGTGATTTTCTACAGTAGAGAATGATAAGGTTTTGCATCGATCTATACTAACTTATCTCACGAGTTCTTGTTGAGTTTTGTGTGGATGAAGTTTTTAAGATTTAGGGAAACCGCGATATGAAAGGAATTAAGGAGACACAAAATCTCAAGCTTGGGGATGCCCAAGGCATCCCAAGTTAATATTTCAAGAAATCTCAAGCATCTAAGCTTGGGGATGCCCCGGTTAGCATCCCACCTTTCTTCTTAAACAGTGATCGGTCAGTTTTGGTTGAGCCTAAGTTTTTGTTTCTTCACATGATATGTGCTATCCTTGGAATATCATTTTATTTTGTTTTGCTTGCTGTTTGAATAAAGTACTTAAGATCTGAAATTCTTAAATGTTAGAGAGTCTTCACATAGCTACTTAATTATTCGACTACTCATTGATCTTCACTTATATCTTTTTGGAGTAGTTTGTCATTTACTCTCGTGCTTCACATATATCCTATGAGTAAATGGTTGAATGAATTGAATATCATAAATCTGAAATTATATATATTTCATATGCTTATACCATGGGGAGTAATGACTTCACATATAAGAAGTATAGGTGGTAAATTTATTAAAAGTTAGCAAACATAGTGTTGGTCACTTGAACAATTCATGAAACAATATTGAAGGAAGAGAGATTTCACATATAATTATACTATCTTGGACATCTTCTATGATTGTGAGCCCCATTAATTATTTTTAAACTTGAGCAAATTAGTTGAAGTTGGACAAGGAAGACAACATAATTAGTTATGTTTGGGTATATTTGTATAGAAGTTATATTGTTATGGATCCTCCAACATGTGGTGCTTGCTATTTAGAATATTTTGCTAGCCAAAATTTCTGTACTAAGCGGGAATACTGCTTGTGCATCCAAAATCCTTGAACCAAGTTTCTTTCCTAAGTGTCCACCATATCTACCTTTATGCGGTATTTACCTCCCGTTCCAAGTAAATTTGCATGTGCCAAACTCTAAATCTTCAAATAATAATCTGTTTTGTATGCCCGAATCGCTCATGTAGCGACTAGGGGCTGTCAGTATCTTCCATGCTAGGTGGGTTATTCTCACGATGAGTGTTTATTCACTTATCATTCACGAGAGAGTGGCTGGTAATTGGGATGCCCAGTCCTATGATCAAAAGATCAAAAACAAAATTTCAAATAATTAAACAAAACTCCCACAGAAAAGTTGTTGGTATGGACGATACCCGTTGTTTCGAACCAGCCGTGGAGTGTGATTGTTGGTGGAGGGGGAGTAAAAACTTTACCATTCTGTTTGGGAATCGCCTATGATGTATCTAGCATGGAAGATAGTGAGAACTCTTGGTTGTTATGTTGACAATGAAAGCATACCTCTCAAAATTATGCTCATCTATGTTTTAAAAGCTTCGAGCTTCGGCACCTCTGCAAATCCCTGCTTCCGTCTGCGAAGGGCATATCTTTTACTTTTATGCAAGAGTCAGTAGTATTCCTTCTCATTCCGGCCTACTCTTTAGTTGGCAAGCATCATGTGATGGGGAAAGATCTAAGCATATATGGCCATTCAAATATATTTGATCATGAATTATTATTGTTGACAATTATGTATATGATAAATAAGTTGGGAGGCGAAACACTAAGCCCCTATCTTTCTCTGTGTTCGATGGATGCTATTTGTTCTAAAAATATGCTTTGAGTGGTAGCAATCATGGAAGACTATATGATAGTTGAGTATGTGGAATTTGCTAAATCAAAGCTCTTACATAGACCCTTCCTGAAAATAAGATGAATTGCAATTGTTTGATGACTGAGAACATAGTTTATTAGTTTTCAAGAAAGTTTATGGTCTATGCTTTAACATGTGAATAGCTTGCTACTTGATCATGAGAAGTTTTATGAGATGAGCTACTGTTTATGACATATAATGATGCTATAAAAAGTGCTTTAAATTATTATTGATCAAACTTGTGCACTTGCTAGCATTCACACTTCAGAAATTATTTCTTTTATCATTTACCTACTCGAGGACGAGCAGGAATTAAGCTTGGGGATGCTGATACGTCTCCAACGTATCTATAATTTATGAAGTATTCATGCCATGTTTACAACAATTTTATATGATTTTGGTATGATTTTATTAGAACTAACCCGGACTGACGCAGTTTTCAGCAGAACTCCCATGATGTCATTTTTTGTGAAGAAATTAAAGTTCTCGGAATGAGCTGAAAATTTACGGAGAATATTTTTGGAAAATATAAAAAATACTGGAGTGAAAAGATACCAGAGAGGAGTCCCGAGGCAACCACAAGGGTGGGGGCGCGCCCCCTGCCTTGTCGCCGCCTCGTGGACCCCCTTGACTTGTCCCCAACGCCAAAAACTCCGATAAATAGAGAAAACTCCAGAAATAAACCTAGATCAGAAGTTCCGCCGCCGCAAGACTCTGTAGCCACGAAAAATCAATCGGGAGCCCGTTCCGGCACCCTGCCGGAGGGGGAAACCATCACCGGTGGCCATCGTCATCATCTCGGTGGTCTCCATGATGAGGAGGGAGAAGTTCACCCTCGGGGCTGAGGGTATGTACCAGTAGCTATGTGTTTGATCTCTCTCTCTCTCGTGTTCTTGATTTGGCACGATCTTGATGTACCGCGAGCTTTGTTATTATAGTTGGATCATATGGTGTTTCTTCCCTCTCTATCTCTTGTTGTGATGAATTGAGTCTTGCTCTTTGAGGTTTCGTTATGTTGGATTGAGTATTGGATTTGAGAACACATGATGTATGTCTTGCAATGGGATATCTGTGGTGACAATGGGATGTTCTATTGATTCACTTGATGTATGTTTTGCCAATCAACTCGCGGATTCCCGAGGTGACATTGTGGTAATCTATGCATAGGGGTTGATGCATGTTTTCATCCTACGTTCTCCGATAGAAACTTTGGAGTGATTCTTTGTTGCACGTTGAGGGATTGTTATGTGATCCAATTATGTTATCATTGTTGAGAGAATTTGCACTAGTGAAAGTATGAACCCTAGGCCTTGTTTCCAAGCATTGCAATACCGTTTTTGCTCACTTTTGTTACTAGTTACCTTGCTGTTTTTATATTTTCAGATTACATAAACCTATATCTACCATCCATATTACACTTCTATCATCATCTCTTCGCCGAACTAGTGCCCCTCTACAATTTACCATTGTATTGGGTGTGTTGGGGACACAAGAGACTCTTTGTTATTTGGTTACAGTGTTGTTTGAGAGAGACCATCTTCATCCTACGCCTCCCATAGATTGATAAACCTTAGGTCATCCACTTGAGGGCTGCACTTGGAGGCCCAACAACGTCTACAAGAAGAAATGTTACGTAGTAGACATCATGAATGCTTGTTCGCTCTTACAAAACCAGTACAGCAATAATGGGGTGGCGTGCGCCATTTTAGGCACTGGCACATTGGCCTACTCGACTCCACAGAGAGACCAAGAGAAGAGATAAATACACGGGCGGTCAATGTATTTCAAGCGAAAAGAGTAATACGGTCACCAGACTTCAGAATACGCTCATTACGGGCACAATATATGTTTTGCGGCGATTATACAGTCACTTGCTCACTGTTCAGCATCGGATTGCACTCTGTTGACCAGACAAATAGTCTGCGTGGCACTATGTTGACTGGGTAAATTCACCATGTTCCTTGTGGGTCCCACATGTCAGTTCGCATAGGAAAAAGGTGAGATAAACACAAATTTATGCAGGCGCGACAAGACTCCAACCCGTGCGTGGGAACCACCTGGTTGTGTATGTGTTTGTCAAGGCCTGATGTGTGCGCATGCACGTGTAGGTTGAGCACTTGAGCGTGAGAGTGTGTGTTGGTCGTGTGGTGTGTGCATGCATGCGTGCGTGTGTGCGTGTGAGTGTTGCGTGCATGCGTGGCTGTGTGTGTACGTGTGAGTGTTGCGTGCGTTCGTGTGAGTGTTGCGTGCATGCTGTTCGTGTGCATGCGTGCGTGTGTGTATAATTACCACACCAGCTCATGTGTGTTAAAACAGACGGCTCGGCATACCAATACAAGGCCACCTTGTCCGCTGTGCCCGCGGTCATGACTTCGAACCACCGTCCAATATTTTTTTATCGTTTGTTTTCATTCTTATACACGCCGACAGGTGGGCCCAATGGTAGTGAGATAATGTGATGCAACACTAGAGGTGCCACGTGGAGCATTTAACTGGTCAACTAGTCGTGTCTTGAGCAAATACAGAGCTGTACGGTCAGCCCGTGACTGTATAATAACCACAAAACATAAATGGTGACCGTAATGAGTGGATTCTGAAGTCCAATGTACGTATCGTACTTTCTCTTCAGATACAATGATCGTCACTGTATATATCGCGAGAGAAAGATGAAACATGGGTGAATGTGCTGGGAGCGTACTTTTAGAGGACCTGGAGATGGTTTGTGTGCGTACGTGAACGGGGCGTAGAGGGGGTGTATGCGATGGAGAGAGAGAGATGCTCTTCGTTTCTCTTTATTATGACTAACTTTATATATAGTATAAAAATATAAAAATTCACAGTGCGGAATAAATATCATTGGGTGCACCATGCAATGCAAATTAACGTTCATACTCCTCCATATAACTTTGTAATGTTGTATATATGTAGAAATTCTAAAATAATTTTTTGGCCACACTTTGGGTGGTTTTATTCAAAAGAAATGTTGTATGTGAAATAAACGTGAAGAGAGGGCTTTCTAGATCAATGGGGTACGTGATGTAACATGTGTGAATGTGTAGTTGACGTATTTGGCAGGGCCTAGAGAGGTATGTGTATGTATTACGTATTCAAGAGAGGCGTGGATAGAGGGGCCGGTGGGGTGGGGGGACATGGGAGAGATAGCACGATAAATGAGAGAGGTCTAGAGAGAGAGACGAATAGGATGTCACGGCGAGAGATGCCCTTGAGTGTGTATATATAAGGGGGGAGGGGATAGAGGCATGAGGAGAAAATATTTTGTGTGGTGTCTGTGTTGGTATGTGTGGGTTTGAGAATATAACGAGACCTGGGGGCAGAGGGTGTGTCCCCGCGTGAGGTTCAGTGGGCCGAGGTGAGTCCCTTGGTTTGGTTCCGTTCTGCGCCACATTGGTCGGCCCATGACGCATTTAGGGAGACCCATGGAGGACTAGTCGTACAAGACAAAGATACCAGAGTCGTGAAGGACCCTATGTCCACTGACAAAGCCGGCTAGGATTTGTAACCCTAGGTCCTCGGACTAAGGTAACCCCTTATCTCTGATATTACCATTCATCCTACCTAACTTTAAGGGGCATCCTGCAAAATGCTCTGCTAGAATCATACTCGTTAATTAGGAAGAGAGGTGGAGGCAACGCGTGCGAGACAGGCCTAAAGATAATGTGCGTGCGGGAGACACGTAGGCAGGTCTATGTATATAGAAAGGGTTGATGGGGATTGTGCGTTTGTATGCTTGTGAGAGGAAGAGTGCTTGTGATAAAGGTTAGTGAAAACATACATAAATGGTTGTGAGAGGGAGAGAGGTTTATATCGAGAGCATGTCTGCAAGAAAGATACCTCGGGAGAGAGTGTGTGAGCATGTGTGAGAGACCACCGATGGATATACACCGTGTAGGCGTATGTGTGAGAGAGAAAGTCAGCACGTGTATGAGGAGGGGCCTATGGAGAGTGAAACTACACGTAAAAGACTGATGTACACACTGATTAAAAATATAAATTGTATCCAAGTATTAGGATGGGATCATGATATTTGCAATTCGCGTAAGGAACGGTCATTGATGCATCAGACATCTATATTCTATCGAATTTGAGCATGTCTATGTTACTATTTGACATAATTGATCAACAGAGTTAGTATTTTGAACTCCAGACAATGCATCGCTTTAGCAATCGAATATAAACGTGAGTATAGTTCATGTTGTGTGTGTAAAGCACATTATACATACAAAAGTTACACAATGAACATTATAAATAGCTAGCTATGAACTAGCATACATTTGAATTCAACTTAAGGTGGTTTAAAAAATTCGAATTCAACATGAAGTCCCTTCAATTATTTGAATTCGAGATCATGGCATTTGTAGATCATACCTAAATTATGGGGGCACCAATCTTTGCTCTGCTTTTGTACATAATAGCATATATAGTCGTGTACAAAATAGATTCAAATTTACCTCCTCCATTCCAAAATAATCGTAGTTATAGGATTTTCAAGTGTCAAAATTTCAAAAAGAAGCGCATAATTTAATGAGGTTTTCGAACATACAAGGTCAAATTTAACGTTGTCTATTTAGGTCAATCCTCAAAGTTCAAGAATACTCTAAACGTGAATGCATCTGTTTCAAAATTTCGAACGAAGCGCCAAAAGAGCCTCTACTCGCCCGAAACTGCGTGAGACCAATGTTTGGTAGAAGGAAATTACTTTTCTAACTCCGACCCGTGAAGCCTACCGGCCAGACGTCTATAGGTCTAAACCGGGGTAGGTTTGTAACTTCATCTAGAGGCCACGCAACCGCCTCCGAAAAACATTCATACACCGTGGCCGCCTAAACACACATTCGCTCAGCCGAAATGGCACCCACCCACTATTTGGGACACCTGGGATTACCGTCCTTCCCCTGACCCGTAGTAGGTCCGAAATTTAAGAGGGGGGCAAAGTTTGTACTTTTCCCAAATTTCAAACAAGCGCGTCCCATCTGTTAAAAAAACAAAAACAAGCACGTCCCAGACCGAAACATGGTTCCCCCTTAGCTCCTCCCGCCACCCCCGCCCTCGTCCGATTCCCCATTCATACTCCATGGGCGCCAAAACTACCTCTCCACCAGCCGCGAAACCCCGGCGTCCTTCGTCCGCCACCCCATCCCACCCATCAACCGCCGCCCTCCTCCATCACGCCGGAGCCAATACCCCAACGTCGTCGTCCACCACAACCGCAACCGCAACGCCCTCCACGGCTAGTAGTTGAAGCTGAGGCCAAGCTGCCTCCAAGATGCCGACATGCGCCGTACACGAGCCAGTTCAACCACGTCGTCCTGCGCCTCACCGCTGCCGCTCCAACATCACCACCGTCCACCGCACCGGAGCGTTTCCCGCTACGCCATCCTTCGCCACCTCTGATCTGCTTCCCCTCCGCTGATAGACGGCCACCACAACACAGTCAACAATTTGGCCATGGGTTTGTCCAAGGCTCCACCCTCCTCCAAAACATTGGTTCCCCTGGTAAAAAGAAGAACATCGCCGCGATATCAGGAGGACACAGCACTGGCAACCAGAAATGGTACTCCTCTTCTCTTATTCATGCAAATCTTACGTGTCTGCTTGCACGGTATTCATCCCACAGAAGACACTAGTTGACCGCCTCTTCCTACACCTTCTTCATGATACTAGATGTTCCTAGTAACTCGCGATGCACAAGGTTTCTCCTCATATACTATTTCACCTTAGCTAGAGGTCCATCGCCCCCCTGGATTTCAATTCCTAATCAGTTGATTCCCAATTAAAGGAAGCATTCCCCGGCGTAACAGGCACTAGTCCACCTATTATGCCGGGGAAGCAGCGCCTCGGTGTTTATCTTAGGGGTGTGTGGGGCCTAGGAGCTGCTGGCGCCCGATCTGGAGGTCGACCGGGCTTAAAGGGATGGCTGTGGGGCACTGCCAAGCACAGCGGTGGTGTGAGGTCGAGGGGAGGACGGGGCGGCGGAGGCAGGAGTCTGGGCCGGTGGTCACTGGCGGTTCGAGAAAGATCGTCAACAGTGACTGGCGGGAGGTAGACAAAGGCCATCTGCCCATTCCTTGTAGATCGGACGGTTCATAAAAAAAATCGACTGACCTATTTATTTTCAGTCGACTATTATTTTGATAGGACCACATGTGGTGGTGTGCTGGAGGAGTACCTGCATTTCCCAGCCATCCCTGTGCTCATATATTACAAAATCATACGGAGTAGAATCTAATTTTGTTTGCCATGCAATGTTGTAGAGCTATCATATGTCTCCTATCATTTATTTTTCAGCCACCTGCTATCTGCTACTTTTACAGTGCACTAGTTCTGCACACACTTCACCCATACTCTCACTATTGTTTTTTTATGCATGGGTATTTCAGCCTCTGCCAACCGGTTGATAGAAGCACGAAATAAAAGAGAGAAGCAGCTCCAGCTTTCTTCGGGCTTAGGCAAGACACGTTTCGTCGCTATAAAGGGTGCAGTGTCAGCAAATGGAGACGGTAAACATAGCTCTGGAGTTGATGATCTCGCTCGCCATGAACCACCATCCCAGGTGCTTGCTTTAACTTCACGGTGTCATATGTGGTTGCATGTTGCATATGGTGTCTAGCTTGTATTCGAAAGGCCGAAGTCATTCTTTATTAAGATAAGGAAAGATATTTTTTACATTAACCACCATCCCGGGAGCACCAGAAGACAAATAGCTAGTCAGGGCACTGGCCGAGCCAGTGACAAGCCCAGCACAGACAGGCATCACCTGGAAGCCAACTAAAAAGCCACGATGGTGGCAAAGCAGCCCGCCTCCCACCAGGCTCTCAGGTCCTCGATGATCATGCTCACCACTCCAGTCGGATGTCTAGCTTGTATTGCTTCCAATTTGGTTAAATTGCATCTGCTTAGCTTACACATTATACCTTTGAATATGACATGCCTTCCTGTTTTTGGTACATACTAGTACATCTGTCTATTAACCATGTTCTTACATCAAACTAATGTTCTTGT
Organism: Thinopyrum elongatum; assembly: GCA_011799875.1. Classification (NCBI taxonomy): domain Eukaryota; kingdom Viridiplantae; phylum Streptophyta; class Magnoliopsida; order Poales; family Poaceae; genus Thinopyrum; species Thinopyrum elongatum. The sequence continues at coordinate 606,015,512 of CM022303.1, read as the reverse complement.
GTATCCCTCATCAATCACTTGTGATGAGACAGTCAGGCCAATGGACAGCTGTAAGAAAAGATCCTCTTTTAAAGAATGCAGTGTCAGCCTCCCCACGTGATTCTCAAGAAACAACAATGCTAGATGAAGATAGTCAACGTAGCTCTGTAGTTGATGACCACATTTCCCCTACACCACCATCGCAGGTGCTTGCTCTAACTTGGCAGCATGATATGTGGTTGCATGTTGCATATAGTGTCTAGATTGTAATTCTTCCAATCTGGTTAAATTGCATGTGCTATTCTGCTTAGTTTATACATTATACATGTTAATGTGACATGCCTTCCTGTTTTTGGTACATAGTACATCTGTCTATTAAGCATGTCCTTACATAAAACTACTGTTTTTTTTGTATCCCGCATCAATCAATATGACGAGACACCTTTAGTATATGTAGTGTGATATTGGTTGCATCTTTCATATGATTTATAGCATGCGCTGCTTCTAATTTGTTGAAACGCCATTTATGATGGGACGCTTTTAACTTGGCAGAGTCATATTGGTTGCATCTTTCATGTGGTGTCTAGCTTGCATTGCTTCTTATTTGTTGAAATGTCTTCTGCTTAGTTTACACAAATAGTTGTGAATATGCCATGACGTCCTGTTTTTCGTACATATTCCATCCTGGTATCATGTGTTTGCCTTACATCAAAGTAGTGATTGTCAGTATCATGCATGAATGAGTTCTGAAGAGTGAATTTTATTGCTTTTTCTTGTCGGTTTTACTTAACAATTCAAAATCAATAAAGTGGAAGGAAATTATCAAGGCAGTGGATAAAGGGGCTCCTTCCAAATGGAGGGCCTCTACAGATTCTACTCCGCCACCCCCCAAGAAGATTTGCAAGACAACACATGCATAGACACTCAACGTAGCTGTGTTGATGATGAGCACGTCTCCCCTAGTCCATCATCACAGGTGCTCCCTCTAACTTGGCACTGTTATATGTGGTTGCATGTTATGTATGATGTCTAGCTTGTATTGCTTCTAATTTTATTGAATTCCATCTGCTTACTTTACACATTATACTTGTGAATAAGACACGTGTTCCTGTTTCTAGAACATACAATATATGTCTATCACACCATGTTCTTACATCAAAGTACTACTGTTGTGTAACCTGCAATAATCACTTATCATAAGACATGTTTAACTTGGGAGTGTGATATAGGTTACATCTCGCACACTTTTCTAGCTTGTATCACTTCTAATTTGTTGAAATGGCACTTATGACGAGACAGTTTTAACTTGGTAGAGTGATATTCGTTGCATCTTTCATATGGTGTCTAGCTTTCATTGGTTCTAATTTGTTGAAATGCCTTCTGCTTAGTTTACACATCATAGCTGTGAATATGCAATGCTGTCCTTCTTTCTTACACATTCAATCGTCCTATCATGCGGTCGCCTTATATTAAAGTAGTGCTCGTCAGCATCCTGCATCAATGAGTTCTGAAAAGCAAATTTTTATTCATTTTTCTTGTGGGTTTGACTTGACAAGGAAATACAATTAAGAAAGAGGAAGGAAAAAAATAAGGTAGGGACTGATGGCGGTCTTCCGACGAAACCGGCATCCCAGGTGCTTTCCCTAGCTTGGCAGTGTGATATTTTCTTGCATGTTGCATATGATTTTGTTGAATTCCATATACTTACTTTACACATTATACTCGTGAATAAGACATGTGTTCCTATTTCTAGAACATACAATATATGTCTATCACACCATGTTCTTACATCAAAGTACTACTGTTGTGTAACCTGCAACAATCACTTTTCACAAGACATGTTTAACTTGGGAGTCTGATATAGTTTACATCTCACATTATTTTCTAGCTTGTACTACTAATTTGTTGAAATGGCACTAATGACGAGACATTTTTAACTTGGTAGAGTGATATTCATTGCGTCTTACATATGGTGTCTAGCTTTCATTGCTTCTAATTTGTTGAAATGCCTTCTGCTTAGTTTACACATCATAAGCTGTGAATATGCAATGTTGTGACTATGCAATGGCACTAATGACGAGAGACCTTTAACTTGGTAGTGTGATGTTGTTTGCATCTTGCATATGATTTATTTCTTGTACTGCTTCACATTTGTTTAAATGCTAGTTATGACGAGACACTGTTAACTTGGCAGAGCAATATTTGTAGCATCTTTCACATGGTGTCTACCTTCCATTGCATTGCTTCTAATTTATTGAAATGCCTTCTGCTTAGTTTACACATCATAGTTCTGATATCTCATGTCGTCCTGTTTTTCGTACATATTACATCCTCCTATCATGCGGTTGTCTAACATCAAAGTTTAGTTCGTCTGTATCACGCATCAATTTGTTCTGAGAACTAAATTTTTATTCTTTTTTCTTGTTGGCTTGACTTGACATGGCACAGAGAAAGAGGAAGGAACACAGAATGGCAGGGGATGTTCTTAGTACTCAGGACACAGGAAAACGGAAGCGGAAGAATTATGCAGATTCTACTGGTACTGATGGTGCAATAGAAGGTCAAAGTCCACCGGAAAATTGTACAAACGCGGTATCCCGTGCTACACGAGCTACATAACAAGCCAAACAGAAACTAATAGCTTCCACCAAACAAGCAGCGACAACCCTAGTTGTTGCAACACCTTCCATAGTACCACCAGCTGCACGAGTTACTCATTTGTCAACTCAGGTAGAAGCACGTTCCCAAGCTCCCTTGCCACCTGACACTACTTCCGAAGCACTCTTGACACAAGACAAGTTGGCAAGATCAGATGAACCTTGTGAGCTTCAACAGCAAGAAGGTAGTTGCTGGAGTCAAGTTACAGTCGCATGCTTCTTTGTATGTAGTCTCACAGTTTGATGTACACTAACACTTCCTATGTTTGTTGTTGGACTAGCACCTAGGCGCAAGAGGAAACAGACATCAGGGATAATGCTTGATAGGTTAACTAAATCTAGAGGAGCAAGAATGGAGATCCGTTTTGAGCAAGAATGGAAAGCCGCTATTGTAAGTCCTTAATCCTCATGCCTTTTAACTACTACTTACTCTGACTTGTGCATTGAACTGCACGGTTTGCAGCCAATGTTTATTACTCTTTTCAATTTTATACACAATTGTCTTAGCGTATCATTGCACCTTACAAAGTTTAAAAGAGAGGAGTGATGTTCCTTTGATCTCGATCTGTAATCTAGTTCCGTGTTGGACTTGTCTACACAATGTTACAATTGCATGTTTGTCTGTTCTCGGTTGTTCTGTGATATGAATGAAGTCATACTATGCTTACCGTATTATAAACTTTGTCTCTTTATCCTTAGCTATCAATACAATGTGAAGAAATAGACAATACATTAGCCATGGTACATGGTCTTATGTTTGGAACCTGGTTTTATTATGTACTTTGCAGTAAAATACAACTAATATTTTACACGGGTTCACCAGAATAAGTTATGTATATAGACCAAAGCTATTTTGTTTGGTTTTGCTGCCTCCTTAATATCTTCTGTTCTGGTACTACTAATGTAAAAACTCAACTTTTCAGCAAGCTATGGAACAAATGGTGGAACCGCCACCTTCTGAAGGTGACGAGGCAACTATAACCGCAATGTCACCTCCTGCTGCAATGGATCAGTATCTGTCCACTAACAGTGCCAAAAGCACGTTCCTGCGTAATACTGGGTTGGTTGTTAAGGCAATCTCGTCCAAACTGCCTCATGATCAAGATATGCAAGCTCAAAACAATGTTATATCTGCGCTCCAGACACAAGTCCATTCCCTAACAAAGACCCTTTGTGAAAAAAGGACAACCATTGTTCGATGTCGTCAAGATATGCATGGTTTTGAAACCAGACTATCAGACATTTGCTATGTTGTTCAGGAGCCTAGGAGAAATGAAGGCGAAGGTTATGGTACTCCATCGGACAGTACAACATGAAAACATAACAGTCAGGTCAAATGAACTGAGCTTCTGAACTTCTGGTGGTGCATTTATCTGCTGGACTATTAACTTTTATGCCAACCTTCCTTTTGTTTTATGGTTGTAATTTGTTTTGTTGTGATACAAAATTTGTTCTTAACGTGCAGCGACCGGCTGAAGAAAACAGCAAGCCATTTTTGTATAGTGTACGGTGTTCCCTATATTTGCACTGGTGGCGAACTTTGATGCCGAGTGGATGTAATCTATGCAATCGCCTTAATAGCCTAGCATTGGTTTCTGGCTTATTTATTTCCCTAGTCTTCTTTTTCCTTGGTTTGCTAGTGGCCGCAACAACCATGGGCCATATATGGACTGTGGTAACCTTGAGCCTGCTACGGGCCGTAGGACCCATGGGCCTCCTACGGGCCGTCGGATAAATGGGCCTCCAACGGCCCGTAGATTCAGTGGGCCTTGGGCCGTCGGATAAATGGGCCCACATGGGCCGTAAACGGGCGTAATTGGTATCGAACCAGCATGGTAACCAGCCGTTAACAGGCCGGAAGATAGCAAAGGCTTAATTCTGTCACAGGCATAACGGGTCGTTAATGGGCCAGAATATAGGACGGGCTGGAAATGGCGCAACGGGTTAACAGGCCACAAACGGGCCGATTCTAACCATGGGCCGAATTTGGCCCATTAGGGGAACAGGCCAGTAACGGGCCAGAAGTAATCGAGGGCCGGAAAGGAGACAAGAATTTATGGGCCGTCAGTTGGCCAAAGCTAACACGGGCTGGAAATGGCCCATGTGAATCATGGGCCGTTACTAGGCATAAAGAAATTTACTGTTTATTATGGGCCAGAGTCACCGCGGCCCATTAAAGGGCCCAAAGATACTAAAGGCCTCGTATGGGCCGAAAGACGTCATGGGCCATACATGGGCCGAAAATGAAACGGGCTGGTATTATACTGGACGGCCCACATGACGCTGTTGGGCCGATTTCGGGAACGCCAATATGGGCCGTGAGTTACCGGGCCGTAAAATGGGCTATATGCGAACAGACCGTTAACAAGCTTTTCATGGGCGGCCCGCTATCTTTTGACCAAGTCAAATGGGCCGGCCTTTGTAAGCTAAATGGGCTAGTGTTGGGCCGTCGCACGTGTCGACATATCATAGGCGCGTATCTGACCCAATGACGAGCTGACACGTGTTTCCTCCGGCCAATGAGAATTTTACACGTGGAAAATCGCCATTGGTCGTTGCTGCTAACGGGTTATCTGATCCTAAACTGGACCCGATAGATAAACGGCGACCCGTTATGGTGGATGCCACATGTCGGTTACCCTTGACGAAAGCACTTCCATGACACGTCATTTATCGTCATGGAAGTGAACACTTCCGTGATGATAATTTTGGTATTGTCATGGAACACTTCTACGACAGCACAGGTATGACAATCTTGATTCTGTCATAAAATCGTCATGGATGTACATACATGACAGAAAACCTGACCTACTATGCAAACACGTATCATCACGGAAGTGTTTTTTTTTTGTAGTGTACAGATCTGAATGTAGCAGACCCGTTGACTAAGCCTCTTCCGTGAGCAAAAGATGATCAACACCAAGACTCCATGGGTGTTAGATTCATTACAATGTAATCTAGATTATTGACTCTAGTGCAAGTGGGAGACTGATGGAAATATGCCCTAGAGGCAATAATAAAGTTGTTATTATTATATTTCCTTATTCAGAATAAAGGTTTATTATTCATGCTAGAATTGTATTGATCGGAAACTTAAATACATGTGTGGATACATAAACAAATACCGTGTCCCTAGTAAGCCTCTACTAGACTAGCTCATTGATCAAAGATGGTTAAGTTTTCCTAACCATACACATGTGTTGTCACTTGACAAGACCCATCCGTTAGCTTAGCATATGATCGTTCAGTTTATTGCTATTGCTTTCTTAATGTCAAATACATATTCCTTCGACTATGAGATCATGCAACTCCCACATACCGGAGGAATACCTTGTGTTCTATCAAATGTCACAACGTAACTGGGTGATCATAAAGATGCTCTACAGGTATCTCCGAAGGTGTCTGTTGAGTTGGCATGGATCGAGATTAGGATTTGTCACTCCGTGTATCGGAGAGGTATCTCTGGGCCCTCTAGGTAATACACATCACAAGAAGCTTGCAAGCAAAATCACTAAGGAGTTAGTTACGAGATGATGTATTACAGAACTAGTAAAGAGACTTGCTGGTAACGAGATTGAACTAGGTATGAAGACACCGATGATCGAATCTCGGGCAAGTAACATACCGATAGACAAAGGGAATTATGTATGTTGTCATAAGGTTCGACCGATAAAGATCTTCGTAGAATATGTAGGAACCAATATGGGAATCCAGGTTCCACTATTGGTTATTGACCGGAGAGGTGTCTCGGTCTTGTCTACATAGTTCTCGAACCCGTAGGGTCCGCACGCTTAACGTTCATTGACGATATAGTACTATATGAGTTATGTGATTTGGTGACCGAATGTTGTTCGGAGTACCGGATGAGATCACGGACATGACGAGGAGCTCTAGAATGGTCCGGAGGTAAAGATTGATATATAGCACGATACTATTTGGTCACCGGAAAGGTTTTAGAGTGTATCGGGTAGTCATCGGATCACCGGAAAGGGTTCGGGGAAGCCCCGGGAGGTTAATGGGCCTTATGGGCCAAGAAGGGGGAACACACCATCCGACAAGGGGCTGGCGCGCCCCTTCCCTTGGCCACCGGCCCTAGGGATGGAAAGGAGGGGAGGGCTAGCCCCTCTTTCCTTCCCTCCACCTAGGAGGAAGGAAGGGGGCGCCACCTCCTCCTGCCTTCCTCCCGCAGGCATAGAAGGAAAAGGGGGGCGCTAGAGGGCAGGAGCCCAAGGGGGCCAGCCACCGTTGGGGCACCTCCTGGTTGCCTCCTGTCCCCCACCTATATATATATATATATATATATATGAGGGAGGGGGCGCCACACAAGACCACGACAATCTCTTAGCCGTGTGCGGCGCCCCTCTCCACAGTTTAGTCCTCCGTCTAGTTTTTCGCAGTGCACTACGAAGCCCTGCGGGAATGAGTTCACCATCACCATTACCACGCCGTCGTGCTGCCGGAACTCATCTACTACATCGCCCGTCTTGCTGGATCAAGAAGGCGATGACGTCATCGAGCTGAACGTGTGCTGAACGCGGAGGTGCCGTACATTCGGTACTTGATCGGTTGGATCGTGAAGAACTTCGACTACATCAACCGCGTTAATAAACGCTTCCTCTTTACGGTCTACGAGGGTACGTAGACACACTCTCCCCTCTAGTAGCTATGCATCTCCACTACTAGAAAAAAGGCTATAGCTAATATGGACACTAATGGCGCACCACGTATGTGGTGCGCCACTGCTATATGGCAGTGGCGCACCAGATATAGGTACGCCATTAGTGGCCATATCACTAATGGCGCACCACACCCACGGTGCGCCACTACTAACAATTTTTTTTTTCAAAACTAGTAATGGCGCACCAGGGGAAAGTGCGCCATTACTAGTTTTAACTAGTAACGGCGCACCACACCCTTTGTGCGCCACTACTAACAATTTTTATTTTTATTTTTTTCAAAACTAGTAATGGCGCACCTGGGGATAGTGCGCCATTACTAGTTTTAACTAGTAATGGCGCACCATACCCACGGTGCGCCACTACTAACAATTTTTTTTTTCAAAACTAGTAATGGCACACCATACACCAGGTGCGCCATTAGTAACCCTGGTTACCAATGGCGCATTCTTAGGAGGTGCCCCATTGGTAACCCGAGAGCAGCTAGATATTTTGGACAACCACCTACCACACTCACTTTCCCCACTTCATTCTCTCCACCTCTACCAAGCTTGGTCTCGGCTGCCTCCTCCTCCTCACCTCATTTGCACCATAGATTCACCCAAATTAAGTGGTTAAATTTCCTTTTTTTGATAGGTAAGTAAGGGGAAAGCTTTCTTTATGTTCTAGATCTACTTTTTTCTCCCTCCAACAACGTGCACACTTTTTATGGCCTAGATCTACGTATGTTTGTGGTGTTGCATATGTTTGTGTTTGGAGGTACCGGTATTTGAAATGCTATAGTTGCCAATATTTTGCCGGAATGTTGATTCATTTCTGTTTCGGCGAGAATTTGGCACTATGCATTCTTTTTGGTCCTATTTTTAGGAAAAGTCATGCCAAATTTTTTTTTGGTTCTAAAATATCGTTTTGCTCTACCCCGCAGGCGACCATGGTCCGCATGATGACCGAAGGCATCGTGAATAGGTTTTTGAGCTCCGCGAAGGCTGAGATGCTTCAAAAGAACGAGACGGAGATAAGATGTCCGTGTCGAAGATGCAAGCTGAGGAGCCTTATGGACCCGAATTCCAGACAGGTGCGGGACCACCTGCTCGTGCGTGGTTTCATGGATGGCTATCGGTAGCAAGGTGATGAAGATGATTATGAAGTCGTCCATGGGGGCTGGGCAAGAAATAAGGAAGGGCAGCAAGACAATAGCGGCGAGGGCGGGCGAGAAGACGAAGAATCTCCAGGACATGATCACGAAGTAGATGCAGGACACAGTCATCATGTAGAAGATGCCGGACATGATGATGAGGAAGATCAAGATGAAGGGCATGATCATGAAGATGAAGATTCCGGAGCAGACGACGATGGACCATCGATGGGCTAGGTGTAGGACCCTCGTATTCAAGAGCTGCTTCTCAAGCAGACGGGTAACGCAAGAGCTGCCGCCCGAGAGAAAGCCAAGCTGGATCAACTGGAGATAGACACGGTTACTCCATTGTATGAAGGATGCAGGCCCGAGGATACCCGCCTGAAAGTAATGCTCATGGCTCTGGAGATGAAGGTAAAACACAAAATGACCGACGCATGCTTCAACGAGAACATGTCATTCTAGCACGAACGTCTTCCCAAGGGGAACAAGTGCCCGACCAATTTCGAGGAGGCGAAGAAAATCGTGTGTCCTCTGGATTTACCGCACGTGAAATACCATGTGTGCATGAACAATTGCATCATTTATCGGGACGAGCACGCGGAGTCTACCATATGTCCGGTGTGCGGCGTCACTCGATACAAGAAGAGGAAGAAAGCTCCTCGAAAAGTGGTGTGGTACTTTCCGATCACTGCTCGTCTGTAGTGGTATTTCGCGGACCCTAAGCTAGCAAAGCTCCTGCGTTGGCACGCGGATAGGGAGGATAAGAAGCGAGAAGATGACGGAAATGATCCGGAGATAAATAAAAAAGACAAGATGCTGAGTCACCCTAAGGATGCGGGCCAGTGGCAAGCGTTGAACTTCGAACACCCAGAATTTGGGGACGATCCAAGGAACATCGTGCTGGGCATGAGCACCAATGGAGTCAATCCATTTGGCAGCCAGAGAAGCACACATAGCACCTGGCCTGTGTTTGTGTGGATGTACAACCTTCCCCCCTGGTTGTGCATGAAGAGGAAGTACATTCACATGAGTATGCTAATTGATGGGCCGAAACAACCAGGGAACGACATCAATCCGTATCTGGGGCTGCTGAAAGAGGAGCTAGACACGCTGTGGAAAACGCCAGCCAATACGTGGGACGCCGCAGCGAAAGAATATTTCCCTATGAGAGCCGCACTACTCACGACGGTGCACGACTATCTCGGTTACGGATATGTCGCGGGGCAGGTGGTCCACGGATTTTGTGCATGCGTCAGGTGCATGGATGACACAACGTATCGCCAGCTAGATAGAGATCTCGGGTCTTCGAAAACCGTGTTCATGGGACATCGAAGGTGGCTTCGCGACGATGACGCATGGAGAAAACGCAAGGATCTGTTCGATGGTGAAACCGAACCCCGAAGACGCCCGCGTACGAGGAGCGGCGAGGAAATAGACGAGCTGTTGAAAAATTGGAAAGAGTGCCCACCGCCAGGAAAGAAGCGAAAGGTGCCAGAGCCGCTGCTGAAGGTATGGAAAACGAGGTCTGTTTTCTGGGACTTGCCGTACTGGAAGATCCTCCGTGTGCCTCACAGCCTTGATGTCATGCATATCACGAAGAACGTGTGCGAGAGTCTGCTTGGTACCCTGCTCAACATGCCAGAGAGGACCAAAGATGGGCCGAAAGCAAGGGCAGACTTGCAATCAATGGGCATCAGGGAGGAGCTTCACGCAAAATGCCCTAATGATGATGATGATGATGAGGAGGCGAAGGACACGGAAAGTCGTCGCAAAGGCAAAAAGGCCAAGAAGATCGAATATGACTGCCCTCCCGCGTGCTTCACTCTAAGTCAGGAGGAGATCGAGCAGTTTTTCACCTGCCTCGTAGGAGTAAAACTTCCTTACGGTTACGCGGGGAAGATAAGCAGATACCTAGACTCAGCAAAGCAGAAGTTCAGTGGATGAAGTCTCACGACTGTCACGTGCTGATGACGCAGATACTTCCTGTTGCAATCCATGGGATCATGGACGCGCACGTCCGTGAAACGCTATTTGGCCTATGCAACTTTCAAAAGTCGGTTGGCGTGAGGCAACTCAGAAGGCTACAGGAAGAGATCGTGGTGATACTATGCGAGCTTGAGATGTACTTCCCGCCCGCATTCTTCGACGTTATGGTGCATCTGCTGGTCCATATCGTGGAGGATATCATCCAACTCGGGCCGACGTTCCTGCACAGCATGATGCCATTCGAAAGGATGAATGGTGACATCAAAGGATATGTTCGCAACAGGGCACGTCCAGATGGAAGCATAGCCAAGGGCTTTCTGACCGAAGAGTGCATCTCCTACTGCACGAATTATCTAGGCATCAAGAACCCCATTGGTCTGCCTGTCAACAGGCACCTCGGCAGGCTCGCTGGATGGGGTCACCGCGAGGGTCACTGCGAAATGCATGTCGACTTCAAGGGTCGACTCACCGACTTTGAAAGAGCAAACCTAGTCGCGCTACAACACATAGACGTGGTCGATCCTTGGGTGGTAGAGCACAAAACCTTTATTGAGAAGACGTACAATGACCGAGGCCAACAGAGGACAGACGGAGATATAATCAAAGAGCACAACTCATGTTTCACGCGTTGGTTCAAGGACAAGCTTCTGTCGTACCCTTTACATGAGGATTCTTCCGCGGAAGAAAAACTCATATTCGCCTTGTCACAGGGCGCCGATCACAACCTGATGACCTATGAGGCATACGATATCAACGGCTACACATTCTACACCAAGGAAAAGGACATGAAGAGCAATTATTAGAACTCCGGGGTAACGATGGAATCCTACACCGGTAACGACAAGGATAGATATTACGGAAGGATCAAGGAGATCTGGGAGCTGAGCTACGCTGGAGAGAAGGCCCCGATGTTCCGTGTCAGATGGGCCAAGAGCGTCCTAAAAGAATACTGGTATTTCACCACCATGGTTATACCCGAAGCCAAATCCAAGACCGCGGGCGCAAACGTCACCGCGAAAAATGAGCCATGGGTACTGGCTTCCCAAGTGGACCAATGCTTCTTCATTACCGACCCGTCAAAGCCCAGTCGTGTTGTCGTGAGGAGAGGCAAAAGGAACATCATCGGAATGGATGGAGTCGCCAATGAGCAAGACTTCGACAAGTACGGCGACCCGAAGATGGAAGATGACGACGACGATGAAGTACCATACACCACAAGAAGAAGCAGTACCACCCTACCTAAAGGACGTCCGTTCAAGAGAAGAACTCCATTTGTGAAAAAGAAGGGCAAGAAGATTGTGAAAAGATAGCTAAGATCGAATCACGACGTGTCGGCCGCGTGTGTGTGTCAGTGGCAAGCTCAATTATTACATGCAACTAAGTTGAAGTATGGAAATGGCATTTCTTCTGTTCTAGTCCTCTATCCAGTAACCTCTTTTGTTCAAAACAGTGGGGATTAATGTTGTCTGTACTTACCTTCCTTTTGTAACTTCTCCATCACCAAGTTGAAGTATCGACCACACCTTCTTCTTGGATTTGTAATTTTTGTTCTTCTCCCTCTTGTTTTGTTGCAAATCATCATTTACAGGCACCTTGGGCTTCTTTGTGTTTTCTTCTGGTATTTTAATTGTTTCAAATGTTTTACCAATTCACAAATGTTTTGCAACGCAAGTATTTGAAAATTAGTAATAACTACTTATATCGTAACATTTTAAAATTTATGGTCATTTTCTAAAAAATTATTACATGCAACTAAAAATAAAAAAAAACAAGTTAGTAATGGCGCACCAGGAGAAGGTGCGCCATTGCTATCACGGTGTTTATGGCTCATCTCTAAAAGGTGCGCCATTGCTAACCCTCCCCCCACTAAAAGATCCCAAATCCTCCCCAATCGCACACCTCTCTCCGAGGCTGCCCCCGACCTGCGCCCCCGACCTGCGCCGCCACCCCTACCTGCGTCGCCGCCCTGCCTCCTCGGGCCCCTCCTCCCCACTTGCCCCCTCGCGCTTCCCCTCGCCCTCTCTTCCTTCTCCTCTCCCCCAGATCCGCGTCGGCAACCCGCGCGCGACGCGCCTGTCACCGGCCACCTCGCACCGCCGTGGCAACCATCGACCTCGTGCCACACCGACGTGCCCAAGCACTCCACCTCCCTCGACTACGTCTCCACGGACAAGCCGCAGGACGCCGGACGCCCCCGCGACGCCTTCCCCGCCACCGGCTTCCTCCTCGGCCCGGCGGACTCCGTCGACAGCTCTCCCCCGAGCCCGCTTTGCTCACCTGCAGGTCACGGTGAGCTCCTCAAGGTTTGCCCTCCACTTCCCATCCCTTCCCTTCCTCATCTTGTTTCCTTCCCTTCCCTGCTCTCTTCTCTGACCCCCATCTCATCTATCTTCATTCCTTATTTGCAAATTACATCAAGGATAACAAAGCCCTGGGAATACAGTCTGTCTACATTGAGGATATATGGGCATTGATCCTCTGAATGAGCAGAACTAATGCATCTATGCACAAACGTAGATACATTGTTCTGGTTGATCGCCTTTTGAGCACAGGAGTGTGCCTTATTGTTGCTAATCCTAGAAATGTGATAAACCTGAGTATTGATGCCTTCAGTGGTATTACAAAACTCAGCGAGAGCAGCTCTTATCTGCCAATGTACTGGATTAGTACCTGAGTTCCTGCTAGCTGCAGCCTTAGCAAGGACCTGATTGTCTGTGAAGAAGATCGGTCCTTCTAGATGGGCACTGGAAGCATAAATCGCTGCTAGATGTAATGCTTGGGCTTCAGCTTGTAGAGGAGAAAGAGCTTTGAGGTTAACAGCTGAAATGTGGATTTCCCCTTTTTGAGAGTCTGAATCAATCTGGATGTAAACACCAAGACCTGCCTGAGAACTAGTGCTGTACTGATCGCTTCTCCAGGCTGCATCTGTGAAGACTTTGATATCTGTCTTGATTGCTTCAGGTTGCACAGTGGTTCCCTGCTTGAGAATGTTGTCCTATTGTTGGTGCGAATTTCCTTGCTCCATTTCCTTGGATTGAGTCTCCTCCACCTGTGCTTCCAAGAGTAAGCCTGCATGAATTGCCTGGGCAGCAGAAAATACCTGCAAAGGATGCCCTGGTTCCAATGCTCTCTTCTGATGTTCCAATGCTGGCAGCTTCTGATGTGAAATGACCCCTTTCTCCTGAAATGTTGATTAATTTCCGTTTCGGTTGAGAATGGGGCACTCCTAGGTCAAGAAAATTAGCAAAGGTCATGCCCAATTTTCTTGACCTAGAAGGTGCCCGATTCTTAACCGAAACGGAAATACAGCGGCATTTGACCTAGAAGGTGCCCGCTCCTTGTAGTTGCAAATTCGAAGGATGGGTGGGTTATAAGGGTTCTTCTAGGGTGGCTCTAATGCTGCATTTGCATAGTTGGAACTATGCATAAATAATGCATGTGAAAGTGATTCTATTGGACCGCCACAGTAGAAAACTTGCTGGAAATAGAAAGTTGGATGCATCTGTTACTGCTGTTTTTGTGCTTCTGTTTTACTCCAAAATCCAAATAAATGTTTGCATTAGATGCTAGACAAAATGATATGCTTTTAAGTCACATAGAACCGTATCCTTGCTCCACACAAGTGACTCATGGCAGAGTTATAGTTCCTCCTGTATTAACTGTAATTTTTCTACAGCAACTTTCAAGTTTCAGTTTCTTTCCTGGAGCAATAGTTCAGAACTTTCACACTACTGCAGCTCTGCTACCTCAGTTTCAAGCTAACCTAAAAGAATCAACTACTCTTATGCTTAAAAAAATGAGAACTTGTGTAGTAAATTACAGGATATCTATATGCATGGTGCATTGCTATACTGCAAATTCATAAGCAACAAAAATATGCCTGCAGCAAGAGCAGTAGTGCACTTAGTAGGATAGAAAATATATAACCTGCAATAGTGCACTTAGTAGGATAGCAATAGTGCACTTGGAACAATCTTTTGGGTAAAGGGGTGTTTATAACCTGTAATGTGAAAATATATAGGACAGAAGAATAGATACTACCCTGATCTCATCCAATAACTCTAGTAGCCTTTTTTCCTATTTAGAGCGAACATGGCCGACAACGATGAGGCCGGCGGTTCGGGCAAGCAATTCTGGGAGCTGTCCCAGGAGATGGAGGAAGAACCTCACCGCTATGAGGACGCCACGGAAGACACCGATCCCGACTACACAACCCCTAGTGGCGTCGGGGATGACACCACTGATGGTGCCGCCGGGGATGCCACCACTGATGATGGCAGCGCACGCACAGATGGCAGCCAACCGAAGAGGCAACGGAAGGACCGGCGCCCGAACGTGCTCGGCACCGTCAAGGAGGAATTTACTGAAGTGTCCTCCAGTGGGCATCCAACGGCGCCCAAAGAATTAGTCAGTGGGTACGCGGGACAACTCGGGTGCATTCTCCGGAGCACCGTCTCGATCAACACCGAGAACCTAAGGCATCGTGATCGAGGAAATTTGCGCAACCTCCTCTTCACGAAGCTGCACGAACGATACAAGTTCCCCGGTGACTTCGCAAACACACGCCTCTCAGGGAATAAAGTGAACAGTGCCGCCCTCACGAAGATGAGCACGGCCCTGGCTACTTGGAGAGCCGCGGTGAAGAGAAGGATTCTAAGTGGTGATAGTTATGAGAAGATCAAGGAGACAAATCCTTCGATCAGCGAAGCTGACTACCAGGAGTTCAAGATCAAGTGCGAGAGCAACGCATCTGCGGAATCAAGTCAGTGGGGGAAAGATATGCGGGACTTGAACTTAGGACACCACACACTCGGTCCCGGCGGTTACAGAGTGGCGGAACCTATATGGGACAAGGAGGACGTGGAGCGTGCCGAGCAAGGCCTACCGCCCCTCTTCAATAAATACTGTGACAAGCAGACCAGGAACTATGTCAGGGCCCGGCACAAGGTGGACCCGGTAACAAAGGAGCTTACCACGGATCCGAAGACCAAGGCGCTTGAGCTTGTTCTGGTAAGGAATACACCCCCGCGTAATTAGCTCCATATGGTTGCATTCTAATTAATGAAGCCAAATTTCTAAACATTCCGCAGGAAACTGAAAGCAGTAGCGCGGGGTCTCAGAGCTCCCCGTCTGTCCCTTGGGACAGCACTTTAAATAGGGTGTTGAACGTAATGAAACACAAGGATAAGTTTAGTAAGCCGTCGTCAGCTGGTCGTGTGGCCGGCAAAGGCTTGTCCACGAAATGGTCGGAATACTATAAGGCTGGGCGAAAGGAGAGAAAGACCAGCTCGGAAAGCCAGGAGCGCGAGGTTCAAGAACTCAAGGCACAAGTGGCGCGGATTCCGGAGATAGTCCAAGAGCAAGTGCGAGACCAACTGGGAGTGACGATCACCGCCATTATGCCTACCTTGCTTGAGGGGCTGCAGGCATGGATTGCGGGCGACCAACAGGGGCCGCCCCCGATTCCCAGCTTCACGGGCAGCAACTCGCACAACGCGCCGGCGCCATTGGTGTCTTCGGCGGAGGCGGCATTGGTGTCTTCGGCGGAGGCGGCATTGGTGTCTCCGGCGTCGGCGCCGGCATTGGAGCTTAATGCACCCGGGTGTGGGAAGAATACGCCGGCCGGCACCTCGGCAGCAAGCAGCCCCTCCGTCACTTGCACGCCCGCCGTTGGTGGTGCCTCGACATTAGCCGAGCTCGACGCCATCACGGTAACTAAGCCTCGGCCGATGACTTCATCTCCTTGCCTTTGACTGGGCATCCCTGACGCCCTACATGTTTTCACAGGGCGCCGCCGACGTTCCATGCACTCTCCTGCACTTCGTGGACGGCGAGTTGATCGATGTCGCCAAGGCCAGAATCGTTCAACCGGGCAACCGCGTGTTCCACGGTAATCCGATGCCACCCACCGTGTATAGGGTTCAACTGGTTCGAGTGCTGCGGGGCTGCGACGACTTGTTACCTCCGTTTCGACCCCCTGGGGCCGACGAAGATGATGTGATGACCCTCAGCGCCTGCTTAAGCTAGCCCCTGCTTTGGCCGAAGAGCCAGATTCGTTTGGGGGCGGGAGACACCACCCCACAGACAACACCGCAAGTCGTGCCGGCGCGAAGCCATGGCAAGACCGCCGCCACGCTACCGCCGTCAGCTGATCCGGACATGCATATGGCACAGGATCCGGACGACGACGATGGTACATTTTCCAACGTTGATAAGTACTTCAACGAACATGGGTACGGTGACAAATTCTTGGGGCCTCCTTCTCAAGAACCCAACCCTGCAAAAGACGATCGCGATCTAGCTGGTACCGTGGAGAAACCCAATTGCAACAGGTGTCGTCTGGCGTTGAGTTCTCAGGAGACGCCTCCAGCTGCCGCCTTCATCGAGCCTCAAATAGCCGAGGTGCGAAATATTATCAGCCCCAACACACTCAAGAAGGTGGTCTCTGAGAAGAACTCGATCCCATTACAGCAGAAGAAGCAGAAGGGACGGAAAAGAAAAAATAACAAGGGTGTGAGCCAGCCGGCACCTAGTACGATCCGTGCTCAGGACGGGCCACCTTCACCTAAGGATATCTCGAGGAGGGTGCATGTGGCGGGTAGGCCGATGCTACCGACTAATCTGCTCAATGCTGCAACCGGTGCTATGCGGAGTCTGCATGACAGTGTTCTTTCTATGGAGAAGCGGCGTCTCTCCGAGAATGATGTGGCATACCCGGTTTTCGTGGCCAAGGTGCCAGAGGGCAAGGGCTTTGTTGATAGCACCATCGGGCGTATGATCGTCCTGCGGTTTGATGACATCTTCGCTATGTTTAACCTTCATCCGCTGCACTACACCTTCATTCGGCTATTTTCGCTCAGTATGGAGATGCGGATCATTAGAGACAAGACCCCGGACATCGTGATAGTCGACCCCTTCTACATGCGTGCCAAGATCTTGGGCAGCGCTGGGGACCAGCAAGTCACGAGTTCATACCTCGAAGGCGTCATTCTGGCGAACCCAGATAAGGATAACTTCCTCGTGCCTTACTTTTTCGAGTAAGTCATCCCCTCACCGCCCCGTAACATATGATTTCTTATATTTCGATCGTTCTTTTTTTTTTCTAACAGTCCGTGTTTTGTGCAGTGACACACATTGCACACTCATCCTCTTAAGCCCGAAATATTCCATGGCCACGTATTTCAACTCGGACCGTCAGTCGAAGAAAGACTACACAAATATCAAGAAAGTTCTTGATGATGCTCTCCCCGGCTACGCCAAATCTGGAGGCACATTCAGGAGGCCAATTTGTAGGTACGGCAAGCACGTGTTCACCCACGTAACGACGTTCCCCTGCGTCAAGCAGCCGCCTGGCAGTCAGAAGGATGCCTACTACGCCCTCCATCACATGCGGGCGATCGTACGGGACCATAATCACCTTATGCTACCAACTAATCTCAAAGATTGGGCCGCATGCTTGTCGGCAATCCAGGACGCGGACTTCAGACAAGAATTCTTTTGCATCCAGTCGGAGTTTGCGGAAATCATCTATCAAGATGTCCTTCGTACCTCAGGGCAGTTCTACCTCAAATATCAACCGTCCAACAGTGAAATAGAAACAACGCTACAAATGCAGGCTGACAACGACCGCACATTCATGACCATCACGGAAGACGGCGACTTCATCCACGCTCCGGTCCCTGAGTCGAGTCGAAAGCATTGATGCTATGTAGTTATGAAATATCGATTAGCTCATGTTGTAATTAAACTTTAATGAACTTGTATGTCTCTTTAGTTTGGACAGTCGTTCAACTTATATGTAATCGATGCTATTTATTAGTAGGACCATGAATCGTGCTATTAATGTGTTGCTTTTCTCTTCCAATCCTTTTGTTGCATACTTATATATTGCTTATATATTATCTGTGAATTGCTACTAACATTTTGTTTGTCTAGTTCATAGAGATGCCGTCGTATGTCGTGTACAAGGGTAAGGTTCCCGGAGTCTACGACGACTGGGAGGAGTGTCGGAGACAGGTTCACCATTTCAGCGGTAACAGTTACAAAGGGTACACCACTAGGGCGGAGGCGAAAGCTAGATACGCGCGCTATCTAGCGGGAGAGAGGAGGGAGCGGAGGAGGAACCGGATGAAGACCAGTTTCATCGCGATGATGCTCATCATGACCGCAGCTCTCTTCTATGTGATGGTAGTTTAGATGATCGATATCGACTTTGTAATGTGACGACAAACTCGGCTAATATGATGAACTTTGCTAATGTCTCGAGACCTAAACTTGGCTAATGTTTGAACTTTGTTCGCTATTTCGAATTTGGAGACTAATATGATGAATTCTATTGTGTGATGTTTATATTCTGTGCTGTAACGTATTTTGTAACCTGTGCAAATACCTGAAAAGCAAAAAATAATAATTCATAATATTCATAGTAGTGGCGCACCGCATTGAGCACTAGTGGCGCACCAAGGCTAAATACCAGTGGCGCATTATGGGGCATAGTAATGGCGCACTTGGGGGCATACGTGAAGGTAAATATGGCCCCTAGGAGGCATAGTAATGGCGCACTGTTGGACATAGTAATGGCGCACTACGTGGTGCGCCACTATTATCTGGGATACTAATGGCGCACCAGAGGTGCGCCATTACTATTTGTTACTAGTGGCGTGTTAATAGTGGCGCACCTATAGTGCGCCATTAATAGCAAAAACTGGTGCGCCACTAACAGCCTTTTTTCTAGTAGTGCTCCATGGATAGATTTTGCGTGTGCGTAGAATTTTTTTGTTTTCCATGCAACGTTCCCCAACACCGACTACCATCATCGATCCTCCATATATGACCTCTTCTTAGTGTCCGCACCGCCGACATAATATTTTTCCATGCGAATGAGGCTCTCTTTTTTAGAGTTGCATTCAAAAAATCACAATCTAGATAATATTTAGCTTTGAGAACATGGGCACAAAGAGAATCTGGATTATCAGTTAATCTCCAAGCCTGTTTCGCAAGCAGGGCTAGGTTAAAATAATGAATATCTCAAAATGTCATTCCACCTTCTTTCTTTGGCAGACACAACTTCTACCATTCAAATCGGTGCATTCTCCTCTGATTGTCACGGTCACCCCACCAATAATGCGACATCGCGTCTGTATTTCCTTTACAAATCTGTTTTCGAATTTTGGAAACCAACATTGCAAAAGATGGTATAGCCTGTACAATTGATTTGAGTAGCACTTCCTTTCCTCCTATTGAAAGTTTCCTTTCCTTTCATCCCATAATTCTTTTCGTAACTCGATCCACTAAAAACTGGAAACCATCTGTCCTATCTAAACCCACAGTGGATGGTAAGCCTAGATAAGAGCATCTCCAACAGGCGCGCAACCGCGCGGCACACTAAAATTTTTTTACAGCGCCGAAATAGCCTTTTTTCGCACAGCATGGCGCTGGCTCCAGCGGCCGCTGCAAAAGATGGTGCGCGCGAGCAGCTCCAGTAGGCGTGGTAAATATACAGCGCTCACGCCCAGCACAAATAACATTTCACACTCAAAATAAAACCAAGAAAATCAAACACATAAAAAATAAATCAACAATAAATAGTTCAATTTATTACAACTCAAACAAATAGTTTATCTTCCAATACAACAAATAGTTCAACAATACAACATCAAGCATACAACATCACTAGTTTTGTCAGTCATTCCATGCTCACCACTCCTCGATTAGATCCTTTTGAAGATCATCATGCGTTTCGGCACGTCGAATGGCATGATAAGAGGCAACAAATCGGGCCACCCTCGCAGCCCTCCTCCGCACTCGCACGGGACGTCCCAAGAGCTCATACTGAGAATAGTCTAAATCTTGCCCACGCTCATTCTCGATGATCATGTTATGCATGATCACACAAGCGTTCATGATGTACGAAAGGATCTCTTGATCCCAAAATCTAGCCGGTCCTCTCATAGTACCAAATTGGGCTTGCAAAATTCCAAAAGCTCTCTCCACATCTTTCCTAGCCGCCACCTGAGCATTGTGGAAATCAAGATTTTTCTTACCTTCCGGTTTTTTGAACGCCTTCACAAATGTTTGCCACTTTGGGCAGATGCCATCCGCAAGATAGTAGCCATAGTTGTATGTATGGCCATTTGCTACAAACTCCACCGGTGTAGTTTCACCATTTGCAATCTTATTCATGATTGGTGACCGATTAAGAACGTTGATTTCATTCAAAGATCCAGGCATTCCAAAAAGAACATGCCAAATCCAAGTCTCTTGATCGGCCACTACTTTAAGGATTATAGTGGAAACCTTTTTTTTACAGTGGAATTGTCCATGCCATGCCTTAGGACAGTTCTTCCAACTCCAATGCATACAATCTATTGAGCCAAGCATACCTAGGAACCCGCGAGCTTTGTTCATCTCCAAAAGCCTTGCGGTGTCTTCAGCATTGGGGGCTCTCAAATACTCCGGACCAAACACTTACACAATTTCGACTGCGAAGCTCTTGCCACACATGATGGCTTAACTCTGACCCATGGCCAAGTGGTCATCAACTAGATCAGCCGGAATACCGTATGCCAACATACGCAAAGCGGTTGTCACCTTTTGAAAGGTGTTATGCCCGAATTCTCCGGCAACATTCCTCCTTTGCTGAAAAAACCGATCATGGCTCGCCGGTTTCTCTGCAATGTGTTTGAACAACTCAATGCTCATCCCGTCAAAAGTACAACTCGGGGTATGTGGGATTCTCCACATAATAGTGCCTCATCAATCTGTTGTCGGCATCGATCTTATCCCTCCAAATTTTCTGACGACCGATAACCGAACCACCGTGCTTCGGCTTTTTATTGATGTGCATAACTAGGATCATTGCAAGGTCCTCCTCCTCTTGAATATAAAATTCTTCGTCAGAAGAATCATAGGACGAACTCATCTATAATATTGAATTTAAACTAGTCTATAAAACTACAAACAACATGCACCAAATTCACCTACAAAATATGAAGTTGAAGCAATACATACCTTGCAAGTGTTTTGTCAAACACCTTGTGGGCGCCGAGCGGCAGTGGGCGGCCGGGCACTGCTCGTCGGAGGAATGGCGCGCTTGAGGGGTGGCGGCGACGAGAGGAGGTGGACGAAGCAGCGACGGGGCACCGGGATAGGCGGGGGAAGCATCGACGGGCCGCCTGAGCAAGTGGGGAAGGTGCGGGCCATGGCGCCAGCGCCTGGATCTGGCGGTTGGTGGAAGTCACGTGCGAGTCGTCGTTGTCCAGTGCGTGGGAGCGGGCGCATGAAAAAAGCGGCACGCGATGCCGTTTTGCTCCGCGTGCTGAACCAATTATACTACGCACGTTTTTAGCGCGTCTGCTGGAGCGCCCATTCTGAATGCGCGCGCGCAAAAATGGCGATTTTTCCAGCGCGCTGCTAAAATCGCGCGCCTGTTGAAGATGCTCTAAGTATACGATAGTGCCTCGGTCATTATGTTCAAATTGCTGCAAATTTGTTCCTTCATCTCAACTCTAGTATCAGGGCTAAAAACACACTTGACTTGTCCACACTAACTTTCTGTCCCAAAGCGGCACAATATGATGCAAGGATTTCTTTTAGACACTCAACATTCTCAGTATTGCCCTTCATCGGGATTTATGAATCATCTACAAACAATAGAATAATGATGGTCGGTGCTTCCCTACACACCTTCACTCCCTTAAGCTTCCCTTCTTCCTCAGCTTTATTCAGCAAAGCAGTCAATCATTCAGTACATAACAGAAAAAATAAGGCGGCAATGGATCGCCTTGTCTCAAGCCTCTAGACGGTTTAAAAGTTTATGCCTCTTAACTGCAGTTGATTGTACTAAATTGGTTCCCAACCCACTCGGTCGGTCACGCATGGTTCATTCGATCGAAACAGATCATGTGGCCCGCGTGTGGCCATGTCGCTGACCCCCAATGCTCCTCTTCCTTATCTCCTAACGCCACCACTCGGTTAGTCGGGTTTTTCCTCATTCTGTCATGTGCATCCTCAGCCCCGGAGCCATTCATCATTTATGTCCTCTCTCTCTCCCCGTGGCCTACCTCCAAATAAACAGCTCGCAGCTCACCAGCGGCGAAAGAGGTGTGTGGCGAGCTGGCGACCCCACAGTACCGATTTGAGGACAAAACAAGAAATCAATGGCTTAGCTAATTCCATCTAAATCAAGAAATGGCTACAGCCTAATGCGGATCAGTACCACTGTAGAAATCAATGAAGGCTAACCGAAGGATTTTCTTGCATGTCGTTGTGGTCGGCGGCTCGCAACATGAAAACTTCGGTCGTCGCCTTGACCGGGATCGGTTTTGCAGTGCTGTCGTGCGCAAGTGCACACCCTTTGCCGAACAACCCTAGCGCAAGGACAAGTATTTAGGAAACACCCCGATACGAACACACACCCCCTCCCGCGTCGCACTCTCTGGCGACCCGGGGCAATCCAATCGCACCGCTGTCGGACTCCCCCTCCCTCCTCGTCTCGCCGTTGCCTGAGGGCCAGCCGGCAATATTGAATTCATACTCCAGCCAACTCATCCAAAAGTCCGAACTGATGGAGGGAGGCGGGCAATATACTTCAACACCCCCCTCACGTCTAGGCTTATTTAGCTCTTAGATGTGGGATTTATGTAGGCCGCAGAATCTCTTTTTTAATACTGCGTTGGCAGGGTCTTGAACTCAAGACCTCCTGGCTCTGATACCATATTGAATTCATGCTCCAGCCAACTCATCCAAAAGTCCGAACTGATGGAGAGAGGCGGGCAATATACTTCAACAGGCAAAGACAGGGCAGTTCCGAGGACGGCGGTGGCGGGGTGTTCCCCTGAGTCTGCCTCTCTCCACCGTCTTGGATCCCAGCGGAAACCCATGGGATGGCTGATCCTAGCGGCGGCTGCCCCATGGGATGTCTTGGACGGATCTACGGGGAGACGGTGGCGGGGTTGCGGTGCTCACCGGCGGGCAACGGCGTGTGTCGGCAGTGTTGGGAGGCCCATATGCGTGGTGTGGCGGCGGTTGAATCTTGAATGTCATGCTCGAGGCGGCGGTGCTCCAGTGCTCCGGTGTGGCATCTTCTTCGGGCGGCACAGTCCCGATCTGGTTCATATCTCATCGGGGCATCCCTCGGGATTGTACGGCCTGAATGGATCCAATCCTCCTGCCGTGGTGGTCCTGTGGTGTCGAAGGTGCACATGGTGGTGAACCTAGGCTCATTTTTCTGGAGGGGCGGAGGCTGCCGGTGAAAGCCAGACTTCGACTGTCGTTGGAGACAACGACAGCGGCGCCTGCGGGCGTTCTACCCAGCTGAAGGCATTGACTTGTAGTCCTCGGCTTCCCTCCCAGAATACTTCAGGGGAAACCCTAGGTTCATGTCTTCCCGAATGGGATGATGGCGGCACTCAGGGTCATGTTCCCCATTGGGGGCATCATCTCGAAGTTGGGCCTGGCTGCCGAGACTCGTGGTTGGTGGCGGTTCGCCAGTTGCCTGTGTGCCGGAGGGTAGCGATGATCCGTTGTTGCGGTGTGGCCTTGCTAACATGGTGCGAGGTGGTAGTACTAGGGATGCTGATCGGGGTTGCAGATGGCCGGGGTCATGTTCAATGATATTGACGGCTTATTACAGCCATGGCGGTGCAGTGTAGGCTAATGGTGTATTGTCTGGGGCTAATGGTCATGCCAAGCTTTACCACCGACAAAGACTTGCATCGAAGGCATGGGATCGCCGGAGTGTCTCAATGAGATTTTGGTGGTACCGTCTCTTCTTGCCATTTGACTTGCGACTGACGTGACTCTAGCGTCAACAGAAGTTCTGGTTCCGCGGACGGTCGTTGATGGCTAGGCCACTTGAATAATGTGTGCATGTTTAGTCCATGTGGATGTGTCCACGTCCGGATCACATGCACTTGCATTATCTTCTTTGGTCCAACAGCTGCTCGGCATGGATTATCCTTGCTCCCTTTTTTTCTATCCGCCTTGGCATACCTTCCGTCTTGTATGACTTTGCTAGTTGTTGGTGTGATTTTTTGTGTGTGTGTTCGTATTGACTGTGTGCATCCTAACTATGCAGAGACCGGGTGTATGCTCTTTATGTTTGTATCGCCTCGATGCTCCAAACTGAGCTAATAAAATCCACCCTTTATCGAAAAAGACGCACACGCATAGCGAGTCGTGTGTCGGCGCTCGTGACCTGTTTGGTGCGAGTTTACCGCAACAACCACTACGCCACATTGCCGCTTGTGATCAGTTGCTTCTTTTCACCCTTTTATTTCTTTCTTATTCCCGAACCACTTTTTCCCCATTTCATCAGTTTCCTGACGGTTTTGTTTTGTTTTTCTTTTTTCTTGTTCTTTTCCTTTTTTTCATTTTTTTGTTTTCTTAAATGCTCAAATTTCTTTAAATTTTGTGATGTTTTTCAAATCGATGAACTTTTTTCAAATTCGTAAAGTTTTACTTCAAAATCGGTGAACTTTTTCTGAAATCCATAAAATTCTTTTCAGAGTCAATGAACTTTTGCTAAACTTCATGAATTTTTAAAAAAATAGATAAACTTTTATAGTTTTGTGAAATTTTGTTAAAAAGCGATGAACTTTTCTGAAATGTTGATGAACTTTTTTCAAAATCGATGACCCTTCCTTTTGCAAATTCATGGCTGTTTTCAATATTTTTTAGAATTATTTCCAAATGTTTAATTTCTTTTTAAAATAATTTATATTGGACATATATAATATATGTTAACTGAAGGAAGGGTCAAATGGTTGTTATCACCGAAATGAACCTGACCTAGTTGTTTTTCGGACTGTTGTCAACGATCGTGTGCGGAGTTCGAACCCCTGTACTCCCAGAATGGTGACAGGAATAAAACCTCATTAATTTTTTCTCCTGTTTTAGAGCAGGTTGCAGGGATTATTGGGCCGACCCAGGAGCGCATCCCGCTGTATATAGGAGGTCCCAAACAACTAATAGACGATTCTGTAGTCAGCGTCCACTAAATTGGCCGTTTTATCACCAATAGTGTACACGCTGGGCTGTATCCCGTAGAGCTTGTGGGCTTCCAAGCCTCGAGCACATCGATTGGAGGGGGCAACAACCTCCTGGACACGTTGATTTGGATTAACCTATGATTATGCACTCTTGTACGACAGAAACCGGGGGGGAGCTTCCCTCCTCCCCTAGCTCCGCCACTGGGAGAACAGGTAGCTCAAAAAAAAATCTACTGTAGTGTCCGGGTTCACTGTAGCGTTCCGGTCACCGTAGCGGACCGGGTTTTGTCTTTTTATTATTATTTCGAACAAGTATTAAGAACATATTTTTTGTGAAATTTTGATTTTTTCGAAAACCCAAACATTTTTGTAATTTATGAACAAAGCTTGAAAAATGGGAATATTTTTGAAATTCTGAACATTTTTTGACAAATGCAAAAAAATTTGGAAATTCCCGATCATTTTTTGTAAACAAGAACATTCTTTTGAATTTGTGAAGAAAATTAGAAAACTAGAACATTTTTTGGAAAACGCACATTGTTTCAAAATCCTAATTTGGAAACACAATTTTTTTTTTGAGTTTATGTAGAAAGTTTGAAAACTGTATTTTTTTTTTAAAAACATGAATATATTTTGAATTCATGAAACTATTAACAGGAACATTTTTTCAAAAACGTTTTTATAATTTCAGATTTTTTTTAAAAAATACGATACTGTTTTGAAATTTCATTTTTTTTAATTCCTGAATTTTTTTTTGAAATAAAAAACTAAACTTGAAAAAGGATAAAAATAAAAACATAAATGAAAAATAAAAAGGAAAAAACTAAAATGCCAGAAAAACCAATAAAAAACGACGGTTTAGAAACGTTCTTGAACGTTATCAACACCAGTTAAACCTGACTGGAACCTTTTGCCATAACCGGAATGACAAACTCTTCGTAACGCTAAAATGTGCCGGCCCGTTTACTCGCTGAGAGGAGCGTTGACCAATGACCAAGGCAGTGAGCGTCACATATGATTCATGAGTCTGAGCATCGTCTCAAAAAAAAAACCTACTCCTAGCTGTTCTCTAAAAGGCGCGAGCTGTCCAATGACCAAGTGACGCTTTTGGCCAACGGAGAACGCGCATGCCATTCGAAAACCCAATTCGGTGCCCAGGCTCATCTGCACCCGGTCAGAAAAAAATCAAAATAAATACACAAAAAATTCAAAAAAATCCAATTTTTTTTGTGTGATTGATAATTTTATGCGTGAGGTTCGCTCCAAATTTCAACTTATTTGGACATCTAAGAAGCTCTCAGCAAAAAAAAAACAAATCGGGTCAGAACAGTGTGTGAACAGTAAACTTTTTTACAGACCTTGAATTTGTCTTTTTTGCTGAGAGTTGATCAGATGTCCAAATGAGTTGAAACTTGAAGCGCACCTCACGCATAAACTTATCTACCACACAAAAAAAATTGGAATTTTTTAAATTTTTTTAGTATTTGTTTTGATTTTTTCCGTCAGGGTAGGTGCAGATGAGCTCGGGAGCAGAAACTCCGCACTCCATTCCATTAGCTTAGCTACATGAAGAAAAAAGAGGCCAGTTCGAATGTGCCATTTGAGCTTGGTGAACAGTAAAATCGAAAAAAATAAAAAAATTCCAAATTTTTTTTGGGAGAAACTTTGACAAAAATTCTAAGTGCTTGCAAAAATTCGTCATGGAATCACATTTCTATAAGGCGTGGCAAAAAAAACAAATTCGATGCTCCAAAATGCTTTTAAAAAAGCATTTTCAGAGTACCGAATTTGTTTTTTTTCCACGCCTTCTAGGAATGTGATTTCGTGATGAATTTTTGCAAGCACTTACAACTTTTGTCATTGTTTCTTCCAAAAAAATTTGGAATTTTTAGAATGTTTTTCAATTTTGTTTTGATTTTACTGTTCAAGCTCGGGTGCAGAAACTCCGCGCAGGCCAGTGTTCCTTCTTCCTCGAGTACCGCACAAGCAAATTAATGGCCAAGACTCGCACAAAAAATAATATTTAATGGCCAAGCTGGTGATCAAATGGCATGACACTAATAACTAGCTATCACTACTAAGGAAAAGTCTAGCAGTAGCGCTGGTTTTTGGCCTAACAGTAGCATAGGGGACCGCGCTACCGCTACGGTGCTACAGCTAAAGATTAGCAGTAGCGTTGCTTTACCCGCGCTACTGCTATACCTACTTAGTAGTAGCGCTTCTTGCAGAAAGCGCTACTGGTAATTACTAGCAGCACGCCTCTCTGCCCGCGCTACTGCTATTATTCCGTATTCTATTTTTTTTAATTTTGTGTCGTATTCATACACCATTATACAAGTTTTCATATAGTAGCAATTTAGAGATTGTTTTTACATCATAATGAGTTATTAAATCACTGGGTGAAAGAACAGTGAATTAGTTTCAAGTGGATGGATCCTAAGTGACCAAGTCATGGATTATCGTGATGATAATCCATGACTTGGTCACTTAGGATCCATCCACTTGAAACTAATCCGCAGTTCTTTCACACAATGATATAATAACTCATCATCATATCATTAACAACTTATCATCATAATACATCATTGTCATATAACAACTCCTCATGATCATCATTTTCGTCCATGAGACATCATATAACTACTTGGTCACTAGTCATAATCACAACTCCTCCTCATCATCATCATCAACTCTAACACATTATAGCACATAATAACACATTGTACCTAGGACCTACTCCTCTCTCATAGGACCACCCTCTCTAAGGTAAAATAGCATAAAACAAGATAGGCCCTGACTCTCCATTATGGAGAATGGAGACTATCCTGTCTCCGATTCTTGCGCTTCACAAAATGTTGCTTCCAAGTAGCTCCCTATGATTGTTCATATATTTTTTCCATTCTTTGATTATCATGTCTTGATCAGTTTTAGAAATCTGGTATGAACAGTTGTGAAGCCTAGGCAGACTTGGCCGTAAGCTAATAACATCAAGCTGACCTTTCGGAAACAGTAGATCAGGCACACAATCCTTCGGGATTTTCTGTTGAAAAACATAATAATAACATCGTAGTTAGCAATGTAGTTTAGCTTTAGAAGAATATATGCAAAAGATGCACGGATGTCGTAATAGTAAAAAATCTTACCATGCCATCTCCATGGATGTTACCGTAGTTCAACACGTGCACTAGTGGCACGTATTGACCATAATGTGCAGGACTTTGATAATTGATATTGTAATTCTCAACATCAATAATAAATGAGATAAGATGATCTTTCTCCTGATAAGTTAATTCTGCGCCATCGGTGTAGTAGGTTCTATCTACCATCTTCCGTACATTTTTTGAAGAATGAAAATAAGCTATCAATGGAAATAAGCTATCAACTATTTTGAAATAAACAATATAAATTACTTAATAAATATGTTTGAGAAACTCACATAGCGGTAGAATTGGAACCGTATCAACAAGAACCCAAATGTCCATATTCTCTTCGTCGATGTCAGGATCACCAAGATCCAAGGTGACAAGCATACCTTAATGAAAATCATACGCCTTGCAAAGTGCTTCCCAATTCGGGCAATCAAAATGGGATATGCTCTCAGAATTGTGTAGATTTACAGCAAAATCATAACCATGATGGGTCCTTAGGTGAATTATCTTTGTCTCCATATTTTCATGATCTTCCAAATCCAGCTTCTCCAAGACATAGCATCCTGCATGGCATGGGATAAGCTAGTCGAATTGTAAAAGACGGAAATTACACGTTGAAGAAGCAGAAGTCGTGCTAAATTACGAAAAAACACTTGTCGCCGTTGCGTACCATTTCAACATCGAAGGTCTCCTGGAGCTTAATACTGAAGCTCCGACCTTCTACCAGGTGAGGCCTGTCGCACAGACCCCGGTCGTCGCCGCACCAGTCGCACTCCATAAGCCTATCGTCGTCGGACGACATTTCCTATGTTCATAATTCAAAGATTAAACTTCTAAAATTAAATATATGTGCTACAAAAACTAAATTAGATCATTATTATTCATCACGGGTTGACTATCGGTCCGTTGAGTATTTTCTTGAAAACTCTCAGCTCACGTGGTGTATATATTCGACCGTCAGTGATGGTAGCTCCTCCCTTCGTTCCCGAGTGCATTACACCAAATTGTCTAGCACACAGGAACGAAGGAGAAGCTACCCCCACGACAACAGTCGGCATTCTTCTTCTCTCATATATGGTGGAGTCCCGACAGACTTAAAGTCAACCCGAAATGTCGTTTAATTATCTTTCTAGAAAATCCGGGCGACTCAATATTTCCTACATATTCTAGCACAAGTCATGCCAAATCCGGCATGACCTTTGCTAGAAAAGGACATATCTGTGACGCCCCCGATTTGACCGTCCACTAATCATACATGCAAATGTGTACGATCAAGATCAGGGACTCACGGGAAGATATCACAACACAACTCTAGACACAAATTAAAATAATACAAGTTTTATATTACAAGCCAGGGGCCTCGAGGGCTCGAATACATAAGAATCAACGGAAGCAATCATATCTGAGTACAGACATAAGTTAAACAAGATTGCCTTAAGAAGACTAGCACAAAAGTAGCAACGATCGAAAAGGCAAGGCCTCCTGCCTGGGACCTCCTAACTACTCCTCGAAGCCGAACTCCACGTAGAAAAATATCCTCGGGATCCTCTGGCTCCTGGACTCCATCATATGATCGCAATAACAGGGAAAAGGGTAAAAAGAAGTAGCAAAGCAACCGTGAGTACTCATCCAAAGTACTCGCAAGCAAGGATCTACACTACATATGCATCGGTATCAATGAAATGGATAGTATCTATGGACTGAACTGCAAAATGCCAGAAAAAGAGGGGGATAGCTAGTCCTATCGAAGACTACGCTTCTGGCCGCCTTCATCTTGAAGCATGTAGAAGAGAGTAGCTGGTAAGTTAACCAAGTAACAACGTATAGCATAATCCTACCCGGCGATCCTCCCCTCGTCGCCCTGTGGGAAAACGATCACCGGGTTGTATCTGGAACTTGTAAGAGGTGTGTTTTATTAAGTATCCAGTTCTAGTTGTCATAAGGTCAAAGTACAACTCCGGGTCGTCCTTTTACCGAGGGACACGGCTATTCGAATAGATAAACTTCCCTGCAGGGGTGCACCACATTACCCAACACGCTCGATCCCTCTGGCCGGATACACTTTCCTGGGTCATGCTCGGCCTCGGAAGATCAACACGTCGCAGCCCTACCTAGGCTCAATAGAGAGGTCAGCACGCCGGTCTAAATCCTAAGCGCGCAGGGGTCTGGGCCCATTGCCCATTGCACTCCTGCACGTTGCGAGGGCGGCCGAAAGCAGACCTAGCCTCCCTAATACAAGAGCAGGCGTTCCAGTCCAATCCGGCGTGCGCCGCTCAACCGCGGACGTCAAGAAGGCTTCGGCTGATACCACGACGTCGAGTGCCCATAACTATTCCCGCGTAGTTGGTTATTGTGTATAGGCTCGTAGCCAGACTCAGATCAAATACCAAGATCTCGTTAAGCATGTTATTTTGAAGTAACCGCGGACGCCGATCAGGGACCAGGCCCACCTGTCTCCTAGGTGGTCGCAACCTTCCCTGTTGCTCCACCACAAAGTAACAATCTGGGGGCTACTGAGAACCCCTGCCCACCACTACCTGGGTGGAACCACCTGCCCCTTCAGCCCCCATCTCCGAACAGTAACATAAGTAATGTAAAAGTATATGGTATATGTACCAGTGATCACCTCCCGAGTGATCACGGCCCGATAGTATAGCATGGCAGATGGACAAGAATGTAGGGCCACTGATGTAATTCTAGCAACCTATACTAAGCATTAGGATTGCAGGTAAAGGTGTCAACAATAGTAGCAAAGACAGGCTATGCAGCAGAATAGGATTAACCGAAAATAGTAACAGCTACACTACTCTAATGCAAGCAGTAGAGGGAAAGAGTAGGCGACATCGGGATGAACAAGGGGGGTTGGCTTGCGTGGAAGCTCGGCAGAGAAGGACGGGTCGTCAACACCGTAGTCGATTGGGGCAGCACCGGCGTCGGTCTCGGTGTCTAATGAGAGAAGAGGGGGAAGAAACAATAAACATAATGCAAACAGATGCGTGACGATGCATGACATGACAATGAGCGGTGCTAGGTGTGCCCTAACGCGGTAGTAGGCGATACTGGCGAAGGGGGAAAACATCCGGGAAAGTATTCCTAGTGTTTGACGTTTTCGGATAGATAAACTAGAGGGGAATTGTTGCATGTTTGCTATGTTAGGGACGTGTGGCAGACGAATGGACTGCGTATTCGGATTCGTCTCGTCGTTCTGAGCAACTTTCATGTATGTAGCGATCCGACCTCAGATGGTCAAATCTCTGTGTTCAAGTGTCATCCCTGGATCGGTAATGCTGACACACACAGTACTCGAAGGATTTATTACAGAGTGCAATCACACACTTATTACATCGAATGTCTCAAAAGAGAACTTATTACAATAAATATGGCTTAAGGCTATCTAAATAAAGTAACAGCGGAAGACTTGGAAGATAAAGTGAGTCCATCAACTCCAACGGCATAGCTGAGTGCATGACAACGACCTAGCGCACCTTACTCTTCGTCTGAAAAGTCTGCAACATGATATGTTGCAGCCCGAAACGGGTCAGCACATGGAATATGCTGGCAATATAACACAATAGAGCAAGGAACAGATAAATGCTATCACTACATGCATATATGGCCGGTGGAAAGCTCTAGGGTTATATTGTTTTGCGAAAAGCCAATTTTTTCCTACATCAAAGGAATATGTTTTATTTAACTATCATGGTAGTTGTTAAACATTGAGAAGGTAAATCTCCATCTCAATCCCAATTAAAAGTAATCGTTAAACCCAACAAATTAATTTTAGAGTGATGAGATCAAATCAACAATTCAAGTACCAGATACTCAAGATGTCCATAACCGGGGACACGGCTAATCATGATTAGTTTATACACTCTGCAGAGGTTTGTGCACTTTTCCCCACAAGACTCGATCTCCTCCGTTGGATCTCTCGCACTTCATGGTGTTTGAGAAATGGATGACCGAGACACAGTCTTTCAGAAGCATTTACTCTTTACTCTGGGTAGACAGTTACACCTACTTTCCCCTACATCTGCTAGCCTACCACTGAAAGAGGTCCTGCAACATACTCAACTATGCTAGAGCCCATAATAGCTTGTGGCTGCACACGGAAGTTTCTAGCATGAATAATCTTATGATCTCTTTGAGCCTGGGTGGCGAACCAAAAAGACAACACTGGTATATCCCCAGGTGCCTGGAACCAATCCACCCAGATGTGTATTTAAGTAGCCACCTTAAGTTAACCATTAATTTACAATCTCACATCTGTCATGGATACACTCAAACCCAATCCACGTCTACGAGCATAGCATGGCAATATAAGCAAAACGTGGAAGTAACTCCCAAGGGTTTGATAATAAAGGGCAATAGGTTCTACCTCATCATCTACTTCCCAATACCCACAAGTTAATCACATCCTAATCATGCAATGTTTGAG
Source organism: Thinopyrum elongatum (assembly GCA_011799875.1). Lineage (NCBI taxonomy): Eukaryota > Viridiplantae > Streptophyta > Magnoliopsida > Poales > Poaceae > Thinopyrum > Thinopyrum elongatum. The sequence goes on along the minus strand of CM022303.1, from coordinate 605,982,502 downwards.
GATTGAAACTAATGCATCAAATATGATCAATGTGTTACTTGCCTTGCTGACGATCTGCAAACCCTAGAGACTCGTAGTAGCACGCTTCGCACTCCGGGAATTCTATCGCAAACAAACAATAGCATACATAAGCACTCAAGCATAGATGCAAGGGTAAAACTCAGATAAGAAGATCAAATCTGAAAGTTCAACTGAAGAGCTTCGATTTTCAAAAAGAATCAATCGAATCAGAGCTACGAAACTGAATCTACGGTCAAAAGAACTTCGAAAACAAATCTGCTTGAAACCAAATTTTAAATTGTCAAAATCATGTTCAAGTTGATTAAACAGAAAGAGGGGTTCGAGACGAAGATTTTGGCGTTGGTTTCACTGGATTTGGACGAACGGTTTAGAAACGGCGAGGGTTTGAAGATCAGGGGCTAATCTGTGATAAAAAAATATCGCGGATAGGTCCCTGGCGAAAATAAAACAGAAAAAAAATCTATCGGACGAACGTCCGCTAACAAGGACAAACGAACGAAAGCGTTCGTTAACAGATCTAAACGAATGAACGTTCGCTAAATAACGAAACCGACGAAAAACCGAACCGATCTAATAAAAAAACCGAACTAGGGTTTAAAAAAACCAAGACGGTTATTTTACCTAAACCGAAAAAAAACGACGGCGACAAGATCCGACGGCGGCGACTCGGATTCCGGCGAGGGCGGCGCGGCTCCGGCTGCGGCAGGAGGCGGCGGCGGGGCTGCGGGCCGGCGGCGGCGGCAAGCGCGGGCGGCGGCAGCGCTAGGCGGTGGCGCTAGCAGGCGGCGGCGGTGGCGCTGGCTGCGGCGGCGGTGGCGCTGGCTGCGGCGGCGGTGGTTGCTGCGGGCGGCGGCGAGGCGCGATGAGGAGGAGAGGGGGGGCGGCGCTATATAAAGGCCGGGGGGGCGCTGGCGTGCGGAAGGGGGCAAGGCGGCGGCGGACTCCCGAGCGGAGTCCCGCTCGAGGACGGAGACGGAGGCGGTGGCGGCCTGGTTCGGCTGGGCCTTCGGCCCAGTCGGGCGAAGAGTTTTTTTTTTTAAATTCCGCAGAAACAAAAATCCTAAATAAAATAAAAAAATTTCTAAAAATGCTAAAAACAGTTTTCACCGTCTAAATAAAATATTTAGAACAAAGTGAACATTTTCTTGGTCTAAAAATGCATATTTTTCTAATTCAAATAAAATAGCAATAAAATCCAAATAAAATTATTTATTTGGTTTTAACATTTTTCCTCCAATATTTCTGTCCTTTTGGAGAATTTATGTTATCTCCTCTCGTATGTTTTTAATACGAAATATTTTGGAAAGAAAAATAAATAAAACCAAAATGATCCCCTTTTCAATATTTGAGAAAATTCAAATATGAAAATAATAAAATCTCCAACTCTCTCCGTGGGTCCTTGAGTTGCTTAAGATTTCTAGGATCACAATAAAAAATGCAAATAAAATATGAGATACAAATGATGACCTATGTATAACATTCCAAATAGAAAATTTGGGATGTTACAATGTATAAAGTATTTTCACCCGAGTTACGGATTAATAAATATGATTTTCCAAAGTTTTAATTCATTTACTAGGATTATTATTATTTAATTAATTCGAAAAAGAATTACGGCGCTATCATGACGTCAGCATGACATCAGCGGTCAAAGTTGACTGTTGACCAGTCAAACTGACGCGTGGGTCCCGCATGTCATGGGATGTACACTAATTAACAGATTAGGTAGTTTAATTAGCGCGTTAATTAGGTTTAAATAGTTAACTAACAGAATTAATTAATTTTTATTTCTTTTTTTAAACGTTCCTGGGGCTGGGCCCCACTTGTCATTGGGCCAGTGGCCATAGCGGGCACCGGACGCTAACGGGCACTGCTGGGCAGCGAGCGGAGCCCCGAGAGTGCGCCGGCGCTGGCCATCAGCGCGGCTGGGTGCCGGCGGCCAAGGCGTCGGCCAGGGGAGGCGGCCGAGGTGGCCGCGGGTGGTGGCCGGCGCGGGGAGGCTGTGAGACGTGCAGGGGACCGGGGCATAGGTAGCAAGGCACAGGGCAGGGGCGGGGCTGCGCCTGGTAGGGCGCGCGGACGGCGAGGCGGGTGGCAGGGGCGAGCGGCGAGCTGGGCGACGGCGGGGAAGCAGCCACGTAGCGGCGGGCAGGGCGGCGCGGTTGTGCGCGGGGGCGAGCAGGAGGCAGTGCGGAGGTAGGCGAGCATCAGCGAGGCGGGCCGACGTGGCGCGTGGCTTGCGGAGGCAGAGCAGTGCGCGGCGGGGTGGGAGTTGGGCGCGTGCGCGGGGAAGCGGGGGCGCGGCCGTGGGCGCGTTCAGGGGCGCCGGGGCGCGGTATCCGACGTGGTGAGCACACGGGTGGACGGCGCCGGTGACAGAGATCGAGGGGAGAGGAGGCCGGTGGCCTCACCAGCGTTGCAGGGACGAGGGGCGGCGATGCTTGGTGAAGCTGCTCGGGGGGAGATGAGGACGATGGCGGCGACGGTTGACGGCTCCGGCGAGGTGGTGGTGGCGACGGGCGACGGGCCGCGGCGTCAGGCGAGCGGCGAGGGTCGGTGAAGGCCATTGGAGAGGAGGACGGGGACGCGAGGCGGCAGTCCCGGCGATGAAGCTCGGCAGCAGGCGTGGGATCCACGGGCGGCAACGGCGACGTTGGCGGGGCACGGTTGGGGTTGAGCCCCGATCCAGATCGGGGGAGCAAGAGGGAGGAGAGAGTGGGGTGGGGATCGTGCGAGGGAGGGGAGTGGGTGCGCTGGGGGTTAGTGTTTCCCCCAAGGTGGGGATATGGAGAGGGAAGTGGGGCGCCGGCTGGGCCGGCCTGGCTAGCCCAGTGGCCAGCTAGGCCGAGGCCTAGCGAGGGGAGGGGGGTCTTTCTTATTTTCTTTGATTTGTTTTAATCTTTTTTTACCCTTTCTTTTCTGTTTTATTTTTGTTTCCTTTTAAATTTAGTTTTATAAAAATTACCAACAACACCTAATTTATCATTAATAAATTTACAAGGGCCACATTAACTATGGCACCTAAATGAAATAATTTAATATTTTATTAATTATAAAAGGCATTTAATTAGTTGCTTTTGCTATTGTTTAATCATTTTAGTGCAGTTAAATATTTTAAAAAAATATGGATTCTCCACCATAATTAATTATGTTTTATTTGACACATTTAGAACATTTTAGTTTTAACTTTTGAAAACTTTTATCGTCTGACTTAAATTCAAATTTGAATTTGAATCGGTTTTGAACTAATGCGAGATTAACAACAGCAACCATGGTGACGTGGCATCATTAACGTGGGATTACTGTAGCCTAAATATCCGGGCATCACAAATCTCCTTTACTACAAGAAATCTCATCCCGAGATTTAAAAGGCGGAGTAAGGGGGAAAGGGTCTGGTTAAGAAGGTCTAACGGATCTGCTCGTTTTTGGTTGCTCTTCTCGAAGAAGTTGATCCATAGCGTTGATGTCTTCATTCCTATGCATCAATGCCTCATGATGAAGTTGTCGTCCTTCCTTCGGGAATTCCATCGTACTTACGAATAGGTAAGGGACAGCTTAACAACGATAGGATGATATAAGGGGTAATCATCTGGGGGTACCCCATGAATGAACACATGAGTATCTATTGATTTGAACAAATAAAACACATCGAGAGAAAAGTAAGAAGGTATAATAAGAAGTTTCAAGCTGATAGGCAATCGTTCGTTGCCTGAAACAGGGCGTGAAAGGGGTTCAGAGCAACGGGAATAAGTATTGTGTCGGACACCAGAATTGGTGATCTCTCGGAAGATGGCTCATGAATTACCTACAAGGCCACGCATGAGGAACAACCTTAGGAACAGGGGGTATAGGAGAGTCAGGTTTCGATCCTGTGGAACTGTGGGTTATGGGACCACCATGTGGGTTAAAGTAGAAAGAGCGGTGACATCTTGCACGGTCATGATATCAAGGCAGGTCAGAGCATAGCCTGTCAGTTATGTTGGCAAGAACGTCGGTACCAAGGGCGAGGGACGAAGAGAACCATGTTCCTGCTCGTTGTAACGAGGCGGACCAATAGGCAAAGTTCTCGTCCATCGGTGGCTACCGGAATGTCATCAACAATAGTAATAGGGTCTTACTGACACGGTTGTACACCAAGGTGTTTACATAAGCAGAAGAATATTACTGCTTAGATCATATAGATCACAAGAAAGGTTAAACAAAACAATGGAAAGGAAAATGTGATCATCAGATTAAACAGAACAATGGAAAGAAAAATGTATTTAAACACATATTTCAGGGGTATATCCTTACCAAGGACAAGCAGAGCATGATAACCATGACAGGATATCAAGTAGAAAACCCTTTAGGCGAGGGGAGAGAAATTTCATGACATTACCCATACAATGGTGTTTGGATAATTGATAAAGAAATTTTAGCATTGTGCTTCAAATGTTCTTATTGAAAACCAGAGTACCACAGAGATGCTTCGAGATAGCATTGACATGGTTATCAGGTAAAGATTGACTTTGGATACACAATGGATCCATCAGGAACAACTTACAGAATAAGCCTTACAAATGGAAGAATGGATAACCTTGCTAAAAAGGAAACTATAACAATAGGTCCTCCGGCCAGGTGTGCTAGGCATGACATCACCTTACCGGGTCATATATAGACCAATGTTATAATTCTGGGAAATAGGTTCCAACCATCATATTTGACCGAGATCCAGATCTGATTGGTGTCAGGGTACCTCAACGCAGGATGTCTGATAAGAAAAGGTGCAACACAAATTGACTAGATGACATTGTAAGATTCTCGGGAAATGAACTATGGAAGCAAGTTCCAAAACAAGAGGTCATCATTAAACCAAGGAGTGGATGAGATTCATCGAGATTTCCAGAAAGATGGATTCTCACAATTATGGGAACAAGGAGATAACATTTGGCAGATCAAAAGATATAATGATGTATGCTCGAGGAAACCATACATAATTAAACATTGGTTGAAAGGTGCACCCGAAATATGGGCTTAGGTAGCATGATCGAGGTTAGAATTGTGTTTCAATAACCAATGGTCTAAGACTGAACTGTCGACCATTAACTTCAAAGCAATAAGGTTGCTAGAAATACAGAATCCAAGCAGCACCATTCACTTGTTGGTATCCCGGTTAGAATCAACACGGGGACCTAGAAAGAATGGTGATTGTGAGAAGTATCACTATACCAAGAATTCTTAGGAGGTGGAGTAATCCTCGCAACATCCTTGACATAAAAGATGGTAATACTTCAAGGTAGAACATAATACAAGCTCGACAGCAAGTTGCATCCACAACATGAACAAGTTTGTGATGAAAGGAAGATAAGGATGTCGTCGACGGTAACTCAAATTACCAAGGGACGAGGATGATACTTATCATCATGAATTCGATTGATATCCAGGAAGGAGTCAAAATTTTGATGATGATCATGACTCATTTGTCGAGAGATTTCATGAAGATGCAATCGATCGAAGATGACATCAAGTCAAAGGAATGATGAAGCGAAAGGTTATTGGAACCAAGGATAGGACACATACTCGAAATCAAGCTTGTTGTTCAAGGCGAAATGATATGACGAGGAAGATCGACGTAAGGTTAGCTCATCGTCGAAAATTGTGCTCCGTGAAGGACCAGGTAGCACAGTTAAAAGTTAGCACAATATTGATATAGTCAATCGGGCTAGGAATGAAGTGATAGGGTACAAACTCATAAGCAAAGAAGATTGCTAAGAATTGTTGAATCGCAGAACGGACGCGATTCAGTTATCGGTGTACTTGAGGGGTTCTAACAACTCAGAACCCGTGGAAGAATGGAATCGGCGAGAATAACAGTTGATGAAGAACTCATAAGAAGTAATGTAGTTCCGTGGTATTCTCGAGATACCAGAGGGTAATACTCGGAGGTAGAGCAGAATAAAGGTTGAAGTAGTGTATTTATCTGCAGAAGACGAGTGCGTAAACTTGTCTCAGAAATGGCAGCGAAGGAGAACAATATGGTCGAAACCACATTTGTAAATGATCAAACCACAGATACGAGATGAACTTATAACAAGGGGGAAATAGTTTTACGAGAGCTTCAATGATAGGGGCTATATCATGTCCATGGGCATGAACACAAAGTTCAAGGTCGACTAACACTTCTCCAATGCATGACCATTCATTCACCGCTCTACTAAGAATGATTCGAGTGTGAAAACCTACTTGGTGAATTACCAGAGGAGTATGACCCGTGAAGACTTTCGGGTTCACACAGATTAAGGAAGGTATAGGTTCAACCCATCGGGGCATCTTAGCAACATATACCAGAAGCTTCAAGAGTAAATATCACCAGCTCGAAAGCAGAGCATGGTTGGCCAAATCAGAGAATAGGATTTACCAATGGCATTATGTATCAGGGAAAGAACTGCTCGAGGTTTTTGTATACGAAGGACACTGTCGGATAATAATTCAACAAAGGACCTGACAGTCCATAACGGAGCTGATGTGAGCACCGGTGCTCAACCAGAAGAAGAAAGAACGCAAGGAGATCAGATTATCGAAACAACTTACTAATTCGAAGCTCAAATGCAAAGGAATTACGAGCTCCAAATCAAGGGATCAGAAGCAAGTGCTCTGGTTAAGGATGGATAAGTTCAATAGACTTAGGGATACAATCGACGACAATTTGATTGGTCGAGAACCAGCTCCTGGTCAAAATGACGTCTGAGCCAGAAGGATAAATTCGAGGATTCAACTGAGGATTGTGAGCAACCGCAACATATTGAATCAAGGAGCTCGAAATTACAATGACGAAGGATACTAATGAATATTGCTAGTCATATGGAACGCAACCATAATGCAAGCAGACAAGTATTTGCAGAGCAATAGCGGGCAGAGGATTACCGAAAGATCAGATAGTATTTCAATGTATCTTGTGAATCATATGAACAACGGGGGAAGAACGGATACTCGGTAAGTGTGAGGAATTATCCGTAGGGGTATTAATGCAGAAAAGAGCTGCAAAACGGTGGGCAAAAAGGATTCTTGGAATATCGGAGAATTTTTCAGGGTATCAAGTAATAACAAGGGCAACTGGGAACGAAGTTATGAACGCAAGTGTAAGTAGTTATTCATAAGGGTTTATCGGTGGACGGGAATAGCAAAAGCGGTGGGCACAAAGTCTCGAGAGAATATCGGAGAGTATCTTCGAAATCTTCTGGTGAAGCAGTCGATCATCTGGGCTCTCCGGCAGGAAGTGGTTACGAGAACCTAGACTCAGAGTTAGTAAAATCCTTTAACCCGAATAGAAGAGAGATCAGAGTCCCAGAGTATAGACGAGGAATAAAAGATCCTAATACCACCCAATGGCGACGTGGGCCCATAAGATAGACAGCCATGTTAGTAAAAGTTTTGCAAGGACTAGACTCAACTTTGGCCAAGGAGTTTGAAAGGGGGATTCCTACAGGCAGTCGGCTCTGATACCAACTTGTGACTCCCCCAATTTGACCGTACACTAATCATACATGCAAATGTGTACGATCAAGATCAGGGACTCACGGGAAGATATCACAACACAACTCTAGACACAAATTAAAATAATACAAGCTTTATATTACAAGCCAGGGGCCTCGAGGGCTCGAATACACAAGAGTCAACGGAAGCAATCATATCTGAATACAGACATAAGTTAAACAAGATTACCTTAAGAAGACTAGCACAAAAGTAGCAACGATCGAAAAGGCAAGGCCTCCTGCCTGGGACCTCCTAACTACTCCTCGAAGCCGAACTCCATGTAGAAAAATATCCTCGGGGTCCTCTGGCTCCTGGACTCCGTCATATGATCGCAATAACCGGGAAAAGGGGAAAAAGAAGTAGCAAAGCAACCGTGAGTAGTCATCCAAAGTACTCGCAAGCAAGGATCTACACTACATATGCATCAGTATCAATGAAATGGATAGTATCTGTGGACTGAACTGCAGAATGCCAGAATAAGAGGGGGATAGCTAGTCCTATCAAAGACTACGCTTCTGGCCGCCTCCATCTTGAAGCATGTAGAAGAGAGTAGCTGGTAAGTTAACCAAGTAAGAATGTATAGTATAATCCTACCCGGCGATCCTCTCCTCGTCGCCCTGTGGGAAAGCGATCACCAGGTTGTATCTGGAACTTGTAAGAGGTGTGTTTTATTAAGTATCCAGTTCTAGTTGTCATAAGGTCAAAGTACATCTCCGGGTCGTCCTTTTACCGAGGGACACGGCTATTCGAATAGATAAACTTCCCTGCAGGGGTGCACCACATTACCCAATATGCTCGATCCCTCTGGCCGGACACACTTTCCTGGGTTATGCCCGGCCTCGGAAGATCAACACGTCGCAGCCCTACCTAGGCTCAACAGAGAGGTCAGCACGCCGGTCTAAATCCTAAGCACGCAGGTGTCTGGGCCCATCGCCCATTGCACTCCTGCATGTTGCGAGGGCGGCCGGAAGCAGACCTAGCCTCCCTAATACAAGAGCAGGCGTTCCAATCCAATCCGGCGCGCGCCGCTCAACCGCTGACGTCAAGAAGGCTTCAGCTGATACCACGACGTCGAGTGCCCATAATTGTTCCCGCGTAGTTGGTTAGTGTGTATAGGCTCATAGCCAGACTCAGATCAAATACCAAGATCTTGTTAAGCGTGTTATTTTGAAGTAACCGCAGACGCCGATCAGGGACCAGGCCCACCTGTCTCCTAGGTGGTCGCAACCTGCCCTGTCGCTCCGCCACAAAGTAACAATCAGGGGGCTGCCGGGAACCCAGGCCCACCACTACCTGGGTGGAACCACCTGCCCCTTCAGCCCCCATCTCCGAACAGTAACATAACTAATGTAAAAGTATATGGTATATGTACCCGTGATCACCTCCCAAGTGATCACGGCCCGATAGTATCGCATGGCAGACGGACAAGAATGTAGGGCACTGATGTAATTCTAGCAACCTATACTAAGCATTAGGATTGCAGGTAAAGGTGTCAATAGTAGTAGCAAAGACAGGCTATGCAGCAGAATAGGATTAACCGAAAGCAGTAACAGCTACACTACTCCAATGCAAGCAGTAGAGGGAAATAGTAGGCGATATCGGGATGAACAAGGGGGGTTGGCTTGCCTGGAAGCTCGGCAGAGAAGGACCGGTCGTCAACACCGTAGTCGATCGGGGCAGCATCGGCGTCAGTCTCGGTGTCTAACGAGAGATGAGGGGGAAGAAACAATAAATATAATGCAAACAGATGCGTGACGATGCATGGCATGACAATGAGCAGTGCTAGGTGTGCCCTAACGCGGTAGTAGGCGATACTGGCGAAGGGGTAAAACATCCGGGAAAGTATTCCCAGTGTTTGACGTTTTCGGACAGAAGAACCGGAGGGGGATTGTTGCTTGTTCGCTAAGTTAGGGATGTGTGGCAGACGAACGGACTGCGTATTCGGATTCGTCTCGTCGTTCTGAGCAACTTTCATGTACAAAGTATTTTCACCCGAGTTACAGATTAATAAATATGATTTTCCAAAGTTTTAATTCATTTACTAGGATTATTATTATTTAATTAATTCGAAAAAGAATTACGGCGCTATGATGACGTCAGCATGACGTCAGCGGTCAAAATTGACCGTTGACCAGTCAAACTAACGCGTGGGTCCCGCATGTCACGGGCTGTACACTAATTAATAGATTAGGTAGTTTAATTAGCAGGTTAATTATGTTTAATTAGTTAACTAACAGAATTAATTAGGTTAATTAATTAATTTTTAATTCTTTTTTAAACGTTCCTGGGGCTGGGCCCCACTTGTCATTGGGCCAGGGGCCATAGCGGGCACCGGACGCTAACGGGCGCTGTTGGGCAGCGGGCGGAGTCCCGAGAGTGCGCGAGCACTGACCATCGGCGCGGCCTGGCCTGGCGCGCGAACGGCGAGGCGGGTGGCAGCGGCGAGCTGGGCGATGGCGGGGAAGCAGCCACGCAGCGGCGGGCAGGGCGGCGCGGTTGTGCGCGGGGGCGAGCAGGAGGCGGCGCGAAGGTAGGCGAGCATTAGCGAGGCGGGCCGGCGTGGCGCGTGGCTTGCGGAGGTAGAGCAGTGCGCGGCGGGGCGGGAGTTGGGCACGTGCGCGGGGAAGCAGGGGTGCGGGGGCGCGGCCGTGGGCGTGTTCAGGGGCGCCGTGGCGCGGTATCCGATGTGGTGAGCGCGCGGGTGGATGGCGCCGGTGGCAGAGATCGAGGGGAGAGGAGGCCGGTGGCCTCACCAGCGTTGCAGGGACGAGGGGCGGCGAGGCTTGGTGAAGCTGCTCGGGAGGGAGATGAGGACGACGGCGGCGACGGTTGACGGCTCCGGCGAGGTGGTGGTGGCGATGGGCAACGGGGCGCGACGTCAGGCGAGCGGTGAGGGTCGGTGAAGGCCGTTGGGGAGGAGGACGGGGACGCGAGGCGGCGGATCCGGCGATGAAGCTCGGCAGCGGGGCGCGGGATCCACGCGCGGCAACGGCGACGTCGGCAGGGCGCGGTCGGGGTTGAGCCCCGATCCAGATCGGGAGGGCGAGAGGGAGGAGAGAGTGGGGTGGGGATCGTGCGGGGGGGAGTGGGTGCGCTGGGGGTTAGGGTTTCCCCCCTGGTGGGGATATGGAGGGGGAAGTGGAGCGCCGGCTGGGCCGGCCTGGCTAGCCCAGTGGCCAGCTGGGCCGAGGCCCAGCGAGGGGAGGGGGGTCTTTCTTCTTTTCTTTGATTTGTTTTAATCTTTTTTTTACCCTTTCTTTTCTGTTTTATTTTTGTTTCCTTTTAAATTTAGTTTTATAAAAATTACAAACAACACCTAATTTATCATTAATAAATCTACAAAGGCCACATTAACTATGGCACCCAAATGAAATAGTTTAATATTTTATTAATTATAAAAGGCATTTAATTAATTGCTTTTGCTATTGTTTAATCATTTTAGTGCAGTTAAATATATTTTTTAAATGTGGATTCTCGACCATAATTAATTATGATTTATTTAACACATTTAGAACATTTTAGTTTTAATTTTGAAAACTTTTATCGTCTGACTTAAATTCAAATTTGAATTTGAATCGGTTTTGAACTAATGCGAGATTAACAACAGTAACCGTGGTGATGTGGCATCATTAATGTGGGATTACTGTAGCCTAAATATCCGGGCATCACAATATCGAGCGCCTGAAATTTGCCGGAACGGAAATTAATCAACACTCCGGCAAAACATAGGCCACTCGGAGGTGTTCCCTGCAAACATGGCCACTTGGGCAAGCACATATCCTATTTGAGCAACACTAGATATACATGTTTACATCTACATCATATGAGCATTCAAACTTGATGGTCATTGCATTTCAATGGTTGAAAATATGAACAAAAACATTTCAAAATATCTTATATATAATCCTAACATAACTAAATTTGCCAATATATGTCTCTCTCTCTCTCTAAACTAGTTCTATTAAGCACTTACTAAATAAACTAGTTCTATTAAGTACTTGCTAAACAAACTAGTTCTATTAACCACTTACTAAATAAACTAGTTCTATTAAGCACTTACTATAAATAAACTAGTTCTATTAACCACTTACTAAATAAATAATTTCTATTAAACACTTACTAAAAAACAGTAAAAAAGTACATTATACAAGAACAGATCAGTGAGGAGAGATGGAGGGAGGCAGGAGGGAGGAGGAGTGTAACACCCCTGTGTAATAGCCATTGCGATCATCTGCTAATAATGCCAAGTCACTTTCATTTTGCAGTGCCTAGTCACATTGGTTAAAGATTCAACTCAAATCCCTCTCTGAAAATCAACTCAAATTCAAAAGTGCAAAATAAAGTTGCTCAAAACTTGTGGGGAAAATGTTCATCATCTTGCAAATAATCCAAAACAATTATATGTTAAGGAACACAACATCACTCTTGAGCAAACATGAGCATTAGCAATTATAACAGCACCATTTCGGCATTTTCAAAATGCCAATTCATTTATGAATATTCCAATTGAAGTCCACTAGCCTCCAAAATTATTTGTGGCAGTGCCAAATATTGTTAGAGAATTATGTGACTTGGTTTCACATTTTTCAGAATAAATATGGATGCACAAACAATTCTTTTTCCCTCTCTGTTAAATAAGTAAAAGAAAAATAGAAAAGAAAAAAAAGAAAAGGAAGTTGGGCCTTATTGTAACCTGCTGTTGATACCTTCCAGTTCATCCTAAACTGTTTAGAATAGACTGGGTAGAGCCCCATCAGTGACCCCCACTTATCCCGACTGCCCCGCTGGAGTATCAGAATACCCGGTCAACGGGATTGAAGACCAGCACCCGGCACCGCACCTCACTTCCCCCTTCATTGCTCGACACTACTGGGTTACTATCGAGTGCCGAGGGTGATACCTCATCAGCACTTCTGATGATAACTTCGTAGGTTAGTTATTCGGTCGTGGTCAGCGAGGGTGATTCCTCCTACACCACCCCCGATAACAACGAAGTCGTGCAACACCTCAAGTGTGGACCTCGAGGGTGATTCCTCCTATGTCCACCTTGATATTACATCAGGTGGGAGTCCAATGAGGGTGATGCCTCGGATTCCCCCTTGATATGGTAGCCACATGGATGTCTTACATTACCGTTGATACTGATACTTGGAAAGGCGGGTCGACCCTGAGGGGTACCCGCGAATGATGGATAGTTACCCGTGATTTATTTTACGAGGCGCGGCCGGGCATTCTTAGCCCTTGCAGCAAGTCCTCGAGACGGGGCGACGGGGTCACATCGATCGTGAGTCTATGCTCGTTACCGCAAGCCCCTAGTCCTCTAATGATTTGGATATTTGATTCGAGCAGGCCTCTGGCCTGATATCACTAACCATCACGTGGGAACGGTTATGGGCACTCTGCATCGTCGCATCAGCCGAAAGCTCTGTCAGACGTCCAGTTCAGCATTGCGGCACGGCTGGGCCAGCGCCATCCATGTATAGAGGTGGTACCGAGATTCGCCCTGCTCGCAACGACCCGGAGTGCACAGGGCGATGGCCCAAGACCCCTGAGCGCTTAGGAGGTAGACCGGCGGGGACCTCTCTGCTGAGCTGTAGGTAGGGTGGCGGTGTGTCGTTTGGCCGAGGCCGGGCATGACCCAGGAAAGTGTGTCCGGCCGGAGTTAAAGCAAGAGTGATGGGTAAGTTGGTGCACCCCTGCAGGGAAGAAAACATCTATCGATAGCCGGTCCTACGGTAAAGGACACTCGGAGTTGTATCCCGATCGATACAACTAGAACTTGAGATGATACCAGGATATGTGGCTCCGGGATCACTTTCTCGCAGGGGGACGAGAAAGGATCTCCGGGCGAGACTGTTACTTGACACAACCACTACTATGTTATACTGTGCTGCTCTACTCTCTTCTATTTCTGCAAGACCGCTGAAGATGCTAGTCTTCGATAGGACTAGGCTTTCCTCTCTATTCTGGCATTTCTGCAGTCCAGTCCACATATACAGCCTCCCTTGATAATGTTGCATATGTAGTGTAGATCCTTGCTTGTTGAGTACTTCGGAGTACTCACGGTTGCTTTGCTTTCTTTTTCTCCCCATATCAGTTTGTCGTGACCAGATGACGGAGCCCCTGAGACAGTTGTTCCCGCCGACGACTACTACTACTACCCCGACGATGGCTACTACTCCGAGATGGCCGACGACCAGGTGTAGGTTCGGAGGGTCCCAGGCAGGAGGCCTGCGCCTATCGATCGTAGCTTTTGTTTTGCCCCGCCTTCTTAAGGCTTCTCTGTCTTTCTTTTTATATCTGTACTCAGATATCTGATGCTTCCGCTGACGCTTGTATGCCATCGAGCCCTCGAGGCCCCTGGCTTGTAATATAAAGTTTGTATGACTTTATTTATGTTTTAGAGTTGTGTTGTGATATCTTCAAGTGAGTCCTTAGGCTTGATCGTGTGCATTTGCGTGTATGATTAGTGCACGATTAAGCCGGGGGCATCACAAGGAGGTGGGAGGAGGGAGGAGGAGGAGGGAGGAGAGAGGAGGAGGGGGAGGAGGGCGGTGGGAGGAGGGCTTGGCCGGAGGAGGAGGGAGGAGGGTCACTGCCGGAGGAGGGAGGAGGGCGTGCCCGGAGGAGGAGGGAGAAGGGCGCGCCCGGAGGAGGAGGGAGGAGGGTCACTGCCGGAGGAGGAGGGAGGAGGTTCGCGGCATACCGAGGAAGGAGGAGGGAGGACGGCGGCGGCAATGCGGCGGCGGGGAGGGCCGAACGTCGGCGGCGGCGGACGACGGGGTGTGTGGGAGAGTGAGAGTGGGAGTGGGGGAGAGTAAGGGACGGACGGTGTTGCGAAGATAAACTACTTAGCAGTAGCACGTGTTAGGGGCAGGGCCGGCCCTGAGGGGGGGCAGTAGGGGCGGCCGCCCCGGGCCCCCAACATCCAAGGGGCCCCCAGGAGTTCGCCGTCCGGCCTTTTTCCTTTCGATCCCAGTAGCAGCGCATCGAGCCTGGGCTAGCGCATGTGCAGGTAGTTGACGCCCATGTCTTGTTTTTTCCACCGCCGACGCCCATCGCTCACATCAAACTCAATCCCTGATCGTAGCAAGGCAATCCCTAATCGCCCTCGACGCCGCAGTAGCAGCGACGAAGGTTAGCACACAAGTAGGCTTGTCGTCGGGCTCCGGTAAGGAATGCTTCATTCCTTTTCGATCTAATCTTGTGAGGTTGTATCATCGTATGGATTTTGAGATTTTCTGCCCTTTTCACTCACGGCAGAAGTTTGCTGTCACCGTGAGCAGGATTTTCCCCTTGTATTCAAAACAAGGAGCTATGATATTATTGTCTGATTAAGAATTATTTACCGAAAGCACTGTTCACTCTAGTAGCAAATCAGATACGTACTAATCAATAGGATGTGTTTACCCGAGTCAGGAGGCACAATGTTTTTGTCAAATCGCTATGATTGACACTTGCGTCATTTAGCAAATGTTACCAGCACAAAATATGTTGGAAGCACATTTTGATTCCGAGTAATAGATCATAATGGACATCTTGTAATTCAGAAATTACCAAAATTAGTGCATGACAAAAATGTGGTGGAGGATAGAACGCCTACTAAATCTGAATGAAGGCGAAGAGTTTACGTAGTTGTGTTCCACGATTGAGTATTGACAATGTCTACTGAAGCAAGATCAACCAGTAAATTATGTCGAAGTCTATATAAACTTGTTTGTTCAACTTAATGATCAATGTCATGGTTTTGATGCTGCAAAACTATTATCTACAAGGTTTTGGGGTTGCGTCCCATTTAGGAGAAAATTTCATGGTAATATATACATATATACTTATTTAATTTTGGATGCATTTTTAGTGTTGTTTTTCGCGAAGGGAGTGTACCCTTGCCTCAGCATTTTTAGTGTTCATTGGTAACATTTCACCTGTACATATGTTAAATATGATTTTGATGTTTACATTAAAGGGCCCCCACGTTATAGGTTCGCCCCGGGCCCCTGAATTCTCGGGACCGGCGCTAGTTAGGGGAACGCGTTACTGCTAAACTACCTAGCAGTAGCGCGTTTCAAAGAAAAGCGCTACTACTACACTTAGCCTGACGGCAACGGTGGGGCAATTTTAGTAGTAGCGCTCTTTGCCCCTGCCGCGCTACTGCTATGTACTATATAGCAGTAGCGTCTTCTGTGGACACGCGCTACTGCTAACTAGCAGTAACGTATCATTTTATCCAGCGCTACTGCTAAAGTTCTGTGTATAAGGTTTTCCCTAGTAATGTATCGGGGGCGGGGAGCATTGCAGATACAGCTAGCTAAAAGACAGCCGGAGACGAGGAAGACCATGAGGAGGATTCTTGGGCCGCGGCGACCGTAGTGATAGTCTTCCTCTTCTCCAGGAACCGCTCCAGCGACCTCACGACGCCCTGCCCTCCTGTCTTCGCCTGCTCGTCTTCCAGAGCCCTCTTGGGCGTGCGTATGATCGCCCTCCCCTGCTCCTTCGTCGATGCAGCAACGTCTGCCTCGCCGCCGTTGCCCATCGCTGCCTTCTCCGGCTCCGGCACTGTAGGGCGAACTCTCTTCTTAATTATTCGTCTCGATATTGGAGAGAGAGAGAGAGAGAGACAGGGAAACTTGATACAGAGAGAAGCAAGAAAGCAGAGGACAAATGGTTTGATGCAGTCAAAGACCTGTGGATCGATCGATGGGTTTTAAGGCTGAACTTTCTCGGTTCGGCATGCAGTTCGGCACACGTGCGCGCCGGCGAGCGTAAGGATGAATGTGTGTTTTTAAGCACGTGCAACAAACGTACGCACGGCCGCCGTATGGTGTTTCCCTTTGTTTTGCGGCGCGATCTCTGCTCGATCGGGTAAGGCCGCGTGCTCCTGCGTCGCTGTCACGTCCGTCCCGCCGGCTCAGTTCTGGCAAGGACTGAAGCGTGAGCTTAAATGCTTAATCGGGAAAAAGACCGTGCGTGTAGTCTGTAGTGAAGCTAGCCTGGCCGAACTGAATGAGAAGAAGGCTAGCTAGATCATGCCTTACCTGCGTGTGCTTGAGCCGGCATGAGGAACACATGCCAAATTAAGGTTTAGGAGTTCTTCCAGATGTTGATCAAATGGACTGGATCGACGGTGTAGGTTGATCATGTGTTGAACTAGACTACTGTCAAAAACAAGGGGTGTAACAGCCATATTTTAATCTTCAAGGCAAGCATAGCTTTCCGCAAATACAAGAATCTTACATTCTTAAGAAGTTGATCGCAATTCTCTCAACATGCAAAGTGTTCATCTTAATGTCCACTAAGACTACCCACAGTGGGAGTAACATAGGTGGTAACATCACACATCTCTAAGCAAAACAGATGATGTGGCGAGTAATTAATGAGGAAAAAGAGACATGTAGTAATATAGCTAGTTACTGTAACATCACACATATCAAGACAAGATGAGTCTACAACCTAATAAATGAAGTATTGCATGACATCATACATATGTTACTCCCTACTAAAGAGGTAGTAACTTAGACTAGTAACATATGCAGTGGGACTAAAACTTGCTAGCCTCATCCATGCTTGGATCCAAATACTAAAGAGACTAAAATCAAGTTAATGAGCATTTATTATCCTCCAAACCCTCCAATCCAGAACTCGCATGTGTTAAAGGAGAGGAGTTAAATGAGGAGAGAGAGGATTAATCCACATTTTAGTAGGGGTACCCCTGACTAAAAAAATTTAGTCTCAAGACTAGTTTTAGCCCCTCTTTAGTCAGGGGTGCTTGGAACTTTAGTCTCTTAAAGAGACTATTTTTAGTCAGACTAAAATAAGTCCCTTGGATCCAAGCACCCTCTAAATTACTACCCATTGTGACTAGTCTAAGCTTGACATGCAGCCATCCCCCATCAGTGTAGATGACATGTCAGCAGTTCAGTTTCAAGCCACGTCATCACATAATCATGCCGTTACAGTACGCATGCTTTTCTGCTACGTCCGCACGGTTCACTCGCAGATGGTTTCCCTGCTACACGCGCACGACCGAGTCACCAAAAACACGGTGCTCGCTGTGTTCTACGCGCTGGCTTCCTAGCCCAATAACCGGCACGCACCTTTATCACCTCCCTAATTAACTCCCCCACTAAGTGAGTTTCCATCAATCTCTCTATCTTCTACACCGGTGCCTTTTCTTCTTCTGCACCGAATAAATTGAGAAGTAAAAGATGGAGTTGTTCTCCCCACAAGTAACGCTTCTGCCCGAGAGGATTTGTCCCTTATTTAGGTTTAATCCTTCAAGATTAGCTAGAGACTACTGATTTTGATGCCCCGGATGTTCAACGCCGTGACAGGTCTCGAAGAGGATGGAGAGGTTGGAAGAATATAGCACCAGCCGCTGTCGATGGGGGACACTGCATCCGCCAAGCAGCCACCGCCTGCGGCGTCGCCCTCTATCACTACCCGGTCGTGTTTGGCAACTCCCCGTTCATCGTCTTCTTTCTTGCGTTCAACATCACCCAGTCCATCAAAGATCTTCCCCACATGGTACGCCTCTTCTCGCACCTCACTCGCCCTACCTCGGAATCTGCCGCCAGATGGATCTGAGCTCTCTCTTCTGTGCGCGCGTAGGTACAAAACTGAACCGGTGGGACGCGTAGCATATGGTGCAGGACCACACTGGAGACATCCAGATACGGGACAGCTGTCCCCTTGACAGAAAACACTCTAGTAAAAGTGAAAAATACAACCGGGTCCCTAGGATATTTCCCACAGCACCAGATCCGCCGCCAACCTTCTCGTCGCCGTCGTGCCGCCGGAGCCCCGCCGGAGGACGAAGAGCAAGAGGTAGGCCGCTGAGTCACCTGCGCAGGACGATAGGGAACCGCAACCGCAGTCAATCCCGTTGAAGTCGCCGCATGAGCCGCTCGCCGGAGGTGGCGAGACCTTGGCATCGAGGAAGGTGGCGTCGTTTTTGGCCACCTTCGCCGTGCTCGCCGACCCCATCGGCCTACAAGAATGGTTCAGCAGTCTACCTCTTCGCCACAATTGCAATCTTCGACTGTGTGGCTAGCGCTGGTTCTCTCTTTGATTGTTCTAGCTGTTGGAAATTTTGCATATTTAATATTGGATTGTTGGTCTGGCGAGTAGTGCCCTTTTTGATAGATAATTTGATAAACGTACATTATTCAGTTCATATCTTTGAATCACTAATAGAATTTTCTTCTTTGCCGAGTGTTAGGCTCTTTGCCGAGTGCATTATGTCGGGCACTCGGCAATAATATCTTTGCCGAGTAACTAACTCGGCAAAAACGCGAAACACGACAAACAGGCAATTTGCCGACTGTCGTGGATAAAACACTCGGTAAAACAACAAAACACGGTAAACAGGACTTTGCCGAGTGCTACACTCGGCAAAAGGGGGTCTTTACCGAGTGTCCCACTCGGCAAAATGGGGTCTTCGCTAAACTGCATCGTTTTGGCTGTACAGGTTGCATACGACCTCGGATGAAGATGGTCCAAAAATAAAAGTTGTTCATTTTGACGAGACGGACAATTTTCATGTTGAATTTTTTTTCATTTTAGGCCATATTAATTACACTTTTTGGCATGCTAAATATTAATATAGTCTCAAATGATCAAGGTGATGGCCATATTCATTGCATAGTTTATTATAATGTTTCCAAATTAGACGCATAGGTGCATCTTGACATTACAAACAATGTTGCCAAATAGAGTTTCCTACTTTTTTTACAAAAAAATCAATTTTCATTTTCTAAGTGTCAAAACTGGGTGTTTTTTGTGAAGCAACTACAAAAATCAGGGTGCAAAATGGCACCACTCGAATTATCACAGTAAGTGGACCATATTTTATGTACAATTCCCAAGTTTCATGTATTTTTCTAGTTTCTAGCTACTTTCGCACATTTAAATGACTTTATGTCAATTTCTCGAAAGTAATTCAAAATTGTACTGCAAGTGTGTGATAGCTCAGTCATAAAAATTAGCAAAAAATATTTTTAGATACACAAATAGTCATTATATAGGAGAACCACGTAGTGTTTTGTGAGATTCAACCCCTTGTGATGAATAGCCATTTTGACCCCGTTTTGGAAAAAATGAAAGAAAAAGAATACAAGTTAAAAAAAAATGCAATCCTTTGGCATGGAGTCCTTTTATGTGTATTAGTTGCGAGGAAAAATACCAAACTTTCAATATAATAAATTTGAAAAAATATCCTTCACAAAACTGGCTATCGTTTATGAACATTCATGGCTTTCAATTCAAAGGATGGTCATATTCATTGCATAGTTTATTATAATGTCCCCAAATTGGGCAGATAGGTGCATCTTCACATTACAAACATGTTGCCAAATAGAGTTTCCTACTTTTTTGTACAAATAAATTAATTTTCATTTTCTAAGTGTCAAAAATGAGTGTTTTTTGTGAAGCAAGTACACAAATCAGGATGCAAAAATGGCGCCACTCCAATTATCACAATAAGTAGACCATATTTTATGCACAATTCCCAAGTTTCATGGATTTTCTAGTTTTCTAGCTACTTTCGCACATTTAAGTGACTTTGTGTCAATTTCCCGAAAGTAATTCAAAATTGAACTGCAAGTGTGTGATAGCTCAGTCATAAAAATTAGCAAAAAATATTTTTAGGTATACAAGTAGTCATTATATGGGAGAACCACTTAGAGTTTTGAGAGATTCAACCCCTTGTGATGAATAGCCATATCGACCAATTTAACCCGTTTTAGAAAAAATATAAGAAAAAGAATACAAGTTTAAAAAATGCAATCCTTTCGCATGGAGTCTTTTTATGTGTACTAGTTGCGAGGAAAAATACCAAACTTTCAATATAACTAATTTGAAAAAAAAAATCCTTCATAAAACGGGCTATCGTGTATGAACTTTCATGACTTTCAAGTCAAATGACCAAGGTGATGGTCATATCCACTGCATAATTTATTATAATATGACCAAATTAAACATACATGTGCATATTGCCATTACAAACAATGTTGTCAAATAGAGTTTCCAATTTTCTGTAAAAGAAAATTATTTTTCATTTTTAAGTGTCAAAAATGTTTTTTACGCAAGTACAAAAAACAAGGTGCAAAATGGTACCACTCCAATTTTAATAGTAAGTAGACCTTATATTATGTTTAATTCCCACGTTTCATGAATTTTTTAGATTTCTAGCTACTTTCACAATTTAAATAACTTCATGTTGATTTTTTAACCAGGGCTTTTCCGAGAGCAACACTCGGTAAAGTGTGCCTACCTCTGATTGGTTGGAAGTCAGTGCCACGGATCGATGACATGGCAAGCAGGTAGCCACACATCTCGTATCTCATGCTTTCTCTCCATCTATCAGAACCACCCACAGTCTCTATCACAAACAAACACAAACCCACATACATGCCACGCACAGCCACACATACACCTTATCTTCTGTCCCTCTCATCCCTCTCACCGTCTCACACATCCACACACCCATACAGAGGCACACAGCCATGGAGAACTCGAAGCATGCCGGTGGAGGAATCGAGCAACTGCAGCAGCCTGCCGGCGTAGTGCTTGAGCACCTCCAGCTTCAGGCGCGCACCGTTCATTCTCCGGCTCGCTCGCATGCCATCTCTCAGGCAGCAGCAGCTTGCAGCGCGTACGCCAGTGGCCGGCCACCAAGCTCCATCATGCATGTAGCAGCGAAACAGCAGATGCGAGGCAGCTGCAGGCGGCAGCGGTAGCACATGCACACGGTGGGAAGGAAGCAGCGCACCAACCACACGCCGGCGAGCGGCGCCGCCAACAACCACGGAGGCCATGAGCCACGTGCGTCATCGACGGCGCCACCAAGAGCGGCGGCCAGGCTCCTCTCGCTTAGACGCCAACAACCACGGAGGCCACAAGCCACGTGCGTCGTCGACGGCGCCAACATGAGCGGCGGCGAGCTGGGGGCCACTGTAACTCGCGGGCATGAATCGCCGTCGCCGTTGACGGAACTTTGCTCAACATCTTTACCGAGTGTGCAACTCGGGAAAGCCATCACCTTTACCGAGTGCAACCGGACCAATTTTTGCCGTTTCCGTCGTCCGTTAGTTATTTTTCACCGAGTCCCAATCTTTACCGAGTACCACAAAAAACGCTTGGCAAACGCGTTGCCGAGTGCGCGATGTTTGGTTCTCGGCAAAATTCTATTTGCCGAAAGGCTGTAGGCCGAGTGTCCTTTGCCGAGTGCAACACTCGGCAAAGGCTTTGCCGAGTTTTTTTGGGCTTCTCTGTAACACCCCATGTATCAACTACAGTGATCACCTCTTAATCATGCCAAGTCATCTTCATTTGCAATGCTTGATTACAGTGGTGAAACATCTCATTTCAAAATCCTTCTCTGAATTCAATTCAAATTCAAAGTGCAATTTCAATTTGCACAAAAGTTGCTGGAAAAATGTTCGTCTCTTAGCAAATATTCCAAAACAATTGTTGTTAAGGAAAACAACATCACCATCACCCAAAAGTTGGGTTAAGACAATTAAACAGTGCCAGAACAACACTTTAAATGCCATATTCATTTTTGAAAAAATCCAAATGAATTCCAAAATTGCCCAAACCTTTTGTGGCAGTGCATCATTTTCCCTAGTATTTGTTTCTGCCAGTTGCTTATTTTTGCAAGGTCATCTGATGGCTAATTTAATTGCAAAATGCTACTGGAAAAAGAAAAAACAGAAAAACAAAATGGGAAAAGAAGAAATGCCACTGTGCACTGGGCCTAAGTGCACAGTGCGGCCCAGCCCACTCCCCACCATCTCCCTCCTCTCTCTCCTCGCGCGTGTCGCCTCGCCAGTGGCTGCGCCGGCGCGCTTCGGCCGTTCGTCGACACTGCGACGCCCACCGACGCGGAGGGGATAAGACCGAGCCCATCCACTCCCCCTGGACGCCCTCGCCATTCCTCCTCCCCTCTCCAGTGCTCGCTCATTCCCCCCTCTCTCCCAAACGCTGCCGTCGCTGTGCGCCGGTGTCGGGGCCGGATTTCGGGGACAAAAATATCCAGGAAATTTAACCCCTCGTGTTACCACCAGCACAGGATTACTGTTACTGGTGGACACGTCCTTGTTACAGAATTACCAAGCTATTACAAGAATTGGATACAAGACCATAAAGGTCTAATGATACAACAGGGATTCCGGTGGTGGATGACGAAAATGACTCGTGATACTCCAGCATTGATGGGGCTCCATTCCCATAGGAACAGCTGACCTGGATAATTCCTATCCGCGTGGCTGCTATCCTAGGCTCCGCACGGTCGTCGTTGTGGTACTCCATGTAGAACTTCTGACCTGGCCAAGTAAATAGCCAGGGACAAGCCTGTGAGTACGTTTGAATGTACTCGCAAACATCATGAACAAAAGATATACCGAATGCAGCAGATAAAAATATATGATCACGATGAGCCAAACTATATGCATATGCTCATGCTGACTGAAATTTAAATCATGACAATAAAATGATATGAACGTGACAGTAGCATGTTAGTCAAGATCAAACTTATTAGAGATAAAGCAAATGAATGCCACGGGTAGTCTAGCCAGCCCAAGTGACACTCAGTAAAATAAAGAAATGCCAATCGAGTGTCCACAAGAGTAGTGACGGGACCGCCTGTAAACTCGAGAGACGCCACGAGAGGTCTTGAAGAGAAAAGCCAGTCGGGTGTCAAGTGACGCCACGGTCGGACTTGAAGAGAAATGCCAATCGAGTGTCCACAAGAGTAGTGGCGGGATAAACCGCCTGTTAACTCGAGAGACGCCACGAGAGGTCTTGAAAATAAAATTAAGTGCCCGGAGTAGTCTAGCCAGCCCCTGAGACACTCAGGAAATACAAAATAAGAGAAACGGGTTAGTCCTCAATAATATGCATAACCATAATAATATTAACATGCATAAAATATTCATGGTAGCATCAGGGTGTCAAAAATTATCCTGCAAAATATTTCAGGCATATTTTATTATTTTCCTCCGAAGACCGACACTAAGACCGACACTTGACCAACCCAGACTGTAGCCCTTAACCGCAGACACGGCTATTCGAATAGGTTTAAAACTCTGCAGAGGGTGTACTCTTTGCCCACAAGTAAAGGATTTCTTTAGTCAGTACCGTGACACTGACTAATTCCCATTACGGTCTTTAGGTTGAAAACACACCTGACTAGCACACACCAGATTTGCTTTTCGGATGCCAGGAATCACCCAAAGCATCGTTCAAGAAAAACTCTTAGACGGAGAGACCAACATCCTGCATGGGATCACTATTAATACGTGCGGATTCCAAGGGGTGCCCCCCTCTCAGTCACAACTGGAAACACCCATGCCCCTTGACCCGATGACAGGATTTAGTCCACCAATATGGAAACCCTCATCGTAGCCCTCTATGTGGTGTGTGCACGGAAAGGGGTTAACAACTTACTAAACCATACCCCATCTGTGGCAGGGACAAGTGGCAGCACGAATCAAGTATGGGGGTTACCAGAACAAGACTTCATCTATAGTCGACTCAGGAGGCTTATGTTTTCCTGCAGTGGTTAGCACAACAAGGTATTCTTTCGACAGGAACACCAAGACAGGGCCACAGCCCTTGCATGCTCCAACATGCATAACCAACAAGGCATGATCACGCTTCAACGTGATCACCCTTCTGCCGGTAACGGCATTTCTCTTATGCTTGGTCCTGCAAATTAGTCATGACATGCACACGATGCACGGTACTATGAAACATGCCAACTCTATATGCATGCAAATTTTTATTTGAATTCAACAGAAGCATGGCTCAATTATTCCTGCAACCAAACAACTAGGCAATCACCATATCAAGTGTTCAAGATGCTTGCCTTGAGCATGCAGAGATATTGGGTGCACTCCAAAAGTTTGAAATATTTATCTCCCCTCCATTTCCTATTTTAAAAAAATATCTGAATTACCACATATAGTAAAAACAGTGCCAAAAATTGTTTCAAATATTTTGAAATAAATACTAAAATAAACTAGATGAAAAATGAAAAATAACAGAAAAGGAATCAATTTATTTGGAGTTCATATGATTTACTTATGGAATTTCTAGGTTGAAATAGATGATTAAAGGAACTATTTAATAAACTTAACAAAAACTAAGCCAAGGAAAAAATGTTCACCCTATCTAGATTAATATAGCAGTATTTTATGAGCACGTAGAAATTTGATTCACCAAATTTGGACTTGAAATGGTTACTGCAGAATTAATTGAAACCTACTGGAAAAAGAAAAAGGCAAAAGGCAGCAACGCGCCCTGGGCGGAATTTAACCGTCAGGTGCCTCTGGGCCAGCCCATTGCGGCCAGCGAGGCGATGACGACGATGACGCCGTCGCAAATTACGCCTACTGAAGCGGAAAACACCCTTCTGTGACTGCGCCTCCATTTAAACTGGCGGGTCCGTGGCTTGGGTGGCTGACGAGTGGGTCCCGCTTGTCAGGTTTGATATCGGGTGCGCTCGCGCCGAAACATAGAAAGAGGGGGAGGTCGCCGGTGGTGATCGACGGTGTATCAGGGGGTGGCGATGGTGCAGGCATGCTCAGGGTGATCTTCCGCGTCAGTGGGTGGTGGAGTTGACCGCCGGCGTGCACCACAGTGACGGCAGTGTCTACTCCGGTGGACGGCAGCGTCGGGTGATATGGGGTCTTGTCGGAGGGACCTTCAATCGTCAAATTGCCGTGCGGGATAGACGAGGAAGTGGACTAGGAAGTTACTGGTGAAATTTGGGAGGTGGGGGTGGACGGATGACGTCGATCTCTTCTCGGAAGCAGAGGCGGATCGGGCGGCCGGAATTGGGGAAGAAGACCTTACCGATGCTGTTCGATCCCTCTAGAGTGTGATCGGGGATGGGTGGAGGGGTGGTGCGTACGAAACAAGGCCCGGAGCGGCCTTTATATAGGTGGGCGAGGATGGCCGGAACGGAGAGAGTCTTGGCGGAGTAACTCCGGCCGGTGGGTTGGTTGGGGTCGGTTGGCTTGGACGGTCACCATGAGTGAGGTCGGTGGAAGCTCCCCGAAGCGCCAGCACTGACGATTCTGATCTCTATCCACTTCCCCGCAGTGGAGCTCGTGGACGGCCGTGGTGGACGGTGCCAGCTCCGGCTACTGACAGCAGGGTCCTGGGTGGTCTGGACGGCGGCCTGGCGTCGTGAGGTGGTGCCGCGTGGACGGAGAGGTAGGCCTGGACGGTGCGGGGGAGTGAATGCGCAGGAGGGCCGAGGCTATCCACCAGCCGCCATGGCGTGGGCGGCGGCCGTTATTGCGCCGGAGGAGTGGGTGTGGACGGTTTTCAAGGTCGGTGGGGAAGGGGCTGAGCTCGTATGGTTGGTGGTTGGGCTCTGGTGGAGCTGTGGTGGCCTGGAGGCGAGCCACGCGTCTCAGCGGAGACGTGGCCGAGACGGCCACTTCGGGTGGCGGCTCTGGTCAGCGTTGGGCGGCGCTAGGGGACGGCCGTGGTGTGGGGGAGGCTGCAGCACGTCCGGGTGATGACCAGGGTGGTGCGGGTTAGGCATGGGAGGCAGCAGTGGGGCGGCAGGGCACGGCATTGGCTCGGGCGCCGTCGGGTGCAATACGGGCGCTCTGGCCATGCCCAGTGCACGCCCACCACGTGCTCGATCAAATGCCAATGGCATCTACAATAACCCAAACGAGCTGAAAAATAGCAGGATGATGCTTCTAATCATGAGAGAGGTGATGTACATGCTGGTTTGGAAAGAAGGCTTAGTGTCCAGTGCAAGTTTGGGACCTTGCCAAATTCTGCCATGCACACCAAGTGCTTGACAAAATGCTAAGGTATCCTAGGAAACTTTGTTGGTTATGAAACTTGGCAGGGGGATGTCTCTTTGGATGGTAGAAATGGTGGTGGAGTTGGTTTGGCAGAAACAAATACTTGCTAGTGCAAGTTTTGAAGAATTTAGTTTCTGGACAGAAACTACAGAGGAATATATGGTGAACTAAAAGATTCCAATGGAGCTAAAATTTTGGACTTAAGGGTTTGGTTGGGATAACTATAAGTGGGAAAAATTTCAGAATTTTTGGAGCAAGGAAAATTGGGGTTGTAGTTGTAACTAAATAATGGGACAGAATTGAAAAGAGGTTGTTTCACTCAAAATTTTCAAAAGACCAAGTTGGGTTTTTGCATAAAAGTGATATGTGGGTATCACATGACCTCCCATAATTTTTGTGGAATTTTGAAAGAATTAATTGAAGTGGTTGTAGTGCAACAGAGGTATTTAAAGCATTGAAAAAGCTATTAAAAGAATTATTTAGAGGCAAATTTTATTATGAAAAATAATTCCTACTGTTATTAAAGTAATAAAGAAGGTTTGAGAAAACTACCAAAACCAAAATATTGTTTCCAAAAATTTCTATATGGAGGGAAGAATTTTGGAAAACAGAAACAGAAAATACTCTGAAAAATAGTAAAGGACTTAATATAATTCAAAATTTTATTTCTGTCCAAATTTTACTTAATAAAAACATGATTAAATTTTTGGGGTGTTACAGCCGGTCGATCCTGCGGCCAACAGCGGCCCCGCGTCCGGCAACGCTATCCGGGAGGTGCGCCGGCCTCTCCCTCCTCTTCCTCGACCACCAGCTGGAGCCAGGGCGCCTCGCAGCTCCCGATTCGAGCTCTTCCCAACCTCGGCCGCCGCCGTTCGCCGTCGTTGATTCGCTGCACTGCTGCTCCTAAGCTGCCGCCGGCCTGTCGTGTGCCGCTAGGTGAGCCTCACCGCGAATCCCCTCCGTCTCCTCTCCGTTTTGCCGTGCCTAGCGCCGCTCGCCGTCGATGCCCGAACCCAGCTCCGCCGCATAGCTCGCCGCCGTGGCCATCGTCTCTGTCACGCGCGGCTGAGCCTCTCATCGAGCTCCTGGAGCTCGTGCAAGTCCAACACGACCACTAGCGCGCCTCCCCGTGCTGTGCAGCTCCGGTTCCACCGACGCCCGACTCCGTCGTCCACCGGCGATGACCTAGCGCTCGGCTCCGGCCGTTACAGCTCGCACTCGTGCCGTAGATCGACGCGGAACGTTGCTCCCGTTCGAACGCAACCAACCACCGTCGTTTTGGCCACCGGACGGCGATTTCCGACGGGGTCCGTGGTTGCGCCGCCGTGTATTTGGTCGCCGGCGACGCTCCGGCGCCGTCCGCCGACGTGGACGCATGGGACCCACCCCTATGAGACTACCCGTGGGCCCCAGCGCCTCAGTTGACCTCGT
Organism: Thinopyrum elongatum; assembly: GCA_011799875.1. NCBI lineage: Eukaryota > Viridiplantae > Streptophyta > Magnoliopsida > Poales > Poaceae > Thinopyrum > Thinopyrum elongatum. Next base: position 605,954,708 of record CM022303.1, on the reverse strand, counting down.
TGACCACGGTCAATGAGGGTTACTGTTCACCCCTGTGTATGACATGTGGGCCGCCTTCGTTAATTAAACTAATTAGCTTTTAAAATTAATCTGTTAATTAGTATAGACACTGACACCTGGGGCCCATCCTCTAATTAGCTCTGTTTAGTTTAACTTAACCACTGTTAAAGTCACTGTCAATGACAGGTGGGACCCACTGGTTAGTTTGACCAGTCAGCGGGTCAGTTTACTGCTTACATCACCCTGACGTCATGCTGACGCAATAATCCCTTTCTTTTCATTTAGATAATTCCGGAAAATGTTTAAATCTTTGAAAATTCGTAGAATTTAAACCGTAACTCGGATCGAAAAACTTTATACATTACAGTTGCTCAGAACGACGAGACGAATCCAACTGTGCCATCTGTTTCCGTGTCGGGACCCTCTACGGAGGTGAACCCGCAACTTTTAGCCTGTTTCCGGTAGATGAATAGTGCATACATACCGGTTAATAAATCTAACTTAAATCCTAAAATAACTAAAATGGTTTAGACATATTTTTAGGCAACCCCGCAATGCACATTAGCATGACATGCTCTGTGTTGCATATGTTTGCTGTGTATTTATTTGTTTCCTCCCCCTCTTCTCTCTCGATAGATCCCGGTATCGACGCAGTTCCCGAGACCGACGCAGTTCCGGAGATCGACTACGCCCCTGACGACCAGACCTTTGCCGCAGAGCTTCCAGGCAAGCATCCCCCCTTTGAACATGCCGATGTCGCCTATTCTTTCTCTCTTATGCTTGCATTAGAAATTGTTGCTGCTACTGCTTATCCTATTTCTGATGCATAGCCTGATTTTGTAACCTGCTATTGTTACCTACCTGCTTACCCTAAACTGCTTAGTATAGGCTGGTCAGTGATCCACCAGAGACCCCCCACATTGTCCCCAGTTGCCCCCGCTGGATTATCAGATGACTCGATTAACGTGATCAACAACCAGGCCCCGGCACCTCACATCACCCCCCTAGTTGTACGACACTGCCGCGTTACTATCGTGTGCCGAGGGTGATACCTCGTTTAGCACTTCTGATGTTAACTCTGTAGAGTAGCTATTCGGTCATGGTCATCGAGGGTGATTCCTCCTTCACCACTCCCGATAACGACGCTGTCGTGCAACACCTCAAGTGTGAACCCATCGAGGGTGATTCCTCGGAGTTCACCTTGACGGTTACATCGAGTAGGAACCCAACGAGGGTGATACCTCGGATTCCCCTGATGTTATGGACACACGGATACTTGGACTTTACAACTGTTACTTGGAAAGGCGGGTCGACCCTGAGGGGTACCCGCGTGAGCCTAACTGGCGAGTGATATGGAGTCGGGTTGACCTGGAGGGTACCCGAGATATAATTACGAGGCGCGACCAGGCATTCTTAGCCCTTGCAGCAAGTCCTTGAGACGGGGCGACGGGGTCACATCTACTGTGAGTCTCTGCTCGTTACCGCACGCTGCCAACACACTAACGATTTGGATATTTGATCCGAGTGGGCTTTTGGCCCGATAGCACTAACCATCACGTGGGAACAGTTCTGGGCACTCTGCATCGTATGCATCAGCCGAAGCTTAATAGAAGTCAGCGACTGAGCGGCGCGCGCTGGGTTGGACTGGTAACGCCATGCACTTGTATAAGGGGGGCTAGGTCTGCTCACCGGCCGCGTTCGCAACGTGCAGAGCGTCCGGGGCGATGGCCCATAGGTTTAGTCCGTCGTGCTGACCTCTCTGTTAAGCTTAGGTCGAGTTGCGGCGTATCATTTGGCCGAGGCCGGGCATGACCCAGAAAAGTGTGTCTGGCCGGAGTTAATCGAGCGTGGTGGGTAAGTTGGTGCACCCCTGCAGGGAGGAACTAATCTATGCATAGTCGGATCCTCGGTAACGGACTCTCGGAGTTGTATCCCGATCGATACAACTAGAACTTAATGATGAGATGAGAAATGGATATTAGGGCTCTAGGATCGCTTTCTCGCAGGGAGTTGAGGAAGGATCTTTGGGCGAGGTTGATACTTAATACTGCTACTACTTTATACTGTACTAATCTACACTCTTCTAATGCTGCAAGACCGCTGAAGATGCTAGTCTTCGATAGGACTAGGCCTTCTCTCTATTTTGGCATTTCTGCAGCCTAGTCCACATATACAGCCTTTCTTTGATAATGTTGCATGTGTAGTATAGATCCTTGCTTGCTGAGTACTTCGGATGAGTACTCACGGTTGCTTTGCTTCCTCTTTTTTCCCATATCCGTTTGATGCAACCAGATGACAGAGCCCCTGAGACAGCTGCCCCCGCCGACGACTACTACTACTACCCCGAGGGTGGTTACTACTTCGAGTTGGCTGACGACCAGGAGTAGGTTCGGAGGGTCCCAGGCAGGAGGCCTGCGCCTTTTCGATCGTAGTGTTTTCTTTTGCCCCGCCTTTTAAAGGCCAATCTGTCTTTCTTTTATATCTGTACTCAGATATCTGATGCTTCCGCTAACGCTTGTAAGCGAGCTTATGTATTCAAGCCCTCGAGGCCCCTGGCTTGTAATATATGGCTTGTATTATTTTAAATTTGTGTCTAGAGTTGTGTTGTGATATCTTCAAGTAAGTCCTTAGGCTTGATCGTGTGCATTTACGTGTATGATTAGTGCACGATTAAGCCGGGGCGTCATAGGTTGGTATCAGAGCCGACTGCCTGTAGGATCCCCCTTGCCAACTCCTTGGCCGAAGTTGAGTCTAGTCGTGAAAAACCGTTTTACTAACATGGCTGTGTGGCTTATGGGCCCACGTCGCCATTGGGTGGTATTAGGATCTTTTATTCCTCGTCTATACTCTGGGATTCTGATCTGTCGTCTACTCGGGTTAAACATTTAACTAACTCTGACATTAGGTTCTCGTAACCACTTCATCCCGGAGAGCTCCTTCCCCACAGATGATCGCTTGCTTCGCCAGAAGATTCTGCAGATACTCCTCGATGTTTCCCGAGACCATTTATGCTCACTGCTTTTGCAAGTTCCCTACTACCGATAATCAATGTGGGCAGCTACACATCTTTGCCATCTGTATTTTCATTCCCAGATACTCCTTTATGTACGAGATACCTGGAAATACTCCTCGTTAATCCGGGAATCCTTTGAGCCTACTGCCGTGCAGCTTCTTTCGCACTGCGGATAATTCCTCACATTTACTAGGGATCCGTTCATCCCCAGTTGTTCAGGTGTTTTGCAAAATACTTTCCATGGTTAGTCGATCTTCCAAAAATCCTCTGCAGACTATTGCTCTTGAAATTCTTGCCAGCTTGCATTACGGTTAATTCCATATGTTTAGCAATCTTCTTTGACATTCCTTGTCAATGCCTTTGCATCCCTTCTCCCTCTGATTGATTACCGATACTCACATCAACTCCGTCGTGAATCGCCAGATCCATTGTTGGGTTGTTATCCGACAGTGTCCTTAACATCTGAAATATTGTAAATTCTCCCCTGATACATAATGCCTTTGGTAAAATGTTTCCTCTCCTCGAGTCAGCCATGCTATACCATCGAGCTTGAGTTATGTACTCCTGAAGTTCGTGGTATATGTTCCTAAGATGCCCCGATGGGTTGAACCTATGCCTTCTTAATCTGTGTGAACCCGATAATTTTCGTGGGTCATACTCCTCTGGTATTTCACCAGGTAGTTCTTCATGTTCATATAATTTTTAACAGAGCAGTGAATGAAAGGTTATGCATTGAAGAAGTGGGAGTCGACCTTGAACCTTTGTGTTCATGCCCATGGACCCAATGTAGAAATTATCATGGAAGCTGCTCATAAAAATAATTATTTCCTTGGTACAAATTCATCTTGTATCTGAGAATTGATACTTTGCAATCGTGGTTCCGACCATATTTTCTTCTTGCTTCCATTTCCCGGACAAGTTAAAATACTTGTCCTCTACAGATCATTTCACCTGTCCAACCTCTATTCTGATCTACCATCGAGTATTACCCCTGGTATCTCGAGAATATCACAGGAACTACATAATTTCTTATGAGTTCTTCATCTACTATCATTGATCACGAATTCCAATTTTCCAGGGTTCTGAGTTGTTTGTCACTCGAGGACACCGATAAGTGAATCGATTCCACACCCCGATTCAATAACTCTAAGTAATTTTCGTTGCTTACGAGTTTAATAGTCCTTCAAGTCATTCCTAGCCTGATCGGCTATATCATTATCGTGCTAAATTCTAACTGTGCTGGGTCCTTCTTCCCGGCGCACAATTTTCGACGCTAAGCGAAGTTTACGTCGATCTTCCTCATCTTATCATTCCACCCTGAACAACAAGCTTGATTTCGAGCTTGTGTCGTATCCTTGGTTCCAATAGCCTTTACTTTATCATTCCTTTTGCTTGATGTCGTTGCTGCTCGATGGCATCTTCATAGAGCCTCTCGACAAAATTAGTCGTGATCACCATCTATATACTACCTTGTTCTAGGATATCAATCAAATTCATGATGCGAAATACCATCCTTGCCCCTCGATGATTTCTGTTATCATCGACAACATCCTTGACTTTCTGCCAACACAGACCTGGTTGTGTTTGGTTATACCCTACGTTCCGAGATAATCTTGGAAATGTTCCTTTGTATCTCTTGAGATCTTCAGATCCAACCCTTACTTGAAACACCATATTAAGGCTACCTTGAAGCATGATTGTGGTATTCCGAATATCCACAAGAACATTGGAAGCACATTGCCAAATGTTTCTTGATCTATTATCCAAACACCGTTGTATGGGTAATACCATGATTCTTCCCTCACCCCTTTATCTACAAGCTTTTGAACTTGCTGTTCTATCATGTATATCATGCTCCGTTTTTCCTTGGGAAATGATATACTCCTAGTTCTTGTGTGTAAACACATTTTCCTTTCCATTGGTCTATTTAATCTTTCTTGTGATCTATATGACCTAAGCAGTATTAAGTCTCTGCTTATGAAAACACCTCGGTCTACAACTCTGTCAGAAAGACCCCGTTACTACTGTTGATGACATTCCGGTAACCACCGATGGACGAGAACTTTGCCTATTGGTCCGCCTCGTTTTAACGAGCAGGAAAATGGTTCTCTTCGTCCCTCGCCCTTGGTACCGATGTTGACATCGACATAACTGATAGACTATTCTCTGACATACCTTGTTGTCGTGACTGGTAAGATGTCACCGTTCTCCTTACTCTTGATCGACACCCCCCACAGTTCCACATGATCGGAACCTGACTCTCCTGTACATCCTTGATTCCGAAGTATCCTATGACCTTGGTTTTGTGTGTTATTACGAGCCACCCTCCGAGAGATGATCTATTCCCGATGCTCTGAACCCCCTTCTCACACTCTGTTCAGGTATCGATCGGATGTCCATTCGCTTGAAACTTCTTATTGTACCTTCATACTTTGCTCTCGATGTTTTCTTAAGTTTCAACTCGAGAGATACTTCTGCCACATTCCCTGAATTGTTCACCAGATAATTAACCCTATAAGGGTCAGTTCTCCCGAAGTTACTCTTTACTTCCCCACTTAAATCTCGGGACGAGATTTCTTGTAGTGGGGGAGAATTGTAACACCCCCATGTATCAACTACAGTGATCACCTCTTAATCATGCCAAGTCATCTTCATTTGCAATGCTTGATCACAGTGGTGAAACATCTCATTTCAAAATCCTTCTCTGAATTCAATTCAAATTCAAAGTGCAATTTCAATTTGCACAAAAGTTGCTGGAAAAATGTTCGTCTCTTAGCAAATATTCCAAAACAATTGTTGTTAAGGAAAACAATATCACCATCACCCAAAAGTTGGGTTAGGACAATTAAACAGTGTTAGAACAACACTTTAAATGCCATATTCATTTTTGAAAAAATCCAAATGAATTCCAAAATTGCCCAAACCTTTTGTGGCAGTGCATCATTTTCCCTAGTATTTGTTTCTGCCAGTTGCTTATTTTTGCAAGGTCATCTGATGGCTAATTTAATTGCAAAATGCTACCGGAAAAAGAAAAAATAGAAAAACAAAATGGGAAAAGAAGAAATGCCACTGTGCACTGGGCCTAAGTGCACAGTGCGGCCCAGCCCACTCCCCACCATCTCCCTCCTCTCTCTCCTCGCGCGTGTCGCCTCGCCAGTGGCCGCGCCGGCGCGCTCCGGCCGTTCGTCGACACCGCGACGCCCACCGACGCGGAGGGCATAAGACCGAGCCCATCCACTGCCCCTGGACGCCCTCGCCATTCCTCCTCCCCTCTCCAGCGCTCGCTCGTTCCCTCCTCTCTCCCGAACGCTGCGTCGCTGTGCGCCGGTTGATCCCACGGCCACTGGCGGCCCCGCGTCCGGCAATGCTGTTCGGGAGGTGCGCCGGCCTCTCCCTCCTCTTCCTCGACCACCAGCTCTTCCCCAACCTCGTCCGCCGCCGTTCGCCGCCGTCAATTCGCTGCACTGCTGCTCCTAAGCTGCCGCCGGCCTGTCGTGTGCCGCTAGGTGAGCCTCACCGCGAATCCCCTCCGTCTCCTCTCCGTTTTGCTGTGCCTAGCGCCGCTCGCCGTCGATGCCCGAACCCAGCTCCGCCGCATAGCTCGCCGCCGTGGCCATCGTCTCTGTCACGCACGGCTGAGCCTCGCATCGAGCTCCTGGAGCTCGTGCGAGTCCAACGCCACCACTAGCGCGCCTCCCCGTGCTGTGCAGCTCCGGTTCCACCGACGCCCGACTCCGTCGTCCGCCAGCGATGACCTAGCGCTCGGCTCCGGCCGTTACAGCTCGCGCTCATGCCGTAGATCGACGCGGAACGTTGCTCCCGTTCGAACGCGACCAACCGCCGTCGTTTTGGCCACCGGACGGCGATTTTCGACGGGGTCCGTGGCTGCGCCGCCGCGTATTTGGTCGCCGGCGATGCTCCGGCGCCGTCCGCCGACCTGGACACGTGGGACCCACCCCTTTGAGACTGCCCGTGGGCCCCAGCGCCTCAGTTGACCTCGTTGACCACAGTCAACGAGGGTTAGTATTCATCCCTGTGTATGACATGTGGGCCCCCTTCGTTAATTAAACTAATTAGCTTTTAAAATTAATCTGTTAATTAGTATAAACACTGACACCTGGAGCCCACCCTCTAATTAGCTCTGTTTAGTTTAACTTAACCACTGTTAAAGTCACTGTCAATGACAGGTGGGACCCACTGGTCAGTTTGACCAGTCAGCGGGTCAGTTGACTGCTTACATCACCCTGACGTCATGCTGACGCAATAATCCCTTTCTGTTAATTTAGATAATTCCAGAAAATGTTTAAATCTTTGAAAATTCGTAGAATTTAAACCGTAGCTCGGATCGAAAAACTTTATACATTAAATTTGCTCAGAACGACGAGACGAATCCAACTTTGCCATCTGTTTCCGTGTCGGGACCCTCTACGGAGGTGAACCCGCAACTTTTAGCCTATTTCTGGTAGATGAATAGTGCATACATATCGGTTAATAAATCTAACTTAAATCCTAAAATAACTAAAATGGTTTAGACATATTTTTAGGCAACCCCGCACTGCACGTTAGCATGACATGCTCTGTGTTGCATATGTTTGCTGTGTATTTATTTGTTTCCTCCCCCTCCTCTCTCGGTAGATCCCGGTACCGACGCAGTTCCCGAGACCGACGCAGCTCCGGAGATCGACTACGCCCCTGTTGACCAGACCTTTGCCGCAGAGCTTCCAGGCAAGCACCCCCCCTTTGAACATGCCGATATCGCCTATTCTTTCTCTCTTATGCTTGCGTTAGAAATTGTTGCTGCTACTGCTTATCCTATTTCTGATGCATAGCCTGATTTTGTAACCTGCTATTGTTACCTACCTGCTTACCCTAAACTGCTTAGTATAGGCTGGTAAGTGATCCACCAGAGACCCCCCACTTTGTCCCCAGTTGCCCCCACTGGATTATCAGATGACTCGATCAACGTGATCAACAACCAGGCCCCGGAACCGCACATCACCCCCCTAGTTGTACGACACTGCAGCGTTACTATCGAGTGCCGAGGGTGATACCTCGTTTAGCACTTTTGATGTTAACTCTGTAGAGTAGCTATTCGGTCGTGGTCATCGAGGGTGATTCCTCCTTCACCACTCCCGATAACGACGCTGTCGTGCAACACCTCAAGTGTGAACCCATCGAGGGTGATTCCTCCGAGTTCACCTTGACGGTTACATCGAGTAGGAACCCAACGAGGGTGATACCTTGGATTCCCCTGATGTTATGGACACACGGATACTTGGACCTTACAACTGTTACTTGGAAAGGCGGGTCAACCCTGAGGGGTACCCGCGTGAGCCTAAGTGGCGAGTGATATGGAGTCGGGTTGACGCTTGTAAGCGAGCTTATGTATTTGAACCCTCGAGGCCTCTGGCTTGTAATATATAGCTTGTATTATTTTAAATTTGTGTCTAGAGTTGTGTTGTGATATCTTCAAATGAGTCCTTATGCTTGATCGTGTGCATTTGCGTGTATGATTAGTGCACGATTAAGCCAGGGCGTCACATTCCCCGAGTGTTTACGACACCCGGCAAAGCTTTCGATTCCAGTAGTGAATACTTCAGTAGTTAATTTTAAGTCGTGATTGAAGTTTTACTAGAGACATAATACGACACATCTTTGTTCAGTTATTGATCAAAAGTATATATAGTACATCTGTGATGAAACTGCAAGCGCCTAACAACATGCTAAAACCTCGGATTACATAGAACATAATGAACCCGCAAAAAAAACATAGAACATAATGGGCATGGTTGGGGCCATGGTGTAGCTAAGGTGGTGAGATTGTTTAACTGAAGATTTACTGGTCTGGTAAGTGATACAGGTTACCGTTAAATTTCTATCTTTCCGTCGATGGCGTGGAGGACCCTGCAGGTAACTACTCCTTTATATTAATCTCTGATTATATCTCTCAAGTTAACCTTGCAGTGTTATTTGTTTGCTCCGTTCAATATATATTCCTCTCATACGGACCTTGCAGTGTTATTTGTTTGCTCCCTTCAATATATGTTCCTCTCATACAGGTTATAGTGCTCACAGAAATTTAGATATCCCCTTGGGACCGCTGATTGCTCCCTTTGACCCCCATGGCATCCGAGCTCTGAGAAATTTTGATTTCCCCTTGGGCCATTCCTGATACCTTCATGGCTCTATTTGTACTCCTCATCTTCTATCTTGCTAATCACTGTGAGGTTATCCTATATGATTTGCTGCTTTTTTTTCTCGTGCCCTCTCTAATTATGTTCATAGATTAATGAATGTATTATTTGCCATCCCAACAATGCATGATGATTGTTGTTGAATTGTACTATCTAATTTTGTACAGGGCTAGATTTCCATAATTTATTTTTTCGTGCACAACATCGAAACTACAAAATAATTAATTTAGGTTGTCGAGCAATTACTGAGCACTACAAATTGTTTTCGGCACTATATGCTACATTGTACATCATGCTTAAATTTTTCCTTCCAGTGGTCCAAGCAATAGTGCCTCGCTTTACCAGGAGATCTTTCAGCTCTACTCATCGCCAATTTTAATGGTGTGGTTATGAACCGAAAAATTCAGAGTAAATATGAATGTTCAATTCTCCCAAGTGTTTTCAGCCATTTTTCCTAATTTTGTTCTTCATTTCAGTTTCTTACAAGAATCAAGAATGCCAAGGACAACTCATCTTCTAATTGTTGCTTGCTAGGAATAGAAACAATTTTAACATCTGAGTAGGATATTTTTTAGACAAACTATTACGTACAACTTTAAGCCTTCAAGAAATAGTTTTGTTGCGGGTTCAAAAAATAGTTATCATGCCGTTAAAAATAGAGCAGTGATACGCACACGATACTATGGACAAGAATTTTGGATGACAAATCAATCAAGTCGTCCATGCAAGGCAACAGACAGCCACTCAAGATAGGACCATCGTGCAACAGTTGTGCAAACTATTTGTCGTATGCACAACAGTTTTGTTAAAAATATTTTATTTTTTTGTTCTGTTTGTGTAAAGCACAACTTCCTTACCAATTTTAAGAGCTATATGGTTGTATGTTATTCATGATACCTTTTTATGTTTGAACATTTAGAATGTAAATATATTTTTCCAACATTTCAAGCCATATTTCTTTTTGATTCATCCACAATATATGTTTTTCTTCTATCTTCTAATGAACGAAAGAAAGTCCCGAAGCAACGCGCGGGGTATCATCTAGTAATCTTTAAGGACCATGAACCCTGACCTGCTAGCTGCTTGTATCAGGCCATTTGTTTTATAGTATAACTTTTTTTTTGACATGCAAGGCAGGAGCTCTGCCGATTTCACTAAGATAGAAAAAAATAAAAACAAGAATTGACTCAGTTTATATAGAAAACCAAGCCGGAAAACCACACAATGCCATGATTGATTAAGGGACAATTATGCAAAAAAAAACAACGACAAGTACAAGCAAAACCATGCTGAACAAGACTCCACTGCCAAACACAAACCAAAACCTGAGAGTCGAAGGAACCTGCGTAGTGTAGGGAAGCTCCTCGACAACGTCTCCAAGAAGGAGATGATGACCGAGTGCATCAAACGGTACCGGCACCGGGCCCCATCAAGAAAAGGCTTTCGCCCAGAGCACCTCAGACCACCACCCCACCGAACCCCGTGGGAGGGGATCCAGCCCATGCGAACAGTAGCCGCAACCTAGCCCCATCGAACCATGGTTTTTCTTTGAGGTGAACCAATCGACAACTCCTTCGAGAAAGGGGAATGGCATCCAAGGATGCCTTCGTCGCTAGTACCGACCTCCGTCGGCCAATGTTTTCGCCCAGAGTTCAACACGCTCCACCTCGATGAGCGTCATGGGAGGAGGCTTAGTCACCGACGAACCCGAGAAAGCCGTGCACGACCAAGCCGGAAAGCCGGTGAAAAACCAGGCGAGCTGGAACATTGCTTTCCCCCACCACAACGCCTCAGCCACTGCACCACACAAGCCATGACACCAAGGAGATCTGTCCATAGGCAACCCACGCCGCCACAACCACCTGCAGCCCACCGCCGCCACCACCACGTGCCAAATCGTTGACCCTAGCATTAACACGTCCCTGAACTACCGCCAGACGCCAACCTCGCCACTACACACCATCCACACAGGCACAGGTTTACCCACCGCACCACCACAAGACGAAGCCCGCAACCACGGCCACGCGCCTGCGCCCCCACACGAACATGGGGCCTCCGTGGCATTCTGCCAGTAGTAGCACTTAGCCATGCCGCGGCAGGGCCGACAGCCATTTCCGAGGCTGGAGCGAGCAGACCAGGCGCTGCCCGTGCCCTCGAGCCCGCACACAGGTAGCCACAACCGTCGCTAACCTGTCACGGAATAGGCCCGTGCTTGCGCACACAGCCCCCCGCCTCTTCGGCCACCCTATGGCACCACCACTCCCACGCACCGCTGACGACGACCCGAGGTTGGCACCGCGTGACGGATCCAACGCACACACACACCATTGCACCAGATCCACATGGGCGCCTCCCAGAGAGATGCCCCGCCGATACCCACCGTGGAGCCTGAACGGCGAGGTCAGGGAGAGGAGGGGGTGGGAAGGTGTCAACCCCCCGTGTCGCCAGGGAGAGAGGCTACACGACTGTTTACAGGTGTGCTTCCAGAATAACACAGTACAACATTTGTCTTGGATTTGTCTACATTCAGATGTATCTCTATTTTTTCTATAAAAAATTCAGTTGGTGATGATGATGTCTCTGTCAGTCATCATTTTTGACCATTAAATCTACATCTAACGACTGTTAGGTAAGCTGTGGCGTTTTTTCAACAATAGCCCACTTCTTTGCTCTACTTTGCAGAAAACCCCTTAGTATCTTGAAACCAACCAACTATATCCCTCCCTCACCTCATCAAAACAGTTTGAGGAATATATTTTGAGTGAAACATAATATATTTTTATTGATATATGTATATCAAAACTAGAGTGTTTTCTTTCAACTTTGTGAACAAGTATTATTCTACTTTGAATCCATTGCGACGAACGGGCACATTGCTAGTCTGAATACGTTTTAGTGTTAGATACATCTGTATCTAGACAAATCTAATATAAGAAGTTTGGGACGGAAGTAATATATCATAGCGGCCAGGATATCGATAAAAACAAAAAGTGGTGTATTACCAGTTTACCACGCTACACATCTTCCGATAAATTAGTTATCTAAAGATATTGATTGTCCTCCGCTGAGGTTTTGGGTCCGGCAACAGGAGTGTCTTATCTCGAATGTAAGCATTCACGACTTCCATAACAAATAATCAAGGGGGATCAAGGGTCATCGAGGAGAGCAGCTCCTATGCTTAGCTCCATGAGGAATGGCTTGATCTTACTTGAAACTTTGCTTGCGATGAGCAACAAGCAAGCAAGAATGGTCACTTGCAATGTGAGTATGTATGCTGAGTGGTAGGAACTAGGAATGCCGAATGCGATCAAGACACATGTAGGATTGGAAGTTACCGAATGTGGGTGGGGCGACCGGCCTGCTCTCTCCCTAACAACGCTGGAGCATGGTTCTACGGCCGTAGAAGGTGATGTTTTCTTTTGTTCGACACACATGTGAAACACAAATAGGCAGTGTTTTTGCCCTCGTGTGAGAGGCACCTACGGTGCCACACACATTAATTTTCGTTCTGGGGCACGATTTGCTCAGTCAGGTAAAGCTATTGCGCATGTATAACGACATCGCTGCCACCTTGGGCCTACCCGCCAGTCCAGGCAAGAAGCGTGAGCTTAATCATGGAAAACAAGACAAGTGATGACTACTTTGGCTGGCTAAGCTTGGCCGAATTATTGAAACTAGATAGCACATGCACGAGCAGCACATGATAAAAAAAAGTTTTAAGGTTTAAGAGCATCTTTAGCAGATCCTGTAAAAGGCCTCGGTCCTTACAATAACTGTCAGTTTTCACGTACACGACAACATAGTTGTGAGGCTAGTAGTTGTCTTCCTTTCGCTCCTTTGGGTCCAAAATATAAACTGAGTAACAATATTTCCCGCAAATTGTGTTCGTCAACTAACCATGTACACTTCCATGACATCAATACATATTTAGGTTTTCCTGCCAGAAAAGGTAACCCATTTGTAATTCAAGCATCCAATTGTACTAGACCGAAGGGTCCCAAGCCAACCAACTCTCGACGTACTCAACAGAAAATTGGATTTCTTTTGAGTTAATCGGATCCATCGTCCATGGTAGATAAAACAAGTACAAGAAATCTGTGTTGTGGTTCAAGGAAATTAGGCGAAAGGAAAAGAAGCTTACCTAAATCTAGGACAAAACAATTTCTTATAGATCAAATTCTAGGAACAACTAGCCTAGTTTAGTTAATTACGAGATCTTGCAAGGCTAAGAATGTTCTGGAATCCTCACTATCACATCGAATGTCCATCCCTGCCGCTGTAGTTCAGGTCTAGTATGACCTCCTCTATATGAGTAACCGCTCCAGCAATCTCAAGAGCGATGGGGATCGCCCCTCCCCTGGCGGCGGTCACTAGTAGAAAACAGAGCTTTGGTCCAAGCGAGATAAGAGCTTTAATCCCGGTTCTGTTACGAACCGGAACCAATGGGTGCATCAGTCCCGGTTCGTGAGACCAGGGCGCCGGCCGGGCCAGGGTCCAGGTTCGTCTGACCCCTTTGGTCCCGGTTCCAGACACGAACCAGGACCAAAGGGCCTCGCTCCTGGCGCAGCCCCTTTAGTCCCGGTTGGTGGCTGGAACCGGGACCACTAAAGAGAAGCCTATATATACCCTCGCCCCTGCCCACCCTCCCCTCTGTCTTTTGGCCGTGTGGGAGGTGTGTGCATGCGCTGCTCTGTTCTCCCTTCTATGCATGCACATGAGGTGTTCGATGAAATGCCCGAGCCACACTTAAGCTTTCTCCTCTCCAAGCTCGACCTCCAAGCTTCATTTTCCTCAAGATTTGTCTAGGTTTGGCGGTGCATCAACTACACAAGCATTCTAAAAGGTAATTGTTGAAGATGAACTTGTATTAATTTGGTCACTTCTCTATTCATGATATTCTGTAATGGTTTTTGATACACTTAATTATATAATGCACGCAGATGAACCGGCAATGGATGTACGGTGACCGACGCACCTCCGAGTACATTGAGGGCCTGCATAATTTTCTTGAAGTGGCCGAGGCAAACAAACATAATGGTTTTATGTATTGTCCATGCCCTATCTGTGGGAATACGAAGGATTACTCTGACTCGAAAACCCTTCACATCCACCTGCTTGAGAAGGGTTTCATGCCACACTATAATGTTTGGACCAAGCACGGAGAAAGAGGGGTTATGATGGAAGACAACGAAGAAGAAGAGGATGATGACAACTATCCCCCTGAATACGGTGATACTGCAACGTGGGAAGCTGAAGATCAAGAGGAACCAGACGATGTGCCCGATGATGATCTTCGCCGGGTCATTGTTGATGCAAAGAGACAATGCCAAAGTGAAAGGGAGAAGTTGAAGTTCGATCGCATGTTAGAGGATCACAAAAAAGGGTTGTACCCAAATTGCGAAGATGACAACACAAAACTCGGTCCACACTGGAATTGCTGCAATGGAAGGCAGACAATGGTGTATCTGACAACGGATTTGGGAAGCTACTGAAAATAATGAAGAAGAAGCTTCCAAAGGATAACGAATTGCCCGCCAGTACGTACGAAGCAAAGAAGGTTCTATGCCCTCTAGGATTGGAGGTGCAAAAGATACATGCATGCCCTAATGACTGCATCCTCTACCGCGGTGAGTACAAGGATTTGAACGCATGCCCGGTATGCGGTGCATTGCGGTATAAGATCAGACGAGATGACCCTGGTGATGTTGAGGGCGAGCGCCCCAGGAAGAGGGTTCCTGCCAAGGTGATGTGGTATGCTCCTATAATACCACGGTTGAAACGTCTATTCAGAAACAAAGAGCATGCCAAGTTGATGCGATGGCACAAAGAGGATCGTAAGAAAGACGGGAAGTTGAGAGCACCCGCTGACGGGTCGCAGTGGAGAAAAATCGAGAGAAGGTAGGGGGACTTTGCAGGTGACGCAAGGAACGTATGGTTTAGTTTAAACGTAGATGGCATTAATCCTTTTGGGGAGCAGAGCAGCAATCATAGCACCTGGCCCGTGACTCTATGTATCTATAACCTTCCTCCTTGGTTGTGCATGAAGCGGAAGTTCATTATGATGCAGTGCTCATCCAAGGCCCTAAGCAACCCGGCAACGTCATTGATGTGTACCTAAGGCCATTAGTTGAAGAACTTTTACAGTTTTGGAATGAAAAAGGTGTACGTGTGTGGGATGAGCACAATCAGGAGGAATTTGACCTACATGCGTTGCTGTTTGTAACCATCAATGATTGGCCTGCTCTCAGTAACCTTTCAGGACAGACAAACAAGGGATACCATGCATGCACGCACTGTTTAGATGACACCGAAAGTATATATTTGGACAAATGCAGGAAGAATGTGTACCTGGGACATCGTCGATTTCTTCCAACCAACCATCAATGTCGAAAGAAAGGCAAGCATTTCAAAGGTGAGGCAGACCACCGGAAGAAGCCCGCCCTCCGTACTGGTGATCACATACTTGATATGGTCAATGATTTACAAGTAATCTTTGGAAAGGGTCCTAGCGGACTATCTGTTTCGAATGACGCTGAGGGACGCGCACCCATGTGGAAGAAGAAATCTATATTTTGGGACCTACCATATTGGAAAGACCTAGAGGTCCGCTCTGCAATCGACGTGATCCACGTGACGAATAATCTTTGCGTGAACCTGCTAGGCTTCTTGGGCGTGTATGGGAAGACAAAAGATACACCGAAGGCACGGGAGGACCAACAACGTGTGCACGAAAAAGACGACATGCATCCAAAGCAGTATGAAGGTCCTGCCAGCTACACTCTTACCAAAGAAGAGAAGGAAATCTTCTTTGAATGCCTGCTCAGTATGAAGGTCCCGTCTGGCTTCTCGTCCAATATAAAGGGAATAATAAATATGGCAGAGAAAAAGTTTCAGAACCTAAAGTCTCATGACTGCCACATGATTATTACGCAACTGCTTCCGGTTGCATTGAGGGGGCTTCTCCCGGAAAACATTCGATTAGCCATTGTGAAGCTATGTGCATTCCTCAATGCAATCTCTCAGAAGGTAATCGATCCAGAAATCCTACCAAGGTTAAAGAATGATTTGGTGCAATGTCTTGTCAGTTTCGAGTTGGTGTTCCCACCATCCTTCTTCAATATCATGACGCATGTCCTAGTTCATCTAGTCGACGAGATTGCCATTCTAGGCCCTGTATTTCTACACAATATGTTCCCCTTTGAGATGTTCATGGGAGTCTTAAAGAAATATGTTCATAATCGTGCTAGGCCAGAAGGAAGCATCTCCACGCGCCATCAAACAGAGTAGGCCATTGGGTTTTGTGTTGACTTCATTCCTGACCTTAAGCCGATTGGTCTCCCTCAATCGCGGTATGAGGGGAGACTGACTGGAAAAGGCAAGCTAGGAGCGGACTCAATAATATGTAGGGACGGACATTCTTGGGCTCAAGCACAATACACAGTTCTACAGAATTCTACCTTGGTGACCCCGTATGTCAATGAACACAAGAATATTCTGCGCTCCAAACACCCGGAGCAGTGTGACGACTAGATTACATGTGAACACATCAGGACTTTCGGCAGTTGGTTGCAAACACATCTCATGGGTAACACCACTGTTGCAGATGAGCCGTACTTGTTGGCTAGGACACCATCTTCGACTGTATTGACTTACAAAGGGTACGAGATAAATGGGAATATATTTTACACGATCGCCCAAGATCAAAAGAGCACCAACCAAAATAGTGGTGTCCGCTTTGATGCAGCAACCAAGAGGGGAAATGACACATATTATGGTTACATAGTGGACATATGAGAACTTGACTATGGACATGATTTTAAGGTCCCTTTGTTTCAGTGCAAATGGGTCAATCTGTCAGGAGGCGAGGTACAGGTAGACCCACAGTACGGAATGAAAACAGTGGATCTGAACAATCTTGGGTACACAGACGAACCATTCGTCCTAGCTAATGATGTGGCGCAGGTTTTCTATGTGAAGGACATGTCTACCAAACCGAGAAAAAGAAAAGATAAGGAAGCTAATACATCATATGATGAGCCAAAGCGCCACATAGTTCTTTCAGGGAAAAGAGACATCGTGGGAGTGGAGGGCAAGACAGACATATCTGAAGATTATGAAAAGTTTCATGAAATTCCTCCGTTCAAAGTGAAGGCTGACCCAAGCACCCGGTTAAACGATGAAAATTATCCATGGTTACGGCGCAATAAGCAAGGGACACACGAGAAGAAAAAGTGAAGGAGGATACGATGATGGATCTAATTACGCGAAGAAAAAATGAAATGCCTTTTGTAACAGATGAGTTTTCGTCCGAAACCCTGATACTTCGAAAGAGATTGTCCATTTTGTACACGAAGTGCATCCAGTTTTTGCCGTAACCCTCTCAACTTTTTAGCACATGCTATATGGGTGAAATGATGATACCATGCCAACTTTCAATCTTTTCAGAGTTCATTTGTAGTGCTTTTCAATTTCAGGGTCATTTAGCTCAAAAAAGATTAAATGCATGAAAAATAGAAAATGAAGTCAGAAATGGTTGAAAAATTGATGATGTGGCTTTGAATGGTGCAAATTGAACGCACAAAAAGTCTGGAGTTCAAATAAGTTTAAAAAAAATGAAATGTCTTTGTAACACATGAGTTTTCGTCCGAAACCCTGATACTTCGAAAGAGATAGTCCAGTTTGTACACGAAGTGCATCCAGTTTTTACCGTAACCCTCTCAACTTTTTAGCACATGCTATGTGGGTGAAATGATGATACCATGCCAACTTTCAACCATTTCAGAGTTCATTTGTAGTGCTTTTCAATTTCATGGTCATTTAGCTCAAAAAAAGATTAAATGCATGAAAAATAGAAAATGAAGTCAGAAATGGTTGAAAATTGATGATGTGGCTTTGAATGGTGCATATTGAACGCACAAAAAGTCTGGAGTTCAAATAACTTTAAAAAATATGAAATGCCTTTGTAACACATGAGTTTTCGTCCGAAACCCTGATACTTCGGAAGAGATTGTCCAGTTTGTACACGAAGTGCATCCAATTTTTACCGTAACCCTCTCAACTTTTTAGCACATGCTAGTTGGGTGAAAGGATGATACATGCCAACTTTCAACCTTTTCAGAGTTCATTTGTAGTGCTTTTCAATTTCAGGGTCATTAGCTCAAAAAAGATTAAATGCATGAAAAATAGAAAATGAAGTCAGAAAAGGGTTGAAATTGATGATGTGGCTTTGAATGGTGCATATTGAACGCACAAAAAGTCTGTAGTTCAAATAACTTCAAAAAATATGAAATGCCTTTGTAACACATGAGTTTTCGTCTGAAACCCTGATACTTCGAAAGAGATTGTCCAGTTTGTACACGAAGTGCATCCAGTTTTTGCCGTAACCTCTCAACTTTTTAGCACATGCTATGTGGGTGAAATGATGATACCATGCCAAGTTTCACCCTTTTTAGAGTTCATTTGTAGTGCTTTTCAATTTCAGGGTCATTTAGCTCAAAAAATAAACTAATAGAAAAAAGAATGAACTAGAAAACTTTTATAAAACTCTAATAGCAAAAAGAATGAACTAAAAAGAATCAATTAAAATATTTTGTTATGATCAACTAAAACAAAACTATAATATTCTTCAATAGCAAAAAGAATCAACTAAAAAGATTTTGCAAACCTATAGTTATGATCAAAATAATATTAACTTAAAATTATATAAAATTTATGCAAATAAATTATCAAAGCATTTTTTTGTTAAAAATTTTAATAGCAAAAAGAATTTTTATAAAGTATTTTTTGTTACAAACTTTAATAGAAAACTAAAAAGCTTTTATAAAACTCTAATAGCAAAAGGAATCAACTAAAAAGAATTAATAAAAAATACAATTTATGCAAATAAAATTATATAAAATTTATGCAAATAAAATTATATAAAATTTATGCAACTAAAATTATATAACTAAATTTAACATATGCAAAAATAACATTAAAAATTTAAAACCATAACATATGCAAAAAAATAAAAAATTTCCCGCCTACTAGGGCACAAGGCCTGCATACGACTAGAAACCCAACTATACGTGGGCCAGGATGCAGGCCCGCGGGGCAAGTAGGCCCAATAGGGCACAGAAGAACGTTAGGCCCAATAGGCCTGCATTAGAGAGGAGCTCGACGGGGCTATCGCAACGTGGCTTATAAACCACTTCGAGCGCCTCTCGGCAAGCGAGGTGGGACTAAACTCCCACCGCACCGCGCCAGTGCTAGCACAAGCCCTTTAGTCCCGGTTGGTGGCTCCAACCGGGGCTCGAGGCCACCCTTTAGTCCCAGTCCCAGCCACCAACCGGGACTAAAGGGCTGTGCTTCCCGCCCTTTCGCCTGGCGAAAAACACCTTTAGTCCCGGCTGGTGGCACGGACCGGGACTAAAGGGGGGCCTTTAGTCCACCAACCGGGACTAAAGGGGTGGCTATATAAGCGAGACTTAGCAAATTTCCAATCCCCATCTGTGCAGTTCCTCGACGACGCCGCCAGGCTGCCCGAGCTCACCGTCGACGCCCTCGACGCCCTCTGCCCCGACGCCGGCACCGCTACCCGTGCTCCTGCCTTGCCCCAACGCCGCCGTTCCCCTGCCCCTACCCCGACGCCACCCCCAGTGTGCCCCCTTCCCCCGCGTCCCTGCCCTGCCCCGACGCCGCCGCCGTCCCAGCTGCTCTGCTTGCCGCGCCGCCGCCACTGCTCTGCCTTTTTTGTTCATAGATTTTTTTGTCCATTGATGTATGTATGGATGCTGTATGTATGTATATGCAGATGTATGGATGATCCATGGATGTATGCATTGATGTATGATTTTTTTTTTGTTCATAGAATTTTTTTTGTCCATTGATGTATGCTTTTTTTTTGTTCATAGAAATTTTTGTTCATGATGATCTTGCTAAAACTCATATTAAGTTTACTAAGTTTTAGTTTGCCTAAATCGGGGAGAGGCAACTTTACTAAATGTTCATGATTTTTTTGTACATAGAATTTTTTTTGGTTCATAGAAATTTTTGTTCATGATGATCTTGCTAAAACTCATATTAAGTTTGAATATATGAGCAATGATGTATGGATGATCCATGGATGTATGCATATTGTTTTTCTATATCGGGGAGAGGCAACTTTACTAAATGGGCATGATGATCTTACTAAGTTTTACTTTGCCTAAATCGGGGAGAGGCAACTTTACTAAATGGGCATGATGATTATGAAATTCACTAAGGTTAATTATGGGAGAGAGGGAGTGACAACTCATATATTCAAAATTTACTCCCGGTCCGCTCGCCCGACCAACTCTGGAGGCCACCCAAACCCTAGAAGAAAGAGCGTTGCCGATCTCCCCCTCCCGCACTGTTGTTATGTATAATACCATTGATGTCTAATGTCAAGTTAACAAATTCTGTTCCATTAAAACATAACCCTGATAACTTCGACATGAGGGGGGGGGGTCGTTAAAACATAACCCCGATAACTTCGACATGAGGGGCGGGGTCGTTAAAACATAACCCCGATAACTTCGACATGAGGGGGGTCGTTAAAACATAACCCCGATAACTTTGACATGCCACTGCAAGAAAAACCCCCATATAACAACGCATGTGTAGCAACGAAGACAACATGATGTGTTGTTTGGTTCAACCTCCCACATTCCCCACTTAGTGCTAAGCTCCCCGTACCCACCTCCACCTCTTTCGTCTTGTTGGTTAGCGCTAGCGCTCGCCCACGGAGCTGTCTCCCTTTGTTTTGGCATTTTCCTAAAAAAAAACCTAAACAGGAGACACACTGCATCGGCCTCCATCCCCTTGCCCTCACCGCGGCCGCCCCCTTTGCCATCACTGCCGCCGTCCCATGTTCCTTCGCCAAGCCCGCGTCCCTTGCCACTTTCTCCGCGCTTTCGGGACGCACACTGCATCTTCGCCATCTTCCTCGTGTCGGGGACACACACGGCGCCGTCGCCATCCTCCTCGCGTCGGGGAAGGTACCGCCACCGCCGCTCCTCCGAGCGACCTGAGATGCTGAGGCCGCCATTCTTCCTCCGCACACCCAAGAACGACACAAGCACCAACGCCCCCATCTTCAATTGAATTAGTTCAGCAGTATGCCCCCCTATCCTCGCTCATCCTTGTTTGTCCCAGTAGCCGGCTGGTCGCAGCCCACCGACCCACGCA
Organism: Thinopyrum elongatum; assembly: GCA_011799875.1. Taxonomy (NCBI): domain Eukaryota; kingdom Viridiplantae; phylum Streptophyta; class Magnoliopsida; order Poales; family Poaceae; genus Thinopyrum; species Thinopyrum elongatum. The sequence goes on along the minus strand of CM022303.1, from coordinate 605,933,312 downwards.
GCTCGCGGCGGCCAGCCAACGACTCAACCCCAAAGGAAACGAGAAACTCCTCTCGACCTCTCCAAAATCTCGGGTCCCTGCTAGTGTTTGATTTGCGAGTTGCGCTACTGATTTGTCTCGAGTGCTCACATGTCTTGATAAAATTGCCCTTTTTAATGGAGATTATTTGCAACTGATGAGTACTGTTTTTTTTGCAGGGGAGATTTGCAGGTGTAGTGATGTAAGTACTGCTACATGAGGGAAAAGAACCTGCGAGACAATGCAGGTAATTTCCTTTGATTCTTTCATATCCCTAAATTTCACTTACAAGTTACAACATCGTCTATTCAACTAATTACTGATTTCTACAGCTTAATTTGTAGTGAAGAATTCTTGTTAGCAGTGGTTAGCGTGCCATCAATCTGAGTGTAAACTGTATTGAGTGAAGCATTTTAACACGAGAAAAATCTGACTGCGTCAAATTTCCGGTTTATATCCACAGTGCCACAAAAGAAATTGTATGTAGTGAGAAATTGTTGTTAGGATGAGTGCATAACAGCTTTCCGTCAGCCTGGCCTGCCCAGCTATTTCTTTGTAGCTCCGCCACAGAAACACCCTAAATTATTTAAAACTATAGTGTTTTTAGAAACCCCAGTATTTTCCAAATACTAAGAAAAAACTTAGCTGCCAAACATGCCCTTAGATTCCTGTTTCATGCGCATCACTCAAGGTTGCTGTTTAATTGACACATAAGTTTCTCAGTGAAATAAATGCAGGATTCTTCTAATCAAACATTGAACAAGGAGAAAAGATGGTTTCTGCTGAGAGATGTCAAGTCGATGAACATGTCAAGTAGATCATTGAATTGAAAAGTAAGGCATTTTGCTTTGTGTGTGCCCTGCTCTCTATCTCCATCTCTCTCAGAAAAGAATGTGCTTGCGTGTTTCTATGACATGCAGGTTCACTCAGGAAGTTACAATAAATTTGTGGTGATCAACCAGAAAAGCATTGGTCTTGCATCCATTGATCTCCTAGCTAGAGTAGGGGTAACTAATTCTGACTTGTTACTACATGATGGTTCTAATTCACTTACATCTAACCATGTGATCAGTTTGGGGTTCCAATTTAGTTCAGAATGTGGCTCGTGGTGTCACCAGCTGAACTTGGAACATGAAAGTTGTTTGACATTATACATAATTCTACTCTATAAGCCATCAAACAACCAGTTAATTTTAAGACAAAACCCAGGAAGAAACCAGACTTCCTATGGTGGCTCAGTCTGGCAGGCTCATCTTTCCCAGCCGCTAATGAATCATTATTTCTATGGCCTTTCTTGTATATAATTAGGGTACACTCTTGTCTATACTAATTAGATCCTATAATCCTTCAAGGTCAAATCAGGGGCTCAAGGTTGGCGTGATGATGAGCAGAAGTGGATTAGGTAGTTCATAGTTCTCCTGCTTCCCCCCTTTCTGTTTCTTAGTTCATTATGCATGTATTCTTTCTATGCATGAGTTGATAACTCCACCTGTCCCAAGTCTGATGATTGTTTTTTTCTCATGTTGTTGTTTCTGCAGGTTCTGAGAATTTTATTCATGGATCAGGAAATTCTAATCTGTGACTTGGTAAATCTCAGTTAATTATGATCTCTTGTGTGACATAGATTATTAAAAGATTTTCGAGTTGTTGGAACTGAGATTTCTTCACCATAACACGCATGACTAATAAATCATCCCAAGCACGACTAGTACAAGAGTAATGTGACACAAAGCTAATTAGTGCAGGGACCTTCCGAAAATCAATATTCAATTCAGTATATTCGGTATTATTAGTTACCTACTTGTGATTTAGTTGGTTGCTGAATACATCTCATTTTTAATATAATATAATTTTTTTATAGTTTTTAGTAGCATATGCAAGCTGATGGTTGTTCACAATGAACAACCACATCTGATTGTTCAAAGATGCTCGCTGTATTGATATGCAATTTCTTCTCTAACGGGCCATGGATATTCAGAATATGTGCAAGGCAATTAAGATAAATAGAATGTCCAGTTTACAAAGAATGGGTGAAGACTCGAAGTCTATGTGTTTGTACTCCATAGCATGGTGATGTCCCTTTTGCTAGTGCGTATTATTGTTATTTTTTACAGAGTGATGATACTGACATTGCAAGTATATGCAGCTTCCACATCTGAATTTTGGTCTTTTTTAGAGAAAATAGACTGGAACAGTAAAAACATATAATAGTGGTTCATATGAGTTGATGCAAGATGCAAAAATAATTAGTACACATATAGATTGCATAATCTGAAATGTTATTTAATAAATTCATGTTGATTTTTTTGTATTCAGATTATGAATTATCCCTTTATCTATATAAAAATCTAAGTCTTGATAAATCACATTTGTAAGGTGCTCCTTTAAATCATACTTCTCTATTAACCTGATTTTTATTGCTCATCTAATATTATTATTGTTGCTGATGTTGCTGTAGATCACGAAGATAAATTGACAACGCATGGCTCGGATGTTGATTGCATATGTTGATTGCAAGGTTAAGAATGGGGCTACTACAAGATAATTAGAATGCCATTTTTAGGATTAATGTTTCAGACATTGTAGTTGATTGCAAGGTCAAGAATTGGGCTACTGATATATAGTTTCACCTCTTGTAATCTTTGGATCATGTTCTTTGTAATGCAACATGATCAATTTATTATATGAGAACTTTTTGTTTATTATATTTTGCCTCCAACTGTCGACATTGCAAGGTTAAGAATTGGGTTACTAATCTGTTATGTCCATTTGAAAATACGTTTGTCCATGGTCACCACTAACGCATATGAAGCAGTGATCTATTATGTCCATGGTTGCCACCAACGCATATGAAGCGTCGTTGCCCCCAACGCTTCTACACGCAATTTACCAACGCAAGCATATATGTTGTTGTAGACCCTTGCAACGCCACCAACGGCAACGCATAATAATCCGTTGGTGTAGACGCTAGCAACACATATATGGGCATACAACAACGCATTGATACGTTGCTGAAGAGGGGTTCCTGTTGTATGAGGGGGGGGGGGTCGTTAAAACATAACCCCGATAACTTCGATATGAGGGGGGGACGTCCGACAGGCATGAGAGAGGCGGTCCGCAAATTATCCTCTCTTGAAAGATATATAGGATGACTCATCAGACATGAGGGGGAGGAGTTCTCGATGATGTTTGCCACTAATCCATTGCTCATATACATATGATTCCTTGTTGTGATATTAAGTCCATATTTGCCACTAATCCATCTCTCATGTTTGTATATTGCCATGTTGTAATATTTGCAGAAACTATGGACAGAGACTTCAAAAAAGAAGAGTTGTTGGGGGATATAATCCGCGATGGAGGTGATCCCTTGTCGTTTCTCAACGACACCGATGGTTAGGAAGGAGAGGATGACGGCTCCGGTGATCCAACAATTGAGGAGGAAGGAGATCATGATGGCTCCGGTGACCAAATGGCGGAGGAAGGAGATCATGATCACGGCTCCGGAGACCGAACGGAGGAGGGAGCCTTAACTGTTGCAAAGTCCGGCGAGGTATATATATATATTAATTAAGCCTCTACTAACTAGATGCATTAATTGTTTTGTATGTACATATATTTGAAGGAAATATGCCCTAGAGGCAATAATAAAGTTGTTATTTATATTTCCTTATATCATGATAAATGTTTATTATTCATGCTAGAATTGTATTAACCGGAAACTTGATACATGTGTGAATACATAGACAAAACAAAGTGTCCCTAGTAAGCCTCTACTAGACTAGCTCGTTAATCAAAGATGGTTAAGTTTCCTAACCATAGACATGTGTTGTCATTTGATGAACGGGATCACATCATTACGAGAATGATGTGATGGACAAGACCCATCCGTTAGCTTAGCATAATGATCGTTAAGTTTTATTGCTATTGCTTTCTTCATGACTTATACATATTTCTCTGACTATGAGATTATACAACTCCCGAATACCGGAGGAACACCTTGTGTGCTATCAAACATCACAACGTGACTGGGTGATTATAAAGATGCTCTACAGGTGTCTCCGAAGGTGTTTGTTGGGTTGGCATAGATCAAGATTATGATTTGTCACTCCGAGTATCGGAGAGGTATCTCTGGGCCCTCTCGGTAATGCACATCATATGAAGCCTTGCAAGCAACGTGACTAATGAGTTAGTTGCGGGATGATGCATTATGGAACGAGTAAAGAGACTTGCCGGTAACGAGATTGAACTAGGTATGATGATACCGACGATCGAATCTCAGGCAAGTAACATACCGATGACAAAGGGAATAACTTATGTTGTTATGCGGTTTGACCGATAAAGATCTTCGTAGAATATGTAGGAGTCAATATGAGCATCCAGGTTCCGCTATTGGTTATTGACCGGAGAAGTGTCTCGGTCATGTCTACATAGTTCTCGAACCCGTAGGGTCCGCACGCTTAACGTTCGATGATGATTTGTATTATGAGTTATGTGATTTGATGACCGAAGTTTGTTCCGAGTCCCGAATGAGATCACGGACATGACGAGGAGTCTCGAAATGGTTGAGAGGTAAAGATTCATATATTGGAAGGCTATATTCGGACATCGGAAAGGTTCCGAGTGATTCGGGTATTTTTTAGAGTACCGGGGAGTTACGGGAATTCACCGGGAGAAGTAATGGGCCTTATTGGGCCATACGGGAAATAGGAGGCAGCAGCCAGGAGGTGGCGCCCCCCCCCCAAGCCCAGTCCGAATTGGACAAGGGGTTGGGGGCGCAACCCCCCTCTTTTCCCCTTTCCTTTAGGTGGAATCCTACTAGGACTTGGAGTCCTAGTAGGACTCCCCTCTCCCGGTGCGCCTAGCAAGGGCCGGCCAGCCTCCCCCTCCCTCCTTTATATACGGGGGCAGGGGGCACCCTAGGACACACCAAGATTTGTCTTAGCCGTGTGCGGTTCCCCCCTCCACAGTTACACACCTCGGTCATATCGTCGTAGTGCTTAGGCGAAGCCCTCGCCGGTGACTTCATCATCACCGTCACCGCGCCGTCGTGCTGACGGAACTCTCCCTCGTCCTCAACTGGATCAAGAGCTCGAGGGACGTCATCGAGCTGAACGTGTGCTGAACGCGAAGGTACCGTACGTTCGGTACTTGGATCGATTGGATCGCGAAGACGTTCGACTACGTCAACCGCGTTACTAAACGCTTACGCTTTCGGTCTACGAGGGTACGTGGACATACTCTCCCCTCTCGTTGCTATGCATCTCCTAGATAGATCTTGCGTGAACGTAGGAATTTTTTTGAAATTGCACGTTCCCCAACAGTGGCATCCGAGCCAGGTCTATGCGTAGATGATATGCACGAGTAGAACACAAAGAGTTGTGGGCGATAATAGTCATATTGCTTACCACCAACGTCTTACTTTGATTCGGCGGTATTGTTGGATGAAGCGGCCCGGACCGACATTACATGACCGCGTTCGTGAGACTGGTTCTACCGACGTGCTTTGCACAAAGGTGGCTGGCGGGTGTCTGTTTCTCCAACTTTAGTTGAATCGAGTTTGACTACGGCCGGTCCTTGTTGAAGGTTAAAACAACACACTTGACAAAAAATCGTTGTGGTTTTGATGCGTAGGTAAGAACGGTTCTTGCTAGAAGCCCGTAGCAGCCACGTAAAACTTGCAACAACAAAGTAGAGGACGTCTAACTTGTTTTTGCAGGGCTTGCTGTGATGTGATATGGTCAAGACGTGATGTGATATAATTTGTTGTATGAGATAATCATGTTTTGTAACAGAGTTATCGGCAACTGGCAGGAGCCATATGGTTGTCGCTTTATTGTATGCAATGCAATCACCATGTAATTGTTTTACTTTATCACTAAGCGGTAGCGATAGTCGTAGAAGCAATAAGTTGGCGAGACAACAACGATGCTACGATGGAGATCAAGGTGTCAAGCCGGTGACGATGGAGATCATGACGGTGCTTTGGTGATGGAGATCAAAGGCACAAGATGATGATGGCCATATCATGTCACATATTTTTTGATTGCATGTGATGTTTATCTTTTATGCATCTTATTTTGCTTAGTACGGCGGTAGCATTATAAGATGATCCCTCACTAAATTTCAAGGTATAAGTGTTCTCCCTGAGTATGCACCATTGCAAAAGTTCTTCGTGCTGAGACACCACGTGATGATCGGGTGTGATAGGCTCTATGTTCAAATACAACGGGTGCAAGACAGTTTTGCACATGCGGAATACTCGGGTTAAACTTGACGAGCCTAGCATAGGCAGATATGGTCTCGGAACACTGAGACCGAAAGGTCGAACGTGAATCATATAGTAGATATGATCAACATAGAGATGTTCACCATTGAAAACTACTCCATCTCACGTGATGATCGGACATGGTTTAGTTGATATGGATCACGTGATCATTTAGATGACTAGAGGGATGTCTATCTAAGTGGGAGTTCTTAAGTAATATGATTAATTTAACTTTAATTTATCATGAACTTAGTCCTGGTAGTATTTGCAAATTATGTTGTAGATCAATAGCTCGCGTATAGCTCCCCTGTTTTATTTTTGATATGTTCCTGGAGAAAACTAAGTTGAAAGATGATAGTAGCAATGATGCGGACTGGTTCCATGATCTGAGGATTATCCTCATTGCTGCACAGAAGAATTATGTCCTTGATGCACCGCTAGGTGACAGACCTATTGCAAGAGCAGATGCAAACATTATGAACGTTTAGGAAGCTTGATATGATGACTACTTGATAGTTTAGTGCGCCATGATTTACGGCTTAGATCCGGGACTTCAAAAATGTTTTGAACGCCACGGAGCATATGAGATGTTCCAAGGGCTGAAATCGGTATTTCAGACTCATGCCCGTGTCGAGAGGTATGAGACCTCTGACAAATACTTTTCCTACAAGATGGAGGAGAATAGCTCAACCAGTGAGCATATGCTCAGAATGTCTGGGTACTACAATCGCTTGAATTAAGTGGGAGTTAATCTTCCAGATAAAATAGTGATTGATAGAGTTCTCTAGTCACTATCACCAAGTTACTAGAACTTTGTGATGAACTATAATATTCAAGGGATGAATAAGACAATTCCCGAGCTCTTCGCGATGCTAAAGGCTGCGGAGGTAGAGATCAAAAAGGAGCATCAAGTGTTGATGGTTAACAAGACCACTAGTTTCAAAAAAAAAGGGCAAAGGGAAGAAGGGGAACTTCAAGAAGAATAGCAAGCAAGTTGCTAGTCCCGGGAAGAAGCCCAAGTCTGGACCTAAGCCTGAAACTGAGTGCTTCTACTGCAAAGGGACTGGTCACTTGAAGCGGAACTGCCCCAAGTATTTGGCGGATAAGAAGGATGGCAAAGTGAACAAAGGTATATTTGATATACATGTTATTGATGTGTATTTTACTAGTGTTCATAGTAGCCCCTGGGTATTTGATACTGGTTCAGTTGCTAACATTAGTAACTCGAAACAGGAGTTGTAAAATGAACAGAGACTAGTTAATAACGAGGTGACGATGTGTGTTGGAAGTGATTCCAAGGTTGATAAGATCACCATCGCACACTCCCTCTACCTTCGGGATTAGTGTTGGACCTAAATAAATGTTATTTGGTATTTGCGTTGAGCATGAATATGATTGGATCATGTTTATTGCGATACGGTTATTCATTTAAGTCAGAGAATAATTGCTGTTCTGTTTAAATGAATAAAACCTTCTATGGTCATACACTCAATATAAATGGTTTATTGAATATCGATCGTAGTGATACACATATTCATAATATTGATGCCAAAAGATGCAAAGTTGATAATGATAATGCAACATATTTTGTGGCACTGCCGTTTAGGTCATATTGGTGTAAAGCACATGAAGAAACTCCATTCGGATGGACTTTTGGAATCACTTGATTATGAATCATTTGATGCTTGCGAACCATGCCTCATGGGCAAGATGACTAAGACTCCATTCTCCGGAACAATGGAGTGAGCTAATGACCTATTGGAAATAATACATATCGATGTATGCAGTCCGATGAGTGTTGAGGCTCACGGCGGGTATCGTTATTTTCTGACCTTCACAGATGATTTGAGCAGATATGGGTATATCTACTTCATGAAACATAAGTCTGAAACATTTGAAAAGTTCAAAAGAAATTCAGAGTGAAGTGGAAAATCATCGTAACAAGAAAATAAAATTTCTACGATCTGATCGTGGAGGTGAATATTTGAGTTATGAGTTTGGTCTTCATTTGAAACAATGTGGAATAGTTTCACAACTCACGCCACCTGGAACACCACAGCGTAATGGTGTGTCCGAACGTCGTAACCGTACTTTATTAGATATGGTGCGATCTATGATGTCTCTTACCGATTTACCACTATCGTTTTGGGGTTATGCATTAGAGACAGCTGCATTCACGTTAAAATAGGGCACCATCTAAATCCGTTGAGACGACACCATATGAACTGTGGTTTGGTAAGAAACCTAAGCTATCGTTTCTTAAAGTTTGGGGTTACGATGCTTATGTGAAAAAGCTTCAGCCTAATAAGCTCGAACCCAAATCGGAGAAGTGCGTCTTCATAGGATACCCAAAGGAGACTGTTGGGTACACCTTCTATCACAGATCCGAAGGCAAAATCTTTGTTGCTAAGAATGGATCCTTTCTAGAGAAGGAGTTTTCTCTCGAAAGAAGTGAGTGGGAGGAAAGTAGAACTTGATGAGGTAATTGTACCTTCTCTTGAATTGGAAAGTAGTTCATCACAGAAATCAGTTCCAGTGATGCCCACGCCAATTAGTGAGGAAGCTAATGATGATGATCATGAAACTTCAGATCAAGTTACTACCGAACCTCGTAGGTCAACCAGAGTACGTTCCGCACCAGAGTGGTACGGTAATCCTGTTCTGGAAGTCATGTTACTAGACCATGACGAACCTACGAACTATGAGGAAGCGATGATGAGCCCAGATTCCGATAAATGGCTTGAAGCCATGAAATCTGAGATAGGATCCATGTATGAGAACAAAGTATGGACTTTGACTGACTTGCCCGATGATCGGCGAGCCATTGAGAATAAATGGACCTTCAAGAGGAAGATAGACGCTGATAGTAGTGTTACTATCTACAAAGCTCAAATTGTCGCAAAAAGGTTTTCGACAAGTTCAAGGTGTCTACTACGATGAGATTTTCTCACTCGTATCGATGCTTAAAATCTGTCCGAATCATGTTAGCAATTGCCGCATTTTATGAAATCTGGCAAATGGATGTCAAAACTGCATTCCTTAATGGATTTATTAAAGAAGAGTTGTATATGGTGCAACCAGAAGGTTTTGTCGATCCTAAAGGTGCTAACAAAGTGTACAAGCTCCAGCGATCCATCTATGGACTGGTGCAAGCATCTCGGAGTTGGAATATACACTTTGATAAGGTGATCAAAGCATATGGTTTTATACAGACTTACGGTGAAGCCTGTATTTACAAGAAAGTGAGTGGGAGCTCTGTAGCATTTCTGATATTATATGCGGATGACATATTGTTGATTGGAAATGATATAGAATTTCTGGATAGCATAAAAGGATACTTGAATAAGAAATTTTCAATAAAAAAGACCTCGGTGAAGCTGCTTAAGTATTGAGCATCAAGATCTATAGGGATAGATCGAGACGCTTAATAGGAGTTTCACAAAGCACATACCTTGACAAGATTTTGAAGAAGTTCAAAATGGATCAGTTAAAGGAGTTCTTGCCCGTGTTAGAAGGTGTAAAATTGAGTAAGACTCAAAACCCGACCACGGCAGAAGATAGAAAGAGAATGAAAGTCATTCCCTATGCCTCAGCCATAGGTTCTATAAAGTATGCAATGCTGTGTATCAAACCTATTGTGTACCTTTCCATAAGTCTGGCAGGGAGGTACCAATAGTGATCCAGGAGTAGATCACTAGACAGCGGTCAAAATTATCCTTAGAGGACTAAGGAAATGTTTCTCGGTAATGGAGGTGATAAAGAGTTCGTTGTAAAGGGTTGCGTCGACACAGGCTTTGACACTAATCCAGATGACTCTAAGTCTCAATCTGGATACATATTGAATATGGGAGCAAATTGGCTAGAGTAGCTCCATGCAGAGCACTGTAGACATAGAAATTTGCAAATATACATACGGATCTGAATGTGACAGACCCGTTGACTAAACTTCTCTCACAAGCAAAACATGATCATACCTTAGTACTCTTTGCGTGTTAATCACATGGTGATGTGAACTAGATTACTGACTCTAGTAAACCCTTTGGGTGTTGGTCACATGGCGATGTGAACTATGGGTGTTAATCACATGGTGATGTGAACTATTCGTGTTAGTCACATGGCGATGTGAACTAGATTATTGACTCTAGTGCAAGTGGGAGACTGAAGAAAATATGCCCTAGAGGCAATAATAAAGTTGTTATTTATATTTCCTTATATCATGATAAATGTTTATTATTCATGCTAGAACTGTATTAACCGGAAACTTGATACATATGTGAATACATAGACAAAACAAAGTGTCCCTAGTAAGCCTCTACTAGACTAGCTCGTTAATCAAAGATGGTTAAGTTTCCTAACCATAGACATGTGTTGTCATTTGATGAACGGGATCACATCATTACGAGAATGATGTGATGGACAAGACCCATCCGTTAGCTTAGCATAATGATCGTTAAGTTTTATTGCTATTGCTTTCTTCATGACTTATACATATTCCTCTGACTATGAGATTATGCAACTCCCGAATACCGGAGGAACACCTTGTGTGTTATCAAACATCACAACGTGACTGGGTGATTATAAAGATGCTCTACAGGTGTCTCCAAAGGTGTTTGTTGGGTTGGCATAGATCAAGATTAGGATTTGTCACTCCGAGTATCGGAGAGGTATCTCTGGGCCCTCTCGGTAATGCACATCATATGAAGCCTTGCAAGCAATGTGACTAATGAGTTAGTTGCGGGATGATGCATTATGGAACGAGTAAAGAGACTTGCCGGTAACGAGATTGAACTAGGTATGATGATACCGACGATCAAATCTCGGGCAAGTAACATACCGATGACAAAGGGAATAACGTATGTTGTTATGCGGTTTGACCGATAAAGATCTTCGTAAAATATGTAGGAGCCAATATGAGCATCCAGGTTCCGCTATTGGTTATTGACCGGAGAAGTGTCTCGGTCATGTCTACATAGTTCTCGAACCCGTAGGGTCCGCACGCTTAACGTTCGATGATGATTTGTATTATGAGTTATGTGATTTGATGACCGAAGTTTGTTCGGAGTCCCGGATGAGATCACGGACATGACGAGGAGTCTCGAAATTGTCGAGAGGTAAAGATTCATATATTGGAAGGCTATATTCGGACATCGGAAAGGTTCCGAGTGATTCGGGTATTTTTCGGAGTATCGGGAGTTACGGGAATTCACTGGGAGAAGTAATGGGCCTTATTGGGCCATACGGGAAATAGGAGGCAGCAGCCAGGAGGTGGCGCGCGCCCCCCTCCCCAAGCCCAGTCCGAATTGGACAAGGGGTTGGGGGTGCAGCCCCTCTCTTTTCCCCTCTACTTTAGGTGGAATCCTACTAGGACTTGGAGTCCTAGTAGGACTCCCCTCTCCCGGCGCGCCTAGGAAGGGCCGGCCAGCCTCCCCCTCCCTCCTTTATATACGGGGGCAGGGGGGCACCCTAGGACACACCAAGATTTGTCTTAGCTGTGTGCGGTGCCCCCCTCCACAGTTACACACCTCGGTCATATCGTCGTAGTGCTTAGGCGAAGCCCTGCGCCGGTAACTTCATCATCACCGTCACCACGCCGTCGTGCTGACGGAACTCTCCCTCGTCCTCAACTGGATCAAGAGCTCGAGGGACGTCATCGAGCTGAACGTGTGCTGAACGCGGAGGTGCCGTACGTTCGGTACTTGGATCGGTTGGATCGCAAAGACGTTCGACTACATCAACCGCGTTACTAAACGCTTCCGCTTTCGGTCTACGAGGGTACGTGGACATACTCTCCCCTCTCGTTGCTATGCATCTCCTAGATAGATCTTGTGTGAACATAGGATTTTTTTTGAGATTGCACGTTCCCCAACAATATTAACGCTTCTTTCTTCTTTTAGCCCTCCGGATCGAGCCAAACTTCGGTAAGGAGACGAGGCCCGAAGAAAGGTTGCACCAGGATGAAAGGTTCACGATCACAGAAGTCGCTCGAGATGGCCAACCGATTGCTCCCAAGCGGACCAAGGACACATTTGTACATCAGTGCGGAGTTGTTGTTAGGGGCAGCGTCCCGATCAGCATCCAAGAATGGAATAAGAAGAAGGACCCTGAAGTTTCTTATGTCCAGGATAGACTGAAAGATGATATTTGGACCTCGCTTATGACAAATTTCAGCCTACCGCCAGAGGAGGATCCGAATAACCCAGTTATAGAGCGAAAGGTCAAGGCGTTTGCTCTTAAGAAGATGGCAAAACTATTCAAGAACCGGAAGAAAGAGTTGAACAAAAAGTTTGTCGACAAAGACGAGACTCCAGAATTCATCGGTCGATATGAGAAGATAAGAGATCACTGGCCCGCATTTGTGGCCTACAAGAAATCGGAGAAGGGTAAGCAAAGGTCACTGACAAACAAGAAAAATGCTGCAAAGAAGAAGTATGACCATACCACGGGGTCAGGTGGCTACAGCAAAGCCCGACCGTTGTGGGACAAAGCTGAGCAAGACCTGCTTGCTAAAGGGGTCCAACCAGCGACATTGCACTGGCCAGATCGGGCAAGGACTTGGTTCTTCGGGGTTGGGGGAACTTTGGACCCAGAATCAGGGAAGTGTGTTTGGACGAAAGCTCAACTTGCAATACCCATCAAGAAGCTTGAGGAAGCAATCCAGGAAGCGCAGGAAGGGAGGTTCCGGCCTGACAGAGAGAAGGACGAGCTGACAGAGGCCCTCGGGAATCCTGAACACCCTGGACGAACACGAGGCACTTCAGGCTCCGTTCCATGGGTGCATGGGTTTCCCAACAGCGGTGGTTATAGAAGCCGACAGAGAAAGAAGCAAGAGGAAGCAAGCGGAATGCAGAAGCTCAGTGCAAGATTAGCGAAACTAGAGGAACTTGAGAGCCAGCGAGCTACCGGCCAACCATCTCAGCGGCACGAAGATCCTTCCTTCGACACTGCTCCAGAAGCTACCCCACCATCTCAGCGAAGAAGCAGCGTGGCTTCCACGGAGCTCGTTCAGCCTGATTTCACGGCTCCTCGCTACCCCGTTGATAGTATCACGGAGGCTGAGCATTGTGTGCTAATGACGAAATGCCAGAACCTGACCTTGAAGGTGGCGGTCGGCTCTGTTGTACCTCCTCGAGCTGAGGGAATTATCCATTGCCGTCCGATTCCACATGGCTATGCTATTGTCACGGTGGATGAAATAATGGAGGGATTTGAGGGGCTAGAGCTTGACCACCCTACATATGAAGGGGATATTTTTCTGGAAAATGCTTTAAGGAGTACATGTCTATGGAGAAAGGAGAACATCAAGCTTCCAAACTAGACGCCGCCTCAGCAGACTCAGCCGGAGGAGGCCCCTCAGCAGACTTCTCACAGTCCAGCTCAGCTGCCTGAGTCGTCTCCGGCGCATGAGCTGTCTCCGCTGCCTCAGCCTACGTCTCCGGCGGAGGAGGCCCCTTAGTAGAGTCTTCTTCCTCCTCCGCCTCCTCCAGCACGTCAGCGGACTCCGCCTCCTCCGGCGTGTCAGCGGACTCCGCTGCCTCAGCAACGACGGAAGAGAGTCGCCGCCGCTCTGCCGGCTAGCAGTACAACAGGCGGGAAGAAATTCAAATTTGGTCCAAGCCTCAAGCCTCTTCCAAAGTTACCATATGAGAGGACTGACGAGGAAAACAAGGACATCGTGGATGCCGAAGTGAGGGCCCATTTTGAATGGAAACGTCCACCTCCGAAGGAAACAGTAAATCCGGTGAAAGCGAAGTGCACTCTGGATGCCCTTAAGCGACCACCACCGCCTCCGCCGCAATCCAACTATGACCGCTGTATTGAAAAGATATGATGAAGCCCTACGGTCGGGAAGTACTACCAATGCTGCAAGACGAAGAAGTGGGAAAAAATCCCCAGCTCGGCGAACAGGAGAAGCAATCGTGCCCCCGCTCAAGGTGTCTAGCGATATCGTCGCTAATCATCCAGTGCTACTGTCCGGTACCACTCTTGGTGATTACGTGGGTGATGATGTACAATTTGAAATGGCTGAGGTAGTAGAGCAATTTAGATACGAGCACGGAAAGCCTCTCGTCAAACGTGATCAGCTCCCGCATCTACCAACAACGATGCGAAGATTGCATGAATGGTACTTGGAAACCTGCAGGAAGTCTGGGACCGACAGTCTGATGCTGGGAATTAAAGATGAGCACGACTTCATTGGAGTCGACCTGATGCCTGTTGAATTTGTGGAATTATTTCAGTTATTCAATCAACAGGCCCTCGACAAACAACTCATGACTTGCTACTGTCTGTAAGTATTATTTCTGTAATTAAGTCTCTAGCTCAGCTCGTTCATTGCATGTATATATAATCATCCTCACTATATATATTATGCAAATTGTAGATCGTCGAATGCAAAAGAGGACAAATCTATTACATTTGGTTCATTAGCCCAAATACCGTAAATGAATGGTCGATAAAAAAGAAAGCCGAAGATACCGAGAAAAACTTGCTAAAAGCGTTCCTTCGACATCAAAACAAAAGGGAAATACTCTTTTCTTACAACTTCAAGTGAGTGTTACTGTCTTGTGCATATTCTGTTTCGCTTACTCGAGGTTAAGTGTAATTGATGAGTTATGCGTGCGCATGTTCCACTTTATTCTGCCATCCATAAAGCTTGACGGGGCAGTACGTAGTAACTGTCTTAGACTCAAGACGTAAAGATCAAAAGGAGTGGGCGGACATGAGTGGAATACTCCAGAGGTAAGTTCAATCATTATTGCACCATATCGATCGGCAACTTTCGTTCAGTTCCTGATATCAAGTAATTATTTTCTTTGCCGGGCAGGGTTTGAAAAACATTCACCGGAATGGTTCCGGGTCTGAAGAAGGAGTTGAAATTTACACAGCCCAGTGTAAGTAGTACTAGCTAGTTCCGTGCATCTCTCATTGATTCTAGTTTCATCAATACCATTATCATGCTTGATTATCCGTTTGATTGAACTCTATTCGTAAAGTGCTTGTGACAGGCACCCGGGACTGATTTATGTGGATACTACGTTTGCGAGTTCATTGGCAACTCGACCCTTGAGCGGGCTTCTCTGACGAACAATTTGAAGTACGTAAACAATATTCACAATTCTTTTTTATTACCATCATTTGTGTTGAGTTTCATTCATATATATGTATTGAACCCTTCTTTAAATTAGATCTGGCGGATGCGGGATGAACTCCTACCACATGATCGCATACGAGCAATTCAAGAGGAATTGGCGGGATTCTTTCTTGACCACATCATACCTAAAGACGGAGAATACCATATGGAATTGGAAATGGATCTTAGGTAGATGATGTTAGCGATTGTAAGAGATGTTATGTTGTATATATGTAATAGCGTCGCATAGATATACAAAAACTTGTTGGTCGACCAAGCACGAAGAAAGAGAGGTCACTTCTCTCTATATATGTTTATGACGATGTTGTGTAATTAATGGTTCCTTCATTTGCTTACTAGCTAGCGTCGAGTTCTCTCTATATGTAGTAGCTACCGTCGACCAAGCACGGAGAAAGAGATGTCACTTCTCTCTATATGTAGTAGCTAGCTAACACAATATGAAACCCCTAAACCCTCTAAAACCCCTAACCCCCCCCCTTAAAAAAACAAAACAAAAACCCCAGCGCCTGCGAGTTGCTGACGTGTGGCTGCATTTTAGTCCCGGTTGGTGTTACCACAGCGGCCACGTGGGTCCTCCTGCCTGGGCGCCCCACAGCGGCCACGTGGAGCTGCTTTAGTCCCGGTTCGTAAGCCAACCGGGACTAAAAGTAATGGGCATTAGTCCCAATCGTTTTGTCCCGGTTGCAGAGCCAGAACTAAAGGCCTTTGAAACCGGGACTAGTGTCCTGTTTTTTACTAGTGCCTCATCCAACACGTGGAGAAAGCTAAGGATGCTCACATGTTGCAATACAATTCCATCTAGATCACATATTCAAAACTAAAACACATAAAAGAAAACAAGCATGAAGCACTTTGAACTGTTGTGGTTGTGTACATGCTACAGCCAGCACTTGTAATTCATACTAAACACATTATTTTCCCTGAAAACATATACTGCACATGTTGCACTGAGATTTGATATCACGTATTCATAATTCAAACATGAGAAAACAAGAAGAGCATAAATCCTTTTGAACATTTGAACATGTGGTCGTGAAATAGCTAGGCGCATGCTATGTCTAGCGCTTCTAACTTTTACACGGCTAAATTACATTTGGGGGGGGGGGGGGGGGGGGTGAAAACAAGGGTGTGGCTAACGACAGATACATGTGGTACCCCAGCCCACACGGTAGTTCGGACAAGGCAAAATATGGTAGTCATTTCGTTACTTTCCATTTTTACAAACTTTCCTTTTTAGCACTTTCAGAATTTTTAGCATCGGCATTCTGAAAACCGTGCGTCATCTTTCAGAATTGAAACTTTTTGGGATTTTTGGAATATTTGAAATTTCAACTTCCAATTTTTTTTTTGAAATTCAGCTTCAAGCATTTCAACTTCCAAGTTCCAACTTTCAGAAAAAAAATTGAGCTTTCATAATTCCAACTACCAAGCTTTTTGAACTTTTAGAACTATTTGAAGGTTTGCACAGAAAAAGAAAAAGCTCGAAGAAAAAAAGATGTTGGCCGGGTGAGAGAGAGAGAGAGAGAGAGAGAGAGAGAGAGAGAGAGAGAGAGAGAGAGAGAGAGAGAGAGAGGTCAGCCCACATGGTTGGGCCCATGCCCCACCGTGTCTCGACATAGGCGCGCTCCCACCCGTGGTCCTTTGAGCAGCATTATGGTGGTTGGACTCCAGGGAGTCGCTTCAGGAAAAGAGAAGAGGATTTCATGCTCTGCATGTCATTTGCCCTAAATGCAAATATGGGACAAGTTGCATTGAGATTTGGTCCAGATGACGGACTGAAAGTTCAAACACAAGAGAAAAAAGGAGCATGAAGCAATATGAACATCTGCACTATTGTGGATTAGCTAATAGGCTTTGATGGTGCATGCCTGGTGGGCACTTTTTATTTCTATACACCACTAAACTACGAGGGAAAGTGATAAAACGCACTCCCTCCGCTCGGAAATACTTGTGGAGAAATGAATGTATCTAGACGTATTTTAGTTCTACATAAATCTATTTTTATTTATTTCTCCAACAAGTTTTGGCGTACCCTTTTTCAACAAACTCGGTCACTCAGGTTAAAGCCAAACTCTCTCATGCGGATCAAAAATTCAACAGACATATTGATCCCCTTTTTCAACAAAAAAAGAGAAGAAAAATCATGATTTGTTGGTTAGATTTGGAATAACGGAGTTGGGTAGAGTCACGTCTGGATACATCGATCGAAATAAAAAAGAAATCATTTTCTCCTAGTTAACATATAGAGAGCCACAATTCACACACAAAACTTATTAGGCACCGGAGCAACAACAATATGGCAGAATCTCTGACCAACTTCCAGATCGATATCTTCATCGGATCCAGGATAGAAAAGGAAAGTACAGCGATAGTTGCGCTACAACGAAATTGGAAGAAGGAAAAATTAAATGAGCTGAAAATAGGCATCGAATTCCAGGAATAACTTTTCCTTCAAGGAACGGCTAGCCCAGCCTAGTTAATTGCCAGATCCTTCAAGGCCGCGGAGATGGAGGAATCCCCGCCGTCCGGTTGGACGTCCACCGCTAGCCCTGGCGCCGGCGCGGTGGGCGTGTGGTCCGATCTCCTCTGCGCGAGGAAGCGCTCCAGCGACCTCAGGAGCGGCGGGGACTCCCCTATGGCGGCGGCCTCCTCCAGCGCCATCTTGGCCCCGCGTAGGATCGCCCTCGCCTGCTCCTCCGTCCTCGAAGCACCGACGGCGGCGGCGACAGCCTTCTCCAGCTCCACGAGGCTTTGTTGGTCCATCGTGAAGCCTGCAAGGATCTGGACAGAGAGAGGGAGGGAGAGAGAAACAAGGTCCTGGATTGATAGGCGGTGTGGAGGTGGAGCTGGCTTTATAGAACCCTGAAGATCACAGGGTTGGAGAAACAGAGGCGAAATCAGTGTGCTGTGAGCCGCCGCGTGCTGTTTGGGAAGGGGTTTATGAGCTCCGATCCGGCTGTCGTTACCGTACCGGCTGGTTCGGGTGGCAAAGACGGCGTGCGCCTCACTGTCGCCACCGTACCGGCTGGTTTTGGCAAGCTGGCAGTGGCCTTTGATGGAGTACGCGCGTGTCAGTGCTGACGGAGGGGCATGCACGCACGCATGAGCAATGGTGGAGAAAGGAAGTGTTGATTATTCGGGGAGTAGCACATGTTGAGTACAGTAGTGCCATTTCATTTGCCTCGATCGTGAGTTCGTGACAACAGTACTGGACCGGCTCTGATTTATGTTGTTGTTGCAGTTACCTTAATTTCTTTTTGAAACATACCTTAATTAGAATAGTCAATTGCTTTCTTCGGATGCGAATCTTCATCGGTTTACAAAACCTGTTTAATTTGAGGTCGGTCCACTGAATTTCAAATTTGGGTCGGTCGATTCGATGAAGAAGGAAGCAAGTGACAATGTGCAACACCGAAGCCGCCGACGGTGCCGGGGCGAGCCAAGAGAGGTATAGGGACGCCGGCAAGACCTTGGCCAGGCGAGTAAGAAATTTGACGGTTCGTGTGTGTGTGTGTTGTGTGTGGGGGGGGGGGGGGGGGCAATATGACAGTGGACGACGGTGAGGGGAGAGCGGGGCGGTAAGGCTGGTGACGATGACATGTACCTAGGGTAGGGTAATAGGCCTGACCTAGACACCCTTCGTAAGGACACTGCTCTAAAGCCAAAGGCATTCAAAGGATAGCATCATCTACCGACTGAAATCACCTCAGGGTGCAACCCACTCGACCAACAGTTCACTCGGATAACCCAATTCCATTCGACCAGGATATCATCACTCGACCATACCAGAAACCACTCGGAGTACAGAAGATCTAAGGTCACTCAGGATGGCAATGGTCAGGCGTTCACTCCGTAGTCTTAATGATCATTTATATGTCTTTACTATTGGCGTTACCAGTAACGTCCCACCTTAATGTACATTGAACCCCTTGTAACGTGGGCTGGCTGGGGTCCTGGCGCACTCTATATAAGCCACCCCCCTCCACTGGCACAAGGGTTCGCACCCCCTGTAACTTCACGCATAATCCAGTCGACCAAGCCTCCGGGCACCGAGACGTAGGGCTGTTACTTCCTCCGAGAAGGGCCTGAACTCGTAAATCTTGCGTGCACAACCTCACCGTAGCTAGGATCTTGCCTCCTCCTACGTACCCCCTATTCTTACTGTCAGACTTACTCCCACGACAGTTGGCGCCCACCGTGGGGCAGGTGTCTAAGCGACTTCCGGTGAGGTTGCAGTTTTTTCCGATCTCCATCAACATGGTTTCTGGCGGTGGTTTGGCTGAGGGCCGCGAGATCCGTCTCGGCGCGCTCCTTCTCATCGCCGACGACTCCGCCTGGCTCCAGGAGGCCCCCCTCGACGTCGAGACGCTCCCCGTCCGCGGGCGACGCACTTTCGCGCATGTGTTCGCGGCGTCCTTCTGTGGCAGCCGTCGACCCAGTATCGGTCGGCTCTCGCAGCATCCTCGCCCCCCCGCTGTTCGCCGTCGCAAGCGGTCTGGTCGATCGCGGCTTCAGCGGTGGGTGAAGCATGCGGTGGCCCGCCAGTCGGCCACCCCACAAATCGCGGCGATTGAGCCCGACGAATCTCCCTACGGACTGTTCGACCTGTCGACTGGTTCCTCCGAGACTCTGTCCGAGTGCGGGAGCAGTGACCCTGCGGCGGAAGTCCTGATGGTCGATACGCCGCGCGGCCCGCCTGGTTTCCGTCGCGGTGGCGGCGGCGGCGGCGGCGGCGGCTCGTCGCATGGTCACGAAGAATATCGTCCTGAAGCCCTCACTTCGGAGCAGAGGGACGAGCTGCATCATCGCAATATGGAGGCCCTCCACACCCCCATCATTGGGGAGACCTCCGAGGCTCGGGCCTTGGAAGCTGCGCCTCTAGCAACCTTGGCTGAGCGCGCGCGACTGAAAAATCTCCAACACTCACTCGACGAGCGTGCCCGTCGGCAGATCCCCGAATCCAGTCGACGGCAACGATAGTTGTTTCCTCCTAAGCCCCAGGTATACCGCACTCCGATCCAGAATCTTACAGCTGCAGCCCGTATAGCAGAGTCGATTCAGCCGTCCCAATCAGAGGCTGGAAGAGGTTTGATGCAGATCCGGGCATTGCTCCGGGCGACAGGGGAGCAAAACACAGCAGTGTCTCAGTCTCGTAACAGGATCCATAGCAGATCTGTGGTGGCTGATACAGTCCAGTCGGCTCACAGTCCAAGATCGCCTCCACGGCGTGAGGGACGTGGGCATCGCCAAGAGCAGTACTTGGGTCGGAACCACGAGCAGTACGATCATCGGCTCGGCCGTGGTGACCGCCGTCGAGTGCCTACGCCCCCTCTGAGGGGTGGATCATATGCGCCCCGGGAGTATGATGACAGGCGCCCGTATAGCGATGAGCGGAGGTTACCGGGCGACCCAAGGGAGCCGGGGTTTGATGCTAGGTCAATTTTGGTGCAAGGTCTGGTCGACAGGAACCGAGCACACAGAGAAGGGCAGGACAGAGATCGCCCGACTGGAAGCAGAGTGCATGTTTCTGGGCCTGAGTGTTTTAGCAGAGCCATCAGAGCTGCAGAGATCCCTCCCAACTTCAGGTTGGCGACTGGGGTAAGTAAGTTCACCGGCGAGTCAAAGCCTGACACTTGGCCGGAAGACTACCGAGTGGCAGTGCAGATTGGTTGTGGAAATGATGATGTGGCCATGAAGCACCTCCCCCTGATGCTTGAAGGTTCAGCTAGAGCTTGGCTGAATCAGTTAGCTCCTGGCAGTATCTTCAGCTGGGAAGAATTGGCCCAAGTGTTTGTCAGAACATTTGAGGGCACTTGCAAACGGCCCGCAGGGCTAACTGAGTTGCAGCATTGTGTGCAGAAACCGAATGAAACTTTGAGGGATTACATCCAGAGGTGGACCACTTTGCATCACACAGTGGAAAATGTATCACAGCATCAAGCAGTTTGCATGTTCAAGGAGGGTGTGCGGTACAGAGAGCTTAACCTGAAATTTGGTCGGACAGGAGATATGACCCTGGCCAGAATGATGGAAATAGCCACTCGGTACGCTAACGGTGAGGAAGAAGACCGACTCCGCAGTGGCAAGAACAAACCAGTCGCCCAGGACACCGGAGGAGGAAATTCCAGTCGAAAGAAGAAACGCAAAGCCGAACCCGCAGGTCCTAGTGAGGCCGCAGTTGTGACCCAAGGAAAGTTTAAAGGAAAGCCTAAGGGACCCTGGATCCCAAAGAAGGTGAAAGATCAGGCAGGAAATGATGTGTTGGATTTGCCGTGTCATATTCACACCAAGAAAGATGAAGAGGGGAACCTGACTTATCCCAAGCATACCACTCGACAATGTCGACTCCTTATCCAGCAGTTCCGCGAGGGCCAACCCAGTGAGAAGGAGAAGGAGTCTGACAAGGATGAGGACAAAGAGGATGATGACGGTTTTCCCAATGTCAATTCCACCTTGGTGATTTTTGCTGACATTGAAAGCAGAAGTCAACTGAAAGTCATCAACAGAGAAGTAAACATGGTTGCTCTGGCAACAACGACATATTTGAAGTGGTCAAAGATTCCCATTACATTCGACCAGTCCGACCACCCACCGCATGTTGCCACCCCCAGGAGGCAAGCGTTGGTGGTCGACCCAGTCATTGGGGGCACCCGACTGACCAAAGTCCTGATGGATGGTGGCAGTGGCTTGAACATTTTGTACGCTGAGACCCTCCGAGGGATGGGCATTCCGATGTCCAAGCTCAGTGAGAGCAACATGTGATTCCACGGTGTCATCCTAGGAAAGAAAGCCGATTCACTCGGCCAGATCACTCTTGACGTGGTTTTCGGTGATTCGAAGAATTACCGTAAAGAAAAGTTGACATTTGAAGTTGTGGATTTTCACAGTGCCTATCATGCTATTCTGGGCAGAACTGCATATGCCCGTTTCATGGCTCGACCGTGTTACGTGTACCTCAAGTTGAAGATGCCTGGCCCCAGGGGCATGATCACAGTCACTGGTAATCGGCAGCGAGCAGAAGAGTGCCTCCAGAAGGGCTCAAAGATAGCCGATGAACAGATGGCAGCAATAGAAATGGAAGAATATAAGAAGACTGCAGATCCGAGTGATTTGTTGCGGGCTAAGAAGCCTGCTTCAGAGTCTGCATTTCAGTCGTCCGGTGAAACAAAGCCTGTTCACATTCACCTGACCGATCCCAATGCTGCTCCGACTCATATCTCAACAACACTCGACAGCAAATAGGAAGAAGCGCTCATCCAGTTCCTCCGTGAGAACTGGGACATCTTTGCATGGAAGCCTTCTGACATGCCAGGTGTACCCAGGGGACTGGCTGAGCACCGTTTGCGAGTCGACCCGAAAGCAAAACCTGTCAAGGAACACCTCCGCCGGTCCGCCGTGGAGAAGAGAAAAGAAATTGGCGAAGAGGTGGCTCGGCTTCTAGCAGCTGAGTTCATCCGAGAGATATACCACTCTGAGTGGCTCGCCAATGTGGTTATGGTGCCCAAGAAAGATAAGTCACTTCGTATGTGTATAGATTTCAAGCATATTAATCGGGCCTGCCTGAAAGATCATTTTCCTCTCCCCCGCATCGACCAGATCATCGACTCGACTGCGGGGTGTGAGCGTCTGTCCTTTTTGGATGCGTATTCCGGGTACCATCAGATCCGACTGTATGGACCCGATGAGATAAAGACAACTTTTATCACCCCATTCGGGTGTTTCTGCTATGTTACCATGCCCTTTGGTCTTAAAAATGCTGGCGCCACGTTCATGCGCATGATTCAGAAGTGCCTGCTCACTCAGGTCAGTCGGAATGTGGAAGCATACATGGATGACATTGTGGTTAAGTCACACAAGAGTTCCGACCTGCTGACTGACCTCGCTGAAACCTTTGCCAACCTGAGAAGATATGATATCAAGCTAAATCCTTCGAAGTGCACATTCGGAGTACCCGGTGGAAAGTTACTCGGTTTCCTTGTTTCCGAGCGAGGAATCGACGCAAACCCTGAAAAGGTCGGTGCAATCCTCCGAATGAAAAGCCCAGTGCGAGTGTGTGACGTTCAGAAGCTTACTGGCAGTTTGGCTACATTGAGTCGATTCATTTCTCGTCTCGGTGAGGAGGCATTACCTTTTTACCGACTGATGAAGAAATCTGATAAGTTCGAGTGGACTCCTGAAGCTAAAGCAGCGTTTGTGGAGCTCAAAGCCCTGCTTTCCACCCAGCCAGTGCTTGCTGCTCCGATCAGCAAAGAGCCTCTACTGCTGTATATCTCAGCCACTGGAGAAGTTGTCAGCACAGTGCTCACAGTTGAGCGGGAAGAAGAAGGCAAGGCCTACAAAGTTCAGCGCCCAGTGTATTATATTTCTGAAGTTTTGACTCCATCCAAGTAGAGATATCCACATTATCAGAAGCTTGTTTATGGAATTTACTTGACCACGAAGAAAGTTGCACACTACTTCTCAGACCACTCAGTTTCAGTCGTTAGCGACGCCCCGTTGTCAGAAATTCTGACCAATAGAGATGCAACTGGTCGAGTGGCAAAGTGGGCGATTGAACTCCTTCCGTTAGATATCAAGTTTGAGGCAAAGAAAGCAATTAAGTCTCAAGCAATTGCAGGTTTCCTGGCCGAGTGGAATGAGCAGCAACAGCCGACTCGAACTCACTCGGAGCACTGGACCATGTTCTTTGACGGTTCCAAGATGCTGAATGGTTCTGGTGCTGGAGTAGTCCTGGTATCCCCGCGAGGTGACAAGCTCAGTTATGTTCTCCAGATTCACTTTGATTCCTCCAACAATGAAGGTGAATATGAAGCACTTCTGTACGGGTTGCGTATGGCCATTTCACTCGGCGTCCGTCACCTAATGGTTTACGGCGACTCAGACTTAGTGGTCAATCAAGTGATGAAGGAGTGGGACATCAGGAGTCCGGCTATGACTGGTTATTGCAATCCAGTGAGAAAATTGGAAAAGAAGTTTGAGGGGTTAGAGCTCCATCACATACCCCGAGTCAAGAATCAAGCAGCTGATGACCTGGCGAAGATAGGTTCCAAGCGGGAGCCTATTCCCAGCAATGTGTTCTCGAAGCATCTCCATACCCCATCAGTTCAAGAAGATCCCTTCACAGAAGAGCCTCCACAACCTAAGAGTTCTACTGATCCGACTGAGATCGAAGTCCCAGCCGTGGTCGACTTGATCATGGATGTTTTGGTCATCACCCCCGATTGGACGGTGCCGTATATTGCGTATCTTCTCATGAAGGAGCTTCCAGAAGATGAAGATGAGGCCCGTCAAATTGTCCATCGATCCAAAGCTTTTACCGTGATTAGTGGACGGCTTTACAGAGAAAGTGTTACTGGAGTCGCTCAGCGGTGTATCACACCAGAGGAAGGTCGAATGATCCTCAATGATATCCACTCGGGGACCTGTGGTCACCATGCGTCCTCTTGGACCATTGTGGCCAAAGCATACCGAGCGGGATTTCTTCTGGCCGCGAGCAAATGAAATGGCAAAAGATATAGTCGACAAGTGTGAGGGCTGTCAGTTCTACTCCAACATGTCCCACAAGCCTGCATCAGCCTTGAAGACCATTCCGCTCACCTGGCCATTTGCTATTTGGGGATTGGATATGGTTGGGCCTCTGAGGACTGGCAGGAGTGGCTTCACCCATCTGCTTGTAGCAGTCGACAAGTTCACTAAATGGATTGAAGCCAAACCCATCAAAAACCTCGATTCAAGTACTGCTGTCAGCTTCATCAGAGAGTTAACATTCAGATACGGAGTTCCGCACAGCATCATCACGGACAATGGTTCAAACTTCGATTCAGATGAGTTCAAGGCTTTCTGTGCTTCCCAAGGCACTCGGGTCGACTACGCTTCAATCGCCCACCCACAGTCGAATGGGCAAGCCGAAAGAGCAAACGGTTTGATTCTCCAAGGGCTGAAACCCCGATTGATGCGTGACCTCAAGCATGCAGCAGGCGCTTGGGTAGACGAGCTACCATCAGTCCTTTGGGGATTGAGAACAACACCAAATCGGTTGACTGGTCGGACTCCCTTCTTCATGGTCTATGGGGCTGAAGCCGTGCTGCCGAGTGATTTTCTTCACAACGCGCCACGAGTAGAACTTTTTTCAGAAGCTGAAGCAGAACAAGCTCGACAAGATGCTGTTGATCTTCTGGAAGAGGAAAGAGAGCTGGCCTTGATCCGGTCGACCATTTCTCAGCAAGACCTTCGTCGATTCCATGCCAGAAACATGAGAGGTCAAGCATTTCAGGAAGGAGACCTTGTGCTTCGAGTGGATCAGCAACGGCCTCACAAGCTTGCTCCCGCTTGGGAAGGTCCCTTCATCGTCACCAAGGTGCTCCACAACGGAGCATATCACCTCTACTATGTGGAACAGAAGAAAGACGAGCCACGCGCTTGGAATGCGGAGCTGCTCCGCCATTTTCATACTTAAACATTCGGACTGATGAGATGTAATAAGAAGTACCTCTCAATTTGTTTATCAAAGACACAGTTTTACAGTCTCCTAAATGATTGTTGTTACTTATACATGTGTTCAAAATCCCCTAGTGGGTGGCTTAGCTGCGAATCCGATTCACCTAAGTTTCAAAAACAAACTCCGAGTGAAAGGCAACCCTCTCACTCGGGGGCTTAGCTGCAGTTCCGTACTCGCCTAAGTTTGAAAAAATCCTACCGAGTGAAGAGCAACCCTCTCACTCGGGGGCTTAGCTGCAGTTCCGTACTCGCCTTAAGCCTAAAGTTGAAAAAAATTCTACCGAGTGAAGAGCAACCCTCTCACTCGGGGGCTTAGCTGCAGTTCCGTACTCGCCTAAGTTTGAAAAAATCCTACTGAGTGAAGAGCAACCCTCTCACTCGGGGGCTTAGCTGCAGTTCCGTACTCGCCTAAGTTTGAAAAAATCCTACCGAGTGAAGAGCAACCCTCTCACTCAGGGGGCTTAGCTGCAGTCTCATACTCGCCTAAGTTAAAATACGCTCCGAGTGAAGAGCGACCTTCTCCTCAGAGCTGCGCCACAAGTACAATGTACGCTCCATCCTGATCCGCAAGGACGACGAGGTGCAGGTCGTCTGCGACTTTCTCCTCGGAGCTGCATCACAAGTACAAATATCTGTTCCGAGCGAAAAGACAAGTTCCACTCAGAGTCAAGAGATTCAAAAGTGGTAAAGTCAAAGACACCGTATTCAAAGAAAAACCAAGTTCAGATAAATCTCGCAAGATTCAGAATCGCGGATAAAAGTGCTCGGACATCAGGCCCGAAGGAGTTTAACGGTTACAAAATCAATCGCATTCCGAGGCAAATTTAAGCAAGACATAAAGTTTGTTCACTCCGCAGGAGGAGGGCTGGCAGGCTCGACGAACTCATCTAGGTCAATTCCATCTGCAATACGAGTGGCTGCTTCGATGAAGGTCTCCATGAAGGACTGGAATTGAAGCTTCTTGGTGTTGGCGACCTTGAGTGTTGCTAGCTTTTCTTCCTTGGCCTCTTTGCAGTGGACACGAACCAGAAACAGAGCCACGTCAGCTCCACAGCGAGCAAACGACTTCTTCCATTCCTGCACTCGACCAGGGATCTCATTGAGTCGAGTCATCAGAGACTCGAGATCATTCTGGAAGGTCACCCTTGGCCAGAGCGCAGTGTCGACCCGCGACATCGCCACTTTCAGTCGAGCGAGGTAGTCCATGGCACTGGCAAGACGAGATTCTAATCGGAGCACGTTCATGGCAGCTTCATCCTTAATTGGGGAGTTGATGGGGTCCAAGCTCGTTTCAATCCGCCCAGTCTCCTCCTCGAAGTTCTGGCAGAATTCTGTACACACAGGTAAATGGTGAATCGACAGCTATATGACGAGTCGACAATAACAAATCAGTCGGAAGGAGAAAGTACCTTCAAGCATAAGGAACATTTTCTTGGCAAGCCCTCCCAGATAGTTCTCCAGCTCGTCCCTCTTCCGAGTGAGGTCTTCAACTTTGTCAGTCAGAACCCCCTTGTCCTTCTTCAGTCGCATTGCTTCCTTGTTAGCTTCGTCAAGAGTAGCCTTCAGCTTGGTGTTATCTTCTTCTAACTTACCGACTAAAGCCAGCTTCTTGTCGGCAAGTTCAGTTTTCTCTCGCACCGTCTTCTGTGCTGCTGCAAGGTCGAGGTCCTTCTGCTCCAGAGCCTGCTTCATTTTGTCTAAAGAAATAACATTCTTCAAACGAGCTTGGAGTTGTCTGTTTTCACTATGCACATCTGTTCGAGTGGAGTCACTCGGTTCAAAGGGCGAAAAGAAAAGATGGCAAGACAAACAGTCGACAAGTTATTACCCCCATGGCAGCTGCTTCATCCTTAGCCTTTTGCAAGTTCTCCCTGGCCAGCTCCAGGTCGAGATTGAGCTGGGCCTGTTTCTTCTTCAATTCAGCAAACTGGGCCCCGAACTCACAAGATTTCTGCAATCCACGAATAAGATACGTCAGTCGACAGGAACAAAGATTGATTGCTTCCGAGCGATAAGATACAAAGTTCAAGTCATCATGGCAAAAAGAGTTCTAAGACCACTGCCGAATCAAACATTCGACAGTAGTCTCGGGGACTACACCCAGTGGGTGCACTTGGCGTGCCCCCACTGATTCCACTTTTCAATCGACTTGGTCCGCCCAGTCGAGAGAGAGAGAGACGTTAAAAAAAAACAAGACAACAGTTATTCTCAGACCACAGTCGACTGCCCGCAGTCGACTACGGTCTCGGGGACTACACCCAGTGGGTGCACTCAGCGTGCCCCCACTGGTCCAGATTCCACTCGACATGTTCCACCCAGACCGAGTGGAAGATCTATCAAGAAAATTTTTGTTCAAAGACCCCCGCCGAATCAAACATTCGACGGTGGTCTCGGGGACTACACCCAGTGGGTGCACTCAGCGTGCCCCCACTGGTCCAGATTCCACTCGACATGGTCCACCCAGACCGAGTGGAAGATCCGTCAAGAAAATTTTTGTTCAAAGACCCCCACCGAATCAAACATTCGACGGTGGCCTCGGGGACTACACCCAGTGGGTGCACTCTGCGTGCCCCCACTGGTTCAAAGACACACTCGACGCAACCTAGTTGACTCAAGTGGAAAGACTACTCAGCAAAAGTTGAAACACCCAGTGGGTGTACAGATACAAGATGCAAACTAGCAATAGATGCACATTAAAGGTTCCAAAACGCTCATCCACGGATATCTTACAGATAATAAAGCAGCAGTTTTCAAGTACCATTTCCTAACAGAACAAGCGATGAGCTAAAGATCAGTCGGAAATCAGCTAACCTGGACGTTGGTCTGGAGAGCTGAGCTGGCATCATAAGCAGCCTGACTGGCTTCACGCACCACCTTCATCTGCTCCATCATAAGACCTGCCTGGCATATAGCCTCCTTGGCAGCATTCACTGGATCCACCGGGACATGATGGGTGACGAAGAGCGGAGTTGGTGGAACAGTCGCAGCAGCCTGAGGATCTGAGGCATGGAGTTGCACGGATGAGGCAGGGGCTTGAGCAGTCGACGCCGAAGGACGTTCAGTCAACACAGGATCGGCAAATGTAACAGAAACCCGATTGAGGTCTCCGGACTGCTGGATCACAGGTTCTGGCACTGATGTCGTCTGAGGTACCTTGCTGGCTGGCGCCCTCCTACCCGAAGTCCTGCCCCTCCTTCCCACAGGCTTCTGGGGCATTTCTTCATAGTCGTCTGGAAGTTCAATAATATTTTGCGGCACTGCGAAAGACTCAACCACAAGAGTTCAGTCGACTGAAGAATCAATTGACAAAATGAAGACAAGATGTTAGAGTCATACCGACTATGGAAGTGGCTGCGTCTTCAGTTTCCTCATCATCATCCTCGTAAAGATTCATGGAATTCTCAGAAGTAGTAGCACTGCAAGTTTCTGAACTCACTCGGTCAAGCAAGAGAATGATTCGACAATAAGTATAAGAGTCCCTGAGCAAAGAGTGGAAACAAAACACTTACGCAGAGGTAATGGGAACGTCAACCTTGATCTTAGGCAAGGCCTTCTGGGGCTTTGAAGGTGCAACCTTGAGCTGCTTCGAGGCCTTCTCAGTCGGCGCGGGGGAGGATGTCCGAGTGCGCTTCGAAGTCTGCACAGTCGGTGCAGCCGCTCTGCCACGGACACTTGCTGGATCATGGGTCTGCTTGGAGCGTCTTTCAGAGCGAGGTGGAGAGTCGACTTCCTCACTGCTACTTGAGTCCTTGCCCTCCTCCTCTTCTTCTCCATTAGATTGCCAGTCGCCGCTTTCGCCTCCACTAGCCTCTCCCTCCTGATCCTGCTCTCCGTTGGGCATCGAGTACATCTCAGTATAAATCTGCGAGGCAAAGAATTGAACAAGTATCAGTCGGTTCCAAAGACAGTTTACAAATCAGAGTAAAAGTCACTCGGCACCAAAGGTCAGACCTTGTCTGGTTCGTTAGCAGCGTCGAGTGGTGGAATTCTCCTGGACCCCCTGGGTTGTCTTTGTTTCTAGTGATGCCCTGCAACCACTGCGCCACCGTCTCCTCGGCAACTTCCTCCGGGTGGATCCGAGTGGTATCATCAGTACCCGAGCACATCCACATAGGATGATCACGGGCCTGGAGCGGCTAGATGCGGCGACTGAGAAACACCTCTAGCAAATCCATGCCAGTTACACCATCGCGGACAAGTTGGACTACTCGTTCAACCAACATAGTCACCTCCACCTTTTCTGCTGGAGTCACTTTCAAGGAAGAGGGCTTCTCAATTCGCTCCATGGTGAAGGGGGGAAGGCCAGTCGACTGACCAGGGGTTGGTTTGTCCTTACAATAAAACCACGGTCGACGTGGGTCGCGAGGAGGACGCACTCACCCTCCTGCGGCCGCGGCTCGGTCTCATCACCTGGCAGCCTCCAGGATCCATAGGCAATCAAGCCCCCCTCGACCAGATCCTCCAGATCCTCTTGCTGAATCGTGGATCGAATCCAGTCGCCCTGGATCCAGCCGGGCGGCAGGCCAGATCTTGACGACGACCCCCCCGACTCGTCTTCTTGCCCTTCGCCTTCGCCGTCGCCTTCTTCGCACGCTCCAGGGCCGCCGTCTTGTCCTTTCCCATCGCAGCAGGCTGCGCTCGGGCGGGGCGACGGCGTCGAGGGTGGAGGTGAATGCAGTGGAGAAGCTGAGGGAGAAGAAGGGGAATGGGGCGCACTGTACAAACACTACGGCCCCGATGCCTTATATGGGCCTGCTTCCGAGTGGCTGACTCGTGGGCCCAAGCAATCCTGTCAAATCCCGCAACAGTCGCGCGCTCGGCACGTGGCGAAAAAGATGGCATTAGAATCAAGGCGTCCCTGCCTAATCTGCTCCGTTTACTGCGGTTCTCTCCGTCCCGCGCGCTTTTCCAAATTTCGAATCCCGTGAGATCCGGGAGCGGCAGTGCGACCAATCACACTGAAGATTCTATACCATACCAACACTCGGAGCTTATCAGCAAAGTTCACTCGACAACCTCTGAATGGACCCAGGTGACTGGAAATGAAGTTGAAGTTTTTACATAGATCACCGGCCCGGTTAAAATGCCTCTGAAGCATATAAATCGGGTCGGAACTATCTTCAACCCCTTCTCCACTCGGACCCAGATCCAGTCGGGGGCTAATGACGATGACATGTACCTAGGGTAGGGTAATAGGCCTGACCTAGACACCCTTCCCAAGGACACTCCTCTAAAGCCAAAGGCATTCAAAGGATAGCATCATCTACCGACTGAAATCACCTCAGGGTGCAACCCACTCGACCAACAGTTCACTCGGATAACCCAATTCCATTCGACCAGGGTGTCATCACTCGACCATACCAGAAACCACTCGGAGTACAGAAGATCTAAGGTCACTCAGGATGGCAACGGTCAGGCGTTCACTCCGTAGTCTTAATGATCATTTATATGTCTTTACTATTGGCGTTACCAGTAATGTCCCACCTTAATGTACATTGAACCCCTTGTAACGTGGGCTGGCTGGGGTCCTGGCGCACTCTATATAAGCCACCCCCCTCCATTGGCACAAGGGTTCGCACCCCCTGTAACTTCACGCATAATCCAGTCAACCAAACCTCCGGCCACCGAGACGTAGGGCTGTTACTTCCTCCGAGAAGGGCCTGAACTCGTAAATCTTGCGTGCACAACCTCACCGTAGCTAGGATCTTGCCTCCTCCTACGTAACCCCTATTCTTACTGTCAGACTTACTTCCACGACAGCTGGCGCGGGAGCGTCACCGGTCATGAGCAGATATGGCTACTGGTTCGGCGGATGGTCTGTGGGAAGGTTGGGGAAGACGATGAATGGGAAGGCAGAAGGTTGAAGAGGGCAATCGTGCCATTTGTTTTTCATCGGACAACTCAAAATCAATCGTCTGGCCCAAATTATTTTTTCAGTCGACTAACCCCTAGCTAGCCTCTTGCAAAAGAGGGATCAACTGTGCACCTGTGGTGGTAGATAGGCACGATAGCTATGTGTCGCCTATGCCGCTCTATTTCCTACAGGAATTGCTTACGAGCAATGACTAGCGGGCCGGTCCAGCCGGCCCATTTAGCGTGGTTGCTCGCTGCCGCTCCTTGCAATCGCTGTAGATTCGCTCGCTCCGGTTTTCTTCGTTTTCTTTTCTTTTTGTTCACCAGTTTTCTTTGGTTTTCCACTTTCATCATTTTTCTTTGGTTTTCTTTCTTTTCTCATGTGTATTTTTTTCAGGTTTTCTTTCTTTCTTTTCTATACTTTGGTATTCTTTATTTCTTTGTCGGTTTTCTTCTGTTTTCTTTTTATTTTTTGTCATTTTCCTAAAGGTTTTATTCTTTTAACACATGTCTACTTTTTCTCAATACATAATGTATATTTTTAGAGCAATGCAAAACTTTTTTCTGATACACACGTCGGACCTTTTCCAAGTACATAAACCTTTTTCAAGTACAAGATGTTTATTTTTTTGAAAATACATGTTTTGAACACTTTTTTGCATACACCGTAACTTTTTCAAAATACATGTTGTACAATTTCAATAATTGTTTTATTAAACTATGCGGTATAAACATTTTTGAAAATTTCACAGCATTATTTGGAAACATGTGAGTATTTCTTTAAAATTTCACGTATATTTTTAGAATGGTAATAAACATTTTCTGAACCTATAACAACATTTTTTTTACATTTTGTATAACACTTTATTTTCGAGTCACAAACTTTTTTTTTGGAAGGCGGGAATATTTTCATATAATGTTACGTACATTTTTTCAATGGTACATTTTTTTTACATTACACAAGCATTTTTGTACATCGTATACACGTTTTTAAACCTGTGATTCGTATACTTGGAAAAGGTTCATGTACATTTTTGTACATTACACAAGCATTTTTTGCGGCCTGTGATTCGTCGCGTGCAGTTTGGGAAGGGGCCGAAGCTCTGCTGTTCATTCGTTCGTTTGGTTCGGGTGGCCAAGCCGGCGCGCGCCTCACTGTCGCCACCGTGCCGGCTGGTTTTGGCAAGCTGGCAGTGGCCGAATCGCGTACCTTTGATGGAGTACGCGCGTGCAACTGCTGGCCGGAGGGGCATGCAATGCATGCACGCACGCATGAGCACAGCATGGTGGAGAAAGAACGTGTTGATTATCGGGGAGGGGAAATAGCAAATGCTGAGTAGAGTAGTGCCATTTCATTTGCCACGATCGT
The DNA here is from genome assembly GCA_011799875.1 of Thinopyrum elongatum. Lineage (NCBI taxonomy): Eukaryota > Viridiplantae > Streptophyta > Magnoliopsida > Poales > Poaceae > Thinopyrum > Thinopyrum elongatum. The sequence continues at coordinate 605,900,156 of CM022303.1, read as the reverse complement.
GACAACAGTACTGGAGCGGCTCTGATTTTTTTGGTCGCAGCTACCTTTTTTTTTTTTAAACCTACCTTAATTAGAATAGTCTATTGCTTTCTTCGGATGCTAATTTTGATTGGTTTGCAAAACCAGATTAGCTTGACGTCAGTCCCCTGAATTTCAAATTTGGGTCGGCTGATTCGGTGGACAAGGAAGCAAGCGACGATCTGTAACACCTAAGCCGCCAATGGTGTCGGGACGAGCGAAGAGAGGCACAAGGACGCCAACAAGACCTTGGCCAGACGAGTACGAAAGTTGACGGTTAGTGTGTGTGTGTGTGTGTGTGGTTGTAGGACTCGCCAGAAAAATATGGTCGTTCTCCGTTCTAGGGGGATGTCAAGAGCGGCACCAGCACGGCGGTGGGCGACTGTGAGGGGAGAGCAGGGTGGCGAGGCTGGCGCGGGAATGCCACCGGCCGTGACCAGAAGTTGTTAGCGGTCGGCACGTGGTCTGTGGGGAGGTTAGGGAAGAAGATGAACGGGAAGGCATGAGGTTGAAGAGGGCAATCGTTTTTACGTCAGACAACTCAAAACCAACCTGCCTGGTCCAAATTATTTTTCCAGTCAACCTACCCCTAGCCAGTCCCTTGCAAAATAGATATGTGCTGTGCACTTGTGGTGGTAGATAGGCACGATACTATGTGTCGTCTGTGTCGACCGTACAGATTTTTTATAGGAATCGCCCACGTGTAATAGCTAGTGGGCCGGCCAATTTAGCATGGTTGCTCGCTGCCGTTCGTAGCAATCGTTGTAGGTTCACTCGCTCCAATTTTCTTCGTTTTTTGCTTCGTTTTTATTTACTTTAATTTTATTTTATTTTTTTCACCTGTTTTCTTTGGTTTTCTTGTTTCATCATTATTCTTTTTCTTTTCTTTTCTCGTGCTTTTTGGGTTTTCTTTCCTCTTCGCGATACTTTGGCATTCTTTGTATCTTTTTTTGTTTTACTTTTCCTTTTTTGCTTTGTTGTTTTCTTACCCTTTTTTTAGTACATGTCTACTTTTTATCAGTGCACAATGTACATTTTTAGAGCAACATGAAACATTTTTCGATACACACGTTTGACATTTTTCAAGTACATGCCATAATTTTTTTGAAAATACATGTTTTATACACTTTTTTGAATACACGGTAATATTTTCCAAATACATGTGGTACATTTTTGAAACAATTCCTTATATAACATTATCTTAAATTTTGTTTCCTTATTTGACACTGAAAAGCTTTTTCTTCCCTATCTAACAATGAGTCTAAAATTTATGCCCTTTATGACACTTTCGTCCATTTTAAGACCAAATGACACCTGAAAAGACCCTTTTGCCCCTCACGTGGTATGTGTGTGTGCGAGACAGTAACACACACAACATCAGTATGGGGGCAGTAGCACACACACGCAGCGGCAGCACATACACACGTATCAACACATACACATGCAGCGGCAGCACATACACACGCAGCGGAAGCACACACACAAGAACGCAACACACATGCACGCAGCACACAGCAACACACACCCACACATCAACACACACACACAGCTGCACGCACGCACACACAAACACGCAGTCACGCAACAGCACACACCAAGCAACATGCGCAGCAGCACACACGCACGCACGCACACACAAACACGCAGGCATGCAACAACACATACGCACACACGCACCCACGCTGCATCAGTAGAACACACCTGCGCACGCTCACACACACACACAGCAGAACGCACTCGCGCACACAAACATACGCACATGAGGGGCAAAGGGGTCTTTTCAGGTGTCATTTAGGCTCAAAATAGACAAAAGTGTCATAAAAGACATAAAATTTAGACTCGTTGTTAGATAGGGAAGAAATCATTTGTCGATGTCAAATAGGGCATAAAATTTAGACACGGTGTTAAATAAGGAATTCTCTCTACATTTTTTAATGCCAATAAACATTTTATCATACTACACAAACTTTTCTTTTACATTTTATGAACATTTTCGAAAATTTCACATACACTATTTGGATGCATGTGAGTATTTTTTAAATGTCACGTATTTTTTTTATTAAACTGCATAAATTTATTTTTACATTATATAAATATTTCTTGAAATTTCACATACATTATTTGGAAACATGTGAGTGTTTCTTTAAAATGTGATGTTTGTTTTCTGAATCAGAATAAACATTTTCTAAACCTATGAGAACATTTTTTTATTTTATATAACATTTTTCTAAATGTTACGAACTTTTTTTTGAAACACGTAAATTTTCCATAAAATGTCACATACATTTTTTCAATGGTATGATTTTTTTTAAATCCCACGAACCTTTTTATACATTGTATACACATTTAAAAAAATTCCCATATGTTTTGTTTGAAACACAGGAACCTTTTTTTGAAAGTTATCAACATTTTTTAAAACTGAGCTAACAAATGTTATACTATGTCAACATTGTTTTCAAATTTGTGGTTTTAAATTTCTTAAGTAAATTTAAGTTGTTGAAATATACGCATTTAAAATAAAAAATAAAAGAGAAGAAAATTAAATTTGAGTGACATACGCACGACTTCAACATGACGACCAACGTCCGTAATGGGCCGGCCCATCATGTGCCCTCCTTCAGGCAACACAAGCTAATGTCTCACTACAAGCGAGACATAGCTGCACCCGTAGATAGGGGTCATATGTCATGACGAGTGACGGGGAGAATGTCTTTTCTATACCTAGTATTAAAGGGAATAGGTATTCTTGGTTTGATTTGGTTTGGTTTAGTCCTTTTCATTGATTTTCGTTTGGTATGAGCGCACGCTAAAGTTTCGTACGGTTCGCTCATACACACGGTAAGCCGTACGGCTCGCTCCTACACAGGTAAGCCGTCTGGGCTAGGTACATGCACGTTGATGGGCCCTTTATGGGCTTTCATAGAGACCGCGAAAAATCATTGGGTCAAAATAAATCAATATCGTGGGAATTGAACGCGGCTTAAATAGGATATTTAAATGGATGTGGCTAATTAAAGAAAGAATTGTGGGTAAACCGGTGGAGTAATTAAAAGAACGATTGTGGGCTTAATAAATAGAATATTCAAATAGATGGGGCTAATTAAAGAAAGGATTTGAGATAAAAAAGGTAGGATAATTAAAAGGAAGGATCCATAGGCTTCATTGTGGTGGGGCTACTAAATTAGAAAAGGAAGGATTTGATTCCCGACTAAAACAGGTGAGAACGTCATGGTAATTAAAGGAAGGATTATGCTGTCAAAAAAATTAAAGGAAGGATTATACCTAAACGGAATTAGTGGGAGATTATGCCCCCAAAGAAAATATGGACGCGGATAAATTGCATCCTATTTTTTATGTTCATTTTGTAAAAGGATGCTGCATTGCATGTTCTTCGTACTGAATCCGGTGCTACGAGACATTATGCGTGCACAAAACATCAATTTTTCCCGTTGCAACGCATGGGCATATGTGCTAGTTATATTAAACAAACATAAGTACAAAAAAGATGTATGTACATATATGCACTCACACAACTCATCTACAAAAACCATGACATGAAGAGCTTCCAGATTGATAAGGTGAAGCAAACTGAGCCTAGCTCAGATGGTTAGGTTCTTTGTGGTGGAATTAGACCATGAGGGCTCAATTCTTAAACTTGGCATAGGTGCTCGCATTTTTCTGGATTTAGTTGAGGCTTTCTGGCGATGCTCGTTCAGTGGGAGTTGACGTTCGCGTCGAAGGAGGCACCTATGGTGGCTTCGTCAATCTCATGATGATGGCCTGGCTCAGGGGTAGTGAGTGCGTGTGTGCATTCATAATTGTGATTGTATATGCGTATGTATGAGTGTCCACGTCTGTATTGTGTTAAAAAATGAAAGTTCTATCTTCTCCCAAATTCAACCACCTATGAGCCACCAGAGTCATTTGGCGTCGTCAGGCGTTGGATCCAACAAAGAAATGTCTGAGATTTTGCAACTCTCCCACCGATCGTCTTAGCGGGTTTTCATCGCGTCATTTCGTGCAATCCACTCGGGCTACACAATTGGGCCGCTGCTCCGTAGGCGGAACTAGGGATCATCTCCTCGATCGACGACCGAAAGCCCAGTAGGCCCATCGACAAGATTCATCCAATCCGTGTGCATCCCATTCGTGCATCATCCCCAGTTCCCACGAAGTGCGGTGATATGGCAGCTCTCCTCAACGCCGGGGGCACACGCTGCTCCTATAACGGACCCAATTTAGATATAAGAGGAGGAGGGAGCAGGTGGGAATGTGAAAGGGAAAGGGGATGCTGATGAAAGAGAAGAACATCTTCTCGCTTCGAATAGTTTCACTTGAGCCGACATCTAGGGTGTCAGCCTCATTTTTACATGAAATATTTGCGGCACGCGGGCAAGCCTCACATACCACTCTATTGGCTCCTAGCTACCAGTGTTGACTGTCATTCACACACTAGTATAGTTCAGGGCTATTCACATGGTTCGAACCACTAATCATACAATGTTTTCGAAACGTGTGCTCGGGTTGGTTGGGGATAGGGGGTGTGTATTCCCAAGCGACCCACTAAGCGTAATCGTGTGCAATTATTGTAAGTTTCGCACACACGGTATAAAACAGAATCATTTGCGAAAGGACATGCATCATAGACAATTATCTTGGTGTCAATGGTGCATGATGTTGTCGTAGTTTTCAAAAAGTTTGGCAGGTCAAACTATGTAATTCTTTCGCCAATAAGTGACTATTTTCTTTCTTTTTAACAATTTGTGTGATGAAGTTGTCTATCATAGTTGAGCTATTTATAAACGAAGCTTGTACGTTGTTCAAGTTCAAGGCTTCAAGGAGGGCCATCCTAGCCCGTGGAGATGGAGCAATCCCCGCCATCTACTTGGATTTCCACCGCGGGCGCCAGCGCCGTGGGCGTCTGGTGGCCCGATCTCCTTTGCACGAGGAACCGCTCCCGCGAGCTTAGGAGCGAGGGTGAATCCCCCGGCACCATCGTGGCCGTGCGTATGATTGCTCTCACCTGATCCTCTGCCCCAAAGCACCGACAACATCTCCTTCCTTGGCGGCGGCGGTAGCGACGACCTTCTCCAGCACCACGAGGCTTTGTTGCTCCATCGTGAACCCTACAAGGATCTGAACAGAGAGAGGAAGGGAGAGAGAAACAGGGTTGTGGATTCAAAGGCTGTGAGAGAGCTGTGGATGTGGAGCTGGCTTTATAGAACCCTGAATATCCCGGAGTTGGACAAACAAGCGTGAATTCAGTGTGCGGCGACAGCGGTTAGTTTTTGCAGCCTGTGATTCACCGCGTGCTGTTTGGGAAGGGGTTTATGAGATCCGATCTCCGAATCTCTTCTGAGCGCTCGTTCATTCGGTTCGGTTGGCAAAGACGGTGCATGTCACTGTCGCCACCGTACCGGCTTGTTTTGGCAAGGGAAATGTTTCCCTCTGGACGGCCGGCCCAACATTGGGAGGAACAGCTGGCCATGTGTCCAGGCGAGACCCACCTTATCTCTACGCTCCTTATCTTTTCTTTACAGCTCTCTCGTCCACTGGTTCTTCCCTCTTTTCTTCCCATCGAGAGCACAACTCCATTGCTTACTTAGGTGCTGCTATGAGGGGCATTCTTTAGCTTGACCCTCCCTCTCCTCTCTCTCTACGTTTGAAACTTGGTGAGCATGGTGATTATAGGGCGACGAGGACATGGCGATGTTGCTCCGAACAACAACCTGTGTCGCAGTTTTTCTTGCTACATCTTCAACCGGCCTCACAAATTGCTACAATTGGCATCACGTCTTGCTACAACCAGCACCACGTTTTGCTACATCACAAAAAACCGGTGTCGCGGTTTCTGATACAATCGGTGGCATGCCCTGCTACAATCATTGCCATGAATTACTACAATTTGCAGCACGATGAGCTGCAACCTATATTGCGCGAGCTGCGTTGGTTCTACGGCAAGGCATTTTTTTGCTGCAACCATCATAAAATTTTGCAACTACCAACGTCGAAATTTGCTACATCACAAAAATGATGACGCTGAACACGCGACGTCGGCGACCACATTATTTGCTGCAACCTTGTCAATTTTGCTACGACCGGCGACACAATTTGTTATCACCATTCCTTTTTGCGGTGACCGGCGACAGAAATTGGGAAAAGCTACAACCAACGATGAGAAAGCTTCAAATGGCTCCTAAAAAAGCTTCAATGAGAGAATCATGAGCTGACAATGGGGATGGCAACTACATTATTTGTTACCACCATTCTTATTTGCGGTGACCGGTCACGGAAATTGGGAAGAGCTACAACCAATTACGTGAAAGCTTCAAACGGCTTATGAAAAAGCTTCAATGAGAGAACGATGAGCTGACAATGGCGACGACAATGACAGGAGCTACGACGAGCACACGACAAGATATGATGGAGGCTGGTGGCACTACTGGAATCCCATCCAGCATTGCAGCAACCAGAGGTGGAGCACGCCGAGCCGCAAGGCCATCCGACGATTGTGGTGAGTGGTGAGCGACGTTCATTGCTACGAGTGACAAGCAGGACAATGATGGGGACGGCGATAATGAGTGATGTCGTTTGAAACTGTGTCGGTATTTCCCCAAAGAAGAAGGGATGATGCAGTACAGCTACGGTAGGTATTTCCCTCAGTTATGAAACCAAGGTATCAATCCAGTAGGAGAACCAAGCAACACTATGTAAACGGTACCTGCACACAAAGAACAAATACTTGCAACCCGACGCGTATGAGGGGTTGTCAATCCCTACTGGGTAACGGCGCCAGAAATTGTCAAGTTGATGGGAAAATATTTGTGGTAGATTGGATAAATAGCTCTCGATAAAACGCGAATAAAATAAGTAATAAAAAAGTGCAACAATGTATTTTTGGGTTTTTGGAATAATAGATCTGAAAACAAAAGGGAATAAAAATAGATCTCAAAGCAAATATTGTAAAGAATAGACCCTAGGGCCATAGATTTCACTAGTGGCTTCTCTCGAGAAAAATAACATACGGTGGGTAAACAAATTACTGTTAGGCAATTGATAGAAGATCAAATAATTATGATGATATCCAAGGCAATGATCAATATATAGGCATCACGTCCAAGATTAGTAGAACGACTCCTGCCTGCATCTACTACTATTACTCCATACATCGACCGCTATCCAACATGCATCTAGTGTATTAAGTTCATGGAGAAACGGAGTAATGCAATAAGAACGATGACATGATGTAGACGAGATCTATTCATGTAGGAATAGCCCTCATCTTGTTATCCTTAATAGCAACGATACATGCGTGTCTTGCTGCCCCTTCTATCACTGGGAAAGAACACAGCAAGATCGAACCCATCACAAAGCATCTCTTCCCATGGCAAGAAAAATCGATCTAGTTGGCCTAACTAAACCAAAGATTCGAAGAAGAAATACGAGGCTATAAATAATCATGCATATAAGAGATCAAAGAAGACTCAAATAATATTCATGGATATAGATCTGATCATAAACTCAAAGTTCATCGGATCCCAACAAACACACCGCAAAAAAGAGTTACATCAAATAGATCTCCAAGAGACCATTGTATTGAGAATCAAAAGAGAGAGAGAGAGGAAGCCACCTAGCTACTGCCTACGCACCCGTAGGTTTATGGTACTACTCGCGCATCATCGGAGAGGCACCAATGAGGATGATGAACCCCTCCGTGATGGTGTCTAGATTGGATCTCGTGGTTCTGGAACTTGCGCCGGCTGGAATTGTGTTTCGTCGACTCCCCTAGGGTTTCTGGAATATTTGGGAATTTATAGGGCAAAGAGGCGGCGCAGGAGGTCACCGAGGGGGGCACAAACCCCCTGGGCGCGCCTGGGCCTCCTGGCACGCCCTAGTGGGCCGTGCCCACCTCGGGCCTCCCCTCTGGTACTTCTTTGGCCCGCTGGGTGTCTTCTGGTCCAGAAAAAATCTCCAAAAAATTTCGCTGCATTTGGACTCCATTTGGTACTAATATTCTGCGAAGTAAAAAACAAGCAAAAAACAGGAACTGGCACTGTGCACTATGTCAATAGGTTAGTCCCAAAAAATGATATAAAGTTGCTATAAAATGATTGTAAAACATCCAAGAATGATAATATAAAAGCATGGAACAAGCAAAAATTATAGATACGTTGGAGACGTATCAACATCCCCAAGCTTAATTCCTACTCGTCCTCGAGTAGGTAAACAATAAAAACAAATTTTTTGATGTGGAATGCTGCCTAACATGTTCATCACATATTCTTTTTGCTACTTCTTGAGCTTGCGTTGATTTTTCCCTTGAAGAGGAAAGGGTGATGCAGCAAAGTAGAGATAAGTATTTCCCTCAGTTAAGAACCAAGGTATCAATCCAGTAGGAGGCACAAGCAAGTCTCCAATCTATGCACCTGCACAAACTAACAAACACTTGCACACAACGTGAAAAAGGGGTTGTCAATCCCTTCACGGTCACGAACAAGAGTGAGATCTAATAGAGATAGGTATAAAAGATAAATAAAAGAGAAAACTAAAGTAAATATAAATAAATTGCAGCAAGGTATTTTTGGGTTTTTTGGTTTATAGATCTGAAAATATAAGATGGAAAATAGACCCGGGGGACATAGGTTTCACTAGAGGCTTCTCTCTTGAAGATAGCATACGGTGGGTAAACAAATTACTGTTGAGCAATTGATAGAAAAGCGCAAAGTTACGATGATATCTAAGGCAATGATCATGAATATAGGCATCACGTCTGTGACAAGTAGACCGACTCCAGCCTGCATCTACAACTATTACTCCACACATCGACCGCTATCCAGCATGCATCTAGAGTATTAAGTTCATAAGAATGGAGTAACGCCTTAAGTAAGATGACATGATGTAGAGGCATAAACTCAAGCAATATGATATAAACCCCATCTTTTTATCCTTGATGGCAACAATACAATACGTGCCTCGCTACCCCTTCTATCACTGGGTGAGGACACCGCAAGATTGAACCCAAAACTAAGCACCTCTCCCATTGCAAGAAAAACCAATCTAGTTGGCCAAACCAAACCGATAGTTCGAAGAGAAATACAAAGATATCTTAATCATGCATAAAAGAGTTCAGAGAAGACTCAAATAATATTCGTAGATAATTTGATCATAAATCCACAATTCATCGGATCTCAACAAATGCACCGCAAAAGAGTATTATATCGAGTAGATCTCCAAGAACATCGAGGAGAACATTGTATTGAAGATCAAAGAGAGAGAAGAAGCCATCTAGCTGCTAGCTATGGACCCGTAGGTCTGTGGTAAACTACTCACGCATCATCGGAATGGCAGCAAGGTTGATGTAGAGGCCCTTCGTGATCAAATCCCCCTCCGGCAAATCGCCGATAAAGGCCCCAAGATGGGATCTCACGGGAACAGAGGCTTGCGGCGGCGGAAAAGTATTTTGGTGGACGATTCTGATGTTTGGGGAATATTTGGGAATTTATAGAGGTGGAATTAGGGTTGGAGGACACCCGAGGGGCCCACAAGCCCTCAGGACGCACCCCCCTAGGGCGCGCCTTAGAGGCTTGTGGCCTCCTCGGGACTCTTCTAGCCCTCTCTCCAAGTCACGTAGGTGTCTTCTGGTCCAAGAAAATTCATTGTAAAGTTTTATTCCGTTTGGACTCCGTTTGATATTCCTTTTTCTGTATAAGTCAAAAACAAGGAAAAAACAGAAACTGGCACTGGGCTCTAGGTTAATAGGTTAGTCCAAAAAATAATATAAAATAGCATATTAATGCATATAAAACATCCAAAACATATAATATAATAGCATGGAACAATCAAAAATTATAGATACGTTGGAGACGTACCAAGCATCCCCAAGCTTAATTCCTGCTCGTCCCCGAGTAGGTAAATGATAAAAACAGAATTTTTGATGTGGAATGGTACCTAACATATTTATCAATGCAATCTTTTTTATTTTGGCAAGAATATTCAGGTCCATAAGATTCAAAACAAAAGTTTAATATTGACATAAAAACAATAATACTTTAAGCATACTAATAAAGCAATCATGTCTTCTCAAAATAACATGGCCAAAGAAAGTTATCCCTACAAAATCATATAGTCTAGCTATGCTCCATCTTCATCACACAAAGTATTTCATCATGCACAACCCCGATGACAAAGCCAAGCAATTGTTTCATACTTTTGGTGTTCTCAAACTTTTTCAACTTTCACGCAATACATGAGCGTGAGCCATGGATATAACACTATAGGTGGAATAGAATATGGTGGTTGTGGAGAAGACAAAAAGAAGGAGAAAGTCTCACATCAACTAGGCAAATTAATGGGCTATGGAGATGCCCATCAATTGATATCGATGCAAGTGAGTAGGGATTGCCATGCAACGGATGCACTAGAGCTATAAGTGTATGAAAGCTCAAAAAGAAACTAAGTGGGTGTGCATCCAACTTGCTTGCTCACGAAGACCTAGGGCATTCTAGGAAGCCCATCATTGGAATATACAAGCCAAGTTCTATAATGAAAAATTCCCACTAGTATATGAAAGTGACAAAATAGGAGACTCTCTGTCATGAAGATCATGGTGCTACTTTGAAGTACAAGTATGGAAAAAGGATAGTAACATTGTCCCTTCTCTCATTTCTCTCATTTTTTTGTTTGGGCTTCTTTGGCCTTTTTTTTATTTGGGCTTCTTTGGCCTCTTTTATTTTTATAAAGTCCGGAGACTCATCCCAACTTGTGAGGGAATCATAGGTTCCATCATCCTTTCCTCACATGGGACAATGCTCTAATAATGATGATCATCACACTTTTATTTACTTACAACTCAAGAATTACAACTCGATACTAGAACAAGATATGAATCTATATGAATGCCTCCGTTGGTGTACCGGGATGTGCAATGATCAAGAGTGACATGTATAAAAAATATGAACTGTGGCTTTGCCACAAATACTGTGCCAACTACATGATCATGCAAAGCAATATGACAATGATGGTATGTGTCATAATAAACGGAATAGTGGAAGTTGCATGGCAATATATCTCGGAATGGCTATGGAAATGCCATAATAGGTAGGTATGGTGGCTGTTTTGAGGAAGGGTATATGGTGGGTTTAGTGCACCGATGAAAGTTGCGCGGTATTAGAGAGGCTAGCAATGGTGGAAGGGTGAGAGTGCGTATAATCCATGGACTCAACATTAGTCATAAAGAACTCACATACTTATTGCAAAAATTTATTACCCATCAAAACAAAGTACTACACGCATGCTCCTAGGGGGATATATTGGTAGGAAAAGACCATCGCTCGTCCCCGACCGCCACTCATAAGGAAGACAATCAAAAAAATAAATCATGCTCCGACTTCATCACATAACGGTTCACCATACGTGCATGCTACGGGAATCACAAACTTTAACACAAGTATTTCTACCAATCCACAATTGCTCACTAGCATGACTCTAATATCACCATCTTTATATCTCAAAACAAATGCAAGGAATCAAACTTCTCATATATTCAATGCTCTTTATATGAAAGTTTTTATTATATCCCTCTTGGATGCCCATCATATTAGGACTAAATTCATAACCTAAGCAAATTACCATGCTGTTTTAAGACTCTCAAAATTAAATAAATTGCAGCAAGGTATTTTTGGGTTTTTTGGTTTATAGATCTGAAAATATAAGATGGAAAATAGACCCGGGAGCCATAAGTTTCACTAGAGGCTTCTCTCTTGAAGATAGCATACGGTGGGTAAACAAATTACTGTTGAGCAATTGATAGAAAAGCGCAAAGTTATGATGATATCTAAGGCAATGATCATGAATATAGGCATCACGTCCGTGACAAGTAGACGGACTCCTGCCTGCATCTACTACTATTACTCCACACATCGATCGCTATCCAGCATGAATCTAGAGTATTAAGTTCTTAAGAACGGAGTAACGCCTTAAGTAAGATGACATGATGTAGAGGCATAAACTCAAGCAATATGATATAAACCCCATCTTTTTATCCTTGATGGCAACAATACAATACGTGCCTCGCTACCCCTTCTGTCACTGGGTGAGGACACCGCAAGATTGAACCCAAAACTAAGCAACTCTCCCATTGCAAGAAAAACCAATCTAGTTGGCCAAACCAAACCGACAGTTTGAAGAGAAATACAAAGATATCTTAATCATGCATAAAAGAGTTCAGAGAAGACTCAAATAATATTCATAGATAATCTGATCATAAATCCACAATTCATCGGATCTCAACAAACGCACCGCAAAAGAGTATTAAATCGAATAGATCTCCAAGAACATCAAGGAGAACATTGTATTGAAGATCAAAGAGAGAGAAGAAGACATCTAGCTACTAGCTATGGACCCGTAGGTCTGTGGTAAACTACTCACGCATTATCGGAAGGGCAGCAAGGTTGATGTAGAGGCCCTCCATGATCGAATCCCCCTCTGACAGATCGCCGGAAAAGTCCCCAAGATGGGATTTCTCGGGAACAGAGGCTTGCGGTGGCGGAAAAGTATTTTGGTGGACGTTTCTGATGTTTGGGGAATATTTGGGAATTTATAGAGGTGCAATTAGGGTTGGAGGACACCCGTAGGACTTGATAACCCACAAGTATAGGGGATCATTTGTAGCCTTTTTCGATAAATAAGAGTGTCGAACCCAACGAGGAGCTAAAGGCAGAACAAATATTCCCTCAAGTTCTATCGACCACCGATACAACTCTACGCAAACTTGATGTTTGCTTTACCTAAAACAAGTATGAAACTATTTTGCATGAATAAAACTACGAGTACTTTGCGAGAATAAAAACTACGAATAAATTGCGAGGTAATAAAAGTAGATAGCTTTTGTCAACAAGAAAGTCATTTTTCCCTAGGCAATCGATAACTAGACCGGTAATCATTCTTGCAATTTTACATGAGGAGAGGCATGAGCTAACATACTTTCTCTACTTGGATCATATGCACTTATGATTGGACCTCTAGCAAGCATCCGCAACTGCTAAAGATTATTAAGGTCGTAAAACCCAAACATAGCATTAAGTATCAAGTCTTCTTTACTCCCACACGCAAAAACCAGCTTGTCCGTGTTCAGGCTTCTGTCACTCCGGCAACCGACAACAAGAAAATTATGAACGTATTGCAACACCCTACAGCGGGGACCCCTCATGTTTGCGCGAGACAGAGGGCACCGAGGATAGCACCATAAATAAAATATACACTCAAACCAACCACGATCATCAATTAGCCCATAGGACAAAACGGATCTACTCAAACATCATAGGATAACCACATATCATTGGGAAATATTATATAGTGTTGAGCACCATGTTTAAGTAGAGATTACAGCAGGGAGAAGGGGTGTTACACCGCTGCATAGAGGGGGAGAAAGTTGGTCTTGACGGTAGCAAGATTGTTGATGTAGATCGCCGTCACGATCCTTGCCCCGGCGGCACTCCGGCACCAGCGGGAGAGAGGGGTAGAGAGCCCCCTCCTTCTTCTTCTTCCTTGGCCTCCCCCCTAGATGGGAGGAGAGTTCCCCCTCTGGTCCATGGCCTCCATGGCGGCGGAGGGGCATTAGCCCCTCCTAGATTGGATCTATCCCTCTGTTCTCTTCTGTTTCATGTTCCTGTTTTCTGGCCGAAAACTATTTCTTATATTCCCGGAGTTCCGTAAGTCTGATTGCGCTGAGATTTTAACACGATTTTTTTTTCGGATATAAGCTTCCTTGCACCGAAGTAGAGCTCCAACCGACGTACGAGGTGAGCACAACCCACCACCCCGTGCCTAGGCCCTGGGCGTGCCCTGGTGTATCTTGGGGGCTGTGGGCCCCCGTTTGCGTTGATTCCACCTCCAAAAATCACAAATATTCCAAAATAAATCTCCGTAATTTTTTATCGTGTTTGGACTTCATTTGATATGGATATTCTGCGAAACAAAAAAAGATGCAAAAAACAGGAACTGACACTAGGCATTGGATCAATAGGTTAGTCCAATAAATCATATAAAATGTTGCCAAAAATATGTGAAAGTTGTATAATATTGGCATGAAACAATCAAAAATTATAGATACGATGGAGACGTATCAGCATCCCCAAGCTTAATTCCTGTTCGTCCTCGAGTAGGTAAATGATAAAAAAGATAATTTTTGATGTGGAATGCTACCTAGCATAATCTTGATCATATGTCTAATCATGGCATGAATATTAAGACACGAATGATTCAAAGCAATAGTCTATAATTTGACATAAAGACATCAATACTTAGGCATCCCAACAAACAATCGTGTCTTTCAAAATATCAACGCTAAAGAAAGCTATCCCTACAAAATCATATGGTCTTGTTATGCTCTGTCTTCTTAACACAAAGTATTTATCATGCACAATGATATACGTCCATTTTGCATCATGCTTTTATGTTGATATTTATTAAATTATGGGATGTTATTACACATTATGGCACAATACTTATGCCTTTTCTCTCTTATTTTACAAGGTTTACATGAAGAGGGAGAATGCCGGCAGCTCGAATACTAGGCTGGAAAAGGAGCAAATATTAGAGACATATTCTGCACAACTCCAAAAGTCCTGAAACTTCACGGAGAGTCATTTTGGAATTAATAAAAAATATTGGGCGAAGAAAGCACCAGAGGGGGCCACCAGCCATCCACAAGGGTGGAGGGCGTGCCCTACCCCCCTGGGCGCGCCCCCTGCCTTGTTGGCCACCTGCAGGCCCCCGATGCCCATCTTCCGCTATATGGTGTGTTTTGACCTGGAAAAAATAAATAGGAAGCTTTCGGGATGAAGCGCCGCTGTCTCGAGGCGGAACTTGGGCAGAACCAATCTAGGGCTCCGGCGGAGCTGTTTTGCCGGGGAAACTTCCCTCCGGGAGCGGGAAATCGAAGCCATCATCATGACCATCGATCCTCTCATCGAGAGGGGGTCAATCTCCATCAACATCTTCACCAGCACCATCTCCTCTCAAACCCTAGTTCATTTCTTGTATCCAATCTTTGTCTCAAAACCTCAGATTGGTACCTGTGGGTTGCTAGTAGTGTTGATTATTCCTTGTAGTTGATGCTAGTTGGTTTATTCGGTGGAAGATCATATGTTCATATCCTTAATGATAATTAATACTCCTCTGATTATGAACATGAATATGCTCTGTGAGTAGTTACGTTTGTTCCTGAGGACATGGGAGAAGTCTTGTTATAAGTAATCATGTGAATTTGGTATTCGTTCGATATTTTGATGAGATGTATGTTGTCTTTCCTCCAGTGGTGTTATGTGAACGTCTACTACATGACACTTCACCATGATTTGGGCCTAGGGGAAGGCATTGGGAAGTAATAAGTAGATGATGGGTTGCTAGAGTGACAGAAGCTTAAACCCTAGTTTATGCGTTGCTTCGTAAGGGGCTGATTTGGATCCATATATTTCATGCTATGGTTAGATTTATCTTAATTCTTCTTTCGTAGTTGCGGATGCTTGCGAGAGGGGTTAATCATAAGTGGGAGGCTTGTCCAAGGAAGGGAAGCACCCAAGCACCGGTCCACCCACATATCAAATTATCAAAGTAACGAACGCGAATCATATGAGCATGATGAAAACTAACTTGACAACAATTCCCATGTGTCCTCGGGAGCGCTTTGCTTTATATAAGAGTTTGTCCAGGCTTGTCCTTTGCTACAAAAAGGATTGGGCCACCTTGCTGCACCTTAGTTACTTTTGTTACTTGTTACCCGTTACGAATTATCTTATCATACAACTATCTGTTACCAATAATTTCAGTGCTTGCAGAGAATACCTTGCTGAAAACCGCTTGTCATTTCCTTCTGCTCCTCGTTGGGTTCGACACTCTTACTTATCGAAAGTACTACGATAGATCCCCTATACTTGTGGGTCATCAAGACTCTTTTCTGGCGCCGTTGCCAGGGTGTGAAGCGCCTTTGGTAAGGAAACATTTATATAGTGTGCTGAAATTTACTGTTACTTTTTACTATGGAAAATAATTCTTTGATGGGTTTGTTTGGGGTATCTTCACCCCGAACGGAAGAGCAAAGAGTTGCCCCTCAACCTACCACACCTACTGAAAATATTTATTATGAAATTCCTTCGGGTATGATAGAGAAACTACTAGCTCATCCTTATACAGGAGATGGGACACTACATCCTGATATGCATTTAATCTATGTGGATGAAGTTTGTGGATTATTTAAGCTTGCAGGTTTGCCCGAGGATGAAGTCAAGAAGAAGGTCTTCCCTTTATCTTTGAAGGAGAATGCATTGACATGGTATAGGCTATATGATGATATTGGATCATGGAACTACAACCGATTGATAATTTAATTAGAAGTTTTATCCTATGCATCTGGTTCATCGTGATTAGAATTATATTTATAATTTTTGGCCTCGTGAAGGAGAAAGTATCGCTCAATCTTGGGGGAGGCTTAAGTCAATGTTATATTCATGCCCCAATCATGAGGTCTCAAGGGAAATTATTATTCAAAATTTTTATGCTCGGCTTTCTCATAATGATCGATCCATGCTCGATACTTCTTATACTAGTTCTTTTATGAAAAAGGATATTGAATTCAAATGGGATTTATTGGAAAGAATTAAACGCAACTCTGAAGATTGGGAACTCGACAAAGATAACGAGTCAGGTATAAACCTTAAGTTTGATTGTGTTAAATCTTTTATGGATACCGATGCTTTTCGTGATTTTAGCACTAAATATGGACTTGACTCTGAGATAGTAGCTTCTTTCTGTGAATCATTTGCTACTCATGTTGATCTCCCTAAGGAGAAGTGGTTTAAATATCATCCTCCCATTGAAGCTAAAGTAGTTGAACCTATTAAAGTTGAAGAAGAAACTATTACTTATAACGTTGATCCTATTGTTCCTATTGCTTATAGTAAGTGGGTAAGGATGAAATTGCCTAGTAAGGATGAAATTGACCCCATGATAAAGAATTGCCTAGTAAGGATGAAATTATTGGTCTTGCTTCTATTGCCGTGCCTCCTACTGATCCCTTAGAACAATATTTGCTAGACCATGAAAATGATATGTTTATGAATGAAAGAAGGGAAATAGATGAAATATTCTTTAATCAAGGGCCTATCTTGAAACACAACTTGCCTGTTGAAATCCTTGGGGATCCTCCTCCACCCAAGGGTGATCCCGTGTTTGAGCTTAAACAATTACCTGATACTTTGAAATATGCTTATCTTGATGAAAAGAAGATATATCTTGTTATTATTAGTGCTAACCTTTCAGAGCATGAAGAAAAGAGATTATTGAAAACTCTAAAGAAGCATAGTGCCACTATTGGATATACTCTTGATGATCTTAAGGGCATTAGTCCCACTCTATGTCAGCACAAAATTAATTTGGAGCATGATGCTAAACCAGTTGTTGATCACCAACGACGGTTAAATCCTAAGATGAAAGAAGTGGTAAGAAATGAAATACTAAAGCTTCTGGAGGCAGGTATAATTTATCCTATTGCTGATAGTAAGTGGGTAAGTCCTATTCATTGTGTCCCTAAGAAGGGAGGTATTACTGTTGTTCCTAATGATAAGAATGAATTGATTCCACAAAGAATTGTTACAGGTTATAGAATGGTAATTGATTTTCACAAATTAAATAAAGCTACTAGAAAAGATCATTACCCTCTACCTTTTATTGATCAAATGCTAGAAAGACTATCGAAACATACACATTTTTGCTTCCTAGATGGTTATTCTGGTTTCTCTCAAATACCTGTGTTAAAAGATGATCAGGAAAATACTACTTTTACTTACCCTTTCGGTACCTTTGCTTATAGACGTATGCCTTTTGGTTTATGCAATGCACCTGCTACCTTTCAAAGATGTATGACTGCTATATTCTCTGACTTTTGTGAAAAGATTGTTGAGGTTTTCATGGATGATTTCTCCATTTACGAAACTTCTTTTGATGATTGCTTAAGCAGCCTTGATCGAGTTTTGTAGAGATGTGAAGAAAGTAATCTTGTTTTGAATTGGGAGAAGTGCCACTTTATGGTTAATGAAGGTATTGTCTTGGGGCATAAAATTTCTGAAAGAGGTATTGAAGTTGATAAAGCTAAAGTAGATGCTATTGAAAAGATGCCGTGTCCTAAAGATATCAAAGGTATAAGAAGTTGCCTTGGTCATGCTGGTTTCTATAGGAGATTTATTAAAGACTTCTCTACAATTTCTAGGCCTCTCACCAATCTCTTGCAAAATGATGTTCCTTTTGTTTTTGATGATGATTGTGTAAAAGCATTTGAAATACTTAAGAAAGCCTTGATTTCAGCACCTATTGTTCAACCGCCTGATTGGAATCTACCCTTTGAAATTATGTGTGATGCTAGTGATTATGCTGTTGGTGTTGTTCTAGGGCAAAGAGTTGATAAGAAATTGAATGTTATTCATTATGCTAGTAAAACTCTAGACAGTGCCCAGAGAAATTATGCTACTACTGAAAAAGAATTTTTAGTAGTTGTCTTTGCTTGTGATAAGTTCAGATCTTATATTGTTGATTCCAAAGTAACGGTTCACACTGATCATGCTGCTATTAAATATCTTATGGAAAAGAAAGATGCTAAACCTAGACTTATTAGATGGGTTCTCTTGCTACAAGAATTTGATTTGCATATTATTGATAGAAAGGGAGCTGAGAACCCCGTTGCAGACAACTTGTCTAGGTTAGAAAATGTTCTTGATGACCCATTGCCTATTGATGATAGCTTTCCTGATGAACAATTAGCTGTCATAAATGCTTCTCGTAATACTCCTTGGTATGCTGATTATGCTAATTACATTGTTGCTAAATTTATACCACCTAGTTTCACATACTAGCAAAAGAAAAAGTTTTTCTATGATTTAAGACATTACTTTTGGGATGACCCACATCTTTATAAAGAAGGAGTAGATGGTGTTATTAGACGTTGTGTACCTGAGCATGAACAGGAACAGATCCTACGCAAGTGCCACTCCAAGTCTTACGGAGGACACCATGCTGGAGATTGGACTGCACACAAGGTATTACAATCCGGTTTTTACTGGCCTACTCTCTTCAAGGATGCTCGTAAGTTTGTCTTGTCTTGTGATGAATGTCAAAGAATTGGTAATATTAGTAGACGTCAGGAAATGCCTATGAATTATTCACTTGTTATTGAACCATTTGATGTTTGGGGCTTTGATTATATGGGACCTTTTCCTTCCTCTAATGGGTATACACATATTTTAGTTGCTGTTGATTACGTTACTAAGTGGGTAGAAGCTATTCCAACTAGTAGTGCTGATCATAACACTTCTATTAAGATGCTTAAAGAAGTTATTTTTCTGAGGTTTGGAG
Organism: Thinopyrum elongatum; assembly: GCA_011799875.1. Lineage (NCBI taxonomy): Eukaryota > Viridiplantae > Streptophyta > Magnoliopsida > Poales > Poaceae > Thinopyrum > Thinopyrum elongatum. Next base: position 605,880,737 of record CM022303.1, on the reverse strand, counting down.
TCCCTAGATATTTGATGACTGATGGTGGTTCACATTTTATTCATGGTGCTTTCCGTAAAATGCTTGCTAAATATGATGTTAACCATAGAATTGCATCTCCATATCATCCTCAGTCTAGCGGGCAAGTAGAATTGAGCAATAGAGAGATTAAATTGATTTTGCAAAAGACTATTAATAGATCTAGAAAGACTTGGTCTAAGAAACTTGATGATGCATTATGGGCTTATAGAACTGCTTATAAAAACCCAATGGGTATGTCTCCATATAAAATCGTTTATGGAAAGGCTTGTCACTTTCCTCTTGAACTAGAACACAAAGCTTATTGGGCAATCATAGAGCTCAACTATGATTTCAAACTTGCCGGTGAGAAGAGGTTATTTGACATAAGCTCGCTTGATGAATGGAGAACCCAAGCCTATGAGAATGCCAAGTTGTTCAAAGAAAAAGTTAAAAGATGGCATGACAAGAGGATACAAAAGCGTGAGTTTAATGTAGGTGATCATGTTTTGCTATACAACTCTCGTTTAAGATTTTTTGCAGGAAAGCTTCCCTCTAAATGGGAAGGTCCTTACATTATCGAGGAGGTCTCTCATTCCGGTGCCATAAAAATCAACAATGCCGAAGGCACAAATCCAAAGGTGGTAAACGGTCAAAGAATCAAACATTATATCTCAGGTAATCCTATAAATGTTGACCAATATAATTGACACCGTAACACCGGAGGAGGACATAAGGGACACTTTCCAGAACATTTCAGACTCCGAAAAGGAATAAGTATGTGGTGTGGTAAGTAAACCAACTCCAAAACATTTCCAATGATAATTTTTCTCCGTTTTGGAATATTTAAAAAATTAGGAAAATTAAAAGTAGTCCGAAAGTTGCACGAGGAGACCACAAGGGTGGAGGGCGCGCCCTACCCCCTGGGCGCGCCCCCCTGCCTTGTGGCTACCTCGTGTGCCCTCCGGACTCCGTTTTCTTGCACAATACTTCTTTTGGTCGGTAAATATTCATTATATAATCTCCCGAAGATTTTGACCACCGTACCACGGCAATATATCCTGTTCTTGTTTCGAGCTGTTTTTCTGACAGATCCAAATCGCCATGACGTCTCCAAGCGCCCCCAAGGACAAGTTTTTCGAGAAGGTCATCAACCCTTATCTCGCGGAGGTGCTACAACACCCTCAAACCATTGAGATGAGTGAGGGGGTGCTGCACATCCGCGTTGTTGAGGGGCCTAAGAAGACCGGAAGCATGGAGACAAGGCTCGAAGTAGTGGAGCAGCAAGTCTTCAAGTGCCAAGGGATGGTGGAATGCGGACTCAACGCCAACCACATGATGATCGTTGAAATTACTAGTGGTCACAAGCTGGATGCTGAGAACATTGGGGAGGCCATCTTCAAGCTTCATGAGAAAATCGAGCATCTCCAGGCCCAGATCTATGACCTACAGAACCAAAACTGTGAGTATGAATATAGATTTAAGAGGATGAGTTTGGCTACAGATTTGAGGATCCCGGAGACTCGTTCATCTTTTTACGATGGTGAACCCATGCCTTGGAAGATGGAGGATAAAATTTCGTCATCAACAACTCCATCATCATCACCTCCGAAGAAAGAAACATAAATACATGGGTATGGGCACTCCCCTTGGCAACTGCCAAGCTTGGGGGAGGTGCCCCGGTATCGTATCACACTATCACACCTTTACTTCTATCATTTTTCTTAGTTCGATCCTTTTGGTTACATCTTGATCTAGTAGAATAAAGTTTTAGTATGATCTAGCTTTGAGTTTTGTTTTGAGATCTATCTATGTAATCGAGTCCTTGAGTTATATATATAATAAAGAGTAGTTTTGAGTTGAGGGCTTTGCTTTCTTGCTATGATCTTGAGGGAATAAAATAAAAAAAGAAATAAAAGGAAATAAAGAGATCATATATTGATCTTATGGAGAGTAATGACTTCATATATAAAGAGTATGATGAATAAAATTTGTTGGGAGTTGATAAACATAGTTTTGGTCATTGTTACAATTAATAGGAAGTAATAAAGAAAGAGAGGTTTCACATACAAATATACTATCTTGGACATCTTTTGTGATTGTGAGCACTCATTAAAATATGACATGCTAAAAAGTTGATGTTGGACAAGGAAGACAACATAATGAGTTATGTTTTCCTATATCCGAATAGAAGTTATATTGTCATGGATCCTCCAACATGTTGAGCTTGCTTTTCTCTCTTATGCTAGCCAAATCCTTTGCACCAAGTAGAGATACTACTTGTGCATCCAAACATCCCTAAACCTAGTTTTGCCATGAGAATCCACCATACCTACCTATGGATTGAGTAAGATCCTTCAAGTAAGTTGTCATCGGTGCAAGCAATAAAAATTGCTCTCTAAATATGTATGATCTATTAGTGTGAAGAAAACAAGCTTTATACAAACTTGTGATATGGAAGAAATAAAAGCGACGAACTGCATAATAAAGTTCTTTATCACAAGCGGCAATATAAAGTGACGTTCTTTCGCATTAAGATTTTGTACATCCAACCATAAAAGCGCATGACAACCTCTGCTTCCCTCTGCGAAGGTCCTATCTTTTACTTTTATCTTCTACCCTTATACAAGAGTCATGGTGATCTTCACCTTTCCTTTTTTACACTTTTTTCCTTTTGGCAAGCACTATGTGTTGGAGAAAGATCCAGATATATATATCCACTCGGATGTAGGTTATCATAAAGTATTATTGTTGACATTACCCTTGAGGTAAAAGGTTGGGAGGTGAAACTATAAGCCCCTATCTTTCTCTGTGTCCGACTGAAGCTTTGAACCCATAAGTATCGCGTGAGTGTTAGCAATTGTGAAAGACTAAATGATAGTTGAGTATGTGGACTTGCTGAAAAGCTCTTGAATTGACTCTTTCCGATGTTATGATAAATTGCAATTGCTTCAATGAATGAGATCATAGTTTGTTAGTTTTCAATGAAGTTTCTGATTTATACTCTACCTTGTGAATGAATTGTTACTCTAGCATAAGAAATTATATGACAATATATGTTGCTGCTCTAAAGATGATCATGATGCCCTCATGTCCGTATTTTATTTTCTCGACACCTCTATCTCTAAACATGTGGACATATTTTTCTATTTCGGCTTTCGCTTAAGGACAAGCGAGGTCTAAGCTTGGGGGAGTTGATACGTCCATTTTGCATCATGCTTTTATGTTGATATTTACTGCATTATGGGCTGTTATTACACATTATGGCACAATACTTATGCCTTTTCTCTCTTATTTTACAAGGTTTACATGAAGAGGGAGAATGCCGGCAGCTGGAATTCTGGGCTGGAAAAGGAGCAAATATTAGAGACCTATTCTGCATAACTCCAAAAGTCCTGAAACTTCACGGAGAGTCATTTTGGAATTAATAAAAAATATTGGGTGAAGAAAGCACCAGAGGGGGGCCACCAGCCATCCACAAGGGCGGAGGGCGCGCCCCTGCCTTGTGGTCCACCTGGCAGGCCCCCGATGTCCATCTTCTGCTATATGGTGTGTTTTCACCTAGAAAAAATAAAGAGGAAGCTTTCGGGAAGAAGCGCCGCCGTCTCGAGGCGGAACTTGGGCAGAACCAATCTAGGGCTCCGGCGGAGCTGTTCTGCCGGGGAAACTTCCCTCTGGGAGGGGGAAATCGAAGCCATCGTCATCACCATCGATCCTCTCATCGAGAGTGGGTCAATCTCCATCAACATCTTCACCAGCAGCATCTCCTCTCAAACCCTAGTTCACCTCTTGTATCCGATCTTTGTCTCAAAACCTCAGATTGGTACCTGTGGGTTGCTAGTAGTGTTGATTACTCCTTGTAGTTGATGCTAGTTGGTTTATTCGGTGGAAGATCATATGTTCAGATCCTTAATGATAATTAATATTCCTCTGATTATGAACATGAATATGCTCTGTGAGTAGTTACGTTTGTTCCTGAGGACATGGGAGAAGTCTTGTTATAAGTAATCATGTGAATTTGGTATTCGTTCGATATTTTGATGAGATGTATGTTGTCTTTCCTCCAGTGGTGTTATGTGAACATCGACTACATGACACTTCACAATGATTTGGGCCTAGGGGAAGGCATTGGGAAGTAATAAGTAGATGATGGGTTGCTAGAGTGACAGAAGCTTAAACCCTAGTTTATGCGTTGCTTCGTAAGGGGCTGATTTGGATCCATATGTTTCATGCTATGGTTAGATTTATCTTAATTCTTCTTTCGTAGTTGCGGATGCTTGCGAGAGGGGTTAATCATAAGTGGGAGGCTTTTCCAAGGAAGGGCAGCACCCAAGCACCGGTCCACCCACATATCAAATTAGCAAAGTAACGAACGCGAATCATATGAGCATGATGAAAACTAACTTGACAACAATTCCCATGTGTCTCGGGAGCGCTTTGCTTTATATAAGAGTTCGTCCAGGCTTGTACTTTGCTACAAAAAGGATTGGGCCACCTTACTGCACATTAGTTACTTTTGTTACTTGTTACTCGTTACGAATTATCTTATCATACAACTATCTGTTACCGATAATTTCAGTGCTTGCAGAGAATACCTTGCTGAAAACCGCTTGTCATTTCCTTCTGCTCCTCGTTGGGTTCGACACTCTTACTTATCGAAAGGACTACGATAGATCGCCTATACTTGTGGGTCATCACACAACCCCGATGACCAGCCGAGCAATTGTTTCATACTTTTTAACGCACTTTAGCTTTTTCAACCCTCACACAATACATGAGCGCAAGCCATGGATATAGCACTATGGGTGGAATAGAGTATGATGATAAGGGTAAATATAGAGAAGACATAAAAGTAAGAAAGTCTCACATCGACGCGGCTAACCAACAGGCTATGGAGATGCCCATCAATTGATATCAATGCGAGGAGTAGGGATTGCCATGCAACGAATGCACTAAGAGCTATAAGTGTATGAAAGCTCAACATGAAAAATAAGTGGGTGTGCATCTAACTCTATAATAAAAAATTCCCACTAGTATATGAAAGTGACAACATATGAGACTCTCTATACGAAAAACATGGTGCTACTTTGAAGCACAAGTGTGGAACTAGCATGCCCCTTCTCTCTTTGTTTTTTCCTTTTTTTTTCTTTTCCTTTTTTTTCTCTCCTTATCCAGAGTCTCATCCCGACTTGTGGGGGAATCATAGTCTCCATCATCCTTTCCTCACTGGGGCAATGCTCTAATAATGAAAATTGATGATCATCACACTTCTATTTACTTACAGCTCAATATTACAACTCGATACCTATAACAAATTATGACTCTATATGAATGCCTCTGGCAGTGTACCAGGATGTGCAATGATCTAGTATAACAACGATATCAAAAAATGGACAAGCCATTGAAATATCATGCTAGCTATCTTATGATCATGCAAAGCAATAATGAAAGGTAAGAGTGTGTATAATCCATGGACTCACATTAGTCATAAAGAACTCATATACTTATTGCAAAAGTTTATTAGCCCTCGAAGAAAAGTGCTACTACGCATGCCCCTAGGGGATAGATTGGTAGGAAAAGACCATCGCTCGTCCCCAACCGCCACTCATAAGGAAGACAATCAATAATAAATCATTCGCCAACTTCATAGCATAACGAGAGACTATACGTGCATGCTTTGGGAATCACAAACCTTAACACCAATATTCTTACTAACCACAACCATTTACTAGTACCTCCCACATATTCCATCTCTATATCGCAAAACTATTGCAAGGAATCAAACATATCATATTCAGTGATCCACAAGTTTTATGTAGGATTTTATGACTAACCATGCAAATGACCAATTCCTGTTGACTCTCTAAATACATATAAGTGAAGCATGAGAGTTTAATTCTTTCTACAAAAGACCATGCTCTAATATGTATAAGTTAAGAAAAAGAGCATTCTACAAATAACGGTTTTCTATGTGAGGAGAAATAGGCAATCCAAACTTCAAATGATATAAGTGAAGCACATGAAGCATTCTATAAAGCCATACTCAAAAGATATAAGTGAAGTGCAATGAGCATTCTATAAATCAACCATGGACTATCTCATACTAGCATGGTGCATAAAAGAAAAATGAACACTAAACACAAAAGACGCTCCAAGATTTACACATATCACATGAACGAAACGAAAAAGAAAACATACCGATACTTGTTGAAGAAAGATGGGATGCCTTCCGGGGCATCCCCAAGATTTGACGCTTGAGTCTCTTTGAATATTTACTTGGGGTGCCTTGGGAATCCCCAAGATTGAATTCTTGCCTCTCCTCCTTCTCCTCATATCGAGACCTCCTCGATCTTTGATCACTTCATCCACACAAAACTCAACAGAAAGCTCGGTAAGATCCTTTAGTATAATAAAGCAAATCACTACTCTAAGTACCATTGCAAACCCATTCATATTTTATTTTTGCATTGTAGCTACTGTATTATAACTTTTCCATGTCTTATACCACCGATAAAATCGATAGTTTCATCAAAACAAGCAAAGCAATGCATCAAAAACAGAATCTGTCTTAAACATGACAGTCTGTAGTAATATGAACTTTAACCATACTTATGATACTCCAAAAATTCTGAAAAATTTGGACAAAATAAAAAATTTGTATAGAAATACTGTGAAAAAAGTTTCAGAAACGTTTGACATTCCATTAAAAAAATGTAAATTCACGCACTACAGCCAAAGTTTCTGTTTTTACACTGCACATACCAACAAGCAATCTAATCATCCTAAAGGCAAATCTTGGCACATTTTTTTAATAATACAATGGATTTGTTAGGGGATGATTATTTTTGTTGAAACTTTTCTGTAATTCAAGATTCACAAAGTTTCCATGGGCATGAACAATGTTCAAGGCATGCTCCCGCTTCCACGGTGCTCGTCTTTCTCACTTTCACTTTTCTTTTTGTGAAGTTTTAGGTTCCCCTCTATTTTTTTTTGTTTTTAAACTTTATAAAAGCACTCAACAGAATAAAATGACTCTCTAAAACTTCCGTGTTGTCTCCCTGGCAGCGCTTTCTTTAAAGCCATTAAGCTAGGCAGAAAGTGCTCCAGTAATGGATCCACCCGGATCCCAAGGTATATCAAAGCCAATTTTAATTAACAATGATTTGGCATTTATTAGTGAGCACAAAACAACATATATCATGCAATGATGAAGTCTAACTCTCTTCCTATGCATCAGCATGTCATAAAAGAACAATTCATGCACATCAAGTAGAGGCCAATACATAGCATAAGTAGTTTCTTGCAATTTTATCGTGTTGGAAACATAGAGAGGTGGAGATGTAGTTACTCTCTCATAATAATTGCAAGTAGGAGCAGCAAGCACATGCACATTACATTCATCAAGATCATCATGTGCAACGGTAAAAGGCAACCCATCAATATAATCCTTAATAAGAGCAAACTTCTCCGATAAAGTGTAGTTTGGAGAATTTAAAAAGATAATAGGACTATCATGTGTGGATGCAATAGCAACAATTTCATTCTCAATATAAGGAACTATAGCAAGTTCATCTCCATAAGCATAATTCATATTGGCATCTTGGCCACATGCGTAGCAAGCATCAATTTCATAAAAAAGGGATATTTCAAACAAATCAATGGGATCATAGCAATTATCATAACATTCATCCTTTGGTAAGAATGAAGGGACATTAAACAATGTATGAGTTGAAGAGTTACTCTTGTTAGAAGGTGGGCACATGTGATCAATCCGCTCTTCCTCCTTTTGTTCTTCGCTCTCCTCATCATCTTTTTCATCCAATGAGCTCATAGTTTCATCAATTTCTTCTTCCATAGACTCCTACAAAATATTAGTCTCTTCTTGGACAGCGGAGACTTTCTCAATAAAAGCATCAATATCGGCATTGTATTTATAATTTTCATAGAAATATTTGAGTATAACAAAATTTTCAGGTCTATAAATAGAATAATCATAATTTTCATACTTTTCAAAAAGAGATTCAATTTCATAAGCACCCTTAAAAGCAACAAATTCTTCTATTCGTTCCACATCATAATAATCATATCTACCATTAGCATAAGAAGCCAAGGTTTCATTGTCACTAAATTCACATGAAAAGGGAAGGTGTCGAGCCATCATCCTAGAGCAACAAGTATAATCATATCTCGAGCATAAATTCCAAGCATACCATTGCAACATTTCTATTTGATCCCATATAAGTTTTCCTTTTTGAGTCAATCGATAATCCCTAAAGTATTCACGTTGATCCAATGTTACCCCCATTATCAAGTTGAATGGGGTTTTCTCAGGATTATCAAAGTAGTTTTTAATATTTTTCACATAACGAGTATCAAGGGTTTTAGGAGGTTCCCCATCTCCATGAGTAGCAAATACCACTAATTTTTTTGGTGTTTCGTGTTCCATATCCATAACTAAAGATAGAGAACAACTTAGAACAGAAAATAAAAATTACTTAGTGATAAAGCAAACAAGCACACACGAGAATATTCACCCCACGCTATTGCTTCCCGGCAACGGCGCCAAAAAAAAGGTGTTGATAAACCACAAGTATAGGGGATCGTTTGTAGCCTTTTTCGATAAATAAGAGTGTCGAACCCAACGAGGAGCTAAAGGCAAAACAAATATTCCCTCAAGTTCTATCGACCACCGATACAACTCTACGCACACTTGATGTTTGCTTTACCTAAAACAAGTATGAAACTATTTTGCATGAATAAAACTACGAGTACTTTGCGAGAATAAAAACTATGAATAAATTGTGAGGTAATAAAAGTAGATAGCTTTTGTCAACAAGAAAGTCATTTGTCCCTAGGCAATCGATAACTAGACCGGTAATCATTCTTGCAATTTTACATGAGGGAGAGGCATGAGCTAACATACTTTCTCTACTTGGATCATATGCACTTATGATTGGAACTCTAGCAAGCATCCGCAACTACTTAAGATCATTAAGGTCATAAAACCCAACCATAGCATTAAGTATCAAGTCCTCTTTACTCCCATACGCAACAACCCACTTGTCCATGTTCAGGCTTTTGTCACTCCAGCAACCGACAACAAGCAAATTATGAACGTATTGCAAAACCCTACAGCGGGGACCCCTCACATTTGTGCGAGACGGAGGGCACCGTAGGACAGCACCATAAATAAAATATACACTCAAACCAACCACGATTATCAATTAGCCCATTGGACAAAACGGATCTACTCAAACATCATAGGATAACCACATATCATTGGGAAATAATATATAGTGTTGAGCACCATGTTTAAGTAGAGATTACAGCGGGGAGAAGGGGTGTTACACCGCTGCACAGAGGGGGAGAAAGTTGGTGTTGACGGTAGCAAGATTGTTGATGTAGATCGCCGTCACGATCCTTGCCCCGGCGGCACTCCGGCGCCACCGGGGGAGAGGGGGAGAGAGCCCCCTCCTTCTTCTTCCTTGGCCTCCCCCTAGATGGAGGGAGAGTTTCCCCTCTGGTCCATGGCCTCCATGGCAGCGGAGGGGCTGGAGCCCCTCATAGATTGGATCTATCCCTCTGTTCTCTTCTGTTTCGCGTTCCTGTTTTCTGGCCGAAAACCGTTTCTTATATTCGCGGAGATCTGTAACTCCGATTGTGCTGAGATATTAACATGAGTTTTTCCCGGATATAAGCTGCCTTGCGCCCGAAGTAGATCTCCAACCGATGTTCGAGGTGAGCACAACCCACCACCCCGCGCTTGGGCCTTAGGGCTCGCCCTGGTGTATCTTGCGGGCTGTGGGCCCCCATTTGCGTTGATTCCACCTCCCAAAAATCCCAAATATTCCAAAATGATTCTCCGTAAATTTTTATCGCGTTTGGACTTCGTTTGATATGGATATTCTGTGAAACAAAAAAAAAACAGGAACTGGCACTGGGCACTGGATCAATAGGTTAGTCCAATAAATCATATAAAATGTTGCCAAAAATATGTGAAAGTTGTATAATATTGGTATGAAACAATCAAAAGTTATAGATACGATGGAGACGCATCAGGGCCCACAAGCCCTCAGGGCGTGCCCTAGAGGCTTGTGGCCTCCTCGGGACTCTTCTGGCCCTCTCTCCAAGTCAAGTAGGTGTCTTCCGGTCCAAGAAAAATCATCATAAAGTTTTATTCCGTTTGGACTACATTTGATATTCCTTTTCTGTAAAAGTCAAAAACAAGGAAAAAATAGAAACTGGCACTGGGCTCTAGGTTAATAGGTTAGTCCCAAAAATAATATAAAATAGCATATTAATGCATATAAAACATCCAAAACAGATAATATAATAGCATGGAACAATAAATAATTATAGATACGTTGGAGACGTATCACTTTTATTTTGTAGCATGGACATTTGGACTTTTATATGGTTCAAAGCAATAGTCTAGTTTTGACATGAAGATTTCAATACTCAAGCATATCAACAAGCAACCATGTCTTTCAAAATATCAATACTAAAGAAAGTTATCCCTAGCCCATCATGCACAATCATTGATCCATTCATGAAACACACTCGCATATTAGCTACATCCAATGCTCAAGTATGATCATAGTGCTCCTAGTTGGTGCTTTACAAGAGAAGATGGAGACTCAAATGAGAATAAAAATTGCATAAAGTAAATAGATAGGCCCTTCGGAGAGGGAAGTAGGGATTTGTAGAGGTGCCGGAGCTCAAAGCTTAAATTGAGAGATAATTTTTTTTGAGAGGCATACTTTTCCCATCAATGAAAACGACCGAGTAATTCCCAACACTTTCCATGCTAGATATATCATAGGCGGTTCCCAAACATAAAATAAAGTTTATTCCTTTTTCCACCATTCTTTCAAAATCCATGGCTAGCCGTATCCACGGGTGCCTTCCATACCAATAATTTCCATGGAATTTATTAATCTATTATATACTTAAGACAAAAGGCAAACAAGCCATCAGGTTTGTCCACATAGATTAAATTATCTTGAGCGTACATATTAAGAATTAACGGTTGAGATTTAGATAACATAGCGTTACGTACAAATAATATTACAGACACGTAATTTGACATGTCACGTGTTGGTGTCCAAAAAGTTCTAACACGTCCTTGGAAAGAAATAAAACAAACACATGAGAACACAAAATTATGGAAAATCGTGACGAACCCGCATGGCACAAGCTTATTCTAATCCAATTAGCACACACACGCAACTCTATTGGACTCCTTCCAAACGGCCATGCACAACAGCCGTGAATTGCTTGACGGATCCACATGGCACAAGCATATTCTAATCCAGTTAGTACACAACTGTAACTCTATGGACTCCTTCAAAACAGGCATCCACAACAGCCATGAATTGACTTATATGGGTGATAATTAAGATCAGAGATTGATGCACCGATCCAACTAATGGAGCACTACATATTCTTCTCTACTTTGAGCTGGTCAGTCAAAGCTGCACTATATGATATGAATATACATCAGCACAACTAGCATGGCTGGTCACCGGATGCATAGAGCTGTGATGAATCGGCAGGCCCCATTGAAGCAGCGGAGTACACCAAGCGGCCAGGTAACTAAGGTACGCATATTAGTAGGATCCGTTCTATATGCAGGATATATGCTAGACACAGGATAAATTATCATGCATGCATGTCCAGGTTAGATAGTAGGGAAAAAGAAGTACAAAGTAAACAAGATGTGGAGATATGCATGAATGTGTGGTCAGTAGAGAAGTTCACTACGGTGAGAATCAATATATAGACATGGTGACTTGGGAATAGTATAAGCATGTTTGTTATACAACTCAATACATGGCACAAATTGGCTTAACGAGGTCAAGCAGCTATATGTGCAAGTCATGAGTATAGCACAAGAGAAAGGAAAAAATAAATGATGTTATGGGTGCAATAATTAATATTCGAATGAATAATCCATGTAAAATATAATACTTTGTTGCTTCAAAGAAAATATAACAATTTGTTTTAGTTGTGTCTTCAGAATGATAATGGGAGGGAATAGACAATAAAAACTATATCATAGTAGATGGTCAAGCAAACCTAAAACATTATTGGTGAAAAGATATAAGCTGATTACTTAGAATTGAAAAATATCTGAAGTATAATAAAAAAGTCTTTTACTTGACGAGCGGACCATAATGCTTGCGATCTATTTATATCACATATACAAAATCTTTACAGATGAAATAAAATATTTAACCAAATGATTTCCAACAAAGCAGACAATGTTCCCTCCGGGAAATTACTACAACCATTTCCTATTTCCAATGTTATCAATGCAAAGTCATGAAATCCCTCCAAAAATTCACAATGAATGAAATAAAATTACAATTATGTATGTTGCCACAAATAATGCTAAATAGGTTCTTGAATAATGTATTTCGGCTGCAGTTTCTTCCCTCTATATATTTTTGTATGTGCCTAATAGTCAACTAATATCCCCTGCGTGGAGAGGGTTGGATGTGAGATAATTTCATTCTATGTGCTTCACAAAGTGATAATAAATCTACGACTAAAACTTCGCACCTAAAGAATTGGATGACCAAAATGGTCGCAAGAGGTGACAGAGACCAACAAATAATAGAAGGAAAAATTTCAGTGCAGTATGCATAATATCATCATACAAAAATCCCGTTGTGTCAGCAATAATGGAAGTTGGAAGAAAAAACATGTCAATGCAATAATTAAGTTGATTTAGTTTTCCTATAATGGAAAAGTCGACGGAACAAACATGCAATTATAAAAATAGCAAGCTATGATCAGAGTGGGTGAAAAGAGAGAATTTTACTAAATAGTGTTGTTGCACTAACAAATATTCCTATTTGTCAATGCAGATCATGATGGGATCAGTTAGAAAGAAAAAAAAGAGTTATGACGCACTGAGTAAATAAGTTAAAAATCATGTTGTGTAAAATGAGTCTCAACAAAATGACGTGGACATCATCAAAGTGGCCAACCTATCAAGGTAGTGAATGGGAGAAAATGTGTCTGTAACATTAGATGGGGTAAGTCATAGGTTACATTACTTCAGATGAATAACTGAAAGGTGGCAATGCTTGGAAGCAATTAAAAGGAAAGCATTAGACTAATTCAAAACCTTGATTATAATGTGGCCAGCTTGAAGACCGGTGGATGAAGAGTTTATATTTATTTCTTGGAGAAAATGCCTACAAATATTGGTGGACAAAGATTTATTTCGAACAAGAATGCGATAAAATCTTAGCCATGGTATGTTTTTATATTTTAAATGATATAAAAATGCTAATTTCGTCAAGAACAAAATTGAATATAAGTTGACAGGTAATTTACAACAAACCTATAGGGAAGTAAGGAAAAAAATATAGTAAATCTAGCCACGCGAATGCGCGGGTCACCCAGCTAGTTGACAACATAAAGTAAATTTCTTTTTCATTTCGGGACTGGACATCCCTATTACCGCCGTACTGTCGTGCAATGACAAGTGAATAAACACTCATTTAAATATATTGTAACTGAGCACTTTTCCAGCCCTCTCAGGCCATCAGCATTTCTATCCGTTGGATCGTCTCCTTTAGGCTTTTTTGGTCGTCCGATTCGCTCTTAATCCCACCTTTTTTTTGAGCAAACCCTTAATCCCACCTAAATCGCACGTACAGGCTAAATCACGCGTACAGGATGCGCTAGCCTTATCGGGCCGCTGCTCCAGTGGCTTTTTCGGCCATCTGACATTCAATTGGGCCTACTGGCTTAATGGGCCTATACTGATTCCTGCCCTCCTGTCGATCGCAAAAGTGTATTTAGAACCTCCCCTAAAAAAAGTGTATATAGAACCGGGCGGTCGTGACCCTGGTCTTTTTCGCATTCTCTCGCTCGTCAATGGTGATCCTGGACATGCCGCCGCCACGGATCCCGCTCCTCTCCCCGAGCTCTCCCTCGATCCCGATGTACCAGATCTTGCTGAGTTCCGCCGCCACCGAGGTCTTCCTCCCTCCTCCAAAGGGGAGCCATCTCAATCCCCGACCATCAAGGTCTACCTCCTCCTTCACCTGCGTCATCTCAGTCCACCGCCGAGGTCCTCCCCGTGCACCTCCGCCAAATCCTCAGGCCCGACCACGCCACAGCGCGGCACTCCTCCGACCCAACTCCATGGCGTCCAGCACCTCGCAACGCCGACCGACCGCTCCCCCGTCCTCCCCCGACCCATGTCCGACGCTGCAGCCCTCCGCGGCCCTCCTGAATGCCACCAATTGAGTTGCATAAGTAGTTTTTTCCTTACTTCTTATTGAACTCAGATCCCATCAGTGGATACTATGAGTTGTTTGATTGCATCATACATGTTTGTAGTGTGTAAGAGGTATGCATTACATATATTGTGTACAAATTAAATAACAAGATTGCATTATACATGCTTGTAGTGTGTTAGAGGTATGTATTAGATATACTGTGTATCATCGATGCCACTAATTGGTAGTTGTTGCATTTTATTTCATGGGTAATTGGATCCGTTGATGGGAGAGAGAGGGCGGGGATCCATCGCTGTGAGATAGGGGGCGTCGCTGCGAAAGAGAGAATGGGACGGATCGATCGGTCCCACAATTTAGGGCGGGAAGAGCCGAGCAAATAGAGAGGTCACCGAGGCGACGAAGACCTACGCCATGGCTGCTTGGCTGAGCGAAACTGCTCTACTGGGTTTGAAGGAAGCAACAGGTGGACAATACCAACCAGTGGAGGAGTCTTCACTTATGCATTCGTGAGACATGAATCTACCTGCATACAAGCTTAGGTTGCCTTTACTTTTCTTTGTACTCTGGCAACGAAAAGCTTCAAGCAACAATTCAAGTGAAATATGGTGTTTTTAGTTTTCTTCTTTATTTTTCTACCATGTTTCTGCTGTTTAGGTGGTTTAGCAGGCTACCGGTTGCTGGAGTAAATCATTATGGTCGAGTATGCGTTAGGGAGAAAACTATCATTTTTTTCTTCTGCCCTTTCAGGTTCCTATCGTTGCCTCATTTAATTGCTAACCCATTATCATAATTCTAATTCTTGATCTATATTTGGACAATTGTGCATTGTAGCACACACTAATAGAAAGCAACTTCTAATACACTAGATGCGGATGGAAAGTTATGTTGAGTCTTAACTATACTTTCTGGAAATTTGTTGAAAGGTAAATTGTCAAATAATCATTCTGTTAGAAGTGTGATTTTATTTAAATTAAGTTTCCCAAGGATCTCCCTATTACTGAATCATTTTGACTACATGCATGTGAACTGTGTTCTCATTGGAATATCTTATATGCATAATTCTTGAAGTGCTCTTTACTCTTTTCTTTCTTTCTTTTTTATGACCACTGAGTTAAGGTTATCCGATACTTCCAGGTACATGCATTTAGGCGAATTTACTCTATGGGATGTGCAGTCCATTGGCCATAGCTCACTCTGATTTCATGGTATCATTCCTATGTATTGTTTGGGGCTTATCTACCATGGCAATATGATTGCACTAGTACAGCGAGGTGCTATACAAACGGTTTTTAACCCCTTTCTGCGACAGAGTTCTGAACCATCGCCTAGTGAGTGACTGCGATAGTGGGGGTCCTTCCCACACGATCCAGAAACCATTGGGGATAGGCCCTCCTGGCACACACGCTTGGCAAATGAGGTCGTATGAGATGGGTGAGTGATCAAATACGATTATACAGGCCCAATCGGTTCCGGTCGTAAGTACATCCCACACAGTCAGTCCCAAACAAACGTTTTCGTTTGTTATGTACATTCCACACAGTCAATCCAAGGAATACGTTTCCGTTCTTATGTACATCCCACACAGTCAATCCAGGGAAAACGTTTCCATTCGTATGTACATCCCACACAGTCAATCCAGGGAAAACGTTTCTGTTCGTATGTACATCCCACCCAATTTTATGTATAGACTCATGTGTGATAGGTGTAACTATCACACATGCTCTGGCTCGGTTAACCATTTGCTTTTATTCAACTACATCGCACACGATTTGATGAAGAAAACTGTGTGGCATTGGGCTATCCATCACAAGCGCTTTTACTGCTAGAACCGTTTGCAAAGTTCCATGACGCATTTAGCAGGTTTATTAGTTTACAATTAATAATTCTAGTATTACGCAAATTCACATTTCATATCGAACAACTATTTGCCAATTTCATATCAGGCACATAAATATATTTTGACATCACAGTATGATAGCTACCTGAAAATAGCACAATACAACATATAGCTAGTTCAGCTTCATAAGAACAATATTAGAACAATATATTCATTTCCCTAATCAAGATCATCCAGGCTCGCCTTATTCACCTCTGCTTTCAGTTCAGTATGAACCTGTTTTGCACTGGCCAACTGGGAAAGTGCCTCCTCCTTCGCCAACACCATCTTAGCAAAGCCTGATTTAAAAAAATCTAAGCTCATTCTCCACCTTCCTCTTTTTATCCCACATCTTCAAATATTCTTCAGCGTTGACAACACTTTCTCTAAGCCTACCTCTGTTCTCTTTCTCATACATTGTAACACCCCCTGTCATTAGCTACAGTAATCACTTTTGGTAATGACATGTTAGCAAGCTTAATAGTGCATAATCATCATTAGCATCATATTGCATTTCAACTCCTAAGTCAAATTCAAATTTAAATGAAAGTGGAAAATAAAAGTTGTCCAACATAGAAACTAAAATGTTCAATAGATAGCAAATATTGCAGAGGCTATTCTAGAATTGAAACCAACAATTAATAAATTCATTAGGTGGCACTAACATTACCAAAACAGCTAGGATTAATGCATTTTAATTATCATAAAAGTGGTGTGAGATCCATTTGACTCCAAGCCAATTTTTGATAGTGGTAGAGGATGCCTAGTATTTATTGTAACAATTTCCATGTTCTACAAAAATCATTTTGAGGCCTAACTATTTACTAAATAGGAGATATGAATAAATAAAAAGACAAAAGACAAAAGAAAACAAAACAGAAAAAAATAAAGAGGAAAAAAACCCCGGCCCAACTGGGCCACGGCCACCAGGCCGGCCCAGCTCCCCGCCCCCCCTATATGGCCTCCCCCAGGAGGCCACCGAAACCCAAACCCCCACTCACCCCCTCGCTCACTCCCCTCATTCCCCCCCACCCCCGATCCATTCTGGATCCGGCGCTGCTCGCATCGGCCCGACGAGCCCTCGCTCGACGCCGCCGCCCTGTCGCCGCCTCCCCCTCGCCAGACCACGCCGCAGCACCGCCGCCTCCTCGTCTCCTCCCCAACGGCCGACCCCGAGCCTCGCCGACCCAGTTCCTCTACAACCGATCATGAGGCCCCCCCACTGAGGAGAACCCAAGAACCCAAAAAAAAAAAACAAAAGAAACAAAACAAACAGAAAAAAAAATATAAAAAGAACCCCCCCCTTCTCTCGCTCTGCGCCCACGAGCGCGCGCCCGCCCGCCGCTCGCGCTAGCGCGCCCGCGGCCATTCCCTCGCACGCGCTCGCCGCGGTCGCCGCGCTCCGCCCGCTGCTCGCGCTACCGCGCCCCCCCCCCGTGCAGCCGTCGCCTGCTCGCCCGCCCCGGCTCGCGCCCGCGCCAGCTCGCACACGCGCCCGCGCGCACGCGCTGCCGCCCGCATCGTCGCGCCCCTGTCGCCGCCCGCACGCACGCACACGCACGCCCGCGCCCGCGCGCTGCGCCGCGCCCGCCACCTGCGCCCGCCTGTGGCCCTCGTGCCACTGACCAGTGGGGTCTAGTGCCCCAGTGCCACTGGCCAGTGGGCCGCACCCCCCTGTGACGCTGACGAACGGGCCCACGCCCTAAAAACGAAAATAGAGAAGAAATAAAAATAAAATAAAAACTATTAAAATTAATAAATAATTAATTATTTAATTAATTAGTTAATTAATTAAGTTAATTAACCCTATTTAGATTAATCTAATTTAATTAATTAGTTTAATTACATGTTAATTAATTAGTTAACCCTAATTAACCTAACCAGTCTATGACATGTGGGACCCACGTGTCAGATGACTGCTGACGTCAGCATGATGTCATGCTGATGTCATCAACACTATTTCAGATAATGTTAATTTAAATAATTAAATAAATTCCAGAAATTAATAAAAACTTTAGAAAATCATATTAAATAAACAGTAACTCCGATGAAAATACTTTATACATGAAACTTGCTCAGAATTTCGATACGAACCCGAATACGTCCTCCGTATTCCTGTCAGACGCTCGTAGCTATATAAACGTTGAACTTTTAGACCGATTTCGATAAATGAATAGTGCCCAACTTTAATTAAATAAATCCGAATAAATTCCTAAATTAACTAAATCATTTAGTTAGGCAGTAGAACACCCCGGCATATCATTTAGGCATGTCATGCATATTGTTTGCATTATTGCCGTGAATTTATTGTTTCTCTCCCCCCTCCTTCTCTCTCGATAGACGCTGAGACCGACGATGCTGCACCTGGATACGACTACACTACCGACGAGCAGCCCGTTGGCGATCTCTCTCTCTTGCCAGAGCAACCAGGCAAGCCCCCCCCCCTTGAGCATCCAGATATCGCCCATTCTATTCTCCTGCTTGCATTAGATTTTGCTACTGTTAATGTATGCCCCTATTCTGATGCATAGCCTACTGTTGTAACCTGTTCATTGCTACCTTATCTGCCTATGATAAACTGTTTAGTTTAGGTTGGAGTGAACCATCAGTGACCCCACCACCTTATCCTTGTTGCCCCTGCTTGATCATCGACGACTCGATCATCGTGATCGTCGACCAGAGACCGACACCCCACTTCACACCCCCTTAGTTGTACGACTCTGCGTAGTAACTATCGAGTGCCGAGGGTGATACCTCGTAACGCACTCCCGATGAATACTCTGCAGTGTAGCTATTCGGTCGTGGTCATCGAGGGTGATTCCTCCTTCTCCACTTCCGATACGACTCTGTCATGCGACCCCTCGGTGTGAACCTCGAGGGTGATACCTCATACGTTCACCCTGATGATTTTGTCGAGTGGAATCTGCCGAGGGTGATTCCTCGGGTTTTCCCCTTGATGTCATGACCACACGATTACTTGACCTTTGTTACAGGCGGGTCCACCCTGGTAGGTACCCGCTGGGGATCTATGAGGTCGGGTGTGCCGAAAGGGCACTCGAGTGTGACATTGTGGCGGAGCATCAGAGACTCTGATTGTCTCCGCGTGATACTAATTGAGCCTATTGGATTTGGGTGTGTGATCTGAGTGGGTCGACGTGCCCTATACGCACTACCACCACGCGGGATAATGGTTATGGGACCCTCTGCGATGTATGTTTCTCCCGAAAGATCGTCTGACGTCACGATTCACCGTGCGGGCTGATTGTCGGGATTGGGCTGGATACTTCATTGACGAGCTCAGTGTCGCGCCTGCACCCTGGCCAGTCTCGCAACGGACAGGGTGCCCAGGGCGATGGCCCGAGACCTCTGGGTGCATAGGTTAGTCCGGTGTGCTGACCTCTCTGCCGAGCCTAGGTAGAGCGCTGCTTCGTGTTGATCTTCCGAGGGCGGGCATTACCCAGCAAGTGTGTCCGGCCAGAGTTGATTGAGCGTGTTGGGTAACAGTAGTGCACCCCTGCAGGGATGAATCTTCTATCGATAGCCGGTCCTACGGTAAAGGACGCTCAGTTTGTGTATCCTGATCTACTACCTAAACTGGATACTTGTTACTTAATTGAAGCTTCGGGATCGCTTTCTCGCTTGGGAGTCGAGGAAGGATCTTTAAGCTGTACTTCAACATGTTTGCTAAATAAAATGCTTTTCTACTCTCTTCTACTGCTGCAAGATGATGGCCTTGTGAAGATGTTTGAAGATGCTAGTCTTCGATAGGACTAGGCCTTCTCTCTATTCTGGCATTTCTGCAGCCCAGTCCACTTATACAGCCTTTCTCCATTGATAACTTTGCATATGTAGTATAGATCCTTGCTTGCTGAGTACTTCGGATGAGTAGTCACGGTTGCTTTAATTTCTCTTTTCCCCATATACCCCACCTTGATGATACATCAGACGATGGAGTCCAGGAGCCAGATGCCACCACCGGAGCTTACTACCAGGAGGGTCCAGAGGGTACTTACTACTGGATTGAGCCAGCCGACCAGGAGTAGGATCGGAGGCTCCCAGGCAGGAGGCCAACGCCTTTCGATCTAGTGTCGCTGTTTGTGCTAGCCTTCTTAAGGCAAAACTTGTCTAACTATGTCTGTACTCAGATAATATTTGTATGACTGACTTATGTATTCGGATCTTTGGATCCCTGGTCTGTAATATTGTGGACCTCCGTTTAAATTGTGTTAGAGTTGTGTTGTGATATCTTCCCGTGAGTCCCTGTGCTTGATCGTACACGTTTGCGTGTATGATTAGCGTACGATTGAGTCGGGGGTGCCACAAGTTGGTATCAGAGCCGACTGCTTGTAGGAAGCCCACTTCCAATTCCTTGGCCGAAGTTGAGTCTAGACATCAAAAAACTAATTTACTAACTTAGCTGTGAGGCTTATGGGCCCACGTCGCCAACTGGGTGGTATTAGGATCTTTTATTCCTCGTCTATACTCTGGGACTCTGATCTCTCTTCTACTCGGGTTAAATAAATTTTACTAACGCCGACACTTAGGATCTCGTAAATTCTGTCTACCCGGAGAGCTAGATGTCTGTGCGATTTCCCTGTCATTCATCTGATTAGTCTGATAATCATTTTCCTTTCCATTGTTTTGTTTAACCTTTCTCTCCGAGTTGTGTTAAACTTCTCATTGTCGTTTGACAACCCTGAATTTCCTCTGTTTCAGATGGACCGTTTGTTTCCACGACATCCTACGACACAGCTTGTGCTTCGCACTTGGGCTCGTGATGCCCCTGGGTTTCCAGCTATCCTGATCGCTCTCATGACCAGACTTGGCTACCGTTGGTATCCTGAGTACTTGGTTTACGAGGATTACCACGAGTTCAATCAGGAGCAGTACCATGCTGATGTTCGTATCTATGATCAGCAAAATGACTCAGACACCGAGCTACACCTTTTCCACGGTATCAGCGTGACGATTGAGATGGCAGTCCATGATGCCGCCTACTTTGCCGTCGCACGTCTCCGAGGACAGTTCAGTGATATCTTGGATGACTCTGAGTTCCGATACATTTCGTATGCCCTTGCTGGAGATGCTACTGGATACTACACAGCTATCTGTGCCCCGTACGAGCCTCATCGCTATGACCCGCGCGTTCTGATTCAGTGCACTCAGGCTCTGGATCGCACTGTTCGGGCTCTTGCCGTCGAGTTGGTTGCCACTCGAGCACGTCTCTACGATGCTATGATGCAGTTATTACCCGCTGTTCACGCAGGGATACATCCTGAGCACATCCTTTATCCGCGCAGGACTCAGATGTATGCTGGTATTGATTGGCCTGCTGTTGGAGGTCATACACCTGCACGTGGACCTCTTCTTACAGCTCGAGACCGGATTCTGCATCAGAGTGCACATGGAGCGCAGGATCCTTCCGCGACGAACATTCGTCGGCAGCACTTGCAGTTACCCCGTTTCGGTGGTTTTCTCCGACGTTGATGTAGCCTTTGCTATGTCTCGTTGTGTACTTCCTTACCGCATGCCTGCGCGCCGCCTAGTATGTCTAGCTTTTGAATTTGCGCCGTTATGTTGTCCGCATGTACCCGACTCTGTGTATGGATCTGTATGTCTTAATTGACTACTGTTATGTATCTGTTACACTACTTAAATTGTTGTGGAGTTACGTCATGCTTGTCACTAAACGCTCACAATTGCATTTACTAAACTACCCCCTGTTGATACTTAGCAGGACGATTAGACCAGGTGGTCGTGGTCGTGGTACCCCTGAACGTCCACCACCGCCAGACTATATGGCAGCTATGATGCAACAGTTCGGGCTCAACCGCCAGTTCATGGTTGGAATCATGGCTCAGTTTCCGCATCAGAACAACCAGAACCAGAACCCAGCTTCAATAACTTTGACAGAGTTTATGCGACTCAACCCAACGCAGTTCTGCAACTCTGACAAGCCACTGGATGCGGATGACTGGCTCCGCGACATCACTCACGAGATGGAGTCAGCTAATGTCGCCCCTGCCAACTTCATCAACTTCGCGGCCTTTTTCTTAAAGGGCCCCGCTGCTCAATGGTGGGACACACACAAGCGTACTCTGCCTATTGGAACAGTCATCACCTGGTATGAGTTCCATGCTGCTTTCCGTACATGTTACATCCCTCAAGCAATTATGGAACGCATGAAGACCCAGTTTCGTAACCTCACTCAGGGCAACAAGACTGTCGAAGCTTATCAGCGGGAATTTCTAGACCTCTCCCGCTATGCTGAAGAATACATCGCCACAGATGCACGCAGACAAGAGAAGTTCCGTAGTGGACTACACCCCGATTTCAAGCTTGCACTAGCTGCTCAAGACTTCAATGACTTTTCAACTCTAACGAACAAGGCTATTCTTGTTGAGACCGCTCAGATGGAATACAAGGACTCGCAGAAGCGCTATCGTGATGCTGGCTCATCTTCGGGCTCAGCATCGAAGCGTCGAGTTTGGATTCCCAACAATGCGATCCGTTCCAATACCTCTGCGCCAAAGAACAACTATGCTGCACCACGTCTGCCTCCTCCACCACCGAGCCAGCCAAAAGCTCAAGCTATTCAAAACAATGCTCCTCTTCGTCCTGAAGATGGTCTGTGCTTCAAGTGCCGCAAACCAGGTCACCAGGCCAAAAGACTGCCGCCAGAATCAGAATCAGTTAGCCTTTCCTCGTGCTGGCCGTGGCAATGGTCGTGGCAACAATCAGACCCGCAACTATAATACTGGGTCTGCTGCAAATGGTCGTGGACACGCCTACAACATTGACATTGAAGAAGTCCAGGATCAACCTGCTACTGTGATGGGTACCCTTCTCGTTAACTCAGTACCTGCTTCTGTTTTATTTGATTCAGGAGCATCACATTCATTCATCTCTGGAAAAGTTGCATTGATGCATGGCATTCGATATGAGAAAATGCATACTCCGTTAGTCGTTAAAACTCCCGGAGGTCACTGTCATGCTGACGTGATAGCACCTAACGTTACCGTCGAAATTAAAGGGTTGGAATTCCTTGCATCGCCCATCGTCTTGAAGTCTTCCACCATAGACCTCATTCTTGGAATGGATTGGTTGAAAGCTCACATTGCTTCGATCAATTGTGCCACTAAAGTCGTCCAACTTCTTCACCCCACCGATGAGATAGTGAACTATACCGCCCACATTATTCGAGACGCTGAAGCTCAGATATATGTTCTGAATGCTTCGAACGCCTCACCTCTGGAAGGGATCGAGAATGTTCCTGTCGTTCGAGATTTTCCAGACGTCTTTCCAGAAGAACTTCCAGGAATACCCCCGGCTAGAGCTGTCGAGTTTGTCATCGACTTGAAGCCTGGCACCGTCCCTATTGCCAAGCGACCTTATAAGATGCCTCCGCATCACCTACTCGAGCTTAGGGAAGAAATCGACAAGTCGCTTAAGAGTGGTTTCATCCGCCCCAGTTCCTCTACTTGGGGAGCACCTTCACTCTTTGTTAAGAAGAAGGATGGAACTAACCATTTGGTTCAGGATTATCGGCCCATTAACCAAGCCACAATCCAGAATAAATACCCACTGCCCCGGATCAATGATCTTTATGATCAACTCGCTGGATCATCGGTGTTCTCTAAACTCGACTTGAGGTTGGGTTATCACCAGATCCGTGTCCGTGAAGAGGATATTCCCAAGACTGCATTCGTCACTCGATATGGCTCCTATGAATACACCGTCATGTCATTTGGCCTAACGAATGCTCCAGCAACTTTCTCCCATCTGATGAATTATATATTCATGGATTACCTCGACAAATTCGTCGTGGTTTATTTGGATGATATCCTGACATATTCTAAGAATAGAAAAGAACATGCTGAACACCTCCGTTTGGTACTAGAAAGGCTTCGAGAACACCAGTTGTATGCCAAGTATTCCAAATGTGAATTTTGGCTTTTTGAAGTAACTTACCTTGGACATGTGATTTCCAAGGATGGAATTGCTGTTAACCCCGAACGAGTTCAGGCTATTCTTGACTGGACTCCCCCGAAGAATGTTAAGCAAGTCAGAAGTTTTCTTGGACTTGCTAGTTATTGCCGTCGATTCATTGATAACTTTTCCAAGATTGCAAAACCATTGACAAATCTGCTTCACAAAGGTGTTAAATTTGAGTGGACAGAAAAATGTCAAGAAAGCTTTCAGACACTAAAAGATAAATTGACATCTGCCCCAGTATTAGCACCCCCAGATTCCCAAAAGGATTTCGTGATATACTGTGATGCCTCCCGTCAAGGATTAGGCTGTGTCCTAATGCAAGAAGGCAAGGTGATTGCTTATGCCTCCCGACAATTGCGTCCTCACGAAGAAAATTACTCAGTGCACGATCTCGAACTTTCTGCGGTTATTTATGCCCTGAAGCTATGGCGACATTACCTTCTCGGTAACCGTTGTGAGATATATACGGATCATCAAAGTTTGAAGTATTTATATACTCAACCGGATCTGAACCTTCGTCAACAAAGATGGCTCGAGACAATAGCCGATTATGATATGAATATCTCATACACCCCTGGCAAGGCAAATGTAATGGCCGATGCTTTGAGTCGCAAGGCTTATTGCAGCAACCATGTGGTTCAGGAATCACAACCTATGCTTTATGAAGAGCTTCGTAAATTGAACCTCCATATTGTTCCACAGGGTTATCTCAATACCCTCGTTGTCGAACCAGATTTAGAACACAGCATCAAAACTATGCAACGGTATGACTCTGAAGTTGAAAGGATAAAGCGATACCTTGAAAAAGGAAAACCGTCGGAGTTCCATCTTGATAATGATGGGATCCTATTTTTCCAACACCGTCTCTTCGTACCTAAGTTCAAAGATGAGAGAGAACACGTTATGATGGAAGCTCATGACACTCCTCTGTCAATTCATACTGGTAGCACAAAGATGTACCGTGACATTTGTCAGAGATACTGGTGGCCTAATATGAAGCGAGATGTTGCTCATTATGTTTCTGACTGTGACGTTTGCCGCCGTGTTAAAGCTCAACATCAAAGGCCCGCAGGAACTCTGCAACCCCTTGCAATTCCTGAATGGAAATGGGACAAGGTCCAAATGGATTTCATTACTGGTTTTCCCAAATCCTAGAAGGGTCATGATGCTATTTTTGTCGTCATTGACCGATTCTCTAAGGTTGCTCACTTTCTGCCAGTTAAAGAGACAATCATTGCTAGCCAGTTAGCAGACTTGTATGTTTCCCGAATTGTGTCACTCCACGGTGTTCCGTTGGAGATCAGTTCTGATCGTGGCAGCCTCTTCACCTCCAGATTCTGGAATAGTTTCCAAGAAGCTATGGAAACTCATCTGTCTTTCAGCACCGCTTTTCACCCTCAGTCACAGGGTCAAGTTGAACGAGTTAATCAAGTGCTCGAAGATATGCTTCAAGCTTGCGTCATCTCCTTCGGTAAGAAATGGGAGGAATCTCTCCCGTATGCCGAATTCTCTTACAACAATAGCTATCAGGCTAGTCTGAAGATGGCACCGTTTGAAGTTCTATACGGACGTAAGTGTCGAACCCCTCTGAATTGGTCAGAAACTGGGGAACGCTCACTCGTCGGACCGGACATTATTCAGCAAGCGGAAGAACAAGTCCGCATTGTCCGTGAACATTTGAAAACTGCTCAGTCTTGTCAGAAAAGCAACTATGACCGAAAGCACCAGGAAATGGTCTATCAACCTGGCGAGCAAGCTTACCTCCGCGTCACTCCGTTGAAAGGCACTCATAGGTTCGGAATCAAAGGCAAGTTAGCTCCTCGCTACATTGGCCCATTCCGTATTCTTGCCCGTCGAGGAGAAGTGGCATATCAATTGCAATTGCCGCCAAATCTTTCTCAAGTACATGATGTCTTTCATGTATCCCAACTTCGTCGCTGCTTCAAGGATCCTATTCGAGCTATGGATCACGAAGTGCTTGAATTACGGGAAGATCTGTCTTATCCAGAATATCCCATCCGTGTTCTTGATGAAGCTGAACGTCGGACTCGTCAAAAGTCAATCAAATTCCTCAAGGTTCAGTGGTCGAATCATTCTGAAGATGAGGCCACTTGGGAATGGGAGGATCGTCTTCGCGAAGAATACCCCACTTTCTTTCAGTCTTCCTCTTAATTCTCGGGACTAGAATTCTTAATAGATGTGGAGAATTGTAACACCCCCTGTCATTAGCTACAGTAATCACTTTTGGTAATGACATGTCAGCAAGCTTAATAGTGCATAATCATCATTAGCATCATATTGCATTTCAACTCCTAAGTCAAATTCAAATTTAAATGAAAGTGAAAAATAAAAGTTGTCCAACATAGAAACTAAAATGTTCAATAAATAGCAAATATTGCAGAGGCTATTCTAGAATTGAAACCAACAATTAATAAATTCATTAGGTGGCACTAACATTACCAAAACAGCTAGGATTAATGCATTTTAATTATCATAAAAGTGGTGTGAGATCCATTTGACTCCAAACCAATTTTTGACAGTGGTAGAGGATGCCTAGTATTTATTGGAACAATTGCCATGTTCCACAAAAATCATTTTGAGGCCTAACTATTTACTAAACAGGAGATATGAATAAATAAAAAGAAAAAGACAAAAGAAAACAAAACAGAAAAAAATAAAGAGGAAAAAAACCCTGGCCCAACTGGGCCACGGCCACCAGGCCGGCCCAGCTCCCCGCCCCCCCCCCTATATGGCCTCCCCCAGGAGGCCACCGAAACCCTAACCCCCACTCACCCCCTCGCCCACTCCCCTCGTTCCCCCACCCACCCCCGATCCATTCTGGATCGGGCGCTGCTCGCATCGGCCCGACGCGCCCTCGCTCGACGCCGCCCCGTCGCCGCCTTCCCCTCGCCAGACCACGCCGCAGCACCGCCGCCTCCTCGTCTCCTCCCCAACGGCCGACCCCGAGCCTCGCCGACCCCGTTCCTCTACACCGCTCGTGAGCCCCCCCCCCTTTCTTCTCCTCGCCTAGCTCTGCCGCACGCGCGCGCGCTCGCCCGCGGCCGTTCCCTCGCACGCGCTCGCCGCGGTCGCCGCGCTCCGCCCGCTGCTCGCACCACCATGCCCCCCCCCCGTGCCGCCGCTCCGCCCGCGCTCGCCCGCCCCGGCTCGCGCCCGCGCCCGCTCGCGCACGCGCTGCCGCCCGCGTCGCCGCGCCCCTGCCGCCGCCCGCGCGCACGCACACGCACGCCCGCGCCCGCGCGCCGCGCCGCGCCCGCCACCCGCGCCTGCCTGTGGCCCTCGTGCCACTGACCAGTGGGGCCTAGTGCCCCAGTGCCACTGGCCAGTGGGCCGCACCCCCCTGTGACGCTGACGAACGGGCCCACGCCCTAAAAACGAAAATAGAGAAGAAATAAAAATAAAATAAAAACTATTAAAATTAATAAATAATTAATTAGTTAATTAATTAAGTTAATTAACCCTGTTTAGATTAATCTAATTTAATTAATTAGTTTAATTAAATGTTAATTAATTAGTTAACCCTAATTAACCTAACCAGTCTATGACATGTGGGACCCACGTGTCAGATGACTGCTGACGTCAGCATGATGTCATGCTGATGTCATCAACACTGTTTCGGATAATGTTAATTTAAATAATTAAATAAATTCCAGAAATTAATAAAAACATTAGAAAATCATATTAAATAAACCATAACTCCGATGAAAATACTTTATACATGAAACTTGCTAAGAATTTCGATACGAACCCGAATACGTCCTCTGTATTCCTGTCAGACGCCCGTAGCTATATAAACGTTGAACTTTTAGACCGATTTTGATAAATGAATAGTGCCCAACTTTAATTAAATAAATCCGAATAAATTCCTAAATTAACTAAATCATTTAGTTAGGCAGTAGAACACCCCGGCATATCATTTAGGCATGTCATGCATATTGTTTGCATTATTGCCGTGAATTTATTGTTTCTCTCCCCCCTCCTCTCTCGATAGACGCTGAGACCGACGACGCTGCACCTGGATACGACTACACTACCGACGAGCAGCCCGTTGGCGATCTCTCTCTCTTGCCAGAGCAACCAGGCAAGCCCCCCCCCCCTGAGCGTCCAGATATCGCCCATTCTATTCTCCTGCTTGCATTAGATTTTGCTACTGTTAATGTATGCTCCTATTCTGATGCATAGCATGCTGTTGTAACCTGTTCATTGCTACCTTACCTGCCTATGATAAACTATTTAGTTTAGGTTGGAGTGAACCATCAGTGACCCCACCACCTTATCCTTGTTGCCCCTGCTTGATCATCGACGACTCGATCATCGTGATCGTCGACCAGAGACCGACACCTCACTTCACACCCCCTTAGTTGTACGACTCTGCGTAGTAACTATCGAGTGCCGAGGGTGATACCTCGTAACGCACTCCAGATGAATACTCTGCAGTGTAGCTATTCGGTCGTGGTCATCGAGGGTGATTCCTCCTTCTCCACTTCCGATACGACTCCGTCGTGCGACCCCTTAGTGTGAACCTTGAGGGTGATACCTCATATGTTCACCCTGACGATTTCGTCGAGTGGAATCCGCCGAGGGTGATTCCTTGGGTTTTCCCCTTGATGTCATGACCACACAATTACTTGACCTTTGTTACAGGCGGGTCCACCCTGGTGGGTACCCGCTGGGGATCTATGAGGTTGGGTGTGCCGGAAGGGCACTCGAGTGTGACATTGTGGCGGAGCATCAGAGACTTTGATTGTCTCCGCGTGATACTAATTGAGCCTATTGGATTTGGGTGTGTGATCTAAGTGGGTCGACGTGCCCTATACGCACTACCACCACGCGGGATAATGGTTATGGGACCCTCTGCGATGTACGTTTCTCCCGAAATCTCGTCTGACGTCACGATTCACCGTGCGGGCTGATTGTCGGGATTGGGCTGGATACTTCACTGACGAGCTCAGTGTCGCGCCTGCACCCCGGCCAGTCTCGCAACGCGCAGGGTGCCCAGGGCGATGGCCCGAGACCTCTGGGTGCATAGGTTAGTCCGGCGTGCTGACCTCTCCATCGAGCCTAGGTAGAGCGTTGCTTCGTGTTGATCTTCCGAGGACGGGCATTACCCAGCAAGTGTGTCCGGCCAGAGTTGATCGAGCGTGTTGGGTAACAGTAGTGCACCCCTGCAGGGATGAATCTTCTATCGATAGCCGGTCCTACGGTAAAGGACACTCAGTTTGTGTATTCCGATCTACTACTTAAACTGGATACTTGTTACTTAATTGAAGCTTCGGGATCGCTTTCTCGCTTGGGAGTCGAGGAAGGATCTTTAAGTTGTACTTCAACATGTTTGCTAAATAAAATGCTATTCTACTCTCTTCTACTGCTGCAAGATGATGGCCTTGTGAAGATGTTTGAAGATGCTAGTCTTCGATAGGACTAGGCCTTCTCTCTATTCTGGCATTTCTGCAGCCCAGTCCACTTATACAACCTTTCTCCATTGATAACTTTGCATATGTAGTATAGATCCTTGCTTGCTTAGTACTTCGGATGAGTACTCATGGTTGCTTTAATTTCTCTTTTCCCCATATACCCCACCTTGATGATACATCAGACGATGGAGTCCAGGAGCCAGATGCCACCACCGGAGCTTACTACTAGGAGGGTCCAGAGGGTACTTACTACTGGATTGAGCCAGCCGACCAGGAGTAGGATCGGAGGCTCCCAGGCAGGAGGCCAACGCCTTTCGATCTAGTGTCGCTGTTTGTGCTAGCCTTCTTAAGGCAAAACTTGTCTAACTATGTCTGTACTCAGATAATATTTGTATGACTGACTTATGTATTCGGATCTTCGGATCCCTGGTCTGTAATATTGTGGACCTCCGTTTAAATTGTGTTAGAGTTGTGTTGTGATATCTTCTTGTGAGTCCCTGTGCTTGATCGTACACGTTTGCGTGTATGATTAGTGTATGATTGAGTCGGGGGTGCCACATACATGCTCCAGAGCTTTGCTAGGCACATCTTCAAAGACTGTGGCCACTCTTGATCAACCCGCTCCAGGTAAGAACACTTCCGTTCATCCTATAATATTTAAAACTAGATCAGTAACAATTGTAGGGGAAATGGGTTTATAGCAACATAGAAAATCACCAATACATATTTTGAAAAACTGAAGAAACAGGTTAATTATGACATATCTTCTCAAAAAGATCAATGTGCAAATGAATTAATTGCTACTGAGACAACAACCAAATTCTGAAACATCAGAAGCTATAATTAACTACAACAACGCTACAAGTTCTTACTCATGTACTATAAATAACAAATTGAACATTTTATGAGGAAGCTAAATATGATTGCAACAGCATAGCGACAATGTTTGGATGACAGCAAATTGATACTAATAGGTGTGTACATGCACAAGTTTAGTAACATAGAACTAATAGCACTAGCTAAGGCCGTCCACTATGTGTGCCAAAACTGGTGTAAAGACAACTGTTGCTACATTTCGCTCCGGTGCCCCGCACTGGCGAGCCGATGCAGCGGAAAAAAATAAGGGACCCGGACTCCGGAGCACCTAGTTGCTCCAATGCCCAGTTCCTTCGTGCCGTAAAGATTTAGTATTTTACTGCTTGGCTGCTCGGATTTGTGGACCAAAGTTGGCTGCACAAACTGCTGAAGCGGTGCCAAATAATTTTCTAATGGCACCGTTGATGAGATGGCAACATTTTTAGATACTAGGTACAAACTGTGACACTGTCTTAGGATGCGTTTGGTTGAAGGTGTGGTATGAATGGGTTGGGACCATGACAGTGTCTGAATCACATCTAACAAATGATTTGTAACAACGAAAGTGGGGCTAACCTTATCTGCACATGCCAGAAACTTCCTCCCAATGTCCACAGATTCAAACGCAACTAGCTTCATGCATGGAGATTGATGGTGACAACGAGCAGACAGATCTTCAGGCAGCCCGCTCCATTCATTGAAACTGATGGTCCTAGGGAGCTACAAGAGGAAGAAATGACTCAAATCGACCACCGGGTTAAAATCCTTCATTCCAAGTCATAGCCCGAGAGAGAGAAGAGAGGCATACCCGGGTGGTGAAGGAGTCGTCATCAGAGGAGGAACCGCTGGAGAGGTCATTGAAGAAGACCAGGGCGACCCCGGCGGTAGGATGCGAGACGGCGAGAGCGAGGAAGCAAGCGAGGAAGCGGCTATAGCTTAGGAAGGAAGGAAGGAATGAAGGAGGAAATAGGGGAAATGTGACTTGTGGTCGGGGAGAAAAGGGGGTGGGGAAGGGTGGGGCGGGGGTAGATATTTCGGCGGTAGGCCAAAAAAATTGAAATGTGGAGGGAAACTTCGCGCACGGTGCCGCCGGACACCATTCACTTTGAAGGATTGTGTGCATCACAGATGATTCTTCTGCTTTACGCGCATGGGATGAGTTTGATAATTCAAATTTTGGTGGAAATTTCCCTGGGTACTATCCTCATCCACGTCATTGCATAATTTAACATCGCTTGCTAATTTGGGCACACAAAAGAGCATACAGCACACAGACCACACTTATTGAATCGAGCAATTTTAGTAATTAAACAGAGCCAGTTGACCTAAACATTGCTCTAACAAAAGACCAGCATTAAAAATAAAACCTAAGTACGCATAATTTTAACAAAGCCGCCGCCACGCCGGCCTATGCATCGCCGGTGTGAGATGAGACATAGATGACTTGTCCTAGTGACATGCCACCGTTGGTGGACTCCGCGTCCCCTCTGCTGAAGTCGACCACGTCCTCATCCTCGTCCTCGTCCTCGGCGCCGCCCTCAAGGTTGTAGTACTCATAGTAGTGGCTGCGCCAGAGCTCGCGTTGGTACTCCACCGCCGATTCCTCAACGGACAGACTCTTCTCTACCTCGACCTCGGCCACGCGCAACTCCTCCTCCTGGCACTCCTCGACCTCCACTGCCTCCTGCATCTCCAGCTCCTGCTCGGCAATCTCATGAGGAAGCAGGTGCTCCATGGCCACCGCCGCCTTTTCGGACATGGGTTGCATGCTGGATTCTGAGGTGGCCTGGAATATCTTGGCGTGTGCGTCCTTGATCTTGGCGTGGATGGCCTCGACCCGAGCCAGGGCGACATCAGCGGCACGGACGGCAGCTCGAGCGCTCTCGGCGTTTGCAGCCGCCGTTGCAGCAGCAGCTACAGCCGTCTCGGCTGCTACAGCTGCCCTGTCAGCTGCCGCAGACGCCCTCTCGGCGGATGCAGCCGCGCTCAATGCGGATGCGGAGGCACTCTCGGCGTAGGCGGCCGCGCTCTGGGCGCAGGTGGCGGCGCTCAGGGAGGACGCGGCCACCGTACGGGCCTTCACGAAGCGTTTCCACGGCGTCATCTTTGCAAGAAGGGGTTGCGGGAATGGGGATCGGGATTCATGGATTCGGGGGTTGCCGGCACTGGAGCAGACGAGCCGGCGAAACTTAAGGACCCACGAATTTTCATCGCAAACGGTTCCTACAAAAAATTGTGTGTGATGTTGTTGATATTTTTTATTAGCTGTGAAAGATGAATTTAGAGTAAAGTGGAAACGGATGGTGTTTTAAATGTACGAGAAAATTTGTAGTACTAATACAACTGTCATGTCAAATTTGGAAAATTTCAGGGGTCATTTGATCTTTTAAGACATTTAAGTGATTTTTTAGCCATTTAATGACCGTAATTCAAATTTGAACTACATGTACATGCAACAGCTAACCACAACTGTTTGAAAAGTCATATTTTGTGTACTTGTGTGCGAGTTCATTCCATATGCAGTAAATTGGAAGGAATTTTCAAACATATTGGTCTCACGCCCTGGACACATGCATGGAGTGCCATGGCATTTAAATTCCGAAAAATTAAAAAAAGATCATAAACACATGAAACCTTGCTTGATGTAATGTCATGCTGCCAAGATGATGTGGTAATTTTTTTGCATGTTTGATGAAAGTTTGGACACACACCACTCACAAACTGGAGCAATTCACTAGAAGGCTCGTGGTTCCGAGAGGGAACAATGAATGTTTGATGACGAACGGGAGATAGCTTCCTCTTACGGCCTTCAATTTTTTTCTACATTTAATGTGCACTAATACAACTGTCATGTGAAAATTTGGAAAATTCTAGAGGTCATTTGACCTTTTAAAGACGTTTAAGTGATTTTCTAGCCATTTAATGACCGTAATTCAAATTTGAACTACATGTACAGGCAACAGCTAACCATAACGGTTTGAAAAATCATATTTGTGTACTTGTGTGTGAGTTAATTCCATGTGCAGTAAATTAGAAGAAATTTTCAAACATATTGGTGCCACGGCATGGACACATGCATGGATTGCCATGGCATTTTAATTCCAAAAAATTAAAAAATGATCAGAAAAATATGAAACCTTGCTTGACGCAATGTCATGCCACCAAGTTGATGTGGTAAAAAAATTGGCCTGTTTGATGAAACTTTGGACACACACCCCTCACAAACCGGAGCAACTCACTAGAAGGCTCGTGGTTCTGAGAGGGAACAATGCATGTTTGATGACGAACGGGAGATAGCTTCCTCTTACGGCCTTCAATTTTTTTCTACATTTACCGTGCACTAATACAACTATCATGTGAAAATTTGGAAAATTCTAGGGGTCATTTGACCTATTAAAGACACTTAAGTGATTTTCTAGCAATTTAATGACCGGAATTCAAATTTGAACTACATCTACATGGAATAGCTAACCATAACGGTTTGAAAAATCATATTTGTGTACTTGTGTGCGAGTTAATTCCATGTGCAGTAAATTAGAAGGAATTTTCAAACATATTGGTGTCACGGCATGGACACATGCATGGAGTGCCATGGCATTTTCATTCCAAAAAATTAAAAAATGATCAGAAAAACATGAAACCTTGCTTGACATAATGACATGCCACCAAGCTGATGTGGTAAAAAAATTGGCCTGTTTGACGAAAGTTTGGACACACACCCCTCACAAACTGAAGCAACTCGCTAGAAGGCTTGTGGTTCTGAGAGGGAACAATGCATGTTTGATGACGAATGGGAGATAGCTTCCTCTTACGACCTTCAAATTTTTTCTACATTTAACATGCACTAATACAAGTGTCATGTAAAAATTTGGAAAATTCTAGGGGTCATTTGACCTTCTAAAGACATTTAAGTGATTTTCTAGCCACTTAATAACCGTAATTCAAATTTGAACTACATCTACATGGAACAGCTAACCATAACAGTTTGAAAAATCATATTTGTGTACTTGTGTGCGAGTTAATTCCATGTGCAGTAAATTAGAAGGAATTTTCAAACATATTTGTGTCACAGCATGGACACATGCATGGAGTGCCATGGCATTTTAATTCTAAAAAATTAAAAAATGATATGAAAAACATGAAACCTTGCTTGATGTAATGTCATGCCACCAAGATGATGTGGTAAAAAAATTATCCTGTTTGACAAAAGTTTGGACACACACCCCTCACAAACTGTAGCAACTCACTAGAAGGCTCGTGTTCCCGAGAGGGAACAATGTATGTTTGATGACGAACATGAGATAGCTTCCTCTTATGGCCTTCAAATTTTTTTATACATTTAACATGCACTAATACAACTGTCATTTGAAAAATTGGAAAATTCCAGGGGTCATTTGACCTTTTAAAGACATTTAAGTGATTTTCTAGCCATTTAATGACCGTAATTCAAATTTGAACTACATCTACATGCAACGGCTAACCATTACGGTTTGAAAAATCATATTTTTGTGTACTTGTGTGTGAGTTAATTCCATGTGCAGTAAATTGGAGGGAATTTTCAAACATATTGGTGTCACGGTCTGGACACACATGCATGGAGCGCCATGCCATTCAAATTCCAAAAAAATGATCAGAAACACATGAAACCTCGCTTGACGTAATGTCATGCCACCAAGATGATGTGGTAAAATAATTGGCCTGTTTGACGAAAGTTTGGACACACACCCCTCACAAACCGGAGCAACTCACTAGAAGGCTCGTGGTTTCGAGAGGGAACAATGTATGTTTGATGACGAACGGGCGATAGCTTCCTCTTATGGGCTTCAAAAAAAATCTACAGTTAACATGCACTAATACAACTGTCATGTCAAAATTTGGAAAATTTCAGGTGTCATTTGACCTTTTTAAGAAATTTAAGTGATTTTCTAGCCATTTAATGTCCGTAATCCAAATTTGCAATACACCTACATGTAGTGGCTAACCATAACGGTTTGAAAAAAAAATATTTGTGTATTTGTGTGCGAGTTAATTCCATGTGTAGTAAATTGGAACGAATTTTCAAACATATTGGTGTCACGGCTTGGACACATGCATAGTGCCATGGCATTTAAATTCCAAAAACTTAAAAAATCATCAGACGATGTAAATATCTGGTGTTCAAAAAAGAAAATGTAAAGATCTGGTAAGACAACCGGGCACCACACGATTGGCACTCTACGCGGGTTATTAATAAGACACGGTTTTGTATTGGAAACCGTCAGCTATTAAGTTCACACACGGATTTTGCTGCAGGAATCATGTGTAATTCAAACTAAAGTACTTGTAAATTTTGGCGATCGGCGTGTGTACTGTTCCCGTCGATCTAGATTCCGGCCACCAATAAATACTACCTTGCTCATGTCGTCCCACCTGCATTCTCATCTACATCCTTCCCTCACTCGCCCTCTCTCTCTCTCAAATCTTGGCCATGGCACCGCCGATCTGCCCAGGCACTGACGAGGAGGCGCCGTCCCCCAAGGACGCTCAGTCGAAGAGCAGCGACGAAGAGGACCCCTACGCGCCACCAGACGAGGTTGCGCCGGACCCCCAACTTTGGAGTGGTTTTGGGGCCAATACAATCATTGTCTATGGAAGTCACTGCCGCCGACTGAGAAAGCTAGGCAAGTGGCATTCAAGAAGGAGATGGCGGAGGAGGAAGCCAGGTACCAGGCGGCCTATGAAGCCCGTGATGCTGCCTGGAAAAAGGAGGCGGTGGAGCTTTGGTGGCGGGTGCGTCGTCGTGCGGAGGAGGTGTATGAAGACGGGTACTTCGCGAGGAAGGTCAAAGGTGCTAGGCGCCTCATTGCTGCGTGGAGGTGGGCTGATAAGCTCTAGCGTGCCACCGACGAGGAGCTCCGGTGGGCGCCCAACGAAATGGCAAGATCGTTCGCGCTCGTCCGTTAGCAAGAGGCAGATCGGTACGTCAAGCGCTACAAGGCGGAGGAGGCGGAGTACTGCCTCCGCGCTGGGAAGATGCCGCGCACCAGGGAGCTGCTGGCGAGGGTCTGCCGGAATACTGCCCCCATGAGGGATTATTAGTTTTAGTATTGTTCGTTTTCAATTTCATGCATTGTACCTAGTAGTTAAGTATCATCACGTATATGTGATGATATTATATATATTTTGTGATGAACTAATGAACAATTAATATATATATTATAAATTCCATTTTCTATCTGTTTTTGTATACTAATTTGTATCTAGCTGTTATCATCCACATATACAGAATGGAAAGCATATATACACACATTGAAACAGAACATATAAGAACGGAAAATAGAGTACACACATTGAAACATAGCAATAAACAGAGCACTATTATGATTGCTGTGAATACATAGCGATCCACATCGAAATGACTCAACAAAATAAAACACGTCCATGAGAGCATGACCAGCAGCCCTTGCCTACGGTAGCTCTTGGCTCTTCCTAAACTCGTGCAGGCGTTCGTCCAAGCGGTCGACACGCTCGTGGTACATCTGGAGCGCGATTTCGAGCTCCAAGTTGGCTATTTCATCGGAGATCACCAGCTCGAGGATGCGACGGCCATGTTCCTCTACTGTGCCCAGGTGGACACTTGGGCCAAGGAGGTGGTCGAGCCTAGCGACCAGCACGTTGGCATCGAGTGGCTGCGGACAAGGCGAACGGTGCGGCGGGCGTCCAGTGCAAGTACGGCGCAGCCGACCTCTGGTGCAAGTACGGCGCAGAGGGCCTCTGCCCACTCTTGGCGAGGAATGGGGGTACTGACGAGACGTGTACCCAGCTGTGATGCCATATCGACAGTAGGCAAGCGCCAATGGATTCGCTCTTGCTGTGCGGCGCGCCGTGCCTCTCGCTCTGCGGCGCTCCAACAATCTAGCCGTGCGGCGAGCCACAGACTATCGGCGTGGACGCGCCTAGCTTGCTCTGCAGCGCGCCATCGGTCATGTTCTGCGGCGAGCTGCAGCCTCTCGGCACTGACATGCCTATCTTGATCTGCGGCGCTGAAGCGCCATGCGCCAAGGGTCTGCTCAACCATGGTGATGATGCGCATCACGGCGTCGTCCATTGCGTTGCCAGGGAGCGCTTCGGCCTCGACTGGCCGTGGCGCCTTCTTATTTTCCTCATCGACGAGGTTGATGGCAGAGGCGGCGCTTTGGTGGGTTGGCATGCTTGGAAAAGGTGGATGTGCTACAGGCTGCACTTGTTGCCTCCGTGCGTCGCGTGCCGCCTAGGTTTATGCGCAATATCGCTGGGTGGCGGGAAACCGGTGAGGAAATGGCGGGAAATGGTGGCATGTACATAAAACGCCATCAATTAATGGAAACTTAGCATAGAAGGAACATCGAGCTAGCACAAGAAGTAGATGATGATCAGATGATCATTTATCCTAGTTAATTATGCATGTAATAGTTTACTTTGGTGTGTGAAAATGTCATGTATGTACTAGCCACCTATGTAATTGGATGTTTGCCGCATATTACACACATCTTGTTTATGTGAAACGTTTCTGTTCTCTTGGCTCAACACAAACAGTTTATCGGAATGAACTGTATGCCCTCCATTGCACACACCTTGATCTGGCTGAACCATTTCTGTTGCGTTGCTTAATCGAAAACAGTTCATTCGAGTGAATCGTATGCCGTATATCGCACACACCTTGATCTGGCTGACCATTTCTTTTGTGTTGCCTAATCACAAACAGTTCATCCGAGTGAACTGTATGTCGTATATTGCACACGCCTTCATCTGGCTGCCCATTTCTTTTGTTCGGCCACATCGCAAACAGTTAATTAAACTGAACCGTATGCCCCACATCGCACACGCAACTAAAATCTGAACTGTGTTTGATGTATCCTTCATCGCAAACGTTTTGCATCTTTTTTGATGGTTTTTTTACATCACCGTTTGCGATTAATGCATCACACACAGTTTCGTCAAAGGGTCTCTGATCGTAGTGTCGCGTTAGCAGCATCCTGCAGTAGTGTTGACTTATCTCATGCATGTCCACTCTTTCTTTTTGAAATCTAACAAGTAGACTTTGCATGAATTCCGTTTTGTCCTCCTAGATTGACATAGCGTCCTGACTGAATGGCAAGATGAGTTATTGTTTGAGACAAAAAAGTTTGTTGATTCCTTGAATATATATTGTGAAAAGTTATGAAACCGACAAACGATCCTCATTACCAATGAAATGGGAAGCGTCGCCATCTTTAAAAAAAATAGGGTATTGTATGCCTTTCTTAGTTTCGAGCTTTGATAATTTGCATATGCTAATCAATACGTATTTGCTAGCCGCCCAGTAAAATACATGGTGGTATGCAAGGTGATAGTTAAATTTTCATGAACCAAGATATTTATTTTTGTTATTAATGGAACAAGTGAATATATTATCAACGGTTGAGCCCAAGAATATTTTGATTCTAAAATTAATCATTTGAACACTGGATTTGTTGCTTTGATTTATCCAGGTTGGTGCCCCTACAATCAACCACAAAGTCTTTGCCTTCCACTCTTTGTTCTCATAGTGTATCTATATTCCATGCCAGAAACTGTTTAAGATTGTTGGAGATACACTGCAAAACATCCTTTTGTTTTACGCTCACTAATGATGGATTCACTTATATTTATGTAACCCCTATTGATCCTATATAAATTTTCGTTTGTTGTGCTAATGTTCCGAGAACTCCACTTCTATTTTTACTCCTTATTCTGTAACAATTTACCTGTATTGACCAGATATTTAGTGCCCGGGTGTAATCCCTTGGAGAATCTTTGTCTATTATACTGTACAATAGAATTTTATTGCAGGCTGGCAACAATGTCTGAAATGCATTGTGATTGTTTAAATAATAAATGTTGTCCAAAATTTCTAAAATATTTGTATGGCTTATTTTAATTATTAGCTTCTCAAATATTCCTAATGTCTTTCCTAAATATTTCTATTTTTAGATGTCATGAAGGCAGTATTTGTGAAAGAGTTTTTTAGAGCCAAAAGATTCACGATTAATCATGAAACTTGTATCGATCAACCATCTTTATTCAAATCCCGTATGTTTGATTTCACAACTTGAACCAACAAGTCTATTAGGCTTAAACATGGCCCAACATGTCATTTTCTTGCAGATCAACCAAATTTCTTTCTTAGGTTGTATGCCACTATTGCAGATTAACCGAATTCCTCTCTTTGATTACAGACCATTAATTCCAAAAATTGGAGTCAAGCACAAGCTACGAGAAAGCACGATACTTTTTGAAGTTGCAAACACATTAATCCCTAACAACTAAGAGCAAAAATAGACGGGCGCGGCAACGCACGCCATCAATGATCTAGTATTGAGAATAACACATCTAGCATGGAAAATATTGGCCACCCCCTGCCGCTTCATGAGAGGTACGAGCACACAAAAAGTAAATTCATTTTGAAAATTAGAGATGGCACATACAAATTTGCTTAGAACTGCATGGAAATACCGCATATAGGTAGGTATGGTGGACTCATATGGCAAAACTTCGTTTAAAGATTTTGGATGCACAAGTAGTATTTCTACTTAGTACAAGTGGAGGCTAGATAAAAGATTGAGAAGCAACCAACCAAGAAACAAAAAATCACATAAGCGAGCATTAAGCATAACTAACACCGAATAATACACCACAAGTAGGATGTAATTTCATTGCATAACTATTGACTTTCGTGCTTGCATAGGGAATCACAAACCTTAACACCAATATTCTTACTAAAGCATAATTACTCACCAACATGACTCACATATCACTATCATCATATCTCAAAACTATTACAAAGAATCAAGTTTATTTTGTCCAATGATCTTCATGAAATTTTTTATTATATCCCTCTTGAATATCCATCACTTTGGGACTAGTTTCATATATTGCAATCGCTTTTGACAAGCTCAAACAAATTTAAGTGAAGAACATGAGCATAAATTTTTTTGTCTCTCAAAATAATATAAGTGAAGCATGAGAGAATTTCTTCAAAAATTTACTAACTCTTAAATTAATCTAAGTGAAGCATGAGAGCATTTCTTCAGAAATTATTAAAGCACACCGTGCTCAATAAGATATAAGTGAAGCACTAGAGCAATTCCATAGCTCAAAGAATTTAAGTGAAGCATATAGAGCAATTCTAACAAATCATAGCATAATTTTGGCTCTCTCAAATAGGTGTGTCCAGCAAGGATACTTGTGACAAAATAAAAATCAAAACAAGCAAATACTCATATTATACAAGACGCTCCAAGCAAAACTCATGATATGTGACGAATAAAAATATAGCTCCTAGTAAAATACCGATGGTCGTTAGAAGGAGGGGATGTCTTCCGGGGCATCCCCAAGCTTAGTTGCTTGGTTCTCCTTGAATATTATCTTGGGGTGCCATGGGGCATCCCCAATCTTAGGCTCTTTTCACTCCTTATTCCTTCATCCATCGTGATCTCACCCAAAACTTGAAAACTTCAATCACACAAAACTTAACAAAACCTTCGTGAGATCCGTTAGTATAATAAAGCAAATCACCACTCTAAGTACTGTTGCAAACCCATTCATATTTTTTATTGCATTATATATACTGTATTCCAACTTTACCATGGCTTATACCCCCCAATATAATCCATAGATTCATCAGAATAAGCACAGATTGCAACGAAATAGAATCTGTCAAAAATAGAACAGTCTGTAGTAATCTAGAAACTTTGTATACCTCTGTAACTCCAAAATTTCTGCAAAATTTGGATAATGTAGGCAATTTGTATATAAATCTTGTATAAAGCATTCAGAATTTTTCGTCACTTTTGTGATTTTACAAAATTCTGGTTCTGGACGCCAAAGTTTTTGTTTTTCAACAAGATTAAATCAACTATCACCCAACGTGATCCCAAAGGCTTTACTTGGCACAAACACTAACTAAAAAATAAAAAACACAATCATAACAGTAGTATAATTGTGCAAACACTCAAGAATAGAAAGAAAAAGGAAAAATAAAATTTATTCATTGGGTTGCCTCCCAACAAGCGCTATCGTTTTATGCTCCTAACTAGGCATAATGCACAGATTCAAGTATTGTCATCTTTAGTTTTTGATACTTTGGTGAGGGGTTTCTCAAAGCCGGGAGTCTCTTTACACTTCCCCAAATTCTCAGGAAAAGAAACCATCTTGAGAAATAGAATATACAACCGTTTATTGAAAAGAGTAATCAAAGTATTCATGCGATTGAGGTTTCCACTAATGTTTTGAGAGGTTCATTATATTTTTGCAACTCGACCATATGTTTATGAAAATCACTCAACTTGTCTAAAATTTGAACCCCTTCTTGAGTAAAAGAATCCCCTTTTTTGGTGGTGGAATTCCCAAAATCCCCTCTAGGATCTCATAAGCAGTATTCACATCAAGCTTAATAAAGTTCCCTTTTGCGGTAAAATCCAAAAGTTGTCTATGATGCAAGGCTAATCCTATATAAATTTTTTGAAGCAAAATCTTTGCATCCCCCTTTAGGTTGCAAATGCGATAGGATTCCATTAGCCTATACCAAGCATCTTTCAAATTTTCTCCTTGTTTGTGCTTGAAGTATAAAACTTCAAAATCTGGTGACAAATGAGGGGTAGTCATGCTAGCCATATTGACAAAGTTGATGGAAATATGCCCTAGAGGCAATAATAAAATGGTTATTATTATATTTCCTTAATCAAGATAAAGGTTTATTATTCATGCTAGAATTGTATTGACCGGAAACTTAAATACATGTGTGCATACATAAACAAATACCGTGTCCCTAGTGAGCCTCTACTAGACTAGCTTGTTGATCAAAGATGGTTAAGGTTTCCTAACCATAGACATGAGTTGTCATTTGATAACGGGATCACATCATTAGGAGAATGATGTGAAGGACAAGACCCATCCGTTAGCTTAGCATATGATCGTTCAGTTTATTGCTACTGCTTTCTTAACGTCAAATACATGTTCCCTCGACCATGAGATCATGCAACTCCCAGATACCGGAGGAATACCTTGTGTGCTATCAAACATCACAACATAACTGGGTGATCATAAAGATGCTCTACAGGTATCTCCGAACATGTCTGTTGAGTTGGCGTGAATCGAGATTGGGATTTGTCACTTCGTGTACCGGAGAGGTATCTCTGGACCCTCTCGGTAATACACATCACAAGAAGCTTGCAAGCAAAGTGACTAAGGAGTTAGTTGCAAGATGATGTATTACAAAACGAGTAAAGAGACTTGCCGGTAATGGGATTGAACTAGGTATAGAGATACCGACTATCGAATCTCGGGTAAGTAACATACCGATAGACAAAGGGAATCACTACAAAAAAATACACTTCCGTGATGATACATGTTTGTCACAGTAGGTCACGTTTTCTGTCATGCATGTACATCCATGACGATTTTATGACAGAATCAAGATAGTCATACCTGTGCTGTCGTAGAAGTGTTCCATGGCAATACCAAAATTATCATCATGGAAGTGTCCACTTCCATGACGATAAATCGCGCGTCATGGAAGTATTTTCGTCATCGGTAACCGACATGTGGCATCCACCATAACGGGTCGCCGTTAAGCTATGGGGTTCCGGTTTGGATCCGATAACCTGTTAACAGCGCTGACCAATGGGGATTTTCCACGTGTCAGCTCAGTGCTAGGACAGATGTCATCCAGCGAATGGAGGGGACGCACCTATGATACGTCGACACGTGGCTCGGCCCAATAGTGGCCTATTTAGGTCAAAAGGCCAGCCCGTTTGACTTAGTCAAAAAGTAGCAGGCTGGCCCACGGAAGGCTTGTTAACAGCCTGCTCGCATATAGCCCATTTACAGCCCGCTAACTCACGGCCCATTATAGCCTATCCGAATTAGGCCCAGTAGCACCATATGGGCCGTCTAATATGATTCCAGCCCGTTGTAACTTTTGGCCCATGTATGGCCTATGACGTCTTTTGACCCATATGAGGCCCTTTGTAAATCTTGGCCCATAAACGGCCCGTGGTGAAACTAGCCCATAATGAATAGTATATCGCTTTATATCCATTAATAGCCCATTATTCCATTTGGCCGTTTCAGCCCATGTTATCTTTCGGCCTTCTAAGGGCCCATTTATTATTGGGCTCATTTCCGGCATTCGATTACTTATGGTTCGTTACTGGCCTGTTCCGCTTGTGGGCCATATTTAGCCCGTGGTTAAAGTCGGCCCATCTGTGGTCCTTTAATCCATTGGGCCGTTTTCATTGCGTCATCAAATATGGCCCATTAACGACCCGTTATGCCTGCCGATAGAATTAAGCCCGTTGTACACATGGGCCTATTAACGGCCCGTTATGGTTGGCCCATAAACAGAGGATTCCCATTATAGCCCGTTTACGGCCCATATTGCGGTCCGTTAATTGTCCACGAAGGTACGTCCCATGTTTGGCCAATCGATCATACAGCCCGTAGAAGTCCCATTGAATCTATGGCCCGTAGAAGGTCCATGGATCATACGGACCTTAGGAGGCCCACTACAGCAGGCAGCAGGACCATGGTTACAATGGTCCGTATGTTGCCCATGGTTATTGTGGCCTAGTTCTAAATAAAAAGGTTACCACGGAAAAAACAACTACATCAACTACAAGCAAAAAAATAAACAAGACAATAAGGAAATAAATAAGCAAGCAACTTACGCTAGGCTATTACGGCTATTAAAAATATTACATCCACTGGGCATCAAAGTTCGCCATCAGTGCAAATATAGTGAACAGAGCAGCATATTACATACACTGGGCATCTAAATTGGCCACCAGTGAAAATAAACGCGGCAGCAAAACAAGTCCAGAAATGAAACCACATCAGAAGAGCTCAAGAAACGATATCCTGGATACCCACCATGCTGGCAAGAAGCTTAGCAAGCTTATTAGTTTTCTCTTGTTTGGTGCTAAAATCGTCCAGTGCTTGCTGTTGCACCAGAAAGTATGCATCTGAATTCTGCAGGGACTTCCTCAGTCCTTTGGCTTCTTGCCGCAGCACAGCTGACTGATGCCTTTCAGCTTGTAGCTGAGACTGAAGAAGCCGAAGTGATTAAGGCAGCGAGTTCGAAGAGCTTCTGCCAGTGGTAGTGGCCAGTAACTCGAACACTACATCAACGCAGGACTTTGGGGTTGTCTCACTGTCTACAAGATAGTTTTTATCACCTTTCTTGGAGACCTACAGGGTTGTCTCACTATCTTGAACCTTATCTGCATTACTTTCTCTACCATTGCATAATGGGGTGCTCTTCTCCAATATTCTGTTCGCATTCTACAAGAGAAACAAGCAGACACATCATAGGT
The DNA here is from genome assembly GCA_011799875.1 of Thinopyrum elongatum. Classification (NCBI taxonomy): domain Eukaryota; kingdom Viridiplantae; phylum Streptophyta; class Magnoliopsida; order Poales; family Poaceae; genus Thinopyrum; species Thinopyrum elongatum. Next base: position 605,835,967 of record CM022303.1, on the reverse strand, counting down.
TTAGCATGTAGTATATGAAACTCATTTTGGTAAACCGGTTCAGTAGTAAGGTGGACAGGATAACAACATGAAACAAACATATATCTATGTACTATGGTCACTGTATTGTCTATAGCATTCTAGTTTATGTTGCCAAATCAAGATAGAGACACAATTCAAATCATATCTTTTTAAGACACGGCAGCATAGGCAGAATATAAGTGTGGGAAACTACACAGCACTGGCAACACTTGTAATGTGCATGACATGAGAACAACTGTTTATACAACTGAAACTGAAATCAACATAGAGCAAGAAGTTAGAACAGCAATCTAGTTAAAGAATTAGGTTTAAAACATACCTGTTGCGCCATTGGAGTTTCAATTAGATCCTTCAAATTCGAAATTAGTTGGTATGAGTAAATGCAGTGATGCAAGAGCAAAGGAGTATGTACCATAGGTACGGAATCTGACCTAAGAATAGTTGCTCTTCTGCTTTAAACATGGAGTTTGGGTTTGCTGTGGTGGTCTTCGTGCTTTGGGCACTACAATTGCTTTACAAACTACTCGTGTGGGGGTACTCTGTGGTGGACATGGTGCTATGTCAACTAGAAGTGGGTTACTATCTGCTGGGGTTGGGGTTAGATGGGGTGTAGCTGGTTCTCTGTCCAATGGTGTAAGTATACAATCTGGAAGAGTCTCGATTATGTGTGGTGGGGCTAGTTTGTGGGCCAGTACAACCCTGGTTCTATCTGCATCGACGGGTAGCACCGTCTTTTGTGAAGAACGGGTTTTTACTCCCTTAGATACTTCCATCACCCCCTCCAATTCAAATGGCTGATAAACAAGAAAAGAAATTGAATGTACAGACATTGTATTGATAGACAGATGTGGTAATTCACATATATGTTGTCTAACCAAACAGGACAGCATGACACAATTTCACATATATGATGGCTGACTAAATAGGATAGCATGACACAGTTTTAGATATATGATGGATAACTTAACAGGATATAATGGCATAATTCAACATATGATGAGTATCTAAACAGGATGACATGGCAAAACTATATGATGTCTTTCTAAAATAGGTTGGGATGAAATAATTCATATACATGTTGTCTAAGTATACAGGATGGCACGATATAATTCACATAATTGATTCATATACTAAGCAGCTAGCACTCGCATATATGATCTCTAAACTAAGAAGATGGCATTGAATATTGTGTATATGATGTCTAAACTAAGCAATGCAAGACACCATATGCCTGATATGAGAAATATAAACATTGCAAGTTAGAGCATACACCTCAGGTGGGATATAGGACTGGTCATCTGTCTCTGAATCCTCCTCTGAGGAGCTATCTATAACCATCGAGATATATGCTTCAACAGGTACCATTGCCTGCTCTGAAGACCTTGTTTTCACTCTAGATTTTTCCATAACCGGCTCAAATGGCTGATACACATGAAGAGTATGTAGTTCAATATACACAGATTGTCGACAAATGGAATACATAATGAAAAAAAGGATGGCATGAGATAATTCACATATATGATGCCTGGCTACACAGGATGGCGGTGCATAATTCACGTATATGATAACTGGCTAAAAAACATGGCTTTGCATAATTCACGTATCTGATATAGAAAGCAAAGAGGAGGCATTCACACAAAGCAAGTCTAATCTTAGCAGATGGCATGGCAATGCAAGACACCATATGCATGATATGATCAATATAACCCTGCCAAGTTAGAGCATACACCTCGGGGGGGGGGGGGGGGGGGGAGTACGACTGGTCATCTGTCTCTGAATCTTCCTCTGAGGAGCTATCTATAACCAGCAAGAAATCTGCATCGACAGGTAGCACTAACTGCTCAGAAGACCTTGTTTTCACTCCAGATTTTCCCATCACCGACTCAAATGGCTGATGCACAGGAAGAGTAGATGAATGTACAAACATTGTTGACAAATGGAATACATTATGAAAAAAATAGTATGGCACGATACAATTCACATATACGATGACTGGCTAAACAGGATGGCATTGCATGATTCACGTATATGATGCCTGGCTAAAGAAGATGGCATTGCATAATTCACATATACTCCCTCCATTCCTAAATATTTATCTTTTTAGAGATTTCAAATGGACTACCACATACAGATGTATATAGACATATTTTAGAGTGTAGATTCACTCATTTTGCTCCGTATGTAGTCACTTGTTGAAATCTCTAGAAAGACTAATATTTAGGAACGGAGGGAGTATGATATAGAAACCAAACAGGTGGCATTCACACAAAGCAAATCGAAACTAAGCTGATGACATATAAGATGTATAAAGTAAGCAATGCGAGGCTCCATATGCATGATATGACCAACATCAGCATGCCAGGTTAAAGCAAACACCTCAGGGGGTAAATAGGAGTGGTCGGCTCCCTCTAAATCCCCCTCTGAACAGTTATCTTCCTCTGGAATACAATCTGGAATGGGGGGAGGGGGGCCCGTACTTCGCCCACCATGGAGCGGCGTCTGCATGAAATTATATTCCCACGCAATGGTCTTCTCTTTTTCTCTACATGTTCAGTACGATTGTGTACAATAACTAACATACATAATAAAAAAACATAGTTAGATTATGTAAGGCCTAAGGGGTGCATGTAGAAATCAAGACTGATGGTAGCAAGCGAGTGGATAGATCCAAAACTAATTATAGCATGCAGATGATAGCTTCAGTTTAAAAAGATAGACGATGGCTCATCTACTGTTTGTTGCCCACCGAACATGAACCACATAGAAGACCCCAGATGAACCAGATAGTAGACATATACTATTCGTTACTGCCACGATTTGTGCCCAACGGGCATTTTAAAACTCAAGTTGCAACATTAGTTTGGACCTGACTCAGAGTCTAAGAGGTGAACAGGACGATAAAGTAGCAGGTAATAATAACTAATGTATAACGTAAGCAAACACGAAAGAGTGCGACCTCTCTTCTGGAACTATGTAGTCCTCAGGTTCATCTTCTCAGTCGATGATGGTAATGCAGTTGGCGTGGCTGCCGGCAACGGGGAAGATGATCTGAGGCGTCGAAAGAAGGTCTGCAGGGGGATCTCTGCTGCCGTGAACGCTTCTGTCGATGGTGAACCTCAGGTGGGGTGGATGATGGCACGACAGGAGCGGGAGAAAACACATAGAGTTTTCTTTGACACCTATCTGAAAATGAAGTAAATCTGTAAGGCTCCTTAGAATTGGAGGATTCTAAAAACGCAGGGACAGGAAAAACAAAGGAATAGGATAGGAATGCACGTGCAAAACAGAGCATTTGCAAACATAGGATTTCTGTCAACCTGGGTGTTTGGTTCACATGAATTGGAAGAACACAGGAATGGAGAAACATGGTCAAATTAAAATCAAACCACATGAAAATGTAAAATAAGAATCTTATTATGCTGGTAATGCACATAGTCCTGTTCTTCATGCATATTAATTTGAAAAGGCCGTCCAAGTGGATATTAAAATTCCTATGTTTTTTCTTTGAAAGAGACACCAAAGGAAAAAAATCCTCCAGTTTTGCTTTGCTCCATTCCTTCTAACCAAATGCATGAATAGTACTACCATAGTAAAGTTTCCAATTTCTATGTTTTCCTTCACTTTTTCTTTGAACCAGTGGCGATTCTAGTAGGCAGTCTTCAACAGGCTGAAGCCTGACCTCGAAATATTTTGTGAGCTTAGATTTGGTCCAAATGAATATCATATATTGGCTATCTTGCTAAACCGATTCAAATTGTGGTTCAAAAGAGCATTTAGTTTTCTCCCTGTTAACTTTGTGACCACGATTCATTTCTTTCTAGATTTGCAACTGCTTTGAACCAAAGAGTCCCTGATGGATCGACATGAATGTAGAGTAACAAAACAATGCGACGAGTGTACAACCTCTTTGGCATAGCATTGTCAACCTCAGCATCATTGGGTTGGACGTGGAGGATGGTGATGCTGGTGTGACTGTTGGAGGTGGGGAAGAGGATCTGAGGCCTCTGGAGATGGCGCCGAGGGTACTGCTCCGCTGTGATGGACGGTTCCATCGTTGGAGCAGCTCCGGTGAGGTGTACGACGGCGAGGCTGAAGCAGGACAAGGTAGACAACGTTAATCGAAAGTGGGAGTCTAATAGCATGTGCAATAGATGATGTAAAATACATCACGAAAAAGTGCTAGATGTAAAATGCATCAGCCGCACCGCGGCCGCTCCGACAGATGCTGTAAATACTGTTGACTCTGAACTTAACTGAAGAAACTGAACTTTACAGTCAAAACTGAATTTTACTGTCGAAACTAAATTTTACTGACAAAACTGATTGAACTAGTAGCGGAGCACTGCAATAGAAGTTTAGGGCATTCGAGCACTAGTAGCAGAGAAGCAGTGATCTAAGTCAGCAGCTGCTCGAGCAGGGAACGCACTAGCAGAGAGCAGCTCGTGCAGCAGCACCGCGAGCGAGTGCTAAAGCAGCAACTCATGTAGCTACCGCATGTCGTGCAGCAGCAGCAGCGCGAGCGAGAGCAAGAGCAGAGCAGCAGCATGAAGGAGAGCAACAGTGGAGCAGCAGCACGAATGAGAGCAAGAGCGGAGCAGCAGCGCGACCGACAGCAAGAGCAGAGCAGAGCAGCAGCGCGAACGAAAGCAAGAGCAGTGCAGCAGCACGACCGACAGCAAGAGCAGAGCAACAGCGCGAGCGAGAGCCGGAGCAGTAGCAACAGCATGAGCGAGAGCCGGAGCAGCAGCAACTAGTGTTGGTGTGGAAGTCACCGCCGAGGAAGCAATGACATGGGGAATAGATGCCTTGGAGGAAGTGGCCGGCGATGGCGCCGTCGATGGAGACCCGCCATGGCTGCTTGATATCGAGCACCGATAGCCCCGTGAGATCGAATAAAAGATAAAATGTAGCGGTGAGTGCAGAACCTCCTTGGTGGCACCGAGTAGGCCTCGGCTTCATCGGAGGAATTGGTGAGGGTGCTGCGGTTCCGATTGTGCAGGTCAGGACGGTGCTGTGGGGATGAAGGTGGCGCGATAGACGAGGCAAATGTCGGGGCAGCTCCTTGGAGGTGGAGGACGGGGCGGCTAATCCGGCGGGACAACGAGATCGACGACGGATCCTCATCCGATGCGGTGGATGAGGTACATCGAGCTGTTGCTCTGGACGACGTCGTCGGGGAAGAGGCTTCGGCTGGGCGGCGGTCGGGAGGCCGATGGAGGAGCGTGGGGTTTCGCGGGTTTTGGTGGCCTTGGTGTATGAATGGGGGGGTATGAAGGGGAAGGTAGGGGGAGCCATGGCTTAGGGACGTGCTTGTCCGAAATGTGGGGTAAGTTACAAACGTACCCCCACCGGTTTTGACCACGAGACGTTGAGGCGGCACTTCCGGCTGAGGGGTAGAAGGGGGATTTCGCGTGTCTGGGCTATGGGACCGATTTCGGATGAGGAGGGAGTTTTCATGCGCATCAAAATTTCGGGATAACGCGGCGCGGGTTGAAGAGGTGTGAGTTTCGTCGTAGAAGAGACAAAAATACTCGAGCTTGAAATTTTGGGATAACAAGGCGCGGATTCCATGTTCGACAGAACAAACTTAACATGTACAAAAAAAGACAATTCATACAAGACACAAGAGAGTCATGTCCCCTTTTACTATATTGCTATAAATGCCATTGAAAGACTACAAGAAAATGTAAAAAAATCGGGAGAACAAGATTAGCATGTATAGTACCAATTCAATTCGCACTTCCCTCAACAACAACAAAAAACAAATCAATTCCCACCACAAGAAAGAGTCATGTCCCTTTTTATATGATTGCAAATGCTAGGATCTCGAATTTCAATTTTTGAATCCATGTTATGTTGAATTCGAATATATCGTTAGGTGATCTTGCGGTTTACAAAGGATGTAGTCCTACAATTTGATCTTCCATCTTATATGAACATTTTAATCCACCCTGTGAATATATATATTGTCGTCTACCATATGGACTAAATTTGAATCAATTTTCCTTCACTAGTAGAAAACAGGGCTTTGGTCCAGGCCAGCCTAGCCCATTAGTCCCGGTTCAGTCAGGAACCGGGACACATGGGGGCATACATCACGGTTCGTGCGCCCAGGGGGCCGGCTGGGGCTCGTGGGGCATTGGTCCCGGTTCGTCTGGACCCTTTGGTCCCGGTTCCAGACATGAACCGGGACCAATGGGCCTCGCTCCTAGCCCACATCCATTGGTCCTGGTTCGTGGCTGGAACTGGGACCAAAGGGTGGCCTTTAGTCCCGGTTCCAACCACGAACCGGGACCAATGTTGTGCCTATATATACCCCTCGCCCGCGAGCAGAGCACTCCACTGCTCTATTTTTTTCTGGCCGGCAAGGGGAGGGGTTTGTGGTGCTCTAGCTCACCTCCTATGCACATGAGGTGTTCGATGAAATGCCCGTGCAACACTACTTAAGCTTTCTCCTCTCCAAACTCGACCTTCAAGCTCCATTTTCCTCAAGATTTGTCTAGGTTTAGCGGTCCGTCACGTCCCGTCCCCGTCTTCACCGCTGTCAATCGCCCGCGCCGATCTCGTCACTGGCATAACCGTGGTGAGCCTCTTGTTCTTATCTTCTTTCTAAAAGAAAAAAATTCTTACTTGTATGATTTAGATAGATACTTGTATAATTTTCTTACTTTTATTATTGTTTGTTATTATATAGTGCGATGGTTTTAGTATCCGCCCCCGTCGGCCCTCGTCCTGTCTATGATTCGGATGTGGTATATATTATATTTTATAACTATTTTTTTCATTTATTGTTTATGACAATTATGCCGACCAACATGACATAGATTTTTTGATCTAGGAGGTATGTGAACCAGAAATTCCAACCGACCTATTGTCGAGAGGTTAAATTTAGTTGAAGAAGAAAACAATTACTTGAAGGAAAAATTGAAAAAAATTGAGGAGGAGAAGATGATATTGGAGTTGCATGTTGCGGATGTCGTCGATGATCACAAGATCAAGATGGATGCAATGCGCTTCAAGATTAGAAAGTATAGAAATATGCCATTCATACCGAGGCTTGGTATCATTATGCCGTTGGATCAATTGTTACCTTGGTTGCGATTATGATCACATTTGTTGTTGCATTGAAATTTTTTACATAGTTTCAATAATGTATGGTTTAATTAGATGCTCTGGAGAGCTATATGTTGTTCAATGAGAACTATGTATGTACTTTGGTTTTAATGTGATGATGAACTTCTATTAATTTGCTCACTTATCTATTCATGATGTTTTGTAATTGTTTTTGACACACTTAATTATATATAATGCACGCAGATGAACCGGCAATGGATGTACGGTGACAGATGCACCTCCGAGTACATTAAGGACGTGCATAATTTTCTCGAAGTGCTGAGGCAAACAAGCAGAATGGTTTTATGTGTTGTCCATGCCCTATATGTGGGAATATGAAGTCTTACTCTGACTGGAAAATCCTTCACACCCACCTGCTTTATAAGGGTTTCATGCCACACTATAATGTTTGGACCACGCACGGAGAAATAGGGGTTATGATGGAAGACAGCGAAGAAGAAGAGGACGATGACAACTATGTGCCCCCTGAATACGGTGATGCTGCAACGGGGGAAGCTGAAGATCAAGAGGAACCAGACGATGTGCCCGATGATGATCTCCGCCGCGTCATTGTTGATGCAAGGAGACAGTGCGATAGTGAAAAGGAGAAGCTGAAGTTCGATCGCATGTTAGAGGATCACCAAAAAGGGTTGTACCCCAATTGCGAAGATGGCAACACAAAGCTCGGTACCGTACTGGAATTGCTACAGTGGAAGGCAGAGAATGCTGTGCCTGACAAAGGATTTGAGAAGCTACTGAAAATATTGAAGAAGAAGCTTCCAAAGGATAATGAATTGCCAGACAGTACGTACGCAGCAAAGAAGGTTGTATGCCCTCTAGGATTGGAGGTGCAGAAGATACATGCATGCCCTAATGACTGCATCCTGTACCACGGTGCGTACGAGGATTTGAACGCAAGCCCGGTATGCGGTGCATTGCGGTATAAGATTAAACGAGATGACCCTGGTGATGTTGACGGCGAGCCCCCCAGGAAGAGGGTTCCTACCAAGGTGATGTGGTATGCTCCTATAATACCACGGTTGAAACATCTGTTCAGAAACAAAGAGCATGCCAAGTTGATGCGATGGCACAGAGAGGACCGTAAGAAAGACGGGAAGTTGAGAGCACCCGCTGACGGGTCGCAGTGGAGAAAAATTGAGAGAAAGTACCGGGATGAGTTTGCAGGTGACCCAAGGAACATATGGTTTGGTTTAAGCGTGGATGGCATTAATCCTTTCGGGGAGCAGAGCAGCAATCACAGCACCTGGCCCGTGACTCTATGTATCTATAACCTTCCTCCTTGGCTGTTCATGAAGCAGAAGTTCATTATGATGCCAGTACTCATCCAAGGCCCTAAGCAACCCGGCAACGACATTGATGTGTACCTAAGGCCATTAGTTGAAGAACTTTTACAGCTGTGGAATGGAAATGGTGTACGTGTGTGGGATGAGCACAGACAGGAGGAATTTGACCTGCATGTGTTGCTGTTTGTAACCATCAATGATTGGCCTGCTCTCAGTAACCTTTCAGGGCAGACAAACAAGGGATAGCACGCATGCACGCACTGTTTAGCTGACACCGAAAGTATATACCTGGACAAATGCAGGAAGAATGTGTACCTGGGGCATCGTCGATTTCTTCCGACCAACCATCAATGTCGAAAGAAAGGCAAGCATTTCAAAGGCGAGGCAGATCACCGGAAGAAGCCCGCCATGCGTACCGGTGATCACGTACTTGCTATGGTCAATGATTTACACGTAATCTTTGGAAAGGGTCCCGGCGGACTATCTGTTCCGAATGACGGTGAGGGACGCGCTCCCATCTGGAAGAAGAAATCTATATTTTGGGACCTACCCTACTGGAAAGACCTAGAGGTCCGCTCTTCAATCGACGTGATGCACGTGACAAAGAACCTTTGCGTGAACCTGCTAGGCTTCTTGGGCGTGTATGGAAAGACAAAAGATACACCGGAGGCACGGGAGGACCTGCAACATTGGCACGAAAAAGACGGCATGCCTCCAAAGCAGTATGAAGGTCCTGCCAGCTACGCTCTTACCAAAGAAGAGAAGGAAATCTTCTTTGAATGCCTGCTCAGTATGAAGGTCCCGTCTGGCTTCTCATCGAATATAAAGGGAATAATAAATATGGCAGAGAAAAAGTTCCAGAACCTAAAGTCTCATGACTGCCACGTGATTATGACACAACTGCTTCCGGTTGCATTGAGGGGGCTTCTACCGGAAAACGTTCGATTAGCCATTGTGAAGCTATGTGCATTCCTCAATGCAATCTCTTAGAAGGTGATCGATCCAGAAATCATACCAAGGCTAAGGAGTGATGTGGCGCAATGTCTTGTAAGTTTTGAGCTGGTGTTCCCACCATCCTTCTTCAATATCATGACGCATGTCCTACTTCATCTAGTCGACGAGATTGTCATTCTGGGCCTCGTTTTTCTACACAATATGTTCCCCTTTGAGAGGTTCATGGGAGTCCTAAAGAAATATGTCCGTAACCGCGCTAGGCCAGAAGGAAGCATCTCCATGGGCCATCAAACAGAGGATGTCATTGGGTTTTGTGTTGACTTCATTCTTGACCTTAAGAAGATTGGTCTCCCTCAATCGCGGTATGAGGGGAGACTGACTGGAAAAGGCACGCTAGGAGGGGACTCAATAATATGCAGGGAGGGTCATTTAGCTCAAAAAAATCAGTAAATGCATGAAAAATAACAGATGAACTCAGAAAGGGTTGAAAATTGATGATGTTGCTTTGAATGGTTCATTTTGAGCACACAAAAAGTGTGGAGTTCAAATAAGTTCAAAAAAATGAAATCCCTTTGTAACAGATGAGTTTTCGTCCGAAACCCTGATACTTCGAAAGAGATTGTCCATTTTGTACACGAAGTGCATCCAGTTTTTACCGTAACCCTCTCAACTTTTTAGACAGTAGGTGGGGGAAATGATGATATCATGCCAATTTTCAACCTCTTCAGAGTTCATTTGAAGTGCTTTTCAATTTTAGGGTCATTTAGCTCAAAAAAATCAGTAAATGCATGAAAAAAATAGATGAACTCAGAAAGGGTTGAAAATTGATGATGTTGCTTTGAATGGTTCATTTTGAGCACACAAAAAGTGTGGAGTTCAAATAAGTTCAAAAAAATGAAATCCCTTTGTAACAGATGAGTTTTCATCCGAAACCCTGATACTTCGAAAGAGATTGTCCATTTTGTACATGAAGTGCATCCAGTTTTTGCCATAAGCCTCTCAACTTTTATGAAACTCTAATAGCAAAAATAATAAACTAAAAGAATGAACTAGAAAACTTTAATGAAACTCTATAAGAAAAAAGAATGAACTAGAAAACTGATATGAACTCTAATAGCAAAAGGAATCAACAAAATTTATGCAACTAAAATTAGCAAAGTATTTTTGTTCAAAACATTAAAAGCAAAAAGAATTTCAAAAAGAAATTTTTTTGTTAGAAACTTTAATAGCAAAAAGAATTATCATAAGATTTTTTTGTTAGAAACTAAATAACAAAAACTATTTTTGAATATAATGATAAAACACAGTAATATTAAATAGCAGTAAAAAGAATCACTCAAAAATCTATTTTTATAGTAAAGTTAATCACAAACTAGTGATTCACACAAATTTCAAAGAATTCAAATTTAAACTATTCGAATCGGAAAACTAATGGCACTAACAGAAAGTTTATAAATTTATTACCTAAAAGCAAAAAGAATTAAAAAATAAAGCAAAAAACAAAAGAAAATAAATAATAAAGCAAAAAACAAAACAGAAAACTGGAAAAAATAGAAAAAAAATTTGTGTGAATCACTCAAAAATAACAAAAGCAAAAAGATTTTTTTTGTTAGAAACAAAATAACAAAAACTGTTTTGAATATAATGATAAAACACAGTAATATTAAATAGCAGTAAAAAGAATCACTCAAAAATCTATTTTTATAGTAAAGTTAATCACAAACTAGTGATTCACACAAATTTCAAAGAATTCAAATTTAAACTATTCGAATTGGAAAAGTAATGGCACTAACAGAAAGTTTATAATATTTATTACCTAAAAGCAAAAAGAATTTAAAAAAAGCAAAAAATAAAACAGAAAAACTGGAAAAAATAGAAAAAAATGCCACCTACTGGGCCACCACGGCCTGAATACGACTAGAAACCCAACCACGGGCCAGGATTCAGGCCCGCAGAAGGCCCAGTAGGCCCACAGGCAGAGGAGAGTTAGGTTAGGCCCGTAAGCCTGCATTTGAGAGGAGCTCGAGAGGGCAGCGGCAGTGGGGTTTATAAACCACTCCGCGCCCCTCTCAACTAGCGAGGTGGGACTAAACTTTTGGCCGCGGGCAGCACAAGGCCTTTGGTCCCGGTTGGTGCCACCAAACCGGGACAAAAGGTGGGCTTTGGTCCCGGTTGGTGGCACCAACCGGTACCAATGCCCCTTTTAGTCCCGGTTGGTGCCACCAACCAGGACCAAAGGTCTCTGTTTCCCGCCCTTTGGGCTGCTGAAAAAAGACCTCTGGTCCCGGTTGGTGGCACCAACCGGGACTAAAGGGAGGCATTGGTCCCGGTTGGTGCCACGAACCGGGACCAATGCCTCGTGTATATAAGCAAGACTTGTGAAAATTTTCAGTTTCATCGCAGTTGCCCTCCGATGGCCCCGACCTCCTCGACGCCGCCAGGCTGCCCGACGCCGTTGCCGTAGCCCGTGCCCGTGCCCCGCCCCCGAGCCCACGCCGACGCCGTCCACCACCCACGCCTCGTCGCCGTCGCTGTCGCCAACTCCCCTGTGCCCCGACACCGCCCGCTCCTCATCGCTGTCGCCGCCCTCGTCGCCGCCTGCTCCTCGTCGCCGTTGCCGTCGCCATCGCCGACGCCTCCGCGACCTCTCCATCGCCGACAGCCTCCCCGACCTCGCCGTCGCGTCCCCGCGCCGGCCCCTGCCCGGCCTGCCCCGCACGCGCCACCTCTGTCTCAGCCCGGCCCCCACCTCGCCGTCACCGACGCCGCCCCCAGTGAGCCACCGCGCCCCTGCCCTGCCCACCGCCGCCGCCGCCGCCGCCGTGGACGTGGCCGCCGTGGCCCCCACATATATGTTTTTTTTCTGCATATATATATGATGTTTTTTTGCATATATGTTGATGTAAGGATATATATGTACGCATATATGATGATTTTTTGTTCAGCGTCATATATGATATTTTTTTCTGCATATATATCGGATCATATGAATTTTTTTGTTCATAGATCATGTGATTTTTTTTGTTCATATATCATATGATGTTTTTATTGTTCATAGATGATTGATCATATTTGTTCATATGTATGCAAGCGAAGTCATTGTCGTTAGTTGTACTGTTTAGGGTTAGGGTCGTCGAGGAAGAAGGAAAATAAGGAAAAAGAAGAAAAGAGGAAGAAGGAAGAAGGAAGAAGAAGAAAAAGAAGGAGAAAAAAATAAGAAGAGGAAGAAGAAGAAAAAAAAGAGGAGTTCTTCTCCTCTATTCCTTCTTCTTCTCCTTTTTTTTCTTCTTCTTTCTCTTTTGTTTTCTCTTCTTCTTCCTCTTCTTAATTTTTATCGGGAACAAGGGTGTCGAGGATCACCGAGCAGTCGAGGGTCGGGAACTAGGGTAGAGGGTCGAGGAAAGCTGAGGGGTCGAGGGTCGAGGAACGCCGAGGGGTCGAGGGTCGAGAACTAGGGTAGAGGGTCGAGGAACACCGAGGGGTCGAGGGTCGGGAACTAGGGTAGAGGGTCGTGGATCACCGAGCGGTCGAGGGTCGTGAACAAGGGTAGAGGGTCGAGGGTCGCTGAGGGGTCGAGGGTCGAGGGTCGTCCAGGGGTCGGGGGTCCAGATTTATCAAGAATGCCCCCATTATGGATGTGCACAAGTTGATCCATTTTTTTTCTGATCTCATCTCTATATATATATTCTTCTATATGTCACATTGTCTGTCAAAGTATTGAAGAAATCCATGGCTTCATCATTAGCCTGAAGTAGCAGGCGTATGATGCTACGAAGCTCTTCAAAGTTGTTTTGGAACGGAGTTCCGGATAGAATAATTCGCTTTTTGGTACGAATTTCAGCAAAGGCCTTCCAAATAGCGATATTCGAAAGGCTCTTGCTGAACTTTGTACCAAAAAGCGAATTATTCTATCGGGAACTCCGTTCCAAAACAACTTTGAAGAGCTTCGTACCATTATACGCCTGTCATTTCCGGCTAATGATGATGTCATGGTTTTCTTGAATTCTTTGACACTAGACAACGTGACATATAGAAGGGTAGATGAGATCAGGAAAAATATGGACCATTTTCTGCACATCCAGAATGGCGTCATTTTGTTAAATCCCTTGTCGGTCCGGACGTCGGACATTCATGAGAGAGGCGGTCCGACCCAAACCCTAGAAGCGTTGTCGAGGCCACCCAAACCCTAGAAGCGTTGCCTAGGCCACCCCAAACCCTAGAAGCGTTGTCGAGGCCACCCCAAACCGTAGAAGCGTCGAGCTAGCTAGGTCTACATTTGCACTAATATATCCATCTGTCATGTTTGTATATTAATTGCTATGTTGTAATATTTGCAGAAACTATGGAGCACCGAGACATCGAAGCAGAACAGTTGTTGGGGGACATAATCCTCGGCGGAGGTGATGTCTTGTCGTTTCTCAACGACACCGATGGTCTGGAGGGAGAGGGTGAAGCAGGCTCCGGTGATCGAACAATGGAGGTGGAAGGACATGATTATGATGGCTCCGGTGATGGAATGCCGGTAGAAGAAGGAGACTGTGATGACTACTCCGGTGAGCGAATGGAGGAAGGAGATGTTGCAAAGTCCGGCAAGGTATATATATTATTTAAGCCTGTGCTGACTAGCTAATTGATGCATTAATTGTTTTGGTATGTACACATATTAACTCTCTTCTTTCTTCTTTTCTAGCCCTCCGGATCGAGCCAAACTTCGGTAACGAGATGAGGCCCGAAGAAAAGGTTGCGCCAGGATGAAAGGTTCACGATCACAGCAATCAAGGGTGATGGCCAACCGATTGAACCCAGCCGGACCAAGGAAGCATTTTCTGCTCAGTGCGGGGTTCTTGTTAGGGACATGATCCCGATCAGCATCCACCAATGGAATAAGCCTAAGAGCGAAGACCCTCAAGTGTCTTTTGTCAACGATAGACAGAAAGATGATCTTTGTACCGCGCTGAAGGCAAATTTCACCCTACCTCCAGAGGAGGATCCAGATAAGCGAGTTATAGAGCCATTGGTCAAGGCTCATGCTCTTAAGAAGATGGCAGATCTATTCAAGAGGTGGAAGAATGAGTTGAAATCAACGTTTGTGGACAAAGGGAAAACTCCAGAATTCACCGGCCGATTTGAGAAGATAAGAGATCACTGGCCCGCATTTGTGGCCCACAAGACATCGGAGAAGAGTAAGAAGATGTCAGCGACAAACAAGTTAAATGCTGCAAAGAAGGAGCATCACCATCGCACGGGGTCAGGTGGCTACCTCAAAGTCCGGCCGTTGTGGGACAAGGCTAAGAAGGACCTGCTTGATAAAGGGGTCGAACCAGAGACATTGAACTGGCCAGACCATTGAAGGACTTGGTTCTTCGGGGTTGGGGGAACTTTGGACCCTGAAACAGGGAAGTGCCATTGGACGAAGGAGCAACTTGAAATACCCGTCAAGAAGCTTCAGAAGTATATCGCCGCAGCGCAGGAAGGGACGTTCGTTCCCGACGGAGAGAACGACGAGCTCACACAGGCCCTCGGGAATCCTGAGCACCCAGGACGAACACGAGGCACGGCAGGCTCCATTGCGTGGAAGGTTGGGTTTCCCAGCGCAGGCGGTTACAAAACCCGGGAGAGGAGGAGGAATGTGGAGCAGACCGAACTGCAGAAGCTGAATGCAAGGGTACGAGCGCTAGAGGAACAAGCACTACTAGTTCAGAGCCAGCGACCTGCCGGAGCTACCCCAGAAGCTACCCCAGTGGAGAAGCAGCGTGGCTTCCACGGAGCTCCTTCAGCAGCCTGACTTCACGGCTCCCAGCTACCCAGTGGATGCTATCACGGAGGCTCAAGATTGCCACCTTATGACGCAATGGCAGCACCTCAAAGTCAAGGCGGCTGTCGGCTCTGTTGCACCTCCTCAACCCGGCGCAACTTTTCACTGCCTTCCAATTCCACAAGGCTATGCTGTTGTGATGGTCGATGAAATAACGGAGGGATTTGAGGAGCTCAAGCTTGACCACCCTACCGGTGAAGGGGAGACTCAGCTAGGTCTTGCACTGAAGACTCCATGTCTATGGCGGAAGGAGCTCATCAACCTTCCGAACTGGACGCCTCCTCCTCCTCCTCCGGTGAGTCAGGGCACTTCGCCTCCTCCTCCTCCTCCAGCGAGTGATCAGGGCAGTCTGCCTCCTTCTCCGGCTGCTCCGGCGCGTGGCGGCACTCCGCCTCCTTCTCCGCCTGCGCCGGCGCGTCCGAGCAGCCCGCCTCCTCAGCAACAGCGGAAGACAGCCGCCGCCGCTCCGGCTGAGCCGGCGCGTCGTAGCACTCCGCCTCCTTCTCCGCCTCGTAAGCAACAAAGGAAGACAGCCGCAGCCGCTTCGGCTGCTCCGGCGTCTAGCAGTACAGCCAGAGGCGGGAGGCAATACATATTCGGTCCATCTCTCAAGCCTCAAGAGAAGTTACCATATGAGATGATCGAGGAGGAAAACGAGGAGATCTGTCAAGCCCAAGTGAAGGACTTTTTTGCAAAGAAAAATCCACCTCCGGAGGAGAAGATAGATCCGGTGAAATTGAAGCACACTTTGAAGAACCTGAAGCGACCACCACCGCCTCCGCCGGATGACAACCATGTCCGCGCTCTTAAAAAGGCAGTGGAAGGAGCGCGCCGGTCGGGAACTACTTCAAGTGACAAAAGGTTACAAGAACGAAGAAGTGGGAACAAAATTCCACAGCTCGGCGAATAGGTAAACCAATCGTGCCCCCCGCTCAAGGTGTCTAGCAATATCGTCGCAAATCTACCGGGGATGCTGCCCGGTACCAAACCTGGTGATTACCTGCCCGACGATGCACATTTTGATACAATGGAGGTGGACGAACACAAATACCGGTACGGGAAGCCTCTCGTCAGACCTGGTGATCCTCCTCTAACAACGATGATGCGAAGATTCCATAAATGGTACAAGGACACCTGCAAGTCTGGGAAGGATATTTTGACGCTGAGAGTTAAAGAGGAGCACGACCTCGTTGGAATTGATCTGTTGTCTATTCCATTTGAGGAGTTCTTCCAGTTTTTCAATCAAAAGGACCTCGATAAAATAATCATCACTTGCTACTGTCTGTAAGTACTGTACTTCTGTAATTAAGTCTCTATATATAGCTCAGCTCTTTCATTGCATGTATATATAATTAACCTCACTATATTATGTAGATTGAAGATCGTCGAATGCAGAAATGCACAAATCTATGATATTGGGTTCATTAACACAAATCTCATAGATGAATGGACGGTTAAATATAATGCGAAAGAAACCGAGGCCAACTTGCTACAATCGTTGCTTAAAAATCAAAACAAAGATAAAATACTCTTTCCTTACAACTTCAAGTGAGTGTTACTGTCTTCTGCATATTCGGTTTCCATTATTACTCATGGTTATAGTAATGTAATTGATGAGTTATGCATGCGTGCGCAGCTTCCACTTTATTCTCCTAGAGATTAAGCTTGAGCAGGGACTAGTAACCGTCTTAGACTCAAGACGAAAAGATCCCAAGGAGTATGCGGCCATGACTGAAATGCTCCAGAAGTAAGTTCAATCGATCATTATCGCACCATATCAGCAACTTTGTTCATTTCCTGATATCAAGTAATTATTTTCTTTGTCTCGCAGGGTTTGGAAAGTGTTCACCGCAGAAGCTCCGGGACTGCCGAGGGAGCTGCGATTTACACACCCGAAAGTAAGTACTGCTAGCTAGTTCCGCGCATCTCCCATTGATTCTAGCTAGTTTCATCAATACCATTTATAATGCTTGATTATCAGTTTGATTGACCTCTATTTCTCGTAAAGTGGTTGTGGCAGGAAGGCGGGAATATTTTTTGTGGATACTACGTTTGCGAGTACATCTACAACGCGACGACCTCTAAGCGGGGCTACTCTAGAAAACAATATGAAGTGCGTAAGCAATAATATTCACAATTTTATTTTATTACCATCATTTGTGTTGAGTTTCATTCATATATATGTATTGACCCCCTTCTTCAAATTAGATTTGGCAGATGCGGGATGAACTCCTACCACAAGATCGCATAAAAGCAATTCAAGAGGAATTGGCGGGATTCTTTCTTGACCACGTCATCAATCCAGCCGGAGAATACCATGTGGAACTTGACATCATATGTTAGGGATTGTAAGAGATCTTATATTGTATATATGTAGCTAGTAGCGTCAGATAGATATACGAAAACTTGTTGTTCGACCAATCTCTCGGAGAAGGAGGAGGTCGATCACTTCTCTCTATATATGTTCATGACGATCTTGTGTACTTAATGGTTTCCTTCATTTGCTTACTAGCTAGCGTGTCGAGTCCTTTCTATACGTATAGTACGTGGCGTCGACCAAGCACGGAGATAAGAGAGGACACTTCTTTCTATTAGCTAGATAACACAATATATGAAACCCCTAAATTAACCCTACAAAACCCCCAAACCCCCCCCCCTCTTTCAAAAAAAATAAAAACCCCAGCTCCTGAGCTGCTGACGCGTGCATGCTCTTTGGTCCTGGTTGGTGTTACCAACCGGGACTAAAGGCCCTCCTGCCTGGGCTCGCCGCAGTGGCCACGTGGAGCCACATCTGTCCCGGTTCGTAAGCGAACCAGGACTAAATGTGTTGGGCTTTAGTACCGACCCTTTAGTCCCGGTTCCCGAACCGGGATAAATGGGCCTTTTTCTACTAGTGCTTATTTGAATATGATTGTTGTCAAGTTATACCATCATTTGAATATTATCTTGATAACAGAAAACTTGCATATAGTAGTAATCATATTTAAATATGAACTACATGTACCATACGATTTCCAATTCAAATATTTGTATCCATTTTATGTCGAATTCAAATCACAGTACATTGGTCTAGGTAGCGAGATGTTCGGGATAATCTAAACCCTGTTTTCATATGTATAAAATTTGGCCGAATTGGGACAAGTTTTGTTATAAGCTTCTTGCAAACCGGTGCTTCTCTTAAGAAGCCTCGTGGTTCCGAGAGGGAACATGTCACCTTTGTGTGCGAAACGATATACGCTGTCTCCCCCCTGATTTTCTTTACAGAGACAACATAGAACTATATGAGTGCCGTGTTAAATTTTGGAATTATTTCGGGTTCGTTTGGCCTTTTTTATACATTAATTGAGTTTCTGGTCATTTAATGTGCATAATTCAAATTTGAATTGCAAGCACATGCTCCAGTGCACCAAAGTAGGTTGAAAAATCACATGTGTGTCCTTGGGTTAATTTCTAGGTCCCATGCAAGAAATGGAAATGAAATTCAAACATCTGGGTGTCGCGGTTCGGCCGAGAACATTTAGAAACTTGGTTTTTAAATTCCTGTGAATCCAAAACTCGCCTGAAAATCATGAAACTTGGCATGGTGTTATGTCATGGCACTAACATGTTGTGGTAAAAAAATTGGTCAAATTGGAACAAGTTTTGGTATAAGGTTCTTGCAAACCGGAGCTTCTCTGAAGAAGCCTCATGGTTTCGAGAGGGAACGTGTCACCTTTGTGTGCGAAACGATATACGCTGCCTCCCCCCTGATTTTCTTTACAGAGGCAACATAGAACTATATGAGTGTCGTGTTAAATTTTGGAATTATTCCAGGTTCGTTTGGCCTTTTTTATACATTAATTGGGTTTCTTGTCATTTAATGTGCATAATTCAAATTTGAACTGCAAGCACATGCTCCAGTGCACCAAACTTGGTTGAAAAATCACATGTGTGTCCTTAGGTGAATTTCTATATCCCTTGCAAAAAATGGGAATGAAATTCAAACATCTGGGCGTCATGGCATGGCCGAGAACATTGAGAAACTTTGTTTTTAAATTCCTATAAATTCAAAACTCACCTGAAAATCATGAAACTTGGCATGGTGTCATGTCATGGAACTAACATGTTGTTGTAAAAAATTTGGCCGAATTGGAACAAGTTTTGGTATAAGCTTCTTGCAAACTAGAGCTTCTATCAAGAAGCCTCGTGGTTATGAGAGGGAACGTGTCACCTTTGTGTGCGAAACGATATACGCTGCCCCCTGATTTTCTTTATAGGGGCAACATAGAACTATATGAATGCCGTGTTAAATTTTAGAATTATTCTGGGTTCGTTTGGCCTTTTTTCTTTCCCTAATAATAAAGCACGGATTGACTATGTCGGGTTCACCGTCGCGGCGTTTTTACACAAAGGTCCATGTGGTTTTTATGAATTAAATCCGCCGTCCCTATGTAAGTGGATCCGGGAAACGTTCTGATTTTGCAAATTAACTCCTGCATTTTGCACTCCTTTCTTCATCTTATCTGCCGGCTGGAACGCCTCTGTCATGCACGACTGCACCCGCCGCGGGGACGCCACGGCCGCCATGGCCGCCTTCGACGCGGCCGTCTCCGGCCCGGATGCGGCGCCCGACCTCCGCTTGCCGCGCACCAATACAACCAGCTCCTCCACCTGCTCGCCTCCGCGGACCACGCCGTGTTCGCGCACATGCTCCAGGCCAGGGCGCCCACCTTCGAGGCCACCATCACCTCGCTAGCCCGCGTCGTTGCCGTCGACGCCGAGGGCGCCGACGAGGCCTTCGAGCTCGTCTCCACCATGCGGGAGAAGTATGGCCTGGCGCCGCGCCTCCGGTCTTACAGCCCCATGCTTGCCGCATTCCGGCACGCTGGGGAGGCCGGCAAGGCCTCCGCGATCGAGGTCCACATGGCAGCATCCGCCGTCTTGCCGGAGGAGCTTGAGGAAGCCATGCTCCTGGAGGTGAGCGCCAAGGTGGGGGATGTAGACAAGGTGTATGAGTATATGCTCAAGCTGCGGCGAGCCACGGGCTGCGTGACAGAGGAGACCGCTAAGGTGTTGGAGGGGTGATTCCAGAGTGAGGAGGCGGCGACGGCTGGTAAGGCTGGTGGCCCTCGACTGCAGCAGGACGCTGGACCTATCCCACGGCGGCGCCGGCTGCCGGGGACGAGGTCATGGTTGATGCTTTACCGCCTTAAGCTGTTGACCTGGAACAAGAGGGTAAGGTGGATGTGAGGGTGGAGGCGCATGCCGTGGTGCAGGATGTCGTGGTGTCCGAAGCACCTGAGGTGTCGGAACTAGAGGTGAAGAGCAAGGAGGTGGTGGTCCGGGACACAACCAAGGTGCATTCTGCGCATCAACCAGAGACGAAGGCCGAGGAGGTGCTGGTCTGGGATACGTACATGACTGTTGTGGTGCAGGAACTGGAAGCAAAGGGTCAGGTGTCACGGTCTCGTGAGGCAGCTGGTGCGCAGACTACAGAGGTACATAACGTTTTTGCTTGTTTACCATCCATCCCCAACATTTTGAAGCTGCGATGTCTCATTAGGCATGGTGTAAAGAGGTAAATAGCACTGAAAGAGATCATCAATCAGTCACTGGTTTCTCATCTTAGATTCCACCAAGTAGCTCCTAACCGTTGCTGTCCGTTCTCAGATGTATTCAGCAGATCAACAAGGTGAACAGAGGCAAACTTACCCTGGAGGAACTGAAAGAGAGACATGGCAAAGCTATGCAGGACCCTGAAATCCAGAACATTCTGACGGACCCTGTGATGCGGCAGGTAAGTTCGTCATCAGATGTCTGTTTCTCCTCTTTTTTGAGCCAGAGCTTGGTTTGGCGAATGGTGCGATAACGTTGAGGTGTTTGTTGTCTGCAGGTGTTGATTGATTTCCAGGAGAATCCAAGGGCTACTCAGGACGGCTCGGGAGCACGAACGCAACGGCGGTCAAGATTGGGCATCGTTGGGTTCAGTGATTGGAGGCATGGCCATTCGTCCCTGACGGATCTATGCCGCCACGGCCTGAAAGAGCCTAGAGAAGGGAGGGTACGGATGAGCACCTGTAGGATGACCCGCCATCACGGCCAGCGATTGTCGACTCTGACAACATCCATGTGGTCATAGTCGAATCCTCCTGTCCTCTCGCGCCATGTATATTCAGACTTATTTGCATGCGCCGTAGGTTTTATGAACATGGAGGTGCAGTCACCCGAGGTGCAGAAGCTCCATCACCTACCTCTGCCTCCTCCACTATGCTGACAAGTAAGCTAAGCCCCCGTCATCTACATTGCTTCCTCCCTGCCTGTGATTTATTACTTCGAGCCTGCTGTTGTTTTATCATATATACAAACCTATCTGTGCTTAAGTGTGATCATTAGCTTATGGAACAGGAGAAACAAAGTGTTCTTTAGCAGACGCAAACCTGTCCATGCTAGAATTGGACCAAGAATTACTTGTGTTGCCTGTTTGATATGTATAAACATAATTATTTTGGATGTCATAGAAAAATCATGCTACAACATAATTTTTAATCTTTGTAACTTGGAATAAGATCCTGAAAGTAATAGAGCACTTCTTGAATGCATGGAAACAAAAAAAAAGATATCTCAGAGTCAATATGTCATATATTCTGAAAGTGGTGCACATGGATATGTATATTCTTGGTTAGTTTTTGTTCTGTTTCTGTTGTATATGCTCTAAGAGTCTAAAAGAAGATGAGGTAGCGCTACTTGATTTCCTGTAAAATTTCAGTAACAGTCAAGCAATAATGCAATATTGGCCTTTTCTTTTTGTGTATTACATAGTGACCATTGAGTCAAAGCTCATGTCGATGGTCGATTATTGACTGTTGCACTTATATAGAGTGCACACATATAATATCTGCTGGTTTATCTGACTTATTTGATCTATATGTTGTTTTTACCAGCAACATGAAGAGAAGAACAATCTCAATTAAGTTCACACAATTATATAGTTTTGGTTTGCTGAAAGGTAATGCCATGTCATTTCAATACTACTTATCTGGTTTGCGTGTGTTATTTACTGGTCTGTCTTAAAATAAGGAACTAAACTTTTGTGTTGATTTACTTTTTGAGGACATTTAGTTAATGGTTTTCCATATGATCCTTCTCCTTACCATAAATTCAACTAAATTAAGTTTCGTCTTCAAAATTTTATATATACCCCAAAAAGTACCTAGCGAAAAGAAAATCAGAGAGATAGAAATTTGAAAACCAAACCTTTCTGGAAAAAAATTCCATGTCGACAGTAGGCTTCATATAAATGAAATAAATCCATTAGCTGATGCGTCCTATCATTAGCTCTTATCAATAATTCTATTAAATTTTGAAGCTGACCTGTCCGCCCCTTGCCTTTGCTTGCTACAGCAACAGATTGCTTGGAATACTAATAGGATGGCTTGGGATTTGGGAGTATGATTCCCAAACGTGTTACTATCATATTTGTCTTGCAGTGGTTGTGCAGGAGGAAGATGTTGGTTGATTGGAGTCCCTCGGAGCCTAGCGGTGCTGCTCAGCCCTATGCATGCCATTGCTCGCCTCGGTGGGTAACTGGGATCCTCACGCTACCAATTTGGTCATCCCTGGGAAACATCAAGCAGATGATGAGACTGCATCTTGAGAAGAAGCATTATTTACAACTCAGTATTATCTCATGCATGGAAGAAGCACTCGACCTTATTACTAACTACGTCCTCTGTACAAAAATATAGGACGTTTTAGACTGAACATACAAGTCTCTAAAACGTCTTATATTTGTGTACAGAGGGAGTAATAACATGTAAACAGTTGTTTGCGTTCCTATTATGATCGTGGATTTCAAGCATACTGCTAACAAAATGTTGGAGAGCGTGGCAGGTTTCAACTAATTCAAAACATGCCAATACTGAATTTCTAGCCTTCATATTGCCATGTATATCCCATATAAATTTCTGAAGTTTATGATCAGTATAACTACATTTAGCAGCTGTTGCAAGCGAAACACAGTTGGGTAGAGCAAATTAGTTGTTGTTGGACTGAAAACAGTAGGCGCCAATTTGCTTTTGTGCAGCGGGTGGGGAGAAATTATATATGGTACAAGCCAACCTGGTCGTTTATGTTATTTGTTGGACGAAGTTATTTATCTGCTCGGTTACTTGTGCAAAACTTTATTTGATTGCTGAAATTGAGCTTGCATTAGCAGTTTTTCTATTTGAATGTAGTGCCGGTAATTCTTTCAGTTGGGAGATTAAACCCTAAATTAAGTATTATATTCTTCATTGATTGTTGCTTGACTTTCGCTAGAGATTTTTTTTTCACAAGAAATGGGTGTTGTAAATGAAGGATTCCATTCACCACTTTAATAATATTTGAGGGACTATATATATTCATGGTATATATTAATATCATAGAACACGTTATATATTTTTGTATATATGGAGATACTATTTTCTATACACATAGTGGTACTACTGGAGAAAAAGAGTGGTGAATGCTACATATGTAGAGCAATTGTAATTTTACCTGAGAATTGCTTTTCTATTTAAACAGGAAATCTGATTGTTGACAAAAAAAATCTACAAACCCCTTAATTTACGGTACACTAATTTTCCTGCCTGTTATTTGGTAGGGATGAGGTGTTCAAGTGTCAATACTAGATGTAAGTAGTACAAACTACTAAGATAGCACATTTTATGAATAAAAAGTACATGTTATAATACATGAATAAAAGTGCCATCATTTCAAACCTAACTGGAAAAAAATTGCACATATATTCTGGAAGAAGCCTATAGGAGTGGATGAGCAAATAACACATGACATTCGTATAATATTGAATGTGTTGCATCTGTTCACCTAAATTAATTTGGTATTCTGCTCTACAATGTTAATTGCAGAACAAAAGACTAGCGATGGTGCAAATAGAAGATAGATTTACTGGAGGGGGGAGAGGGGGGAGGTGTGAAATATAACCAAATTTAAATGGTCACGCGTTTGGAAGTGCATGTCGAGGACTCAAGGTGGGATTGCGAGTGGAAAGGAGGAGGACAAGAAAATTAATGCTATAACGGTAAAATAAAGTCGACAAGGCCATATAGGTGCATGAGTATCCATATGTTACAAACCATGATGTTGAATCACTCGAATATGCCCGTTGCAACGCACGGGCACCTTTACTATTATACATTAATTGAGTTTGTGGTCATTTAATGTGCATAATTCAAATTTAAACTACAAGCACGTGCTCCAGTGCATCAAAGTTGGTTGAAAAATCACATGTGTATCCTTCGGTGAATTTCTAGGTCCCATGCAAGAAATGAGACTGAAATTCAAACATCTGGGCATTGTGGCTCGGCCGGAAATATTGAGAAACTTGGTTTTCTAATTCCTGTAAATCTAAAACACGCATGAAAATCATGAAATTTGGCTTGGTGTCATGACATGGCACCAACATGCTGTGGTAATTTTGCTGTCCGATTTGCGAAGGCGCACACATTAACAATCAACAAAGTCATTTTGGAACAAGTGCTGTCATGTTACAATCGGAAACACAAGTATTATTGAAACCATGGGCGTTCTACTTACCATTTACGTGCCGCCACGCGTCCCCTTTTTTATTGGCTAGGAGGCGCCGTGCGGGGTAGCTATTTGATTACGGGAGGCGTGTGATCAGACCCCTGCGCGGCTTATCGGGAGGAGAGCCCTTTGACCTCCATCTGATGCCCACCTCTCTCCCAACGTCTCCATTAATGGCGTCCGAGCCCCTGTTTAATGGCGTGGCTATGTCTCACTCGACTGAGATTTAAGAGAGAGAAAAGAAAAATATGAAAATAAAATTTTGCACAGATCTTGATGTAAGATCCGACAGACCTATATAGCATCTAGTACGACTTATAGCAAGACTGATGAATATATAAGGATGATGACAATGGATAATAATTGTCTTACGTATTTAGGAAGATAATTAAAAAAGCCACATGCGGCTACGCCCAAAATACACAAGGGCAAAAGAAGAAGGAAGACGCATACAACGATCTGGCTCGCTGATCTCTACTTTCTTGATGCGCTGCAGGTCACGAAGACTAGTTCTCGCGGTGAGCAGCGATGATATCTTTTATCAGTTTCATGTCCTCAATACGCTGCTTGGTAGCATCCACGGATTCCTCCACCAGCCTTTCACGCTCGATGCGGAGCATGGCATTCTCGTCCATAAGTTTCTTGACGATGACTCCCGTCCTCTTCAGCAAGGCAGCGGTCTCATCCCCCTGCTTCGCCCTTCCGGCGATCTTCGCCCTCAACAGGTCGCGCTCGGTGCGGAGCTTCACCTTGTCCTCCCCTAGTCGCCAGATGACGCCGGTAGCATTTTCAAATGAGGTTCATCTCGTCCTGCAGCTTCATCCAGCCAGAGATCCGACCCATCAGGCCATCGAGCATAGCGCGCATGCACCTGTGAGAGTCCTCGCCTGCCCGCGAGACATTTTCCCAGGCCGCAGCGGCGCGAGAGGACCTCCTTGCTGCATTCGTGGCGCGGTGTCACATCTCTGCTGCTTCCACAGCGTGGCCGGACCAGTCTGCTGCATCGACGGCGCGGCAGGATCTCGGTGCTGCTTCAGCGGCGTGGCAGGACCTATGTGCTACTACGGTGGCACGGCGGGACATGTCGGCTGCTTTCGCGGCGAGGCAGGAGATCTCTCGTGCTTCCGCTTCCATGCTCGCCTCTCCCTGGTAGTAATCTCTCGACCCAGAACTCATGCGGGCCATGGCAGATGCAAGGGAACGGCGATGAAACACTTGTTTGTTTTTGTAGATGAGGAGTTGAGGAGGAATGTGCAGTCATCTTGGAGTAGAGTATTTATAACCGAGTACTAATACGCTCCTAAGTGCGAAACCGTTTAGGTTTTGATCGGTGTGAACAAGTTTGCAATTAAATATAGCGTGGTAGTATAATTTGGAATGTGACGAGACGCAAGCTCAAAATTTATTGACGGTTCTAGTTTTGAAGTACGACACTATTCCCGGATGGCGTAACGTGGGCATACGTTCTCGGTCGTGGTGTAGAAGTTTTGTAATATGCCACGGTACTTCTTTTTCTACTGCTGTGTACGTGCAATAACTGGCACCGTCGGATACATATCTTACGGTTATTGGTGCGTTCGCCAGGAATAGCCTCGTGGCGAGCGATAGACTAGTCTTTTTTTCCCACGCATTACATCGACACATATCATCTCTCCCCCTCTTTCCCATGCACACACCTAGTCTTTAGGGACTTCTCGCACGCACCATCTCTAGCTCTCTAGGTCGATGCCACCCACATACACTTGTACTCTGAGTTAAGTATATTATACATGAAGAGAAGAGGTGCACGCACGCACTCGTCCTCTCTCATACACGCATCTGTAGCTATGAATTGTAGTGTTCTCAACCATCCGATTGGCTCTATCATAGGTTCCCATTGCTCCTTGGCCTTGAGATTGAGAAGTTTAAAACGCGGAGGCTAAGCTAAAGGCGCGAGGTTTTGGTTAATGCGCGGGCCGCACATGGCACCAACACGACACGAGCTTCGTCTGCCTGGAGCGCAGTCTGGTGAGTACTACTAGTAGTAGTACTACTTTGATGTGTCGCGTCGAAGTATGCAACACTTCCTCAACAAACAAGCATATAAGCAGCTTATACTCCTTACCCAAAGGATCTTTATATCCAACAAATACCAAATATCCATTCGGCTGTTGGAAATTACTTTAACTACTGATCTGATGTCGAAGTAATTGCTGCATCGCCACCAAAATCCACCATCTCTTAAGCTAAAGTAGACCGAGCTAACCCCTATATTAGCATATTACTAAGATAAACAAAAGGCACTGTAGAATCATTTAGGAGGTGAGCTTGTCAATCTGAATGTGGAGGGACACCGTCCTCGACAACCCAGCCCCAGCCAGTATCTTAGGCGGAACTGTGAAGAAGGCCAGCTCCTGCACGGCGATGGCGCCAAGATCCTTGCTGCTTGTCACCTTGATTTCCACCTTGACGGTGTCGGTCCTGCCTTTGGGCTACCCCGGCGGGCCGTTCGCCCACAGCTTGGCTGCATAATGCGGCGGTGGGGACACCCCCGCTCTGATGCAGATGACAGACACGGTGATAGGAGCGCCGATGTCGAGCACGCCGCCGACCACAAAAAATGCGCGCCCGTCCTCCTCCGCGAACAGCAAGAACTGCGGCTCCGCACTGGCACGTGCAGCTGGAGCACCCTGCCATACTGGATCCTGTGCATGGGCATGGGATGCACGGTGCTGATGTCGTGGGGGATCGCCGGCGGCAGGCCTTCGTAGCCGCAGACGGGCACGGGGCACCTGCAGGGCGCGAGCAGACAGACGCTCTGGTGATCGGCGAGCTTGTGGTAAGTGACGTAGAGCCCACAACCTTCGTGCGGGCACTCCACCCTCACCGAGGAGAGGACGGCGTCCATCGCTATGTTCCGCATGTCGAAGCCGCCGCCGCGCTCGCACTTCTGGCACTGCCGCCGCTGGTTCCCGAGGCGCTCGCCGCGGCAGTCCGCGCAGGCCAGGTGCCCTCCCTTGCACTGCATAAATCAATCGAACAACACATCAATCAAGAAACCTGCACCTTGCTCGCTCAGCCGAACGGACGAGGTGTATTCGAACCTCGTACAGTGGAGGCTTCAAGGGGTGGAGGCACAAGGGGCAGTGGAGCAAGGTGAGGTCCATAGAGACCATAGAGAGCTCCATCGTTGGGTCCTGTTCCGTCGGCATGATCTCGCCCTCCTCATGCACCACCATTTCTCGCTTTAGAGCATGGTTAATAGTATAGCCGGCCGCTGGCTATAAGATGTTGCCACATCATCTACAGCCAAGTTTATAGCCAGCAAGTATAATAGTCAGATACAAATAAGTACTACTTCATTGATACATGGCCCACCTTCCTCTCTCACAAAGTGTCTAGGAGCACCTGCTATAGCCGGCTGTTAGTTAGTAGCCTGCTTCTCTTCTCTCTCTGCCAACTCAGCAACAATATATTATTTTAAGCCTTACAGCCCGCCCACGTCACCTTATTATACTTGCTTAGAAAGTTTTACCATCACATATTCATACTACTTCAAGGTGCATTAAAGCAACACATGCAAGTATCAAAAGGAAAGTCACGGCAGGCATGCATGCGTTGTAATTAATGCATCGATAAACGCAAATTATTGAAATATATCGAGTGCACTGCTTTGATGTGTCGCGTCAACTCGTACAACAAGGAGAAGTTTGATTACAACGCCCTCTCCCTCGCCCATGAGCATGGTGGCTCGCAGGACTAGGAGAAACTTTTGCTACACGCTCTCCCTCCCGCACGCGGTGGACATGCATCAGTTCATTCGGTATCAATGGACATAAGCATACTAGTAGTACTCCACTGTAGTAGTACCATTATTGTTCGACTTCCCGAAGAGGCGAAGAGCCAAGCGCAACTCGAACGCTCGTGTGGCAGTTTCATGTGTAGGGGAGGTAGTATAGTAACATAGTCTAGGATAGCGTGTACCGTGCCTCCAAGCTTAAAATCGTTGGAGTCGGCTCCATGCTATGAGGCCGTCTCGAAGCATTTTTTTATTAAAATAATCTTCTGGCCCTACCTGTCATCCGGGTTATTGTAGTTTGCATGCTGATCTGGTCAAGAGAGGAATATATATTTTAATTTATGGTGGGGTAAATGTTAGAGGTTGCAGCAAATATTGTACAATGTGTGTCTTTTAGCCAAGTTTAGAGGCAAGCATGTGGGCCCCGTGCTATGATGTGTCGCGTGAACTCGTACAACAAGGAGAAGCTTGATTACTAGTAGTACGCCCTCTCCCTCGCCCATGCGCTCGGTGGCTCGCAGACGAGGAGAACCTTTTGCTTTTACTACTCCTACAACAAGCTCTCCCTCGCCCACGCGGTAGACGGGACATGCATCAGTTGATTCGATACTGTAGAAGTAGTAACATCATTGTTCGACTTCTCGAAGAGGCGAAGAGCCAAGCGCAACCCGAACGTGGTAGTTGTGAACGCTTGTGTGGCAGTCTTATGTGTAGGGGTGGGGCGTGGTGTGGCAGTTTTGTGGCAATTCTTTTCTATTGCTGTTTGCGTCCAATAGGTGCCATCGTCGGATGTAGATCTTATGGTTATTGTGGCGATGGCTAGTTATAGTCATCTTACAAAAATCAAATAATCCCAAAACAAACCTGACCACATTTCTTGTTTCTAGACATGAATAGTAATCAACCAATGAGAGACGTGGGCGGTGTATGTTTTTAATGCCTTGAGACATAGTACCTAGCACGGCATGCAGTGGTCAGTTCATTGCATGCAATGGTATTAGTTAGCAAATACTCCCTCCGTTCCTAAATATTTGTCTTTATAGAGATTTCAACAAGTGACTACACTGTAATGAGTACATACGGAGCAAAATGAGTGAATCTACACCGTAAATATTTAGGAACAGAGGGAGTAAATATTAAAGCTACTCAGAGTCGGGAGTATCATGAACTAGTATCATGCATATGATACTAGTGTATGATACTATCTCCATAGTGCATAGTAGTATCATAGAGTAGTATCATAGATGATCATATTTATTGCCATGCATGACACAAAGTAGCATAGCATTTAACATGATACGGTATCTACCAACTCGGTTACTCTAAGAGCAAGTACAATAGTGGGCTTATAGCCTGCTTACATGCAAGAGCCTGGCTATATGCGTGCTCCAAGGCAGATGCAATAAATGTGAGGAAAGAAATAGAGAGAAGATGAGAAAAAGTACTAATCTTATAGCCAACCTTATAGCTAACCTTGTTGTATGAGTGACTATATGTGTTGGCTATAGATGATATGGCAACATCTTATAGCCAGTAGTTGGCTGTATTATTAATCATGCTCTAACCCTCTCTCTCTTCTTTGGCCCTGTTCGGATCCAGGGGTTAGAGTTAGTTTGAGCTAGTTTGGGCTCAAATAGCCCTAAAGTATCCACACATGAGGGCTAGTTTGACCGTTCAACTTCTCTTTTTGACATGCATTTACGTTGATATGGCTTGAATGCCAACGAGGGAGAGGGTAGCAGTTCCCGAAACATTGAACGGTCAATGATGCCTCCTCATTCAATTAGCATGCAAAGGGAAGTAATTGGAGAAGCAGAATGGAGCCAGCACGATGTGAATGCAACGCAATTTGGACTCTATTATAAAGGCGCCCTACCACTCCAACCCATCTACTCCTAGTCTCTGCGCAACACTGCCCACTCCAATCCAAGACAAAGTGACCAGAAGCCACAAGCACCCATGGTGTCGATGGACGCGAGCGGCAGTCGGTTGTGCCGGATCGTCCAAGACGCTGGCCTGCGGCCCCGCACCGCGCAGCGTTTCCAGACAGTGCTGGCGACCGCCGGCGTCATAGCCCTCATTGATGCCGGCTTCGCCTCTCGCATGTGCGAGATGATGGTCGGCTCCATCCACAAGTTCACCACCGTCAAGAAGCACGCGGACGACCTTGCCGTACTCCTCCAGCCCGCGCGCCCAGGCTCCTCATTGCCTGCCACCCTCATCGGCCTCCAAGGTGACGAACTCTTTGAAGCACTAGTGGCCCTGCAGCTACCGGAGGTCACGACGAAGAATGTGCACCTCGAGGCCGCGCTCGCCGCGCAGCGCCTCGCCATGCAAGAAACCGTCGACCTGCACATCCACGTCTACAAGGAAATCGTCTACATAGGCCACTACAAGGCCGGGGAGGACAGAAAGACGTTGGCCTTCTTCCATCGGCTGGAATCTTTGGATGCCATTGTTGAGAAGCACGTTGACCTGGCCACGAAAGCCGCTGCTACTTAGCCGCCGTTCGATGGGCCGGCGCCCTGAGTCGAGGAGGAGGAGGAGGTCGTCGATGGATGCATCTTTCTTCTTGCCTCATGTAACCAGCACTGCATCGCTTCGTGGCCTTGATGTTTTATTAGTGTATGGCATTTTTATTCCATTTGTAAATGACATGTGTGATCCCTTGCTCTTATTTGGCGTTAATTATATGTAGTATCACTGTCTTCGTCCTGGTGTACTACCTAGGTCCTGGTTTATTAGTCCCTTTTGTAATAAATTTTGACCAAAGATTTAACTGACAAAATGTTAGTGCATGTCAACAAAAATTATATCGTTTGATTTGTATTTGAACATAGTTTGCAATGATATAATTTTGGTGACATGCATGAACCTTTTGTTAGTCAAATTTATGGTCAAATTTTGGCACATATTACAATGGGGAGCAATAAACCAGGACAGAGTTAGACTGGTCATCATCGTGTTTTGTGTCAAATTTTGACTTCAGCGACCCAACCTACATGGAGGGAGTATATATATTGGCATGACAACCAAACTTATATATTCAAAACTGAGTGTTACTACATGTCACGAGTTCAAAATGAGAAAGTGGAACAAGTACTACAGCACGCCTGTGCCATTCGTCTCACACCCCACACTGTCATTCTGGCCCGCCGCTCATCGCTCATTGGCTTGGCATTTTCTATGTACGAGTTATAAAGGTAAAGACTGTCGCGTTCGCGTCGCACCCCCACACGGCCTGTCCGGCACGCCGCTCAAGCAAGGGAACGCTTGTTGTCTTAGCATTTTCACTGTCAGGTGGGGCCGCAGTTGAGCAAACCGACTATCGGCAAATCCCCACCCCGCCCATCGCGCGTCAGCTGAGTTAGAATTAGAAGAGAGAAACGAGGGAGAAGATCTAGCTATAGCACGAACGCTGTTGTCAGATCGGACTTGTGTTGATAGAATAGGAGTACTGAGTACTCGTACGTCTAGTACTGAGTACCACTAGGTGGGTGCGTGCGACCTATACCTGTCATCACTTTAGTCTCCTTTTTGAACCGCAGCTATGCTTCACAGTACATATTTTTTCACGCATTTTTCCTCATATATATACTCCTAGGCTATTTCCACGTGCTTCATTTCGCCGACACGTGGGACATAGAGCATCTGGGTCGTAGTGCATGCACGACTCGAAGCATATGCAACCATGCCGGCGTACTTTACATTTCAGACCTGACAGATTACATGCAAACCCCCCGCAGAAGAATAAATAAATAAATGAATTACTACATGCAAACTTGATTATTTTCATAGAAACCGGAGCATGTTCATTAAATTTTGGATATAACACATTTATAAAAAATGACCGGACCTAAACTAGTCTAAGGGCCTCTTTGATTCGCAGGATACTGAAAACACAGAAATGGGAAAAGTACGATGGCGATGAACCGAGAGGAGGAGGAAGAGGTGGAGTACTGTACGTGCTAGAGACTGGACTGTAGTACATTGTTTTTTATGACCATATCACCACATTGTTTTCTATGGCCTATTGCCTGCTGGTTCACTGGGCTGCCGTGTTTCGCACTCCTCCGACGTGAGTAGTAGTATATACTATGTAGTACTATATATACCGCATGATTCTTTGCTCCTTACTTCGCCGACATGTGGGAGAGCCAGCATCCGGGTCGACGTGTCATGCACCAGATTTAGAGTGGGGAACGAAAGGGGGGCATCACCCCGGTCGTAGCGCCTAAGTAATAATGACTATAGTGAGTAGTCATATCACAAGACCCCATCTTTCCAGTAGTAACGAACCGTCAAATCGCACAGCCCTACCTTTCCAGCAGTAAGTTGAATCCTCTACTCCCTTACCCTCCTCGCCTCTCTGTCAAATCGGCTACGCGAAAACTGCCGCGTGTACTGCCCGGGAAAAGCCCCGCCCTCAACTTTTAAATACTCATAGTATAATTTTGTATCGATGAATTGCGCCATGGAGCAGAAAACCAAAAGAAAAAGGTGGTACATGTAAACAAATACAGTTCAAGCTCTAGCTAGCTATTCGGAATGTAAACCGTGCATGTGTTTATACGTATAGGTTTCTTCAAAGTACTGAGTACATTGATGCAATGTGGTCAAACTGTACCATCGATATCTCAAAGCCGAAATAGTTCGATCTTGTTCATTCTATATAAATAGTACTGTATGTTTATTCACCCGTGGGGTTGTTCAATGAATGGAGGACCGGGGAGCACAACTGAACAAAGTGCAAATTGTAGTCAGTCACATTAAATAGAGAGTTTATTTTCTTTAATGCCACGTACACAAATTGAAACGCTTGTTGTGGAGAGAAAAATATAATGACTCCACTATATATATAGGCAGGGGCCAGAGCGCTTGCTTTACTAGGGTTGCTCTATACATTCTCTCATCCTCTCCAGATCTAAACAAGACAGCAGTAGCGACATTTTCTCTCTGCTGACCGCTGGTCACAGATCCGGCCGGGTCCCTTCGGCCAGTGTGTGTAGGGGACTAGGTGCATCGTTCACGCGGTCATCGGCGGCGAGGGAGGAAACCCACAGTTGCCAGCAGGTCCCGATCCTCTGCCCGTGCCGTTCTCTCCGACATAGCGCTGGCTCGGGAGGTCCTCCGACCCCTTCTTCCTCCCTGCCGTATTATGGGCAGATCCGACCTGCCGCCGGCCTCCTAGCCACATCCCGACAACCCTCAGGTATAAGTTCCATCGAAAGCGGCCCTGCTCTACTGCCCCAGCTCCCCACGTGTCTACATGTGGATCTTTTTCTACTTCCATCAGCTCTTCCAAAGCCACCTAAATTTTTAGTATTATTAGAGGTAAAGTTACTTCATGTAGTCGAATCTAGGACTTGGTTCAAACAACAAAGGGGGGAAAGTTGTAAAATGAATCTAGGACTTGATTCAAAGAGGAAATAACAGGGGGAAAGTAGTAGAGACTGGATACTCAACCGGTCTCTTGGTTGAAAAGGGAAATAAAGGGAAAAGGCAGTACAAAGTGGATAAGGAACAGATCTATTATTCGTTGAAAAAAGGATAGAAAGTGGCGGCTGGTGGACAAGTCAACAGAGTATGTCCAGGATTAGATTTGCTGCCCTCACATAGTAAAAGGTATCCAGGATTAGATTTGCTGCCCTCACATAGGGATGTAAATGGTACGGATAATTTCCGTTCTGAATCCGCTTCCGCATCCGTTTTTAAGGATATGGTATGCACTTACACAAATCCGGCGGATATGGATGCGGATACAGATATTGGTCAACCGGATATCCGGCGGATACGGTAGAGGATATGGTATTTTTAATATCCGGCGGATATGGATTATCCGGTATTTTTTGCGGATTATCTGTGGTTGTCAAATAGGATTATCCGATAAATTTAGCCCAATTAAGAAGCCCAAATGCCCATGCGGACCACTAATAAAAATCACCACATATAAATAGAATTTAACCTAAGCCTAGTACGTGACCAGAATCACAATTCACACGCAGCCGTCGACCTTGCTCATCTTAGCGTTGTCTTTTCTTGCACCGCCAGTGGCGGCCGCATCTCTTCGGCAAGTCAGCTTTCCGGCACAATGAGCAAAGATGCCGGCGTCGATCCAAGCAACGGAGGTGAGCAAGCACTCTAACCTTTCATGTTTTTTTAGATGCAATGAATCATGCAAGTTTAGGGCGTCGAAGGACGAAGGTAGGTATGTTGTATCCATGAATGCATCCACGGCTCCACGCCATGCAGGTGCAGCTTCTCTTCTCTGCATGCACAGCGGGTCATGGTGGTAGTCTGGTAGATCACCGTGAGCGAAATTGGTGCTGGTCGTGGCCATGATCTACACTACACGTCTACACCCATACATGACGAGGGGTAATCCACATATACGCCGATGGCATTGAGACGATGCTCTGCGTAGTGCGTACATATATGTCGACGGCGTCGAGATAACGCTCTGCGTACATATATATATGCCGGCACCGGCGCGGGCGCATCCGACGGAGGTCTGCGACTGCATACATATACACCGGCGGTGCGTTCTGAACGGTGGTCTACGTACATACACACTTAGGAATACTGAGTATGAACTAGTATGAACAATGGTAGTGGTTCCTTCTTCCTTGCATGCAGTCACGTACAAGTATGAATATCAAGTTAATTTGTAGTCGAGTAGAGTAAGCTTCATCTTAGTAAACTACAAAACAGTACGAATCTATGATGTTTACTGTCTTACTTGCTACAATGTCTAAGATATTAATTCCTTTGATCAAGGTTACTAGTTACCTATATATTGTTGTTCTTTCTGTAGATCGTCTGAAAATGATATTGGTAAATCATGTCTCTTTGCACGTATCATCCGATATTTTTTGGCCGTTTCCGGTCCGAATCCGCTCCGAATCCGTAGTCCGATATAATCCGCATTCGAATCCGCATCCGGTCATTATCCGCTCCGCTCCGAATCCGATGAAAAAATATGGTAAAAGCATTATCCGATCCGATCCGATCCGTTTACATCCCTACCCTCATAGAGTATGAACAAACTCGGCATCACCACTTTATGCCTCCTTGTAGGTATATTGTGCTGATGCGTCCACTGTCACATGTCCTTATACCAACTTTTTGCAGTTGTTAATATAAGGGTGCATGTAAAATGAAGCAATCACACTGTTACCATAAGGACATGTCTAACCAATGTTATTGTTAATCTAATGCCTCCAGTAATACGATGCAATTAAACTGTGTTACAAATGGTACTCCTGCTATTTTTCCCAGTATGATAAGTCAGTTGCTTCTTTACGCTGCTGAGTGTGCTGGTGTCCCCACTGTCCCATGCCCTTAAACCAACTTTTTAGCTGCTGTTGATCTACTGTATCTGGTAAACAAGCAATGCCACCATTAAAGTAATCCCATATTTGACGAATGTCATTGTTGATCGTAATGCTTCCGGTAACATAAAGCAATGTTGTTGTTTTAAAATTTCTACTATTCTTGTGTGATTGCCATGAACATAATCAAGATGCTTCTTTTCATTTCGTGTATGTTTCGTATCTTGTTATTGACCAGTAACTATTTTCTTTCTATCTTTTTATGCGGATAGGGATATCCATTTCACCTCGTTGCTATTGTGACCTTTTGGTGAACTGCACAAAACACTTTTTGGAATGAGTGTCTTGTGCAGTTCAACTAAAATGTCACGTGGACAACGTCTCTCAATTTTGGTTGAACTGCACAAAGGTTGATTGGAGTTTCCAACATCTCCGTCAAACTCTGCTGTTAATCTCGTGCAACATTTTATTACCCTTTGCAAGATGAGCCATCACTGTCACCACAGTGGCAGTTTATTTTAGTGGAACTGCACAAAAGGATAAGCAAATTATAGTTGCACCTTGCATGAGGAGGATAGCCAACCTTAATGTTGCTCAATTTTAGTGCAACTACTAAAGAAGAACTGCCAGCTCATGAGAGCAAGTACTTCTTGCTAGCTGCATGATACAATCTTTGCTTCATTTCAGGCGAACTGCAGAAAAAAGGTCGCCTGAATTGAATCATCCGAGTGGATCTGCAGGTTCACCACATTGAGTCGTGGCGGCGTAGGGCCCCTCTCTCAGTTATGGTTCCCATGACCAGATATGTTCCTTCTTGGTTGATTTTGACTCTGCATCCAGCTAGTGATCTTGTGCTACTGTTATGGCACTGCTATGAGAAAGCAATAATAATATTGTTTTTGCATCTTAATTTAATGCCACTAATAATTTGTGGCAATCTTTTGGCACCGCTACTGCCACTGATAAAATGAAGTAATAATACATTTAAAATAGAGCTATTGTCTTAGCTACCATTTCATTTCCAATGTAGATAACTTGCAGAAGGCCTATCCGGTAGAATCAAGTCCATGTGCACTGCATCAATCACATAGCTGCAATGAACTGGTTGAGTCCATCACGCCTACCATTGAGGTGGAGCAGGCCCCCTCTCTAATTGGCGGGCACCATAATTTTAGTTGAACTGCACAAAAAAAGTGATTGAAATAAGTCGACGCTCCTCCTTCTACTGCCACACTGAGGTGTTAATGGATGTCAACGAATCGCCTTCATGGCAAGATACGGGGACATGAAAAATAACTTGATCTCTCAAAGTTATCACACACAGGTTAGTACTGTCCTTTATCAACATGATTGTGCTTTGTCATACTGTGCTAACATTGTATTTTTTTAATAAAGCTATTCTATCGCAATCTTTTCTTGTTTTGGAAGTAAAGTTGCTTTAACTAGTGCCAATATTATATAGTAATCATGCTCTTTCTTATTTATGCAAACAGGAATACTCAACTACAGATGTTGTGATGGTCAAAAGCATTCGCCAAGTTCTTGGGTTGTATGACACGGCTAGCCAAGATGGATTTAATCCTGAGATTCACTTTATCCAAAGGCTCTAAAGTGCCATGCGTGTGTGCAAGGTGGAAAGAGATATTTCAGGATGTTGATTGATGATTCCACTAGATTCTGCTATGTGTATTTGTTAAATACTAAGGATGAGGCTCTATACACACTACTTCAAAATCTAGAAGGCCCTCTTGTGCATATATTGGAAGTGGTAGTGCCACCAGTGATGCAGAATATTTCAGCTGCCAATGTTTGACCTATGTGGCCTTAAAAAGGACTGGTTTCAATGTTTAAGCAAATCCTTGTATCAAATTGCTTACATGAAGCATCGATCAATTTTTATTTATTTGTTCACATTCTCACAACATTTGAGTTGTACAGTTACGATTGGCTCTGATCTGTGAATCATAGAGATGTGTAGGCATCTTTGTTGTACTTATTATTTGAATCTAATGGGTTGGTTCTGAATCTTGCAAGCTGGGAATCATTGTGATGTGTAGGCATCTTTGTTTGACTTATTATTTCAATCTTATTGGTTGGTTCTGAATCTTGCAAGCTGGGAAACACCGCATGATGATGCAGAGGACAACAACCATAACAAGCTGTTCAAACTTAGTAGAATTGTTTCTGAAAAGTGCGGCAAATGAGCCTATCGTTTGTGTCCTGAGAATAATAATTCTAATTGCTGTGCATGTTGATCCTGTGGCACTAATAGAACGAGCCAATGTTTTTTAAAAATAAATTTTAATTAAAGCTAATAAAATTTAAGTAAAGTGACCACTAACACTTGCTATTACAGTACCAATACAGACCCGCTCGTGAACCCGAGGGGGCATGTTTTGCCGGGCGTGCAGCGGGCGAGGGAGGGGTAGTAACTGCTGCCGCCTACACACTCAGTTTACTGTTGGATGCAGTTCCCCACGAGCTGAAAAACGAACTGCTGCCGCCGCCTACCCACTCGTTCACCGTCGATTGCAGTTCCCCAAGATTGGAAAAATGAACTACTGCTGCCGTGGTACCGCCCCCTAGTACCCCAGTACACAGCGATCATCTTCATCTCCCCCCTGCCCCCAATCACCACAAAATGAGAACCGCCACATCAACTCTGCGTGAGAAGAGACTCCAATGGCGATCCAAGGGGTGAGCCTGCTGGATATGGACTTCAGCAAGGAATTCACCTTTGAGTTCACCGTTCAGACCCATGGCAGCACCAAGTTGAATGTGATGTACACCAATGGTCCAGACTCGGTGAAGCTCTACCCCGCCAAGTTCAAGCAGTACCTACAGGAGGAGAAAGCACAAGGTCGCGGGACTAGACCTTGTGCCCATCCATTCGTCTCCTGACAAGGACCAGCGGATCGCCGTCGCCCAGGTATGCGTGCAGGACGAGGTTCTCGTCTACCACTGCTGTAGGGCCATCAGAGGTTCTGGAGCATTCGCCCGTTTCATCGGCACCACCGACTGCACCTTCGCTACGGTGGAGAGTAGGAACAACATGACTGTGCTTTACGATTCAGTCATGTGGTGCAGCAAGCTTGTCGACATCCCGAAGCAATACAAAATCATCGGCAACGGGCAGGAGAAGGACTCCGTGGTTGACCTCACCGCGACCACCATCGACCCTTGCTATGCCAACATGAAAGAAGACGTCGATACCAAGGACCTGAACACGTGGGAGGTACCTCTGAATCTAGTGTACATAACCTACGCGGCCAAGGACGCATACGCATGCTATGACATGTACAGGCGGATCTTGGACATGAGGGCGTGTCTGCTTCCCGTAACCGACGAGTACACAGACAGCCGCAGCGTCATGATCAAGTGTGCCAGGAAGGTCTAGATGATGTACTTTTCTATTTAAGCACCTTTATCATCTGGGTGTTTCATGCATTAGCCTATGTGTCGTAATTATCTGTTTTGTCTGAAATATTTCGTCTAAAAACCCATTAACCTGTTTGCTTTTTTTAGTGGCTATTTGCTTATGTATGTAACTAGTTAACTGGGCTGCCGTGCTTTGAATCTCCTTCCTCCCAACATATTCGCCTTTTCAGGTGGACCCAGCAGGTCTCGTACACAGACATCTAGGACCAACCACCTATCCATTAGTATTTTTTTTTATTTTGTTCAATCTTTCGTCCTCTTCCTATAGCGGCTGGCGGCACTGCCGCGCACGCCTCGGTGACCCATCCCACCCTATGGCGCTAGCTAGGCCATCCCTCTACTCCCACACATTCTCCGGCGGCGGCAGCTCCACCGGCCCACCCTGGACCCGAACAAGTCAACCCTCGTACTCCCCTCCGCCTGCGTCTTCCCCGGCTTTGGTTCGTTCCGGTCTGAGGTCTCGACGTCGTCCTCCGCCTTGGTTCTCTCGCCGTGGCGCCGCCATCTGTCGTTCCCAACATGGTCAACAAAACGAGAGGAATTGGGAGACGATTGTTCGTCGAGAGGCTGACAGTCCGGGCCCACCAGGTCCATGGCCTAGGTTTTGTTCTTTAACACGCGCAGCCCACGACATGCAGACACGGTTGATCCAGCAGGTTTCAACTTTTTTTGGGGTCCAGCAGGTATCAAGCGGCCTCTGGGCCTCCCAGCCTAGCTTGTCTATAACATCAGCAGCCCAAGTTATGT
Source organism: Thinopyrum elongatum (assembly GCA_011799875.1). Lineage (NCBI taxonomy): Eukaryota > Viridiplantae > Streptophyta > Magnoliopsida > Poales > Poaceae > Thinopyrum > Thinopyrum elongatum. The sequence continues at coordinate 605,795,902 of CM022303.1, read as the reverse complement.
TTATTTTTTCAAGACAACGCAAAGCTTAGTTCTATTTTTCTATAAGAATGCAAAACTGAACCTATGTTTTCCCTTCAATAATAGTATATATATACTTATACTTATATTTATATCTTATTTTATTACATATATATAATAGAAACAACATAAGGTTCCGTTAAACCTGTCGTTCGTCCAACTATTGTATAGACCTTCCCACTTCCTTTATTTTTCCTTTTTATTAATCCTATATCTGAATTTTCTCCCACTTTCTTTTTCGACGTAATCGGAGTTTCCTCCCAGTAGTTTTCCCTAGAACCAACTCAACTGTCCCACGTCTAGCCTAAAAATAATAATACCCCACATCCTATTAACTCGTCAAATTAAAATGATATTTTATTTCGTAAATCGAAAGTTCTTATAAAATAATAATAATAATAATTGTTTATATATAACTTGGCAAGTTAACTCCTGGTGATTGCGTACGTAAGCTGGCAAAGATTTTACTGACCAATCAGTAATAGACGTGCAATCATGTGTTTATGTTTTTATAACATTTCTCCGTCCAGCCGAACATGATATTTTCACCCAGCCCAGCAAGTCCGTGGATTTCAAAAAAAATGCAAATGGGGTTTCAATTCTAACATAATATATAAACGGGCTGCATAGACTCTACATCATTGTTTCACCCAGCCCACCAAATGGACTTAAAAAAACCAAATGGACTGGCTGACATGTGGGCCAGTAGATAGAAGCCTAAGCACTTTCGCAAAATAAATACAAAGATCGAAGCCTAAGCAAGGCATTCGATTTACATCCAATGGACGGCATTCTTCTTCAATCTCTTGTCTTCTTTCTCCAGCACTGCCGGGACCGCCTGCTCCAGCCTCCGGCGTCCAGCGGCACTGTTTCATGCGCCTCGCAGTAAAACGCTACCCCACCGACGGCCAGGCCATCCCTCCACTATAACACCCTGGATTTTGCCCATTTTCTTTTGCTTTTAATTTTGATCCGGATTTGCTTTTCTGTGACTTAGTGGTCTTGAAACCTGGATGGATCACCCTTCATTTTTCTTCCCGGGTGGCTTGCCAACTTCAACACCATCCCAAGACCTTGTCATCTCCATTTTGGACCAATCCCAATATTCTTTTCTTGGGAATATTCCTTTTTCTATTAAAGGAATAACCCTGTTTCTCTGAGTTGTGAAGCAACTCATATTTCTATCATTCCCAAAATTCTCAAATAATTCCCATAAATCCTTTGGGACATATCTTATACAGATATGTCAAAATATTCCTTGCCATGCCCAAAAATATTTCCCAAATATTCCTTTTCCTATTCTGCCCTATCTGTCAGATTGAGAAGCAAGTACCCTTTATATTTGATTGCTTGCTCTCAAACTTTTTGTGCACTCTTTACCACCCATATCATTGCCACATGCCAAAGTTCAACTTTATTTGGATAATAAATCCCTCTTGGCTAATTTCCCAAGTTTCGGGGAAACTGGAATCTTTGTGAAGCAAGTGCTAGCTAGGAGTATCCAAATGAGTTGAAATCTTACAAGCATCTTCATATACTCAAATAATCACTCTCCACCAAATTTTAGCATCATTAAATCATCTATGTGCTCACAGCATCAAATCCTTGTTTCTGGTAATTATTATGGGTTGTGAAGCAACTATAATTTTTATTGCTCCATAATTCATGAATAATTTCCAGAACATGCTTATACCCATATCTCACTTCTCCACAAAATTTGGGATCATTTCATTTCACCAATAATTTCCTAGAAATTTTCAAAGATTCTGTCCATTTGGAAGCTGTGTGAAGGAAGTACCATTTTGGTTTATCCAAATGGTATGAAATTTATACAGTACCTTCATATGCCCATATCAATCATATCCTCCAAATTTCAGCTCCATACAAGCAAGTATGTGAGTGCCACTTCATACTTTGCAATTCTGGTCAGTGAGGTCATTTGAACAGCAAGTGCTAGTTATCCTCATCCTCTTGAGCTGCAAATTTGCAAACATGGTCATCTTAGCATTTGATCACACCATGCCAAAAACCAGAGTCTACTCCCTGCTCCATCTTCCTCTCCAAGTCTCAAACACCTTGTTGTTCTGGATAGAATCAGCTTGCTGTGGTCACCTCAAGTCCCTCTGTGCCTGTCTCCTTCCTCCTTGACCTCATCCTCTGAGTGACCAGTCGAGTTGACATGGTGGAGTTGACCAGGACACGTGGAAACGCCGCGTCCACGCGGTGACCGCCGCCCTGGCATGCCATGGACGCGAGCTGCGTACTGGTCAGCTCAGGCCCCTCTTCTCCTCGTCGGTCGCCGCCTAAATTCGGGCAGGCCTGCGCTCCTCTCCTCCTCCCGAGTCCTCCACCATGTTCCCCTCCTTCCGATGAGCCGCCCCACTCCATCTCCCCTCGCCGGAGTTGGCCGCACCACCGGGTTCCTCCACCACTGCCCCGCCCTCTGTCCTCCTCCTGGCGCTACCATTTGCCGCCATCCATCCCTCCCCGGCGCCTGCTAGCCCTCTGGACGGACGCGCTGCGCCGCCCCGCACCCGCCGGTGGCCTCGGGCGGGCGGGAGACATCCAGAGCCGCCCGGCCCGTCGCCGGCAGCACCCGTCCCCTGCCCCTCCTCTGTTCCGTGCGGGGAACGAGCGAGAGGAAGGAGACGAGCCGGCCAGGCGGGCCCCGCATCGCCCGACCCCACCCGTCAGCTGGAGTACAAGTCAATGCCCCGGGCCTGCGCTGTTTAAGTGGAGGCGCACTCTCCAAAATACGTTTTCCACTTAAGGAAGCGTACTCGGGCTCTGTTTCGGGAAAGATTACGTTTTCTGCTTTGGGAAACGTACTCTCCTAGAAGGCGCTTTCTGTCTAACCGTCTAGGGACTTGTCTGTGAATATTCTTTTTACAGATTAGCCCCTGAGTTTCAGCAGCCCACAACTTTTTAACCGAGACTCCGATCGAGGTGAATCCAACGCCCACGTCTTCGTCTCGTCGAGCCCGTCGTGTTGGTATCATTTTCAATAGGCGGTCCCACTATGGAAATGACCATTTTGCCCTTGCCCGTACACAGCCCCTCCGAGAGGGAACTGTTTCCGGCAATCGCTTCCACGGACTCGCCGCACTCCTTCCCGATGGTTTCTTCATCTCCACGCAAGCCACAACTCTCATCTGCATCATCGCACTGCAATGTCATAGTTAACTATTTACTTTAACAGCAAATACGAGTTACTTGTGGAGCGGATTGGATTATGCAATGTTTGAGTTAATTCTCGGATAGGTGACTGCTATGTTGAGTACCGGATTATTAGTGACTAGTAGTTTACCCACTTGTTGATACTATGATGTTGAGATTACTATCTATGATTATTTTGGAGTTCATCCGGCAGTTCGTGGAGAGGAATTAGTAGAAGTGGCTTAAGCATACTGGTTATCGGAGTGTCAGCCATGACGGAAATATTATTCAGGGATTAGATATTTCATGGTTGACCTTGAGTCACCTGTCCAGACTTATCCGTGCAGCCACATTTGCCGGTATGGGACGGCCTTGACTTGGTCTGATCACGTGCTCTTTCACCGGTACCGCCCGACAGGGAAGGTTATGCGTGCGCGCTACCCTGGCCCGGTAGGCGGCGATAACCTTATGAGCCCAGTTGAGTTTTGTGCCGGCGTCCCCGTTTAGGACAGTATAGTTTGGCCACGACGGTGCCAGGTGTCACGAGGTGACAAGGGGCCACCCAAGGCTTGACTCCGAGGGAGTGCGATTGCCAGTGGTACGATGGGAGAGTCACGGGTCAGGCAGGTTTCGTTGGAGCAACGCTGGTCCACCCGAATGGGATCACGAGGTCAGTGCTCCATAGTGTGGGTAAAGTGCGCAACCTCTGCAGAGTGTAAAATCTATTCGAATAGCCGTGTCCACGGTATTGGACAGTCCGCCCAGACCTCACTAGGTGGTCAACCATAGTAGTGATAGTGATGGAGGAACTCATCGAAGTACTCAGTGGATCGTGAGTATTCTGAGGGTTGCGAGACAACTCGGAAGAGAGTAAGTTGTCAGACTTGTCGTGCAGACGGAATCGGATATTTGATGTGTCAGCCATGGGATGGCTATGAGATGAGTGGTCGGATGACCACATGATTGGACTTGGCACAGGATGGATTGGATCCTGAGATTATTCGGAGTATGGATTAAATATGCTTTACATTACTGCATTTACTTCAGAAGTTATCTTGCTAGATAACCAGGCTTGTTAATATTGACTTCTATGATGTTGTTTTTGCTTTAATGTTGATGTTTGCTGTGAGCTTGCGAGTACATTCAAAGTACTCACCTGGCGTGTCATGCCAGTTTGCAGGTCATACCGTGATTGCTTGCTTGCCGAGGATCCTGTGCTTGCGATCTAGGATACGCGTTCTAGCCAGAGTCCCTGCGGAGTGGAGTCCATCACCGCCATCGCTGTTCTGCTGCCGAGAGAGTTACTCCGCTGTTAGCATAGAGCTACCCCGGGCAGGCGTAGTGTCACTGTGCCGATGTAATCCATGTACCCTTTGTAACCATATCCATAGTAATAAGAGCTGATTTGTTCTATGCCAACAGTGCCGTATTCCAGAAGACTTGTCCTTGGGCTGGAATACGGGGCGTTCCGGTTTACTCTGAGCCGGGGTGCCACATCCACTCCTCCTGACCTCCTGTTATTCTCTGCCGAGTGTAGGCCCAGCCTGCACCCGAACCAGTCAAGTTTCCCACTCCTCTCCGTCTGTGACTCCACTGCCGCGTCTTCCCCATCTCTGGGTCATTCCAGTCTGGGGCCTCACCGTCGTCCACCGGCCTTGGTGCGCTCGGCACGGTGTGGCCAACGTGGTCAACAAACGAGAGTCATCGGAAGATGAATGTATGTGGAGAGGCTGACGGTGGGGACGCACCACGCCCATGGACGCATGCATGCAACTGTATCCTTTTTACCCTGAAAAATAATGTTTTCTCCCCCTGACAGCTAGGACCCACCAGCTACATCTTCACACGCAAGGAAGTGCGTCCTTATTACGGGCAAAAACATGATTCCTCCCCCTGACAGCTGGGACCCATCAGCTATATCTTCGCACGCAAGGAAGTGCCTCCTTATCCTCCCTAACAGTTGGGACCCACCGGGTCGAACCGTACGTAGGGTTGTCTCTCTGGTAGCGAATGTGTACGTACAAACTGGTCGATCGGTCTCTCTGCAAGGATGAATCGTGGCCGAGCAAGGAGCGGCACGTGTGACGTAGCAGTTGAGGTAGTTGAAGGAAATATGCCCTAGAGGCAATAATAAAGTTATTATTTTATTTTCTTATATCATGATAAATGTTTATTATTCATGCTAGAATTGTATTAACCGGAAACTTGATACATGTGTGTGAATACATACACAAAATAGAGTGTCACTAGTATGCCTCTACTTGACTAGCTCGTTAATCAAAGATGGTTATGTTTCCTAACCATATACATGAGTTGTCATTTGATTAACAAGATCACATCATTAGGAGAATGATGTGATTGACTTGACCCATTCCGTTAGCTTAGCACTTGATCATTTAGTATGTTGCTATTGCTTTCTTCATGACTTATACATGTTCCTATGACTATGAGATTATGCAACTCCCGTTTACCGGAGGAACACTTTGTGTGCTACCAAACGTCACAACGTAACTGGGTGATTATAAAGGTGCTCTACAGGTGTCTCCGAAGGTACTTGTTGAGTTGGCGTATTTCGAGATTAGGATTTGTCACTCCGATTGTCGGAGAGGTATCTCTGGGCCCACTCGATAATGCACATCACTATAAGCCTTGCAAGCATTGTAACTAATGAGTTAGTTGCGGGATGATGTATTACGGAACGAGTAAAGAGACTTGCCGGTAACGAGATTGAACTAGGTATTGAGATACCGACGATCGAATCTCGGGCAAGTAACATACCGATGACAAAGGGAACAACTTATGTTGTTATGCGGTTTGACCGATAAAGATCTTCGTAGAATATGTGGGAGCCAATATGAGCATCCAGGTTTCGCTATTGGTTATTGACTGGAGACGTGTCTCGGTCATGTCTACATAGTTCTCGAACCCGTAGGGTCCGCACGCTTAAAGTTCGGTGACGATCGGTATTATGAGTTTTTGTGATTTGATGACCGAAGTTTGTTCGGAGTCCCGGATGAGATCGGGGACATGACGAGGAGTCTCGAAATGGTCGAGAGGTAAAGATCGATATATTGGAAGGCTATATTCGGACATCGGAAAGGTTGCGAGTGATTAGGGTATTTTTTGGAGTACCGGAGAGTTACGGGAATTCGTATTGGGCCTTAATGGGCCATACGGCAAAGGAGAGAAAGGCCTCAAGGGTGGCTGTGCCCCTTCCCCATGGACTGGTCCGAATTGGACTAGGGAAAGGGGGCGCCCCCTTCCTTCCTTCTCCTTCTCCCTTCCCCTTTTCCTATTCCATGTGGGAGGTGGAATCCTACTAGGACTAGGGAGTCCTAGTAGGACTCCACACCTTGGGCGCGCCCTGTGAGGGCCGGCCTCCTCCTCCCTCCATCCTTTATATACGTGGCCAGGGGGCACCCCATGGACACAACAATTGATCATTGATCTCTTAGCCGTGTGCGGTGCCCCCCTCCACCATAATCCACCTCGATCATATCGTAGCGGTGCTTAGGCGAAGCCCTGCGTCGGTAGCATCATCATCGCCGTCACCACGCCGTCGTGCTGACGAAACTCTCCTGTGAAGCTTTGCTGGATCGGAGCTCGCGGGACATCATCGAGTTGAACGTGTGCTGAACTCGGAGGTGCCGTGCGTTCGGTACTTGGATCGGTCGGTTCGTGAAGACGTACGACTACATCAACTGCGTTGTGCTAACGCTTCCGCTTTCGGTCTACGAGGGTATGTGGACACACTCTCCTCTCTAGTTGCTATGCATCACCATGATCCTGTGTGTGCGTAGGAAATTTATGAAATTACTACATTTCCCAACAGTGGCATCCGAGCCTGGTTTTATGCGTAGATGTTATATGCACGAGTAGAACACAAGTGAGTTGTGGGCGATACAAGTCATACTGCTTACCAGCATTTCACACTTTGGTTCGGCGGTATTGTTGGATGAAGCGGCCCGGACCGACATTACGCGTACGCTTACGCGAGACTGGTTTTACCGTCGTTCTTTGCACACAGGTGACTAGCGGGTGTCAGTTTCTCCAACTTTAGTTGAACCGAGTGTGGCTACGCCCGGTCCTTGTGAAGGTTAAAATAGCACTAACTTGACGAACTATCGTTGTGGTTTTGATGCGTAGGTAAGAACGGTTCTTGCTCAGCCCGTAGCAGCCACGTAAAACTTGCAACAACAAAGTAGAGGACGTCTAACTTGTTTTTGCAGGGCATGTTGTGATGTGATATGGTCAAGACATGATGCTATATTTTATTGTATGAGATGATCATGTTTTGTAACTGAGTTATCGGCAACTGGTAGGAGCCATATGGTTGTCGCTTTATTGTATGCAATGCAATCGCCCTGTAATTGCTTTACTTTATCACTAAGCGGTAGCGATAGTCGTAGAAGCAATAGTTGGTGAGACGACAACGATGCTACGATGGAGATCAAGGTGTCGCGCCAGTAATGATGGTGATCATGACGGTGCTTCGGAGATGGAGATCACAAGCACAAAGATGATGATGGCCATATCGTATCACTTATATTGATTGCATGTGATGTTTATCCTTTATGCATCTTATTTTGCTTTGTTTGACGGTAGCATTATAAGATGATCTCTCACTAAATTTCAAGGTAAAAGTGTTCTCCCTGAGTATGCACCGTTGCCAAAGTTCGTCGTGCCGAGACACCACGTGATGATCGGGTGTGATAAGCTCAACGTTCATCTACAACGGGTGCAAGCCAGTTTTGCACACGCAGAATACTCGGGTTAAACTTGATGAACCTAGCATATGCAGATATGGCCTCGGAACACTGAGACCGAAAGGTCGAGCGTGAATCATATAGTAGATATGATCAACATAGTGATGTTCACCATTGAAAACTACTCCATTTCACGTGATGATCGGTTATGGTTTAGTTGATTTGGATCATGTGATAACTTAGATGATTAGAGAGATGTCTATCTAAGTGGGAGTTCTTGAGTAATATGATTAATTGAACTTCAATTTATCATGAACTTAGTCCTGGTAGTATTTGCAAATTATGTTGTAGATCAATAGCTCGCGTATAGCTCCACTATTTTATTTTTGATATGTTCCTGGAGAAAACTAAGTTGAAAGATGATAGTAGCAATGATGCGGACTGGTTCCGTGATCTGAGGATTATCCTCATTGCTACACAGAAGAATTATGTCCTTGATGCACCGCTAGGTGACAGACCTATTGCAGGAGCAGATGCAAACGTTATGAACGTTTAGCAAGCTCGATGTGATGACTACTTGATAGTTTAGTGCGCCATGATTTACGGCTTAGAATCGGGACTTCAAAAACGTTTTGAACGCCACGGAGCATATGAGATGTTCCAAAGAGATGAAGTTGGTATTTCAGACTCATGCCCGTGTCGAGAGGTATGAGACCTCTGACAAGTACTTTGCCTACAAGATGGAGGAGAATAGCTCAATCAGTGAGCATGTGCTCAGAATGTCTGAGTACTACAGTTGCTTGAATCAAGTGGGAGTTGATCTTCCAGATAAGATAGTAATTGACAGAACTCTCTAGTCACTATCACCAAGTTACTGGAACTTCGTGAGGAACTATAATATGCAAGGGATGACAAAAACGATTCCCGAGCTCTTCGTGATGCTGAAATCAACAAAGGTAGAAATCAAGAAAGAGCATCAAGTGTTGATGGTTAACAAGACCACTAGTTTCAAGAAAAGGGCAAAGGAAAGAAGGGGAACTTCAAGAAGAATAGCAAGCAAGTTGCTACTCCCGGGAAGAAGTCCAAGTCTGGACCTAAGCCTGAAACTGAGTGCTTCTACTGCAAAGGGACTGGTCACTGGAAGCGGAACTGCCCCAAGTATTTGGCGGATAAGAAGGATGGCAAAGTGAACAAAAGTATATTTGATATACATGTTATTGATGTGTATTTTACTAGTGTTCATAGTAGCCCCTGGGTATTTGATACTGGTTCAGTTGCTAACATTAGTAACTCGAAACAGGAGTTGCAAAATGAACAGAGACTAGTTAATAACGAGGTGACGATGTGTGTTGGAAGTGATTCCAAGGTTGATAAGATCACCATCGCACACTCCCTCTACCTTCGGGATTAGTGTTGGACCTAAATAAATGTTATTTGGTATTTGCGTTGAGCATGAATATGATTGGATCATGTTTATTGCGATACGGTTATTCATTTAAGTCAGAGAATAATTGTTGTTCTGTTTAAATGAATAAAACCTTCTATGGTCATACACTCAATATAAATGGTTTATTGAATCTCGATCGTAGTGATACACATATTCATAATGTTGAAGCCAAAAGATACATAGTTGATAATGATAGTGCAACTTATTTGTGGCACTGCCGTTTAGGTCATATTGGTGTTAAGCGCATGAAGAAACTCCATTCCGATGGACTTTTGGAATCACTTGATTATGAATCACTTGGTACTTGCGAACCATGCCTCATGGGCAAGATGACTAAAACGCCGTTCTCCGGAACTATGGAGCGAGCAACAGATTTGTTGGAAATCATACATACTGATGTACGTGGTCCAATGAATGTTGAGGCTTGCGGCGGGTATCATTATTTTCTCACCTTCACAGATGATTTGAGCAGATATGGGTATATCTACTTAATGAAACATAAGTCTGAAACATTTGAAAAGTTCAAAGAATTTCAAAGTGAAGTGGAAAATCATCGTAATAAGAAAATAAAGTTTCTACGATCTGATCGTGGAGGAGAATATTTGAGTTACGAGTTTGGTGTACATTTGAAACAAAGCGGAGTAGTTTCGCAACTCATGCCACCCGGAACACCACAGCGTAATGGTGTGTCCGAACGTCGTAATCGTACTTTACTAGATATGGTGCGATCTATGATGTCTCTTACTGATTTACCGCTATCGTTTTGAGGTTATGCTTTAGAGACGGCTGCATTCACGTTAAATAGGGCACCATCTAAATCCGTTGAGACGACTCCTTATGAATTGTGGTTTGACAAGAAACCAAAGTTGTCATTTCTTAAAGTTTGAGGCTGCGATGCTTATGTGAAAAAGCTTCAACCTGATAAGCTCGAACCCTAGTCAGAGAAATGTGTCTTCATAGGATACCCAAAAGAGACAGTTGGGTGCACCTTCTATCACAGATCCGAAGGCAAGACTTTCGTTGCTAAGAATGGATCCTTTCTAGAGAAGGAGTTTCTCTCGAAAGAAGTGAGTGGGAGGAAAGTAGAACTTGATGAGGTAACTGTACCTGCTCCCTTATTGGAAAGTAGTTCATCACAGAAACCAGTTCCTGTGACTTCTACACCAATTAGTGAGGAAGCTAATGATGATGATCATGAAACTTCAGATCAAGTTACTACCGAACCTCGTAGGTCAACCAGAGTAAGATCCGCACCAGAGTGGTACGGTAATCCTATTCTGGAGGTCATGTTTCTAGACCATGACGAACCTACGAACTATGAGGAAGCGATGATGAGCCCAGATTCCGCGAAATGGCTTGAGGCCATGAAACCTGAGATGGGATCCATGTATGAGAACAAAGTATGGACTTTGGTTGCCTTGCCCGATGATCGGCAAGTCATTGAGAATAAATGGATCCTCAAGAGGAAGACAGACGCTGATAGTAGTGTTTCTATCTACAAAGCTCGAATTGTCGCAAAAGGTTTTTGACAAGTTCAAGGTGTTGACTACGATGAGATTTTCTCACTCGTATCGATGCTTAAGTCTGTCCGAATCATGTTAGCAATTGCCGCATTTTATGAAATCTGGCAAATGGATGTCAAAACTACATTTCTTTAATGGATTTATTAAAGAAGAGTTGTATATGATGCAAACAGAAGGTTTTGTCAATCCTAAAGGTGCTACCAAAGTGTGCAAGCTCCAGCGATCCATCTATGGACTAGTGCAAGCATCTCGGAGTTGGAATATACGCTTTGATAAGGTGATCAAAGCATATGGTTTTATACAGACTTATGGTGAAGCCTGTATTTACAAGAAAGTGAGTGGGAGCTCTGTAGCATTTCTGATATTATATGTGGATGACATATTGCTGATTGGAAATGATATAGAATTTCTGGATAGCATAGAAGGATACTTGAATAAGAATTTTTCAATAAAAGACCTCTGTGAAGCTGCTTAAGTATTGAGCATCAAGATCTATAGGGATAGATCGAGACGCTTAATAAGACTTTCACAAAGCACATACCTTGACAAAGTTTTGAAGGAGTTCAAAAAGTATCAGTCAAAGAAAGAGTTCTTGCCTGTATTCAAGGTATAAAGTTGAGTAAGACTCAAAGCAAGACCACAGCAGAAGATAGAGAGAGAATGAAAGTCATTCCCTATGCCTCAGCCATAGGTTCTATAAAGTATGCCATGCTATGTACCAGACCAGTTGTGTGCCTTGCTATGAGTTTAGCAAGGAGGTACGATAGTGATCTAGGGATAGATCACTGGATAGCGGTCAAAGTTATCCTTAGTTACCTAAGAGGACTAAGGAAATATTTCTCGGTTATGGAGGTGATAAAAGAGTTCATCGTAAAAGGTTAAGTCGATGCAAGCTTTTACACCGATCCAGATGACTCAGAGTCTCAATCTGGATACATATTGAAACTGGGAGGAATTAGCTAGAGTAGCTCCGTGCAGAGCATTGTAAACATAGAAATTTGCAAAATACATACGGATCTGAATGTGGCAGACCCATTGACTAAACTTCTCTCACAAGCAAAACTTGATCACACCTTAGTACTCTTTGGGTGTTAAACACATGGCGATGTGAACTAGATTATTGACTCTAGTAAACCATTTGAGTGTTGGTCACATAGCGATGTGAACTATGGGTGTTAATCACATGGTGATGTGAACTATTGGTGTTAAATCACATGGCGATGTGAACTAGATTATTGACTCTAGTGCAAGTGGGAGACTGAAGGAAATATGCCCTAGAGGCAATAATAAAGTTATTATTTTATTTCCTTATATCATGATAAATGTTTATTATTCATGCTAGAATTGTATTAACCGGAAACTTGATACATGTGTGTGAATACATAGACAAAATAGAGTGTCACTAGTATGCCTCTACTTGACTAGCTCGTTAATCAAAGATGGTTATGTTTCCTAACCATAGACATGAGTTGTCATTTGATTAACAGGATCACATCATTAGGAGAATGATGTGATTGACTTGACCCATTCCGTTAGCTTAGCACTTGATCGTTTAGTATGTTGCTATTGCTTTCTTCATGACTTATACATGTTCCTATGACTATGAGATTATGCAACTCCCGTTTACCGGAGGAACACTTTGTGTGCTACCAAATGTCACAACGTAACTGGGTGATTATAAAGGTGCTCTACAGGTGTCTCCGAAGGTACTTGTTGAGTTGGCGTATTTCGAGATTAGGATTTGTCACTCCGATTGTCGGAGAGGTATCTCTGGGCCCACTCGGTAATGCACATCACTATAAGCCTTGCAAGCATTGTAACTAATGAGTTAGTTGCGGGATGATGTATTACGGAACGAGTAAAGAGACTTGCCGGTAACGAGATTGAACTAGGTATTGAGATACCGACGATCGAATCTCGGGCAAGTAACATACCGATGACAAAGGGAACAACGTATGTTGTTATGCGGTTTGACCGATAAAGATCTTCGTAGAATATGTGGGAGCCAATATGAGCATCCAGGTTCCGCTATTGGTTATTGACCGGAGACGTGTCTCGGTCATGTCTACATAGTTCTCGAACCCGTAGGGTCCGCACGCTTAAAGTTCGGTGACGATCGGTATTATGAGTTTATGTGATTTGATGACCGAAGTTTGTTCGGAGTCCCGGATGAGATCGGGGACATGACGAGGAGTCTCGAAATGATCGAGAGGTAAAGATCGATATATTGGAAGGCTATATTCGGACATCGGAAAGGTTGCGAGTGATTCGGGTATTTTTCGGAGTACCGGACAGTTACGGGAATTCGTATTGGGCCTTAATGGGCCATACGGGAAAGGAGAGAAAGGCCTCAAGGGTGGCTGCACCCCTTCCCCATGGACTGGTCCGAATTGGACTAGGGAAAGGGGGCGCCCCCGTCCTTCCTTCTCCTTCTCCCTTCCCCTTTTCCTATTCCATGTGGGAGGTGGAATCCTACTAAGACTAGGGAGTCCTAGTAGGACTCCACACCTTGGGCGCGCCCTGTGAGGGCCGGCCTCCTCCTCCGTCCATCATTTATATACGTGGCCAGGGGGCACCCCATAGACACAACAATTGATCATTGATCTCTTAGCCGTGTGCGGTGCCCCCCTCCACCATAATCCACCTCGATCATATCGTAGCGGTGCTTAGGCGAAGCCCTGCGTCGGTAGCATCATTATCGCCATCACCACGCCGTCGTGCTGACGAAACTCTCCTGTGAAGCTTTGCTCGATCGGAGCTCGCGGGACGTCATCGAGTTGAACGTGTGCTGAACTCGGAGGTGTCGTGCGTTCCGTACTTGGATCGGTCGGATCGTGAAGACGTACGACTACATCAACCGCGTTGTGCTAACGCTTCTGCTTTCGGTCTACGACGGTACGTGGACACACTCTCCTCTCTCGTTGCTATGCATCACCATGATCCTGTGTGTGCGTAGGAAATTTATGAAATTACTACATTTCCCAACAGTGGCATCCGAGCCTGGTTTTATGCGTAGATGTTATATGCACGAGTAGAACACAAGTGAGTTGTGGGCGATACAAGTCATACTGCTTACCAGCATGTCACACTTTGGTTCGGCGGTATTGTTGGATGAAGCGGCCCGGACCGACATTACTCGTACGCTTACGCAAGACTGGTTTTACCGCCGTGCTTTGCACACAGGTGACTAGCGGGTGTCAGTTTCTCCAACTTTAGTTGAACCGAGTGTGGCTACGCCCGGTCCTTGTGAAGGTTAAAACAGCACTAACTTGACGAACTATCGTTGTGGTTTTGATGCGTAGGTAAGAACGGTTCTTGCTCAGCCCGTAGCAGCCACGTAAAACTTGCAACAACAAAGTAGAGGACGTCTAACTTGTTTTTGCAGGGCATGTTGTGATGTGATATGGTCAAGACATGATGCTATATTTTATTGTATGAGATGATCATGTTTTGTAACTGAGTTATCGGCAACTGGCAGGAGCCATATGGTTGTCGCTTTATTGTATGCAATGCAATCGCCCTGTAATTGCTTTACTTTATCACTAAGCGGTAGCGATAGTCGTAGAAGCTATAGTTGGCGAGACGACAACGATGCTACGATGGAGATCAAGGTGTCGCGCCAGTAACGATGGTGATCATGACGGTGCTTCGGAGATGGAGATCACAAGCACAAAGATGATGATGGCCATATCATATCACTTATATTGATTGCATGTGATGTTTATCCTTTATGCATCTTATTTTGCTTTGTTTGACGGTAGCATTATAAGATGATCTCTCACTAAATTTCAAGGTAAAAGTGTTCTCCCTGAGTATGCACCGTTGCCAAAGTTCGTCGTGCCGAGACACCACGTGATGATCGGGTGTGATAAGCTCAACGTTCATCTAGAACGGGTGCAAGCCAGTTTTGCACACGTAGAATACTCGGGTTAAACTTGACGAGCCTAGCATATGCAGATATGGCCTCGGAACACTGAGACCGAAAGGTCGAGCGTGAATCATATAGTAGATATGATCAACATAGTGATGTTCACCATTGAAAACTACTCCATTTCACGTGATGATCGGTTATGGTTTAGTTGATTTGGATCACATGATCACTTAGATGATTAGAGAGATGTCTATCTAAGTGGGAGTTCTTGAGTAATATGATTAATTGAACTTTAATTTATCATGAACTTAGTCCTGGTAGTATTTGCAAATTATGTTGTAGATCAATAGCTCACGTATAGCTCCACTGTTTTATTTTTGATATGTTCCTGGAGAAAACTAAGTTGAAAGATGATAGTAGCAATGATGTTGACTGGTTCCGTGATCTGAGGATTATCCTCATTGCTGCACAGAAGAATTATGTCCTAGATGCACCGCTAGGTGACAGATCTATTGCAGGAGCAGATGCAAACGTTATGAACGTTTAGCAAGCTCGATGTGATGACTACTTGATAGTTTAGTGCGCCATGATTTACGGCTTAGAATCGGGACTTCAAAAATGTTTTGAACGCCACGGAGCATATGAGATGTTCCAAAGAGATGAAATTGGTATTTCAGACTCATGCCCGTGTCGAGAGGTATGAGACCTCTGACAAGTACTTTGCCTACAAGATGGAGGAGAATAGCTCAATCAGTGAGCATGTGCTCAGAATGTCTGAGTACTACAGTTGCTTGAATCAAGTGGGAGTTGATCTTCCAGATAAGATAGTAATTGACAGAATTCTCTAGTCACTATCACCAAGTTACTGGAACTTCGTGATGAACTATAATATGCAAGGGATGACAAAAACGATTCCTGAGCTCTTCGTGATGCTGAAATCAACGAAGGTAGAAATCAAGAAAGAGCATCAAGTGTTGATGGTTAACAAGACCACTAGTTTCAAGAAAAGGGCAAAGGAAAGAAGGGGAACTTCAAGAAGAATAGCAAGCAAGTTGCTACTCCCGGGAAGAAGTCCAAGTCTGGACCTAAGCCTGAAACTGAGTGCTTCTACTGCAAAGGGACTGGTCACTGGAAGCGGAACTGCCCCAAGTATTTGGCGGATAGGAAGGATGGCAAAGTGAACAAAAGTATATTTGATATACATGTTATTGATGTGTATTTTACTAGTGTTCATAGTAGCCCCTGGGTATTTGATACTGGTTCAGTTGCTAACATTAGTAACTCGAAACAGGAGTTGCAAAATGAACAGAGACTAGTTAATGACGAGGTGACGATGTGTGTTGGAAGTGATTCCAAGGTTGATAAGATCACCATCGCACACTCCCTCTACCTTCGGGATTAGTGTTGGACCTAAATAAATGTTATTTGGTATTTGCGTTGAGCATGAATATGATTGGATCATGTTTATTGCGATACGGTTATTCATTTAAGTCAGAGAATAATTGTTGTTCTGTTTAAATGAATAAAACCTTCTATGGTCATACACTCAATATAAATGGTTTATTGAATCTCGATCGTAGTGATACACATATTCATAATGTTGAAGCCAAAAGATACAGAGTTGATAATGATAGTGCAACTTATTTGTGGCACTGCCGTTTAGGTCATATTGGTGTTAAGCGCATGAAGAAACTCCATTCCGATGGACTTTTGGAATCACTTGATTATGAATCACTTGGTACTTGCGAACCATGCCTCATGGGCAAGATGACTAAAACGCCGTTCTCCGGAACTATGGAGCGAGCAACAGATTTGTTGGAAATCATACATACTGATGTATGTGGTCCAATGAATGTTGAGGCTCGCGGCGGGTATCATTATTTTCTCACCTTCACAGATGATTTGAGTAGATATGGGTATATCTACTTAATGAAACATAAGTCTGAAACATTTGAAAAGTTCAAATAATTTCAGAGTGAAGTGGAAAATCATCGTAACAAGAAAATAAAGTTTCTACGATCTGATCGTGGAGGAGAATATTTGAGTTACGAGTTTGGTGTACATTTGAAACAAAGCGGAGTAGTTTCGCAACTCACGCCACCCGGAACACCACAGCGTAATGGTGTGTTCGAACGTCTTAATCGTACTTTACTAGATATGGTGCGATCTATGATGTCTCTTACTGATTTACCGCTATCGTTTTGAGGTTATGCTTTAGAGACGGCTGCATTCACGTTAAATAGGGCACCATCTAAATCCGTTGAGATGACTCCTTATGAACTGTGGTTTGGCAAGAAACCAAAGTTGTCGTTTCTTAAAGTTTGAGGCTGCGATGCTTATGTGAAAAAGCTTCAACCTGATAAGCTCGAACCCAAGTCGGAGAAATGTGTCTTCATAGGATACCCAAAAGAGACAGTTGGGTACACCTTCTATCACAGATCCGAAGGCAAGACTTTCGTTGCTAAGAATGGATCCTTTCTAGAGAAGGAGTTTCTCTCGAAAGAAGTGAGTGGGAGGAAAGTAGAACTCGATGAGGTAACTGTACCTGCTCCCTTATTGGAAAGTAGTTCATCACAGAAACCGGTTCCTGTGACTTCTACACCAATTAGTGAGGAAGCTAATGATGATGATCATGAAACTTCAGATCAAGTTACTACCGAACCTCGTAGGTCAACCAGAGTAAGATCCGCACCAGAGTGGTACGGTAATCCTATTCTGGAGGTCATGTTACTAGACCATGACGAACCTACGAACTATGAGGAAGCGATGATGAGCCCAGATTCCGCGAAATGGCTTGAGGCCATGAAATCTGAGATGGGATCCATGTATGAGAACAAAGTATGGACTTTGGTTAACTTGCCAAATGATCAGCAAGTCATTGAGAATAAATGGATCTTCAAGAGGAAGACAGACGCTGATAGTAGTGTTTCTATCTACAAAGCTCGAATTGTCGCAAAAGGTTTTCGACAAGTTCAAGGTGTTGACTACGATGAGATTTTCTCACTCGTATCGATGCTTAAGTC
This sequence comes from Thinopyrum elongatum, assembly GCA_011799875.1. Taxonomy (NCBI): domain Eukaryota; kingdom Viridiplantae; phylum Streptophyta; class Magnoliopsida; order Poales; family Poaceae; genus Thinopyrum; species Thinopyrum elongatum. The sequence continues at coordinate 605,778,158 of CM022303.1, read as the reverse complement.
TGTCCAAATCATGTTAGCAATTGCCGCATTTTATGAAATCTGGCAAATGGATGTCAAAACTACATTTCTTTAATGGATTTATTAAAGAAGAGTTGTATATGATGCAAACAGAAGGTTTTGTCAATCCTAAAGGTGCTAACAAAGTGTGCAAGCTCCAGCGATCCATCTATGGACTGGTGCAAGCATCTCGGAGTTGGAATATACGCTTTGATAATGCTACCATATGGTTGTCGCTTTATTGTATGCAATGCAATCGCCCTGTAATTGCTTTACTTTATCACTAAGCGGTAGCGATAGTCGTAGAAGCAATAGTTGGCGAGACGACAACGATGCTACGATGGAGATCAAGGTGTCGCGCCAGTAACGATGGTGATCATGACGGTGCTTCGGAGATGGAGATCACAAGCACAAAGATGATGATGGCCATATCGTATCACTTATATTGATTGCATGTGATGTTTATCCTTTATGCATCTTATTTTGCTTTATTTGACGGTAGCATTATAAGATGATCTCTCACTAAATTTCAAGGTAAAAGTGTTCTCCCTGAGTATGCACCGTTGCCAAAGTTCGTCGTGCCGAGACACCACGTGATGATCGGGTGTGATAAGCTCAACGTTCATCTACAACTGGTGCAAGCCAGTTTTGCACACGCAGAATACTCGGGTTAAACTTGACGAGCCTAGCATATGCAGATATGGCCTCGGAACACTGAGACCGAAAGGTCGAGCGTGAATCATATAGTAGATATGATCAACATAGTGATGTTCACCATTGAAAACTACTCCATTTCACGTGATGATCGGTTATGGTTTAGTTGATTTGGATCACGTGATCACTTAGATGATTAGAGAGATGTCTATCTAAGTGGGAGTTCTTGAGTAATATGATTAATTGAACTTTAATTTATCATGAACTTAGTCCTGGTAGTATTTGCAAATTATGTTGTAGATCAATAGCTCACGTATAGCTCCACTGTTTTATTTTTGATATGTTCCTGGAGAAAACTAAGTTGAAAGATGATAGTAGCAATGATGCGGACTGGTTCCGTGATCTGAGGATTATCCTCATTGCTGCACAGAAGAATTATGTCCTTGATGCACCGCTAGGTGACAGATCTATTGCAGGAGCAGATGCAAACGTTATGAACGTTTAGCAAGCTCGATGTGATGACTACTTGATAGTTTAGTGCGCCATGATTTACGGCTTAGAATCGGGACTTCAAAAATGTTTTGAATGCCACGGAGCATATGAGATGTTCCAAAGAGATGAAATTGGTATTTCAGACTCATGCCCGTGTCGAGAGGTATGAGACCTCTGACAAGTACTTTGCCTACAAGATGGAGGAGAATAGCTCAATCAGTGAGCATGTGCTCAGAATGTCTGAGTACTACAGTTGCTTGAATCAAGTGGGAGTTGATCTTCCAGATAAGTTAGTAATTGACAGAATTCTCTAGTCACTATCACCAAGTTACTGGAACTTCGTGATGAACTATAATATGCAAGGGATGACAAAAACGATTCCCGAGCTCTTCGTGATGCTGAAATCAACGAAGGTAGAAATCAAGAAAGAGCATCAAGTGTTGATGGTTAACAAGACCACTAGTTTCAAGAAAAGGGCAAAGGAAAGAAGGGGAACTTCAAGAAGAATAGCAAGCAAGTTGCTACTCCCGGGAAGAAGTCCAAGTCTGGACCTAAGCCTGAAACTGAGTGCTTCTACTTCAAAGGGACTGGTCACTGGAAGCGGAACTGCCCCAAGTATTTGGCGGATAGGAAGGATGGCAAAGTGAACAAAAGTATATTTGATATACATGTTATTGATGTGTATTTTACTAGTGTTCATAGTAGCCCCTGGGTATTTGATACTGGTTCAGTTGCTAACATTAGTAACTCGAAACAGGAGTTGCAAAATGAACAGAGACTAGTTAATGACGAGGTGACGATGTGTGTTGGAAGTGATTCCAAGGTTGATAAGATCACCATCGCACACTCCCTCTACCTTCGGGATTAGTGTTGGACCTAAATAAATATTATTTGGTATTTGCGTTGAGCATGAATATGATTGGATCATGTTTATTGCGATACGGTTATTCATTTAAGTCAGAGAATAATTGTTGTTCTGTTTAAATGAATAAAACCTTCTATGGTCATACACTCAATATAAATGGTTTATTGAATCTCGATCGTAGTGATACACATATTCATAATGTTGAAGCCAAAAGATACAGAGTTGATAATGATAGTGCAACTTATTTGTGGCACTACCGTTTAGGTCATATTGGTGTTAAGCGCATGAAGAAACTCCATTCCGATGGACTTTTGGAATCACTTGATTATGAATCACTTGGTACTTGCGAACCATGCCTCATGGGTAAGATGACTAAAACGCCGTTCTCTGGAACTATGGAGCGAGCAACAGATTTGTTGGAAATCATACATACTGATGTATGTGGTCCAATGAATGTTGAGGCTCGCGGCGGGTATCGTTATTTTCTCACCTTCACAGATGATTTGAGCAGATATGGGTATATCTACTTAATGAAACATAAGTCTAAAACATTTGAAAAGTTCAAAGAATTTCAGAGTGAAGTGGAAAATCATCATAACAAGAAAATAAAGTTTCTACGACCTGATCGTGGAGGAGAATATTTGAGTTACGAGTTTGGTGTACATTTGAAACAAAGCGGAGTAGTTTCGCAACTCACGCCACCCGGAACACCACAGCGTAATGGTGTGTCCGAACGTCGTAATCGTACTTTACTAGATATGGTGCGATCTATGATGTCTCTTACTGATTTACCGCTATCGTTTTGAGGTTATGCTTTAGAGACGGCTGCATTCACGTTAAATAGGGCACCATCTAAATCCGTTGAGACGACAACTTATGAACTGTGGTTTGGCAAGAAACCAAAGTTGTCATTTCTTAAAGTTTGAGGCTGCGATGCTTATGTGAAAAAGCTTCAACCTGATAAGCTCGAACCCAAGTCGGAGAAATGTGTCTTCATAGGATACCCAAAAGAGACAGTTGGGTACACCTTCTATCACAGATCCGAAGGCAAGACTTTCGTTGCTAAGAATGGATCCTTTCTAGAGAAGGAGTTTCTCTCGAAAGAAGTGCGTGGGAGGAAAGTAGAACTTGATGAGGTAACTGTACCTGCTCCCTTATTGGAAAGTAGTTCATCACAGAAACCGGTTCGTGTGACTTCTACACCAATTAGTGAGGAAGCTAATGATGATGATCATGAAACTTCAGATCAAGTTACTACCGAACCTCGTAGGTCAACCAGAGTAAGATCCGCACCAGAGTGGTACGGTAATCCTATTCTGGAGGGCATGTTACTAGACCATGACGAACCTACGAACTATGAGTAAGCGATGATGAGCCCAGATTCCTCGAAATGGCTTGAGGCCATGAAATCTGAGATGGGATCCATGTATGAGAACAAAGTATGGACTTTGGTTGACTTGCCCGATGATCGGCAAGTCATTGAGAATAAATGGATCTTCAAGAGGAAGACAGACGCTGATAGTAGTGTTTCTATCTACAAAGCTTGAATTGTCGCAAAAGGTTTTCGACAAGTTCAAGGTGTTGACTACGATGAGATTTTCTCACTCGTATCGATGCTTAAGTCTGTCCGAATCATGTTAGCAATTGCCGCATTTTATGCAATCTGGCAAATGGATGTCAAAACTACATTTCTTTAATGGATTTATTAAAGAAGAGTTGTATATGATGCAAACAGAAGGTTTTGTCAATCCTAAAGGTGCTACCAAAGTGTGCAAGCTCCAGTGATCCATCTATGGACTGGTGCAAGCATCTCGGAGTTGGAATATACGCTTTGATAAGGTGATCAAAGCATATGGTTTTATACAGACTTATGGTGAAGCCTGTATTTACAAGAAAGTGAGTGGGAGCTCTGTAGCATTTCTGATATTATATGTGGATGACATATTGCTGATTGGAAATGATATAGAATTTCTGGATAGCATAGAAGGATACTTGAATAAGAATTTTTCAATAAAAGACCTCGGTGAAGCTGCTTAAGTATTGAGCATCAAGATCTATAGGGATAGATCGAGACGCTTAATAAGACATTCACAAAGCACATACCTTGACAAAGTTTTGAAGGAGTTCAAAAAGTATCAGTCAAAGAAAGAGTTCTTGCCTGTATTCAAGGTATAAAGTTGAGTAAGACTCAAAGCAAGACCACGGCAGAAGATAGAGAGAGAATGAAAGTCATTCCCTATGCCTCAGCCATAGGTTCTATAAAGTATGCCATGCTATGTACCAGACCAGTTGTGTGCCTTGCTATGAGTTTAGCAAGGAGGTACGATAGTGATCTAGGGATAGATCACCGGATAGCGGTCAAAGTTATCCTTAGTTACCTAAGAGGACTAAGGAAATATTTCTCGGTTATGGAGGTGATAAAAGAGTTCGTCGTAAAAGGTTAAGTCGATGCAAGCTTTTACACCGATCTAGATGACCTAGAGTCTCAATCTGGATACATATTGAAAGTGGGAGGAATTAGCTAGAGTAGCTCCGTGCAGAGCATTGTAAACATAGAAATTTGCAAAATACATACGGATCTGAATGTGGCAGACCCGTTGACTAAACTTCTCTCACAAGCAAAACTTGATCACACCTTAGTACTCTTTGGGTGTTAAACACATGGCGATGTGAACTAGATTATTGACTCTAGTAAACCCTTTGAGTGTTGGTCACATAGCGATGTGAACTATGGGTGTTAATCACATGGTGATGTGAACTATTGGTGTTAAATCACATGGCGATGTGAACTAGATTATTGACTCTAGTGCAAGTGGGAGACTGAAGGAAATATGCCCTAGAGGCAATAATAAAGTTATTATTTTATTTCCTTATATCATGATAAATGTTTATTATTCATGCTAGAATTGTATTAACCGGAAACTTGATACATGTGTGTGAATACATAGACAAAATAGAGTGTCACTAGTATGCCTCTACTTGACTAGTGCGTTAATCAAAGATGGTTATGTTTTCTAACCATAGACATGAGTTGTCATTTGATTAACAGGATCACATCATTAGGAGAATGATGTGATTGACTTGACCCATTCCGTTAGGTTAGCACTTGATCATTTAGTATGTTGCTATTGCTTTCTTCATGACTTATACATGTTCCTATGACTATGAGATTATGCAACTCCCGTTTACCGGAGCAATACTTTGTGTGCTACCAAACATCACAATGTAACTGGGTGATTATAAAGGTGCTCTACAGGTGTCTCCGAAGGTATTTGTTTAGTTGGCGTATTTCGAGATTAGGATTTGTCACTCCGATGGTCGGAGAGGTATCTCTGGGCCCACTCGGTAATGCACATCACTATAAGCCTTGCAAGCATTGTAACTAATGAGTTAGTTGCAGGATGATGTATTACGGAACAAGTAAAGAGACTTGCCGGTAACGAGATTGAACTAGGTGTTGAGATACCGACGATCGAATCTCGGGCAAGTAACATACCGATGACAAAGGGAACAACGTATGTTGTTATGCGGTTTGACCGATAAAGATCTTCGTAGAATATGTGGGAGCCAATATGAGCATCCAGGTTCCGCTATTGGTTATTGACCGGAGACGTGTCTCGGTCATGTCTACATAGTTCTCGAACCCGTAGGGTCCGCACGCTTAAAGTTCGGTGACGATCGGTATTATGAGTTTATGTGATTTGATGACCGAAGTTTGTTCGGAGTCCCGAATAAGATCGGGGACATGACGAGGAGTCTCGAAATGGTCGAGAGGTAAAGATCGATATATTGGAAGGCTATATTCGGACATCGGAAAGGTTCCGAGTGATTCGGGTATTTTTCGGAGTACCGGAGAGTTACGGGAATTCGTATTGGGCCTTAATGGGCCATACGGGAAAGGAGAGAAAGGCCTCAAGGGTGGCTGCGCCCCTTCCCCATGGACTGGTCCGAATTGGACTAGGGAAAGGGGGCGCCCCCTTCCTTCCTTCTCCTTCTCCCTTCCCCTTTTCCTATTCCATGTGGGAGGTGGAATCCTACTAGGACTAGGGAGTCCTAGTAGGACTCCACACCTTGGGCGCGCCCTGTGAGGGCCGGCCTCCTCCTCCCTCCATCTTTTATATACGTGGCCAGGGGGCACCCCATAGACACAACAATTGATCATTGATCTCTTAGCCGTGTGCGATGCCCCCCTCCACCATAATCCACCTCGATCATATCGTAGCGGTGCTTAGGCGAAGCCCTACGTCGGTAGCATCATCATCGCCGTCACCATGCCGTCGTGCTGACGAAACTCTCCTGTGAAGCTTTGCTGGATCGGAGCTCGCGGGACGTCATCGAGTTGAACGTGTGCTGAACTCGGAGGTGCCGTGCGTTCGGTACTTGGATCGGTCGGATCGTGAAGACGTACGACTACATCAACCGCGTTGTGCTAACGCTTCCGCTTTCGGTCTACGAGGGTACGTGGACACACTCTCCTCTCTCGTTGCTATGCATCACCATGATCCTGTGTGTGCGTAGGAAATTTTTGAAATTACTACGTTTCCCAATAGTAGTCCTATATAAATTATGTACACGTACATACAGCCACGCTGCAAGAATTTAAATACGGCTACGTACGTACACACGGGCGGGGTATCGAACGCGTACAGTGACGGTGTCCTGTTCATCGGCAGCCAACCGGCTAGGTCGGAACAGAGAAACTGAGTCGTGTTCATCGGGAGGGAACGGAACGCGTCGTGTGCATTGGGAGCCAACCAGCTTGGACAGAACAGCCGAAACGAGGTCTGGCGTACCGCAGAACAGAGGAAACGGCCTTTTGTTCGACCGCGTACGATCGAAACGGGGTCCTGTTCATCGGGAAGGGTCTGGTGTACCGCAAAACGGAGGAAACAGACTTTTGTTCGAGTGCCTACGGTCGAAACGTGGTCCTGTTGATCGGGAGGCGTGTAGCGTACTGCAAAACGGAGGAAACAGACTTGTGTTGGAGCGCCTATGGTCGAAATGGGGTCCAGTTTCATCCACCGTCTAGTGCCTCGCTCCAGCCTACACGGGCTACTGTTCATCCACAGTTGACTTCCTCCAGCCTCCACCAGCCACTGTTCATCCAGCTTCCACCGGCTACTATTCATAGAGCCTCCACGGGGTCCTGTTCATCCAATCCCATCCGGCTGGGGTGCGGCGGCCTCCTCAACTTCCTATTCATCCAGCGGCAACGGCCTACTACCACGGGGTCCTATTCATCCAACCCCCACCGGGAACTATTCATCCACAGCCAACCAACCGGCTCGACTCACCACGTCTCAACTCGTTCTATGTACCACGCGCACGGTAGCAATGGTCACTGTTCATCAAGAGGCAACCCAACACCGGCTGGCTACGTCTCGCACGGGGGCTCGATCGGCTTCAGTAAGCAGCAGCAGTGATCGATCGCTTGGGTTTAGTTAGTAGCAGCAGCGAAGGAATCGCTCGGGTTCAGTCAGCAGCGAATGAATCGCTTGGGTTTAGTTAACAGCCAAGGGATCAATCGCTCAGGTTCAGTAACATAGCTAGTGCGGACGCTCGGGTTCAGTTAGCCAACGCCTCGCACACACGCGCGTACATGAGAGAAACATGTAAACCTCCATGCATCGCTCGGCCCCGACCACCCACCGTAACCTGGAACTCCCTGATATTTTCCTCGCCCTCGCTTCAACCACGATTTTTTCCGTCATAGACGGCCCAAAGAATGTCATGCAGGTGCGTCCCCGGCACGCCCAGGATGAAAAGCCCATTTTTTGTCATGATTTTTTGTCATAGAAGTAGGAGTCCACCACATCTATGATGATACATGCTTTTGTCACAATTATCGTCATAGAAGTGTCATAAGCATGACAGAAAAAAAATTCGTTCGGCCCAAAATGTCACGGATGTGTCTTTTTTTTGTAGTGAATTACATATGTTGTCATAAAGGTTCAACCGATAAAAGAACTTCATGGAATAGGTAGGAATCAATATGGGCATCCACATCCCGCTATTGGTTATTGACCGAAGAGGTGTCTCGGTCATGACTACATAATTCCCAAACCCGCAGGGTCGCACGCTTAATGTTCATTGACGCTAGAGTAGTATTGGGATATTTGATGAGTGGTAACCAAATATTGTTTGGAGTCCCAGATGAGATCCCGGACATAACGAGGAGTCTCGTAATGGTCGAGAGGTAAAGATTTATATATGGGAAGTCATATTTTGGGTTCCGGAAAAAGGTGCAGTTTTTTCGGTATTGTACCGGGAAGCTTCCAGAAGGTTCCGATTCCGGGGGGGGGTCCGGAAGTCCACAAGTGGGTCCACCATGACCCAAGGGCTTGCATGGGCTGCGGGGAGGCGCCCTGGCTTTATTGGGCTAGGCGCACCAAGTCCTCAAAAGCCCATGTGGCTAGGGAAGGCAAAAGAGTAAGGAGTCCTAGTTGGACTAGGATTGGACTTGGAGTCCAAGTCCTCTCCCTCTTAGCTATGCCCTAGGGCTTGGAGGGGCTGTTTCCCATGCCCCTCCACCTATATATAGAGGGGAGAGGGCACCCCAAGTGGACACACCAAGCCCTTGTCGCCCCTCTCTCTCCCATTACTCCGTAGTTCCACCGCCTCGTCCCGGCGACGCTTAGCGAAGCGTTGTTAGTGCTCCATGATGTTTGCTTGAACAACGTCGGTATTTCCCCAAAGAGGAAGGGATGATGCAGCACAACAACGGTAGATATTTCCCTCAGTGATGAGACCAAGGTTATTGAACCAGTAGGAGAACCAAGCAACACTACGTAAACAGCACCTGCACACAAAGAACAAATACTTGCAACCCGACGTGTTAAAGGGGTTGTCAATCCCTTTCGAGTAACGGCGCCAGAAATTGGCAAACGGATGTGATATAAATTGTAGTAGATTGGATAAATAGATCACGAATAAAATAAAGTGAAGCAAAATATTTTTGGGTTTTTAGAAATATAGATCTGAAAATAAAAGTGGCAAATAAATAAAAAGGCAAATAGCAAAATAGATCTGAAAATATATGATGAGAAAATAGACCCCGGGCCGTAGATTTCACTAGTGGCTTCTCTCGAGAAAAATAGCATACGGTGGGTAAACAAATTACTGTAGGGCAATTTATAGAACTTCAAATAATTATGACAATATCCACGCAATGATCATTATATAGGCATCACGTCCAAGATTAGTAGACCGACTCCTGCCTGCATCTACTACTATTACTCCTCACATCGACCGCTATCCAGCATGCATCTAGTGTATTAAGTTCATGGAGAAATGGAGTAATGCAATAAGAATGATGACATGATGTAGACAAGATCTATTTATGTAGAAATAGACCCCATCTTGTTATCCTTAATAGCAACGATACATACGTGTCGGTTCCCCTTGTGTCACTGGGATCAAGCACCGTAAGATCGAACCCATCACAAAGCACCTCTTCGGAGTTACATCAAATAGATCTCCAAGAGACCATTGTATTGAGAATCAAAAGAGAGAGAGGAAGCCATCTAGCTACAGCCTACGGACCCGTAGGTCTACAATGGACTACTCACGCATCATCGGAGAGGCACCAATGAGGATGATGAACCCCTCCGTGATGGTGTTTAGATTGGATCTGTGGTTTCTGGAACTTGCGGCGGCTGGAATTGATTTTCGTCGACTCTCCTAGCGTTTCTGGAATATTGGGGTATTTATAGAGCAAAGAGGCGGTGCGGGAGGCCATCGAGGTGGGCACGACCCACCAGGGCGCGCCTGGGCCTCCAGGCGCGCCCAGGTTGGTTGTGCCCCCCTCGGGGCACCCCTCTAGTACTTCCTTGGCCCAACTTGTGTCTTCTGGTCCAGAAAAAATCACCAAAAAGTTTTGCTGCGTTTGGACTCCGTTTGGTATTGATTTCCTGCGAAGTAAAAAACAAGCAAAAAACAGCAACTGGCACTGGGCACTATGTCAATAGGTTAGTCCCAAAAAATGATATAAAGTTGCTATAAAATGATTGTAAAACATCCAATAATGATAATATAACAGCATGGAACAATCAAAAATTATAGATACGTTGGAGACGTATCACTCCACCACCACCATCACCACCACGCCGTCGTGTTGGTTGTGATCCCATCTACTTCTCCTCTACAACTTGCTGGATCAAGAAGGAGACGTCATCGAGCCGCACATGTGCTAAACTCGGAGGTGTCGTCCGTTCAGCACTAGATCGGCTGAATCGTGATCGGATCGCGAAGAGTACGACTACATCAACCGCGTGATAAACACTTCCGCTTAGCGATCTACAAGGGTATGTAGATGCTCTCCCCCTCTTGTAGCTATGCATCTCTATGGATAGATCTTGCGTGTGCGTAGAAATTTTTTGTTTTCCACGCAACGTTCCCCAACAAAAGTAGGGCAAGCAAGATCGCAAACAAAAAGATGGATCTGATGAGAAAAAGGCGAACGAAAAAGAGGGCGAATAAAATGACAAATTTTTGTGAAGTGGGGGAGATGAAAACGAGAGCCAAATGGCAAATAAGGTAAATTGCAAGGAGATGATATTTGTGATTAGGAACCTGATAGATGTTGATGATGTCTCCCCAGCAACGGCGCCAGAAATTCCTTTTGATGTCACTTGGAACTGCGTCGGTATTTCCCCAAAGAGGAAGGGATGATGCAGTACAGCTACGGTAGGTATTTTCCTCAGTTATGAAACCAATGTATCAATCCATTAGGAGAACCAAGCAACACAATGTAAACGGTACCTACACACAAAGAACAAATACTTGCAACCCGGCGCGTATGAGGGGTTGTCAATCCCTACTGGGTAACGGCACCAGAAATTGTCAAGTTGACGGGAAAATATTTGTCGTAGATTGGATAAATAGCTATCGATAAAACCGGAATAAAATAAGTAATAAAAAGTACAGCAAGGTATTTTTTGGTTTTTGGAATAATAGATCTGAAAACAAAAGTGAATAAAAATAGATCTCAAAACAAATATGATAAAGAATAGACACGGGGGCCGTAGATTTCACTAGTGGCTTCTCTCGAGAAAAATAGCATATGGTGGGTAAACAAATTACTGTTGGGCAATTGATAGAAGATCGAATAATTATGACGATCTCCAAGGCAATGATCAATATATAGGCATCACGTATAAGATTAGTAGACCGACTTCTGCCTGCATCTACTACTATTACTCCTCACATCGACTGCTATCCAGCATGCATCTAGTGTATTAAGTTCATGGAGAAACGGAGTAATGTAATAAGAACGATGACATGATGTAGACGAGATCTATTCATGTAGGAATAGCCCCCATCTTGTTATCCTTAATGGCAACGATACATGCGTGTCTTGCTGCCCCTTCTGTCACTGGGAAAGAACACCGCAAGATCGAACCCATCACAAAGCACCTCTTCCCATGGCAAGAAAAATTGATCTAGTTGGCCTAACTAAACCAAAGATTCGAAGAAGAAATACGAGGCTATAAATAATCATGCATATAAGAGATCAAAGGAGACTCAAATAATATTCATGGATATAGATCTGATCATAAACTCAAAGTTCATCGGATCCCAACAAACACACCGCAAAAAAGAGTTACATCAAATAGATCTCCAAGAGACCATTGTATTGAGAATCAAAAGAGAGAGATGAATCCATCTAGCTACTGCCTACGGACCCGTACATCTATGGTGAACTACTCACGCATCATCGAAGAGGCACCAATGAGGAGATGAACCCCTCCGTGATGGTGTCTAGATTGGATCTCATGGTTCTAGAACTTGCGGCGGCTGGAATTGTGTTTCGTCGACTCCCCTAGGGTTTCTAGAATATTTGGGAATTTATAGGGCAAAGAGGCAGTGCGGGAGGTCACCGAGGGGGGCACAACCCCCTGGGCGTGCATGGGCCTCCTGGCACGCCCTGGTGGGTTGTGCCCACCTCAGGCCTCCCCTCTGGTACTTCTTTGACCCACTGGGTGTCTTCTGGTCCAGAAAAAATCTCTAAAGCTGCGTTTGGACTCCGTTTGGTACTGATATTCTGCGAAGTGAAAAACAAGCAAAAAACAGCAACTAGCACTGGGCACTATGTTAATAGGTTAGTCCCAAAAAATGATATAAAGTTGCTATAAAATGATTGTAAAACATCCAAGAATGATAATATAATAGCATGGAACAAGGAAAAATTATAGATACGTTGGAGACGTATCAATGAGCGCTCGGGAGCCCGCGGGGCTGGCAGCAGGGGTGTCGCATGCGAGATGCGGAGAGGGGCAGTGGGGTGCTTGGCGAGCTGCAAGAGGAGGACGAAGGAGTGATGTATACTAGACAACTTTATTCTTGTAGACTCCGTTGGGCCTCCAAGCACAGAGTTTTGTAGGACAGCAACAAATTTCCCTCAAGTAGATGACCTAAGGTTTATCAATGCGTGGGAGGTGTATGATGAAGGTGGCCTCTCTCAAATAGCCCTGCAATCAAATACAGAGATACTTTTGTGTTCCCAACACGCCAAATACAGAGAGACTTTTGATTATCCGGGGAGGGAAAATATCACATATTGATTCAGAGTATTTCGTTTGAATTGATCGTGACAACACTAGAAGCGGCTCCAATTTATTCGGTTGCACCAACTTTTTTTTGAAACCTACCTTAATTGGAATAGTCAATCGCATTCTTCGGATGCTAATCATCATCGGTTTACAAAATTAGTTTAGCTGGACCTAAGTTGCCTGATTTCAAATTTGGGTGCGCAACACCGAGGCCTTGGTGGTGTCGGGGCGAGCAAAGATAGGCCCCAAGAGGCAAACAACATCCAGGCCAGGCGAGTAATAAACCTGACAGTTCAGGTTTGGGGGTTGCTGGGCTCGCCGAAAAAATCTAGTCGTTCACCGATTTAAAGGGATGGCCAAGGGCGGTACCAGCACGACGGTGGGAGGGCAGTGAGGGGACGGTGGAGTGGCGAGGCTAATGCGGGAGTGCCACCTGGTACGGGCGACAGTGGGTGGCGGTTCGGCCGGTGGTTCATGGGGAGGTTGAGGAAGAAGATGAATAGAAAGACAGGAGGTTGAAGAAGGCTGTGAGGTTGTTTGTTTTTCATTGCCTAGCCAGTCCCTTACAAATCAAAGCTTAGTTGTGCACCTGTGTGGTAGACATTGCCTGTATGTCATGACGTGTGATGGGAGAATGTCATTTTCTTAAACAAACACAAGTACAACGTAGATGTATGCACATATATACACTTGCACAACTCATAGACAGAAAATATGAATGGAAGAGCTTCAATGTTGATAAAGTGAATGTTCCATCTTCTCTCCTTTAAAGAATTTTCCACCTTAGTATGACACACATGGCGTCAAATATGAGAGGATTTGCTTCTTCAAAAAATATGAGAGGATTTGGTACCTAGTGGGTTAGAGGTGAACATCTTTTTGAACATCCAGCCACATTTTGGTTCTCATGATATAGAGAATTAATGTCATGCAATACACTTCCATCGTGCCCGAGTTTTTTATCCATTGAGGGCAATGGGTTCCTAGGGTCATGTGGATTGTGAGGTGAGAAAATAACTCCATTGGCCGGCATGTATCTTTTGTTCCGATGTAAACCAATGTGGCCAGTCTGTCATATCCGCTACAATGTTGATTGTGATAGTATCATCTAGGTCTAGTTGTCGAAACACTTTTCCATTTCGTCCATCCTAGACGTTGCAGAGGATGAGGAGAAGAATGGATTACCAGATGGAGGTTGGCCTCATAGCCAGAGCAGTCATGGTCCAAATACATGAGAACTGGTTGAAGGAGGGGAATATACCAAGTAAACGCCAGACTTCTTGATCAGTGTTAGATGTGAAGAACAAGTGTATATCTATCTTATGTTCTATTGGAGCAATGTGGGGACGGGGCTCAAGGGTCATCGAGGAGAGTTGCTCGAGCTCTTAGCTCCATGGGTGATAGCTTGATCTTATTTGAATATTTGCTTAGCTCCATGGGAAGCAGGATTTTTTTCCACATATTTTGGTGATAATCACTTTGATATGCCTACTAATGACTAATAAATGCAAACGATAGCAACTCTCCTTTATTATGTTGTTCCTTTTAGAAAATGGACGTGTTTAATTAGGTGGGAAGTCAAGCTATATATGGAATATACTAGGTGTAAGGAGTCTCCAAAAGAGAAGACAATGCGCGATACAGGCACCAATGCTTGTACTACTCCTCGTACAATGCCACCGACTCCACGAAGTCATCCCTGACAACCATCATAAAGGAACACATGGCTGATTCGCAAAGATGTGCCTTGAAAGCCTATTCCCCATGTCTGCACTATATATAGGAGAAGAGGAGAATCATTATGGGGAGCACCATTCAGATCACAGTCAACACCTCATAGTCAGCATCGCCATTCCCATCTACACCAACCGCCATCTCCATAGCCATCATCACCACCACCACCATAGCCTCCATCTCCATTAGGTTAATTACTTATAATCAAGATTTCATTGCGATCAATGACATTTTAAGACTTTTAATCATGCATCTTCAAGAGACTATTTATTAAATATCCATTTCTTATGATTTATTTTGCAATGTGTGTGTAGTTCCCCTCGGCTAAGGGTTGAGGTATAGCTTTGCAGCCCCGCGTATGCGCATAAAGGGATTATTGGTTTACTTTGAGAGAACCTTTTTCTATGTGTTGTGCAACGAGTTTCTCTCTTGGCTCTACCTCTATCCTACGGCTCATAGGTACCCAAGATATCGAAGATCAGAAAAAGGAGAGGTAAAGTGCAGAGAGGAGAGGAAATTTATTAGAATAATGGTGCTAGTATGATTAGCATAGTAGCTAGAATCAAACCTCCGGGGGTTAGATATCATGCTATCATTGAACATTCGATGCGTTGGTCTGGTTATCCTTAATAACCAAGGTAACCCCATGAGGCAGATGTATATGGCCTTGTTTGGACAATGGAACCTTGATCCGTCCGCAGTCGGTTGGGGTTATTTGGTCGCATCTCCCACATAATCCATGCACAAGATATATGTAAACGGTGTTTACCAGTACCATGTTCATTATTATAGTTTGTATTGCTGGTGCATATACCCGACTATAGGTAAACCTTAAGCCCGACATATTTCTTTATTATTGTGTTTTTAGTCACCTCTACGATCGGTATGAGGAACATGTATGATTTGAGATAACAAGTACTTGAAGAAATTTCCTTGCCAAGCATCATCACTTCGAGGATTTGATAAATTTTATGGTCTTTAGGGAGGGAGGCTATATCTACGTCCTAAACAGGTTGAAGGTAATGAACCCATTTTCTAGTGATGTTGCATGGGAACTATTTTGCTACCCAGGTAAGGTTACTACAATCCTTGTTATTTATTTTGCTTTTAGTTTTTGGATTGTTTCCTTTTTTAGTTTACTTTTTGCATGTGAAGAAAACCCCAAAATATGAGTATGATGGCTACCAAGAAGCTTGCGGAGTTTGCTACCACTAGCAACGATTATATGTGTGCATCTATTGTGCAACCTGACATTGCAGCTAAACAATATGTGATTAAACTGAACCTACTTACAATGGTTTACCAAAATCAATTTGGAGGCTCTGCTTCAGAAGACGTAGGTTTGCACTTGCACAGCTTTACTAAGATTTGCGATATGACTCGCATTAAAGATGTTGATCCCGATGCAGTTAAATTATGCTTATTTACTTTCTCTCTTAGAGAAAAAGCTAAAGAATGGCTATTAAATTTATCTTGAGGAACCATTACATCTTAGAATAGTTGCTGTAGTATGTTGATGACTAAATATTTTCCGCCTGAGAAAACCACCCGATTGCGTTCATACACTACATGTTTTAACCAGGAAGATACAGTGAGCCACTAGCGCTTGCGTGGATACGTATGAAAGAAGACGTTAGAAATTGCCCTAACCATGGTATAAATGAATGGCTAATTCTTCAATTGTTTTAATAATGGTTTAAGCCTTTGTCCCAAAATACATGAAAAATGTGGTTTTAGGTTTCATGAGCGTATGAGTGGAAAAATTTCATTGAGATAGCAATATCTGAGTCGACACTGTTCTAGATAAACGATGGAAGCAAATGGATCCCAAGATTTCTTGCAAAATAAAGAAAAGATTTTTTTAGCAAATGAATAAACTAATGAAAGATGCATATTTATATTGGCAACTTGCATGATTTGTATGAATCTCAATTAGGGAAACCTATCACATTAGTAGTTGTAAAACAATAAATAGGTAATTATCATGACTTTTCTAGACAATGTTTCGGCATACTATCAGAAGCGACTCCTACACGGGCAACCGTGCATGTAGTCGACAGGCCTAAAGGAGGAGGTGGGCCTATCGGGACATATTTCGATGTGAGAGGGCCACCCTCTTGGCCATGCGTCCATGTCCTCTCACTGCCTCTCTCTCTCTCTCTCTCTCTCTCTCTCTCTCTCTCTCTCTCTCTGTCTCTCTCTCGCGCGCGTGCACACGGCCCCCCTATATCTCAATTCTTTTCATCTATCCTTTTCTTATGTAACTCTCTCGCGCGTGCATACACGGCCCCCCTATATCTCAATTCTTTTCATCTATCCTTTTCTTATGTAATGTTTCAAAAAATCAGAAAGTTCAAATTTAGGAAGTCCAAGTTCCAAAAGTTAAAATATAAAATTGAAAATTTAGTAAGTTCAAAAATTTAGATCTTTTGAAAGTTTTAAAAGTCCCTAAACTATGAATTCTAAAAGCTAGGGCTATATTTTTAGAAAACTGATATTTTGGAAGTTTTAAAAGTTGCCAGAAAGGGAAAACGCTAGAAAAGAAAGTTGCCCAAAATTTCTCATCTTAATCTGATCATGCAGGCTGAGGAGTGCGGTTGCACGCCAATTAGCCCCTTTCCATACTATCATTTCCACTTTGAATGTAAAAGACCCCAGATGATGACAATGATACATATATTGGTTTTCCTCTCTGAAAAGGCAATACATTTGTACTACATGCATCTTAGTACAGTAGACAAAAGGGTCGTACGCCATAAAACTCGCAACGTACTCAATAAAAGATAACTAGAAAATAGGATTTCTCACTCGACATGCCATTTTCCCAAAGGTCTAGATTACACATGTCAGATTCAAATTTGGTCTATAAAACAAAAGAGCACATATCACATTGCTAGCTAGGCATCCAACACATCACACAAACTTTCAAACAACTAAAATGCACCGGGGAGTGGAAAACAAAAACGGATCTCGTGCTCTACACATAACAAACCTATTTGTTCTACGTTAGGGAATCAAGAATCAAATTGTGGTGGAATAGATAGGCACATGCTGTGACTAGATCACCATTCAAAATTTGGAACAACTAAAATACACTCGGGGTGGGTGAGTTTGGGGGGGGGGGGGAGGGGGGGTAAAATAGAAGTACACGTTGTGGTCTCTACACTTTATTTGGCATAAGAACCTGTACCCCACATGTTTTATTTGAGATTTGATATAGTTCGTAGATTTTAAGACTCCACCACGAGACAACAACAAAAAGCATGGAGAATATTGAATATTTGAAGCACTACCGATTAGCTAGAACATGCGACATCTCATACTCACAACTTTGATACAACTAAAATGCAAGTTAAGGTAAAACATACATAGATTTTGTTCTATGCACGTCATTTTCTCTATTAAACTACACCTCATATATTGAATAGATACATGACCTAAATCATGAGTTCAATAATCAAATACAACAAAATCAAATGAGGATGAAGCACACTGATCATTTCAGCTGTTGCAAAGTAAAGGGAAACTCAGACCTATTTATAATTATAAAACAGAAGGCCTTTGATGATATATGTCAATTATATTCATCCACACTATACACGGGGGTACATTCTCATCAAATTCGCTCTTTTTTTACTTCAGCAAAGGTACAAGTATTACCTTTCATCGGATCTAGGAGTTTGTGTTACATCTTGATTTAGTCATAATGGAGTATTGGATGTAATGTTATTGTGGGATAAATGCACTTGGAGCATGCTCCACATCGATCGTGAAGCCAAGAGGAACCAATACCTTGATCATATGTCAAAGCCCTAACATATTACATCAACCCAGAGCAGTGGTCGTCCTACGTGCAGATTATATTGACCTCGCATTTTTTAGAAAAAAACATGTCTCCTATTAATTTGTAGAATAAGTTCTATCAAATGTTATGGATTTCATATACAGTGACCTCCACGGATTTTGGGTGTCGCGCCAACAATGGTTTGTCTAAAAAATGTAAGCATTATGTGACTTCCCAGGGTAATGCTTAGACATATTCATCACACCCACATTTTGCTTCTTATACCAGCATCAAGAGAATGATAAATATATTGGTCCTCCCATCTGAAACTTGAAGTTGTCGTAAGCTAACCCGATCTGCACGCACTCATTCGTATGTAGATAAAATTTGGACTAAAACAAAGTGGATTTCATGCTCGACACATCATTTACCTTATAATCCTAAAACACACATGTTGCAATGAGATTTGATTTGAGATCGCAGATTTAAAAATCAAACACAAGAAAACATGAGCATATAAAGTACATTGAATATTATTTTAAACTATTGGGAAATAGCTCTATGAAGATATTGACAACCTTTTGGGGAACTGGGGCATACACGCTCGCCAACCTCTTGTTCCATTCAAATTTATAGTAGCACATGCCCATCAAGATAGACATACAAATCCTCTATCAGGTTGTCAACAAAAAGAACATAAGAAAACTCATCATGTGTGTATGTCATCCGTACATTCGTCAAGTTTTGAAAAGGGATTGTCTATAGTACTACGTCTTCTATGTGATGTACAAGGAACTTCTGTTCTTGTAAAACAAAACAAAAACACATCTCTATGTACAACAGGCTTTGTCCTCTGACAACATAAAACTTTGCATCTCAATGCTTTGATATTATTTAGGAACCTAAAATACAGTGATCAACTATACATGCACAGAATAACTGGGTCATGTCTGCGCATGGCATGGGTGCAACAATCATCGTGTAATTTTTGACGAATTAGTTTATAAAATTATTCCATTTGATTGAATCCATCGTCCATGATACATAGAAGAAATACAAGAAATTTGAGTTGAAGTACAAGGAAGTTTAGTGAACGAAAAGAAAACAGGGTGATCTAAATCTGTGACAACACAATTCGGTTGAATTCTAGGAACAACTATCATTGCCTAGTTAATTATGATATCTTGCAAGGTCGATGAGATTGAGAAATCCTTGATATCGCATTGAACATTCATCTCCGCCGCTGTAGTCAACATCTGATCTGATATCCCCTATATGGGGGATGTGTTGCATTATGATTTGATCTAGATCACATATTCAAACACATGAAAACAAAATGAGCATGAAGGATACTTTGAACATTTGAATTATTGTGGTTGTGGAATAACCAGGGACATGTTATGTCTCGCACTTGTAACTTGTACATCACTAAAATGCATGAGGAAGTTCGTACTGGACACTGCATTTACCCTAAAGACCAATACTACACCAAACATGATAAAATAAGAAGAGCATAAAGCAGTTGGAACATTTGAACTCATGTGGTTGTGAAGTATCTAGGCACATGCTATGTCTAGCACTTCTAACATCGACATGACTAATATACATAGGGGTGAGAGTGAGAGAATAGGGGTGTGGCTAACACCAGGTGCCCACACAACCCTGACCCACATTGTTGGTTTAGACAATCCAAAAGAGAAACTTGTCATTTTGGCACCTTCCATTTTTGGAACTGTCTTGTTAGCACTTTCGAAGTTTGTAGTACGACCTTATAGAAGAACCTACGTCGTCTTTCATAATTTGAAACATTAGAACTTTCTGAACATTTTGAAATATAAGCGTTCATTTTTTGACTTCTCAAATTTCAGCTTTCAGTTTTTTTTTCATATTTTAGGATTTTTAACTTTAATTTTTTAACTTTCTCAATTAATTGAAACGTTACACAAAAGAAGGAAATGTTGTAAGAAAAAGATATGCTGACATGGTGTGAGAAAGGGGACATGCCCACATGATTGGATCCTCACCCCACTGTGTCCCTAAGTAAGGGCGCTCCCGTGAGTGGTCCATCAAGCGTTATGGCGGTTGGACTATAGGTAGTCACTTCATAAAAAGGAGGGTTTCGTGCTCGGCAACGTCATTTGCCGTAAATACCTACACTGGACATGTCACGTAATTTGCCCCAAACTTTTAGCAAACTACATCACACACTCTCCTTAATTGGTCTCAAATCCAAAGCCTCTCATGCCCATCCAGAATCCAACATAGAAATATTGATCCGCCTTAAAGAAAAAGGAAAAGGAAAATCGTGACATATTACGTATATGCTTGTGCCATTGATACATATGTTAGTTACATTTTGAATAACGGAGTTGGGTAGTGTACGATATTGTACGTGCTCTGCTCCGTATGCATCCACAAGATTTTTTCATTCCTCCCCAAAAACCAAAATATTTCAACTAGCCAGATCCATCTCCAAAATAAAAAAGTGAGTCATTTATGAGCCTAGTTAAGATATAGTCACCCACATAGGGCCACAAAATACACGCACAAACAACTAACTAAGCATGGCAGCAGCAACTATAATGGCATAATTTCTGACTAATTTCCTGGTCGATCTTCATCGGGTCCATTAAAACCTCTTGTAGATGGAGGAATCATAAGATGCGCGAGGAACCTCTCCAGCGACCTCACGAAGTCACCATCGACTGGGACTCCCCCATGGAGGCGGCCATCTACAAAAGTTTTTCTTTCCTCCCAGAAAACTAGAAGTTTTCATCTGGATGCATTGATCGATCGAAATAGAAAGGAGGCAACTACGAGTCTAGTTAAAACCTAGAGACACTACTGGCAGAATTTCTGACAAATTTCTGGGTCGATCTCCATCGGATCCAGGATACAAAAATAGAGTATGCGATAGTTGCGCTAGAACGAAACTGGAAGAGAAGAAAATTAAACGAGCTGCCTAAAATAAATCCGGGACGACACAATTCGTTATTGATCGAATTTCAGGAACATCAAACCTAGCCTAGCCTATCCTAGTTAATCGCTACATGCCGACTTGATGAGAGTGGGGACTTGCTCACATGGTTGGGCCCCTCACCCCACCGCATCCCCACGTAGGCGCGCTCTCGCGGGTGGTCCCTCGAGCATTATGGCGGTTGGACTCCAGGGAGGCGTTTTAAAAAAAGAGGCTTTCGTGCTTGGCACATTATTTTCCCGAAGTACCTACATTGGACATGTTGTGTTTAGAATTTCTCTAGATCGCGGATTGAAAGTTCAAGCACAAGAAAATAAAACATCAGTAAGCAATATGGACATATGCACTGTTGTGGATTAGCTAATAGGCACTTGTTGTGCCTTGTGCACTTCTAACTTTTGCACGACTAAACAACATGGTAAAGTGATAAAAGGCACAGTTCATCGTGGCAAACCTTTTTCGAATGGCAGCACGCGCTCTCCTTTGTTGGTGTTAAATCCAAAGTCTCTGATGCCCATCAAGAACTGAACATAGACATATCGATCCGCTCTAAAGAAAGAGGTAAGGAAAAATCATGATATATATGTTTGTGCCATCTGTACATATGTTTGTTAGATTTTGAATAACGTAGTTGGGTAGAGTCTACTATCACACGTACTCCGTATGTATCCACAAGAATTTTTCATTCTTAAAAAAAAAAAAAAAACCAAAATTTTCATCTAGATCCATCTCAAAAATAAAAAGTAAGTCATTTACAAGACTAAATTTGTTTTGAGGCGGGGGGAGGGGGGAGGGACATTTACGGGGCTAATTAAGATATACTGGACATTTCATGTTGAGAATTTATCTAGATCATGGATTGAAAGTTCAAAGACAAGAAAATAAAACATCACTAAGAAATATGGACATCTGCACTGTTGTGGATTAACTAATAGGCACTTGTAGCACATTGCGTAGTCCTAACTTTGACATGACTAAACTGCACGGGAAAGTGATAAAAGGCTCAGTTCATCGTGGCTAACTTTTTGTGAACCGCAGCACACACTCTCCTTCGTTGGTGTCAAATCCAAAGTCTCTCATGCCCATCAAGAATCCAACAGACATATTGATGCCTTTTAAAGAAAAAGGAAAAGAAAAATCGTGATATATATGCTCATGCCATCATACGTGCTCCATACGTGCTCCTTATGTATCCACAATTTTTTTTTATTCCTCCCAAAAAAAACCCAAAGTTTCATCTAGCTAGATGCATCGCGGAAATAAAAAGTAAGTCATTTACAAGCCTAATTAAGATACACTCACCCACACATGACCAAAAAATACACGCACTAAAAACTAATTAAGCACGGGAGCAACAACTATAATGGCAGAATTTCTGACTATTTTCCTGGCCGATCTATATCGGATCCTTGAAACCTCTTGTTGATGGAGGAATCACTAGATGCATGAGGAAGCTCTCCAGCGACCTCACCAAGTGTTTTTCTTTCCTCCCAGAAACCAGAAGTTTTCGTTTGGTTGGATTGATCGTTCGAAATAAAAAGAAGGTATTTACGAACAAGCACATGAACAATAATAAGTACCGGCAGAATTTCTGACAAATTTGTGGGTCGATCTTCATCCGATCCACGATACAAAAAGAGAGTACACGATAGTTGCGCTACAACGAAACTGGAATTGCAGAAAATTAAACGAGCTAAGATAAACCCAGGAAGATACTTGAAGAAGAGGAAAACAAGGCGAAGTAATCAAACCAAATCTGCGACAGCACAATTCGCAATAGAGAATTCCAGGAGCGGCTAATCTCTAGATCTTGGCTTGCAGGGCCGCGGAGATGGAGGGATCCCCGCCGTCGCGTTTCACGCCGCCGACGTGATTGACGTCTGATCCGGTCTCCTCTGCGCGAGGAACCGATCCAGCGACCTCAGGAGCAACGGTGACTTTCCCCCTGGCAGCGGCCTTCTCCGCCTCCGAACACATCTTGAACCAGCGTTCCATCGCCCTCGCCTTCTCCTCGTACCCCCAAGCACCGCGAGCTTCTCCATCCAAGCCGAGGGCGTCGGCGGCGAGAGCGGCAGCCTTGTCCAGCACCTCGGTGGCTGTCAGCGTGAACTCCATAGATGAACTCGGCAAGGATCTGGATAGAGAGGAGGGAGAGAGGAAGAGCGAAGTGAGGTCGGGGATTGGTGGACGTCAAGTGAGGGAGAATTTGGGGATGGAGCTGGCTTTTATAGAACTCTGAAAGGTCCTGGGGTTGGTGGGAGAAAACAGTGTGCAGCCTGTGATACGATCGCTCACTGTCGCCACCACCGTATCGGCTGGTTTTGTCAAGCTGGCAGTGGCCAAATCGCATGCCTTAATGGAGTACGTGTGTGCTACTGCTGGCCGGACGGACGTGTGTGAATGTGCACGAGGACCACATAGAGGAGAGAGCACGGGTTAATTTCCTAGAGCATCCGTTGGTGCAACGTGAATGCACGACTTGTGTATAGGTTTGCCTCGTAACAACACTGAAGCGACTTTTGTTTGCTATATCTGGTTTATTTGGTCGCACGTACCTCCACTAGAAGAGCAAAACTCTTTCTTTGTATGCTAATCTTGTGCTACCCTTTCGATCACACACATCTAATACCCCTGCCGCGCAGTGGATCCAAGCTTACTGCAAGGTGCAGGCGGTGCTTGCGCGCGTCTCTCCCTCGCCGCAGCGCCGTCGGCTGTCTGCAGGTCTGCTACCCCACTATTGATGCTCCAACGGACCACCGTTCCAGCTTTGCCAGCCAGAAGTTTCAACACCCCTTCACAAGATTTTGGTAGGCCATCATAGCATCAGATAGCATCAGATAGCTGCACTCGCAGCTCCCGCCGCCCGCGATTGCAGCACGCATCAACACTCGTCGCCTCGTGGTGACATCAATCGCCACCAGTCCTAGCGCCATGCATGCCCTTCTGGCTGGAGCGTTGGCATTGCCCAGTTGAAGCTTCACCTGTTGCCGGTTCCTGCATCAACCCCCGTGTTGGTTACAGTTGCAGCGCCGTACTCAAAGCTTTGACGGGACGCCGGTCCCAACTATACCCCTTCGGTTGTTGTAGCTTTGGTGTGGACTGTTCATACCACCGCCATCGCCCCTCTCCCTATCGCGTCCATCTTCGGTGTGACGCCGCCGCCCGCGCTCACAAGCGCCCACCTCGAGTGTCTCCCCTAGGTCGGTGGATCACCACACGTGTTGTTGTTTCCCTCGTGGCTCGTCTAGCAACACCCATCATGCGTCCCTCATAGTACCATGCGGCCCAACTCACGAGCAGTGCATGGGACGAGTGGTGGCTGGCCATAGCACTGGTAACCCTACCCCCCTCAGTGTTAAGAGTGTGCATGTACATTGCTCGCATTAGGTGCCGACCAGTTCACCCAGACCACCCATTGAAGCAGATCGGAGAAAACTAAGGCATGCTGATCACAAGATAGGAAACTCGGATGGGCGTACGACTATGGAGGGAGGTCGTTGGCCGGAGCAGCGTAGGGAAGGTCGAGGTTGGCGGCAACAAAGCAAACTCGAGTCATGCGTGTTGATTTGGGGGAGAAAGTTGTGACGAAAGGGATGTCTTATCGAGCGAAAGCATATGGAAGGGATACGGAAGAGAGAGAGCGCTAGGATGTTGTGGGTTGGGCCAACGAGAGAGGCTCTGTACGTGGTGGTGATCGATCGTTCGCTCGATTGACCAACATCCCTTTCCTTCCAAGACTTATGAAGTCAGCATAGATGTGTTGCCATAGACAAGATTATTTGTCTTCTCTCACGGAAGGATAGTCCACCTTAATGTGCATACATGGCATCAAATCTTGGGTTTGATACCTAGTGGGTTGGAGGTTCACAAGTCCTTGTGATCATTCAGCCATATGTATGACACTAATGGGGAAATGTTCCCTTCTTTGAGGATACATCAAATAAAACATAGATGCATCATGGACAAGTCTTATCATGAAGAATAGCTTTGGTGTTTAGCCTTTCAAAGGGCAACATCCATCCTAACTTTTGACCTTGTTTGTGACGCCTGCTTGTGTAGCACCTGCTAGTTCAGTACAGCGGCCGCCCACAACCGTCCACTCCAGGTGTCGCTCTGTGGTTGCTCCTTCACCACACAAAAGTTGTTGTTTCCCACGGTGGCTCAGTTGACAACACCCATGATGTGTCCCTCGTAGTACCGAGCGGGCCAAATCAAGAGCAGCGCAGGTGGTGAGTCCCGGTTGGCCTGGAGCACCGTGAAGTCTCCCCCTTTACAATGTTAGAGTGTGCCCGCGTAGTTGCTCATGATAGGGTGTCGCCCAGCTCAGCTTGACCACCCATTGAAGCAGATGAAAAACACCCAAGGGATGGGGGTGGCGAGATATGAAACACAGATGGGCATATGGCTATGGAGGGGGGTCTTTGGCCGGAGCAGCGTAGGGAATGTCGAGGTTAGGGACCATGAAGCAAAATCTAGTCATGTTTGTTGATTTGGGGTAGAAAGTCACGATGGAAGAGAAGTCCTATCGAGCGAAGGGATATGGAAGGGATAAGGAAGGGAGAGCACTAGGATGTTGTGGTCAGGGTCCACGAGAGAGGCGTTGCATGTGGTGGCGATCAAACATTCCCTCGATCCCCATCACTTTGGTTCCAAGATTTATGAAGTCAGCATAGATGTGCTGCCATAGGTGGGATTTTATTTGTCTTGTCTCATTGAAGGAATAGTCCACCTTAAGGTGACACACATGACATCAGATCTAGTGTTTGATACCTAGTGGGTTGGAGGTACGCAACTCCTTGTGATCATCTAGCCATATGGCATGACACCTATGGGGAAATATTCCCTACTTTAACGAAACATCAAGTACAACAAAGTGCAGTGCGGACAGGTGTTACGATGAAGATTAGCTTTGGTGTTTAGCCTTTCAAAGGGAAACAGCCATCCTAACTTTTGACCTTGTTGGTGACGCGGGAACTCCAAATGATGTACAACTTGTATTCCATTAGCTGGCAGGAGATGCCGGTGTACGCGCTCTGCAATTGGACGCTTGATCAATCGAGCAGTGTTCTAGAGTCTAGTCCTACTGGAACGGCGATGCCCTACAACAAAGATCGAGGAGAAACAAGCTCATCTATAGCCGTCAAGGTTATAGCCGGCTACACAATCTATGTTAAAATACATCTTCCATAGCCTATGAGACTAAGGCATTCTGGTGGAGGTGGTGTGTGAAGAGAGCTAGGATAACGGTGGTCTGCGGATCTGGGAAATTAAATCCATATCTATCTAGCCAAAAAACGTGGATGTGCCATTTCCAAGTTTGCAATGGGAAATGGCACCTCCACCTTTTTGTTGCTTTGGCTAGGAATGATGAATTTAAGACTTGGGTTATAGGTAGTGGTGATTTGTGTACTAGCCTTCCTAGGTAGGTTCGATGAGTGCAAGGACTTGTAAACAAACTTACACTTTCAGGAAAAAAAAATTGAGCTCTCAAAATTTCAAGTTCTATATTTTGTTGAACTTTCATAATTATTTAAAGTTGTACATAGAAAAAGGAAATGTTGTAAGAAAAAAGACATGTAAGTGCCCACATGGATATTCCCCGACCCCACCAAAGTTTCCGCGTAGGCGCGCTCCCGCGCATGGTCCCTCATGTGCTCATGGCAGGTAGGTGCCAAAGAGTTACTTTGAGAAAAATAAGATGATTTCGTGCTCGGCACGTCATTTACCCTAAATACCTATATTGGACATGTTGCACTGAGATTTGATCTAGATCACAAGTTCAAAGTAAAAACATATGAAAACAAAAAGAGTATGAAGAAATATAAACATTTGCAATGTTGCGGATATCTAATAGGCACAACTCGTGTATGCCTGCTGCGCACTTATAACTTCTACACGGCTAAAATGCACGGGGAGTGGTAAAAGGCGCAGTTCATCGTGGCAAACTTTTTGGGAATCAAAGTATGCACACTCGGTACTTCGAGTCAGATCCAAAGGGTCTAATGCCCATCAAGAATTCAATTTAAACATCCATAAAAACGGATTCAATATAGTTATATTTATGCTTGCTAGGTTACATTTTGACTAACTGAGTTCGGTATCTGTGTGCGTCTACAAGAAAAGTTTTCGTCTGGATGTGATGCATCGATCGAAATAAATAAAAAAGTCATTTACGAGCCTGAGTAACATCTAGTAACCCACCGGGCACCAAACTAATCAGGCACGGGATTGACAACAAAATAGCATGATTTCTGACCAATTGCCGGTTCTTCATTGGAGCCACGATACAAAATGGAAGTACAAGATGAACAGGAAAACAAGATTAAGTACTAATTAAATCTGTGACAGCGCAATTCGCTATAGATAATTCCACAAGCGGATTGCCTAGACTAGTTAATCGCTAGATCTTGCAATGACCTGGAGAGAAGATGTTGGCCACAAGAATTTTTCTTTCCTCCCCTAAAACCCAAATATTTCATCTAGCTAGATACATCTTGAAAATAAAAAGTAAGTCATTTACGAGCCTAATTAAGATATACTCACACACACAGCGCCACAATACACGCCCAAAATCTAATTAAGCACGGGAGCAACAACTAGAATGGCAGAATTTCTGAGCAATTTCTGGATCGACCTTCATCAAATCCATGATACTTTAAACCGGTTTGGCGAGAATTTTAAGATGAACAAAAAACAATGAATGGAATAACTGGTTTGGTGACAATTTTAAGATGAGCCTTTAAACCCGAAGGGAGATATAGTAGAAAAAGAAAGTACACGAAAAGTAGTTGTGCTTGCGCTAAAACCAAACTATCATCGCGCATTTCTCTATTCATCGAATTCTCCAGAACGAATAGCCTTCTGGTTGGACGTGTCATCTTGCAGGGCCGCGGAGATGGAGGAATCATGTCCGTCTGGTTGGAAGTCTAGTCCGATCTCCTCTGCATGAAGAACCTCTGCAGCGACCTCACGATCGACAGGAACTGCCACATGGCAGCGGCCATCTAGAAGACAAGAGTTTTTCTTCCTTCCTCACAGCCGAAAAAATAAGTCATTTATGAGCCTAATTAACATCAAGTACAACATAGATGCAGTGTGAATAGGTCTTACGATGAATATTAGCTTTGGTGTTTAGCCTTTCAAAGGGCAACAACCATCCTAACTTTAGACCTTGTTGGCGACATGGGAACTCCAAATGATGTACAACTTGTACTCCGTTAGTTGGCAGGAGATGCCGGTGTACGCGCTCTGCATGTTGAAGCTTGATCAATCGAGCAATGTTCTAGAGTCTAGTCCTACTGGAACGGCAGTGCCCTGGAACAAAGATCGAAGAGAAACAAGCTCATTGATAGTCTTCAAAGTTATAGCCGGCTACACAACCTAAGTTCGACTCCAACTTCCATAACCTTTGAGACTAAGAAATTTTGGTGGAGGTGGTGTGTAAAGAGAGCTAGGATAACGGTGGTCTGCGTATCTGGGAAATAAAATCAATATCTATCTAGCCAAAAAATGTGGAGGTGCCATTTCCAACATTGCACTAGGAAATATGTGCAAACTATTTAGGATTGTGTGTTTTTTTAGGCTAGGAATGATGAATTTAAGACTTGGGTTATAGGTAGTAGTGATTTGTGTACTAGCCTTCCTAGGTAGTTTGGACAAGTGCAAGCACTTGTAAGAAAACTTCAACTTTGAGAAAAAATTTGAGCTCTCAAAATTTCAAGTTCTATATTTGTTGAATTTCCATAACTATTTGAAGTTGTACGCAGAAAAATCAAATGTTGAAAAAAAAGACATGTGGGTTTCCACGTGGGTATTCCCCGACCCCATCGAGTTTCCGTGTAGGCCCACTCCCGCGCATGGTCTCTCATGCGCTCGTGACAGGTGGACGCCAGATAGTTACTTTGGGGAAAATAAGATGATTTCGTGCTCGGAACGACATTTGCCCTAGATCACAAATTTGATGTTAAAACATATGAAAAAAAGGGCATGAAGCAATATGAACATTTGCAATGTTGCGGATCATCTAATAGGCGCAGCCTGGTGAACACTTATAGCTTCTACACGGCAAAAATGTGCGGGGAAGTAGTAAAAGGCACAGTTCATCGTGGAAAACTTTTTGGGAATCAAAGTATGCACAGTTGGTCGTTCGAGTCAGATCCAAAGGGTCTAATGCCCATCAAGAATTAAATATAGACATATTTATCTGCTTTCAACAAAAAAAAGGAAAAGAAAAGGTATGATATGCTTGCTTGGTTAGATTTTGAATAACTGAGTTCGGTATCCGTGTGAGTCTACAAGAAAAGTTTTCGTCTGGATGTGATGCATCGATCGAAATAAAAAGAAGTTATTTCACTACTAGGAAAACGATTTTTAACGACGACATATGTGGTCATTAAAAGTATGATTGTTGTCGTTAAAGTTCATCAACGACTACTATTTGGTGATCGTTATAGGCTCCGTCGTTAAAAGTATAATGACCATACACCTTTTGTGGTCGTTATTCTTGTAACGACGAGATGGTGTGTCCTCGTCCCTCTCGAGGCAATAACGACCACAACTATAGTATTAACGGCCAGTTTTTTCATCGCTAATAAAATTCGAATGGTGACTAAAGTATCAATAACGACCAGTCTTTTCACAATTTTGATATCCATCAAAACAAACTATATTTACGTTCAGCGATCACTTTATGCAGCATCCACATTTGAATATTAACATCCACATGAATATAAAAACAGAAGAATCTGAATTCAAAGATTCATAGCGTCTTTTAACAATAGATATCAGATAAAATAACAAAATTCCAATATACAATTCGGGAAGTAAATCCCAGTTAAGAAATTTGGTCAAAAAGCACTCTTTATATGGCCAATGTACTTGCTCATATCTAACTGGAAAACGAGACAACTACAAAAGATATTATGTATTAATCTTCAACCAAGGGGCACAATCGTTGTTTGAATGGATATCATTCTTCATCGGCGATTACAATGCGTCCAGATGCTTTTATATATTACGGTGGACCATTAGTCCTACAAAATATTCTCGTCAATATTTTCAAACTTGTCCGAAATAGGTGTTCATAAGCAGAATATCATAAATACATCAGTACAGAAATTTGGATTATAATGTTAGAGCCTTTAACAAAACTTACCGTAATTGAGTCAAAAATATGTTTGAGAGTTGTGCAGGTAATATTGGACCATGCCTTTACCCTCACCAGGGTAATTCTAGGATTACAAACAATTCTACCCAAGTGATGTAAAACAAGATTTAATTTTTTTGGTACTCCATGAGATCATCTACTTCCTTGAATTTATTAATCCCATGAACCCTGCGCTTCTTACCAGTTTGAGATTCTGCGCATTCAAAACACATATGTTAGTCAAGTAGTACAAATCAAGGAAAAACAATCAGGCAAAAAATTATATTGTAGCGAGCCGAATGGAGTATCAATGAGCCGAAAGTGAAGAAGCAAAGGGTAACCACAGCCGAACGGAGTATCAAGTAATCCATTGCATTGTCGTAATCCTAAAGCTTACTAGTCTTTGATGTAGCTCCAAGGCTATGGTTATCCTGCGCTTCTCCACTTTCCAGATTTTCACCAATAAATCCAGTTGCATTGTCGTACTCAATAGTATTTTAGGTAGCTGCAAGTCCATGGTTACGCCGGGCTTCTTTACTTTCCTTATTTTCATTACTTGCTAATTCATCTACAGCATTTGCAGTGTCTGATAATGTACAACCAATCGGTAAGCAGGGTGGATAAAAGAAAAATAAAAAATTGACATTTTTTCATGCCATAAAGTTAACCCATATCATTTCTGTCACCGTCATTGCTGACATCAACTTCATCATTCGTAGGAACAATATATCATGACTAACTTCAAGTCAACAAAGTGTAGAAAAAAATTATCAGTGCAATACAAGCTAGTTAAAAACTTAGTTTCAGCATCATAAAAGCTAACTATGTGAAGAAAATGGATTACTACAGATTTAAAATGGCATAAACTAGTAGCACCATATGTTGTTATCATATTCTTGCAAGCTAGCTTCAGCTACTTACGGAGTGAGAAATAGCCATGTTAACATGTTCACACAGAGGTACTGAACTGTACGAGGGCCTAGATATGTCATATACTTTATTCTAAATCTTCTTTCTTAGAAGAGCCATAAGTGAATGGATTGTATTTCGATCCAAAAAAAGGAGAATGGATTGTATTCAACATGACATAGCGAATTTCTATAAATTAAAATGAAGAAAACGAATTTGCATCTGCAAGTTCATTAACCAGGAACTGGATATGAAACACCCAGTAACCAAAAAAAATAATCACCTTGTGGATAGCAACAAAGCTACTTCCTTCATTACTAAATATAAGTCATTTTAGAGATTCCAATGCACACTACATACGAAGCAAAATGAGTGAATCTACGCTCTAAAATATGTCGATATACATCCGTATCTTGTCCTTATTGAAATCTCTAAAAAGACTTATATTTAGGAGCGGAGGGAGTATGTGTTCTATCACTTGACTAAGACTTGTTTAAATCTCAGTCGACTGAGATCTAGCCACACCCTTAAAGGAAAGTTGAAGTGATTGAGTTTGTTAGAGAGTTGCATGCACAAGAGGAGATTAGAAAATAACAACTGCACCCATGGTTTAGCCAGCGACGGGTAATTCGGTGGTTGTTAGTAGTACTCGGTAGGGACTCACTCAGAATTTTAGCGACCAACAGTTTTTGGCCACCGTCGTTTTTAATAGTTTCTCTCTCTAGTAGTATTTATGAGCCGAATTAACATCTAGTCGTCACCCACCTGGCACCAAACTAATTAGTCACGGGAGTAACAGTAAAGTGGCAAGATTTCTGACCAATTTCCGGTCGATCTTCATCGGATCCACGATACAAAAAGAAAGTACAAGATGAAGAGGAAAACAAGATGAAGTACTAAATAAATCTGCGACAGGGCAATTCGCCATAGATAATTCCAGCAGCTGATTGCCTAGCCTAGTTAATCGCTAGATCTTGCAAGGACCTCGAGAGGAGATGGAGGTATCCACAATAATATTTCATTCCTCCCCTAAAACCCAGATATTTCATCTAGCTAGATGCATCTTCAAAATAAAAAGTAAGTCATTTACGAGCCTAATTAAGATGTAATCACACATACAGGGCCACAATACACGCCCAAAAACTAATTAAGCACGGGAGCAACAACTACAATGGCATAATTTCTGAGCAATTTCCGGATCGAAATGTTCATCGGATCCATGATACATTAAACCGGGTTGGCGAGAATTTTAAGATGAACAAAAAAAATCAATGAACAAAAAAACCGGGTTTGCAAATACATCACTAAAGCAATCACTTTCTACAATAGACTTTCTACAATATATGTTTGCAAAAATTCAGCATTCATGTTCAACGCAACATTAATATATGTTTGCAAATACATTGCTAAAGCACCATCGAACAAACTAATGAACATTAATATATGTTTGCAAATACATCACTAAAGCACCATAACTAAATCTCATCGGCTGCAGGCTATGTAATTACCTATGTTCATCGACAATATCTTGCAATTACCTATGTAATTTTACCATCTTGCAATGACATAAGAGGGGTGGAGAGGGAGGAGGGAGTACCTGCAGGCCGGCTTTGGAGGGCGGTGTCGGGGCAGGGGCGCGGCGGCGTCGGGGCAGGGCAGGGGCGTGGGGAGCGGCGGTGTCAGGGAAAGGGTGCGGCGGCGTCGGGGCAGGGCAGGGGCGCGGGGAGCGGCGGCGTCGCGGCAGAGGGGCAGGGCGCGGTGAGGGCGTCGAGGGCGTCGGGGGCGGCGACGATCTCCCACGTCGGGGGAGACGACGGCGATCTCCGGCGTAGCAGCCTGGCGTCATCCTCTGGTTCGTCATCAAGGGAATGGAGAGAGTGGGAGAAAATTTTCTAAGTCTTTGTTTATATACAAAACCCTTTAGTCCCGGTTGGTGGCTCCAACCGGGACTAAAGGGGGGCCTACTAGGCCACCACGGCCTGCATACGACTAGAAACCCAACTACTAGTTGGGCCAGGATGCAGGCCCGCAGGGCAAGTAGGCCCCACAGGGCAGAGAGGTTCGTTAGGCCCACATGCCTGCTTTAGAGAGGAGCGCGACAGGGAGATCGTAGCTAGGCTTATAAACCAGTGCGACTGCCTCTCGCTTGGCGAGGTGGGACTAAAATTCCACCATGCCAGGACCAACCCTTTAGTCCCGGTTGGTGGCTCCAACCGGGACTGAAGGCCCCCCTTTAATCCCGATGCAAGGCACCAACCGGGACTAAAGGCCTAGGCTTTCGCACCAACCGGGACTAAAGGCCTGGGCTTCCCGCCGCTTGGCCTGGTGAAATTCACCTTTAGTCCCGGTTGGTGGCTCGCACCGGGACTAAAGGGGGGCCTTCAGTCCTGGTTGGAGCCACCAACCGGGACTAAAGGGTTGGTCCTGGCGTGGTGGAATTTTAGTCCCACCTCGCCAAGCGAGAGGCAGTCGCACTGGTTTATAAGCCTAGCTACGATCTCCCTGTCGCGCTCCTCTCTAAAGCAGGCATGTGGGCCTAACGAACCTCTCTGCCCTGTGGGGCCTACTTGCCCTGCGGGCCTGCATCCTGGCCCAACTAGTAGTTGGGTTTCTAGTCGTATGAAGGCCGTGGTGGCCTAGTAGGCGGGCATTTTTTGCTAATTTTTTAATTTGTAGTCCCGATTTGTGGTGGCAATGGGGACTAAAGGTCTTTTTTCAGTTTTTTTGTTTCTTGCTTTATTTATTTTCTTTTTACTTCTACTTACAGCCAAATATTTAGAGTTTTTGAGTGAATCTTTTTGCTTGAGGTCACAAAAATTATAAAATTTCTGTTAGTGCCAGTAGTTTTCAAATTTGAATAGTTTAAATTTGAATTATTTGAAATTTGTGTGAATCACTAGTTTGTGAATAACTTTACTTTAGAAATAGATTTTTGAGTGATTCTTTTTCCTGCTGTTTAATATTAGTGTGGCTTATCATTATATTCAATTTGATAATTTTTAGGTTATTTTATATGATTTTTAAATCAAAAACAGATTATGTTTAGCTCTTTTAGTTTTATAGCTCAAAAAATTCATTAAATGCATGAAAAATAGAGAATGAAGTCAGAAATGTTTGAAAATTGATGATGTGCCTTTGAATGATGCATGTTGAACGCACGAAAACTCTAGAGTTGAAATAAGTTTAAAAAAATGAAATGCCTTTGTAACAGATGAGTTTTCGTCCGAAACCCTGATACTCCGAAAGAGATTGTCCAGTTTGTACACGAAGTGCATCCAGTTTTTGCCGTAACCCTCAACTTTTTAGCACATGCTATGTGGGTGAAATGATGATACCATGCCAAGTTTCAACCTTTTCAGAGTTCATTTGTAGTGATTTTCAATTTCAGGGTCATTTAGCTCAAAAAATTCATTAAATGCATGAAAAATAGCGAATGAAGTCAAAAAGGATTGAAAATTGATGATGTGGCTTTGAATGGTGCATATTGAACGCACAAAAAGTCTGGAGTTAAAATAAATTTAAAAAATGAAATGCCTTTGTAACAGATGAGTTTTCGTCCGAAACTCTAATACTTCGAAAGAGATTGTCCATTTTGTATATGAAGTGCATCCAGTTTTTTCCGTAACCCTCTCAACTTTTTAGCACATGCTATGTGGGTGAAATGATGATACCATGCCAAGTTTCAACCTTTTCAGAGTTCATTTGTAGTGCTTTTCAATTTCAGGGTCATTTAGCTCAAAAAATTCATTAAATGCATGAAAAATAGCGAATGAAGTCAGAAAGGGTTGAAAATTGATGATGTGGCTTTGAACGGTGCATATTAAACGCACAAAAAGTTTGGAGTTAAAATAAGTTTAGAAAAATGAAATGCCTTTGTAACAGATGAGTTTTTGTCCGAAACCCTTATACTTCGAAAGAGTTTGTCCATTTTTTCCACGAAGTGCATCCAGTTTTTGCCGTAACCCTCTCAACTTTTTAGCACATGCTATATGGGTGAAATGATGATACCATGCCAAGTTTCAACCTTTTTAGAGTTCATTTGTAGTGCTTTTCAATTTCAGGGTCATTTAGCTAAAAAAATCATTAAATGCATGAAAAATAGCAAATGAAGTCAGAAATGGTTGAAAATTGACGACGTGGCTTTCAATGGTGCATATTGAATGCACAAAAAGTATGGAGTTAAAATAAGTTAAAAAAATGAAATGCCTTTGTAACAGATGAATTTTCGTCCGAAACCCTTATATTTCGAAAGAGATTGTCCATTTTATACACGAAGTGCATCCAGTTTTTGCCATAACATTTTCAACTATTTAGCACATGCTATGTGGGTGAAATGATGATACCATGCCGAGTTTCAACCTTTTCAGAGTTTATTTGTACTGCTTTTCAATTTCAGGGTCATTTAGCTCAAAAAAATAGCAAATGAAGTCCTACGTAATGCATGAAATATTTTGTTTGGACATAATATTTCTGCGCGTTTCAAATGCCAAAACACATATATACCATAACTATTACAAAGATTCCCTCCGGTTTGTCCGAAGTGGGACTTTTGAGATATGTCCGAAAAGTCACTAGAGAAGAAAGTGATGACGGTGAAGCCGGTCACATCCCAGAGTGGGATCTTGGGGTATAAAACTTTCTCTTCACGTGTGTCCCTTTGCGCCGTAACCATGGACAATCTTTATCATTTAACAAGATGCTTGGGTTAATCTTCACTGTGAAGGGAGCAATTTCATGAAACTTTTCATAATCTTCTGACATGTCTGTCTTGTCCTCGATGTTTCTTTCCCCTGAAAGAACTATGTGGCGCTTTGGCTCATTGTATGATGTATTCACTTCCTTATCTTTTTTTTTCTCGGCTTGGTAGACATGTCCTTCACATAGAAAACCTGCGCCACATCATTGGCAAGGACGAATGGTTCGTCTGTGTACCCAAGATTGTTGAGATCCACTGTTGTCATTCCGTACTACGGGTCTTCCTTTACGCCGCCTCCTATCAGATTGACCCATTTGCATTGAAACAAAGGGACCTTCAAATCACGTCCATAGTCAAGTTCCCATATCTCCTCTATGTAACAATAATATGTGTCCTTTGGCCTATTGGTGTTTGCTGCATCAAAGCGGACACCACTGTTTTGGTTGGTGCTCTTTTTATCTTGGGCAATCGTGTAAAATGTATTCCCATTTATCTCGTACCCTTTGAAAGTCAATATAGTCGAAGATGGTAACTTGGCCAGCAAGTACAACTCATCTGCAACAGTGTCGTCATGCATGAGACGTGTCTGCAACCAACCGCCGAAAGTCCCCGTGTAATCCAATCGTCAAACTGTTCTGGGTGTTTGGAGCGTAGAATATTCTTGTGTTCCTCGATATATTGAGCCACCAAGGCGGAATTTTGTAGAACTGTGTAGTGTGCTTGTGCCCAAGAATGCCTGTCCATACATATTACTTGGTCCTTTCCTAGCGGGCCTTTTCCACCTAGTCTGCCCTCATGCCGCGATTCAGGAACACCAATCGGCTTAAAGTCAGGAATAAAGTCAACACAAAACTCAATGACCTCCTTTGTTTCATGGCCCTTGGAGATGCTTCCTTCTGGCCTAGCACTGTTATGAACATATTTCTTTAAGACTCCCATGAACCTCTAAAAGGGGAACATATTGTGTAGAAATATAGGACCCAGAATGGCAATATCGTCGACTAGGTGAACTAGGACGTGCATCATGATATTGAAGAAGGATGGTGGGAACACCAACTCGAAAGTGACAAGACATTGCACCAAATCATTCTGTAACCTTGGTAGGATTTCTGGATCGATTACCTTCTAAGAGATTGCATTGAGGAATGCACATAGCTTCACAATGGCTAATCGAACATTGTCCGGTAGAAGCCCCCTCAATGCAACCGGAAGCAATTGCGTCATAATCTCGTGGCAGTGATGAGACTTTAGGTTCTGAAACTTTTTCTCTGCTATATTTATTGTTCCCTTTATATTCGACGAGAAGCCAAACGGGACCTTCATACTGAGCAGGCATTCAAAGAAGATTTCCTTCTCTTCTTTGGTAAGAGCGTAGCTGGCAGGACCTTGATACGTTGCTGGCCTCCCGTGCCTCCGGTGTATCTTTTGTCTTCCCATACACGCCCAAGAAGCCTAGCAGGTTCACGCAAAGATTCTTCATCATGTGCATCACGTCGATTACAGAGACAACCTCTACGTCTTTCCAATAGGGTAGGTTCCAAAATATAGATTTCTTCCTCCACATGGGTGCGTGTCCGTCATCGTCATTCGGAACAGCTTGTCCGCCAGGACCCTTTCCAGAGATTACTTTTAAATCCTTGACCGTATCAAGTATATCATCACCAGTACGGTGGCGAGGCTTCTTCAGGTGATCTACCTCACCTTTGAAATGTTTGCCTTTCTTTCTTAAGAGATGCTTGATCGGAAGAAATCGACATGTCCCAGGTACACATTCTTCTTACCTTTATCCAAATATATACTTTCGGTATCATCTAAAACAGTGCATGCACGCGTGGTATCCCTTGTTTGTCAGTCCTGAAAGGTTACTAAGAGCAGGCCAATCATTGATGGTTACAAACAGCAATGCTCGTAGGTCAAATTCCTGTTGTTTGTGCTCATCCCACACACGTACACATTTTTTGTTCCGCAGCTGTAAAAGTTCTTCAACTAATGGACTTAGGTACACATCAATGTCGTTGCCGGGTTGCTTGGGGCCTTGGATGAGCACTGGCATCATAATGAACTTCCTCTTCATGCACAACCAAGGAGGAAGGTTATAGATACATAGAGTCACAGGGCAGGTGCTATGATTGTTGCTCTGCTCCCCACAAGGATTAATGCCATCTGCACTTAAACCAAACCATACGTTCCTTGTGTCATCTGCAAAGTCTCCTCACTTTTTCTCGATTTTTCTCCACTACGATCCATCAGCGGGTACTCTCAACTTCCCGTCTTTCTTACGGTCTTCTTTGTGCCATTGCATCAACTTGGCATGCTCTTTGTTTTGGAACAAATGTTTCAACCGTGGTATTATAGGAGCATACCACATCACCTCGGCAGGAATCCTCTTTCTAGGGCGCTCGCCCTCAACATCACCAGGGTCATCGCGGCTGATCTTATAGCGCAATGAGTCGCATACCGGGCATGCATTCAAATTCCCGTACTCCTCACCGCAGTACAGGATGCAGTCATTAGGGCATGCATGTATCTTTTGCACCTCTAATCCTAGAGGGCAGACAGCCTTCTTTGCTTCGTACGTACTGTCGGGAAATTTGTTGTCCTTTGGAAGCATCTTCTTTAACATTATCAACAACTTTTCAAATCCCTTGTCAGATACACCATTCTCTGCCTTCCATTGTAGCAATTCCAGTGTGGTACCCAGCTTTTTCTTGTCATTTTCGCAATTTGGGTACAACAATTTCTTGTGATCCTCTAACATGCGCTGCAACTTCAACTTCTCCTTTTCACTTGCGCAGTTTCTCTTTGCATCAGCAATGGCCCGACCAAGATTATCAACGGGCTCATCTGATGCCTCTTCTTCAGCTTCTTCCCCCATTGTAGTACCATCGTATTCAAGGAACCCATGGCCAGGATAGCTGTCATCATCCTCTTCTTCTTCATTCTTTTCCATTAGAACTCCCCTTTCTCCGTGCTTGGTCCAACAGTTATAGCCGGACATGAACCCGGACGTAAACAGGTGGACGTGAATGGTTCTTGAGTTAGATTAATTGTTATCATTCTTACAGACAACACATAAAACCATCCGGCCGCTTGTTTGCCTCAGCCGTAAGCAGAAAAGTATGCACGCCATCAATGAACTGGGGAGAGCCTCGGTCATCATACATCCATTGCCGGCTCATCTTCATTACACGACACCGAAAAGACCAAATTAATACAAGTTCATACACACTTATTCTCATAAAACAACATACAAACTCTCTAGCTAAAGTATTTAAATGCAACAACAAATGCGATCAAGATTGCAACTAAGGTAACAATTGATCGAACAGCATAGTGATACCAAGCCTCTTTATTAACGGCATAGAATCTAATATTTCTAATCTTCAAGCGCATTGCATCTATCTTGATCTTGTGATCATCGACGACATCGGCAACATACAACTCCAGTTTCATCTTCTCTTCTTCAATTCTTTTCAATTTTTCTTTCAAATACTCGGTTTCTTTTTCAACTAAATTTAACTTCTCGACAAGAGGGTCGGTTGCAATTTCCGGTTCACATACCTCCTAGATAAAAATATCTATGTCAACTTGATGTGCATAATTGTCATAAACAAAAAATGCAAAAAATAGTTATAAAAGAGAATATATATACCACATCCGAATCATAAACCGGACGAGGGCCTATGGGGACGGATATCAAAATGATGCCACTATGTATAACAAACAACCATACAGGTAAGAAAAGTATACAAGTAACTATCTAAATCATACAAACATGATTTTTTTATAAAAAGGATAAGAACAAGAGGCTCACCAAAGTGGTGCCGGCGACGAGACGGTGCGGGCGATCGATGGTGGTTAGGACGGGGACGGTAAGGCACTAAGTAAACCACACCTACATCTGCAAACTAAGAAGATAATTTGAGCTCAAATTGCATATAAATCAAATAAACTCCCACATATAATTACTCCCAAACTAAAACACACAAATCACTATACTTATAGAGCATTGCACGAGCTAATCTAGCAATGAAAGAAGAAAGGACAAAGTTGCTAACCTTTGTGAACACTTGGATGGATGGGGTGCCTTCAAATCTTGACAAAAATGGAGGATGAGCTCGAGCAAGGGGAAGAACAGAGGAGAGGAAAGGGGAAAACAGAGAGAATGGGCTCGGGCTGGACAAAGGGTTTATATAGGGGCATCTTTAGTCCCGGTTGGTTATACAAACCGGGACTAAAGGTGCTCGTGGGGGCCCCACCCTGACGCCAGCCTGCCACAACCCCTTTGGTCCCGGTTTGTGTCACAAACCGGGACTAGAGGTACAAAACGAACCGAGACTAATGATGCCCGTGCCTAGCCATTGGAACTGGGACTAATGGTCACATTAGTCCCGGGCCGTAATCAAACCGGGACTAATGTGGTGAACGTAAGGTCGTTTTTCTACTAAAGTAGTGGTTGAACCCCAGCTCGGTGCACTCACGGTGCACCCACGCAAGAAAACATAGCAAAACATTTTGAAAAAATATGAAACTTTGCTGGAATGATTATGAACAAATGTTATGCATGCTTGCAAATTTTGGTGGTCAAATAACATCAAGGAGTTCTGTACAAAAAAATAATTACTCAAATTGTATGTGCACTGTTTGAGAAGAATTTGTGTTTTTTTGTGTGTACAAAACTCCTCGAATGTTATTTGACCACCAAACTTTGCAAGCGTCCATAACATTTGTTCATAATCATTCACACAAAGTTTCAGATTTATTCGAAATGTCTTGCTACGTTTTCTTGCGTCGGTGCACAGTGGGTGCACCGAGCTGGGATGTAGAGAACCCACTCTCTGGGGTGTAGAAATCCTCACTATAGCATTGAACATCCATCCCCGCCACCGCCGGAGTCGAAATCTGATCCGATGTCCCCTGTGCCAGGAATTGCTTCAGCCACCTCACGACCAATGCATACACGCGCTCCAGACCCCCCCCCCCCACCCCCCTCCCCCCCCCCCCCCCCCCCCCCCGGTCGGCGGCCCCCATAGACTAAAACACAACTTGAAGGTCATATGTTGCATTATGATTCAATCTAGATCACATATTCAAAGTTAAAACACAAGTAAACAAAACGAGCATCAAGGACACTTTGAATTTTTGAATTATTCTGGTTGTGGAATAGCCAGGTGCATGCTATGTCTAGGACTCTTGTAACATGTTCATCACTAAAATGCATGAGGTAGTTCGTACTTGACACATCATTTACCAAAAAAAACCAATACTATACAAAACACGAGAAAACATGAAGAGCATAAAGCACTTCGAACGTTTGAACTCATGTGGTTGTGAAATAGCTAGGCACATTCTATGTCTGGCACTTCTATCTTTTACATGACTAATATACATAGGGATGAGGAAAAAAAATTGTGCCTAACACCGGGTGCCCGCACCACCCCAGCCGGCGCAATTAGTTTAGACAATCCAAAATGGAAACTTGTCATTTTGGCACCTTCCATTTTTGGAACTTTCTTATTAGCACATTTGAAATTTGTAGTAGGGCCTTATAGAAAACCCTACGCGGTCTTTCATAATTTGAAACTTCTGGAATTTTTTTAAAGTTTTAAAATTTCAACTTTCATCTTTTTTAACTTCTACAAATTTTAGCTTTAGATTTTTTGAGATATCAGAATTTCAACTTTCAAAATTAATTGAAGCTTTAGACAGAAAAAGGAAATGCTGGAAGAAAAAAAAAGACATGTCGACATGGTGAGAGAGAGGGGACATGCCCACATGGTTGGGCCCCTCACCCCACCGCATCTCCTCGTAGGGGTGCTCCCGCAGGTGGTCCATCGAGCATTATGGCGGTTGGAGTCCCAGTAGTCATTTCAGAAAATGAAAACAAGAGGGTTTCGTGCTAGGCACGTCATTTGCCCTAAATACCTATCGCGTTGATGATTTATCTAGATCACGGATTGAAAGTTCAAACACATGAAAAGAAAACAACACTAAGAAATATGGATATCTGCACTGTTGTGATTAGCTAATAGGCACTTGTATTCCGCACTCCTAAGTTTGGCATGACTAAACTGCATGGGAAAGTGATAAAAGGATCAGTTCATCGTGGCTAACTTTTTGTGAACCACAACACGCACTCTCCTTCGCTGGTGTCAAATGCAAAGTCTCTCAAGCTCATCAAGAATTCAACAGACATATTGATCCCCTTTAAAGAAAAAGGAAAAGAAAATCGATATCTATATGCTTGTGCAATCGTACGTGCTCCTTATGTATCCTAGACAGACCAAAAAACTAATTAAGCACGGGAGCAACAACTATAATGGCAGAATTTCTGACTAATTTTGATCTTCATCGGATCCATGAAAACCTCTTGTAGCTGGAGGAATAATCGCTAGATGGGTGAGGAACCTCTCCAGCAACCTCATCACGATCGACGGCCATCAACAAGAGTTTTTCTTTCCTCCAAAACCAGAAGTTTTCGTCTGGATGGAAGGATCGATCGAAATAACAACAAGGCATTTACGAACAAGCACGGGAGCAATAATAAGAATTTCTGACAATATGTTTGCTATTTCACATCTAGATGTGAAATAGTTATCTCATATCTAAGTCCAAAACCGTTGGATCTTGTTTGTCTTTAAGATTCCCGCAGCTTATTCGGCTTGCTTAGGCGCTCGCTGGAATCATGTTTGTCTTGCGGCAGCCCATGTCCCGTGCGAGGTGGGGCGGCCAGTCTCCAGCCCGTGTCCTGTGTCGGGCAGTTCTGGGCTCTTTGTCGCTCATGGTGGGCTTTTTCGTTTTGTGTTTGTCCCTCGTTTTTGTGCTTTGTGGGCTTTCAGCCAGGGGAAAACGTGAATTGTTTTTTTTAGGAAAGTGTGTCTAGTCGTTGTATGTCTTTGTAAATTTCCTGCTTCGCGCCAATTGTTTAGGTTTTTTTTGTCTCCCACGTGTGTGAATGAGGTGATCTGTGAAGGGCTCTTGCTATCGGTTTTGGGAGAAGCTTCCAACCCCCTTTTTTTTTCTTTGTCTTTTTTGTTCGGGGCTTTCTCTTTTTCTTTTTATTTTGTTCTATTTGTCTTGAAGTTTTGCTACTTCACATCGCTATCTCACATCGCTATCTCACATTTAAGCCTAGAGTCGTTGGATCTCGTCCTGCTTTGAGATTCGCGCAAACGCAGTTGGATCGTTGTTGGCTAGCGCACGCTCGCTGCGGTCTCGCGCGCGACCCGTGTCGAGGTCGTTGCTAGTGGGTTGCCGGGCCGTTGTTTTGTTTTTTCCGGGCTGCTTGGCGTTGCTTTGTTCATTTTTTGTCGGCTTGATATGGTGAGACATTGCTTTGTTTTTTTTTTTTTTGCGCTGTAGAGAATAGGAAGCGTCAATGGACGCCGTATACGAAGAATCTGGTGGTTGCCTCTGCTCTCACTCTCTAGGCACTTTCTCTCCTTTTCTCTCTTCCCTTTGTTTGAGCTGTTTTTTTTCTTTTTGTCGTTCTTCTCCTTTTCCATTTTTCTAATTCATACTATTTTTAGGACACGAACATTTTTTGAAGTGTGCAAAAACTTACTAAAGTTCCTGAATTTTAAATTTGTGAACACTTATTTGAATTTATGTTTTTTCAATTCATGAATATTTTTAAATATTTGAACATTTTTTCAATCAGATTTGATGTAGTTTTTTTGCGCAAACATGACCCGACTTCATTTTGGTGTGGTTTGTCCGATCTATTCGTCATAATCTTTGCGCAAATTCGACCCCACGTTATTTTTGTTGAGCGTGTTATACGTCGTCGTATCCAGTTTGTCAACCGGTTTTTGTAGGCCCATTTTTTGCCTCTGCTTTGTTTTTCCATGGTCATTTTTGGGGGATTATTTTGACATTTCTTATTGACTTTTTTCTATAGGAGCGGAAGAGACACGATGCCCTGTTCGTTGCCTCTCCTGTTATCATCTTTGTGATGCGGCTGCAACTGGGGCCCGGTCTGTTTTGTCCCAGTTACAAGTTCATTATGACTCATAATTGTGGCCAATTTTTTCTCCCAATTGTAAATTCACTCTCGACTCACAATTGGGGACCGATCTTTTCTTTGACCCAGTTACAAGTCCACCCTTCACTGGCAATTAGGGTCCAACCTTTTTTGTTCGAGTTGCAAGTTCACCCTCGACTCGCAACTAGGGCCCAACCTTTCTTGTTAGAGTTGCAAGTCCACCCTCGACTCGCAACTGGGCCCGAGCTTTTTTAGTCCCAACTGCAAGTCCACCCTCGACTCGCAACTAGCACCTGGCATTTTTTTGTCCCAGTTGCAAATCCACCCTCAACTCGCAACTGGTGTCTGACCGTTTTTGTCCCAATTGCAAGTCCACCCTCGACTCGCAACTAGGGCCCAACCTTTCTTATTGGAGTTGCAAGTCCAGCATCAACTCGCAACTGGGGCCCAAACTTTTTA
This sequence comes from Thinopyrum elongatum, assembly GCA_011799875.1. Taxonomy (NCBI): domain Eukaryota; kingdom Viridiplantae; phylum Streptophyta; class Magnoliopsida; order Poales; family Poaceae; genus Thinopyrum; species Thinopyrum elongatum. The sequence goes on along the minus strand of CM022303.1, from coordinate 605,733,912 downwards.
GTCCCAGTTGCAATTTCACCCTCGACTCGCAACTAGGGTTTGACCTTTTTTTGTACCAGTTGCAAATCCACCCTCAACTCGCAACTAGTGTCTGGCCTTTTTTGTCCCAGTTGCAAGTCCACCCTCGACTCGCAACTAGGGCCCAATCTTTCTTGTCAGAGTTGCAAGTCCGCCCTCGACTTGCAACCCGGGGCCCATGCTTTTTTAGTCCCAGTTGTAACTCGGGCCTAAGCTCTTTTCTAGATGCAGCGATAGAAATGTGTATGGCCATCTCCTTGACTTGTAGCTGGGTCTATAGTTTGTTTCATCCTAGTTGTAAGTCGACCCTTGACTCGTAACCAGAATTGTAATTTTTGTAGTTGTCCCAGTTGCAAATCCACCTCGACTTGTAACTGGGCTTGTAGTTGTTCGAGTTGCAAGCCTACCCTCGACTAGCAACTGAAGCATGTGTTTTTTTCCATCCCAGTTACAAGTCCACCCATGACTCACGACTGGGCCCATAGTTTATTCCAAACTAGTTGCAAGTCGATCATTGACTCGCAATTGGGCTCATAGTTTGATAGTTGCCCCAGTTACAAGTCCACCCTCGACTCGCAAATGGGCTTGTAGTTATCCAGTTGCAAGTGCACCCTCGACTTGCAACCAGGCATGTGTTTTTATTTTTTATCCCAGTTGCGACTCCATGCTCGCCTCGCAACTCGGCTCGTACTTTGTTATTGTCCCAGTCGCAGGTCCATACTCGACTTGTAAATGGTATAGTAATTTTGGGTAGTTGTCCCACTTGCAAGTCCGCCCTCAACTCGCAACTAGGGCCAGGCCTTTTTGTCTCAGTTGCAAGTCCACCCTCGACTCGCAACTAGGGCCCATCCTTTTTTGTCCCAGTTGAAAGTATACCTTCAACTCGCAACTTGGGCCCGGCATTTTATGTCCCAGTTGCAAGTCCACTCTCGACTCGCAACTAGGGCCCGACTTTTTTTGTCCCAGTTGCAAGTCCACGCTCGACTCACAGCTGGGGCCCGACTTTTCTTTCTTCCAGTTGCATGTCCACCCTCGACCCGAGACCGGCCTTTTTTCTCAGTTGCAATCCCACCCTCGACTCATACCTGGGGCCCGACTTTTTTTTCCCAGTTGCAAGTCCATCTTCAACTCGCAACTCAGGCCCGACCTTTTTTTGTCGCAGTTCCAAGTCCACACTCAACTCACAACTAGTCCCAAACTTTTTTTAGTTGCAAGTCCATCATCGACTTGCAACTGGAATATGACCTTATTTGTCCCAGTTGCAAGTCCACCCTCGACTCGCAATTGGGGCCTAACCTTTTTTGTCCAAGTTGCAAGTCCATCCTCAACTCGCAACTAGGGTTCCGACCTTTTTTTGTCGCAGTTGCAAGTCCACCCTCGACTCACAACTAGGGGCGCAAACTTGTTTGTCAGAGTTGCAAGTCCACTCTCGACTTGCAACCGGGGTCTGAGCTTTTTTTAATCCCAACTGCAAGTCCACCCACGACTTCCAACCGAGGCCCGACCTTTTTATCATTTTTTCTTCATAGGTTTTCCTCTCCGTTTAATTTTTCTATTTTCAAAAGTCGGTCTCATTTTTTTCATTTTTATTTTCTTTTTCTTTTTCTAAATCTTTTTCTTTTTTGGGTAAATTCACAACTTTCAAAACATGTTCCAAAATTCATAAGTTTTTCATTTTCCAAAATTGTTTGTGTTTATCAAAAAAATTGAAAATTTCAAAAGGTGTTCATGTTTTTCAAAAAATGTTCGCAAGTTAAAAAATATATGTGTTTTTTTTTTCAAGACAAGATCAAAATGTTTTATACAATGTTCACGTTTCCAAAAATTGTTTGCAAATTTCTAAAAATGTTCAACTTTTTGAAAAAGTCTACACATTTTTCAAAAAATGTCCATGTTTTCATAAAATATTTATAAGTTTGTAAAAGTATTTCTTCTTTCCAAAAAATGTTTCTCAATTTTAAAAATTTGTTCTCATTTTTACAGAAACATATCTCAATTTCAAAATTTGTCGTCTCAATAAAAAATCACATTTTTCAAGAAATTTTCTCATTTTGACAAAAATATATTATAAATACAACATAATATTTTTTGCGATGGCGCATGTCTCGCTTGAAGCAGCGACGCCCAAACGGCGTTGCAAAATACACAGTAATATTTCTGAGTATGCTTATTTGTGTCTTCTTTTGTAAGTAATAAAAAGTAAAACAGCCGTAGTATCTTGTTGTGTACAGTGACTAGTACTAGTAGCCAGTAGTGCTCCCACCAGAAAAGTAAGAAAGTCAATGGGAACCAGTGAGCGTAGCCTAAGCTAAAAAAAAAACAGTGACCATAGCCGGGAGAACAAATGTGCGTGCAGCGCAATATGGAGCAAGCGGCGGATGTGCTGGCTTTAGGAAAGAGGACAGGACGAGGTAGTGGGCCTCATCAGCACACGTGGTTGGCAGTCAGGCTGACGCGTGTATTTTATCAGCGAGAGTAAAGGAAGTCTTCCGACAAACTAACAGGCCCAACAAACACAAAAACAAACAAACAAACAAATAAAAGAGACCACAAAAATACTGATGTCATACTTAGATGTGAGATATTATCTCACATCTAGATGACATATAGTCACACCCTTCTGACAAATCTCCTGGTTGATAGTTGCGCAACTTGCGCTACAACGAAACTGGAAGAGTAGAAAATTAAACGAGAGCTAAAAGATAAATCTGGGCCAGCACAATTGGCTATTGATCGAATTCCAGGAACGACTAGCGTAGCCTATCCTAGTTAATCGCTGGATATTGCACGGCCGCGGAGATGGAGGGATCCCCGCCGTCGCCAACGTGATTGACGTCTGATCCGATCTCCTCTGCGAGAGGAACCGGTCCAGCGACCGCAAGAGCGACGGGGACTTCCCCCCTGGCAGCGCCCTTCTCCACCTCCAGACATATCTTGGCCCAGCGCTCGAGTACCCTCGCCTTCTCCACCTCCAGACATATCTTGGCCCAGAGCGGCAGCTTTGTCCAGCACCTCGGTGCTTTTCAGCGTGAACTCCATCGTGAACTCAGCAAGGATCTGTATAGACAGGAGGGAGAGGGGAAGGGCGAAGTGAGGCCGGGGATTGGTGGACGTCGAGTGAGGGAGAATGTGGGGATGGAGCTGGCTTTTATAGAACTCTGAAAGGTCCTGGGGTTGGTGGGAGAAAACAGTGTGCAGCCTGTGATACGACCGCTCACTGTCGCCACCACCGTATCGGCTGGTTTTGACAAGCTGGCAATGGCCAAATCGCCTGCGTTAATGGAGTACGTGTGTGCTACTGCTGGCCGGACGGGCGTGTGTGAATGTGCATGAGGACCACATAGAGGAAAGAGCACGGGTTAATTTCCTAGAATGCATGACTTGTGCTGTGTATAGGTTTGCCTCGTAACAACACAGAACCGACTTCTGTTTGCTATCTCTGGTTTATTTGGTTAGCACGTACCTTCACTAGAAGAGCAAAACACTTTCTTTGGATGGTAACCTTGTCCTACCCATTCGATCACACACATCTAGTTCCCCTGCCGCGCAGGGGATCCAAGTAGATGTCTCCAAGCTTACTGCGCCGGGCAGGCGGTGCTGGCGCCCGTCTCTCCTTCGCCGCAGCGCCGTCGGCTATCAGCAGGTCCGCTACCCCACTATTGAAGCTCCAACGGACCGCCGTTCCAGCTTTGCCAGCCAGAAGTTTCAACACCCTTCACAACCTTTCGGTAGGCCATCATAGCATAGATAGTTGCACTCGTAGCTCCCGCTGCCCGCGATTGCAGCACGCATCAACAGTTCAACACTCGTCGCCTCATGGGGACATCAATCGCCACCAGTCCTAGCAACATGCCCTTTGGCTAGAGTTTTGGCACTGCCCAGTTGAAGCTTCACCTGTTGCCGGTTCCAGCATCAACCACCGTGTAGGTTAGAGTTGCAGCGCCATACTCGAAGCTTTGACGCGACGCCGGTCATAACTATACCCCTTCGTTGGTTGTAGCTTTGGTGTGGACTGTTCATAGCACCGCCATCACCCCTCTCCCCCATCGCGTCCATCTAGGGTGTGACGCTTACTAGTGCAGCAGCACCGCCCGCTAACAAGCTCCCCCCTCGAGTGTCTCTCCTAGGTCGGTGGATCACCACACACGTTTTGTTGTTTCCCCCATGGCTCAACTAGCAACACCCATCATGCGTCCCTCATAGTACCATGCAGCCCAACTCACGTGCAGTGCATGTGACGAGAGGCGGCTGGCCCGTAGCACTGGTAACCCTCCCCCATCATTTTTAAGAGTGTGCATGTGTCGTTGCTCGCTGTAGGTGTCGACTAGTTCACCCTGACCACCCATTGAAGCAGATTGGAGAAAAAAACTAAGGCATGCTGATCGCAAGAAAGGAAACCCGGATGGGCTTACGACTATGGAGGGAGGTTGTTGGCCGGAACAGCGTAGGGAAGGTCAAGGTTGGCGACAACAAAGCAAACTCGAGTCATGTGTGTTGATTTGGGGAAGAAAGTTCCGAGGAAAGAGATGTCCTATCGAGCGAAAGCATATGGAAGGGATACGGAAGGGGGAGCGCTATGTTGTGGGCAGGGCCAACGAGAGAGACGTTGCACATAGCGGCGATCGATCGTTCGCTCGGTCACCATCCCTTTCCTTCCAAGATTTATGAAGTCAGCACAGATGTGTTGCCATAGGCAAGATTATTTGTCTTCTCTCACAGAAGGAATAGTCCACCTTAATGTGCATACATGGCATAGAATCTAGGGTTTGGTACCTAGTGGGTTGGAGGTTGACAAGTCCCTGTGATCATTCGGCTATATGTATGATACTAACGGGGAAATGTTACCTTCTTTGAGGAAACATCAAATAAAAGATAAATGCATTGTGGACAAGTCTTATCATGAAGAATAGCTTTGGTGTTTAGCATTTCAAAGGGCAACATCCGTCCTAACTTTTGACCTTGTTTGTGATGCCTGCTTGTGTAGCACCTGCTAGTTTAGTACCGCGGCGGCCCACAACCGCCCACTCTAGGTGTCGCTCCGGGGTTGCTGCTTCACCACACACAAGTTTTTGTTTCCCACGGTGGCTCAGTTGACAACACCCATGTGTCCCTCATAGCACCGTGCGGACCAACCCAAAAGGGACTCCCCTCCCCTACAATGTTAGAGTGTGCCCGCGTAGTTGCCCACAGTAGGGTGTCGACCAGCTCACCTTGACTACCCATTGAAGCAGATGAAAAAAACCAAGGGATGGGGGTGGCGAGATATGAAACACGGATTGGCATACAGCTATGGAGGGGGGGGGGGAGTCATTAGCCGGAGCAGCGCAGGGAATGTAGAGGTTAGGGACAATGAAGATAAATCGAGTCATGTGCGTTGATTTGGGGCAGAAAGTCACGGTGGAAGAGAAGTCCTATCGAGCAAAGGGTTATGGAAGGGAGAGCCTAGGATATTGTCGGCAAGGCCCACCATAGAGACGTTACATGTGGTGGCGATCAATCATTCCCTCGATCGCCATCACTTTGGTTCCAAGATTTATGAAGTCAGCATAGATGTGCTGCCATAGGCGGGATTTTATTTGTCTTTTCTCACTCAAGGACTAGTCCACCTTAATGTGACACACATGAAAATCAGATCTAGGGTGTTATATCTAGTGGGTTGGAGGAACGCAAGTCCTTGTGATCATCTAGCCATATGGCATGACACCACCAGAGAAATATTTACCTGCTTTAACGAAACATCAAGTACAGCAAAGATGCGGTGTGGACAGGTCTTACGATGAAGATTAGGTTTGGTGTTTAGCCTTTCAAAGGGTAATAGCCATCCTAACTTTTGACCTTCTTGGCGACGCGGGAACTCCAAATGATGTACAACTTGTATTCCGCTAGCTGGCAGGAGATGCCGGTGTACGCGCTTCTGCATGTTGAAGCTTGATCAATCGAGCAGTGTTCTAGAGTCTAGTCCTACAGGAACGGCGGTGCCCTGCAACAAAGATCGAGGAGAAACACGCTCATCGATAGTCGTCAAGGTTATAGCCGGCTACATAAGCTAAGTTCCAATCCATCTTCCATAAACTATGAGACTAAGGCATTCTGGTGGAGGTGGTGTGTAAAGAGAACTAGGATAACGGTGGTCTGCGGATCTGAGAAATAAAATTCATATCTATCTATCCAAAAAAAGTGGAGGTGTGATTTCCAACTTTGCACTGGGAAATATGTGCAAACTATTTAGGGCTTGTGTTGTTTTGGCTAGGAATGATGAATTTAGGACTCGGGTTATAGGTAGTGGTGATTTGTGTACTAGCCTTCCTAGGTAGGTTGGATGAGTGCAATGACTTGTAAACAAACTTCAATTTTCAGAAGAAAAAAATTGTGTTCTCGAAATTTCAAGTTCTATATTTTGTTGAACTTTCATAATTATTTGAAGTTGTACATAGAAAAAGGAAATGTTGTAAGAAAAAAGACATGTAAGTGCCCGCGTGGGTATTCCCCGACCCCACCGAGTTTCCGCTTAGGCGCGCTCCCGCGCATGGTCCCTCATGCGCTCACGGAAGGTGCACGCCAGAGAGTTACTTTGGCAAAAATAAGATGATTTCGTGCTCGACACGTCATTTGCCCTAAATACCTATATTGGACATGTTGCACTGAGATTTGATCTAGATCACAAGTTCAAAGTTAGAACATATGAAAACAAAAAAAGTATGAAGCAGTATAAGCATTTGCGATGTTGCAGATATCTAATAGGCACAACTCGTGTATGCCTGGTGCGCACATATACTTCTACACGGCTAAAATGCACTGGGAGTGGTAAAAGGTGCAGTTCATCGTGGCAAACTTTTTGGGAATCGAAGTATGCACACTCGGTCATTGGAGTCAGATCCAAAGGGTCTAATGCCCATCAAGAATTCAATATAGACAGCCCTAAAAAAAGAATTCAATATAAACATATTTATGCTTGCTTCGTTAGATTTTAAATAACTGAGTTCGGTATCTGTGTGTGTCTACAAGAAAAGTTTTCGTCTGGCTGTGATGCATCGATCGAAATAAAAAGAAGTCATTTAGAAGCCTAATTAATATCTAGTCACCCACCCGGCAACCAAACTAATTAGGCACGGGAGTAACAACAAAATGTCAAGTTCTAACCAATTTCCGATCGATCTTCATCGGATCCACGATATAAAAAGAAAGTACAAGATGAACAGGAAAACAAGATGAAGTACTAATTAAATCTGTGACAGTGCAATTCGCTATAGATAATTCCACGAGCGGATTGCCTAGCCTAGTTAATCGCTAGATCTTGCAATGACCTGGAGAGGAGATGGAGGCCACAAGAATTTTTCATTCCTCCCCTAAAACCCAAATATTTCATCTAGCTAGATGCATCTTGAAAATAAAAAGGAAGTCAATTACGAGCCTAATTAAGATACACACACACAGGGCCAGAATACACGCACAAAAACTAATTAAGCACGGGAGCAACAACTAAAATGGCAGAATTTCTCAGCAATTTCCGGATCGACCTTCATCGGATCCATGATAATTTAAACCGGTTTGGCCAGAATTTTAAGATGAACAAAAAAACAATGAATAAAAAAAACCGGTTTGGCAAGAATTTTAAGATGAGCCTTTAAACCTGAAGGAATATATAGTATAAAAAGAAAGTACACGAAAAGTAGTTGCGCTTGCGCTAAAACCAAACTGCCGCCGCACATTTGTCTATTGATCGAATTCTCCAGGAACAAATAGCCTTCTGTTTGGACGTGTCATCTTGCAGGGCCACGGAGATGGAGGAATCCTGTCCGTCTGGTCCGATCTCCTCTGCATGAAGAACCTCTGCAGCGACCTCACGATCGACCGGAACTGCCCCATGGCGGCGGCCATCTACAAGACAAGAGTTTTTCTTCCTTCCTCACCGCCGAAAAAATAAGTCATTTACGAGCTTAATTAACATCAAGTACAACATAGATGCAATGTGAATAGGTCTTACGATGAATATTAGCTTTGGTGTTTAGCCTTTCAAAGGGCAACTACCATCCTAACTTTAGACCTTGTTGGTGACATGGGAACTCCAAATGATGTACAACTTGTACTCCTTTAGTTGGCAGGAGATGCCGATGTACGCGCTCTGCATGTTGAAGCTTGATCAATCGAGCAGTGTTCTAGAGTCTAGTCCTACTGGAATGGTAGTGCCCTGGAACAAAGATCGAAGAGAAACAAGCTCATTGATATTCTTCAAAGTTATAGCCGGCTACGCAACCTAAGTTCGACTCCAACTTCCATAACCTTTGAGACTAAGAAATTCTGGTGGAGGTGGTGTGTAAAGAGAGCTAGGATAACGGTGGTCTGCGGATCTGGGAAATAAAATCAATATCTATCTAGCCAAAAAAGGTGGAGGTGCCATTTCCAACTTTGCACTAGGAAATATGTGCAAACTATTTAGGGTTGTGTGTTTTTTTGGCTAGGAATGATGAATTTAAGACTTGGGTTATAGGTAGTAGTGATTTGTGTACTAGCCTTCCTAGGTAGTTTGGACGAGTGCAAGGACTTGTAAGCAAACTTCAACTTTCAGAAAAAATTTGAGCTCCCAAAATTTCAAGTTATATATTTGTTGAACTTCCATAACTATTTGAAGTTGTACGTAGAAAAATCAAATGTTGGAAAAAAAGACATGTGGGTTTCCACGTGGGTATTCCCCGACCCCATCGAGTTTCCGTGTAGGCCCACTCCCGCGCATGGGCTCTCGTGCGCTCGTGATAGGTGGACGCCAGAGAGTTACTTTGGGGAAAATAAGATGATTTCGTGCTCGGCACGTCATTTGCCCTGGATCACAAATTTGATGTTAAAACATATGAAAAAAAGAGCATGAAGCAATATGAACATTTGCAATGTTGCGGATCATCTAATAGGCGCAGCCTGGTGCGCACTTATAACTTCTACACGGCTAAAATGTGTGGGGAAGTAGTAAAAGGCACAGTTCATCGTGGCAAACTTTTTGGGAATCAAAGTATGCACAGTTGGTCGTTCGAGTCAGATCCAAAGGGTCTAATGCCCATCAAGAATTCAATATAGACATATTTATCTGCTTTCAACAAAAAAAAAGGAAAAGAAAAGGTATGATATGCTTGCTTGGTTAGATTTTGAATAACTGAGTTCGGTATCTGTGTGAGTCTACAAGAAAAGTTTTCGTCTGGATGTGATGCATCGATTGAAATAAAAAGAAGTTATTTCACTACTAGGAAAACGATTTTTAATGATGACATATGTGGTCATTAAAAGTATGATTGTGGTCGTTAAAGTTCATTAATGACTACTATTTGGTGGTCGTTATAGGCTCCGTCGTTAAAAGTATAACGACCATATACCTTTTGTGGTCGTTATTCTTGTAACGACGAGATGGTGTGTCCTCGTCCCTCTCGAGGCAATAACGACCACAACTATAGTATTAACGGCCAGTTTTTTCATTGCTAATAAAATTTGAATGGTGACTAAAGTATCATTAACGACCAGTCTTTTCACAATTTTGATATCCATCAAAACAAACTATATTTACGTTCAGCGATCACTTTATGCAGCATCCACATTTGAATATTAACATCCACATGAATATAAAAACAGAAGAATATGAATTCAAAGATTCATAGCATCTTTTAACAATAGATATCAGATAAAATAACAAAATTTCAATATACAATTCGGAAAGTAAATCCCATTTAAGAAATTTGGTCAAAAAGCACTCTTTATATGGCCAATGTACTTGCTCATATCTAACTGGAAAGGTAAAGTTCCTCTGTAGGTCGAGCTACATGTAACCTCTTATCTTCAGCCCTTCAACATTGCTTTGAGATCCATACTCTCCAACTAACTTGCAACAAGAAGATTTCTCTTTTTTGTTTCTCTCAAATGAAAGAACATGTGGACTTCAAACTTTGCAAATCAAACAAACTTTACAACTTCAATGTGTGAAAAAACTTTCAGATTTTTTGGACCAAGATAAATATAGAAAATGAGGATTTTTTTGATTAAAAAAATAAATTTTAGCATTTTAAATGCATGAAAAAATCTGAAAGTTTTTTCCCACATAGTAATTAGAATGTTTTGTTGTCCTGCAAAGTTTGAAGTTTATACGTTGTTTCGTTTGAGAGAAACAAAAATGACAAATGTGCCTGCACGGATCGATGCAAAAATGGATGGCCAAGATAAGGGGTATCATGTAGCTCAAGCTACACAAAACCACACTCAACTGGAAATCGAGACAACTACCAAAGATAATATGTATTAATCTTCAACCATGGGGCACAATCGTTGTTTGAATGGATATCATTCTTCATCGGCGATTACAATGCATCCAGATGCTTTTATATATTACGGTGGACCATTAGTCCTACAAAATATTCTCGTCAATATTTTCAAACTTGTCCGAAATAGGTGTTCATAAGCAGAATATCATAAATACATCAGTACAGAAATTTGGATTATAATGTTAGAGCTTTTAACAAAACATACCGTAATCGAGTCAAAAATATGTTTGAGAGTTGTGCAGGTAATATTGGACCATGCCTTTACCCTCACCGGGGTAATTCTAGGATTACAAACAATTCTACCCAAGTGATGTAAAACAAGATTTAATTTTTTTGGTACTCCATGAGATCATCTACTTCCTTGAATTTATTAATCCCATGAACCCTGCGCTTCTTACCAGTTTGAGATTCTGCGCATTCAAAACACATATGTTAGTCAAGTAGTACAAATCAAGGAAAAACAATCAGGCAAAAAATTATATTGTAGCGAGCCGAATGGAGTATCAATGAGCCGAAAGCGAAGAAGCAAAGGGTAACCATAGCCGAATGGAGTATCAAGTAATCCATTGCATTGTCGTAATCCTAAAGCTTACTAGTCTTTGATGTAGCTCCAAGGCTATGGTTACCCTGCGCTTCTCCACTTTCCAGATTTTCACCAACTAATCCAGTTGCATTGTCGTACTCAATAGTATTTTAGGTAGCTGCAAGTCCATGGTTACGCCGGGCTTCTTTACTTTCCTTATTTTCATTACTTGCTAATTCATCTACACCATATTTGCAGTGTCTGATAATGTACAACCAATCGGTAAGCAGGGTGGATAAAAGAAAAATAAAAAATTGACATTTTTTCATGCCATAAAGTTAACCCATATCATTTCTGTCACCGTCATTGCTGGCACCAACTTCATCATTCGTAGGAACAATATATCGTGACTAACTTCAAGTCAACAAAGTGTAGAAAAAAATTATCGGTGCAGTACAAGCTAGTTATAAACTTAGTTTCAGAATCATAAAAGCTAACTATGTGAAGAAAATGGATTATTCAGATTTAAAATGGCATAAACTAGTAGCACCATATGTTGTTATCATATTCTTGCAAGCTAGCTTCAGCTACCTACGGAGTGACAAATAGCCATGTTAACATGTTCACACAGAGGTACTGAACTGTACGAGGAGCTAGATATGTCATATACTTTATTCTAAATCTTCTTTCTTAGAAGAGCCATAAGTGAATGGATTGTATTTCGATCCAAAAAAAGGAGAATGGATTGTATTCAACATGACATAGCGAATTTTTATAAATTAAAATGAAGAAAACGAATTTGCATCTGCAAGTTCAGTAACCAGGAACTGGATATGAAACACCCAGTAACCAAAAATAATAATCACCTTGTGGATAGCAACAAAGATACTTCCTTCGTTACTAAATATAAGTCTTTTTAGAGATTCCAATGCACACTACATACGAAGCAAAATGAGTGAATCTACACTCTAAAATATGTCGATATACATCCGTATGTTGTCCTTATTGAAATCTCTAAAAAGACTTATATTTAGGAACGGAGGGAGTATGTGTTCTATCACTTGACTAAGACTTGTTTAAATCTCAGTCGACTGAGATCTAGCCACACCCTTAAAGGAAAGTTGAAGTGATTGAGTTTGTTAGAGAGTTGCACGCACAAGAGGAGATTAGAAAATAACAACTGCACCCATTGTTTAGCCAGCGACGGGTAACTCGGTGGTTGTTAGTAGTACTCGGTAGGGACTCACTCACAATTTTAGCGACCAACAGTTTTTGGCCACCGTCGTTATTTATAGTTTCTCTAGTAGTGTTTATGAGCCGAATTAACATCTAGTCGTCACCCACCTGGCACCAAACTAATTAGTCACGGGAGTAACAACAAAGTGGCAAGATTTCTGACCAATTTCCGGTCGATCTTCATCGGATCCACGATACAAAAAGAAAGTACAAGATGAAGAGGAAAACAAGATGAAGTACTAAATAAATCTGCGACAGGGCAATTTGCCATAGATAATTCCAGCAGCTGATTGCCTAGCCTAGTTAATCGCTAGATCTTGCAAGGACCTCGAGAGGAGATGGAGGTATCCACAATAATATTTCATTCCTCCCCTAAAACCCAAATATTTCATCTAGCTAGATGCATCTTGAAAATAAAAAGTAAGTCATTTACGAGCCTAATTAAGATGTAATCACACATACAGGGCCACAATACACGCCCAAAAACTAATTAAGCACGGGAGCAACAACTACAATGGCATAATTTCTGAGCAATTTCCGGATCAAAACGTTCATCGGATCCATGATACATTATACCGGGTTGGCGAGAATTTTAAGATGAAAAAAAAAGAATGAACAAAAAAAACCGGGTTGGCGAGAATTTTAAGATGAACAAAAAAAAAACAATGAACAAAAAAACCGGGTTGGCGAGAATTTTAAGATGGGCCTTTAAACCCGAAGGGAGAAGTTAGAAAACTGCTGCCGTGCATTTCTCTAATGATCGAATTATCCAAGAACGACTAGCCTAGTGATCTTGCAGGGCCGCGCGCGGCGATGCAGGAATCCCGGCCGTCTGGTTGGACGTCTGGTCCGATCGCCTCTGCGCGAATAACCTCTTCAGTGACCTCACGATCGACAGGGACTACCCCATGGCGGCGGCCATCTACAAGACAAGAGTTTTTCTTCCTTCCCCCCGGCTGGAAAAAGAAGTCATTTACGAGCCTAATTAACATCTAGTCTCCCAGGGGCCACAAGACAAGCACAAAACTAATTAAGCATGGGATTGAGAAACAACACTACTGGCAGAATTTCTAACAAATTTCTGGGCGGACCTTCATCGGATCCACGATACAAAAAGAGAGTACACGATAGTTGCGCAACAAAGAAACTGGAATTGCAGAAAATTAAACGAGCTAAGATAAACCCGGGAAGATAGAGGAAAACAAGGCAAAGTAAACAAATCTGCGACAGCACAATTCGCAATAGAGAATTCCAGGAGCGGCTAATCTCTAGATCTTGGCTTGCAGGGCTGCGGTGATGGAGGGATCCCCGCCGTCGCGTTTCACGCCGCCGACGTGATTGACGTCTGATCCGGTCTCCTCTGGGCGAGGAACCGATCCAGCGGCCTCGGGAGCGACGGAGACTTTCCCCCTGGCAGCGGCCTTCTCCGCCTCCGAACACATCTTGTACCAGCGTTCGATCGCCCTCGCCTTCTCCTCGGTCCCCCAAGCACCGCGAGCTTCTCCATCCAAGCCGAGGGCGTCGGCGGCGAGAGCGGCAGCCTTGTTCAGCACCTCGGTGGCTGTCAGCGTGAACTCCATCGTGAACTCGGCAAGGATCTGGATAGAGAGGAGGGAGAGAGCAACAGCGAGATGAGGTTGGGGTGGGGATTGGTGGACGTCGAGTGAGGGAGAATGTGGGGGTGGAGCTGGCTTTTATAGAACTCTTAAAGGTCCTGGGGTTGGTGGGAGAAAACAATGTGCAGCCTGTGATACGATCGCTCACTGTCTCCACCACCGTATCGGCTGGTTTTGGCAAGCTGGCAATGGCCAAATCGCATGCCTTAATGGAGTACAGGCGTGTATGAATGTGCATGAGGACCACATAGAGGAGAGAGCACGGGTTAATTTCCTAGAGCACCTGTTGGTGCAACGTGAGCCTCGTAATAAAAACCGAAGCAACTTTTGTTTGCTATCTCTGGTTTATTTGGTCACACGTACCTCCAATAGAAAAGCAAAACTCTTTCTTTGTATGCTAATCTTGTGATACCTGTTCGATCACACACATCTAGTACCCCTGCCGCGCAGTGGATCCAAGCGGATGCCTCCAAGCTTACTGCGCCAGGCAAGCGGTGCTCGTGCCGCCTCTCCCTAGCCGCAGCGACGTCGGCTATCAGCAGGTGCCATGCCCCACTATTGAAGCTCCGACGGACCGCGTTCCAGCTTTGCCGGCCAGAAGTTTCAACACCCCTTCACAACATTTCGGTAGGCCGTCATAGCATCAGATAGCTACACTCGTAGCTCCAGCCGCCCGCGATTGCAGCACGCATTACAACACTCGTCACCTCGTGGGGACATCGATCGCCACCGGTCCTAGCACCATATGCCCTCTCGCTGGAGCGTTGGCACTGCCCAGTTGAAGCTTCACCTGTTGCCGGTTCCAGCATCAACCTCCATGTTGGTTATAGTTGCAGCGCCATACTCGTAGCTTTCACGCGACGCCGGTCCCAACTATACCCCATCGTTGATTGTAGCTTTGGTGTGGACTGTTCATAGCACCGCCATCGCCCCTCGCCCCTATCGCGTCCATCTTCGGTGTGATGCCTACTAGTACAGCACAGCCGCCCGCTCACAAGCGCCCACACCCGAGTGTTTCTCCGTGGAAGGGAGAGTGCTAGGATGTTGTGGGCAAGGCCCACGAGAGAGAAGTTGCATGTGGTGTCGATCTATCGTTCGCACGATCACCATCCCTTTCCTTCCAAGATTTATGAAGTCAGCTCTGTTGCCATAGGCGAGATTGGTTTGTCTTCTATCAATGAAGAAATACACATGGCATCGTAGCTAGGGTTTGATACCTAGTGGGTTGGAGGTACAAAAGTCCATGTGATCATCCAGCCATATGGTGTGACACTAATGCGGAAATGTTCCCTTCCTTGAGGAAACATCAAATACAACATAGATGCAATGTGTACAGGTCTTACGATGAAGAATAGCTTTGGTGTTTAGCCTTTCGAAGGGCAACATCCATCCTAACTTTTAACCTTTGTTGGCGACACCTGCTAGTGTAGCACCTGCTACTTTAGTATACCACGGCCGCTCACAACCACCCACTCCAGGTGTCACTCTGGGGTTGCTGCTTGACCACACACAAGTTCTTGTTTCCCATGGTGGCTCAGTTGACAAAACCCAGCATGTGTCCCTACTCCCTCGTAATACCATGAAAGGACAGCTCATGAGCAGCATAGGTGCTGAGTGTCGGTTGGCCCAGAGCACCATGAACTCATGTTAGAGTGTGCCCGCGTCGCCAATCATAGTAGGGTGTCGACCAACTCACCTTGACCGCCCATTGAAGCAGATAAAAAAAACCAAGGGATGGGGGTGGTCAGATATGAAACACGGATGGGCATACGGCTATGGAGGGAGGTTGTTGGCCGGAGCAGCGTAGGCAATGTCGAGATTAGGGACAACGGAGCAAAATCGAGTCATGTGTGTTGATTTGGGGAAGAAAGGAGAGGGGGAAGAGCAGTCCTATCGAGCAAAGGGATATGGAAGGGATAAGGACGGGAGAGCGCTAGGATGTTGTGGGCTGGGCCCATGAGAGATACGTTGCATGGGGTGGCGATCACTCATTCCCTTGATCGCCATCACTTTGGTTCCATGATTTATGAAGTCAACATAGATGTGATGCCATAGGCGGGATATTAATTTGTCTTCTCTCACCGAAGGAATTGTCCACCTTAAGGTGACACACATGACATCAGATCTAGGGTTTGATACCTCATGGGTTGGAGGTACGCAAGTCCTTGTGATCATCTAGCCATATGGCATGACACTAATAGGGAAATATTCCCTACTTTAACGAAACATCAAGTACAACATAGATGCAGTGTGGACAGGTTTTACGAAGAAGCTTAGCTGTGGCGTTTAGCCTTTGAATGGGCAACAACCATCCTAACTTTTGACCTTGTTGGAGACGCGGGAACACCAAATGATGTACAACTTGTATCCCGTTAGCTGGCAGGAGATGCCGGTGTACGTGCTCTGCATGTTAAAGCTTGATCAATCGAGCAGCGTTCTAGAGTCTAGTCCTACTGGAACGGCGGTGCCCTGCAACAAAGATCGAAGAGAAACAAGCTCATCGATAGTTGTCAAGGTTATAGCCGGCTAAGCAAGCTATGTTCGAATCCATCTTCCATAACATATGAGACTAAGGCATTCTGGTGGAGGTGGTGTGTAAAGGCAGCTAGGATAACGGTGGTCTACGGATCTGAGAAATCAAATCCATATCTAATCTAGCCAAAAAAAGTGGAGGTGCCATTTCCAACTTTGCACTATATGTGCAAACTATTTAAGGATATGTGTTTTTTGGCTAGGAATGATGAATTTAAGACTTGGGTTATAGGAAGTGGTGATTTGTGTACTAGCCTTCCTAGGTAGTTTGGACGAGTGCAAGGACTTGTAAGCAAACTTCAACTTTCAGAAAAAAATTGAGCTCTTGAAATTTCAAGTTCTATATTTGTTGAACTTTCATAACTATTTGAAGTTGTACATAGAAAAAGGCAATGTTGGAAGAAAAAGACACGTGGGTGCACACATAGGTGTTCCTCGACCCCATCGAGTTTTCGCGTAGGCACGCTCCCGTGCATAGTCCCTCGTGCGCTCGTGGCAGGTGGACGCCAGAGAGTTACTTTTCGAAAAATAAGATGATTTCGTGCTCGGCACGTCATTTGCCATAAATACCTAGATTGGACATGTTGCATTGAGATTTGATCTAGATCACAAACTCGAAGTTAAAACATATGAAAACAAAAAGAGCATGAAGCAATATAAACATTTGCAATGTTGCGGATCATCTAATAGGCGCAACCTGGTGCACACTTATAACTTCTACACAGCTAAAATGTGTGTTGGGGGGGGGGGGGGGAGTGGTAAAATGCGCAGTTCATCGTGGCAAAAAAATTGGGAATCAAAGTATGCACACTCAGTGGGTCGAGTCAGATCCCAAGGGTCTAATGCCCATCAAGAAATCAATATAGTCATATTTATCTTCTTTGAACAAAACAAAAGGCATGATATACTTGCTTGGTTAGATTTTGAATAACCGAGTTCAGTATCTGTGTGTGTCTACAAGAAAAGTTTGTGTCTGGATGTGATGCATCGATCGAAATAAAAAGAAGTCATTTCACTACTAGGAAAATGATTTTTAACGACGACATATGTGGTAATGAAAAGTATGATTGTGGTCGTTAAAGTTCATTAACGACCAAAAAGGCATGATAGGCTCCATCGTTAAAAATATAACGACCACATACCTTTTGTGGTCGTTATTCTTGTAACGACGAGATGGTGTGTCGTCGTCCCTCTCGAGGCAATAACGACCACAATTATAGTATTAACCACCAGTTTTTTCATCGCTAATAATGTTCGGATGGTGACTAAAGTATCATTAACAACCACCCTTTTCACCATTTTGATATCCATCAAAACAAACTATATTTACTACTACTTTCCATCCATCGATCACTTTATGCAACATCCACATTTGAATATTAACATCCACATGAATATAAAAATAGAAGAATCTGAGTTCAAAGGATCATACCCTCTTTTAATAATAGGAATCTGATAAAATAACAAAATTCCAATATACAATTCGGAAGTAAATCCCATTTAAGAAATTTGGTAAAAAGCACTCTTTATATGCATGGCCAATGTACTTGCTCATATCTAACTGGAAAACGAGACAACTACAAAAGATAATATGTATTAATCTTCAATCAAGGGGCACAATCGTTGTTTGAATGGATATCATTCTTCATCGGGGATTACAATGCCTCCAGATGCTTTTACATATTACTGTGGACCATCAGTGCTACAAAATATTCTCGTCAATATTTTCAAACTTGTCCGAAATAGGTGTTCATAAGAAGAATATCATAAATACATCAGTACAGAAATTGGAGATCGTTATGACTAAAACTTGATGCACATCGTGTGCAAACCGGACACTCTTCCACCAAGTGTAAGGGTTTCGAATGAAAACAGCCGCCTCACACACATAACTCATTATTTAAAAATATTTTGAACTTAAAACCTTTTCCATGAGTAATAGAAGCTATTGGAAGCCCCGTGCTAACAATTTGCAGCTTTTTGAGTAGCTTTACTATTTTCGCGGCATTAATTGAATTTCTGGCAACTAAAATTGGCAAAAAGCTTTGGGCGTGCAAAGGAGCCCCGAATGTGATGAAACTCTACATGGTGTCTTCATTGGACACCTGTAGGGTGTGGTAAAAATTTGAGATCATTACGACCAAAACTAGATGCACATCGTGTGGAAACTGGACACTCTTCCACCACGTGTAAGGGTTTCAAATGAAAACAGCCGCCTCACACACACATAACTCATTATTTAAAAATATTTTGAACTTAAAACCTTTTCCATGAGTAATAGATGCTATTGGAAGCCCTGTGCTCAAAATTTACAGCTTTTGGGTTGGTTTGCTATTTTTGCGGCATTAATTGCATTTCCGGCAATTAAAAAGGGCAAAAAGCTTTGGGCTTGCAAACGAGCTCGGAATGTGATGAAACTTTGCATACAGTATTCATTGGACACCTGTAGGGTGTGATAAAAATTTGAGACCTTTCCGATAAGAATTTCATGGACAATGTGCGGATAAAGGACACAACATACTTTTGGTGGGACCCACAAGCACTGCCTTAGTCCACTTCCACTGCCACAAATTCCTTTAAATATCAAAACCATATGTCGTGCCTCCAGAAGAATTTTATCACCGCCGCAAGCCTCTATTCCTAAGAGATCCCATCTGGAGCCTATTCCGAAGCCCTGCCAGAGGGGGGAATCCATTGTCGGAGGCCACTTCATCAACCTTGTTGCCTCCATGACCATGTGTGAGTAGTTCCTTTAGCACCTATGGGTCCATAGTAGTAGCTAGATGGTTCTTCTCTCTCTCTCTCTGTGTGTGTGTGTGTGTGTGTGTGTGTGTGTGTGTGTGTTGTGTGTGTGTGTGTGTGTGTGTGTGTGATCTTTTTGGGTATTCTTGTTGCATATTTAAATAACTTTGTAATGCTCTCCGATCTATCTATCTTCTTTGGCCAAGTTCGATTGATTTACCTTCAGTGGGAGAGGTGCTTTATAGTGGGTTAAATCTTGCGGTGCTCTAACCCAATGAGAAAAAGGGCCAAGACACGTATTGTATTGTTTCCACTCAGGATAAAACGACGGGCTATTGTCATATTAATTGACTTCTTCCTGTCTACATTATGTCATGCTTTTTGCGATACTCTGTTTCTTGCAAACTTAATACCTTGAGGTGCATGCTAGATAGCGGTTTTGGTGTGGTGTATTAGTAGTAGACGTAGTTGGATTAACAGTCTACTTATCATGGACATAATGCTTGTACGAGATTATGCCATGAATGATCATAGTCATAAATATTGCAAGCTTTTCATCCCTATTGTAGTTTGTTTACCATGTTGTTCCCCTATTTTCGAGAGTTACCACATTGGACCTATGACCCTTGGGTCTATTCTCCATCAATACAAATCTTCTACAAAATCGCTTCTTTTATTTTGTCTTTTTATTTTTCGTTTCACTATACCACTATCTATCTATGTGCTTTTAACCTTGTAACTAGCAAGACAAGGGGCTTGACAACCCTCGTGCCACGTTGGGTGCAAGTATTTTATTTTGTTTGTGTGAAGGTATTGCTTATCTTATTAGCTTGAAACTCCTACTAGTTTGGTAAACCTTGGTTCTTAACTGAAGGAAAGCTTTGCTGCTATCTACATCACCCTTCCTCTTTGGGAAAACCCATCAACTCCTGTGGGAGTAGCAATGAGCAGCACAGGTGTTCACAAGTGCTAGCATGTAGATCCGGCAAAACTCCCCCCTGCAATATTAGAGTGTGCTCTCCTTGGCCACCTATTGAAGCAGATTAAAGAAAACTATGGGGTGGGGTTGTGATATGGGAAGCACAAATGGGCTTACGGCTATGGAGGGAGGTTATCGATCTGAGCAGCGTAGGAAGGTCGACATTGGCGACAACGGAGAAAAATGGACGGCGAAGAGAAGCCCTGTCGAGTGAAGGGATATTGAATTTACAAATAAGGGAGAGCGCTAGGATGTCGTGGGCAGGCTATGAGAGAGACGTTGCATGAGGTGGCGATCGATCATTCGCTCGATTGCCATCCCTTTCCTTCCAAGATTTATGAAATCACCACAGATGTGTTGCCATAGGTGAGATTGTTTTGTCATCTCTCATTGAAGGAATAGTCCACCTTAATATGACGCACGTGACAAACCTAGGGTTTGATGCCTAGTGGGTTGGAGGTACAGAAGTCATGTTGATCGTAGTCGGGACCCCGATCCTAGGCCACACCGATCTAGCATGTAACACATCATATCACTTGCGGCCTCACGCACGGTATTCCCACGGCTGCAGCCTTACCTTGGCTGGGACCGTTTGCGCCTTTTGGCTCACGTATATGATAGTGTTGCTAGCATCCATATGACAGAGAACCCGGGCCGACATGACTAGTCGTAAACCCAAGGTGGCACAAACTTAAAGGGACAGGCATACATGACCCAGCAATGCACGTGTCAGTCAGCAGCGAGTGTAACCGGGCTGTAGCAAGCTATCAGGACTCCGGTAAACACCGTGTGACATTTCCCCGTAGAGACAGACACAGGAGCAAAGAAGGACACATGCCGGTCAATCCATGTGTTGTGGTGGAAGCACTAGGAGAGATTTCCCCATAAGAAAGGGTACCAAGAATAGACAACTAGGTGCGGATCCCACACATATCAAAGCATTTCAATAACATACAAACAATATGCTTCATATGTGTAGATACAACATGGCATCACAACATAACTCTACGACTCAGAGTTTTATTTGAAAGGCTCCGGAGAACCATACATGGTATGATATTACAAACATGGGTCTCATGACCCAACATACAATGTCATATAAGCAACAAGCACAAGCGGAAGCTTATCGTGTCTGAGTACAGACAGCTGAAAAGAAAGAAGGCTAGAAAGCAAGTCTATCTATAGGACCCTCCAAAGGAACTAGACCTCTATCTGGGATTCCCAAGCTAATCGTCGTAGCCCACGAAGAACTACTAGTGAGACTGGAGTCTCTCTGCAAAAAACGTAAATTAAGCAAACATGAGTACAAATGTACTCAGCAAGACTTACACCAGAACTATCTACTTATGCATTAATATCGACAATGGGGCTGTGGAGTTTAACTGCAGCAAGCCAGCTTTGACTCAATGGCTATCCTGTACTACGACTACCAGTATTTTCTTTGGGGTGAGAAAGCGCACACGAGTCCACATATTCACCATATCAATACACTACTATGGATCCGCTCCCGTCTCCCTACGAGAAGGCCATCCATAGCACTCACGCTTATCTTGCGCATTTTAGAGTATCCACTTCCAGTTATCTATGAACAATGTAAGCTTTCCAAGTAGTCCATATCCGCGGACGTGACTATTCGAATAGATCATTTATAACCCTGCAGGGGTGTACTTCTTCACACATGTTTCCACCACTTAGTGCCTGCACACGACATGTGCTTGGCAGACTTCAAGAGAAAGCTGGCGTGGGTGTAGACCACGACCCGACTAACCACAAAAGTCTTTAGGCCAGGTTTATCGCCTATTTGAGTTCCATCCGCAAGGAAGTCCGGCTGAGGTTTCCACTACGGCCCAAAACGATGTGTGCAGGGTTACCAAGCCCACCAAATGGGTGCCTTGGTACACCATGCCACAGTGTCTATACCGCATCATAGCCCACCCCTAGGGTCAGTGCTACGCACGGCCTCCAACACACATCCTACAAACACCAGAAACTAGTTGCAACTCCTAGACAGAGAACAGGGCGGTCAATAAGTCGAGCGGGGTCATATTTCAGGGCCCAATGTGTGGTAGTAGCTGTTCTTGGATCGCAAACACAGAACTCAGTTCCCGAGGACGGCTTCAATGAGACAACCCACCATGTACTCGTACATGGCCTCTCATCGCTACCTTTACCAAATCATGTTCACACACTTAGCTCTCAACAGTAGGACATGTTCACCACCATTCCAATCCATCCTAGATGAATCAGACCTGACACAACTCTAAGCGTAGCAGGCATAACAAACAAGCATGAATGAGTAGGCACATCATGGCTCAAACAGGCATAACAAACAAGCATGAATGAGTAGGCACATCATGGCTCAAACAACTCCTACTCATGCTAGTGAGTTTCAACTATTTACTGTGGCAAAGATAGGTCATGCAGAGGAATGGGTTCAACTACCGCAACATGTAACAGTTGAATCGTTGTTGTCCTAATGCAGTAAAAGAGAGCAGGAGCGAGAGAGTGGGATTGTATCGGAGTGATCAAGGGGGGGGGGGGAGGGTGGGGGGTGGGGGGTTGCTTGCCTGTCACTTCTGAAGATAGTATAGCTCTTCATCGATGTCAACGATCACATCATCAGAATCGCCTTCTACCGAGAAGGAACAACACTGACAAACAAGAGAAGGACAACAATCAATGCAATGCACATCCAAATGAATGACATGTCATATTAAGGTACTCAATTGACCTAGTGCAATAGTTAGTCATATTAATTGAAGTGGAATTCAAACATATAGCAAATTCCAACTCCAAAACTAATTACCATATATTCCATAACCATTAATTGTCCTAGTTGGTGATGTTAACGTGCTCAAACATGTAGGAAAATGGCATAAACAGATTCTTCATATTTTTCTGATCATTTTTCATATATAAATGATTTCATTTGGAGTTACGGTTGAATTTCCATGTTTTTTCAAAGTTTAGTCAAAATTTTGGAATTTATAAATCATTTAAGACTTATTTAAAATCCAGAAATATTTATGACGTCAGTGCTGCATCAGCACAACGCCAACAAGTCAACAGAGGTCAGCCAGGTCAAACCTGGCCAGTGGGGTCCACTGGTCAGTGACCCGGCCAGTTAGCATGGGTGGTTAGTGTTAATTATCACACTAATAAAAAGTTTCAATGCACTGGGCCCACATGTCAGTGTATTAGGTGGCTAATTAAGTTTTAATTAAAACATAATAGAAATGTTAATAGGCGCTAGGCCCACTAGACAGTGACACGGGGTGGTGGTTAGTTAGGCGCTAATGACGGCCACATCATCAGGCTGGCGGCTGAACGCCGGCGAGTGCCGAGACGGCGGGGCACGTCGGGAATCGACCTCTGGTGACCATTCGCGCGGCAGAGACCACCTACGCGAAGCCCAGGCTAGGGCACATCCAATGGAACACGCGAGAGGCCGTGGGGTGGCCGGAACCGACGGCGGCGTCAAGGTCAGCGGCGGCCGGCGCTCGGGCTCGAGCGGACGCAACGCTACAGGGCACGGGGGAGCTCTCCGAGGGGCTCAACGGACTACCAGTGAGGCAGGGAGAACGATGACGCATGCGGGAGCGGCTGGTTCGGGCTCTAGCCACGGTGGCGCCATGGCCGGCGGTGGGGAGCTCTCGGGCACGGGAAGGGTGCTAGCTAGACGATGCGGGAGACGGCGAGGTAAGGGGGATTTTGATCAGGGGCTCACCCCGGTTCTAGAAGAGGCGAAGATGAGGCCGGGGACGGCTCGGAGGCAACGGATTTGACGACAACGTCCGGCGGCCGAGGCGGTAAAGACGGCGATGGTTGGGTAGCTGCAGGGCATCCAGGAACTCAATCTTCGGCGTGGAGATGCGGTGCTCGTCTGCAGAGCTAAAGGCCACAGCGGTTTGGCACGGGAATGACGGTGGGGGCGCTGGCAGCAATGGTGGCCGGCGGTTGCTCTCGGGGCTGCTTGGATTCGGCGCTAGGGGAGGGGAAGAGAGCCAGAGAGGAGTGGGGAAGAAGGGAGGAGGCCGCACGACGTCTCCAGGCGCGGATAGGCTTGAGCGGGAGGCCGCCAGGACGAAGCAAGAGGTGGAGGCCTCCAAGCACGCGCGTGCGTCTTTGCCTCTGCCTACTGGCAGAGGTTGAAGATGGCACAGCTGCCTGGTGGGCTGGGCTGCCTAATTGGCCGACTCAGGTAGGTTGCCCAGGTGAGCTCTTTTGTTTTTATTTTTCTTCTGTTTTTCTTTTATTTAATCTTTTGCCACTGTTTTAGTTTCAAACAAATTCAAAACCAGTGCCAAAGATCCTCTGGACTTTTATGTTGCTGTATGGACTTTTACAAATGCACATAAAATAGCTCAGGGTTATTTGAAAATATATTATATATATATATATATTATGAATATGGTTCCAAATTCAAATAGAATACTGATTTAAATTCAGAGCCCAAACAATTCCTTAAAAATGTTCATAAATTTTGGTTTGATATATAGTTCCTGCCAAAATTATCAGAACCATTTTTAAGGCATTTTGGATTCATTGAAGAGATTTAAATTTGAGCCGGGTTGAATTCCATTTGGTGCTAGGGTTTGATCAATCCCCAATTCAAGTTTAACCAAATTTAAACATGATGCATGGATGCCTTAATGCAACTAATTACAAGCAATTCTAGGGCTGTGACAATCGTCCAACCCTATGTCATGACATTAACGGCGATATGTTCCCTTCTTTAACAAAACATCTAGTACAACATAGATGCTGCATAGACATGTCTTACGGTGAATATTAGCTTTGGTGTTTAGCCTTTAAAAGGGCAACACCCATCCTAACTTTTGACCTTGTTGGCGACACGGGAACTTCAAATGATGTACAACTTGTATTGCGGTAGCTGATAGGAGATGTTGGTATTTGTGCTCTGCAAGGTCAAGGTTGATCAATAAAGTAGTGTTCTAGAGTCCAGTCCTACTGGAATGGCAATGGCCAGCAACAATGATCGAAGAGAAACAAGCTCATCAATAGTCATCAAGGTTATAGCCGGCTATGCAAGCTAAGTTTGACTCCATCTTGCATGACCTAAGATGCTAAGGCATTCAAGTGGAGGCGGTTGTGAATATAGCTTGGATATCTATGGTCCGCCTGTGGATCAGGGAAATTAAATCAATTTGTCTAGCTAAAAAAGGTGGAGGTGCCATTTCCAGCTTTGCATTGGGGAAAATGTGCAAACTATGTAGGGCTTTGTGTTATTTTGGCTAGAAACAATGAATTTAAGACTTGGGTGATAGGTAGTGTTGATTTGCGTACTATCTATTCTTTTCTATGTAGGTTGGGTGAGTGCAGGGACTGGTAATCAAACTTTAACTTTCAGAAATATTTTGAGCTCTCGGAATTTAAATTTACATATTTGTTGAACTTTTGTAATTATTTGAAGCTTTTACATAGAAAAAGGAAATGTTGGAAGAAAAAAAAACACATGTTGGGCATGCCCAGGTAAATGTTCCCCAACCCCATCGAGTTCCCGCTAGGTGTGCTCCCGTGCATGGTCCCTCATGCGCTTGCAGCAGGTTGATGCCAGAGAGACGTTTTGGAAAAATTAGATGGTTGCATGTTCGGCACGTCATTTTCCTTAAATACCTATACTGGACATGTTCCACATCATTTTCCCTAAATACCTATACTCGGCATGTTGCATTGAGATTTTGGGCTCAGATCTTTGTACCCCAGATGACAACAATGATACATATATTGGTTTTCATGTATGAAAAGGCAATACCTTTGCACTCCAGGCATCTAAGTGTAGTACAAAGAATGGTCATAGGCCATACAACTCTCAACATACCCAAAGATAAGCAGAAATTAGGGTTTCTTGCTCGACGTGTCATTTGCCCAAAGACCTGACAGATTGAGATTTGGTCTATAAAACAAAAAGTTATGGGACACTTTGCAACACCTCACACCAACTTTCAAACAACTAAAATGCACGGGGGGAGTGGAAAACAAAAACGGATTTTAGGCTCTGCACATGACAAACCTATAGTGCACATGTTGAATTTATATTTGATCTACATCATGGATTTAAGAATCAAATTGTGGTGGATTAGATATGAACATGCTATGATTCAAATTTTGGAACCACTAAAATGCACTAGAGACATGGTGTGCGTAAAACAGAAGTAGACTTCATGCTCTACACGTCATTTAGCCTAAGAACATGCATGTACCACACATTTTTATTTGAGATTTGGTCTAGTTCAAAGATTTTAGGACTCAACAACAACAAAAAAGCATGGAGTAGATTTAATATTTGAAGCACTGTAGATTAGCTAGCACATGCTGCATCTCATACATATAACTTTGATAGAAGTAAAATGCATTGGAGGATGTTGCATCTCATATGTATAACTTTGATACAACCAATTGAGGATGAAACACACAGATCATTTCAGTCGTTGCAAAATAAAGGGAAACCCACTCCTATTTGATGATTCTCGTCAATTGTAATCATCAACATGATACATGGGGGTACATTCTCGTCAACTTTATTTTTTTACTTCAACAAAGGTACAACTATTGCCTTTCATCGAGTCTAGGAGTTTGTGTTACGTCTTCATTTAGTCATAATGGGAGGGTGATACGTCTCCATCATATCTACTTTTCCAAACTCTTTTGCCCTTGTTTTGGACTCTAATTTGCATGATTTGAATGGAACTAACCCGGACTGACGCTGTTTTTAGCAGAATTGCCTTGGTGTTATTTTTGTGCAGAAATAAAAGTTCTCGGAATGACCTGAAACTTTACGAAGAATATTTTTGGAATAAATAAAAATATTGGCCAAAGAATCAACCAGAGGGGACCCACCAGCTATCCACAAGGGTGGAGGGCGCGCTCTACCCCCCTGGGCGCGCCCCCCTGCTTTGTGGGTCCCCTGGACCTCCTCCGACCCTAACTCCAACTCTGTATATTCACGTTCAGGGAGAAAAAAAATCAGAGAGAAGGATTCATCGCGTTTTATGATACGGAGCCGCCGTCACCTCCCGTTCTTCATCGGGAGGGCAGATCTGGAGTCCGTTCGAGGCTCCGGAGAGGGGGATTCATCGCCATCATCATCACCAACCTTCCTCCATCACCAATTTCATGATGCTCACCGCCGTGCGTGAGTAATTCCATTGTAGGCTTGCTCGATGGTGATGGGTTGGATGAGATTTATCATGTAATCGAGTTAGTTTTGTTAGGGTTTGATCCCTAGTATCCACTATGTTCTAAGATTGATGTTGCTATGACTTTGCTATGCTTAATGCTTGTCACTAGGGCCCGAGTGCCATGATTTCAGATCTGAACCTATTATGTTTTCATGAATATATATGTGTTCTTGATCCTATCTTGCAAGTTGTAGACACCTATTACGATCTATGATCCGCATACCCCAAGGTGACAATAATTGGGATTCTTTTCGGTGATTACCGTAGTTTGAGGAGTTCATGTATTCACTAAGTGCTAATGCTTTGGTCCGGTTCTCTATTAAAAGGAGGCCTTAATATCCCTTAGTTTCCATTAGGACCCCGCTGCCATGGGAGGGTAGGACAAAAGATGTCATGCAAGTTCTTTTCCATAAGCACGTATAACTATATTCGAAATACATGCCTACATTTTATTGATGAATTGGAGCTAGTTCTATGTCACCTTAGGTTATGACTGTTGCATGATGAATGCCATCCGACATAATTATTCATCACTGATCCATTGCCTATGAGCTTTTCACATATTGATCTTTGCTACGTTACTTTGCCGTTGCCACTGTTACCATTGCTACCGATTCTGATATGTCGCATGTTATTGATTATGCTGCTTCTACTATGAATGATGCTTATGATGCTACTACTTTGCTTGATAAAACTATGCCACTGGGTCAATTACTTGATGAACATCTTGCTAGAGCTAGAACTATTGATTATGCTGAAGATGATGATATTTCTGAAACTGATGAAATTATTGAAACTGAACACTTTGAGACACCTGCTAGACCTAGCTCTCCTAGATATGAACTGGCTGATATACCTGAGGGTTATGTTATGGATGGAGAGGTAGCTAGGGACTTTCTTGCTTGTAAGGATAGAGATGATCTTAAGAAATTATTATGCAAGTGGAAAGAAAAAAACTTTGAATGCTAGAATGCAATATGATCCTAGGTTTGCTACTTCACCTATCTTTGTTACTGATAAGGATTATGAATTCTCTGTCGATCCTGAGTTAATTATTTTGGTTGAATCTGATCCTTTTCATGGTTATGAATCTGAAACTGTTGTGGCACATCTTACTAAATTGAATGACATAGCCACCCTATTTGCTCATGAGGAAAAAATTCGCTATTACTATATTCTTAAGTTGTTTCCTTTCTCGTTAAAGGGTGATGCTAAGTTATGGTTTAAATCTCTTGCTCCTGGTTGTGTGCGTAGTCCCCAGGATATGATTTACTACTTCTCTGGAAAAAAATTCCCTGCTCATAAGAAACAAGCTGCTTTAAAGGAAACATTTAACTTTGTGCAAATTGAAAAAGAGAGTCTCCCACAAGCTTGGGGGAGGCTTCTCCAATTACTTAATGCTTTTCCTGATCATCCTCTCAAGAAAAATGAAATCCTTGATATCTTTTATAATGGACTAACCGATGCTTCTAGGGACCACCTAGATAGTTGTGCTGGTTGTGTTTTCAGGGAACGAACTGTTGAGCAAGCTGAATTGCTATTGAATAATATATTGTGTAATGATAATGATTGGACACTTCCTGAACCAACTCCTAAGCCAACTCCAAAGAAAAGAGGTATTCTATTTCTCAGTCCTGAAGATATGCAAGAGGCAAAGAAATCTATGAAAGAAAAAGGTATTAAAGCTGAAGATGTTAAGAATTTACCACCTATTGAAGAAATACATGGTGTTGATAACCCAACACAGGTAGTAGAGGTAAATTCTCTCTATAGATTTGATGAAGGTGATATTCCTCATAATAAGTCTGCTAGTCAATGCTTGGATGAGTTTGATAATTTTATTATTAAACAAGAAAATTTCAATGCTTATGTTAGTAGACAATTGAAACGTAATGCTTACATGCTTGACTGCTTGGGTGATTACATGAGTAGAACTATTAGCGATCTTAAGATTATTAGTAAGCATGCTTCCATGGTGAAAACTCAAGTAGAACAAGTACTTAAGGCACAGGATGGTTTGATCAATGAGTTGAATAGTAAGAACAATGATAATGCTGTTAGGGTTATGACTAGAGGTGGTAAGATGACCCAGGAACTTTTGTATCCTGAAGGCCATCCTAAGAGAGTTGAGCAAGATGCTCACAGAATCAATACTGATGCACCTAGTCCACCTAGTAATAGAAATAAAAAGAAAACGGATAGGACTTTGCATGCTTCTAGTGAACCTGTTATAGATACACCTGAGAATCCAAATGATATCTCTATTTCTGATGCTGAGACACAATCTGGTGATGAACATGAACCTAGTGATAATGTTAATGATGATGTTCATGTCGATGCTCAACCTAGTAATGATAATGATGTGGAGGTAGAACCTGTTGTTGATCTTGATAACCCACAATCTAAGAATCAACGTTATGATAAGAGAGACTTCATTGCTAGGAAACATGGTAAAGAAAGAGAACCATGGGTTCAAAAACCCATGCCCTTTCCTCCTAAATCATCCAAGAAAAAGGATGATGAGAATTTGGAGCGCTTTGTTGAAATGCTTAGACCTGTCTTTTTGCGTATGCGTTTGACTGATATTCTGAAAATGTCTCCTTATGCTAAGTATATGAAGGATATTGTTACAAATAAAAGAAAGATACCGAAAGCTAAAATTTCCACCATGCTTGCTAATTACACTTTTAAGGGTGGAATACCAAAGAAACTAGGAGACACAGGAATACCAACTATACCATGCTCCATGATACGTCTCCAACGTATCTATAATTTTTTATTATTCCATGCTATTATATTATCTGTTTTGGATGTTTTATATGCATTAATATGCTATTTTATATTATTTTCGGAAATAATCTATTAACCTAGAGCCCAGTGCCAGTTTTTGTTTTTTCCTTGTTTCAGAGTTTCGCAGAAAAGGAATACCAAACGGAGTCCAAACGGAATGAAAGCTTCACGATGATTTTTCTTGGACCAGAAGACAACATGAGACTTGGAGATGAAGTCGGAGGAGCCACGAGGCGGCCACAAGGGGCGCGCCCAGGGGGGTAGGGCGCGCCCCCCACCCTTGTGGGGCCCTCGTGCACCTCCTGACCTAATTCTTTCGCCTATATATTCCCAAATATCCCCAAACCACCAGAGGCATCCACGAAAACACTTCTCCACCACCACAACCTTCTGTACCCATGAGATCCCATGTAGGGACCTTTTTCGGCACCCTGCCGGAGGGGGGTTCGATCACGGAGGGCTTCTACATCAACACCATTGCCCTTCCGATGTAGCGTGAGTAGTTTAAAACAGACCTACGGGTCCATAGCTAGTAGCTAGATTGCTTCTTCTCTCTCTTTGATTCTCAATACCATGTTCTCCTCGATGTTCTTGGAGATCTATTCGATGTAATAACTTTTTGCGGTGTGTTTGCCGAGATCCGATGAATTGTGGATTTATGATCAGCTTATCTATGAATATTATTTGAATCTTCTCTGAATTCTTTTATGCATGATTTGATATCTTTGTAATTCTATTCGAACTATCGGTTTGGTTTGGCCAACTAGATTGGTTTTTCTTGCAATGGGAGAAGTGCTTAGCTTTGGGTTCAATCTTGCGGTGTCCTTTCCTAGGGACAGTAAGGGCAGCAAGGCACGTATTGTATTGTTGCCATCGAGGATAAAAAGATGGGGTTTTCATCATATTGCTTGAGTTAATTCCTCTACATCATGTCATCTTACTTAATGCGTTACTCCATTCTTTATGAACTTAATACTCTAGATGTATGCTGGATAGCGGTCAATGTGTGGAGTAATAGTAGTAGATGCAGAATCGTTTCAGTCTACTTGACACGGACGTGATGCCTATATTCATGATCATTGCCTTAGATATCGTCATAACTTTGCGCTTTTCTATCAATTGCTCAACAGTAATTTGTTCACCCACCATATTATTTTGTATCTTGAGAGAAGCCTCTAGTGAAACCTATGGCCCCCAGGTCTATTTTCCATCATATAAGTTTTCGGTCTTCTATTTTCCATCATATAAGTTTCCGATCTACTATTTTGCAATCTTTTACTTTCCGTTCTATAAACCAAAAATACCAAAAATATTTACTTTACCGTTTATCTATCTCTATCACATCTCACTTTTGCAAGTAACCGTGAAGGGATTGACAACCCCTTTATCGTGTTGGGTGCAAGTTGTTTGATTGTTTGTGCAGGTATTCGGTGATTTGTGCGTTGTCTCCTACTGGATTGATACCTTGGTTCTCAAACTAAGGGAAATACTTATCTCTACTTTGCTGCATCACCTTTTCCTCTTCAAGGGAAAAACCAAGGCAAGCTCAAGAAGTAGTAGGAAGAATTTCAGACGCCGTTGCCGGGGAGATCTATGCCAAGTCAAGACATACCAAGTACCCATCATAAACTCTCATCTCTTGCATTACATTATTCGCCATTCGCCTATCATTTTCCTCTCCCCCACTTCTAAAGCGATTTTCGAAAGATTTGTCTTTTTATTCGCCCTTCCTCCGTCCCCTCTTCCGTTCGTCTTCCTCGTTTGCTTTTTGTGTACTCGTGTGTTGGATTGCTTGCTTTGTCTCGATGGCTCAAGAGAACACTAAATTGTGTGATTTTTTCAACACCAATAATAATGATTTTATTAGTACTCTGATTGCTCCTGCCACTAGTGCGGAATCTGGTGTAATTAATGCCGCTTTGCTGAATCTTGTTATGAAAGATCAATTTTCTGGCCTTCCTAGTGAAGATGCTGCTTCCCATCTAAACAATTTCATTGATTTGTGTGATATGCAAAAGAAAAAAGATGTGGATAATGATATTGTTAAATTGAAGCTATTTCCGCTTACGCTTCGAGATCGTGCTAAAACTTGGTTTTCATCTTTGCCTAAAAATAGTATTGATTCATGGAATAAGTGTAAAGATGTTTTTATTTCCAAGTATTTTCCTCCCGCTAAAATCATCTCCCTTAGTAACGAGATTATGAATTTTAAGCAACTTGATCATGAACATGTTGCACAATCTTGGGAGAGGATGAAATTGATGATACGAAATTGCACTACTCATGGTTTGAATTTGTGG
Organism: Thinopyrum elongatum; assembly: GCA_011799875.1. NCBI lineage: Eukaryota > Viridiplantae > Streptophyta > Magnoliopsida > Poales > Poaceae > Thinopyrum > Thinopyrum elongatum. The sequence continues at coordinate 605,701,679 of CM022303.1, read as the reverse complement.
ATGATTATACAAAAAATTTATGCCGGATTGAATTTTGCTTCTAGAAATCTTTTAGATTCGTCCACGGGAGGTATTTTTATGGAAATTACTTTAGGAGAAGCTACTGAACTCCTAGATAATATTATGGTTAATTATTCTCAATGGCATACCGAAAGATCTTTCACTAGTAAAAAAGTGCATGCGATTGAAGAGATTATTGTTTTGAGTGGAAAGATGGATGAGCTTATGAAATTATTTGCTAGCAAGAGTGCTTCTATTGATCCTAATGATATGCCTTTCTCTACTTTGATTGAAAATAATAATGAATCTATGGATGTGAATTTTGTTGGTAGGAATAATTTTGGTAATAACGACTATAGAGGTAATTTTAATCCTAGGCCGTTTCCTAGTAATTCCTCTAATAATTATGGTAATTCCTACAATAATTCTTATGGAAATTATAATAAGATGCCCTCTGATTTTGAGAATAGTGTTAAAGAATTTATGAGTTCGCAAAAGAATTTCAATGCTTTGATTGAAGAAAAATTGCTTAAGATTGTTGATTTGGCTAGGAACGTGGATAGAATTTCTCTTGATGTTGATTCTTTGAAACTTAGATCTATTCCAACCAAGCATGATATTAATGAGTCTCTCAAAGCTATGAGAATTTCCATTGATGAGTGCAAAGAAAGAAGCGCTAAGATGCGTGCTAAACGAGATTGGTTTGTAAAAACATGTTCTTCTAGTTTTCGTGAAAATAATGATGAAGATCTTAAAGTGATTGATGTGACTCCTATTGAATCTTTGTTTTCCAATATAAATCTTGATAAAGATGGGAGTGGATATGAGTCAACTTTAGTTAAAAGGCGTCCCAATGATTCGGAGTTTTTAGATCTTGATGCAAAAATTGATAAAAGTGGGATTGGAGAGGTCAAAACTTTAAGTAGCAATGAACCCACTCTTTTGGATTTCAAGGAATTTAATTATGATAATTGTTCTTTAATAGATTGTATTTCCTTGTTGCAATCCATGTTGAATTCTCCTCATGCTTATAATCAAAACAAAGCTTTTACTAAACATATCGTTGATGCTATGATGCAATCTTTTGAAGAAAAGCTTGAATTGGAAGTTTCTATCCCTAGAAAACTTTATGATGAGTGGGAACCTACTATTAAGATTAAAATTAAAGATTATGAGTGCCATGCTTTGTGTGATTTGGGTGCTAGCGTCTCCCCGATTCCAAAAACTTTATGTGATATGCTAGGTTTCCGTGAATTTGATGATTGTTCTTTAAATTTGCATCTTGCGGATTCCACTATTAAGAAACCTATGGGAAGGATTAATGATGTTCTTAGTGTTGCAAATAGGAATTATGTGCCCGTAGATTTCATTGTTCTTGATATAGATTGCAATCCTACATGTCCTATTATTCTTGGTAGACCTTTCCTTAGAACGATTGGTGCAATTATTGATATGAAAGAAGGAAACATTAGATTTCAATTTCCGTTAAGAAAGGGCATGGAACACTTTCCTAGAAAGAAAATTAAATTTCCATATGAATCTATTATGAGAGACTCTTAAGGATTGCATACCAAAGATGACAATACCTAAATCTATTCGTGTTTTTATGCCTAGCTAAGGTCGTTAAACAATAGCGCTTGTTGGGAGGCAACCCAATTTTATTTTTATTTTTGCTTTTTAGGTTCTGTTTTGCAATAAATAATTCATCTAGCCTCAGGTTAGATGTGGTTTTGTGTTTTAATTAGTGTTTGTGCCAAGTAAGACCTTTGGGATAGCTTACGGTGATAGTTGATTTGATCTTGCTGAAAAACAGAAACTTTTGCGTCCAGTCACAGAATTGTTTAAATTCACTGGAGCGTGTAAAAACCCTGAATGTTTTACGCAGGATTGATATACAAATTTCCTCTGTTGTCCTAATTTTTCAGAATCTTTGGAGTTACAAAAGTATTAGAACAATTCAGATCTTCGGAGACTGTTCTGTTTTTGACAGATTCTGTTTTCTTTGTGTTGTTTGCTTATTTTGATGAATCTATGGGTAGTATCGGGGGGTATGAACCATGTAAAAGTTGGAATACAGTAGATATTAAACCAATATAAATAAATAATGAGTTCACAACAGTACCAAAAGTGGTGATTTATTTTCTTATACTAACGGAGCTTATGAGATTTTTTGTTGAGTTTTGTGTTGTGAAATTTTCAAGTTTTGGGTAAGGATTTGATGGACTATGGAATAAGGAGTGGCAAGAGCCTAAGCTTGGGGATGCCCAAGGCACCCCAAGGTTATATTCAAGGACAACCAAGAGCCTAAGCTTGGGGATGCCCCGGAAGGCACCCCCTCTTCCGTCTTCGTCTATCGGTAACTTTACTTGAGGCTATATTTTTATTCACCACATGATATGTGTTTTGCTTGGAGCGTCTTGTATGATTTGAGTCTTTGATTTTTAGTTTGCCACAATCATCCTTGCTGTACACACCTTTTGAGAGGGACATGCATGAATCGTGATTTATTAGAATACTCTATGTGCTTCACTTATATCTTTTGAGCTAGGCAATTTTGCTCTAGTGCTTCACTTATATCTTTTTAGAGCACGACGGTGGTTTTATTTTATAGAAATTGATGAACTCTCTTGCTTCACTTATATTATTTTGAGAGTCTTTAAACAGCATGGTAATTTGCTTTGGTTATAAATTTAGTCCTAATATGATAGGCATCCAAGAGGGATATAATAAAAACTTTCATATAAAGTGCATTGAATACTACGAGAAGTTTGATTCCTTATGATTGTTTTGAGATATAAAGATGGTGATATTAGGGTCATGCTAGTGAGTAATTGTGAATTCGAGAAATACTTGTGTTAAAGTTTGTGATTCCCGTAGCATGCACGTATGGTGAACCGATATGTGATGAAGTCGGAGCATGATTTATTTATTGATTGTCTTCCTTATGAGTGGCGGTCGGGGATGAGCGATGGTCTTTTCCTACCAATCTATCCCCCTAGGAGCATGCGTGTAGTACTTCGTTTCGATAACTAATAGATTTTTGCAATAAGTATGTGAGTTCTTTATGACTAATGTTGAGTCCATGGATTATACGCACTCTCACCCTTCCACCATTGCTAGCCTCTCTAGTGCCGCGCAACTTTCGCCGGTACCATAAACCCACCATATACCTTCCACAAAACAGCCACCATACCTACCTATTATGGCATTTCCATAGCCATTCTGAGATACATTGCCATGCAACTTTCCACCATTCATAATTCTTTCATACATGTCACTCTTGATTCATTGCACATCCCGGTACACCGCCGGAGGCATTCATATAGAGTCATATTTTTTTTCTAAGTATCGAGTTGTAATTCTTGAGTTGTAAGTAAATAAAAGTGTGATGATCTTCATTATTAGAGCATTGTCCCATGTGAGGAAAGGATGATGGATACTATGATTCCCCCACAAGTCGGGATGAGACTCCGGACGAAAAAAAAGAGGCCAAAAAAATGAGAGAAGGCCCAAATAAAAAAATGAGAGAAAAGAGAGAAGGGACAATGTTACTATCCTTTTTCCACACTTGTGCTTCAAAGTAGCACCATGATCTTCATGATAGAGAGTCTCCTATGTTTTCACTTTCATATACTAGTGGGAATTTTTCATTATAGAACTTGGCTTGTATATTCCAATGATGGGCTTCCTCAAATTGCCCTAGGTCTTCGTGAGCAAGCGAGTTGGATGCACACCCACTTAGTTTCTTTTTGAGCTTTCATAAACTTATAGCTCTAGTGCATCCATTGCATGGCAATCCCTACTCACTCACATTGATATCTATTGATGGGCATCTCCATAGCCCGTTGATATGCCTAGTTGATGTGAGACTATCTCCTTATTTTTGTCTTCTCCACAACCACCATATTCTATTCCACCTATAGTGCTATGTCCATGGCTCACGCTCATGTATTGCATGAAAGTTGAAAAAGTTTGAGAACATCAAAAGTATGAAACAATTGCTTGGCTTGTCATCGGGGTTGTGCATGATTTGAATATTTTGTGTGATGAAGATGGAGCATAGCCAAACTATATGATTTTGTAGGGATAAGCTTTCTTTGGCCATGTTATTTTGAGAAGACATAATTGCCTTGTTAGTATGCTTGAAGTATTATTGTTTTTATGTCAATATTAAACTTTTGTTTTGAATCTTATGGATCTGAACGTTCATGCCACAATAAAGAAAATTACACGAATAAATATGTTAGGTAGCATTCCACATCAAAAATTCTGTTTTTACCATTTACCTACTCGAGGACGAGCAGGAATTAAGCTTGGGGATGCTTGATACGTCTCCAACGTATATATAATTTTTTTATTGTTCCATGCTATTATATTATCTGTTTTGGATGTTTTATATGCATTAATATGCTATTTTATATTATTTTTGGGACTAACCTATTAACCTAGAGCCCAGTGCCAGTTTCTATTTTTTCCTTGTTTTAGAGTTTCGCAGAAAAGGAATACCAAACGGAGTCCAAATAGAATGAAACCTTCGCGATGATTTTTCTTGGACCAGAAGACAACCAGGAGACTTGGAGATGAAGTCAGAGGAGCCACGAGGCGGCCACAAGGACGGAGGGCGCGCCCAGGGGGGTAGGGCGCGCCCCCACCCTTGTGGGCCCCTCATGCACCTCCTGACCTAATTCTTTCACCTATATATTCCTAAATATCCCCAAACAACCAGAGGCATCCACGAAAACACTTTTCCACCGCCGCAACCTTATGTACCCGTGAGATCCCATCTAGGGACCTTTTCCGGCACCCTGCCGGAGGGGGATTTGATCACAGAGGGCTTCTACATCAACACCATTGCCCTTTCGATGAAGCGTGAGTAGTTTGCCACAGACCTACGGGTCCATAGCTAGTAGCTAGATGGCTTCTTCTCTCTCTTTGATTCTCAATACCATGTTCTCCTCGATGTTCTTGTAGATCTATTCGATGTAATACTTTTTTGCGGTGTGTTTGCTGAGATCCGATGAATTGTGGATTTATGATCAGCTTATCTATGAATATTATTTGAATCTTCTCTGAATTATTTTATGCATGATTTGATATCTTTGTAATTCTCTTCGAACTATCGGTTTGGTTTGGCCAACTAGATTGGTTTTTCTTGCAATGGGAGAAGTGCTTAGCTTTGGGTTCAATCTTGCGGTGTCCTTTCCCAGTGACAGTAGGGGCAGCAAGGCACATATTGTATTGTTGCCATCGAGGGTAAAAAGATGGGGTTTTCATCATATTGCTTGAGTTAATTCCTCTACATCATGTCATCTTACTTAATGCGTTACTCCGTTCTTTATGAACTTAATACTCTAGATGCATGCTGGATAGCGGTCGATGTGTGGAGTATTAGTAGTAGATGCAGAATCATTTCGGTCTACTTGACACGGAAGTGATGCCTTTATTCATGATCATTGCCTTAGATATCATCATAACTTTGCGCTTTTCTATCAATTGCTCGGCAGTAATTTGTTCACCCACCGTATTATTTTCTATCTTGAGAGAAGCCTCTAGAGAAACCTATGGCCCTCGGGTCTATTTTCCATCATATAAGTTTCCGATCTTCTATTTTCCATCATATAAGTTTCTGATCTACTATTATGCAATCTTTTACTTTGCAATCTATAAACCAAAAATACCAAAAATATTTACTTTACCGTTTATCTATCTGTATGAGATCTCACTTTTGCAAGTAACCGTGAAGGGATTGACAACAACTTTATCGCGTTGGGTGCAAGTTGTTTGATTGTTTATGCAGGTATTCGATGATTTGTGTGTTGTCTCCTACTGGATTGATACCTTGGTTCTCAAACTGAGGGAAATACTTATCTCTACTTTGCTGCATCACCCTTTCATCTTCAAGGGAAAAACCAACGCAAGCTCAAGAAGTAGCACTCCATTAAAAGAAACTATGTCAAAACTGCTATATGTGATTTGGGAGCCGGTGTTAGTGTTATGCCTTTCTCTTTGTATCGTAGACTTGAATTGAATAAGTTGACACCTACTGAAATCTCCTTGCAAATGGTTGACAAATCAACTGCCATATCCATCGGTATTTGTGAGGATGTGCCTGTTGTGGTTGCAAATGTTACTATCTTAACGAACTTTGTTATTCTTGATAATCCCGAGGACGACAGTATGTTAGTCATCCTTGGTAGACCCTTTTTGAATACTGCAGGGGCTATTATTGATTGCAACAAGGGCAATGTCACTTTTCATGTTAATGGTAATGATTATACTGTACACTTTCCGAAGAAACAACCTCAAGTGAATAGCATCAATTCCATTGGAAAAATTTCAACTATTGCTATTGGAGGTTTTGAATTCCCTCTCCCTACTGTCAAAAAGAAATATGATATTCTTATTGTTGGGGACGTGCATATCCCCGTTGAGGTAAACTAGTGTTATTCAAAAATTCTCCGATTTCATGTTATTTGAAAGAAGTTTGTTAATAAGACTTGATCAACCTTGTTAATGGATTCCTTTTGATGAGCATGAGATGGATGAATTTAGAAAGCACAACCTTCTGTACCCACTTTTTACTTTCTGTTATTTAGATTAAATAAAGAAAAAATAGTATTATTCATCTATTTTTTGAATTATCTGTGCAATAAAAAATGTCCCGAAAATAAAAGTTCTCCAAATGCCCTGAAAATTTAGTATGATTTTTTATAGAATATTTAAGGATTTTTGGCACTGAGAACACACCAGGGGGCTGCACCAGTGGACCACAAGGGTGGAGGGCGCGCCCTCTGCCTTGTGGGTCCCACATGGGTCCCCCTCACTTATTCCAGCACCCATCCACTTTGTTTTCTGATACGTCTCCAACATATTTATAATTTTTTATTGTTCCATGCTATTATATTATCTGTTTTGGATGTTTTATATGCATTAATATGCTATTTTATATTATTTTTGGGACTAACCTATTAACCTAGAGCCCAGTGCCAGTTTCTGTTTTTTTCCTTGTTTTTGAGTTTCGCAGAAAAGGAATACCAAACGGAGTCCAAACGGAATAAAACCTTCGTGATGATTTTTCTTGGACCAGAAGACACCCAGGAGACTTGGAGTGCAAGTCAGAAGAGCCACGAGGCGGCCACAAGGGTGGAGGGCGCGCCCCCCTGTCTTGTGGGCCCCTCGGTGACCCCCTGACCTAGATCTTCCTCCTATATATTCACATATATTCCCAAACCACCAGAAGCATCCACGAAAACTCTTTTCCACCGCCGCAACCTTCTGTACCCGTGAGATCCCATCTTGGGGCCTTTTCCGGCATCCTGCCGGAGAGGGATTCGACCACGGAGGGCTTCTACATCAACACCATTGCCCTTCCGATGAAGCGTGAGTAGTTTACCTTAGACCTACGGGTCCATAGGTAGTAGCTAGATGGCTTCTTCTCTCTCTTTGATTCTCAATACCATGTTCACCTTGATGTTCTTGGAGATCTATCCGATGTAATATTCTTCTGCGATGTGTTTGTCGAGATCCGATGAATTGTGGATTTATGATCAGCTTATCTATGAATATTATTTGAATCTTCTCTGAATTCTTTTATGCATGATTTGATATCTTTGTAATTCTCTTCGAACTATCGGTTTGGTTTGGCCAACTAGATTGGTTTTTCTTGCAATGGGAGAAGTGCTTAGCTTTGGGTTCAATATTGCGGTGTCCTTTCCCAGTGACAGTAGGGGCAGCAAGGCACGTATTGTACTGTTGCCATCGAGGGTAAAAAGATGGGGTTTTCATCATATTGCTTGAGTTAATTCCTCTACATCATGTCATCTTACTTAATGCGTTACTCCGTTCTTTATGAACTTAATACTCTAGATGAATGCTGGATAGTGGTCGATGTGTGGAGTAATAGTAGTAGATACAGAATCATTTCGGTCTACTTGACACGGACGTGATGCCTATATTCATGATCATTGCCTTAGATATCGTCATAACTTTGCGCTTTTCTATCAATTGCTCGGAGGAGCCACTAGGCGGCCACAAGGACGGAGGGCACGCCCAGGGGGGTAGGGCGCGCCCCTCACCCTTGTGGGCCCCTCGTGCACCTCCTGACCTAATTCTTTCGCCTATATATTCCCAAATATCCCCAAACCACCAGAGGCATCCACGAAAACACTTTTCCATCGCCGCAACCTTTTGTACCCGTGAGATCCCATCTAGGGACCTTTTCTGGCACCCTGCTGGAGGGGGATTCGATCACGGAGAGCTTCTACATCAACATCATTGCCCTTCCGATGAAGCGTGAGTAGTTTACCACAGACCTACGGGTCCATAGCTAGTAGCTAGATGGCTTCTTCTCTCTCTTTGATTCTCAATACCACGTGTCTCCTTGATGTTGAGGTCTATCCGATGTAATATTCTTTTGTTGTGTGTTTGTCGAGATCCGACGAATTGTGGATTTATGATCAGCTTATCTATAAATATTATTTGAATCTTCTCTGAATTCTTTTATGCATGATTTGATATCTTTGTAATTCTCTTCGAACTATCGGTTTGGTTTGGCCAACTAGATTGGTTTTTCTTGCAATGGGAGAAGTGCTTAGCTTTGGGTTCAATCTTGCGGTGTCCTTTCCCAGTGACATTAGGGGCAGCAAGGCACATATTGTATTGTTGCCATTGGGGATAAAAAGATGGGGTTTTCATCATATTGCTTGAGTTAATTCCTCTACATCATGTCATCTTACTTAATGCGTTACTCCGTTCTTTATGAACATAATACTCTAGATGCATGCTGGATAGCGGTCGATGTGTGGAGTAATAGTAGTAGATGTAGAATCCTTTCGGTCTACTTGCCACGGACGTGATGACTATATTTCATAATCATTGCCTTGGATATCGTCGTAACTTTGCGCTTTTCGATCAATTGCTCAACAGTAATTTGTTCACCCACTATATTACTTGCTATCATGAGAGAAGCCTCTAATGAAATCTATGGCCCCCGGGTCTATTTTCCATCATATTACTCTCTGATCTACTATTTTGCAATCTTTTATTTTCAGATCTATGAACCAAAAAACCCTAAATATATTTACTTTATCTTTAGTTTTATTTATCTATCTCTATCAGATCTCACTTTTGCAAGTAACCGTGAAGGGATTGACAACCCCTTTATTGCGTTGGGTGCAAATTGTTTGATTGTTTGTGCAGGTATTGGTGATTTGTGCATTGTCTCCTACTGGATTGATACCTTGGTTCTCTAACTGAGGGAAATACTTATCTCTACTTTGCTGCATCACCCTTTCCCCTTCAAGGGAAAAACCAATGCAAGCTCAAGAAGTAGCATCTTCCTCCAGAAAAAATCATCCCGTTGCTCAAACCCATGTTCTAGCTCATCTTGCTGCCATTTTCATTCTCCTTGTGCAAAGCTCCATTTGCAAAACTGTTTTGGGGGATTGTTCTTCGGTATGTGACTCCTCCAATGGTCCAATTAGTTTTTGCTCTAGTGCTTTATATTTTGCAAATTTTTGCTGCTGTGGTGACCTTGTTCTTGAGCTTGCATGTCAAATTTATTTGGTCCAAAGTAGTTTTGATGCATGATATAGCCTCTAGACACTTGTAGGAGTAGTTGCTATCAATTTTGTTGAGTTTGGTTCACTTTTATTTTGAGTCACTAAAAATTTCAGAAATTTTTCAGAGGAAGAAAAATGTTTAGGAGGATATACCAAGGCGGTTCCTCAAGCAAGCAAGCCCCAAGGCTCGCAATACGTGAGCCAGACCTTGAACTACCAATGGAAGCTCAAGTATGGTCTTGCGAATGGCCGTTGGATCAATTCATGATTCATGCAGGTTTCAAGGAGGAATTTGATACGTACGTACAAAATGCTGATCTTGAGGACTTCGTGTCAGATAAGTGTTGGCAATACTACCACCTCACTAATTCATTCGTGCGAAGGTTTGAGTTTACATCCCAGCGCAATACTCATACTGTTTCATTTGATCTTTATGATAAATCTTATACCATGGACCTAGAAGATTTTAATGATGCATGCAAAATTCCACAGTGGGGCATTCATAATGAGCCTCACAAAACTGAATATAATGATTTCCTTGCTAGCATCACTGTGGGAGAAGCTAGAAATATCACACAAGCCACCATAGGGAGCATTCACTTTCCTGCCATGCATTATTTTGCTCTCTTTATAGGTAGATGCATTAATGGTAAACATGATCATAGCCACCTTTGTACATCGGATCTTAGTGTCCTCAAGTGTGCGGTAACGGGTGATAAACGATATAACTTGGGGGCTATTATTGCAAGAAGGTTACATCTTAATGCTAAAGATGGAGATTTTTTTTGTGGGATTTATGCCACCCGTTTAGCTAATTATCTCAGGGTACCCTTAAGGGGGAATGACATTGAGTTACCACCTGCTTTCCTTGATTATAATGCTATGGTACGCTATCAGTTTCTTGAGAGGAACGAACAGTCCCTCCTGTACCGACTAATCTCTGACACGCAGCGTGATGTCCATATTACCCTTCCTGCTCCTTCCTTCTTTAACTTTCAGGTAAAAGGGAGATATTTTATAACTAGAGAGGAGGCGAATGAGTATGAGAGAGGGGTGGAGGCCGCTCGCCTCCGTGCTGTAGCCCTTCAGGCAGTAGCTGTCGCATCCCAATATAACCCCGACTACAACTTTGGATATCCGCCAGGCCAGCCGTGGTCGTAGACCAACTTAGGCCAAAAGCATAAGCTTGGGGGAGTACGTATTTCTCACCGACATTACATTCATGTTCACACACTCATTCCAGTTGTCGGTGTTCATACTTTTTCATTGTATTATCCTTGTTTGTTTGTTTCTTTTTCTCGCTTTCTTCTTGTGTGTTTGAAAAACTTTGAGAAAATCAAAAAAAATAGTTGAAGTATTAAAAGAAAACCCAAAAATATTTCTGGTTCTTCTTTTTGTTTGTTGGGAGCTTTCCCATGTAAATATTTTTTCTCATTCTTGTTTTTACTTTCTTCAAAAAAAACTACAAAAATATTTCAGTGTGTTTCTTTGAATTTCTTTTTCCTTTATTTGGGTCGAGAGGAGAAGACCACGATGAAAATGTTGAGTGGCTCTCATATGCATTATTGTTGATCTAACGAAGAGCCATATTACCTTGTCTTCTCCTTTGAATAAATGCTTGCAGATTCCAGCTTAGTCCAATGCACATGCACAATTATTAATATCCACACCGTTCGGTCGTGCAAGTGAAAGGCAATAATGATGATATTTGATGAAATGATTGAGATGAGGAAAAGCTGGTATAAACTCGACCTATTTTGTTTTTGTAAATATGATTAGTTCATCGTTCTTGATTCAGCCCATTATGAATGAAACATATTTGCAATGACAATTAGAGATTATAGTTACTCATGCCATGCTTAATTAGCTAGGAGTTTATAATGGTTTTACTTGCGTGCCAACATGCTTTTAAAATGGTTGTGATGTAGTATGATAGGATGGTATCCTCCTTTGAATGATTCGAGTGGCTTGACTTGACACATGTTCACGCATGTAGTTGAAACAAAATCAACATAGCCTCCACGATATTTATGTTCATGGTGACTTATATCCTACTCATGCTTGCACTCAATGTTGGTTAATCTCAATGCATGTTTATGTTATGACTGTTGTCGCTCTCTAATTGGTCGCTCCTCAATCTTTTGCTAGCCTTCACTTATACTAAGCAGGAATACTGCTTGTGCATCCACTTCCATAAACCCAAAGTTGTTCCATATGAGTCCACCATACCTACCTATATGCGGTATTTACTTGCCGTTCCAAGTAAATTTGCATGTGCCAAACTCTAAACCTTCAAATAATAATCTGTTTTGCACTACTAGGAAAAGGCTAATTAGTGGCGCACCTGTTTTGGCCATTAATGGCGCACTACAGGTGCGCCACTATCATCACGCCACTAGTAACAAATACTAATGGCGCACCCCTGGTGCGCCATTAGTATACAAGACAATAGTGGCGCACCTGGCAGTGCGCCATTAATATGTCAAACGGTGCGCCATTACTATCTGACTTAGTAATGGCGCACCACATAGAAGTGCGCCATTACTAACAATTTTTTTTCAATTTTTTTTCAAAATTTAATTTTTTTTTCAAAAAAAATTTCTGACTTAGTAATGGCGCACCACATAGAAGTGCGCCATTACTAACAATTTTTTTTCAAAAAAAAATTTTCAAATTTTTCTTTCGTTTTTTTCTTAATCTCGGGTCACTATGGCTTAATCTCGGGTCAAATCGCACTAAGTGGTCAAACTTCCCGGAAGGTCACCCATCCTCACACTACTCCAGCCCGAGCATGCTTAACTTCGCAGTTCTATCCAACCCCAGCACCACCTCACTTAACAAGCACTTGTTGATATATCTATCATATCAATCCTATTAAACCTTGTTGATGTCTAGGACTTTGTTCTTTTTCATGAGTGTGATGAAATTTTGAAAAAATATTTCAAACTTCCCGGTCATATTACGTATCATATTTTGAAAAAAAAATCCAAAAAAAAATTCGAAACCAATTTTTTTTCTGTTACTAGTGGCGCACCTAGCAAATAGTGCGCCACTAGTAAGTTTGAATTTTTTCCATTTTTCCCCCTCTAGATCTTAAAAGCCCCGTATCTTTTTTTCTGTTAGGTTTTTGGGGATTCTAAAAATCTTCAACGGGGTTCCCGCCGCCCTTGATTGCAACACGCATCATAGCACTCATCGCCTCGTGGGGAAATCGGTCGCCGCCAGTCCCTACACCATGCCCCTCTGGCTGCAGCATTGACGCTGCCCAGTTGAAGCTTCACGTGTTGCCGGTTCCAGCATCAACCCCTGTGTCGGCGACGTGGGAACTTCAAATAATATACAACTTGAATTCCATTAGCTGGCAGGAGAAGTTGGTGTACGTGCTCTTCATGGGTGAAGATTGAGAAATCGAGCAGTACTTCTAGAGTCTATTCTACAGGAACGATAGCGCCCTGCAACAAAGATCTAAAAGAACCAAGCTCATTGATAGTCGCAAGGTTATAGCCGGCTACGCAAGCTAAGTTTGACTCCATATTTTGCATCACATACGAGACTAAGGCATTCTGGTGGAGATGGTGTGTGAAGAGAGCTAGGATAACGGTGGTCTGCGATATCTGGGAAATTAAATCCATCTATCTAGCCAAAAAATGTGGAGGTGTCAGTTCCAGCTTTGCACTGGGAAATATGTGCAAACTATGTCGGGCTTTGTGTTAACTTGGGTTATAGGTAGTGGTGATTTGTGTACGAGCCATTCTTTCCTAGGTAGGCTGATTGAGTGCAAGGACTTGTAAGCAAACTTCAACTTTCAGAATTTATTTTGAGCTCTCAGAATTTCATGTTCCATATTTGTTGAATTTTCATAGTTATTTGAAGCTTTACATAGAAAAAGGATATGTTGCAAGAAAAAAGAGACATGTTGGGCTTGCCCACATGTGTGTTCTCCGACCCCACCGAATTCCCGCGTAGGCACGTTCCTGGGCTGGTCCCTCTCGCGCTTGTGGCCGGTAGGCACCAGAGAGTCTTTTTGGGGGAAAAGGGATAATTTTGTGCTCGGCAAGTCAGTTGCCCTAAATACCTATACTGGACATGTTGCATTGAGATTTTATCTAGATCACAAATTCAAAGTTCAAACATTTGAAAGAAAAAAAGAGCATGAAGCAATATGAACATTTGCACTGTTGCGGATCAACTAATAGGCACATCTCGTGTATGCCTGGGGCGCACTTATAACTTCTACACGGCTAAAATGTGCAGGAAAATGATCAAAGGCGCAGTTCGTCTACGCAAATTTTTGGGCCCCAAAGTATGCATACTCGGTCATTCAAGTCAGATCCAAAGTGTCTCATGCCAAAAGAGGAAAAAAATGGCATCATATGCTTGTGCCCCATCGGTAGATCTATTGGTTAGATTTTGAGTAACACGTTGGGTATCCATGTGCATCTACAAGAAAAGTTTTCGTCTGGATATGATGCATCGATCGAAATAAAAAGAATTCATTTACGGCATCTAGTCACCCACAGGGCCACAGGTCACGCACAAAACTAATTAGGCACGGGTGCAACAGTAAAATGGAAGATTTATGACCAGTTTCCGGATCGATCTTCATCAGATCCATGATACAAAAAGAAAGTAGGAGTACATCATTGTTAGAGGAGAAGATTGGGATTGCATGCATCGATGATTGATTGATCTCGTGCAACCGCAAATATATAGGTATAAGGGGCCTCTACTTGTCTCTCAGGATATACAAATATACGGAGAGAGAGGAGGTGTGATAGGTATAAATACAAAGCCCTAGTACCGAAACTCCTCGAAGGTGGACGTTGGTAGACCCTTTCTCATAACATCGGCAAACTGTTGAGCGGTTGTACATGCAAAACTCCAATATGCCCAAGCGCTACCTTTCACGAACGAAGTGAATGTCGAGTTCAATGTCCTTCGTTCGTCGATGATGAACTGGTTTGGCGGAGAGGTAGACGGCCGAGACGTTGTTACAATAGACGATCGTGGCCTTGGGAACCTCACAAAGCAACTCCTGTAGCAACTGACGAAGCCAGGAGCACTCAGCAACGGCATTGGCCATGGCCCTGTACTCCGCCTGAGCACTCGAACGAGAGACCGTAGGTTGTCGCTTGGACGACCACGAAATCAATGAGGACCCGAGGTAGACACAGTAGCCTGACATAGAGCGACGGGTGTCCAGGCAGGCAGCCCAGTCTGCATCGGAATAGGCGACGAGGTCGGTGGAGGAGGATGTCGTCAAGGTGAGGCCTAGTGCCATGGTGCCGCGTATATGCCGAAGAATACGCTTCACCAGAGTCCAGTGATCATCTCGTGGAGAGGGCATATGAAGGCACACCTGCTAAACGGCATACTACAAGTCTGGTCATGTGAGCGTGAGGTACTGCAAGGCACCAACGATGGAGCGATAGAACGCAGCATCAGGGGCGGGTGATCCCTCCAGAGCAGAAACATTGGCCTTCATGTCGAGAGGCGTGGTGGCGGGATTGCATTTAAGGATTCCAACCCGCTCGAGCAGCTCGTGGGTGTACTTCTGCTGATGCAGGAAAAACCCATCGGGGCGCCGGATGACCACGATGCCGAGGAAGTAGTGCAGGGCCCCCAAATCCTTGTAGGTGAACTCGTCACGTAGACGAGCGGTGAGCTACTGAAGGAGCTCAGTGGAGGACACCATCAGGATGATGTCGTCGAACATACAGCAGAAGGTACGTGTTGGCAGTGGTCTAATGGTAGGCGAACAACGATGCGTCGGAGCGGGTAGATAAAAAAAACCACGCTCTTAAGAAAACCAGCGATGCGCTGGTACCACGCCCGGGGTACCTGCTTGAGCCCATAGAGCGAGCAAGAAAGCAAGCACACGTGGTCTGGATGAGCGTCTACGACGAAGCCGGTGGGCTGCTGGCAGAACACTTGCTCGGCAAGGTGACCATGTAGAAAAGCATTGGAGACGTCCAACTGATGCACTGGCCAGGCACGAGAGACCGCCAGCTATAGAATAACGCAAATCGTGCCCGGCTTGACAACCAGGGCGAAGGTGTCGGTGAAGTCAATGCCGACGCATTGTCGAAAGCCACGTACCACCCAGCGAGCCTTGTAGCGCTCGAGAGAACCATCTGGACGTGTCTTGTGGTGGAACACCCATTTCCAACTGATGAAATTGGCATGGGAGGTCGCCAAACAAGTTGCCACATGCGGTTGCGCTGTAGGGCGTCGAACTCCTCGCACATCATGGCGAGCCAATGCGGATCGCGAAGGGCCGCGTGTGCGGATGAGGGAATGGGTGATGACGAGGTCGACGCGGCACACACATGCTCATCAGAAGTGTAGCATCTGCTAGGACAGTGCACGCCAGCACGGGCATGGCTCGTCATGCTAGGCGGCGGAGAGGCGGCACGGACGGCCGCCGGGAATCGGCCGCGAACATGGACGAGGATGACGAGCCCGTCTATGAAGACTCGATCGCCGAGTCTGCTCCCGCGGCGACCGAATCAGAAGTGGTAGCCGCGCCCGAAGAGGCTGTCGTGGCAGCCCCGCCCGAAGTCACGCTCGAAGGGGTGCCCGAGGAGACCGCCGAGGCTGCAGAGACCGTAGAAACTGTCGCGGCACACGCGCCCGACGGGGCTGTTGTGGCAGCCACGGCGTGACCTGATATGTCTCCATCGTATCTACTCTTCCAAACACTTTAGCTTTTGTGGACTCTGATTTGCATGGGTGTGCTAATGTTGGCTGGGCAGGCATGCGTGCGTGCATAACGACCAGGCCCGGCCCTCAGGGGGGGGGGGGGGGGGGGCAGGAGGGCCGCCCGCAGGATATTTGCTCTGCCTGTTAATACTGCCAGGTCAACACTAAAATTCTGAAAAATACTGATAATTGGGCCAACATTACGTCCCTAATTATGGGGAGAGATCGATGGATAGAGATCCGATCGATCAGGAGCGGGTTGAGCAGCGCATCAGCGCGTACATCACGCACGATTTCTGTTCGCCTACTTTTTCGCATAGATCGCCTCGACACCTCGTCGCCCGCAGGCAGCGGCAACCGCCAGACAGCCAGATCTTGGACGCGGGAGATCATCGAGCACCGCCCATGCGGCAGCTCCAGGCCACGCCTCATCACCGGTCTCAGCGCGGCCGATTTCCGAGAAGCTGGGTGGCCTATTTTTTGACAATTTTCCCCTAACTAATGCCCTAATGCCCTAGCTTTTTTCTGGACGGGCTGAATGCTTTGGTTGTGTGATCGTGTTCTTTGGTCGTAGGAGCAAGATGTGGAAGGCTCTGTAGGGGGATGAGTGCTACATCTGCCAGACTGCCACATCTAGGTATCATGTAAAAAATTTGATGCAAGCAAAGTTTCGTAGCTTCTAGCTCTCTGCCTCCTTGCTAAGTAAAATTGTTTGAAGAAATGTAGGTAGTGTTTGCATGCACTTGCAATGAGAAATTACTATTCCTTTTTTTGGGGTAGGACATCAACGAAAATGTCATAACACATCCAATATAACTATTTCTTAGGGGTAAGTAAAATGGTCATTTTTGTTGGGTTAATTAGATAGGACCAGCTGTAGCACCTGCAATAAAGTTAGAAAGAACATGGCAATGCTACACAGAGTTATGGATCAGTTGTCTTTTCTTTTCTTTTTTGCGGGAAAGTGATATGGATCACTTGTAGGGTAATCATCAAACAAGTATCATGTTTATAAAAATTGATATAATATTCTCATTCACAATGCATATTTTGTTTGTAGTATGTTGTCCAAATAAAAACTTAGAAGTCGCACAAAGAAACTGAAGGTAGCTTTTGAAAGTTGAAACCGTAGAAGAAATATTCTGATGTATATGTTAGGGCCTCAGATTTTAGTTTCGCCCCGGGCCCCTAAAATCTCAGGACCGGCCCTGATAACGACCACATTGTTCGTGGGCTACTAATCAGTACAGATTGAGCAAGGTGTTTAGATGGGCAGCACATGTTATTTTGAGTATTTGTTTGCCTCGTAAGAACATTGAAACGGCCTATGACGTTCGCTCTTGTTTATTTGGGTGCATACCCTTCATTAGAATAGCAAAACTCTTTCTTCATATGCTAAACTTCGTCGGTTTACATTCAAAGATCAGCCGTGGTTTGCCTCGTAAGAACATTGAAACCCCCTTTTCGAGTAGATGATTTTTCATATAAAAAACTTTTTCATCGGAGTTCGTATGCAAAAGTTATGCCTATTTTATAAATTCTCGAGTGATTTTGCAAAAAAGTCGAAAATTCATGTTTGTAAATTTTGCTAACAACTAGACCACATATCACATGGGAATCTTATTTTCTTTTATTTTTTTGACATTTCTATCATTTTCTTTTATTTGTTTTTAAACTGAAAAGGCGGTCCACGAGGGTGGGGGGGTGCATTTGGTGAATTTTTTGTAAGACTCAGAAAGTTAGTAATGGCGCACCACTTTTTCAATGCGCCATTAGTAACCCTGGTTACTAATGGCGCACCTGTTACGTGGTGCGCCATTACTAGTTTTGCAAAAAAAAAATGTTAGTAGTGGCGCACCGTGGTTGTGGTGCGCCATTACTAGTTTGAACTAGTAATGGCGCACTGTACCCAGGTGCGCCATTACTAGTTTTGAAAAAAAAAGTAAAAAAAAAATTGTTAGCAGTGGCGCACATAGTTTGTGGTGCGCCATTACTAGTTAAAACTAGTAATGGCGCACTGTGCCCTGGTGCGTCATTAATAGTTTTGGAGAAATAAAAAAAATAAAATTTGCTAGTAATGGTGCACCTTGTGTCTGGTGCGCCATTAGTAATGAGGACACTAATGGCGCACCACACACATGGTGCGCCATTAATGTCCGTATTAGCTATAGCTCTTTTCCTAGTAGTGTTGTATGCCCGAATCGCTTATGTAGCGACTGGGGGCTGTCAGTATCTTCCGTGCTAGGTGGGTTATTCTCACGATGAGTGTTGATTCACTTGTCATTCACGAGAAAGTGGCTGGTGTTCGGGATGCCCAGTTCCATGCTCAAATCAAATCAAAATATAATTTCAAACAAAACTCCCCCAGGACTGTTGTTGGTATGGACGGTACCCGTTGTTTTGGACTAGCCGTGGAGTGTGGTTGTTAGTGGAGGGGGAGTAAAAACTTTACCATTCTGTTTGGGAACCGCCTATAATGTATCTAGCATGGAAGATACCGAGATCTCTTGGTTGTTATGTTGACAATGAAAGCATATCGCTCAAAATTATATTCATCTCTGTTTCAAAAAGCTCGAGCTCTGGCACCTCTGTAAATCCCTGCTTCCCTCTGCGAAGGGCCTATCTATTTACTTTTATGTTGAGTCATCATCCTCTTATAAAAAGTACCAGTTAGAGAGCACCACTGTTATTTGTATGCGTTGTTATTAATCGATATTGAGTATGACTATGACTGGATCTCTTTTACCATGAATTAGAATGTCTAGTCAGTCCTTGATCTTCAGGGGTGCTCTGCATTTATGTTTTGCGGTCTCAGAAAGGGCTAGCGAGATATGATACGTCTCCAACGTATCTATAATTTTTTATTGTTCCATGCTATTATATTATCTATTTTGGATGTTTTACATGCATTAATATGCTATTTTATATTATTTTTGGGACTAACCTATTAACCTAGAGCCCAGTGCCAGTTTCTGTTTTTTCCTTGTTTTAGAGTTTCGCAGAAAAGGAATACCAAACGGAGTCTAAACGGAATGAAACCTTCACGATGATTTTTCTTGGACCAGAAGACAACCAGGAGACTTGGAGATGAAGTCGGAGGAGCCACGAGGCGGCCACTAGGATGGAGGGCACGCCCAGGGGGGTAGGGCGTGCCCCCCACCCTTGTGGGCCCCTCGTGCACCTCCTGACCTAATTCTTTCGCCTATATATACCCAAATATCCCCAAACCACAAGAGGCATCCACGAAAACACTTTTCCATCGCCGCACCCTTCTGTACCCATGAGATCCCATCTAGGGACCTTTTCTGGCACCCTGCCGGAGGGGGATTCGATCACGGAGGTCTTCTACATCAACATCATTTCCCTTCCGATGAAGCGTGAGTAGTTTACCACAGACCTACGGGTCCATAGCTAGTAGCTAGATGGCTTCTTCTCTCTCTTTGATTCTCAATACCATGTTCTCCTCGATGTTCTTGGAGATCTATTCGATGTAATACTTTTTTGCGGTGTGTTTGCCGAGATCCGATGAATTGTGGATTTATGATCAGCTTATCTATGAATATTATTTGAATCTTCTCTGAATTCTTTTATGCATGATTTGATATCTTTGTAATTCTCTTCGAACTATCGGTTTGGTTTGGCCAACTAGATTGGTTTTTCTTGCAATGGGAGAAGTGCTTAGCTTTGGGTTCAATCTTGTGGTGTCCTTTCCCAGTGATAGTAGGGGCAGCAAGGCACATATTGTATTGTTGCCATCGAGGATAAAAAGATGGGGTTTTCATCATATTGCTTGAGTTAATTCCTCTACATCATGTCATCTTACTTAATGCGTTACTCCATTCTTTATGAACTTAATACTCTAGATGCATGCTGGATAGTGGTCGATGTGTGAAGTAATAGTAGTAGATGCAGAATCGTTTCGGTCTACTTGACACGGACGTGATGCCTATATTCATGATCATTGCCTTAGATATCGTCATAACTTTGCGCTTTTCTATCAATTGCTCGGCAGTAATTTGTTCATCCACCGTATTATTTTCTATCTTGAAAGAAGTCTCTAGTGAAACCTATGGCCCCCGGGTCTATTTTCCATCATATAAGTTTCCGATCTTCTATTTTCCATCATATAAGTTTCCGATCTACTATTTTGCAATCTTTTACTTTTCGATCTATAAACCAAAAATACAAAAAATATTTACTTTATCGTTTATCTATCTCTATCAAATCTCACTTTTGCAAGTAACCGTAAAGGGATTGACAACCCCTTTATCGCATTGGGTGCAAGTTGTTTGATTGTTTGTGCAGGTATTCGGTGATTTGTGCGTTGTCTCCTACTGGATTGATACCTTGGTTCTCAAACTGAGGGAAATATTTATCTCTACTTTGCTGCATCACCCTTTGCTACTAAATACTTTGCTGCAGATATTAAGTCTTTCGGGTGTGGTTGAATTGACAATTCAGCTGCTAATACTTGAGAATATTCTTTGGCTCCCCTTGTGTCGAACCAATAAATTTGGGTTGAATACTCTACCCTCGAAAACTGTTGCGATCCCCTATACTTGTCGGTTATCAGAGGGCAGGCCTGGCACAGTAGTGAAGTCCTCCCCACTTGTGCCAAGAGGTACTGGGTTTGAATTAGCCTCTCTGGATTGCACTTTGTAGGGTAAGACTAGGTTCCTATAATCCCTCCCTAGACCCCACATTGTGTGGGAGCTTCTATGCACTAGGTATGTCCTTCATTTAGTCATAATGGAATATTCAATATAATGTTATTGTGTGGTAAATGCGCTTGGAACATGATGCACATCGATCGTGAAGCCACGAGGAACCAATACATTGATCCTATGTCAAAACCTTAACACATTACATCAGCCTAGAGCAGTGGTCGTCCAACATGCATGCAGATTATATTCAGCTTGCATTTTCATAGGAAAAAAAGTCTCTTTCTATTAGTTTGTAGAATAAGTTCTATCATATGGTATGGATTTCATAACCAGTGACCTCCACGGATTTTCAGGTGTCAGGCCAAGAATGGCTTGTCTCGAAAAGGTAATAATTTTGTGACTTACCAAGATAATGTTTAGACATACTCCACACACCCACATGTGGTTTCTAATACCTACTTCCAGAGAGTGATGAATATATTGGTCCTACCATCTGATACTTGAAGTTCTCGTAAGCTAACCCACTCTACACTCACTCACTCAAATGTAAGATAAATTTGGACTAAAACAAAGCGGGTTTCATGCTTGGCTTGTCATTTGCCATAAAAACTTAGGCTACACATGTCGAAATGAGATTTGATCTAAGATCATAGATTTAAAAATCAAATACAAGAAAACAAGAGCATAAAGCACATTGAAAATTAATTTGAACTATTATGAAATAGATAGATAAAGACATTGACAAACTTTCGGGGAAACGGGGCATGCACGCTCGGCGATCTCTTGTTCCATTCAAATTTAGAGTAGTACATGCCCATCAAGATAGACATATTGATTGTCTATCAACTTTTCAACAAAAAGTAACGTAAGAAAAATCATCATGTGCACATACCAACAGTAAATTGGTCAAGTTTTGAATAAAGGGATTGTCTATAGTACCACGTGTTCCGTTCGATGTACAAGGAGCTTCTTTCCTCATAAAACACAAAATTTTACATCTATATGTAGAACGGATTTTTTGCGTAGAGCCGTAGACAACATAAAACTTTGCATCTCAATGCATTGATATTATTTGGGAACCTAAAATACAGTGATCAACTATACATGCACAAAATAACTGGGTCGTATTTGCGCATGGCATGGGAACAACAATCATCATGGAATTTCAGACCAATTAGTTTTGGAAATTCTTCCATTTGATTTCATCCATCGTCCATGATACATAAAAGAAGTACAAGAAATCTGAGTTGCGGTACAAGGAAATTAAGTGAAAGGAAAAAAAAACAAGGTGATATAAATTTGTGACACCGCAATTCATTATAGGTTGAATTCCAGGAACAACTATCATAGCCTAGTCAATTGGGAAAGTAGTTGTTGAACCCCAGCTCGGTGCACCCACGCAAGAAACCATAGCAAAACATTTCGAAAAAAACTAAAACTTTGTGGGCATGATTATGGACAAATGTTATGGATGCTTGCAAAATTTGGTGGTGAAAGAACATCCGAGTAGTTTTGTACAAAATAAATTACAAATTCTGCTCAAACAGTGCACATACATTTTGAGTAATTTTTTTTTTCTATAGAACTCCTCGGATATTATTTGACCACCAAACTTTGCAAGCATCCATAACATTTGTTCATAATCAGTCCCACAAAGTTTCAGATTTTTTCGAAATGTTTTGCTATGTTTTCTTGCGTGGGTGCACCGAGCTGGGGTGTAGAAAACCCACTCTCTAGTCAGTTATGAGAAATCCTCACTATATCATTGAACATTCATCCCCGTGGCCGCCGGAGTCAACATCTGATCCCCTATGAGAAAACCCACTCTCTATGCAAGGAATTGCTTCAGCCACCTCATAACCAATGCAGACACCTCCACCACACCCTACCCCCACCCCAGCGGCCTCCTATAGATTAAAATACAACTTGAACATCATATGTTGCATTATGATTCGATCTAGATCACATATTGAAAGTTAAAACACAAGAAAACAAAACGAGCATCAAGGACAGTTTGAACATTTGAATAATTCTGGTTGTGGAATAGCCAGGTGCATACTATGTTTGGGACTCTTGTAACATGTTCATCACTAAAATGCATGAGGTAGTTTGTACTTGACACACCATTTACCAAAAAAACCAATGCTACACCAAACATGAGAAAACATGAAGAGCATACAGCATTTCGAACGTTTGAACTCATGTGGTTGTGAATAGCTAGGCACATGCTATGTCTGGCACTTCTATCTTTTACATGACTAATATACATAGGGATGAGGAAAAAAAGGTGTGCCTAACACCGGGTGCCCGCACCACCCCAGCCGACGCAATTAGTTTAGACAATCCAAAATGGAAATGTCATTTTGGCACCTTCCATTTTTGGAACTCTCTTATTAGCACATTTGAAATTTGTAGTAGGGCCTTATAGAAAACCCTACGTCGTCCTTCATAATTTGAAACTTTTGGAAAAAAATTAAAGTTTTAAAATTTCAACTTTCGTCTTTCTTAACTTCTACAAATTTTAGCTTTAGATTTTTTTGAAATTTCAGAATTAATTGAAGCTTTAGACAGAAAAAGGAAAATGCTGGGAGAAAAAAAAGACATGTCGGCATGGTGAGAGAGATGGGACATGCCCACATGGTTGGGCCCCTCACCTGACCGCGTCCCCACATAGGGGTGCTCCCGCGGATGGTCCATCAAGGATTATGGCGGTTGGAATCCCAGTAGTCATTTCAGAAAATGAAAACAAGAGGGTTTCGTGCTCAGCACGTCATTTTCCCTAAATACCTACACTGGACATGTCGCGTTGAGAATTTATCTAGATCACGGATTGAAAGTTCAAACACATGAAAAGACAACAACACTAAGAAATATGAATATCTGAACTATTGTGATTAGCTAATAGATACTTGTAGTGCATTGCGCACTCCTAACTTTGACATACTAAACTGCACGGGAAATTGATAAAAGGCTCAGTTCATCGTGGCTAACTTTTTGTGAACCGCAACACTCACTCTCCTTTGCTGGTGTCAAATGCAAAGTCTCTCAAGCCCATCAAGAATTCAACAGACATATTGACCCCCTTTAAAGAAAAAGGAAAAGGAAATCGTGATCTATATGCCTGTGTAATCGTACGTGCTCCTTATGTATCCACAAGAATTTTTTATTCCTCCAAAAAAACCAAAGTTTTCATCTAGCTAGATTCATCGCGAAAATAAAAAAGTCATTTACGAGCCTAATTAAGATATACTTACCAAGACAGGGCCACAAAATACACGGATAAAAGCGGGAGCGGCTACAGGTCAGTTGACTGACCCAGAATAGGTGTCAGTCGAACGGCACACACAGCTTTGTTCTGCACAAAAGAGGCAACTGCTGCACGTACGCTTCTGCTTGCCTGCCTCCTGTAAAAGCCTACCGCAAAATCATGCCCACAGATGCATGCTGCATGCAAGGATACCCACAATACAAATTGCAGAAGCACCCGAGGCAGCAGCTGCAGCATGAAAAGCAAGCAATTCTCCGGTAAAAACCAGGAAATGGCAAAATTTGCATGCAATATTTACACAGAAATTGCGCTATGTTATAACATGCAAAAATAAAGGTATTAACGTTAAAGAAAGAAAATGAAATAAAATTAAATTAAAATGAAAACAAAATAATGAATTTTTCTAGGGAAGAAAAAAAAACCTTTAAGAAGAAAGATAATAAAAATCAAAACAAAATAATTAAATTTTCTAGGGAAGATTGAAAACCTTTAAGAAGAAAGAAAGTGAAAAAAAACAAAAACAAAATAATGAAGTTTTCTAGGGAAGAATGAAACCCTTTAAGAAGAAAGAAAATAAAAAACTAAAACAAAAACAAAATAATGAAGTTTTCTATGGAAGAATGAAACCCTTTAAGAAAACAAAATACCAAAACTAAAACTAAAACAAAATAATGAAGTTTTCTATGTAAGAATAAAATCCTTTAAAAAGAAAGAAAATATAAAAACAAAAACCAAAACAAACTAATTAAGTTTTGGAAAATGAAACCCTTTAAGAAATAAAATTAAAAAATAACTTGCACACAAGTATGCCCTGAAATTGCACTTTTCTAATATGCCAAAAAAAGCATATACAATGCAATTTTTGCTGATATTATAATTTTACACACATGGTGTATCATACTTGCATGTATACTTACTTACAAACACAAAAATAAAATATTTTTTAGAAGAAATGAAGTATAGTGGCATTGGTACCACCCTTTAAGATGAAAGGAATCCAAAATAATAATGATACAATTTGCACACAATTTACATATAAATTGCACTTTTTTAGTTATGTAACAATAAACATATTATAGTGCATTTTACATAAAAACAAAAAAATTAAACAAGGAACGAATAAGTGGCATTTGTATCATCCTTAAAACAGAAAATGAATTAAAAACTAAACATAATAAAACAAATAAAGTTATCTAAGAGAAAATAAATTAGCGACATTGGTATTACTCTTAAGAAGAAAGAAAATAAAGAAAAAACTTGCGCACACAACTTTGCACTGAAATTGCACTTTTTATAATATGCAGCGAATACACATATAATAATGCAACTTGAGCAGTCTAGTATAATTTACACACATATTGTATTGTATTTTCATGCATACATACAAATAATAATAGAATGTATTAAATTAGCAAAACAATTAGCATTGGTATTACCGAATAAAGAAAATGAAAAAAACAAAAATTTCCACACAATTAGCATAAAAATGCACTTTTTAAAATATGTAGAATAAATATATAAGAGTGAAGTTTCAGTACTCTGATGTAATTTGTACATGTAGTACTTGCATGTATACATTTTCACGCACTCAACATTCGAAAATACACGTAAAGAAAAAAAATAGCTCAACTGAAAAATAAAAAATAAAAGTATACACGTGCAGAAAACAAAAGTAAACACATGAAAAAAGAGCATACACACACCAAAATCCAGCCCAAGAAGAAAATCGACTGACCCAAAATAAGTGTCAATCGAATCCAAACAGCCCAATACCACCAGCAAAATGTGACAGAAAAAAAGAAAAGCTACACAAATCTTAAAGCACAATCCAAGGGTCAGAAAATCGATTGACCACAAAACAAAAATCCAGCTGACTGAAATCTAGCTAAAATGCGGACAAAATACTAATTAAGCTCGAGCAACAACTATAGTGGCAGAATTTCTGACTAATTTCGATCTTCATCGGATCCATGAAGACCTATTGTAGCCGGAGGAATCGCTAGATGGGCGAGGAACCTCTCCAGCGACCTCACGATCGACGGCCATCAACAAGAGTTTTTCTTTCCCCCCCAGAAAACCAGAAGTTTTCGTCTGGATGGATGGATCTATCGAAATAAAAAGAAGGCATTTACGAACAGGCACGGGAGCAATAATAAGTACTCGCAGAATTTCTGACAAACTTCCGGGTAGATAGTTGCGATACAACAAAACTGGAAGAGAAGAAAATTAAACGAGAGCTAAAAGATAAATCTGGGACGGCACAATTCGCTATTGATCAAATACCAGGAACGGCAAGCCTAGCCTATCCTAGTTAATCGCTGGATCTTGCACAGCCGCAGAGATGGAGGGATCCCCGCCGTCGCCAACGTGATTGACGTCTGATCCGACCTCCTCTGCGTGAGGAACCGGTCCAGCGACCACAGGAGCGACGGGGACTTTTCCCCTGGCAGCGCCCTTCTCCACCTCCAGACATATCTTGGCCCAGCGTTCGAGCACCCTCGCCTTCTCCTCGGTCCCCCAAACACCGCGAGCTTCTCCTTCCAAGCCGAGGGCGTCGGCGGCCAGAGTGGCAGCCTTCTCCAGCACCTCGGTGCTTTTCAGCGTGAACTCCATCGTGAACTCAGCAAGGATCTGGATACAGAGGAGGGAGAGAGGAAGAGCGAAATGAGGTAGAGGATTGGTCGACGGCGAGTGAGGGAGAATATGGGGGTGGAGCTGGATTTTATAGAACTCTGAAGATCCTGAGGTTGGAGAAAATAGTGTGCGGTAGGTTTTTGCGGCGTGAGCGGCCAGCCGTGATTCGTTCGCTCGTTCGGGCACGCCTCACTGTCGCCACCACTGTATCGGCTGGTTTTGGCGAGCTGGCAATGGCCATATCGCATGCCTTAATGGAGTACGTGTGCATGGATGTGCATGAGGACCACATAGAGGAGAGAGCACGTGTTGGTGCAACGTAAATGTACCACTTGTGTTGTACTCCCTCAGTAAAAAAAATATAAGAACGTTTAAATCACTAAAGTAATGATCTAAACGCTCTTATATTTCTTTATAGAGGGAGTATATTTGTTTGCCTGGTAACAACTAAAGCGGCTTTTTTTTTTGCTACCTCTCGTTTATTTTGTCGCATGTACCTTCACTAGAAGAGCAAAACTCTTTCTTCGGATGCTAATCTCGTCCTACCCTTTCGGTCACTCACATCTAGTACCCCCGTTGCGCAGTGGATCCAAGCACCTACCGCCCAGCTTGTCGCGCCGGGTGTGCGGTGCTCGCGCACGTGTCTCCCTCGCCGCAGTGTCGTCTGCTGTGTGCAGCTTCGCTTACCCACTATTGAAGCTCCAACGCACCGTGGTTCCAGCTTCGCCTGCCAGAAGTTCCAACACCCCTTCATAGCCTTTCGGTCGGCCGTCATAGCATCGGCTAGCTGCACTCGTAGCTCCCGCCGCTCGTGATTGCAGCCTGCATCACACCACTCGTCGCCTCGAAGGGACATCGGTCGCTGCCAATCCCAGCACCATGCCGATGCCCCTCTGGCTACAGTCCCAACAATACCCCTTCGTTGGTTGTAGCTTTGGTGTGGACTGTTCATAGCACCGCCATCGACCCTCTCTCCTATCGCGTCCATCTCCGATGTGACGCCTGCTAGTGCAGCACCGCCGCCCGCTCACAAGCGGCCACCCCGAGTGTCTCTTCGAGGTCGGTGGATCACCACACACGTGTTGTTGCTTCCCCTGTGGCTCAGCTAGCAACACCCAGCATGCGTCCCTAGTAGTACCATACGGCCCAACTCACAAGCAATGCAGGTGACGAGAGGCGGCTGGCCTGTAGCACCAGTAACCCTCCCCCCTCAGTGTTAAGAGTGTGCCTGTGTCGTTGCTCACAATAGGTTCCGACCAGTTCACCCTGACCAACCAATGAAGCAGATCGGAGAAATCTAAGGCATGCTGATCGCGAGATAGGAAACCCGGATGGGCGTACCACTATAGAGGAGGCCCTTGGCTGGAGCAGCGTAGGGAAGGTCGTGGTTGGTGACAATAGAGCATAATCGATATCGTGTCATGCGCGTTGATTTGGGGGAGAAAGTTGCGAGGAAAGAGATGTCTTATCGAGCGAAGGCATATGGAAGGGATACGAAAGGGAGATTGCTAGGATGTTGTGGGCAAGGCCAATGAGAGAGACGTTGCACATGGTGGCGATCGATTGTTCGCTCGATCACCATACCTTTCCTTCCAAGATTTATGAAGTCAGCATAGATGTGTTGCCAGTGGCAAGATTATTTGTCTTCTCTCACAGAAGGAACAATCCACCTTAATGTGCATACATGGCATCAAATGTAGGGTTTGATACCTAGTGGGTTGGAGGTACACAAGTGCCTGTGATCATCCAACCATATGTATGGCACTAACGGGTAAATGTTCCCTTCTTTGAGAACATCAAATACAACATAGATTCATCATGGACAGGTCTTATGATGAAGAATAGCTTTGGTGTTTAGCCTTTCAAAGGGAAACATCCGTCCTAACTATTGAACTTGTTTGCAACGCCTACCAGTTTAGCACCGTGGCCGCTCAGAACCGCCCACCCCAGGTGTCGCTCCGGGGTTGTTGCTTCACCACACACAAGTTGTTGTTTCCCATGGTTGCTTAGTTGTGACGCCCCCGATTCAATCGTACACTAATCATACACGCAAATATGTACGATTAAGATCAGGGACTCACGGAAAGATATCACAACACGACTCTAGACACAAATTAAAATAATACAAGCTTTATATTACAAGCCAGGAGCCTCGAGGGCTTGAATACAGAAGCTCGAATACAAACGAGTCAGCGGAAGCAACAATATCTGAGTACAGACATAAGTTAAACAAGACTGCCTTAAGAAGGCAAACACAAAAGCAACGACGATCGAAGAGGCAAGGCCTCCTGCCTGGGACCTCCTAACTACTCCTGGTCGTCGGCGGTCTCCACGTAGTAGTAGGCACCCTCCGGGTAGTAGTAGTAGTCGACGGGGGTGGCATCTGGCTCCTGGGATCCACCATCTGGTTGCAACAACCGGAAAGAAGAAAGAAGGGGGGAAAGGGGTAGCAAAGCAACCGTGAGTACTCATCCAAAGTACTCGTAAGCATCAGATCTATACTAAGTATGCATTGGTATCAAAGGAAGGTATGTATCTGTGGACTGAACTGCAGAATGCCAGAATAGAGGGGAAGGCCTAGCCTATCGAAGACTAGCATCTTCTAGCAGCTCCAAGCATCTTGCAGCATTCAGAAGAGTATAGAATAGCAGTTTATAAATATCAAGCATGTTGTAGCATTAATGCCCAGAGATACTTCCTCGACTCCCTGCGAGAAAGCAATCTCGGAGCCACATATCCATCACATGTCTCAAGTAACCAGTTCTAGTTGTAATAGATCAGGATACAAGTCTGAACGTCCATTACCATGGACACGGTATTCGAATATATAACTTCCCTGCAGGGGTGCACCACGTTACCCAACACGCTTGATTACTCTGGCCGGACACACTTTTCTGAGTCAATGCCCGTCCTCGGAAGATCAACACGTCGCAGCCCTATCTAGGCTCAGCAGAGAGGTCCCCGCCGGTCTACATCCTAAGTGCTCCGGGGTCTTGGGCCCATCGCCCGTTGCACTCCGGGTCGTTGTGTGCAAGGGGATACTAGCACCACCTCTGCCTGGATGGCGCGATCCGGCCCAGCCACAATGCTGAACTGGACGTCTGACAAAGCTTCGGCTGATACTACGACGTCTAGGCCCATAACTATTCTCGCGTGGTGGTTTGTGCGTAAAGGCCAAAGGCCAACTCAGAACAAATACCCAAACCTGTTAGTGCATTGGGGGCTCGCGGAGACAAGCAGAGACTCACGATAATGTGACCCCGTCGCCCCGTCTCGTGGACTTACGGCAAGGGCCCAGAATGCCCGGCCGTGCCACGTAATTATCTTGCGGGTGCTCTCCGGGCCTGCCCGACTTTCACAAAGGTCTCAAGTAAAGTCAAGGTAATCGTGTATCCAAAGATCAAGGGGAAAACCCGAGGAATCACCCTCGGTGGATTCCACTCGATGTAATCATCAAGGTGAACGTAGGAGGAATCACCCTCGAGGTCCACACTTGAGGGGTTGCACGACAGAGTCGTATCGGGAGTGGTGCAGGAGGAATCACCCTCGTTGACCACGATCGAATAGCTACACTACAGAATTATCATCAGGAGTGCGTTATGAGGTATCACCCTCGGCACTCGATAGTATCTCTGCAGAGTCGAGCAACAAAGGGGGTGTGATGTGATGTGATGTGTCGGGCTCTGGTCGTCGATCACGTTGCTCGAGTCATCGATGATGAAGCAAGGGCAACCAACCTATGCTAAGCAGTTTAGGATAAGCAGGTAGGTAACAATAGCAGGTACAAAAGCAGGCTATGCATCAGAACAGGAGCAATCAATTACAGTAGCAAAATCTAATGCAAGCAAGAGAGAGAATGAAATGGGCGATATCGGGATGATCAAAGGGGGGCTTGCCTGGAAGCTCCGCTGAAAGGGAAGAAGGGTCATCGTCGACGTAGTCGATCACAGTGGCATCAACAGCGGTCTCGGGGTCTACCGGAGAGAAGAGGGGGAAGAAACAGTAAATACAGAGCAAACAAGTGCAATACTATGCATGACAAGACAATAAGCAGCGCTAGGGGCGTTCTAACGCAGTGATACACGTTATAGGTGAAGGGAAAAAACATCCGGGAATGCTTTCCCGAAGTGTGGCATTTTCAGACAGATCAATCGGAGGGGACGGTTGCACGTTCGCTATGCTAGGGACGTGTGGCAGACGAACGGAGTGCGTATTCGGATTCGTCTCGTCTCGTCTTTCTGAGCAACTTTCATGTACAAAGTATTTTCATCCGAGGTACGGTTTATTTTACATTAAGTTTCAAAGGTTTAAATGATTTTCTAATATTATTATTATTTAAATTAATTTCAAAAATAGAATTATTACATCAGCGTGATGTCAGCATGACATCAGCAGTCAACAGGGCGTTGACTGGGTCAAACTGACGTGCAGGGTCGTTCTGTCATAGACCTAACTAAACTAACACTTTTATTAGGCTAATTATGTAATTAGGTTAATTAATCATGGTTAATTAAGTTAATTAATTAATTAGTTAATTATTATTATTATTCTAATTACTTTTTTTATCTCTTTTTTTTCATCTGGGGCTAGGCCCCACGTGTCGGTGGCCCGTGGGGGCTTAGCGGGGCGGGCATACCGGGCGCTGGGGCGCCGGCCCGGCCAGTGCGGGCGGTGGAGATGGGCAGGGAGGAGGCCGAGCGGCGTCGGCAGGCCAGGGGCGGAGCGGCGAGCAACGGTGGCGGGGACGCGCGGGCAAGCGGCGCGGGAGGGGAGGGGAGGGCCGGCGAGGGGGGGCTGCGGGCGACAGCGGCGGTGCTCGCAGGGGACGGCCACGGTAGCGAGCAGCTCGGGCAGGGGCGGTGCGGTGCGCGGGCGCGAGCGCGCGCGACGTCAGGCGGGCGGGCGCGGTCACGCGCAGTCGGCGGCGCGGGAGCGCGGCTGTGCGCGCCGGAGCGCAGGCGGCGCGGGCAGCGGCGTCGGACAGGAGCGGGACGGGCACGGGGAGGATGGCCGCGGCGTAGGCGACAGCGGGGGCGCGCGGCGGGCGGTGACCGCGTCGGGGACAGGGGGAGGGGGAGTCGGGGTTATCACCCCCGTTGCTGGTGTACGCCGGCGAGGCTCGGTGTAGCCGAGTCGGTGAGGGGGCGAGGAGGCGGCGACGAGGTCGAGGACGGGGCGGCGGGGCGACGTCGTGGCAAGGTGGCGCCGACGTAGGGGGCAGGTGATCCGAGGCGGCACCAGGCAAGCGGCGTCCGGCGGCAAGGTCGTCGAGCGGCGACGGGTGGACAGCCCGATCCATATGGGATTGGGAGAGGGAGAGAGAGACCGAGGAGTGGGGGCAAGTGGGGGATCTGGGGGGTAGTTGGCTAGGGTTTCGGGTGGGAGTGGCCTAATAGGCCAGGGGGCAGCGGGGGTGGGCCGGCCGGCTGGGCCTTGGCCCAGTTGGGCCAGGGTCCAGGGGGTGGGGCTGTTTTCTTCTTTCTCCTTTTCTTTCTTTTTGCCTTTTCTTTTAGTACCAAATGAGTTTTGTTTTGAACAAAACTTGGCACATAAATCTAACACAATACCTTGAGATGGAATAAAAAGTTCTGGGTCAAAAGGAGTTGTCTAACCATTTTTAGAAATTGAAAAGGCCAAATTAATTGCTGTTGGACCACTAAATTAATTCCCATTGGCATTTTGGTTATTCACATGAGGCTGGTTTCAACATGATAATGATCAGAGGAATTTATGGGATAAGGTGAACATTTTAGTTTTACTGTTTGAAGAATTAAATATTGACTTGCATTTTAAATTTGAATTTGAGTTTGGTCTGAAACAACGTGAGGATTAGCAACTTAATTATGATGACATGTCATCTTTACCAAAGGATTACTGTAGCTTAAATATCCGGGCGTCACATTAGTTTACAACACCCAACATGTGTACCTCGTAGTACCATACGGGCCAGCACAGGAGCAGCGCAGGTGGTGAGTGGCGGCTAGCCTGGAGTACCGTGAACTCTCCACCCTACGGTGTTAAAGTGTGCCCGCGTCATTGCTCACAGTAGGGTGTCGACCAACTCACTCTGAACACCCATTGAAGCAGATGAAGAAAACCAAGGGACGGGGTGGCGAGATATGAACCACAGATGGGCATACAGCTATGGAGGGAGGTCCTTGGCCGGAGCAGCATAGGTAATGTCAAGGCTAGGGACAACGAAGCAAAATTGAGTCAAGTGCGTTGATTTGGGGGAGAAATCCACGGGGGAAGAGAAGTCCTATCGAGCGATGGAATATGGCAGGAATAAGGAAGGGATAGCGCTCGGATGTTGTGGGCAAGGCCCATGAGAGATACGTTGCATCTGGTGGCTATCAATCTTTCCTTCGATCGCCATCACTTTGGTTCCTAGATTTATGAAGTCAGCATGCATGTGCTGCAATAGGCGGGATTTTATTTGTCTTCTCTCGCTGAAGGAATAGTCCACATTAATATGACACACATAACATCAGATCTAGGGTTTGATACCTAGTGGGTTGGAGGTACTCAAGTCCTTGCAATCATCTAGCCATGTGGCATGACACTAATGGGGAAATGTTCCCTACTTTAACGAAACATCAAGTACAACATAGATGCAGTGTGGATAGGTCTTACGATGAAGATTAGCTTTGGTGTTTAGCCTTTCAAAGGGCAAAATTCATCCTACCTTTTGATCTTGTTGGTGAAGCGGGGAGTCCAAATGATGTACAACTTGTATTCCATTAGCTGGCAGGAGATGTCGGTGTAGGCGCTCTGCATGTTGAAGCTTGATCAGTTGAGCAGTGTTCTAGAGTGGATAGCAGTGCCCTACCACAAAGATCAAAGGGAAACAAGCTCATCAATAGTCGTCAAGGTTATAGCGGGCTACGCAAGCTAAGTTCGACTCCATCCATAACCTATGAGACTAAGGCATTCTAGTGGAGGCGGTGTGCGAAGAGAGCTAGGATAACGGTGGTCTGCAGATCTGACAAATTAAATCCATACTATCGAGCCAAAAAATGTGGAGGTGCCATTTCCAACTTTGCACTGGAAAATATGTGCAAACTATTTAGGGCTTTGTGTTGTCTTGGCTAGGAATGATCAATTTAAGACTTGGCTTATAGGTAGTGGTGATTTGTGTAGTAGCCTTCCTAGGTAGGTTGGACGAGTGCAAGGACTTGTAAGCAAACTTCAACTTCCAGAAAAATTTTGAGCTCTCAAAATTTCAAGTTCTATATTTGGAACTTTCATAATAATTTGAAGTTGTACATAGAAAAAGAAAATGTTGGAAGAAAAAAGACATGTGGGTGCCCACGTGGGTGTTCCCCGACCCTGCTGAGTTTCCGCGTAGGTGCGCTCCCGCGCATGGTCCCTCGTGCGCTCTCGACAGTTGGACGCCAGAGAGTTCTTTGGGGAAAATAAGATGATTTCGTGCTCGGCACGTCATTTGCCCTAAATACCTATGTTGAACATGTCGCATTGAGATTTTATCTAGATCACAAATTCAAAGTCAAAACATATGAAAACAAAAAGAGAATGAAGCAATATAAACATTTGCAATGCTGCGGATCATCTAATAGGCACTGCTCATGTATGTCTGGTGCGCACTTATAACTTCTACTCCCTCCATAAAGAAATATAATAGCGTTTAGATAACTAAAGTAGTGATCTAAACACTTATATTTCTTTACAGAGGGAGTACACGGCTAAAATGCACGGGGAAGTGGGAAAAGGCGCATGCAGTTCATCGTGGCAAACTTTTTAGGAATCAAAGTATGCACACTCGGTCATTCCAGTCAGATCCAAGGGGTCTAATGCCCATCAAGAATTGAATATAGACATATTTATCCGCTTTCAACAAAAAAAGGCATGATATGCTTGCTTGGTCAGATTTTGAATAACTGAGTTCGCTATCCGTGTGCGTCTACAAGAAAAGTTTTCGCCTGGATGTGATGCATCGATCGAAATAAAAAAGAAGTCATTTACAAGCCTAACTAAAATCTAGTCACCCCCCAGCACCAAACTAATTAGGCACGGGAGTAACAACAAAATGCAAGATTTCTGGCCAATTTCCGATCTATCTTCATCGGATCCACAATACAAAAAGAAAGTACAGGATGAAGAGGAAAACAAGATGCAGTACTAATTAAATCTGCGACAGCGCAATTCGGTATAGATAATTCCAAGAGTTAATCGCTAGATCTTGCGAGGACCTGGAGAGGAGATGGAGGTATTCACAAGAATATTTCATTCCTCCCCTAAAACCCAAATATTTCATCTAGCTAGATGCATCTTGAAAATAAAAAAGTAAGTCATTTACGAGCCTAATTAAAATGTACTCACACACACAGGGCCACAATACACGCACAAAAACGAATTAAGCACGGGAGCAACAACTACAATGGCAGAATTTCTGAGCAATTTCTGGATCAACCTTCATCGGATCCATGATACTTTAAACCAGGTTGGCGAGAATTTTAAGATGAACAAAAAAAAACTGGTTGGCGAGAATTTTACGATGAGCCTTTAAACCCATAGGGACAGTAGAAAAAAGAAGTGCACGAAAAGTAGTTGCACTTGCGCTACAACCAAACTCTAATGATTGAATTCTCCAGGGACGACTAGCCTAGTGAGGAATCCCAGCCGTCAGGTTGGACGTCTGATCCGATCTCCTCTGCGCGAAGAACCTCTGCAGCGACCTCACGATCGACAGGGACTGCCCCATGGCGGCGCCCATCTAGTACAAGAGTTTTTCTTCCTTCGTCCCGGCCGGAAAAAGATGTCATTTACGAGCCTAATTAACATCTAGTCTCCCAGAGGCCACAAGACAAGCACAAAATTAATTAAGCACGGGATTGGGAAACAACTACAATGGCAGAATTTCTGACAAATTTCTGGGTGGATCTTCATCGGATCCACGATACAAAAAGAGAGTACACGATAGTTGCGCAACAACGAAACTGGAATTGCAGAAAATTAAACGAGCTAAGATAAACCCGGGAAAATACTTGAAGAAGAGGAAATCAAGGCGAAGTAATTAAATCTGCGACAGCACAAATCGCAATAGAGAATTCCAGGAGCGGCTAATCTCTAGATCTTGGCTTGCAGGGCCGCGGAGATGGAGGGATCCCCGCCGACGTGATTGACGTCTGATCCGGTCTCCTCTGCGCGAGGAACCGATCCAGCGACCTCAGGAGCGACGGGGACTTCCCCCCTGGCAGCTGCCTTCTCCGCCTCCGAACACATCTTGAACCAGCGTTCCATCGCCCTCGCCTTCTCCTCGTACCCCCAAGCACCGCGAGCTTCTCCATCCAAGCCGAGGGCGTCGGCGGCGAGAGCGGCAGCCTTGTTCAGCACCTCGGTGGCTGTCAGCGTGAACTCCATCGTGAACTCGGCAAGGATCTGGATAGAGAGGAGGGAGAGAGGAAGAGCGAAGTGAGGTCGGGGATTGGTGGACGTCTAGTGAGGGAGAATGTGGGGATGGAGCTGGCTTTTATAGAACTCTGAAAGTTCGTGGGGTTGGTGGGAGAAAACAGTGTGCAGCCTGTGATACGATCGCTCACTGTCGCCACCACCGTATCGGCTGGTTTTGGCAAGCTGGCAATGGCCAAATCGCATGCCTTAATGGAGTACAGGCGTGTGTGAATGTGCATGAGGACCACATAGAGGAGAGAGCACCCTGTTGGTGCAACGTGAATGTACCACTTGTGTTGTGTATTTGTTTGCCTCGAAATAACACAGAAGTGACTTTTGTTTGCTATCTCTGGTTTATTTGGTTGCATGCACCTTCACTAGAAGAGCAAAACTCTTTCTTCGGATGCTAGTCTCGTCCTACCTGTTCGATCACTCACATCTAGTACCCAGCCGCCGAGCACGCCGCGCCGGGGTCACGAGCTGTCGTGCAGGGCTCGCGCACATCCCTCCCTCATCTCAGTGCTGTCGGCTGTCTGCAGCTCCGCTACCCCACTGTTGGTCCTCCAACGGGCCGCCGTTTCTGATTCGCCGGCCAGAGGTTGCAACACCCCTTCACAACCTTTCGGTAGGCTGTCATAGCATCAGATAGCTGCACTCGTAGCTCCCGCCGCCCTTGATTGCAACACGCATCACAGCACTCATCGCCTCGTGGGGAAATCGGTCGCCGCCAGTCCCTACACCATGCCCCTCTGGCTGCAGCATTGACGCTGCCCAGTTGAAGCTTCACCTGTTGCCGGTTCCAGCATCAACCCCTGTGTCGGCGACGTGGGAACTTCAAATAATATACAACTTGAATTCCATTAGCTGGCAGGAGAAGTTGGTGTACGTGCTCTTCATGGGTGAAGATTGAGAAATCGAGCAGTACTTCTAGAGTCTATTCTACAGGAACGATAGCGCCCTGCAACAAAGATCTAAAAGAACCAAGCTCATTGATAGTCGCAAGGTTATAGCCGGCTACGCAAGCTAAGTTTGACTCCATATTTTGCATCACCTACGAGACTAAGGCATTCTGGTGGAGATGGTGTGTGAAGAGAGCTAGGATAACGGTGGTCTGCGATATCTGGGAAATTAAATCCATCTATCTAGCCAAAAAATGTGGAGGTGTCAGTTCCAGCTTTGCACTGGGAAATATGTGCAAACTATGTCGGGCTTTGTGTTAACTTGGGTTATAGGTAGTGGTGATTTGTGTACGAGCCATTCTTTCCTAGGTAGGCTGATTGAGTGCAAGGACTTGTAAGCAAACTTCAACTTTCAGAATTTATTTTGAGCTCTCAGAATTTCATGTTCCATATTTGTTGAATTTTCATAGTTATTTGAAGCTTTACATAGAAAAAGGATATGTTGCAAGAAAAAAGAGACATGTTGGGCTTGCCCACATGTGTGTTCTCCGACCCCACCGAATTCCCGCGTAGGCACGTTCCTGGGCTGGTCCCTCTCGCGCTTGTGGCCGGTAGGCACCAGAGAGTCTTTTTGGGGGAAAAGGGATAATTTTGTGCTCGGCAAGTCAGTTGCCCTAAATACCTATACTGGACATGTTGCATTGAGATTTTATCTAGATCACAAATTCAAAGTTCAAACATTTGAAAGAAAAAAAGAGCATGAAGCAATATGAACATTTGCACTGTTGCGGATCAACTAATAGGCACATCTCGTGTATGCCTGGGGCGCACTTATAACTTCTACACGGCTAAAATGTGCAGGAAAATGATCAAAGGCGCAGTTCGTCTACGCAAATTTTTGGGCCCCAAAGTATGCATACTCGGTCATTCAAGTCAGATCCAAAGTGTCTCATGCCAAAAGAGGAAAAAAATGGCATCATATGCTTGTGCCCCATCGGTAGATCTATTGGTTAGATTTTGAGTAACACGTTGGGTATCCATGTGCATCTACAAGAAAAGTTTTCGTCTGGATATGATGCATCGATCGAAATAAAAAGAATTCATTTACGGCATCTAGTCACCCACAGGGCCACAGGTCACGCACAAAACTAATTAGGCACGGGTGCAACAGTAAAATGGAAGATTTATGACCAGTTTCCGGATCGATCTTCATCAGATCCATGATACAAAAAGAAAGTAGGAGTACATCATTGTTAGAGGAGAAGATTGGGATTGCATGCATCGATGATTGATTGATCTCGTGCAACCGCAAATATATAGGTATAAGGGGCTTCTACTTGTCTCTCAGGATATACAAATATACGGAGAGAGAGGAGGTGTGATAGGTATAAATACAAAGCCCTAGTACCGAAACTCCTCGGAGGTGGACGTTGGTAGACCCTTTCTCATAACATCGGCAAACTGTTGAGCGGTTGTACATGCAAAACTCCAATATGCCCAAGCGCTACCTTTCACGAACGAAGTGAATGTCGAGTTCAATGTCCTTCGTTCGTCGATGATGAACTGGTTTGGCGGAGAGGTAGACGGCCGAGACGTTGTTACAATAGACGATCGTGGCCTTGGGAACCTCACAAAGCAACTCCTGTAGCAACTGACGAAGCCAGGAGCACTCAGCAACGGCATTGGCCATGGCCCTGTACTCCGCCTGAGCACTCGAACGAGAGACCGTAGGTTGTCGCTTGGACGACAACGAAATCAATGAGGACCCGAGGTAGACACAGTAGCCTGACATAGAGCGACGGGTGTCCAGGCAGGCAGCCCAGTCTGCATCGGAATAGGCGACGAGGTCGGTGGAGGAGGATGTTGTCAAGGTGAGGCCTAGTGCCATGGTGCCGCGTATATGCCGAAGAATACGCTTCACCAGAGTCCAGTGATCATCTCGTGGAGAGGGCATATGAAGGCACACCTGCTAAACGGCATACTACAAGTCTGGTCATGTGAGCGTGAGGTACTGCAAGGCACCAACGATGGAGCGATAGAACGCAGCATCAGGGGCGGGTGATCCCTCCAGAGCAGAAACATTGGCCTTCATGTCGAGAGGCGTGGTGGCGGGATTGCATTTAAGGATTCCAACCCGCTCGAGCAGCTCGTGGGTGTACTTCTGCTGATGCAGGAAAAACCCATCGGGGCGCCGGATGACCACGATGCCGAGGAAGTAGTGCAGGGCCCCCAAATCCTTGTAGGTGAACTCGTCACGTAGACGAGCGGTGAGCTACTGAAGGAGCTCAGTGGAGGACACCATCAGGATGATGTCGTCGAACATACAGCAGAAGGTACGTGTTGGCAGTGGTCTAATGGTAGGCGAACAACGATGCGTCGGAGCGGGTAGATAAAAAAAACCACGCTCTTAAGAAAACCAGCGATGCGCTGGTACCACGCCCGGGGTACCTGCTTGAGCCCATAGAGCGAGCAAGAAAGCAAGCACACGTGGTCTGGATGAGCGTCTACGACGAAGCCGGTGGGCTGCTGGCAGAACACTTGCTCGGCAAGGTGACCATGTAGAAAAGCATTGGAGACGTCCAACTGATGCACTGGCCTAGGCACTAGGGGGACCGCCAGCTATAGATAAACGCAAATCGTGCCCGGCTTGACAACCGGCGAAGTGTTCGGTGAAGTCAATGCCGACGCATTGTCGAAAGCCATGTACCACCCCGAGCCTTTGTAGCGCTCGAGAGAACCATCTGGACGTGTCTTGTGTGTGAACACCCATTTCCAACTGATGACATTGGCATGGGAGGTCGCCAAACAAGTTGCCACATGCGGTTGCGCTGTAGGGCGTCGAACTCCTCGCACATCATGGCGAGCCAATGCGGATCGCGAAGGGCCGCGTGTGCGGATAGGGAATGGGTGATGACGAGGTCGACGCGGCACACACTGCCTCAGAAGTGTACATCTGCTAGGACAGTGCACGCCAGCACGGGCATGCTCGTCATCTAGGCGGCGGAGAGGCGGCACGGACGGCCGCCGGAATCGCCCGCGACCTGGACGAGGATGACGAGCCCGTCTATGAAGACTCGATCGCCGAGTCTGCTCCCGCGCGACCGAATCGAAGTGGTAGCCCGCCCCAGAGGCTGTCGTGGCAGCCCCGCCCGAAGTCACGCTCGAAGGGGTGCCCGAGGAGACCGCTGAGGCTGCAGAGACCGTAGAAACTGTCGCGGCACCCGCGCCCGACGGGGCTGTTGTGGCAGCCACGGTGTGACCTGATATGTCTCCATCGTATCTACTCTTCCAAACACTTTTACTTTTGTGGACTCTGATTTGCATGGGTGTGCTAATGTTGGCTGGGCAGGCAGGCATGCGTGCGTGCATAACGATCAGGCCCGGCCCTGAGGGGGGGGGGGGGGGGGGGGGGGGGGGGCAGGAGGGGCGGCCGCCCCGGGCCCCCGAGAACGAGGGGGCCCCAGGATATTTGCTCTGCCTGTTAATACTGCCAGGTCAACACTAAAATTCTGAAAAATACTGATAATTGGGCCGACATTACGTCCGCTAATTATGGGGAGAGATCGATGGATAGAGATCCGATCGATCAGGAGCGGGTTGAGCAGCGCATCAGCGCGTACATCACACACGATTTCTGTTCGCCTACTTTTTCGCATAGATCGCCTCGACACCTCGTCGCCCGCAGGCAGCGGCAGCCGCCAGACAGCCAGATCTTGGACGCGGGAGATCACCGAGCACCGCCCATGCGGCAGCTCCAGGCCACGCCTCATCACCGGTCTCAGCGCGGCCGATTTCCGAGAAGCTGGGTGGCCTATTTTTTGACAATTTTCCCCTAACTAATGCCCTAATGCCCTAGCTTTTTTCTGGACGGGCTGAATGCTTTGGTTGTTTGATCGTGTTCTTTGGTCGTAGGAGCAAGATGTGGAAGGCTCTGTAGGGGGATGAGTGCTACATCTGCCAGACTGCCACATCTAGGTATCATGTAAAAAATTTGATGCAAGCAAAGTTTCGTAGCTTCTAGCTCTCTGCCTCCTTGCTAAGTAAAATTGTTTGAAGAAATGTAGGTAGTGTTTGCATGCACTTGCAATGAGAAATTACTATTCCTTTTTTTGGGGTAGGACATCAACGAAAATGTCATAACACATCCAATATAACTATTTCTTAGGGGTAAGTAAAATGGTCAATTTTGTTGGGTTAATTAGATAGGACCAGCTGTAGCACCTGCAATAAAGTTAGAAAGAACACGGCAATGCTACACAGAGTTATGGATCAGTTGTCTTTTCTTTTCTTTTTTGCAGGAAAGTGATATGGATCACTTGTAGGGTAATCATCAAACAAGTATCATGTTTATAAAAATTGATATAATATTCTCATTCACAATGCATA
Organism: Thinopyrum elongatum; assembly: GCA_011799875.1. Classification (NCBI taxonomy): domain Eukaryota; kingdom Viridiplantae; phylum Streptophyta; class Magnoliopsida; order Poales; family Poaceae; genus Thinopyrum; species Thinopyrum elongatum. The sequence continues at coordinate 605,660,155 of CM022303.1, read as the reverse complement.
TTTTGTTTGTAGTATGTTGTCCAAATAAAAACTTAGAAGTCGCACAAAGAAACTGAAGGTAGCTTTTGAAAGTTGAAACCGTAGAAGAAATATTCTGATGTATATGTTAGGGCCTCAGATTTTAGTTTCGCCCCGGGCCCCTAAAATCTCAGGACCGGCCCTGATAACGACCACATTGTTCGTGGGCTACTAATCGGTACAGATTGAGCAAGGTGTTTAGATGGGCAGCACATGTTATTTTGAGTATTTGTTTGCCTCGTAAGAACATTGAAACGACCTATGACGTTCGCTCATGTTTATTTGGGTGCATACCCTTCACTAGAATAGCAAAACTCTTTCTTCATATGCTAAACTTCGTCGGTTTACATTCAAAGATCAGCCGTGGTGACAGATATGGGCCATATATATGGTAATTTGGACGACGCATGATGGGGAGAATGTCCTTTTAAAAAAAAGGAAATTCATCGAGTACAACATATACTCACAAAATGTCTATGGAAGATGGGATCCGCAAAGCTTCAAGATTAGTTGATGTGGTCACCATTGGCGTCTCGCTATCGGCGAGAATATCCCGCCTTCTCTCATTGAAAGAACATCGCGCCTTAATGCGATGCACATGGCGTCAAACCTAGGGCAGAGTCATGTGGATTGTGAGGAGAGAAAATCACGCCACGGGTTGACATGTATCCTTTGTTCCGTTGTTTTAAACCTTTGTGGCCAAACTGTCATATCAATGACAATGTTCTTGATTGTGGTGGTGGCATCTAGGTCTTGTGGACGAAATAATTTTAAATTTCGTGCATCCGGATCTTCCAGAAGTTGAGGGGAAAATGAATGGCCATATTGAAGTAGACATCATCATGAGGGTAGTCATGGTCCAAATATGTGAGAACTGGGCGGGACAGATACCGAGTGATCATCGGACTTGCTAAGCAGCATTAGATGTGAAGAACAAGCATTATCTGTCTCTTGTTGTGTTGGAGAAGTGTGAGCCAGAGACATTGTCTTTTAGTGTACTTTTGCGATGAAGATAATCTTTGGTGTTTATCCTAACAAGGGGAAGTAGCCATCCAATTATCCGTGACCTTGTTGGGGACACGGGGACTCCAAGTTATGTTGAGCTTGTCTTCTGTCAGCTAAGAGGAGACGGCAGTGTACGCATCCCGCATGGTGAAGCTTGATCCATAACCACTATCCTGGATTCCAGTCTTGATGAAACGGTGATGCCCTACAACAAAGCTCAAAGAGAAGAAAGTTCATCGGTAGCTGCCAAGATTACTCGGTTATGCAAGCTAAGTTTTACTCCATCTTACACCAACTACAGGACTAAGACATTCTAGTGGAGGTGGAATGGTGAAGAGAGCTGGGAAAACAGTAGTATGTAGATCTAGGAGAATCCATCTATCTAACCAAAATAAGGTGGTGTGTGGATCTGGAAAAGAGGTGGCTAGCGGATATGGGAGAATCCATCTATCTAGCGAAAAGAAAGCGAAGGTGCCACTTCCAAATTTTGCACTAAATCATGTGCAAACTATGTATGTTTTCGTATTATTTTGGCTAGGATAAATGAGTTGAGCCATGGGTTATATGTAGCAGTCAGTGGTGTACTAGCCATTTTTTCCAAAGGTAGGCTCAGTGGACGCAACAATTTGTAAGAAAACTCGAGCATAAGATAAAAAATAGTGCATGAATATTTTTTGCACCAAGACCACCAATTGACTTAGGTATTGAGTTCGTCAATCGCGACTATTATTAACGTAGGTATGATAAAGCACGCCATGAAATAGGTTGATAGGCTATCCAAAACAAGCGAGATGAAAATGAGTCGACCTTCCTTGGACAAGAGCGACATACAACATACGACATCCAGATAAGTACTTATCACATATGTCATTGAAGTTTTAGAAAGTAGAGTATGGGAGTTTGTATGAGGATAGTGGAAGTCCAAGGTGCGCTTGGGGAAAAGATGGCAACGTTGGGCGTAGCCAGTTGCCATGATGACGGCAAGATTATCGTCTAAGTTTGGGGTGGGGAGGGTGTACATGTGGTTTCAGGAAACTTAGTAGCTAGCCATGTCACGGCAACAAAGTGGTCTGACAAGTGTTTTAGTGTGTTTTTAGTAGTATCGGTAGCTCTCACTAGGATTTAGTGAGCTATTATGTTTATTGTAGAATCGGCAAGGTAAGTTATGATTTATGGTGTATCAGGGATACATGCATAGTTGATCATATGTTGGAGAACGTCAGCAACTATAATAGCAAATACGGTGAGAACGGATCACTATGGTGGAGCCCTTTATGCATGAGATCCATTATCCTGGTATGCCATTAAGGATAAGTGATCAATGTTTTACCAAGTTGGTGTGAGTTGGTCAAACTTTAATTTGGTTCTCAATGGGAAAGGCGTTAGGAGCTTTACTCTGTTGGTGACAATCTTAGTTATAGCCTTGATTAGACAATTTTGAAGGAAGATAGGTTAGGAGGCATTAAGAGTGCATGCATCATTTTATAGGATGATGTGTGCTTTGTTTAGTCTTGTGGTTTCAGTACGTTGATTGAGAAAAACTATGAAAAAGTTTTTGTATATCTTTGTTTTACTATGCGCCAAACCTTTTTGTAGATGCTTGGACCAAAACCATCCAGTCCAAGCTCGCACTAGGGTTTGTGGAAGCAAAGGCATGGAAAATTTCTTTATCAGACTTGTATATGTTTGTATCCTCTCTATTGTATAGCCTCTAATTTACCTCAGGTTGTTGCTTCTTGCTAACCTTGTAAAATCTTCAGAACTTATAAAATTAGATTGTGGGAAGAAATTCCTACATGTTTGGCTCAAACATATCCTCTCTTTTTCGTAGGTATTCATAGGCTCATTGGTAAATTCATGTTGCATTATTGACTAACAATTAACCTGCAATTTCTCACAAATACAGTTATCTAATCTACCTCATGATTCATTAGCAAACAAATTTTATATTGTTCATTTGACTAAAGTTTTTGAACTTCCAGTCCATCGAGCTTCGCCATTAGTTAAATTATTGTTTTCATCTTCTACATTTGACTATGCTGCAAGGAACCAAAGCTTCACAAATAGAGTGAGATTTATCAGAATCTGAATTCATGGCATAACATATAAAATGACTGATATATGTTTGTATCCTCTCACTTGGCATGTACTAATGTCTAAATTGTTGCCGCATTATCGACCAATGACAAACATGCACTTATTCTCAAATATAGTTGGATGATCCACCTCGCTATTAAAAAGGAGGAAAACTAGATGGATTTGATGTGAGGAGCTGACTAGTGGTATCTCAATACCAAGTGCAAAGTGCGCATGCAATGGTTGTTGGTTATTAAATACAGGAACATGAAAGACATATTTTACCAATAAAGAACAAATAAACGAGTAATACAACGATCAAGGGACAAACCTATCGTTGATATGTTTATATATTCTAGAGTTTTCTACATTAGTACATTCATGGACAAACTATTAAGTTGCGCCTAAAATGGACAACGATGCACTCTAGAAACCTCTACTAGCTTTAGAGCTCTTGGTGAACATTTCTAAGAAAAATAATATAGGCATACAGACATACATATATTTTTAATTTATATGATTGGCCCAATTAATGTATGAAGAAATGCATTTTTTTTCTCTCACATAGAAAATTTTGGTTTAGCTGGAGATTTAAGTGAGGCACTGACTTGAAAAGAAAACATCTAACCTCATTTTTCTTGCAGTATGTGCTTTAAATTTGGTGCAAGTTCATTTTCATGGTTGACGTTGAAGTTGCATAATAAACATATAATATCTTGATCTTTATATGCCTTATGACAGCTTAATTTTGCTGAGCATGATAAGAAACAATACTGGTTAAGATTATATGTCGACACAATGAGATATAGCTATAAAAAATATGTTAAAATTAACTAGAGATTTACTTTTGTGTTTTAGAGATAAGGGGTTTCCCTACTTGGTTTGTTGATTTATTTAAATCAATGGTGCCGGGTGGTAAAGTAGGTTTTTTTGTCAATGAGAAGCTAGGGCCTTATTTCCATACTAGAAAAGGTTTGAGGTAGGGTGCCTCCTTCTCTCCTTTGTTGTTTAATATTGATGTTGACGTTGTGGTTGTTCTAGTAAATAGACCTCAGGAAAAGTTCTAAATAGAGACTTAGGGACAAAGTTGATTGATGACAGCATTACAATTATATTCATTATGCATGCGACACTTTTTTCTCATGGTTCATACTTTGCAATCTGCTAGAATTTAAAGTTTATTTTTGTGCATTTTTTAATAATTGATTGGTTTGAAAATTATTTTTCATAAAAGTGAGGTAAATGTTTGGTGCGGCAACCCAACAACAGGAAGAGTGTGCATATATCTTTACCTATGCAATTGTCTCTATTCCTTTAAGATATCTAGGGTTACATATGCATGTTAAAAAGTTAAAGAATGGTGATTGGAAAGGAGATGGGGAGAAGCTGATTCTAAAGTTTCTAGATGGAAAGGGGGTGCTACTCCCGTAGGAGTTGTTGGGGTTTCCCTAAAGAGGAAGGGTGATATAGCACAGAAGCATTTCCTTCAGTTCAGAACCAAGGTTTAATTGAACCAGTAGGAATCAGTAAGCTAACAAGATCAATGGTGCTTGCACACAAACAAACAAAATACTTGCACCCAACTGGGCAAGGGCTTGTCAAGCCCCTTATCTTGCTAGTTACAAGATTAAAAGCAAATAGATAGATAATAGTAGTGCAGCAAAAAGTGATACGTCTCCAACGTATCTATAATTTTTTATTGTTCCATGCTATTATATTATCTGTTTTGGATGTTTTATATGCATTAATATGCTATTTTATATTATTTTTGGGACTAACCTATTAACCTAGAGCCCAGTGCCAGTTTCTGTTTTTTTCCTTGTTTTTGAGCCTCGCAGAAAAGGAATACCAAACAGAGTCCAAATGGAATAAAACTTCACGATGATTTTTCTTGGACCAGAAGACACCCAAGGGACTTGGAGTCCAAGTCAGAAGACCCACAAGGCGGCGACAAGGGTGGAGGGGGCGCCCCCCTACCTTGTGGGCCCCTCGGGATTCCCCTGACCTAGATCTTTCTCCTATAAATTCACATATATTCCAGAACCACCAGAGGCATCCACGAAAACACTTTTCCACCGCCGCAACCTTCTGTTCCCGTGAGATCCCATCTTGGGGCCTTTTCCGGCATCCTACCAGAGGGCGAATCGATCACGGAGGGCTTCTAAATCAACTCTATTGCCCTTCCGATGAAGCGTGAGTAGTTTACCTCAGACCTACGGGTTCATAGCTAGTAGCTAGATGTCTTCTTCTGTCTCTTTGATTCTCAATACCACGTTCTCCTCGATGTTCTTGGAGGACTATCTGATGTAATCTTCTTTTGCGGTGTGTTTGTCGAGATCCGATGAATTGTGGATTTATGATCAGCTTATCTATGAATATTATTTGAATCTTCTCTGAATTCTTTTATACATGATTAAATATCTTTGTATTTCTCTTCAAATTATCGGTTTGGTTTGGCCAACTAGATTGGTTTTTCTTGCAATGGGAGAGGTGCTTAGCTTTGGGTTCAATCTTGCGTGATTTCACCAAGTGACAAAGTAGGGGTAGCGAGACACGTATTGCATTGTTGCCATTGAGGATAAAAAGATGGGGTTTTCATCATATTGCTTGAGTTAATTCCTCTACATCATCTCATCTTACTTAAGGCGCTACTCCGTTCTTTATGAACTTAATACTCTAGATGCATGCTGGATAGCGGTCGATGTGTGGAGTAATAGTAGTAGATGCAGGCAGGAGTCGGTCTACTTGACACGGACGTGATGCCTATATGCATAATCATTGCCTTGGATATCGTCATAACTTTGCGCTTTTCTATCAATTGCTCGACAGTAATTTGTTCACCCACCGTATTATTTGCCTTCGTGAGAGAAGCCTCTAGTGAAACCTATGGTCCCTGGGTCTACTTTCCATCATATTACTTTCCGATCTACTATTTTGCAATCTTTTATTTTCAGATCTATATACCAAAAAAAACCAAAAATATTTTATCTTCAATTTATCTATCTCTATCAGATCTCACCTTTGCAAGTGACCGTGAAGGGATTGACAACCCCTTTATCGCGTTGGGTGCAAGTGTTTGATTGTTTGTGCAGGTATTGGTGATTTGTGCTTTCTTCTCCTACTGGATTGATACCTTGGTTCTTAACTGAGGGAAATACTTACCTCTACTGTGCTGCATCACCCTTTCCTCTTCAAGGGAAAAACTAATGCAAGCTCAAGAAGTAGCAGGAAGAATTTCTGGCGTCGTTGCCGGGGAGATCTACGCCAAGTCAAGACATACCAAGTACCCATCATAAAACTCTCATCTCTTGCATTACATTATTCACCATTTGCCTCTCGTTTTCCTCTCCCCCACTTCTAAAATGATTTTCGAAAAGATTTGCCTTTTTATTCGCCCTTCTTCCATTTGTCTTTTTCGTTTGCTTTTTGTTTGCTCGTGTGTTAGATTGCTTGCTTTGTCACGATGGCTCAAGAGAATACCAAATTGTGTGACTTTTCCAATACTAATAATAATGATTTTATTAGTACTCCGATTGCTCCCGCCACTAGTGCAGAATCTTATAAAATTAATGCCGCTTTGCTGAATCTTGTTATGAAAGATCAATTTTACGGCCTTCCTAGTGAAGATGCTACATCCCATCTGAATAATTTCGTTGAGTTGTGCGATATGCAAAAGAAGAAAGATGTGGATAATGATATTGTTAAATTGAAGCTATTTCCGTTCTCACTACGAGATCGTGCTAAAACTTGGTTTTCATCTTTGCCTAAAAATAGTATTGATTCATGGAACAAGTGAAAAGATGCTTTTATTTTCAAGTATTTTCCTCCCGCTAAGATAATCTCCCTTAGGAACGATATTATGAATTTTAAGCAACTTGATCATGAACATGTTGCACAATCTTGGGAGAGGATGAAATTGATGATACGAAATTGCCCTACTCATGGTTTAAATCTTTGGATGATCATACAAAAAATTTATGCCGGATTGAATTTTGCTTCTAGAAATCTTTTAGATTCGTCCGCGGGGGGTACTTTTATGGAAATTACTTTAGGAGAAGCTACTAAACTCCTAGATAATATTATGGTTAATTATTCGCAATGGCATACCGAAAGATCTTCTACTAGTAAAAAAAGTGCATGCGATTGAAGAGATTAATGTTTTGAGTGGAAAGATGGATGAACTTATGAAATTATTTGCTAGCAAGATTGCTCCTATTGATCCTAATGATATGCCTTTGTCTTCTTTGATTGAGAACAATAATGAATCTATGGATGTGAATTTTGTTGGTAGGAACAATTTTGGTAATAATGCATATAGAGGTAATTTTAATCCTAGGCTGTTTCCTAGTAATTCATCTAATAATTATGGTAATTCCTACAACAATTCTTATGGAAATTATAATAAGATTCCCTCTGATCTTGAGAATAATATTAAAGAATTTATTAGTTCGCAAAAGAATTTCAATGCTAGGGTTGAAGAAAAATTGCTTACGATTGATGATTTGGCTAGGAACGTGGATAGAATTTCTCTTGAGATTGATTATTTGAAAATTAGATCTATTCCACCCAAGCATGATATTAATGAGTCTTTAAAAGCTATGAGAATTTCTATTGACGAATATAAAGAAAGAACCGCTAGGATTCGTGCTAAGCGAGATTGGTTTGTGAAAGCGTGTTCTTCTAGTTTTTGTGAAAATAATGATGAAGATCTTAAAGTGATTGATGTGACTCCTATTGAATCTTTGTTTTCTAAAATAAATCTTGATAAATATGGGACTGGAGATGAGTCAACTTTAGTTAAAAGGCGTCCCAATAATTTGGAGTTTATAGATCTTGATGCAAAAATTGATAAAAGTGGGATTGGAGAGGTCAAAACTTTAAGTAGCAATGAACCCACTCTTTTGGATTTCAAGGACTTTAATTATGATAATTGTTCTTTGATAGATTGTATTTCCTTGTTGCAATCCATGTTGAATGCTCCTCATGCTTATAATCAAAACAAAGCTTTTACTAAACATATTGTTGATGCTTTGATGAAATCTTTTGAAGAAAAGCTTGAATTGGAAGTTTCTATCCCTAGAAAACTTTATGATGAGTGGGAACCTACTATTAAGTTTAAGATTAACGATTATTAGTGCCACGCTTTGTGTGATTTGGGTGCTAGTGTTTCCACAATTCCAAAAACTTTATGTGATGTGTTAGGTTTCCGCGAATTGGATGATTGTTCTTTAAATTTGCATCTTGCGGATTCCACTATTAAGAAACCTATGGGAAGGATTAATGATGTTCTTATTGTTGCAAATAGGAATTATGTGCCAGTATATTTCATTGTTCTTGATATAGATTGCAATTCTACATGTCCTATTATTCTTGGTAGACCTTTCCTTAGAACGATTGGTGCAATTATTGTTATGAAAGAAGGAAACATTAGATTTCAATTTCCATTAAGGAAGGGCATGGAAAACTTTCCTAGAAAGAAAATTAAGTTGCCATATGAATCTATTATGAGAGCTACTTATGGATTGCATACCAAAGATGACAATACCTAGATCTATGTGTTTTTATGCCTAGCTAAGGGCGTTAAACAATAGCGCTTGTTGGGAGGCAACCCAATTTTATTTTTGTGCTTTTTGATTTGCTCCTGTTTTTGAATAAAATATGCATTATTACCTCTGCAGTCATTTTATTTTTTTCTTTTAATTAGTGTTCATGCCAAGTAAGACCTTTGGGATGGCTTACGGTGATAGTTGATTTGATCTTGCTGAAAAACAGAAACTTTTGCATCCAGTCATAGAATTTTAATAATTCACTAGAACGTGGAAAAACCCTGAATTTTTTACACAGGATTTATATAGAAATTTCCTCTGTTTTTCTGAATTTTCAGAATTTTTGGAGTTATATAAGTATTATAACAATTCAGATCTTCGCAGACTGTTCTGTTTTTGACAGATTCTGTTTTCTTTGTGTTGTTTGCTTATTTTGATGAATCTATGGATAGTATCGGGGGGTATGAACCATGGAGAAGTTGGAATACAGTAGTTATTACACCAATATAAATAAATAATGAGTTCACAACAGTACCAAAAGTGGTGATTATATTTTCTTATACTAACGGATCTCACGAGTTTTCTATTGAGTTTTGTGTTGTGAAGTTTTCAAGTTTTGGGTAAAGATTTGATGGACTATGGAATAAGGAGTGGCAAGAGCCTAAGCTTGGGGATGCCCAAGGCACCCCAATGTAATATTCAAGGACAACCAAGAGCCTAAGCTTGGGGATGCCCCGGAAGGCATCCCCTCTTTCGTCTTCGTCTATCGGTAAATTTACTTGAGGCTATATTTTTATTCACCACATGATATGTGTTTTGCTTGGAGCGTCTTGTATGATATGAGTATTTGCTTTTTAGTTTGCCACAATCATACTTGCTGTACACACCTTTTGAGAGGGACACTCATGAATCGTGATTTATTAGAATACTCTATGTGCTTCACTTATATCTTTTGAGCTAGGCAATTATGCTCTAGTGCTTCACTTATATCTTTTTAGAGCACGACGGTGGTTTTATTTTATAGAAATTGTTGAACTCTCATGCTTCACTTATATTATTTTGAGAGTCTTTTTAAACAGCATGGTAATTTGCTTTGGTTATAAATTTAGTCCTAATATGATAGGCATCCAAGAGGGATATAATAAAAACTTTCATATAAAGTGCATTGAATACTATGAGAAGTTTGATTCCTCATGATTGTTTTGAGATATAAAGATGGTGATATTAGGGTCATGCTAGTGAGTAATTGTGGATTGGTAGAAATACTTGTGTTAAAGTTTGTGATTCCCGTAGCATGCACGTATGGTGAACCGTTATGTGATGAAGTCGGAGCATGATTTATTTATTGATTATCTTCCTTATGAGTGGCGGTCGGGGAAGAGCGATGGTCTTTTCCTACCAATCTATCCCCCTAGGAGCATGCGCGTAGTACTTTGCTTCGATGACTAATAGATTTTTGCAATAAGTATGTGAGTTCTTTATTACTAATGTTGATTCCATGGATTATACGCACTCTCACCCTTCCACCTTTGCTAGCCTCTCTAGTACCGCGCAACTTTCGCCGGTGCCATACACCCACCTTTTACCTTCCTCAAAACAGCCACCATACCTACCTATTATGGCATTTCCATAGCCATTCCGAGATATATTGCCACGCAACTTTCCACCGTTCCATTTTATTATGACACGCTCCATCATTGTCATATTGCTTTGCATGATCGTAAGACAGCTAGCATGATGTTTACATGGCTTGTCCTTTTTTTATGTCATTTGCTACGCTAGATCATTACACATCCCGGAACACCGCTGGATGCATTCATATAGAGTCATATTTTGTTCTAAGTATCGATTTGTAATTTTTGAGTTGTAAGTAAATAAAAGTGTGATGATCTTCATTATTAGAGCATTGTCCCATGTGAGGAAAGGATGATGGAAGCTATGATTCCCTCACAAGTTGGGATGAGTCTTCGGACTTTATAAAAAATAAAAGAGGCCAAATAAGCCCACAAAAAAATAAAAGAGGCCAAGAAGCCCACCAAAATAAAAAAAGAGAAAAGAGAGAAGGGGCAATGTTACTATCCTTTTTCCACACTTGTGCTTCAAAGTAGCACCATGATCTTCATGATAGAGAGTCTCCTATGTTATCACTTTCATATACTAGTGGGAATTTTTCATTATAGAACTTGTCTTGTATATTCCAATGATGGGCTTCCTCAAATTGCCCTAGGTCTTCGTGAGCAAGCAAGTTGGATAAACACCCACTTAGTTTCTTTTTGAGCTTTCATAAACTTATAGCTCTAGTGCATCCGTTGCATGGCAATCCCTACTCACTCACATTGATATCTATTGATGGGCATCTCCATAGCCCGTTGATATGCCTAGTTGATGTGAGACTATCTCCTTTTTGTCTTCTCCACAACCACCATATTCTATTCCACCTATAGTGCTATATCCATGGCTCACGCTCATGTATTGCGTGAAAGTTGAAAAGGTTTGAGAACATCAAAAGTATGAAACAATTGCTTGGCTTGTCATCGGGGTTGTGCATGATTTAATAGTTTGTGTGATGAAGATGGAGCATAGCCAGACTATATGATTTTGTAGGGATAACTTTCTTTGGCCATGTTATTTTGAGAAGACATGATTGCTTTATTAGTATGCTTGAAGTATTATTATTTTTATGTCTATATTAAACTTTTGTTTTGAATCTTATGGATATGAACATTCATGCCACAATAAAGAAAATTACATGGATAAGTATGTTAGGTAGCATTCCACATCAAAAATTCTGTTTTTATCATTTACCTACTTGAGGACGAGCAGGAATTAAGCTTGGGGATGCTTGATACGTCTCCAACGTATCTATAATTTTTTATTGTTCCATGCTATTATATTATCTGTTTTGGATGTTTTATATGCAGTAATATGCTATTTTATATTATTTTTGGGACTAACCTATTAACCTAGAGCCCAGTGCCAGTTTCTGTTTTTTCCTTGTTTTTGAGCCTCGCAGAAAACGAATACCAAACGGAGTCCAAACAGAATAAAACTTCACGATGATTTTTCTTGGACTAGAAGACACCCAGGGGACTTGGAGTCCAAGTCAGAAGAGCCACGAGGCAGCGACAAGGGTGGAGGGCGCGCCCCTACCTTGTGGGCCCCTCGGGACTCCCCTGACCTAGATCTTTCTCCTATAAATTCACATATATTCCAGAACCACTAGAGGCATCCACAAAAACACTTTTCCACCGCCACAACCTTCTGTTCTCGTGAGATCCCATCTTGGGGCCTTTCCGGCATCCTGCCGGAGGGGGAATCGATCACGGAGGGCTTCTACATCTACTCTATTGCCCTTCCGATGAAGCGTGAGTAGTTTACCTCAGACCTACGGGTCCATAGCTAGTAGCTAGATGGCTTCTTCTCTCTCTTTGATTCTCAATACCACGTTCTCCTCGATGTTCTTGGAGATATATCCGATGTAATCTTCTTTTGCAGTGTGTTTGTCGAGATCCGATGAATTGTGGATTTATGATCAGCTTATCTATGAATATTATTTGAATCTTCTCTGAATTCTTTTATGCATGATTAAATATCTTTGTATTTCTCTTCAAATTATCGGTTTGGTTTGGCCAACTAGATTGGTTTTTCTTGCAATGGGAGAGGTGCTTAGCTTTGGGTTCAATCTTGCGTGATTTCACCCAGTGACAAAGTAGGGGTAGCGAGACACGTATTGCATTGTTGCCATCGAGGATAAAAAGATGGGGTTTTCATCATATTGCTTGAGTTAATTCCTCTACATCATGTCATCTTACTTAAGGCGTTACTCCGTTCTTTATGAACTTAATACTCTAGATGCATGCTGGATAGCGGTCGATGTGTGGAGTAATAGTAGTAGATGCAGGCAGGAGTCGATCTACTTGACACAGACATGATGCCTATATGCATAATCATTGCCTTGGATATCGTCATAACTTTGCGCTTTTCTATGAATTGCTCAACAGTAATTTGTTCACCCATCGTATTATTTGCCTTCATGAGAGAAGCCTCTAGGGAAACCTATGGCCCCCGGGTCTATTTTCCATCATATTACTTTCCGATCTACTATTTTGGAATCTTTTATTTTCAGATCTATATACCAAAAAAACCCAAAAATATTTTATCTTTTATTTATCTATCTCTATCAGATCTCACCTTTGCAAGTGACCGTGAAGGGATTGACAACCCCTTTATCGCGTTGGGTGCAAGTGTTTGATTGTTTGTGTAGGTATTGGTGATTTGTGCATTCTTCTCCTACTGGATTGATACCTTGGTTCTTAACTGAGGGAAATACTTACCTCTACTGTGCTGCATCACTCTTTCCTCTTCAAGGGAAAAACCAACGCAAGCTCAAGAAGTAGCAAAAAGTAAAGATAAAGCAATTTTGTATGAGTTTGTATTGATGGAAAAATAGACCCGGGGGCCATAGGTTCACTAGAGGTATCTGTCTCGAAAAGAAGGCACGCGGCATGGTAAAAATTACAGGTGGGCAATTGGCAAGAATAGCAATGTTTATAACTCTGATCATTCATGGCATAATCTAATATAGGCATTACGTCTGTGATAAGTATATCGTTAATCCAATAGCATCTACTACTATTACTCCAAACCAAGACCGCTATCAGCATGTATCCCAAAGTATTAAGATTACAAGAAACATAACAACGCAATAAGCAAGATGACAGAATGTAGACAAGAAGAAATCTAGCGATAAGATCAAACCCATTTCTTGTGGAAATAATAAAATGTGTGTCTTGTCCCCATTCTGTCACTTGGATATAGAACACCGCAAGATTGAACCCACTACTATGCACCACTCCCTCTGAAAATCTACCAATCAATCTTGGCTAGAGAAGACAAATAGATCAGAAAGCATACATAGCTACTTAATTATACAAGAAAGAAACTTCAAAAGATTCAATGAATAACTTGATCATGACCTCACAAATTCATCATGTCCCAACAAATGCGCAACAAAATTACATCGAATTGATCCCAATAACACAAGGAAGAAGGGGAACATGGTATTGAAGATCCAAAGAGAGAGAGAGAACCGTCTAGCTACTACTATAGACCCATAGGTCCTAAAGGAAATACTCACACATGGTCATGGAGGCTGCAAGGTTGATGGAGAGCCTCCCGGCAATGGCTTCGCCCTCTTGCAGAACTCCAGAATAGGGCCCTAGATGGAATCTCTTTGGACAGAGGCTTGCGGCTGCGATAAAATTCTTCTTTGAAGGAACGACAGATAGTTTCGGTATTTATAGGGATTTTTGGTGGTGGAATCAGATCAAGGTGATAACTAGGGGGGCCATAAGCCTATGTGGTGCGGCCACCCCCTGGCCATGCCACCTGCCCTTTTGGTTGACTGGTGGGTCCCCTCGACGCTTCCCGAAGCTTCTAGTGTTTCTTGTTGCCCAAAAAAATTATGTTAAATCGGCAACGTATTTTGGCCTCTGTAGATATTGATTTCCCGTGAAACCAAAAACAAACAGAAAATAGGAAGTGGCACTGGGCACTAAATTATTAGGTTAGTCACAAAAATAATATAAATTGATATAAAAAGTATATAAAAATGATAGCATAATAGCATTTAACAATTAAAAATTATAGATACGTTTGAGATGTATCAGGAGGTCATTTCTATAGTGAGAGGGGGGACTTGTGCTTCTTGAGTTTTGTCTCAAAGGGGTCCTAATGACATGTTATATTTTTTAAGAATTTCTAAAGGTGTGGTGAAATGCTTAGATTTTGGTATGGCTAGATTCTTATCCAAGAGAAGAAAGGTGCAAAGAATTATCATCTGACTCGATGTCTAGTTATTTTTTAACTTAGGCAGAAAGGCCGCCTTGGGGTCATGGATTTAAATTTAAAAAATATTAGCTTGATTTTAAGTGGTTATGGAAGTTGTAAATGAATGGTGTGTGTTGGGGATATAACCCCATGGCGTGACCCACCCAGGAGGGGCCGGGTTACACTGTTGGCGACTTAATAAGGAAGCTTGAGCAGGCCCAAGAAGCCAAGACCTGAGAGCCTGGAGGCGGCTTACGAAGAGGGCCAACTGAAGGCCCAAGAACCGGAGATGGAGCATGACCCGGAGTTGTAAGCCGCCCAACAGCGACTTGCCTAGCAAGGCAAAGTGATTTAGAACCAGAGTCGGTTACATTGTACAACCTGACCTGGACTCTTGTAAGCCCAGGGCCTCGACCTGTGTATATAAAGGCGAGACCCTGTGGCGGGTAAACTCAAGTTACAGTCCATCGATAGCTAGGTTAAGCGATTCCACTCCCTTATAATCGATACTCAATCAATACAACACAAAGCAAGAAGTAGGCTTTTACCTCGTCGGTGAAGGGCCGAACCTGGGTAAACTCGTGTCTCTCGTCCCGTTCAACCCCTTTAAGCTAATCACCATAGCCATGGCCCCGCACCTAAGTCCTTTCACGAGGGCATCTACCGTGACAAAACCATGACAGTTGGCGCCCACCATGGGGCCCGCGCACGATGGTTTTGAGTTCTTGAAGGCCTCTTTCCCAGGGATCGAGGGATACGCCGTTGGCAGGATGACCAAGAGTCGCCGCGGCAAGCTCTACGTCGACGACGCTGGCTGGGGCCCCGAGGCCGACTCAATCGAGTACGGGTACCGGGTCCCCTTCAGCGGGATTCACGTCTTCATCGGCAAGATTGGCGGATCAGAGCCTGAGCCGGACATCTACACCGACATCGTCGAGCCGGCTCGGCGTGCGCAACCCGCCAGGGTTCAACCTGGCCGGAAGCGTGTTTTTGTCAGATTCGCGCAGGGCACGGATCTTGCGGAGGATTCTGTATCTGGAGGAGAGACTCTCATCTACTTAGGTGATGAGTCCTCGGCCGAAGAGATGGAGTCGATTTACCAGCTTCAAGACGGCGGGCTTGGGGGCTGTTTCGATGGTGACAGTATTCCGGACCCCTATGAGCCGCCACTTCGGGCTGCTATCTTTATGGCTGGCACAGGGCCGGCTCTCAATTTGTCAACAACTTCAGCTATGACATCTAGTTCGGTGGCTGCGGCGGCTGCGGCGGGCGGGTCAGTGAGGCCGCCAGCTCAAGTTTTGTCAGACCTCTTGGGCACTTTGACAACCTTGTTAGCAACAGAGGTTACTACGGCGAATCAAACACAGCATAATGCAGAGATTGCAAAGGTGCGAGATGAGGTGGCCAAGGCCCAGGAGGATCTTAACGTAGAGAACGCCAAGATGGCGATGGAACGGGCCCAGATGGATGCCGAATCACAGCGTATAAGGGCGAAGGCTTTTCGCTTGAGTCTGGATCAGAATGCGTCCAATGCTATTCTTCGAAGGAGACACCAAACCCGCCTACCTTTGCAGTATGAGGCACAGAACCTTTTTAACACGCCCGGGGCAGGACCAAGTAACCCACCAGGTACAACCCGGGCTGCAGAAGTCCCAGGGAGCGGGACGGCGGCTCAGCCTCGACTGTCAGACCCGCCCCGTAGGGATCAGACCCTGCATCGGCGTTTTTCGACACCATCTGGCCATTATTCTAACCCAGTGGATAACATGATAGCAGCAGCTAGCCGGCTCAATGTGCTCCCTCTTACTGATGAGACGCCCTTCGCAGCTGAGGCGCGGAACGCAATTGAGCTCCAGCAAACAGCGGTTGCACAATAGGAGAAATATTCATACAGTCGTGACCGGGTGCACTCAACCCGCCCCGTGGGAACAACTCGCCCCTTACTCATGCTCAGGCGATTGTGGACGAAGCCAGAGCTCGCCGAGAGGCGGAGGCAGCAGCAGCGGCTCAACTAGGGGCTTATCAGCAGCCTCCAGTGACCCCTTCGGCCTCAGTGGGAGCCGGTGTAATTTCCAGGTCCGTTGGGGTGCCATATTTAGTACCAGCTTTGCGTAACGAACGTCTGCCTAAGGATTTCAAGGGTCCTCGCAAGGTGCCCAATTACATAGCTGATCTCCCCCCTGAAGGCTGGATCGAGAGTTACGAGTTAGCCATGGAGATGTTGGATGTCAATGACGCAGTCTGTGCCAAGTACTTTACTATGATGTTGGATGGGCCAGCTCGTACATGGTTAAAAGGTTTACCTCCTAATTCCATCAACTCATGGGCAGAGTTGAAAGCGCAATTCATTAAGAATTTTCAAGGGACATGCAAGCAGCCTCTGACTATTATCGATCTTGATAACTGTGTGCAGCGTGAGGATGAGTCGGCTCACCATTGGGTCCGGCGGGTCTCAACAATTATTCACTCGTCGGATAGTATTGCGGCGGGTCAGGCAGTTCTGGTCCTGGAGAAGAACTGTCACTTTGTCCCCCTTAAGCAAAAACTCGGGCGGCTTAAGCGTCATTGCAATGACATGGGTGAGCTCATGGCGGCTCTCATTAAGTATACAAACTCTGATACCACTAAACACCTTGGATCTGATGATGAGAAGTCCAACAAGGTAAAAAAGAGTGGAAATGGTAAGGGTCAGCAGCAGAACATGGCAGGGCATAATGGCAACAACCAGGGTAACGGTGGTAAGCGCAGACACCCCGACGGCGGGTCAGATCTAGTGGCTAACACCAACACTGAGTACAAGAACCAGCGTCGCAATGGTAATAGTAAGCCGCCCTTTGGTGGAGCAAAGCCTTTTAATCTTGAGGTGGCGCTTAATGACCCATGCCCGAAGCATAGTCTTCCCAACAAGCCATCCACTCATGCTTGGAAGGATTGTTGGGTTATGCGAGAGTTCAGAAATTACAGCCTCAATCAGAATCATGGCAATAATAATGGGCCGCCCAGCGGGTCAGGATCCGGTTCACAGGGGTCCGGCTTTGGTGGCGGCGGCTCAAATTCTGGCTATCAAGATCAAGGCAACCAGGGTGGTTATAATCAATAGTCTAGTCATGGTAACCAGCAGCAAGGTAATCAGTCAGGGTATCAGAGTAATCCGAAGCAGCTCAATGGTGGCCAGTCCCATTTTTTTATCACAAGTCTTTGCAAATGAGATCAGGAAGTTCATAAGCGGGCGGTTCATGTGGTAGACCCGGCTGTTCCGCGGTATTTGAGATGGTCTGAGCACACAATATCGTGGAGCAGGGCGGATCACCCGCCGCGGGTTGATAACCCGGGTCAGTTAGCCCTTGTGGTAGCCCCTCAGGTTGGCGGTTATACATTTACTAAGGTGCTTATGGACGGTGGCAGTAGCATCAACATCCTGTACTATGACACTTTTCGTCGGATGAATTTAACTGACAAGGATCTTAAGCCGTCTTCCATAGTCTTCCATGGTATGGTGCCTGGTCAGTCGGCATATCCTGTCGGAAAAAATGCCCTGGAAGTGGCCTTTGGTGATGATTATGACTACAGGGCAGAGACGCTGTGGTTTGAGGTGGTCAAAATCAAGAGTCTGTATCATGCTTTGTTCGGAATGTTGGCTTACGCTTAGTTTATGGCTCGCCCCTGTTATGTCTATTTGCAGCTCAAGATGCCAGGGCAAAAGGGCACAATCACGGTCCATGGTGATCGGAAAGTCGCCTTGGAATATGAGGAAGGAGACGCAGCTTATGCAGAGTCGGCTTGTGCCACTGAAGAGCTGAAGTTCTACAAAGACAATGTTGACCCGGCTGATATGACCCCTCTGAAGAAGCCCACTACTGAGCAGGACCCTCTATTGAAGTTTAAGTCGGCTGATGATACCAAGCAAGTGGATTTTGTCCCTGACGACTCATCTCAGCAGTTCACACTGGGGGCTAATATGGATCCTAAATAGGAAAGCGCGCTCATCGAGTTCATCCGTGAGAATCGGGACATCTTTGCTTGGAAGCCTTTTGACATGCCGGGTGTACCGAGAAAATTCGCTGAGCACACTCTTAATGTGGCTCCTAAGTTTAAGCTAGTCAAGCAGTTCCTCCGTTGTTTCAATGAAGAGCGACGTAAGGCTATTGGAGAAGAGGTGGCCCGGCTCTTAGTGGCTGGGTTTATCATGGAAGTTTTTCACCCTGAGTGGTTGGCTAACCCTGTGCTTGTACTCAAGAAGAATGGCACATGACGTATGTGTGTTGATTACACAGATCTTAACAAGGTTTGTCTAGCTGATCTGTTTGCTCTCCCCCATATTGACCAAATCATTGATGCAACGGCGGGTTGTGAGAGTTTATGCTTCCTGGATGCTTATTCTGGTTATCATCAGATCAAGATGGCAGTTAAATACCAAGAGAAGATGGCTTTGATCACACCTTTTGGAGCTTTCTGCTATGTCTCTATGCCTTTTGGGCTCAAAAGTGCTCAGGCGACTTATCAGCGTTGTGTTCAGAATTGTTTTCACAGTCAGATTGGGCGCAACGTTCATGCTTATGTGGATGATATTGTGGTTAAGTCTAGGAAGAAGGAGTCTCTCCTGGATGTTCTGAAAGAAACTTTTGACAATCTGCGGGTCTATAAAATGATGCTTAACCCGGCCAAGTGTGTCTTTGGTGTGCCTGCAGGTAAACTATTGGGGTTTCTGGTCTCAGAACGGGGCATTGAAGCTAATCCGGAGAAGATAAAGGCCATCACTTCGCTTTCTAAGCCGGCATGTGTCAATCACGTCGAACATTTGGCGGGTCACATCGCGGGTTTAAGCCGATTCATAAGTCGCCTGGGAGAGAAGGCAATTCCTTTATATCAGATAATGAAAAAGGCAGATCACTTTGTCTGGAGTGATGCTGCCAATGAAGCTTTTGAGGCGCTTAATAAACAATTAGCTGAGCCGCCCATCCTTGCTGCTCTGATTGAAAAAGAGCCTTTGCTCCTGTACGTGGCTGCTAATAACAGGGCGGTCAGCGTGGCAGTTGTTGTGGAGCGCAAGGAGGCGGGTAAGGAGTACCCAGTTCAGCGGCCGGCTTACTATGTCAGTGAGGTGTTGACTGAGTCTAAGCAACGATATCCACATTGGCAGAAACTGGTGTTTGGGGTGTTCATGGCGAGTCGTAAGCTAAAGCATTACTTTCTTGGACATCATATTACTGTGGCCAGCTCTACTCCTTTAGGAGATATTATTCAAAACAGAGAAGCCATGGGCCGGGTTGCTAAGTGGGCAATTGAACTTGGACCTCATAATTTGAAGTCTGTGCCAAGAACAGCCATCAAGTCTCAAGATTTGGTGGATTTCATCAATGATTGAATAGAGTTGCAGACACCTGAGGAGAAGCCTGACAACACATATTGGACAATCCACTTTGATGGGTCCAGGCAGTTGGAAGGCTCGGGGGCTGGAGTTATTTTGACTTCCCCATGAGGTGACAAATTCTGTTATGTTTTAAGATTAATGTTTCCTTGTACTAACAATGCAGCTGAGTATGAAGCTTTGCTCCATGGCATTCGTATGGCTAAGGAAATGAATTTAAGCCGGGTTAGGTGCCTGGGCAATTCAGACCTTGTGGTGCAGCAAGTCTCTGGCAAGTGGGACTCTAAAGACTCGCTCATGGCGGCTTATCGTCGGGCGGTTGATAATATTGCTGGTCACTTTAAGGGTTATCAGGTGGATCACCTTGATCGACGGAAGAACGAGGCGGCTGATGCACTGTCCCGGCTTGGGTCTCAACGTAAGCCGGTGCCCCCTAATGTATTCCTCGATGTGTTACACAATCCTTCGGTCAAGTTACCATCTGAGGAAGATCTTGCTGTCCCTGACCCGGAGGCGCTGTTGGTGGCGGCTCTTCACACTATTCCTGACTGGACGTTGCCTTATCTGGCTTATATGACCCGGGGCGAGTTACCTGAAGATGAAACTTTGGCACGGCAGATCACCAGGAGGCCTAAATCTATGACTATTGTCAACGGCGAGTTACACCGATGCAGTCTAACAGGCGTATTCCAACGTTGTGTTTCTCCTGAGGAGGGCCGTGAAATTTTACGTGAGATTCATGAAGGCAATTGTGGTCATCATGCAGACTCAAAGTCTTTGGTGGCTAAAGCTTTTTGTCATGGGTTTTATTGGTTAACGGCTCATGCTGATGTGGAGGATATCGTTAGCAAGTGTGATGGATGTCAAAAGTTTTCCTGACAAGCTCATGTGCTGGCTCAGGAATTGCTTATGATCCCAATAACCTGGCCATTTGCAGTCTGGGGGCTTGACATGGTTGGACCGTTCAAGAGGTCTAAGGATAATAAGACCCACCTTCTGGTGGCAGTGGACAAGTTTACCAAGTGGGTTGAGGCAGAGCTAGTTAGCAATTATGAGGCGGTGACTGCAGTTCAGTTTGTTAAGAAGCTAATCTTCCATTTTGGTTATCCTCATAGTATCATCACTGATAATGGTACTAATCAGTCTAAGGGTGGTATGAAAGAGTTCTGTCAAAGGGAGCATATCCGTCTTGATGTTTCTTCAGTGGCTCATCCACAATCTAATGGTCAAGCAGAACAGGCTAACCAAGAAATATTGAGAGGCATTAAGCCCCGGCTTATGGTTCCTTTGCAGCGAATGCTGGGTTGTTGGGTTGAAGAGCTCCCTTCAGTCCTTTGGAGTATCAGAACCACCCCTAACAGGTCAACAGGCTATATGCATTTCTTCATGGTTTATGGCGCAGAGGCGGTTCTCCCAAGCGATATCCATCATGACTCGCCCAGGGTGGCGGCTTACATTGAAGCTGATAATGAGACGGCACGTCAGAATGCACTTGATGCTTTGGATGAAGAGCATGATCTTGCGGTGGCTCGTTCAGCAATCTATCAGCAAGACCTACGTCGCTATCACAGCCGTAGGGTTTGAAGCCAGACTTTTCAAGAGGGCGACTTAGTGCTCCATTTGATTCAAGATCAAACAGGGATGCATAAGCTTTCACCACCTTGGGCAGGACCTTTTGTGGTCAGCAAAAATCTCAACAACGGGTCCTACTACCTCATTGGCACACGAGAGAACAAAGATTCCCGCATGTCTGAGAAGGAGACCAACAGGCCATGGAACATTGCTCATCTTCGGCCTTACTACACCTGAGTCCTAGACTCTCATCATTGTATATACCTTCATCGATGTACATACCTTTTTATGAACAGTATAATAAAGCCGGCATCCCCAAATTTCGGGGCCTCTATCATTTCATCTCAAATTTTTCTGAGCAAGAGTCATTATTGATTAATCATCAGGTCATTTGGGGGTTTCCTCCTCTGTGAGCATAGCTTCATAACCCTCTTGATCAGCTTTTATGCCATGTTATAGGTCATTTGGGGGCTTCCTGCTCTATGAGCATAGCTTCATAACCCTCTTGATCGGCTTTTATGCCATGTTATAGGTCATTTCCTGCTCTATGAGCATAGCTTCATAACCCTCTTGATCGGCTTTTATGCCATATTATAGGTCATTTGGGGGCTTCCTGCTCTATGAGCATAGCTTCATAACCCTCTTGATCGCCTTTCATGCCATAGGTCGCTTGGGGGCTTCCTGCTCTGTGAGCATAGCTTCATAACCCACTTCGACCGGCTTTCATGCCATGACTGGGTTAAACCTGCCTGTTTGCAACTTGCTACTCCACCTGGTGACCCGCCGTACTCTTGACAGTCAATCTTTTATATAAGACCTTGAACTCGTCAAGGTTTAAACGGCGGCTTCTGTCACGTGAGAGCCGGCTTATAGTGAGCTAGGACAAACCCACATGTCTGCTGTAGTCTCTCCGCTATGTCGCCCATTCGTACTCTTAACAATCAATCTTATGAATAAGACCCTGAACTAGCTAAGGTTTAAATGATGGATTTATGTCACGTGAGAGCCGGCTTACGGGATGATAGGCTTTCATGCCAAGCTTCTTTGAGGCAAAAATTGAGTTTTTCAAAAATCAATCTGTTTTGGTCATGCTTTCTAAGCCGGCTTAGCATATATTTGAGTCATACATTCTCTATGTTTCTATTTTGCAGAAGTTTTTGCAGATGACTTTTGCCGGGTCATATAAGATCCGGATTATATTGTTCTATACTGGGCTTACTGAGGCTATAAGCCGCCACAGTGATCTTCTCAAAGACTGGATATGACTTTAAGTCGCCTTGGATGGTTGGGTTTTTTTACTCGCCCTGGATTGTGACCATAAGTCGCCAGTACAAAACACCGTTGGATCCTTTACAGACTATATATCAAGCTTTCAAGAAACTTTGGCAAAGTTGAAAGGTCAAATATAAGACATGAACAAAGAGATTGCGTTGCTGAATCATAGTTGGTAAAACATGCACGAAGGCATGGCAGAGCAGATAATTGTTTTTCAGCTACCTATTACAAGGCTACAGTTGAGCCCAAAAGTTTTCGACCAAGTGTTTCTAGAGTTACATCACTCCGTTGAGCCGGCATCAGTGTCGTCCGGGTTCTGGCCTGGCGGGTTATTGCCGTCCTGACGCCTTGAGGCAGAGGCCTCCGGGTCATCCCGTGCCGGCTCTCCCTCGTCTACCATCTGAAGAGTAGCCAATGTCCAGTCGATGGTGGTTAAAGCCTCGAAGGTAGCTTCATCATTAAGAATAAGCGAAGGATCAAGGTCATGGGCAAAATCGTGCTTACGCCTTGGAGGAGTTAAATCCATAATTTCATGAGATGGCGGCTTGATACGGGTATTGTTGCTGTCATAAGCCGCCTGATATTTGGATAGATCCACCTCTTGCGCAAGTTGACACGCTAGAGGCCGCATCTCCCTAGCATATTTGGCAAAGTCTTCTTCTTGGAAAACTGAGCCATCGGCATTGAACTCCGGACACCTGCTGGCCATTTCTGCCAGGTCTAGTTCTGACTTTAGCCCAGCTTAAAGCATTAAGGGCTCCTGCGAGGGCGGCTGATAGCTTTGTTTCTTCAATCTGTGATGGCACAGTTGACAGATGTTCCAGCACAGTCTTGATAGCAGTTGGAGGTTTCTTGAAACTTGCTACAGCCACAAGGGTTCACAGGCTCCCAGAGTAAAGTTGCTCCATTAAAGAGTAAACAGCTTTAAGTTTCAACAGCATGTTTTGGCCAAGGTTGGCACTCCTGGCGCCTGTCATATAATTGCAAAACAAGTCAGTTGAGTTAAGCAGACAAGTGTTTTGAGTCGCCAGGTGGGTCATAACATTTCAATTGATGTATGACTAGCTTCAATTGAATACAAGTTTTAACTTACCAAAGATGGCGGCTGTCATTTGGGATATATGCTTTTTTAAGCCGACAAGCTCATCAGTGACCGGCTTAAGTTGCTTTTCAGCATCTTCCGCTCTCTTCAGCAGTGCAGCTTTGTCAGTATCCCAGGCGGCTCTCTCAGCATTAAAGCCTACCTTGATCTTCTCAATATTTTCCAATGATGATTTTAGGCTTAATTCAGCCTTGGCGCGTTCACTCTGCTGCGTCTCCCGATTTTTCTTTAACTCGGCGATATTTGACTCGCCCAAATTCAAAGCTTCCTGGAACGGGTAACAAGCAATGTTAAGGTGATAAAGTTCATATTTTGCAATGATTTTCAAGTCCAAAGCACATTGCAAGCAATATACTTGGCACTTGGGGGCTAATGTAAGTCATTTCAAATTTATATTATGACCCGGCTCATCTTATCAAGAGAAGCCGGCCCTTGGGGGCTACAAATTTGGCTCTCATAAGTGGTTACAAGACCCGGCTCATCTTATCAAGATAAGCTGGCCCTTGGGGGCTACGTAATTGGCTCTATAAAATGACGACTAATAAGACCTGGCTCATCTTATCAAGATAAACCGGCCCTTGAGGGCTACACTTTGGAAATTTTCACAAGTCTCAAGCATACTCAATATCACTCCTATACTTAAGACTTGGGGGCTAGTATGGATATATATATATATACAAAGTTAAAGTGGAGATTGGTATACTCATACCTCGTATTTCTGCTTCATAAGATGGACTAACCCGGCCTCCATGTCTCGGCTTGTGTGAAGGCGGCTCAAGTAGCCCGCATACACCTCACCTGCATTGAAAGATGAATAGCTCTCTAGATCCAACTTGTTCTTGCCTTTCTCCAATGAAGGTGATTCTTCTTTGGTACTAGGCTTGGTTAGCACAGTGGAGACTCCTGGTGCTGTATAAGCCGTCCCAGTGATAATAATATCATCAGAATTCTTCTCAAGAGGGATCTCTTTAGTTGACTTGGCAGGAGAGGGCGGCTTAGGACTTGGCGGGTCAAGGCTGATTGCCGGGTTAACCTCAGTGTCCATAGGCTCAAAGGTTGCAGCGTCAGTCTATGGAGGCGGGTCATCTTGCTGGTTCATAGGATCTTCAGGATTTTGGATTGAGGCCTCAGGGGCCTCCGGCACCTGCGTCTCCGGCTCAGAAGCCTTGGGGTCTTTTGAAGAGCCGCCCACCTTTTGTTTCTTGCCCGCCTTTGCTTTGCCCTTGTGACAAGAATATCAGAGTTTATGAGTATATAATGACAAGGTTTTGTCAACAGATGAAAGTACTTACCCATGGGCGACAACAAAGACAGGAAGTTGTGTTCCGGTTGAGTCACCAGAAGATGGAGGCATTCCCTAATAGTTTGAATCAGAAAAATTAAGAGGTTGACGCATCAGACCAGCCTTTGGAAGGGATAGAGTCGGGCTATGAGGCACCTCATTACGACGTTTCCGGGGAGCCGGCGTGTTGGATAAGCCGGCCACTAGGTCTTCAGCGCCGCTGCTCCGGGTCAGACGCCTTGACTCGTGCTATTGTTTCTTCGAAAGAAAATTGGGGTCCAAATGAGCAAGAGGGTGAGAAAATCTTACTTTTCGGATGACCCGCAGTGTTTTCTTTCTTGGCAAGGGTTCTGAGTGGGAGGAGATAATAGTTACCTCTGCTTCATGAGCCTGGCTTGTCTCCGCGTCATCCTGAGAGGAATCAGCATCAATAAGTTGCATAAAGAGAAGACCAAGGGAGTCAAGTTCTACCTCCAACTCATCTAGCTCGAAGAGCTCTTGGGCAGCTTGTTGTTTACGATGACCCGTACCACGAGACTTTACTCCCTTAGGCTTCTTAGTGGGCGGGGCGGTTGGTAGTTTGTTCCTCCAGAAAGGAGACTTGGCCTATATACATACATGAGCAATAATCTTAAGGATATGAAGAATAAGAGATAGACAAACAAAGATGAAGATTTGTTCAGGATACTTACATCAGGAGCCGGGTTAAGAGTGCAGAAAGGATTCAATCCCGCTTTGCTGCAATTTTTCAGAGACTCCCCAAGCAGTGTTTAACTGTGTCATTGATCTCTTTATCAGTCAGACGTCTTTGGTTGTAGCGATGTGAGTCCTTTGTATCACCGGTATATTGGCACATTAAGCCGTTGCGCCGGCTCAGTGGTAAAATTATCCATGCGACCCAGCAGCGGACCAGATCAACTCCAGTTAAACCGTTGGCAATCAAAGATCGAATCTTTGAAAAGGTGGAGGCATACGGGGCGCGCTCTGTGGCAGTCAATCGACCTGGAAGCACATCGTTGGTGGTGAGCCGGTAGGGCCGTTAATCGGCAAGGGGTTTTCTCCAGCTGGGGAGGTGTCTATGCAGTAGAACCAGGTATAGTTCCAGTCCTTGGGATGGCTGGGCAGTGTGGCTGAGGGAAAGGTCACATCTCTCCTCCTCTAGATGGAAACACCTCCAAGCTCAAGACTCGGCCCGTCTGACATTTCAGTCTGGCGGTTGATGTAAAAATACTCTCGAAAGAGGTCAACAGTGGGTTCTTCTTGAATATACACTTCGCAGAACACTTGAAAGTGGCACAAATTGGAGATGGAATTGGGACCAATGTCTTGGGGGTGAAGGTTGTAAAAATGCAGAGCATCTCAGAAGAATTTTGACCCGGGCGGTGAAAAGCCACAGAGAAGGTGATCCGCAAAAATGATAACTTCACCCTCTTTAGGCTGAGGAGTAGTTTCAAGACCTGGAACCCGCCAGTGGATGACATCTTTGGCTGGCAAGACCCCCATGTCCACATACTCATTCAGTGAGAGCTCAGAAACTCTAGAAGCAACCCAATCTCAAGAATTGGGACCCTTGGTCATGATTGATCAGGTGAAAAGGCTGCGACCAAGGAGTAAGAGCGTGGTGGGTTACAATTGCAACAGTAAGCCGCCTAAGTGATTATATGATATTTCAGCAGTAATGAACTAGCTGTGGTTAAAAAACTACATATTACAATGAACCATTAAGGAGTTATGAGTCGCCCTGGTGATGGGGTGGAGTAATTATCAGGCCATAAGAACATGGCGGGTTAAGCTATGTAAGTATGAGCCGGCAACATGTTGGTGGGTTAAGTGAAAGGAGCACCCTTGGAATTCTTGGCGGGTTACAAAATTGTTATTAAGCCGCCCGAACAATGAAGGGCGGGTCAATTATCTACAGATCCAAGGTTGTTGAAATTTTGCTAAGTGTGGGGCAAACAAGTTTTACAGATTGTAGCTATATTCACGGATCTACAGCAGTTCAGAAAAGGTGAATAAATTGCTAAACCTAGAACGCAGCAGTGGAAAAACTAGCAGCTGTGTGTTGATTCCGAAAAAGAAGGGATCTATCCAAGATGCAAAGTAAGGGCTAAAAACTTTTTCCGCCCTAGTCCTACCCCATTCTTGGATTGAAATACGACTTCTAGAGAAAGGGTGGATGAACTTGGATGAACAACGATGAACTCCATGAACTCAAGTGCCCTAATGTGGATCTGAGCAGGGGGGAGAACGATACCTGACGGTGTTTGTGAAGAGCAGACAAGCGCCGCAGATCTCTGGTCCCAACAGGTCGATGCATGTCGGTGCAACAAACCCTGGGTCTGTTGCCCAGACCGTGCACAGGCCTAAAAGAGCAAGGTTGCAACATCCAAACCGAGATCGAGTTGAAGAGATAGATCTTTGAGGAATCAAAGGGCGGATCAAGAAGACCAAGACAAGCTAAATGAGCAAGACACCACTAATAAGAAACCTCCCTTGCTGGGCAGGCGAGCCTGGCGAGGTCGAGATCACCCCGAAGACAAGTCTCAAGACCACCCCGGTAGGCCTGCCGGGCATAATGAGGGTGGCCTACCCCGCCAAGGCTCCACCGCTCCACCTCACAGCGACGCAAGTCATCGATCGGTGCGGTGTCAAGCCCCCAAGTGACTAAGTGGTTGTTATTTGGCACGTGGCAGCAACTTCCTATGGAAATCACCTCTAAATGACACCCGTCTAGGGATGTGTCAAGCAGACAGACGAGAAGGTGGCCGAGCGGCCCGGCAAGGCTTGCCGGGGATGCCACAATGTGACACTAAGTGGCGCATTTAACGCGCTCTGCTCTGTCTGCAGAGTTAGGTATGATAGCACTGTTCTCTATCTAATCAGTACACAATGATTGATTTGCCACTGTGGTGACCCCTTGATCTATGAAACGAGGGCCATGGGAACCATAGAAAGGATTCGGACCCCTGGTACATTCGTACGCGCGGATTCGGACCCTTGTACACTCGTACGCACGTAGCTGCACTCGCCACGAGGCAACCCTGCCGGGCTAGAGCGCTGTGTTTCCACCACAATCCATCATTAATCCACCAAAGTAGGAGTAGGGTTTTACGCCCCGCGGCAGCCCGAACCTGGGTAAAACTGCCCGTGTGATCTCTGTCGTGCTGTGCTACGTTCTCCGCTCTTTGTGCAATGTGCTCATCCCCCCTGCCGAACCACAAGGGGCTGATGGACCCATAGGTGGCCGTGGTTTCCCACGACATCTTTGGCGCGCCAGGTAGGGGACTGCGCTTGCGCGAACCCGAGAAGCGTACGCAGCGCGTCATCATCTTCATCATCTTCTTCATCGACGACTCCATCGCCCATGGCGCCCAAGAAGAAGCCCGGTGCCGTAGCCCATCCATCCACTTCGAAGGCCCCATCGCACGCGGCCGCCGACGCCGCGGGGCCTATGGGGACGCATGAAGACGTGGATGCTGCGGGGGACGTGGCCGGCGTAGGCGGCGTTGTCACCACCTCCCCTGCGGCCGAAACGAGGGCAGAAGGCACTGGAGAATCCCAGCGGCCACGCTCCATGAGGCACGGGCGGAGAGATCATTCCGTCTGCACCTCTCCGCCCGGCTGAAGGGCACAGCCGCAGTGGTGGCACTCGCTCTGCAGCGAATCGCAACTCTCCGGCCGCCCCCGCTGCGGGTGCGGCCGCAGGGTTTGCGCCACCCCCGAAATGAGCTGACCCAGCCAATGCGCCAAACGGAGCCACTGGCCTTCAAGCGCCTCCACCTCGTCACCACGCCACCCTGGCGATGGGCTCACGACGACGAGAACACGGTGCGGCTACTACCGGCACCATAAGGAGCCAGGCGACGCTACGGTCTATGTCGTCATCCATGCCAAGCACCGCTTCGGAGGCCATGGCGCGGGCCCAGCTGCTGTTGAGATTTCCGCCGGCAGCCGATCAGATGGATGAGTGGAGAGCCACTATTCAGAGACTGATTGGTTTCGCCGAGGTGGGAGGATCACAGTGAGCTGGCCCACCACGGCCTCCCCAGGTGACGACAACGGCCCGCGCTGCTGGCCGTGCCGAAGGGGCCACCCCCACGGTGCAGTCCCCTCTGCGGCAGCCTGCGTAGGGTCCACAGCCAGAGCCACGCGATCAAGAACCCGAAGATGTCTCAATGGCTTCGTCCGACCCTCAAGCGCGTCAAGGCCAATGGCAAGTCCTGGAGGACAAGCCAAGGGAAGGCGCGCGCGTCACCATCGAGCGACGCCGCGACACCCACCGCCAGTCCGATAGGCACAATGGCCCTGACATCGACGAGCCCACTCTCGGTGAAGGTGGGTACCTACCTTTCAAGGTTGGGTGCCCCGCCTTCACTCGTGAGTTGAGACAAGTCTGTTGGCCATCTACCTGCACGTTCAAGCCAGAAATACCAGAGAAGTACGACGGGAAACTGAACCCGGCAGAGTTCTTGAGCATCTACACCATCGTTGTTCAAGCTGCCGGGGGAAGAGATGAGAAGGTGTTCACCAACTACTTCCCTTTGGCACTCAAGCCAAATGTGAGGTCTTGGCTAATGCACCTGCCGGAGAACTCCATTTCGACCTGGGCTGACATGTGCCATGAGTTTGTTGGCGCCTTCACGGGCAGCCATCAAGAACCAGGGCGGCCCAGTGACTTGCAGCTCCTCCCACAGAAGGAAGGAGAGACCTGGCGGAAGTACATGCAGAGGTTCAGCCGAGTACACAGGAACATTCCAGACATCCACCCGGCAGCTGTGATAGCTGCGTTCCAGTCCAACGTGCGCAATTGTCGAATACGTTCCAAGATGAACGTTCGACTGCCCAAGACTGTGAAGGAGCTTTACACTCTAGTGGTTAAGTGTGCTCGGGTAGAGGAGGGGAGGCAGCTCCCCAGTGAAGAGGATGGCATCGACATTGACTAAAAGGATGACGACGAGGCCACCAGTCAAAAGAAGAAGAACAAGAAGCACAACAAAAGGCGCAAGGATAAGGCAGTGATGACCGTTGAGGGATCGGGTGCACCGAGTACTGGCAAGAAGGCCAAGACTGAAGTTCCCGGCAAGGAAGTTGCCATGTGCACTGATTATCGGGAAGCTGCGGCTGCTGAGAAAGCCGGGAAGGGTGATGGGCCATACTGTAAGATCCATCGGACCAAAGTCCACGATCTTCAGGAGTGCCATTGCCGGGGCCGGGACACGAAATCCTAGAAATTAACCCCTCGTGTCATCACTAGCCCAGGATTACTGTTACTGGTGGACACGTCCTTGTTACAGAATTACCAAGCTATTACAAGAATTGGATACAAGACCATAAAGGTCTAATGATACAACAGTGACTCCGGTGGTGGATGATGGAAATGACTCGTGGTTCTCCAACGTCGATGGGGCTCCATTCCCACAGGAACAGCTGACCCGGATAATTCCTATCCCGCATGGCTGCTATCCTAGGCTCCGCATGGACGTCGCTGTGGTACTCCTCGTAGAACTCCTGACCTGGCCAAGTAAATAGCCAGGGACAAGCCTGTGAGTACGTTGGAATGTACTCACAAACATCATGAACAAAATATATATCGAATGCAGGAGACAAAATAAATGTTCACGATGAGCCAAACCATATGCGTATGCTCATGATGGACTTAAATGCCTACTGACAGGAATTAAATCATGGCATGATAAAATATTAGCATGTGCAAATAAATGAATATATGGGAATGTTAGTGATAAACAAGGAAAGTTAAAGGAAAAATAAATAAAAGAAATGCCGGTCGGATGTCTAAAGTGACACCACGGTAGGTCTTGAAGAGAAATGCCAAACGGGTGTCTAAAAGAGAAATCGGACGAGACAGGACCATCCAAGAACTCAGGCGACGCCACGAGAGGTCTTGAAAAGAAATGCCAGTCGGGTGTCAAGTGACGCCACGGTCGGACTTGAAGAGAAAAGCCAATCGGGTGTCCATAGGAGTAGTGGCAGGATAAACCGCCTGTTAACTCGAGAGACGCCACGAGAGGTCTTGAAAATAAAACTGAATGCCCGGGGTAGTCTAGCCAGCCCCTGAGACACTCAGGAAAAATTCAAAATAAGAGAAACGGGTTAGTCCTCAATATTATGCATAACCATAATAATATTAATATGCATAGCAAAAATATTCATGGTAGCATCAGGTTGACAATAATTATCTTGCAAAATAATTCAGGCTCAATTTAATTATTTTCCTCCGAAGACCGACGCTAAGACCGACACTTGGCCAACCCAGACTGTAGCCCTTAACCGCGGACACGGCTATTCGAATAGGTTTAAACTCTGCAGAGGGTGTGCTCTTTACCCACAAGTAAAGGATTTCTTTAGTCAGTACCGTGACACTGACTAATTCCCATTACGGTCTTTGGGTTGAAAACACACCTGACCAGCACACACCAGATTATCTTTTCGGATGCCAGGAATCACCCAAAGTATCATTCAAGAAAAACTTTAAGACGGAGAGACCAACGTCCTGCATGGGATCACTATTAATACGCGCGGATTACAAGGGGTGCCCCCCTCTCAGTCACAACTGGAAACACCCATGCCCCCTGACCCGATGACAGGATTTAGTCCACCAACATGGAAACCCTCATCGTAGCCCTCTATGTGGTGTGTGCACGGAAAGGGGTTAACAACTTACTGAACCATACCCCAGCTGTGGCAGGGATAAGTGGCAGCACGAATCAAGTATGGGGGTTACCGGAACAAGACTCGATCTACGGTCGACTCAGGAGGTACAAGTTTTCCTGCAGTGGTTAGCACAACAAAGTATTCTTTCAACAGCAATACCAAACAGGGCCACAACCCTTGCATGCTCCACATATATCACATGACATCCCCGTGTCAAATATGGCCCGTGCCCGCCGGCACGTCCAAGGCAGGAGCACACTCCTGGATTCTCACAACTTCTGCATGTCAAAACTTGAGTGGAATGCATGCAAGAGAAAATATACATGACCATGCATGCTCATCTAGCAACATGCAAATTTAATTTGAATTCAACATAGTCATGTTCAAATTATTCTTGCAAATAATATAACCATGCGATTCACCATATCAAGTGTTCGAGATGCTTGCCTTGAGCGTGCAGAAATATTGGGTGCACTTCAAAAGTTTGAAATGTTTATCTCCCCTCCATTTCCTATTTTTAAAAATATTTAAATCACCACATAAAACAAAAACAGTGCTAAAAATTGTTTTAAATATTTTTGAAATAAGTACTAAAATAAACTAGATGAAAAATTAGAAATACCAGAAAAAGAAACAAATTATTTGGAGTTAATATGAATTATTTATGGAATTTCTAAGTTCAAATAATTAAAGAAATGGACTATTTAAAAGATCCAGTGGAGATAAAGTTTAGAAAAAAATGTTCAACCTATCTGTATTAATAGATCCTGAATTTATGAATCTACAAAAATTTGAATCATCAAATTTGGATTAGAAATGGTGTCTGTGGAATTGATTGAGAGTTTCTGGAAAATAAAAAATAAAAACAAGCAGAGGACAGAGGCGCGCCCTGAGTGCGGTATAGCCGCGTGGGCTATTGGGCCGACCCAGCCGATTACTCAGCGGGGCGCTGGGTCACTAACAGTGGGTCCCGCGGCCCCACTGTCAGGTTTGACTGGTCCTCGTCACCTTCCTCCCGCGCGTGTGTGTACAGAACGCACGCCGGCGGCGATTATCGGAGGTAGGCGTCACCTTTCGAGGAACTGAAGCCATCTACGAGCTCAGTAGATCACGGCGGTCCTCCCGGTACCCGCTACGGTCAGAGGGAGGAGCGGAATCGCCGGCGATGAGCTAACCCGATGAACTCCGGCGAAGGCTCGAAGAGGGCTTTCCTCTGTGGTGCTCCTCGGAACATTTTGACGAGGGGAATCGAGAGGTAGCGGCTTAGTGAATCGACTGGTGCGGGATAATTGGAGAGGGAAAGTTTGGTTGGCTCGAATTTGGCCGAACGACGACGGCGGTGGTTTCACCGGGGACAGAGCAGGTGACCACCTACGGTCGTTTTGGTCATTCCCGGTGGTCTAGGATGGATGGTGGAGTGGCCGTGGGGGTAGGAGCGAGCTCGGGCCCTTCTTATAAGCGGGGAACGTCGGTTCCCGTGGCTTCTCGGAGAAGTCACGATGGTGGCGGCCATTAGGGTGGTGGTTGAGGCCGTTGGGTGGCCGGTGAGGGTCGGTGGAGGTCAGCGTGGCCGGTGCTATGTGGCGAGGACGGTGGCCGCCGCGGATAAGCCCTGGTGGTTGGCATTTAAGGAGGCAGAGACGTGGCGGAGGGAAACTTGTCGGACGGCGGCTGAGGGCGGCATGGTCGGCGGTGGCCGGCACTAGCGACAGAGGGGAGGTGTCGGTGGGGCGCGTGGGTGTCCCTCGAAGCTCCTGGAGATGGCTGGCGTGCGGGGCAGTGGTAGAGAGGCCACGCGGGGCGGTGCCGACGCCTGCAGTCCCGGCGCTCTGGCCACGCACAGTGCACGCACGCTATGTGTTTGGTAAAATGCCAATGGCATCTACAGGAATCAAAACAAGCTGGAATTTAACAGGATGGTGCCTCTGATCATGAGAGGAGTGATGGACATGCTAGTTTAGTCATAGGAGCTAGTGTGCAATACAAGCTAGAAAGATGCAAAATTTCTGGCATGCACACAATCCGTTTGACAAAATGTTGGGGTGACCTAGGAGATTTTGTTGGATGTCAAACTTGTCAGGATGATGCCTCATTGAATGGTAGAGAGGGTGGTGGGGTTGTCTTGGCAAAAAGAAGAACTTGCTAGTGCAAGTTTTGGTGAATTTCAGTTCTGGACAAAGAATGTAGGGGAATAATTGGTGAACTAAAGAGATTCCAATGGAGCTGGAATTTTGGACTTAAGGGTTTTGTTGGAAGGACTATAAGTGGGAAAAATTTCAGGATTTTTGGGGCAAGGAAAATTGGGGTTGTAGTAGAAACTCAAATTCAGGACAGAATTGAGAAGAGGTTGTTTCACTCAAAATTTTCAAAACACCAAGTAGGGTTTTTGCATAAAAGTGATTTATAGGCATCACATGACCTCCCATAATTTTTGTGGAATTTTAAAATAATTATTTAAAATAGTTGTAGTGTAACAGAGGCATTTAAAATATTGAAATAGCTATTAAAAGAATTGTTTAGAGGCAAATTTTATTCTGAAAATAATTCTTACTGTTATTAAACTATAATTGAAATGTTTTAAGAGAACTACCAAAGCCACAATATTATTTCCAAAAATTTCCATATGGAGGGAAGAATTTTGAAAAACAGAAACAGAAAATACTCTAAAATTAATAAAACACCCAATATAATTCAAAATTTTATTTCTAGCCAGATTTTATTTAGTAAAAACATGATTAAATTTTTGGGGTGTTACAGTCATCAGGTTGAGCAACTCGTCAAGAAGCAGAGGGCTGAGTACGAGAAGCGTGACAAGGAGAATCAAGATGGTGCTGGTGGGAAGGGCCGAGGTGGCGGAGCAAGCTGCCCCGGCAAGGCTCCTCAGAGTCAAGGGAAACCCGCCAGAGGCCGTAAGGAGGAGGATTGTAATGATGAGAGTGATGGAGGAGATGAAGAGGAAACCAGCGAGCAGGAGTTCCAGAAAGCCACTGACGCCCTGTGCATTGACGGGGGTGCATCTCTGCACTCCTCTCACCGCCAACTCAAGTAGTGGGCGCGTGAAGTCAATGCTGTGGAGCCAGCGGCAGATTCTCGGAAGCCGCTCAAGTGGTCCCGCACGCCCATCATCTTTGACGAAGAGGATCACCCTGACCGCACCACTGCGGTAGGGTGCTTGCCGTTGTTGGTCTCACCAACAATCCGCAACCTCAAGGTCACAAAGATGTTGGTTGACGGCGGGGCCAGGTTGAATCTGATTTCTCCAAAGGTCATCAGCAAACTTCATATTGCAGAGGAAGAGCTCAAGGTTACCGACACGTTTCAAGGGATCAACCCCGGTAGGATTTGTCCTAAGGGGAAGATCACGCTGCCGGTGATGTTCGGAGGGGAGTTAAACTACCGGACTGAGAAGATCGTGTTTGACGTGGTTGACCTCCCCCTGCCGTACAATGGAATCCTTGGTCGCCCAGCCCTGGCCAAGTTCATGGCGGCATCCCACTATGCCTACAACACTTTGAAGATGCCAGGACCAATGGGTGTCATTTCTATTCCGTCGGACAAGAAGGATGCAATCATTTGTGTGGACAAGATGTACCGAGAAGCAGTCGTGGCAGAGGCCGCGGAAGCCAGTGTTCCCTCCAAGGAAAGCAAGGAAAAGAAGAAAACCAGCAAGGAATCCGGGAAGCATACCTCTCCGGAATGCGCTGTGCCCGTTGATGACTTGCCGGAGAGCTCCAATAGCAAGCGACCCAAGGCTCATGCACCTGCTGTGAAAAAGGTCCCGGCAGGGCTGGCTGGCGCTGATGGTACCTTCACTATCAGTGCCACCCTCGATGACAAATAGGAAAGTGCGCTCATTGCCTTCCTGCGGGCGAATATCGATGTGTTTGCCTGGCAACCATCTGATATCCCCGGTGTTCCCAGGGAGGTAATCGAGCACCACCTTGTTGTCTGCCCACATGCCCGACCCGTTAAGCAGAAGGTCCGGAAGCAAGCTTTGGAGCGGCAGCAATTCATTGCCGAGGAGATCAAGAAACTTGAGGCAGCTGATCTGGTCAGAGGAGTACTGCATCCAACATGGTTAGCAAATCCTGTGGTGGTGCGCAAGGCTAATGGAAAATGGAGGCTTTGCATAGATTTTACGGATCAGAACAAGGCACACCCGAAGGACCCATTTCCCTTGCCGCGCATCGACCAAATTGTGGATTCCACCTCCAGGTGTGACTTGCTCTCTTTTCTGGATGCATACTCTGGATACCACCAGATTTTCATGTCCAAGGAAGATGAGGAGAAGACCGCGTTCATAACCCCATGTGGCACGTACTGCTTTGTACGGATGCCCTTCGGGTTGAAGAGCGCCGGATCCACTTTTGCAAGAGCAGTACATATTGTCTTTGAGTCCCAGCTGCACAGAAACGTTGAAGCTTACATGGATGATATTGTGGTCAAGACCAAGGACAGATCAACCCTCATCCAGGATTTGGAAGAAACCTTTGCTAATATGTGTAAGATCAAATTGAAGCTAAACCCAGAGAAGTGCGTGTTTGGCGTACCTTCCAGCAAGTTACTTGGCTTCTTTGTGTCTCATCGGGGGATAGAGGCCAACCCCGACAAGATCAAGGCTATCGAGCAGATTCAAGCACCCAAGATAGTTAAGGACATGAGGCATTTGACTGGGTGTGTTGCCGCGCTTAGCAGGTTCATTTCCAAGTCAGCCGAGCGCACCTTGCCGTTCTTCAAAATCTTGAAGAAGGCAAGGCCTATGGAGTGGACCCCGGAGGCGGATGCTACGTTACAAGATTTGAAGACCTATCTCTACTCTGTGCCCACTTTGGTCGCTCCCAAACCACAAGAGCCGTTGCTACTATACTTAGCGACAATCAATCAAGTGGTTAGTGCAGCACTGGTGGCGCAGCGGGAAGTAGACGAAGCGGCAACCACCATCGTCCCCTCTAGAGAAGAAAGTGAACTCGTCCTGGCAAGA
The DNA here is from genome assembly GCA_011799875.1 of Thinopyrum elongatum. NCBI lineage: Eukaryota > Viridiplantae > Streptophyta > Magnoliopsida > Poales > Poaceae > Thinopyrum > Thinopyrum elongatum. The sequence goes on along the minus strand of CM022303.1, from coordinate 605,623,429 downwards.
CCAGAGTCAGTCCAAAGCGAAGAAAGGCAGGGCAGCAGAAGCAGTTCTATGGTCGCGGCAAGGAAGAAAGTGGTGCAGCGCCAGTGTACTTCGTCAGCTCCCTATTGCAGGGGGCTAGATCGAGGTACTCTGGCATGCAAAAGTTGATTTTTGGACTCATCATGGCCTCAAGGAAACTGCGCCACTACTTCCAAGCCCACGAGATCACGGTTGTCACCCGCTTCCCCTTGCAACGCATACTTTGAAACCCTGAGGCCACCGGCAGGATTGTGGAATGGGCTTTGGAGTTGTCCAGCTTTGGTTTAAAGTTTGAAATCACGTCAACCATTCAGAGCAGAGCACTAGCGTAGTTTATTGCAAAGTGGACGCCAACCCCTGATGAAGAAGTATTGGAGACAGTCGTCCCGGCAAGGAAGCACCCCAAGAATGGATCATGTATTTTGATGGTGCCTTCTCCCTACAAGGTGCAGGAGCTGGCGTGCTTCTCGTTTCCCCCACTGGGGAGCACCTGAAGTACGTCATTCAGATGCATTTCCCCCGGGAGGAGGCTACCAACAATACTGCAAAGTATGAAGGGCTCCTTGCCGGGCTCAGGATTGCAACAGAATTAGGAATCAAGAAGCTGATCATCCACGGAGATTCACAACTTGTGGTGAGACAAGTGAACAAGGATTACCAAAGCCCATTGATGGAGGCATACGTTGAGGAAGTGAGAAAGTTGGAGGAGCGCTTTGACAGATTGCAAATAGAGCATGTGCCACGTGCGGAAAACAACATTGCTGATCATCTGTCAAAGTGCGCTGTGCAAAACTCCCTGTGGAACCAGGAACTTTTGTTCTCCATCTAACTCAGCCCTCTGTATCCCCGGTAACAATGGCCAGAAAGAGGAGGAAACTGGACTCCGGCAAGCCTCTCCCGGCAAAGCCTCCCGAGGCCCCCAGCAGAGATCTTGGCGGGAACAACTCCCCTTCGATCGCTGAGCTGCACCCTCCCGCCAGACCACCGGTCCCTGCAGTCGAGGAATGCGCTCCCACAAATGAGGAGGTGCCGCTAGTCCTTGTTGCTGAGCCCCAAGCTCCAACTTGGGCGCGGCACATAGTCCATTTCCTCCAAACTGGAGAACTTCCCGAAGAGCAAGAAGAAGCTGAAAGAGTAGCCCGGAGCACCAGTATGTATCAGTTCGTTGATGACACGCTGTACAGAAGAAGGCCCAACGGTGTGAAATTGAAGTGCATTTGCCGGGAACAAGGAAAGGAATTGTTGGCAGAGATACACAAGGGTATGTGTGGCTCACACATTGGATCGAGGGGTCTGGTTGGAAAAGCCTTCCGGCAAGGATTTTACTGGCCCACAGCCCTCCAAGATGCAGTTGAGTTGGTCACCAAATGTGAAGCCTACCAGTTCCATTCCAAGAATATCCATCTGCCTGCCCAAGCTCTTTAGCCAATCCCTTTGTCATGGCCGTTTTTGGTCTGGGGCTCGACATCTTGGGCCCCTTCCCCCGTGCTACGGGGGGCTTTGAATTCTTGTTCATTGTAATCGACAAGTTTACAAAGTGGCCGGAAGTAGAGCCCGTGAGAAAGGTGACTGCTCAGTCAGCTATCAAGTTCTTGAAAGGATTGGTGTGCCGCTTCGGGGTTCCTGCCCGAATCATCACCGATAATGGCACCCAATTCACGAGCCACGCCTTCATGCAATACGTTCATGCCCTCGGAAGCAAAATCTCATTCGCCTCTGTTGCTCATCCAAGGAGCAACGGGTAAGCTGAGAGGGCGGATGCTGAAGTGTTGCGAGGACTCAAGACAAGAACGTTTGATAAGCTGCAGAAGTGTGGCAGGCGATGGATCAATGAGCTGCCGGTGGTTCTTTGGTCCCTCAAAACGACACCAAATCGAGCTACCGGATAGACTCCCTTCTCCCTAGTCTATGGGGCAGAAGCAGTTATCCCCACGGAACTCATTTACGGGTCACCTCGAGTGCTTGCCTATGATGAAGTGGCGCAAGAACAGCACCGGTGTGACGATGCTGTGCTACTCAAGGAGAACCGTCTCCGGGCTGCTACGCGTGCTGCACGCTACCAGCAAGCCCTGCGTCGCTATCACAGCCGCAGGGTTCATGCCCGGAGTTTTGAGGAAGGCGACCTTGTCCTTAGGCGCGTTCAGTCCACCAAGGGTACAAACAAGTTGATGCCAAAGTGGGAAGGCCCTTACCGGGTAGTACGAGTCATCAGACCTGGCGCAGTCCATCTAGAGACCGGAGATGGCATTCAATTGCAAAACTCATGGAACATTGAGCATCTTCGTAAGTTCTACCCGTATGGCACGGCTATCGGGGCCTGCCCGGCAGCCACCTTTTTGTACAGGCCTTGCCGATGTTGCATGTAACCCCTTGTACAAAGCCAGGCACAGACCCTGAGCAACAGAGAAATAAATGAAGCGCTGGGGGGCGAAACTTGCATGCATGCATAAGCATATCATGAGCATAGCATGATCATGTAGATCAGATCGCACATGGCATCATTTTCATCTGCACTAGATTGCAGGGCTCTTACCGTGGACTTGGTCCCGAAGAAGAGAAGAGAAGACAAGCCTACGTTGCGATCCCCGGCAAGCCAAATAGATAAGTTTTATCTCTTATCCATACCTGTTCTGTGAAGAGAAACTTGTGCATATGAAAACCTCGCCACCTTCAAAACTTAGGTGCTCCCATCCTTTGACTCGAACATTGCTTCGGGCAGGATGGTTGTAGTGGCCTTTGACGGACAAGATTTGGCGGGGGGGCTAGTCCCTCCCTGTGGTTTGTGCCCGGCAGGCCTTGCGCCGCGGCAACGAACTGAGGGTACCGGCAGGATAGCCTGCCGGGTAAAACTTGTTTACTTTAATGTATAGAGGCATTTCACCTCTACATGGATATGTTGCATGCACAAGTACCTGGCAAGGCTTGTCTTTTTCATTAATATGCTGATTAACAAGTACAAATCTTACAGAACACAAACATGGATAAAGAAGATTACATAATTTTGACTAAAGTTTGGCAAATGCCTACATATTTTAGATTGAAAAAAGATAAGTGCCCCGTGATGCCCTTTCTTGTCCCTCTCCTCCTAGGCACTGCGGTGGGAGGCGAAGAGGGCGAAAAGAGTGCCTGGGTAGAAGCCCAGCCTGACCCTGTCAGGCCCTTTAACAAGGAGCCTGGCGGGGGCGGGAGGGCGCGGGCGAAGGTGATGGTGAAGAGATCGGCGGAAACGACCCCCCCAGCCGCCACCACCAGGGCTAGCAGGACGCGGCTGGGCAAACGAAGCTGCAGCCCGCGAGGAAGCCTGCCAGGGTCCAGCTAGAAGGCTGCTGGAGGAGACCGGGGCACCACTCCCACCTCTGCATCCAACTCCCCGGCAAATCGCCTTGCCGGGAAAGGAGTGCAGGTGCAGATATTGGTGCCCCGGCCTGACGGTGATGGTGCGGCTAGTGTTCAGCCAGAGTCAGAACCATCGTCCTCCCCATCGGCGCCGTCGTCATCACCGTCACTGTCCTCCTCATCGCTGTCTCTCGAGGAGGAGCTTTCGTCATCGGTCGAGCTCTCCGCACAGCACCCTAAGCGAGCACCCGAGCACCCAAAGACCTTGACGGAGAGCAGGTCGGCCTCCATTAATTTAAAATGGAGGACGTGCCCCTCCGACAAGCTATGGGCATGAGCAAAGGTCTTCCAGCTGCGTCGGAAGAACATGACATGAGGGGCAGGAAAATTCACATCCACCCGCATGCCACCATTCCCGCAACCCCTCATGTGCAGCTTCAACGCGCGCAGCTGTTCGAGCTCCATCACCCTCGCGAATGGAGTGGGGAGACGGAGGCGGCCACGCAGAGGCTTGTACAATCTGATGATGAACTCCAGAGGTTGGTCTCCAACGTGGCCCTCTGTCGGGAGAGGGGCGGCCGGTGGGGGCGCAATCAGAGCGCCACCCCGTCCTCCTCCGCCTCGGGCACCACGATGACCACGACCTCGCCCCCTCCCACCTCCTCTCATGGCGGGCTCCGCCCCCGCATCTTTGAAGGGACGAGGGAGGCGCTGTCGAGACGAAGTTCTCGTTGCTGCCACTGGAGCAGCGCCGCATCCCCGACCTCTCGCCATGGAGGGCTAGGACTGCTGCAGGAATGGAAGGAGAAGGGTGTGTGGAAAAATGCCTTGCCCCATGTTCCCTTTTTATAGACGAGCGGGGCAGGGGGCTAGATTTTTTTCATGAAGGCAGCCGCCCCGTTCGACCAGTCCGGCTCCCCCTCGCCATTAATGGCTCGAGGAATCAAGGCCGACCCCCTGCACCAATCCGCAACGCCTGGCTTTCTGCCACAGCGCTCATTCCCGCGCTCCCCATCTGCCACCAACCCTGCGCAATGCATGCAATACACGTGGCGGAAGTACCAGAGGCGGGGAGGCTAGTAGAATGGCAGTTATCGCCCCGTGATCGTGGGACGGGGGCAAATCATGGATCGTGGCTCGGATTTCCTCCGTAACATCTTGCACGACGCGCGGGAAAACCGAAAACTGATCCAAGCCCAGATTAATGAAGAAGCAAAGAAGATCTCAAAAGGACAAGCAGCTACTACCCTCTTGCCTATGCACTGGATAGGGCCTACCCCGACGACGCCCGGCAGCGCATTCAGGCCAGGCCTGGGGGCTCCTGTCGGTGCAACAAACCCTGGGTCTGTTGCCCAGACCTTGCACAGGCCTAAAAGAGCAAGGTTGCAACATCCAAAGCGAGATCGAGTTGAAGAGATAGCTCTTTGAGGAATCAAAGGGTGGATCAAGAAGACCAAGACAAGCTAAATGAGCAAGACACCACTAAGAAGAAACCTCCCTTGCCGGGCAAGCGAGCCTGGTGAGGTCGAGATCACCCCGAAGACAAGTCTCAAGACCGCCCCGGCAGGCCTACCGGGCATAATGAGGGCGGCCTACCCTGCCAAGGCTCCACCTCACAGCAACGCAAGTCATCGATCGGTTCGGTGTCAAGCCCCCAAGTGACTAAGTGGCTGTTATTTGGCACGTGGTAGCAACTTCCTATGGAAATCACCTCCAAATGACACCCGTCCAGAGACGTGTCAAGCAGACAGACAAGAAGGTGACCGAGCGGCCCGGCAAGGCTGCCGGGCATGCCACAATGTGACACTAAGCGGCGCATTTAATGTGCTCTGCTTTGTCTGCAGAGTTAGGTATGATAGCACTGTTCTCTATCTAATCAGTACACAATCACTGATTTGCCACTATGATGACCCCTTGATCTATAAAAGGAGGGCCATGGCAACCATAGAAAGGATTCGGACCCTTGTACACTCGTACGCGCATAGCTGCCCTCGCCCTGAGGCAACCCTGCCGGGCTAGAGCGCTGCATTTCCACCACAATCCACCATCAATCCACCAAAGCAGGAGTAGGGTTTTACGCCTCGCGGCGGCCCGAACCTGGTTAAAACTGCCCGTGTGATCTCTGCCGTGCTGTGCTACGTTATCTGCTCTTTGTGCAATGTGCTCATCCCCCTGCCGAACCACAAGGGGTTGATGGCCCCATAGGTGGCCGTGGTTTCCCACGACAATGCAGCGGCCTGGACGGAGTTGCTAGTGAGGTTTGGCTGGGGCGGCGGAGCTCCGGTTGCAACGGACGACGCGAGGAAGAAGAAGAAGAGAAGGAGATGCGGGTAAAAAATGAAAAGGCAGGCCTCCCGTCCCTATTTATAAGGGAAAGGACTGAACAGTGAAACGGCATGCGCGAAGATCGATGAGGCATAATAATTACTATAGACTGAGGGGCGCCTCAATTTTTGGAATGAATGGTTAAGGCAAAGATCTGTTGTGACGTCATGAGGTTTTTTTTTGAATTTAATAACATGACTTCATCTTTTCTATATGGCGGGTCATGAAGATCTATTCAAGGTTGAAGTGTTAGAAGAACTAAAGAAGACTCGCCAGCCAGAGAATGAAGATTGACATGAACAGGTTCAACTCAATCTGGGGCCTAATGTTGGGGATATAACCCCATGGTGTGACCCGCCCAGGAGGGGCCAGGTTACACTGTTGGCTACTTAATAAGGAAGCTTGAGCAGGCCCAAGAAGCCAAGACCTGAGAGCCTGGAGGCGGCTTACGAAGTGGGCCAACTGAAGGCCCAAGACCCGGAGATGGAGCGTGACCCGGAGTTGTAAGCCGCCCAACGGCGACTTGCCTAGCAAGGCAAGGTGATTTAGAACCAGAGTCGGTTACATTGTACAACCCGACCTGGACTCTTGTAAGCTCAGGGCCTCGACCTGTGTATATAAAGGCGAGACCCTGCGGCAGGTAAACTCAAGTTACAGTCCATCGATAGCTAGGTTAAGCGATTCTGTTCCCTCGTCGGTGAGGGGCCGAACCTGGCTAAACTCGTGTCTCTCGTCCCAATCAACCCCTTTAAGCTAATCACCGTAGCCATGGCCCTGCACCTAAGTCCTTTCACGAGGGCATATGCCGTGACAAAACCACGATAGTGTGGAAGGATGTGATAATTGCTAATTGCCTAAAAAAAGGGACTTTAATATAATTCTAATCGTCTCCGACTCATTCTCGTTTTTGCACCAGTGTAATTAGTGTCAAGAATATCCTCTATTCATGTTGCCAAAGAATCATTGGCAATGGTAAGAAAACTAGGTTTTGGGAAGACGCCTCGAATAGGCAATGTCGTCTATGTCGGCAATTTTCTGGGCTTTATTACTTAACTTTGAGCCAAGACCATATAGTGCACAAAGTATTTTCCCAAGGTTGGCGTTGTGTTAAGTTTGGAAGATTTCTGAAAGAAGAAACTCTACTTCTATGGAAAAAAACTATACTAAATGTGTGGCCAGGTTGAGTTGTATGAGGACTTGCAGGGTTAAATAGATCATGACAAAGTCTATCAACATTACTATTAAATCAATGTATACCCTTTTTATTATTAAAAATGTTGTTTTTCTGTATATGCAGTTGTGGATGTTACAATTTTCTCTGAAATTAGAAGTTATTAGTTTGCTGGTAGTGAAGAATAGAATTTTGACTAGGGATAACATGATGAAAAGGGGTTGGCAAGGGAATGATTTGTGGGAGTTATATGGATGACATGAAACAATGGAGCACATATTCTTTGACTGTCCCCAAGCAAAATATATTTTGAATCTTACTAGTGTTTCTTTTGGTGTCATGGAAATACTAGAAAATATGGTAGATATGTTAAGTCCCTTTTCTTGAATTAGAGAATGTTTATGGTTATTGTAGCTGCTATCTTTCGGGCTTAACAGAAAACAAAAAATCCGTCTTGTTTCTAAGGACTTCGTCCGTCCTAGTGACACTAACATAACTTTTTTTATTATTTTTTATAATTCCTAGACAGTGCTATAGAAAGGGGTACAAGAAGGTTGGTGCAATACTGGTGCTAATAAAATCACTAGAGTGGCACCAAAAAAATATGAGAATCGACATGGCGAGGGTCCCTGCTACTTGTGAACTACGTTGTGATTTCCCCGAAGAGGAGAGGATGATGTAGTACAGTAGAGATAAGTATTTCCCTCAGTTAAGAACCAAGGTTATGAATCCAGTACGAGAACCAAGCAACACCTCCTTAGCAGCACCTACACACAAACAACAAATCCTTGCAACCCAACGCAAACAAGGGGTTGTCAATCCCTCGACGGTTATGAGCAAGATTAAATTGTATGGTGCTTGATAGATAGATCGAACAAAAATACAAAATAAAATATATAAAGTAAAAATGCAGCAAGGTATTTTTAGGATTTTTATATGATAAAAGATAGACCCGAGGGCCATAGTTTTCACTAGAGGCTTCTCTCTTGAGAATAGCATACGATAGGTAAACAAATTACTGTTGGGCAATTGATAGAAAAGCAAATAATTATGACGATATCCAAGGCAATGATCATATATAGGCATCACGTCCGAGACAAGTAGACCGAAACGATTCTGCATCTACTACTATTACTCCACATATCGACCGCTATCCAGCATGCATCTAGAGTAAGATGATTCATTACAAAGAACCTCTTCCCATTGCAAGATAAATCAATCTAGTTGGCCAAACCAAATCAATAGATCGGAGAAGAAATACGAAGCTATAGTAATCATGCATAAAAGAGTTAAGAGAAAACTCAAATAATATTCATGGATAGATCTGATCATAAACTCATAATTCATTGGATCCCAACAAACACACCGCAAAAAGTGATTACATCGGATAGAAATCCAAGAACACCAAGGAGAACAATGTATTGAAGATCAAAAAGAGAGAAGAAGCCATCTAGCTACTAACTATGGACCTGTAGGTCTGTGGTAAACTACTCACGCATCATCGGAAGGGTAGCAAGGTTGATGTAGAGCCCCTCCATGATTGATTCACCCTCCGGCGGAGTACCGGAAAAGGTCCCCAGATGGGATCTCTCGAGAATAGAGGCTTGTGGCGGCGGAAAAAGTATTTCGTCGACTCCTCTGTTGGTTTCCTAATTTTAGAGAATTTATAGAGGTGGAGTTAGGTCAAACGGAGATACGTGGGCCCCATAAGCCACCAGGGCGCGCCCTACCCCCCCCCCCCCCTAGGCGCGCCCTGGTGCCTTGTGGGCTACTGCTCCATCTTCTCGTCCCCTCCCGAAGCTTCCAGGGTCTCTTATTGCCAGAAAAAAAATCTCCAAAAAGTTTCGTGGCATTTGGACTTCGTTTGGTACTGATATTTTGAAAACCCAAAAACAAGCAAAAAATAGCAACTGGCACTGGGCACTAAGTTAATAGGTTAGTCCCAAAAAATGATATATGATTGCTTGTATGTGTATATAAAACATCCAAGATTGATACTATAATAGCATGGAACAATCAAAAATTATAGATACTTTGGAGACGTATCAAGCATCCCCAAGCTTAATTCCTGCTAGTCCTCGAGTAGGTAAATGATAAAAACAGAATTTTTGATGTGGAATGCTACCTATCATATTCATCATATACTCTTTTCTGTTGTAGCATGGACATTTGGACTTGAATGATTCAAAGCAATAGTCTATAATTTGATATGAAGACATCAATACTCAAGCATACTAACAAGAAACCATGTCTTCTAAAATATCAACGCTAAAGAAAGCCTAGCCCATTGTGCTAAATGATTGATCCATTCATGAAACACACTCAAATATTTGCTACATCCAATGCACAAGTATGACAATAGTGTTCCCTAGTTGGTGCTTTGTAAGAGAAGATAGAGACTCAAAATAAAAATAAAAATTGCATAAAGTAAATAGATAGGCCCTTCGTAGAGGGAAGCAGTGATTTGTAGAGGTGCTAGAGCTCAAGGCTTAAATTGAGAGATAAAATTATTTTGAGAGGCATGCTTTTCCTTCAACAAAAACGACCAAGAACTCCCAATATCTTCCATGCTAAACAAATTATAGGCGATTCCCAAACAGAAAATAAAGTTTATTTCCTTTCCACCATTCTTTCACAATCCATTGCTAGTCGTATCCACGGGTGCCTTCCATACCAACACTTTCTAAGAAATTTATTGTTATCATCATATTAATTTTTTTTCATTTTGGGACTGGGCATCCCTATTACCTGCCGCTCTCTCATGCAATGACAAGTGAATAAACACTCATAGTGAGAATAAAATACCTAGCATGGAAAATATTGGCCACCCCCTGCCGCTTCATGAGCGGTATGGGTACACAAAACGGAAAATTATTTTGAAAAATTAGAGTTGGCACATGCAAATTTACTTGGAACGGCATGGAAATACCACATATAGGTAGGTATGGTGGACTCATTTGGCACAACTTTGGGTTTAAGGAATTGGATGCACAAGCAGCATTCCTACTTAGTACAAATGAAGGCTAGCAAGTAGATTGAGAAGCGACCAACCAAAAACGAAAACGGTCATAAACACGCATTGAACATAACTAACACTGAATAATGCACCATAAGTAGGATATAACTTTGTTACATAACTATTTACTTTACGTGCTTGCATAGGGAATCACAAACTTTAACACCAATATTCTTACTAAACCACAATTACTCACTAACATGACTCACATATCACCATCTCCATATCGCAAAAATATTGCAAGGAATCAAACTTATCATATCAAATGATCTTTCATGAAAGTTTTTATTATATCCCTCTTGTATATTCATCACTTTGGGACCAAATTCATATCTTGTGCAAAGTACCATTACTATTATCAACTCTCAAAAAGATTTAAGTGAGGCACGAGAGTGCAAATATTTCTTCAAAATTTATCAACTCTCAAAATAATATAAGTGAAGCATGAGAGTGCAAGTATTTCTTCAAAATTTAATCACCGCTGTGCTCTAAAAGATTTGAGTGAAGCACTAGAGCAATTGCCTAGCTCAAGAAATTTAAGTGAAGCACATAGAGCAATTCTAACAAATCATGATAAATGTATGGCTCTCTCAAATAGGTGTGTCCAGTAAGGATCATTGTGACAAACTAAAAAGCAAATAAAGCAAAGACTCATATAATACACGACGCTTCTAGCAAAACTCATGATATGTGATGAATAAAAATATAGCTCCAACTAAAATTACCGATGGTCGTTAGAAGAAAGAGGGGATGCCTTCCGTGGCATCCCCAAGCTTAGTTGCTTGGGAATCCTTGAATATTACCTTGGGGCGCCTCGGGCATCCCCAAGCTTAGGCTCTTACCACTCCTTATTCCTTCATCCATCATGATCTCACCCAAAACTTGAAAACTTCAATCACACAAAACTTAACAAAACCTTCGTGAGATCCATTAGTATAATAAGATAAATCAATACTTTAAGTACTATAGAAAACTCATTCATATTTTATTTTTTCATTATACCTACTGTATTCTAACTTCTCCATGGCTTATACCCCCCGATACAATTCATAGTTCCATCAAAACAAGCAAAACAATGCATCAAAAATAGAATCTGTCAGAAACAGAACAGTCTATAGAAATCTGAATATTGACCATACTTATGCAACTCCAAAAATTCGGAAAAATTAGGACAGCGTGGGAAATTTGTATATAAATTATGTGTAAAAACAATAGAATTTTTCCACGCTCCAACAAATTTTTGTAATTCTTCTACTGGACGCAAAAGTTTCTGTTTTTTCACAGAATCAAGTCAACTATCATCCAAATCATCCCAAAGGCTTTACTTGGCACAAACACTAATTAAAATATAAAAAACACAATCATAACAGTAGCATAATTGTGTGCACACCAAAAAATCATAATGATAACTATTGGGTTGTCTCCCAACAAGCTCTTTCTTTATAGCCATTAAGATAGGCTTGAGATTTTAATGATGCTCACATGAAAGATAACAATTGAAACACGAAGAGAGCATCATGTAGCATGTGAAAAACACATTTAAGTCTAACATACTTCCTATGCATAGGCATTTTATAAGCAAACAAAATATCAAGACAAGAAATATCTAACGTATGCAAGGGAGAAGAATAAAACATTGACGATCTCAACATAACGAGAGGCAATTTAGTAACATGAAAATTTCTACAGCCATATTTTCCTCTCTCATAATAATTACATGTAGGATCATAATCAAATTCAACAATATATCTATCATATAAAGTTTTCTCTCCATGATCCACATGCATAAAAGTTTTACAATCTTCCAAGATAGCGGGATTAACATCAACTAAAGTCATGACTTCTCCAAACCTACTTTCATCAAAAAAATCATAAGATTGAACACTCTCCGAATATGTGGGATTCTTTTTACCTAAAGTTGACACTCTTCCAAACACACTTTCACTATTAATGCAAACATTATTATCAATAACATATTCATCATGAGGCTCAAATAAATTTTTAAGATCATAAGAAGCATTGTCACCCCAATCATGATCATTGGAGTAAGTAATGGACATAACAAAATCATCATCACCAAACTTGTAGTTTTGCATATCATTAACACAATTTACATTAATAGAATTTATAAACATCATTGCAATCATGCTTTTCATTCAAGGAGCTATCATGAATCACTTTATAAATTTCTTTATTTAACACTTCTCTGCAATTTTCAGATTCATGATTTTCAAGCAAAACTTCATAGAGATAATCAAGTGCACTCAACTCACTAGCAATTGGTTTATCATAATTTGGTCTTTTGAAAAGATTAGCAAGTGGATGAGGATCCATATGTCTTTACTTTTCCTGTCTCGTTTCTGTTTTTGGTGTGTTGACATGAAGGCAATAAAATCAAACAAGAAAACGAACAAAGAGGCAAACGAAAATATTTTTGTATTTGTGTGAAAACCTTTTTAGAAGTGGGGGAGATGAAAACGAGGGGCAAATGGCAAATAAAGTAAATGCAACGAGATGAAATTTTATGCGTAGGTACTTGATAGATGTTGATGATGTCTCCTCGGCAACGGCGCTAGAAATTCTTCCTGCTACTTGTGAACTGCGTTGTGATTTCCCCGAAGAGGAGAGGATGATGCAGTACAGTAGAGATAAGTACTTCCCTCAGTTAAAAACCAAGGTTATCAATCCAATAGGAGAACCAAGCAACAGCTCGTTAGCAGCACCTGCACATAAACAGCAAATCCTTGCAACCCAACGCAAACAAGGGGTTGTCAATCCGTCGACGGTTATGAGCAAGATTAAATTGTATGGTGTTTGATAGATAGATCAGGCAAAAATACAAAATAAAGTAAATAAAGTAAAAAACACAGCAAGGTATTTTTAGGATTTTTATATGATAAAAGATAGACTCGGGGGCCATAGTTTTCACTAGAGGCTTCTCTCTTGAAAATAGCATACGGTGGATAAACAAATTATTGTTGGGCAATTGATAGAAAAGCAAATAATTATGACGATATCCAAGGCAATGATCATATATAGGCATCACGTCCGAGACAAGTAGACCGAAACGATTCCGCATCTACTACTATTACTCCACACATCGACCGTTATCCAACATGCATCTAGAGTATTAAGTTCATAAAGAACGGAGTAATGCCTTAAGCAAGATGACATGATGTAGACAAGATAAACTCACGTATGAATAAACCCTATCTTTTTACCCTTAATAGCAACAATACATACATGTCATGTCCCCTTCTGTCATTGGGATTGAGCACCGCAAGATCGAACTCATTATAAAGCACCTCTTCCCATTGCAAGATAAATCAATCTAGTTGGCCAAACCAAATCAATAGATCAGAGAAGAAATACGAAGCTATAGTAATCATGCATAAAAGAGTTTAGAGAAAAATCAAATAATATTCATGGATATATAGATCTGATCATAAACTCACAATTCATTGGATCCCAACAAACACACCGCAAAAAGTGATTACATCGGATAGAACTCCAAGAACATCAAGGAGAACATTGTGTTGAAGATAAAAAAGAAAGAAGAAGCCATCTAGCTACGAACTATGCACCCATAGGTCTGTGTTAACTACTCACGCATCATCAGAAGGGCAGCAAGGTTGATGTACAGCCCCTCCGTGATTGATTCCCCCTTTGGCGGAGTACCGAAAAAGGTCCCCAGATGGGATTTCTCGAGAACGGAGGCTTGCGGCGGCGGAAAATGTATTTCGTGGACTCCTCTGTTGGTTTCCCGATTTTAGAGAATTCATAAAGGCGGAGTTAGGTCAAACAGAGCTACATGGGCCACACAAGCCACCAGGGCGCGCCCTGGTGCCTTGTGGGCTACTGCTCCATCTTCTCGTCCCCTCCCGAAGCTTCCAGGGTCTCTTATTGCCAGAAAAAAAATCTTCAAAAATTTTTGTGGCATTTGGACTTCGTTTGGTACTGATATTCTGAAAAATCAAAAACAAGCAAAAAACTGCAACTGGCACTGGTCACTAAGTTAATAGGTTTGTCCCAAAAAATGATATCTAATTGCTTGTAAGTGTATATAAAACATTCAAGAATGATACTATAATATCATGGAACAATAAAAAATTATAGATGCGTTGGAGACGTATCAGTCCCATGACCAGGACACTAGCAATTTAGTTAGTGTCCCTGTGTGGTTGTTTTGTGTGCCTACCAGAGTTGTTCTTAGTTGAGGCATATTGGCTTTTCAACTTTTGTTATTCGGTTGTGCTCTAGAAAGTTTTGTTTCTTGTAGGGCGGTCTCTTTTAGTTGTACTAAGTAGTTGGCTTCCCTTCTAGAACTTAGTAGGTGAGTTATAAGGCAGTTTGTGTCCTGGAATTGAGAGTGGGTGGTGTTTGTGTGGCATTCTGGTTTTATTAGTGAAATCGAGAGCCGGAGGGCTTCTTTTATCAAGAAATGTGCTATCTAATTCATGTCATGTCAGAAAAAAAATGCAATCTAGTGCAATATAATTCTATGGTGGAAACACATTTTCATTTAAAATAAACTTCCAAATGCTCAACCTTGCACTTAAAAGGATGTTCTGAAGAACATGTAACCAAATAACTAACCTTGTACCTTTCTTAGGTCCTACTCCACTTGTCTCATATCAATTGTCGCTCAAACGGATGTATCTAGACATATTTCAGTGCTAGATACATGTGTTTGAGCGACAATTAACATGGGGCTGAGGGAGACATGTCATGAGTAACCACCCCAAGATTAAGTTCAAATTATTTGGGCTAGCTTTGATATTAAAATCAAGTGCTAAATGTTCAAACTCAAATAATGGTAGAAATGTAGTGTATTTTAGTTAATGATTACCTTCATAAAATTGTATGAAATATATGTATCAAGCTAATATGTTACTGAAATGGTAGCACAATTTCATAAATTTTAGAGTCATCTTATCTACTTTTTAGACAGGTAAAACAATATTTCAAAAGCTCAAAACTCTAAGGGAAAATCTGGAAAATTACACAAGTTTTCATTTCACACTACTATGAATTTTTCTTGGATTTTAAAAGTGGTATTTAACTGCCATTTTTATACAAATTCACTAATGACCTAAATTTGGGTTAAGAAATATAAATAGAAAAGAGAATATTCCAGACATAGGCGACCCGGGGGGGGGTAGCAAGGACGCACACCACTTCTTTTGGCCATCCCATGTGCAGGGTGGCCACAGTTGTTTTGATCTTTTTTCTCCGTTTCATAACGGGTTTATGCCTTTTATTTTTCTTATTCATTTTTATTTTTCTGTTCAGTTTTTATTTACTCTATGTTTTTTATATAAAGAAATTTTCATAATATGAGACAAAAATATTTAATAAATTCATGAAAATTATTGATTTAATATATTTAAAATTGGTTAGAATTTTAAATTACATAAATTTTTAAATTAGTTAACACATTTTTCAAACTCATGGTCATTTAAAAATTTATTAACATGCTAATATTTGAGACTTTTTTCCTAAATTCATGAAGATTATTTAAGATGCACGAACATCTCTTTTAGAACTCATGAGTATTTTATTTTAATTTACGAAGTATTTTATATGTCCTTTATTGAGAGAGAATTTTAAATAACTCAAAACCTAAAATAAAAAAGTAGCTCAAACCCACAAAGGGCCCATGTGTGCCTATTGTAGGCATCGGTTCTCGGAACGGCCTGGGCCCACTACCGTACGGGTGAAATCATATTCGACGGTCGTTGCGTCAAATAGTCGACCAAACGCGTGGGGGTGTCGACAGGCAGAGAAACTATGTCGAACTATTTAACCTTGTTCTGTTTTTTATTTTGGGAACCTTGTGGAAGGTTCCAGCCTGGTTTGAACCAGTTTTGGAAACCTTCTAAAAGGTTATCTACCAGGTTTTTCGTTGTTTCATTTTTTCCTTTTAATTTTTTTGGGAATTTCAAGAAATGTTTGAAATTTTCAGAAACAAATTGGAATTTTTCAAAAATGTTTGGAAATTTAAAACAATGTTCACAATAACAAAAATGCTTTTTTCAAAAAAATCTGCAAATTCACAATTTGTTCAAAAATATCATGTTTTCAAAATTGTTCACAGTTTCAAAAAATAATTGTCTGTTCAAAAAGTTCACAGTTTCAAAAAATGTTCACCTTCTATAGAAAATCGTGTTAAGAAAAATAGAATTTCAAAAATTGTTCATTTTTTGGAATAAATGAAGATTTATATTTGTGTGGAAAAACATCTAAAAACCGGCAGCAAGGAAAAACTGGAAAAAAAAAACGCTGGACTGCTTTGCATTGAGCAATAGAAAAGATGTGGGCTGGAGAAACAATATAGCCACGGGGATCACCAAGGAATTGTCTCTCAGCAAAGCCATTGTGTTCGATTTCCTAGGTGTTTTTCTGAGTTTTTTCTTGGTGTGTGTGTTCTTGAGAGAAACCATGAGAGGCATCACCGTGAGAAAGAAAGGAGCGTAAAATCCCAGGGAGCAGCAGAAAATCTTCCGGTAGCCTAAATTCCGCGTCGAGCGGAAAATCCAGTTCAGAAAGAAGAGAGAAGAGAGAGGCTAGCATGTTCCAGCTCCGACAAAATAGGTGCTCCCCTGCGTGGCGGTTTCCTCGAACTGGAGCTTGCAGTAACTTCTGAACTGTGAACTTGGGCCATCATGTGTGATCATTTGAGCAAACCTACCTGGTGTTCATCTCAGACTTCTGTGCTGAGCAGAGGCACCATCTGTGCTGTCATATGGCTCGGACCGCCGTCGCGGCAGCAAGAACTGGGAGATAAACCTCCAGGCTATTATTACATCACAAAGAATAGAAGCATAACAGCCGAGCAACTTTTTCCTGCGCGACGCGCAGAAGCAAAGGATGCATCAACACCTGGATGGAGATCCTTCCCTTCTTCATCGCCAGTTTAGCCAAGGAGCTTATGTCGCCATCTTTTCCACCTTGAAAAGCCATTGGTCCAACAACTATTTCATTTCTGCGGGCGGCATAGCAAAGTCCAGCGTCCTAGCAAACACGGCAGCCTCAGACACATCACCTGCATTACAAATTTCCAGACCACATCAGCCAGCCAAAGTATATATCATTTCGTGTCTTCCACAAGTTCCACATAACAACACAAGTGAGAATATTGATCACAACATTCTTCTTATCACCAATCCGCACATTTCCACCACATTTTTGTAATTCAGACCAAGCTCTAAGCGAACCAAATAGAAATGGTTCGCCGCAATACAATCAAAGCATAAATGAGCAACAGTTTTAGGATCAGAGCAGAAAATGCATGATAGATCGGTAAGTTTCTGCCGTTTAGCTAAATTACCTCTCATCAGCACTTGGTTGTGTGAAATCAGCCACAGAAAGACTTGGACACTATGTCTGAAACTGGGGCTAGCACAGTTGCCTCCGGGAAACCTGAACCTGACCAGCTCTTTAATTTGTCGCCGATGGAACCGAGACTGATGATGGCTTGTTAACAGAGAATCCCATTAATGTTCATGAGACCATACTTATTCTCAAGGATGCCAAGTACACTGATGGGGTTGAATGGAAAATCAGTAATATCAAGCTAATTAAAGCTAAATTGTTCTATCCGGAACTAACCAACTAACCAGAAGTCCAGACCAGTTGCTCGACCCCTGGAATAAGGAAGTTAGCTTGCATAACATAATCACTCCATCGTTACCCAAAGAAAGGCTGCCATGTGTCTCGGAGTGGAACAGCATAAACTACTACGTACCACAACATTACATAAGTACTGGACAATCAGCACATGAACATGAGCCACTCTGGAGGAAAGTAAGCAAAACTCCTTGGCTGCCCCAGTTAACAAAAGCCAACCCCATGGCTGGCCCAAAGGCATCGCTGCGCTCTGAAGTACACTACGAGATGCCCCCCCCCCCCCCCCCCCCAAACACGGACAAAAACTCCACAGATTAAACATGATGCAATGAAAACAATAACTCATTCTACACAAAGTAGTTTGGCTAATCGAACTTCCTCTTACAGAAAAAAAACATACATGAGTAGCTGCCAACAAACATGTTACATGGAGCTACACGGGAATTTCAGCATTAAAAAAGAAGTGTACATAATAAAACTGAGCTTCAGCCTACTCAGTAGCTAATCCTGATGAGCTTCACGTAACGAACGGATGTAGAAAATATATAAACGAGCTTCAGCACCATATATAGGGGTTATATCACTTGATCTGTTTCATTATGTATGAACGGAAATGCTAGGAACTCTGAAGACAAACACTAAGGAAATACTATTTATGCATAATAGTATCTTACAAGGCACGTATGTCATATCTTGCCTAGTAAATAGCCGGTCAATAGCTGGAATTGTACTTGGGGAGCCTGATGTAGGCAGGAGCTCTGAGGGGAAACAAAACTACGAAAGTGTCAGCAGCTGGAAGTTAAGAGGGTGGATGTGCCTGCAGAAATTCCGTGGAACGGCGCGATCACCACTGGCCTAGATGTAGCAGGATGGACACAGAGGGAAGCCCGAAGACGAAACTGAATGATGTTGTCATAGCTGCCGTCAACCTGAGCTGCTGGAGGGAATGAGCATCAAGTGCCGGCCATTGGACAGGCGGTGAATAGGGAGCCCACACTGACAGCAGGCGTCATGGTCCCCAAATCGCCTAATCCTAGATGGAATTGTACTAGAACATCTCCTGATGGACCAGATATTTAGGAACATTTTCGCTCCCTCTAAGGGAGGATTCTGTGCCAGAAACCAAGCTCATTGCGGGCCTCTTTTTGCAAAATGTACTAGGCAGAGGGAGACAGTCATGTTTGATCTAGAACGTACATTTTGGGTCTAACGGTCTGTGTTGAGGATTCTACGTTTCCATTGAATGTGTGTGGTTTTCACTAGATATGTTTTCATTATATAACACCCTTAGATACTGCCATGATGAAGAAGAAGGTAATCTAGTAACCAGAATTTTCCAAAGTAGCACAAAAACACAGTGAATTAGAGCCTTCAATACCCATTTCTATATTTTTACCGGTGATACTCCGTATGCAGAGTTGCAGACACTGCAGTGACTTCATAGCGTCCTCCGCCGCCGTATCTGTTTGGCAAAAAAGAGTTGGCCAGCTCATCATTTGCCAGCTCGACCTGGTATCAAATATATGAACTGGAAGGAGCAAGCAAAAACGATGGCACCTTACCTGGAGCCGATTCCATCAAGGTTGTAGTCATCTCATCCATGACTTCCCTGATTAATCATGTCGCGTTCTCCAGTTTTTCTTACACTCGGGAAAAAAAAAGGTGCAGATTCTGAAGTTCCAATACAACTTATTGTGAATATTTTAACTCTAAACCAATACAAGTTCTAGAATTCTACATCACTCTAGCACATATAAGCTCTAATCCTGGCCAATATGTAGAACTATATATCCAGCAGGCACTCTAAATGAATCAGTAGCTGATGGCACTGGGCAAATTACTCAGCTTAGTTTTTCAAAGGAATTGCTCGGTTTAATTCAGAAACTACTAAAGACAAAACCTCTACAATATTTGGTTGCTGAAAACATGTCCACATGCATCCTCACTAAATACCTGTGTAGTACTGTAACGGGGAAACTTTGCTCACTTGCTACTGCCCCCAAGACCGCAACCAACTTACCAACATATACCTCCTCTTCTACAGTTTTTCAAAAGGAAAACTTCTGAATTTGCTTCCAGTGCATCCAAATGGATAATATCACAGCATCACTAAGTTTATGTGGTGCTCATCTAGACATGGCAGTTCATTATAGGTGTTTTTATATGTCATGACTTCTACTTTTTTTCAGCACCCTTGGCAGGTGTTGTCTGCAAAATCTGATAAAAGAAAACCAAGTTATGCACATTGTTTACGGGTGCGCAAGTTGTAGAATCTATGGCATGCAATAAATCTACAGACAAGAGTACAATGTTACAAGAATTTGCTGAAAGCTTGGGCATTTTCAACTGATGTTTGCGATACATGAAAAGCTGCAATCGATCAGACTAAAAACAGCAAGGTCCTTTGTCTACAATCGATCTTCCAGATCCCATTGGTGCTGAAGTAACCGTCTGGCTTAGTGCTTGAAATCTTGCTCCATTTAAAATGCATCTCCCAACTGGAAACAATATTAGCACTGAAGGTTAGAAGTAAACTTCTCAAGGTATCTGGAATTATGAAAGCAACCAGTGCCTATACTGAAAGAGTAGACCTGAGCTACAAAGTGAACCTTCTAAAGGTATCTGAGTGACCTATTTTGTACGCTATAATAAATAGAGAACCGAAAGCAGAAGCTAACTTAGATTCATTCGCAGACAAGTACTCCCGCCGTCCCATAATATAAGATCGTTGAGAAACGATCTTATATTATGGGACGGAGGGAGTATCATTTACAGAGGGCACTATTTGACCACAAACATACCTTTCATGGCAAGGCACGCCACGTCATCTTTCGCATGATTTTCCTGACTTGTTTGAGTATGCGGACATAGTGGTAGAATAGCCTAGACTGCTCTCCCCCAGCCCTACACGGCTGTGCCTGTTTCCACCCAAAATGTTGTTGCATGGGCTTCCACCAACAACCAGATCAAAACCACCAAATCTGTTCACCAATATCTCGAGGTCATTGTCATTGATATTTTCCACATCACCCATCTCAACTAGCTTCCCTTTTTTATTTGATCGCTCCCACCAGATCTTCAGGATGCCTTGGTTGACTTCAGATATCTCAGCAGACACAACAACATTTAAACGTATTCCTAAGCGATGCAAAGCGACCTCTGCACCACCTATTCCAGTGAAGAGTGACAAGACGCGAATCCCATCAGGGAACTTCTCTTTTAGAACTGAGAGGTGGAATGCCACCGTGTCCACCTGAAAGGAGTTTCCAAGAGACCGGTACCTCTCTGTCCTTGTCAAGCAGCCTCTGGTGTGATCTGTTGGGAAACCCAACACAGATTCGAGTTCATCAGGCTCCAATGGAGCAACAGTTTTTGGCCCGACCCAAATATGATTCCAGTGCTTACATAGATTGAGGATGTTTTTCTGATTAGCTTCACTTGGGGTGCCATCACAATCACTAAGGATCTCTCGCACCCTGTTTGATGCTGTCGTAGGGGCCATCACGGTCTGTATACAGTTCAATTGTGTCCTTGTATCCCATGCAGGCCACCATTGTTTTGGGGACAATTGACGATAACCCCCCTTGTTGGCAAATCCTTGATCATATACCCCCCGCCGCTGTCTATGACATGTGGGGTTTAAGTGGCCTGGGGGGGTTATCATCAAATCTCTTGTCCGTGGAAATTTCTCCTGTATTTTTGTTTGTTGCATTGGCTGGATATGGAACCTTCCTTTTACAGGAAGATTGTGGATATAGCCTCTTTTCCGTGTTGCTGCACAGAAATCCTTTGAGTCCACAAACTTGGGTGCTAGATTGTAAAGACAACAAGACATCTCGTCCCAAACCCCTTTCGGGGCGCGTTCAACATTCTCGAAGTAAAAATATGGAGGTTCTTGAGGTATATCCAGTAGTACACTCTCAGCAGAGTCATTGTCTCTCTTAAATATCTGTGCAGCCAATATTGCATCAGCAAGTACTGAATCTTGTTCATGCACACCTGGTACAAATTTTGATAACATTAGAAGTAAAACAGCAATTGGCGGGAATGTCAACAATCAACCATGTGGCACAGACTGCAGTTGAGTACACATGCTAGTTCGTACTGGTTCTTAGAATTGTTGCAAAAAAACATTCAGAGCTGCAACAATAATGCAGGTTGGGTTCTCATATCTGACCAGCAGAAGGGTCTAGTTCGTGCAGTTAGCGAGCTAGTCCCCAATGCAAAGCATAGAAATCATAGAAACTGTATAAGGCACATATATGCCAGATGGACTACGGGAGATATTGGGCATGTGCAAAAGCCTCAGACAGGATAACATTGCGATAGTACTAAGGAAAAGAAAGAAGAGCAAAGTGGAATGCATGCTCTTTGGGTCTGCAAAGTGAACTTTGTGATCTTGTGGTACTTATTTTGCTTGCTGATCAAGCTGCAGATGATCTTCTCATGATGTGTTTTGCGAATGTTCTAGACCTGAAGATGCCATTTTGTTGTTTGTGGATGCTTTATCTTAATTTCAGTACAATGATATGCAAGTGTTCGTTAATTTGATCTCTGTGGTTCCAATGAATTGGTGGATGCCATATATTGTGATCTGAACATATATTGCTATATCAAGCATCTGTGGCTACATCAATGTCTACTTAGCTTGGGAAGGGTGGGGAATTGGTGCCCTTTGGAGCAACCGGAGCGAAATGCTTGTGCCCATGGGGTTATGTGCTGCTAGAAGGTTCGGGTCTAGTACAGGGACTCATATGGCACTCCAGCAAGCCTACGTGGCACAGGACACCATATGTGCAATACCAGTCAACAAGACAGCTTGGACTGGGACCAGGGGGCGATATAAATGGTGTTAAATGAATGACGGTGGCTCTAAATAGAGTCCAGTGACATGTCAAGAACCATGTATAAAAGATAACATTAGAGTAAATGTCTTAAGAGTTACCACATATGTCAATGGCTGAAGAGGCATCTTCCTCTATGAAACCCATCTCCACTAGTGTCCACAACTTCTTTTCTCTCTCTGTCAGCTCTTCACCAAATGCCTGTGGAAAACGTAGACAAAAGGTCATTTGACATTCACTTATCAAATGCAGCAAATTTTTACAAGAAAATTGTAATACCTCTAGGTCTCTTGATGAGCTGAACACCTCCACGTCACTAGATGAACTGCTGAACCCCTCCAGGTCAATTCGTGAGCTGGACCCCTCTAGATCAGTCTACAGAACACACAAAAATGTATAAAATCCCTGCAGCTACGGCACTCTATACTCTGCTAACTGGTGGAACTGAACAGCTCACCTCCTCATGATTAATCAGCCAGTCCAGGATGGCTTCATCCTCGACCTGTCCTCCAGTGTGCTCGAGAGCCATGGCCACGCTGCAGGGAAACCCATCTCGATGTAACGGGCGACCATCAGGTCTGTCGAACCTGACAGGACGTGCCGCGAGGAATCCTGCACGTGCACAGAAAGATGAATCAACAGTCAAATCGAGTTTCAGGAACGAGAGTAGGCACGCAAATTGTACTGCACTTGTAATAAGTTAAACACAATAGAATGATTTGTCGTACATACTATGACGGGCTTGTTGTGTATTAGTATAGAGGCAAACTTCATTGCCAAGAATACATAGGATTACAAGAGATCTCAAGGATCAGACTAATTAATAGAAATAATCCTAACTAATCTATCACTACTGCAGGATGCTGCTAACGCGACACTACGATCAGAGACCATTTAACGAAACTGTGTGCGATGCATTAATCACAAACGGTGATGTAAAAAAATCGTCAAAAAAGATGCAAAACGTTTGCGATGAAGGATACATCAAACACGGTTCAGATTTTAGTTGCGTGTGCGATGCGGGGCATACGGTTCAGTTCAATTAACTGTTTGCGATGAGGCGGAATAAAAGAAACGGGCAACCAAATGAAGGCGTGTGCGATATATGGCATACAGTTCACTCGGATGAACTGTTTGTGATGAGGCGGAACAACAGAAACGGACAGCCAGATGAAGGTATGTGTGATATATGGCATACAGTTCACTCGGATGAACTGTTTGTGATTAGGCAACACAAAAGAAACGGTCAGCCAGATCAAGGTGTGTGCGATATACGGCATACGGTTCATTGCGATAAACTGTTTGTGTTGAGCCAACAGAACAGAAACGTTTCACATAAACAAGATGTGTATAATACGCGGCAAACATCCAATTACATAAGTAACTAGTACACATATGACATTTCCACAGACCAAAGTAAACTATTACATGCATAATTAACTAGTATAAACGATCATCTGATCATCATCTACTTCTTGTGCTAGCTCGATGTTCCTTCTATGCTAAGTTTCCATTAATTAATGGCGTTTTATGAACACGCCACCGTTTCCCGCCATTTCCTCACCGGTTTCCCGCCACCCAGCGATATTGCGCATAAACCTAGGCGGCGCGCGACGCACGGAGGCAACAAGCGCAGCCTGTAGAACATCCACCTTTTCCAAGCATGCCAACCCACCAAAGCGCCGCCTCTGCCATCAATCTCGTCGACGAGGAAAACGAGAAGGCGCCACGGCCCGTCGAGGCCGAGGCGCTCCCCGGCAACGCGATGGACGACGCCGTGATGCGCATCATCGCCAGGGTTGAGCAGATCCTTGGCGCATGGCGCTTCAGCGGCGCGGATCAAGATAGGCATGTCAGCGCCGAGAGGCTGCAGCTCGCCGCACAACATGATCGATGGCGCGCCGCAGAGCAAGCTAGGCGCGTCCGCGCCGATAGGCTGTGGCTCGCCGCACGGCGAGACCGTTGGAGCGCCACAGAGCGAGAGCGGATCCATCGGCGCTTGCCTGCTGTCGACAGGGCGTCGCAGCTGGGTACACGACCCGTCAGTACCCCCATTCCTCGCCAGGAGTGGGCAGAGGCGCTCTGCGCCGTACGTGCACCAGAGGCCGGCCGCGCCGTACTTGCCGGACGCCCGCCGCGCCGTTCGCATGGGTCGCGTCGTTCGCCTTTTCCGCGGCCCGCTCGATGCCAACGCGCTGGTCGCTAGGCTCGACCGCCTCCTTGGCCCAGGTGTCCACCTGGGCGCAGTAGAGGAACATGGCCATCGCATCCTCGAACTGGTGATCTCCGATGAAATAGCCAAGTTGGAGCTCGAGATCGCGCTCCAGATGTACCACGAGCGTGTCGACCGCTTGGACGAACGCCTGCACGAGTTCAGGCAGAGCCAAGAGCTACCGTGGGCAAGGGCTGCTGGTCATGGTCTCATGGACGCGTTTTATTTTGTTGAGTCGTTTCGATGTGGATCGCTATGTATTCACAGCAATCATAATATTGCTCTGTTTATTGCTCTGTTTCAATGTGTGTACTCTGTTTTTCGTTCTTATATGTTCTGTTTTAATATGTGTATATATGTTTTCCATTCTGTATATGTGGATGATAACATCTAGATACAAATTAGTATATAAAAACAGATAGAAAATGGAATTCATAATATATATATTAATTTTTCATTAGTTCATCACAGAATATATATAATATCTATCACATATACGTGATGATACTTAACTACTAGGTACAATGCATAAAATTGAAAACGAACAATACTAAAACTAATAATCCCTCATGGGGGCAGTATTCCGGCAGCCCCTCGCCAGTAGCTCTCTGGTGCGTGGCGTCTTCCCAGCGCGGAGGCAGTACTCCGCCTCCTCCGCCTCGCAGGGCTTGACGTACCGATCTGCCTTTTGCTGGCGGACGAGCGCGAACGATCTTGCCATTCCGTTGGGCGCCCACCGGAGCTCCTCGTCGGTGGCACGCTGGAGCTTATCGGCCCACCTTCACGCAGCGATGAGGCGCCTAGCGCCTTTGACCTTTCTCGTGAAGTACCCGTCTTCGTACACCTCCTCCGGGCGACGACGCGCCCGCCCCCAAAGCTCCACCGCCTTCTTTTTCCAGGCGGCATCACGGGCTTCACAGGCCGCCTGGTACCTGGCTTCCTTCTCCGCCATCTCCTTCTTGAACGCCACTTGCCTGGCTTTCTCAGCCGGCGGCAGCGACTTCCATAGACAAAGATTGTACTAGCCCCAAAACCAATCCAAAGTTGGGGGGTCCGGCGCAACCTCGTCCGGCGGCGCGTAGGGGTCCTCCTCGTCGCTGCTCTTCGACTGAGCGTCCTCGGGGTGCGGCGACTCCTCGTCGGCGCGTGGGCAGATCGGCGGCACCATGGCGGAGATTTGAGAGAGAAAGGGCGAGCGAGGGGAGGATGTAGATGAGAATGCAGGTGGGACGACGTGAGTAAGGTAGTATTTATTGGCGGCCGGAATCTAGATCGACGGGAACAGTACACACGCCAGTCGCCGGAATTTAAGAGTACTGTAGTTTGAATTACACACGATTCCCACAGCAAAATCCGTGTGTGAACTTAATAGCTGACGGTTTCTAATACAGAACCGTGTCTGATTAATAACCCGCGTAGAGTGCCAATCGTGTGGGGCCCTGTTGTCTTGCCAGATTTTTACATTTTCTTTTTTGAACACCAGATATTTACATCGTCTGATGATTTTTTAACTCGCACACAAGTACACAAAAATATGATTTTTCAAACCGTTATGGTTAGCCATTGCATGTAGATGTAGTTCAAATTTGAATTACGGTCATTAAATGGCTAGAAAATCACTTAAATGTCTTTAAAAGGTTAAATGACCCCTAGAATTTTCCAAATTTTCACATGACAGTTGTATTAGTGCACGTTAAATATAGAAAAAAATTGAAGACCATAAGAGGAAGCTATCTCATGTTCGTCATCAAACATACATTGTTCCCTCTCGGAAACACGAGCATTCTAGTGAGTTGCTATGGTTTGTGAGGTGTGTGTGCCCAAACTTTCGTCAAATAGGCCAATTTTTCTACCACATCATCTTGGTGGCATGACATTACATCAAGCAAGGTTTCATATTTTTCTGATCATTTTTTTAATGTTTTGGAATTAAAATGCCATGGCAATCCATGCATGTGTCCATGCCGTGACATCAATATGTTTAAAAATTTCTTCTAATTTACTGCACATGGAATTAATTTACACACAAGTACACAAATATAATTTTTCAAACCGTTATGGTTAGCTGTTGCATGTGGATGTAGTTCAAATTTGAATTACGGTCATTAAATGGCTAGAAAATCACTTAAATGTCTTTAAAAGGTCAAATGACCCCTAGAATTTTCCAAATTTTCACATGACAGTTGTATTAGTGCACGTTAAATATAGAAAAAAAATTGAAGACCGTAAGAGGAAGCTGTCTCCCGTTCGTCATCAAACATGCATTGTTCCCTCTCGGAACCACGAGCCTTCTAGTGAGTTGCTCCGGTTTGTGAGGGGTATGTGTCCAAACTTTCGTCAAACATGCCAATTTTTTTACCACGTCATCTTGATGGCATGACATTACATCAAGCAAGGTTTCATGTTTTTCTGATCATTTTTTTTTGGAATTAAAATGCCATGGCACTCCATGCATGTGTCCATACCGTGAGACCAATATGTTTGAAAATTCCTTCTAATTTACTGCATATGGAATTAACTCGCACAAAAGTACACAAATATAATTTTTTAAACCGTTATGGTTAGCTGTTGCATGTAGATGTAGTTCAAATTTGAATTACGGACATTAAATGGCTAGAAAATCACTTAAATGTCTTTAAAAGGTCAAATGACCCCTGAAATTTTTCAAATTTTCACATGACAGTTGTATTAGTGCACGTTAAATGTAGAAAAAAATTAGAAGGCCGTAAGAGGAAGTTATCTCCCGTTCGTCATCAAACATGCAATTTTCCCTCTCGGAACCACGAGCCTTCTAGTGAGTTGCTCCGGTTTGTGAGGGGTGTGTGTCCAAACTTTCGTCAAACATGCCAAATTTTTTACCACATCATCTTGGTGGCATGACATTACGTCAAGCAAGGTTTTATGTTTTTCTGATCATTTTTTAATTTTTTTGAAATTTAAATGCCATGGCACTCCATGCATGTGTCCATGCCGTGAGACCAATATGTTTGAAAATTCCTTCTAATTTACTGCACATGGAATTAACTCACACACAAGTACACAAATATGATTTTTTAAACCGTTATGGTTAGCTGTTGCATGTAGATGTAGTTCAAATTTGAATTACGTTCATTAAATGGCTAGAAAATCACTTAAATGTCTTTAAAAGGTCAAATGACCCCTGAAATTTTACAAATTTTCACATGACAGTTGTATTAGTGCACGTTAAATGTAGAAAAAAATTGAAGGCCGTAAGAGGAAGCTATCTCCCGTTCGTCATTAAACATGCATTGTTCCCTCTCGGAACCACGAGCCTTCTAGTGAGTTGCTCCGGTTTGTGAGGGGTGTGTGTCCAAACTTTCGTCAAACATGCCAATTTTTTACCACATCATCTTGGTGGCATGACATTACATCAAGCAAGGTTTCATGTGTTTCTGATCTTTTTTTATTTTTTTTGGAATTTAAATGCCATGGCACTCCATGCATGTGTCCAGGGCGTGAGACCAATATGTTTGAAATTTCCTTCCAATTTACTGCACATGGAATTAACTCGCATACAAGTACACAAATATGATTTTTCAAACCGTTATGGTTAGCCGTTGCATGTAGATGTAGTCCAAATTTGGATTACGGTCATTAA
Organism: Thinopyrum elongatum; assembly: GCA_011799875.1. Lineage (NCBI taxonomy): Eukaryota > Viridiplantae > Streptophyta > Magnoliopsida > Poales > Poaceae > Thinopyrum > Thinopyrum elongatum. The sequence goes on along the minus strand of CM022303.1, from coordinate 605,595,259 downwards.
ATGGCTAGAAAATCACTTAAATGTCTTAAAAAGGTCAAATGACCCCTGAAATTTTCCAAATTTTGACATGACAGTTGTATTAGTGCACGTTAACTATAGAAAAAATTTGAAGCCTGTAAGAGGAAGCTATCATCCGTTCGTTATCAAACATGCATTGTTCCCTCTCGGAACCACGAGCCTTCTAGTGAGTTGCTTCGGTTTGTGAGGAGTGTGTGTCCAAACTTTCGTCAAACATGTCAAATTTTTTACCACATCATCTTGGTGGCTATGACATTACATCAAGCAAGGTTTCATGTGTTTTTGATCTTTTTTTAATTTTTTGGAATTTAAATGCCATGGCACTCCATGCTTAATTGTGTCATAGCCGTGAGACCAATATGTTTGAAAAATCCTTCCAATTTACTGCACATGGAATTAACTCGCACACAAGTACACAAAATATGATTTTTCAAACCGTTATGGTTAGCTGTTGCATGTACATGTAGTTCAAATTTGAATTACGGTCATTAAATGGCCAGAAAATCACTTAAATGTCTTAAAAGGTCAAATGACTCCTGAAATTTTCTAAAATTTGACATGACAGTTGTATTAGTACTACAAATTTTCTCGTACATTTAAAACAACATCCGTTGCCACTTTACTCCAAATTCGTCTTTCACAGCTAATAAAAAATATCAACAACATCACACATAGTTTCTTGTAGGAACCGTTTGCGATGAAAATTCATGGGTCTATTTAAGTCTTCCTCCTTAAGCTTCGCCGGCTCGTCTGCTCCAGTGCCGGCAACCCCCGAATCCACGAATCCCGATCCCCATTCCCGCAACCCCTTCTTGTAAAGATGACGCTGTGGAAACGCTTCGTGAAGGCCCGTACAGTGGCCGCGTCCTCCCCGAGCGCCGCCGCCTACGCCGAGAGTGCCACCGCATCCACATTGAGCGTAGCCGCATCCGCCGAGAGGGCGTCTGCGGCAGCCGACAGGGCAGCTGCAGCAGCCGAGACGGCTGCAGCAGCTGCTGCGATGGCGGCTGCAAACGCCGAGAGCGCTCGAGCTGCCGTCCGTGCCGCCGATGTCGCCCTAGCCCGGGTCGAGGCCATCCACGCTAAGATCGAGGACGCACACGCCAAGATATTCCAGGCCACCTCGGAATCCAGCATGCAACCCACGTCCGAAAAGGCGGCAGTGGCCATGGAGCACCTGCTTCCTCATGAGATCGCCGAGCGGGAGCTGGAGATGCAGGAGGCGGCGGAGATCGAGGAGCGCCGGGAGGAGGAGTTGCGTGTGGCCGAGGTCGAGGTAGAGAAGAGTATGTCCGTCGAGGAATCGGCGGTGGAGTACCAACGCGAGCTCTGGCGCAGCCAGTACTATGAGTACTACAACCTTGAGGGCGGCGCCGAGGACGAGGACGAGGACGCGGTCGACTTCAGCAGGGGGGACGCGGAGTCCACCAACGGCGGCATGTCGCCAGGACAAGTCATCGACGTCTCATCTCACACCGGCGATGCATAGGCCAGCGCGGCGGCGGATTTGTTAAAATTATGCGTACTTAGGCTTTGTTTTTAATGCTAGTCTTTGTTAGAGCAATGTTTATGTCAACTGGCTCTGTTTAATTACTAAAATTGCTCGATTCAGTAAGTGTGGTATGTGTGCTGTACGCTCTTTTGTGTGTCCAAATTAGCAAGCGATGTTAAATTATGCAATGACGTGGATGAGGACAGTACCCAGGGAAATTTCCACCAAAATTTGAATTATCAAACTCATCCCATGCGCGTAAAGCAGAAGAATCGTTTGCGATGCACACAATCGTTCAAAGTGAATGGTGTCCGGCGGCACCGCGCGCAAAGTTTCCCTCCACATTTCAAAAATTTTGGCCTACCGCCGAAATATCTACCCCCTTCCCCACCCCCTTTTCTCTCCGACCACAAGTCACATTTCCCCTGTTTCCTCCTTCCTTCCTTCCTTCCTTCCTAAGCTATAGCCGCTTCCTCGCTTGCTTCCTCGCTCTCGCCGTCTCGCATCCTACCGCCGGGGTCGCCATGGTCTTCTTCAATGACCTCTCCAGCGGTTCCTCCTCCGATGACGACTCCTTCACCACTCGGGTATGCCTCTCTTCTCTCTCTCGGGCTATGACTTGGAATGAAGGATTTTAACCCGGCGGTCGATTTGAGTCATTTCTTCCTCTTGTAGCTCCCTAGGACCATCAGTTGCAATGAATGAAGCGGGGTGGCTGAAGATCTGTCTGCTCATTGTCATCATCAATCTCCATGCGTGAAGCTAGTTGCGTTTGAATCTATGGACAGTGGGAGGAAGTTTCTGGCATGTGCAGAGAAGGTTAGTCCCTCTTTCTTTGTTACAAATCATTTGTTAGATGTGATTCAAACACTGTCACGGTCCCAACCCATTCATACCACACATTCAACCAAACGCATCCTAAGACAGTGTCACAGTTTGTACCTAGTATCTAAAAATGTTGCCATCTCATCAGCAGTGCCATTAGAAAATTATTTGGCACCGCTTCAGCAGTTTGTGCAGCCAATTTTGGTCCACACATTTGAGCAGCCAAGCAGTAAAATACTAAATCTTTATGGCACGAAGGAACTGGGCATCGGAGCAACTAGGTGCTCCGGAGTCCGGGTCCCTGATTTTTTCCGCTGCATCGGCTCGCCAGTGCAGGGCACCGGTGCGAAATGTAGCAACAGTTGTCTTTATATCGGTTTTGGCATACATAGTGGACGGCCTTAGTGCTATTAGTTCTATGTTACTAAATTTGTGCATGTACACATCTGTTAGTATCAATTTGCTGTCATCCAAACACTGTAGCTATGCTATCGCAGTTATATTTAACTTCCTCATAAAATATTCAATTTGTTATTTATAGTACATGAGTAAGAACTTGTAGCGTTGTTGTAGTTAATTATAGCTTCTGATGTTTCAGAATTTGGTTGTTGTCTCAGTAGCAATTAATTCATTTGCACATTGATCTTTTTGAGAAGATATGTCATAACGAATCTGTTTCTTCAGTTTTTCAAAATAAGTATTAGTGATTTTCTATGTTGCTATAAACCCATTTCCCATACAATTGTTATTGATCTAGTTTTAAATATTATAGGATGAACGGAAGTGTTCATACTTGGAGTGGGTTGATCAAGAGTGGCCACAGTCTTTGAAGATATGCCTAGTAAAGCTCTGGAGCATGTATAACGAAGAGAACAGAGGTAGGCTTAGAGAAAGTGTTGTCAACGCTGAAGAATATTTGAAGATGCGGGACAAAAAGAGAGGTGGAGAATGAGTTCAGATTTTTTAAATCAGACTTTGCTAAGATGGTGTTGGTGAAGGAGGAGGCACTTTCTCAGTTGGCCAGTGCAAAATAGGTTCTTACTGAACTGAAAGCAGAGGTGGATAAGATGAGCCTGGATGATCTCGATTAGGGAAATGAATATATTGTTCTAATATTGTTCTTATGAAGCTGAACTAGCTATATGTTGTACTGTGTTATTTTCAGGTAGCTATCGTACTGTGATGTTAAAATATATTTATGTGCCTGATATGAAATTGGCAAACAGCTGTTCGATATAAAATGTGAATTTGCGTAATACTGGAATTATCTATTATATACTTAAAACGATAGAAAATGAATGGTGATGATTTAACACTCTAAAACTAAGATGTATCAACGGTTGAAATTATGCGAGCACTACACGTGAAAAACTAAAATAAGACAAGTACTACACGTCAAAGAAAAAACTCGACGTGAATCCTAATCTTACACGGCTAGAAAGATTAGGCGTACAACACACGTACAAAAAAGTGAGATAGGCAAGTACTACACGTCAAATAACATTCTACAGGAATCCGGATCCTACATGTCTAGAAAAATATTCGTATATAACCTGCATTTAAAAACCATCTGCATGTACAAGCCTTTTTAAAAAGGGGTCCGCTCACTCTCAAAAAAAGGGAGTCCGCTACTGCACGTACGTGCTTTTCAAAGGAAAATAAAAAATGCTGCATGTACGTGTGAATTAAAGGCACTAATTTTCACCTAATACAGATTGGAATCCTCCTGGGGCAATCCCAAGTTAAAGTCAGGAGGCAGCCATACGTCCCTACATCGAGCTAGAAAAAACAGACTCCTACATCCCCGTAGATACCAGTGATTAGACAGCTGTAAAAAATACTCACCCGCAAGTTAAAGTCCTGAGGCAGCGGTACATCGCTCCATTGATCTAAAAAAGCAGTCTCCTACGTGGCTACGTCCCCGCTAATACCAGTGATCAGATTGTTGTACCGGCTAAACTGTTTGGAAAGAAAAATCCAGTGGGACACTACACCAATTTAGGTACAATTATTTTGCCGAAAAATAGATACATGCAAAAAATACTTTCCATTGATTTGAATTATAACGTTCGAGATTAGAGGATGGAAAATTTACATACAACATCTGTCGCGTACAAATAAGTACATTTTTTGCGGGCAACATAGAAATAAGTCTTATGATTTTTCTTAGGGCTAATAAGTCTTATGATTGACACATAGACGAAAGAAGATAACCTATATAAGGAAAAATACAAACGGGCCTCCTAAAAGAATGGGTATGGTTGATGCCCTATCAGTCAGTGTTTGGCATGCACGTAGTGAGAAGACGAGTTGGAGTTCAATTCCAAATCGGAAAAAATAAAAACAGACTCCTACGTCCCCGCAGATACCAGTGATCAGACTGCTGTAAAAAATACTCACCCGCAAGTTAAAGTCCGGAGGCAGCGATACATCCCTTCATTGATCTAAAAAAACAGTCTCCTATGTCCCCGCAAATACCAGTGATCAGATTGTTGTAGCGGCCAAACTGTTCTGAAAAAAAATTCCAGTATGACATTACACCAATATAGGTACAATTATTTTTGCCAAAAAATAGATACATACAAAAAATACTTTTCATTGATTTGAATTATAACGTTCGAGATTAGAGGATGGAAAATTTACGTACAACATCTGGCGCGTACAAATAAGTATTTTTTTCAGGCAACATAGAAATAAGTCTTATGATTTTTCTTCGGGGTAATAAGTCTTATGATTGACACATAGAACCGAGTCTGTTATGTGTACACGTACGAAAGAAGATAACCTATATAAGGAAAAATACAAACGGGCCTCCTAAAAGAACGGTATCAGTGTTTGGCATGCACGTAGTGAGAAGACAAGTTGGAGCTCAATTCCAAATCGGATTTTCTAAACACAAGGAACTAATTGTTCTTCCAATTTAGCTTCTCTCTTTCTCTCTTACATCTGACTATGCGAATTAAGCCTAAGATGCAATTCCTCTACCCTGCGGCGTGGAACCGCATGCACAAGGTATGTTTGATGTGTGTACGCTTTTTCTCATATCTCTCTCAAAGCATGCTTCATTGAAAAAACAATTAGCCACAAAACAATGAATTGGCACTTTTTTTAGATTGTTTCGAATTATATTTTCTCTATGTACATTTGTAAGCGAGTATATCACACGGAAAAAACGAATGGTTTTATGAATAATACTGACAGTTAGAAGCAAAAAAAACCAAGTTAATATAGTTAGGAGGAACCAAGCAAATTTTAGTAATGGATCCGACACACACACACACACACACACACGGCGTTATATTTTGTTTTCTTCCAGCCTGTTTATTTCGCTTATGCACATCCACATCACCGTTCTATACAAACATGCTCCAAGAGTGAATGAAATATGATCATTTTTCAACCTTAATCATTGAAATAATTTTTTCCTATATTAATTAGATCCTTTATTCACATCATTCTAAAATGCATGAAAGAAACACCAAGTGATTATAAAACAAACTTCCCTATAATTGTCAGTGCTAACTAATTAATGTACTACTGATGTAGACACGAATAAAGGATAACATATAAATACACAAGATTAAAAACATATGAGGCTTTTGATTATATCTTCTATGTAAACAATAAACCGTGAGTTCGCCAACTACGTATGTTGTCTACTTTTTAGCAATTAAACTTAAATCTTGCGGTGGTACTAAAAACTGAAGATTTAAGTCCATAGAAAATTAAAATTAATTACTAAGAAGATGGAATACAAAGAATTGACATGATAAAATTAACATCGTATATGGTAACTACATGATAATTCTAGCCACGCAAATGCACGGGTCACCCCGCTAGTTAATTGTAAACTAATAAACCTGCTAAATGGGTCATGAAACTTTACAAATGGTTCTAGCAGTAAAAGCGCTTGTGATGGATAGCCCAATGCCACACAGTTTTCTTCATCAAATCGTGTGTGATGTAGTTGAATAAAAGCAAACGGTTAACCGAGGCAGAGCGTGTGTGATAGTTACACCTATCACACACGAGCCTATACATAAAATTGTGTGGGATGTACATACGAACGAAAACGTTTTCCCTGGATTGACTGTGTGGGATGTACGTACGAACGGAAACGATTTCCCTGGATTGACTGTGTGGGATGTACATAAGAACGGAAACGTATTCCTTGGATTGACTGTGTGGAATGTACATAACAAACGGAAACGTTTGTTTGGGACTGACTGTGTGGGATGTACTTACGACCGGAACCGATTGGGCCTGTGTAATCGTATTTGATCGCTCGCCCGGCGCACATGACCTTATTTTGCCGAGTGTGTGTGCTAGGAGAGCCTATCCCCGACGGTTTTTGGGTCATGTGGGAAGGACCCCCCCTGTCACCCACACTTACTAGGCGACGGTTTCAAATGCCGTCACGAAAAGGGGTTAAAAACCGTTTCTATAGCACCTCGCTGTACCAGTGTATAGTCATAACTACACGGATTACATGTCGAACTATACATTAACATTCCCCCTCAATCTTAACTGGCCACAAGGTTGAGATTGTGTCGTAATTTCTCCAACATAACTTTTGTAACAGGTTTAGTGAAAGCATCTGCCACTTGATCGCCGGATGACACAAATCGTACATCCAATGCTCCTTGCGCCACATTTTCTCTAACAAAGTGAAAATCCATCTCAATATGTTTTGTCCTCGCATGAAACACTGGATTTGCACTCAAATAGGTGGCACCCAAATTATCACACCATAACACCGGTGGTCGTGGTAGGAACACTCCTAGTTCCTTAAGCACAGACTGTACCCAAGTGACTTTAGCCGTGCCATTTGCAAGTGCCTTGTACTCTGTCTCGGTACTGGACCGTGAAACTGTGGGTTGCTTTCGAGCACTCCATGAAATCAGGTTGGGACCAAGGAAAACCACAAAACCACCTGTAGAGCGTCTGTCATCAACACACCCTGCCCAGTCAGCATCAGTAAAGACACTAAGAAGTGTAGAGCTTGACCGGCGAATAGACAATCCAGTGGTCAGAGTACCCTTGATATACCTTAGTATGCGCTTGACTGCCTCCCAGTGCACATTAGTGGGATTACATGCCAAACTATACGTTAACATAATAGAATAGGCATTGCGCGTTACACCCCGCTCTATATACATAGACCCCAACAGCACTAAGGTTAGTGATGGGGTTGTCAGCTTACAACACAAGCACAAGCCTGAAACAAGGTGCACTAGATGACATAAAACTCGGGAACTCAACACATATTACATCAACTGCAATAGAGATGAGGCATATGAGTGTGCCTCCACATGACTAATCTGAAAAAAAATATTAAATTTGATCTTGCTAAATCTACATACAACTGCAATGCCAGGAACACACGCCATCCACTATGTTCAGCACGTTCAGAGGATTGCAGATCGTGATCTAAAGCAGAGGATTCAGCCGTGGTCTAACGCAACCAGCAAAATCAGCCATGGCATCCCCAACTGAGGAAGGCCACGCCGCATCCCATGGTCGAAGACGACGAGCAGGACGGCCCGCTGCGCCTCCCCATGAAATCGTCTCTTGCGAACACCTAGACCACGCATTCGCCATGCTAGACCACGCGCAACAGCCGGATTGGGGTTTTTTCCCAACCGCCGCAACAGCCAGCCGTTGGCGGCGGATTGGGGTTTTCCCCCGCCGGTCGACCCTCCCCTAAAAACCCGCGCTGGCCCAAAACAACTGAAATGTACTTACCGGCCTGTCCGAGGTTTCCTGCGGCGGCGGCGGCGGTTTTCTTCCTCCGTCGGTGGCATCGACGGAGGCGCTCGTGCTACCCCGTGTCAGACCCAGGGTGGTCTGAAGAACCAGATTCAGAGAATTATGTCTAAACTTAACGATGTCTTTCTACTTCACAGGAAAGAGTAGAGAGTTCTAGCTCGTTACAGAGGAACCTAAGCCGGCCAGGAACACTGGCGGCGGAAGGGGGAAACCCTAAAAATAAGAAGATGGTTCTCGCGTCTCCAAACTCTGGCTTTATAGCCTTACAAAACCAAGAGAAAAATGGAGACAGAGCAGTTGAGGCTTGTAGCTTTTTGCCGAAAAGGAAACAGCAACACTCCAGCGTTGGGGAGCCGTCCGATACTTGATCTACGGCGCCGGCTTCATCATAACCCAGCGAAGCGGTACGGACGAAGAGGAGACGTTGGATCTGGGATGGACGGCTCGGCTATCTTCGCGTGCCAGAAGTATCGATTCAAATTAACTGAACTTCACTGTCAGGTGTTGTCTAGTTTCAGATAGAGTGTTGGGTCCTGACAACTCCCCCCCCCCCCCCGATGAGACCAAGCCTGTCCTCAGGGTTGGAAGTGAGGAAAGACTCGTTGGATGAAGGTAGCATCTTCCCAGGTTGCTTACTCCACAGGTAGGTTGCTCCATTTGATGAGCCATCAGACAACTGGGATATCGATGTCACCTTGTTTGCGAGGTACTAGTTTGCATTCCAATAGCAGTTCAGGCTCGAGCAGAATTGTTCCATCATGATTAAGTAGTGGAAGCTTGGCGTTAGGGATTGCAGTTGGGCCAATGTGCTTCTTCAGCTGGCTGATGTGGAATGCAGGGTGCAATTTGCAATCGTCAGGTAGGAGGAGTTTGTAGGAAACATTGCCAACTTTCTGAAGAACTCGGAATGGCCCATGGTACTTGGAGTGCAGCTTGAAGCACTTATGTTTGCTCAGGTTAGTATGTCTATAGGGCTGGAGCTTCAAGTACACCATATCACCCACTTCTAAGGTTCTCTTAGATCTCTTTTTATCTACATAGTGCTTCATTCTGTTCTGAGCTCTGAGGAGATTTTCTTTGATTTGAGCAGCAGATTGTTCAGCAGTAAGGATAGAGGGAAGATTAACAGTGTCCTCAGGTGGGTATAGAGCAGCTTCAGCTATCATATTGAGCTTTCTGTTGTATAGGGCCTAAAAGGGGTGATCTTTAGTGATGTGTGGTAAGATGTATTGTACCACCATTCTGCTAAGGGCAGCGAGTGTAACCACTTCTTTGGCTGCAGAAAGGCCATGCATCTAAGGTAATTTTCCATGCATTGGTTCACCCTTTCTGTTTGCCCATCTGACTGTGGGTGGTAAGAAGTACTCAGATGTAACTTGATGCCCATTCTCTTGAACAAACTTTGCCAGAGTTGACTTGTGAATATCTTGTCTATGTCAGTGACAATAACAGAAGGAAGGCCATGGAGTTTAAATATGTTCTCCACAAAAGCATTTGCTACTGTTTGCACTGTGATGGGGTGTTTCAAGGCAATGAAGTGACTGTATTTGGTGAATCTGTCCACTACCACCAAGATCATATCTTTGTTTTGGGAAACTGGTATTCCCTCCACAAAGTCCATACTGATGTGACACCAGGCAAAGTCTGGGACAGGTAGTGGCTGTAAGAGACCAAGATACTTGCAGTACTCAGGTTTGTTGATCTGGCAAGTTGGACATTGCTTGATGAAATCTACAATGAATTGTTTCATGCCAGGCCAGTGGAACAACAGTTTTACTCTCTGATATGTAGCTATGTGGCCAGAGTGGCCTCCCAGCTCAGAATTATGCAATGCAGATACTAACTTGGTTCTGAGGGGTGTCTCACTACCCACTATAATTATATTCTTGTACCTCAGTACACCTTGCTGGAGAGTGTAGTTAGGTATAGTGGAGGGAGTAGTGGCCAATTGAGCAAGTAGCTCCTTGCACTTATTGTCATTCTTGTAGCTGGTTACTACTTCAGAGATCCATGCAGAGATAGCTGTGCTTGCAATAAGGCTGTGTAGCTTGTACTGCACTCTAGAGAGGGCATCAGCCACTCTATTTTTGTTCCCCTGCTTGTACTCTACCCTGTAATTGTAGCCCAACAATTTCACCAGCAACTTATGTTGAATTCCCTCAGTTAACTTTTGTTCCTGAATATATTTGAGACTCTGCTGGTCAGTTCTGATGATGAGAGAAGATGCTACAAAATAGTGTTTCCAGTGTTTCAGAGCTTCAATAATAGCTAGGGCTTCCTTATCATAAGTGGAGCTTGCAGCAGCTCTAGGACCAATGGTCTTAATGAAGACGGAAATAGGCCTACCCCCTTGCATAAGTACTGCTCCAATGCCATAATTGCAAGCATCAGTTTCCAGAATAAAAGGTTTGGAGAAATCAGGAAGGGCCAGGACAGGGGCTTCTGTCATTATGTGTTTCAAGCTGTTAAAAGCTTGCTGTTGTTCAGTGCCCCATGTGAAACTGTCCTTTTTTCAGAGAGTTGAACACAGGTTTGCAGATAAATCCATAATTCTAGATAAACCTTCTATAATAGCCAGTTAATCCTAGGAAACTTCTCAGCTAAGTAACATTTTCAGGTGCTGGCCATTTGAGCACTGTCTCAATTTTGACAGGATCAGTAGCAACACCATCACCTCTGATGATGTGCCCCAGGTATTCCACTTGTGGCTGGGCAAAGGTGCATTTGCTTAGCTTTGCATATAGCTGGTGCTGTTGAAGGGTCTCAAATACTTCTTTTAAATGTTGTAAGTGTTCTTGGAGGTTTCTGTTGAAAACCAATATGTCATCAAAGAAAATTAAGACAAACTTTCTCACGTATTTCTTGAAAATTGTATTCATCAGCTTCTGGAATGTAGCAGGTGCATTAGTAAGCCCAAATGGCATAACTAAGTACTCATAGTATCCACAGTGAGTGCTGAAAGCTGTCTTTTCTATGTCATGCTGCATCATCCTGATCTGGTGGTAACCACTTCTTAAATCTAATTTGGTGAAAATAGTGGCACCATGGAGTTCATCCAGCAGATCTTCAATTACTGGCACTGGATACTTGTTCTTGATTGTCTACTCATTGAGCTTTCTAGAATCATTGACAAGCCTCCAAGTTAGGTCTTTCTTCTTCACGAGTAGAGCTGGAGAGGAGTAAGGACTAACACTATCCTTGATCACTTTGTCTTTAATCATCTGTTGTATGATTTGCTCCATTGCATCTTTTTGGTGTTGAGGGAGTCTTTATGGCCTCTGGTTGACTATTTTAGCTCCAGGTACAAGAGGAATTGTATGATCTACTGCTCTAACAGGAGGGAGGCCAGTGGGCTTGGAGAAAATGTTGTTATACTTGTTTAACAGTAGTTTCACTTGAGGATGCACTGGTTGTGGAGGAGGAGGGGGTGCCACAGTAACAAAGTTTAGTAGGAGGACAGCCCCACATACTGGTTCCTGTTCCAGCTCCTCTTCATTGTCCATCTCAGGTACTGCAAAGTTGGGCAAGCTCTCATCCTTGAAGATAACTTTTCTGCCCCCTTGCATGGTGATTTTGACCTGCATTTCCTCAAAGTCCAGTTCCACAGGATTGTGAGCTTTCATCCAGTCAGCTCCCAGTATAACATCATAGCTCTGGAGCTGTAAAACTCTAAAATCAGAAGTGAATTGTGTTCCTTGTATAGTGTAGGGAGACTGCTTTGCCATGAATTCAGTCCAAAGTACACCACCATTAGCCACCACAACTTTTCTTTTCCTGGTAGGGCAAAGGTTGCACTGTATCTTGTTTGCAATGCTGGGAGAAACAAAAGTAGCAGTGCTACCACTGTCAATAAGTGTTGTTGCAGGGGTGTCACCAAACATGACAGTAACAGTAAATGAGTATTTGGTGGCACTCAGCCCCATCAGAGCATGCATAGAAATTTTGAGTGTCTGGTCAGCACTGTTTTCTGCATCTTCAGTGTCAGTTTCTTCAATTTCTTCAGAACTAGCAGTGTAGTAACCAGCTCAGCATCTCAGGGCAATGTTCTTGTAGAGCCTATATTTGAGCTTGATTAGCCAGCTTGCAAACTTTTTTGTGTCCAGGGAACCAGGGGTACTTGCACTTGTAACAGATGCCCTTTAACCTAGCTTGCTAGATAATAGTAGCAGTATTGTTTGTAGCTGGTTTGCCAGGGTCAAACTGTACCTGTCTTCTGACTGGAGGCTGCATTGATTGAGGAAACTGTTTCCTAGGGGGATGTGCTTGCTCCATTCTCCTACCTAGCCAGATAGATTTCTGTAAATCTTGAGGTTCATGGCATTGTACATAATGCTGAATGTTGTCGTGTAACCCAGCTATGAAACTATGCTTGTAATAGTCAGTAGGTAGAGCTGGATTATCTCTCCTCATCAAATTCATGGATTGCTCAAAATTAAGGATGTAGTCATTAACAGTGCCAGTTTGGGAGAGAGCATGGAATGTTCTAACATTATCACAAACAGACCTTTCAGAGAATCTGTCTCCAATGTACCTGCAGAATCTGTACCAAGGTAATGTACTGGCAGTGAATCTAGTGCCTCTCCACCATTCTATGGCTGGGCCCTTGAGATAGGTAACTGCAATCTCAGTCTTCTAGTCCAGTGGTGTTCTGGCAGCTTCAAAGTACAGCACAATGGTTTGTATCCAAGAATCAGTACCCATGCCCTCAAACTCAGGTATATTATACTTTGCTGGTTTGACTGTGGCAAGGGGCCTTCTGTCTTGTATTTGTTCTCCCTGATTAGTACCCACTCTTCTGTCATGTTGTGGGATTGGGTTGTCTGCTTGTTCCAAGTCAAGCTGGCTGACTTGTTGTGCTGCTGCTACTTAAGGGCCTGCAGTAGGAGCTCTTGGTTCCTGTGCTAGGTGCTTGTCAGCAAAATGTGGGTGCCTATAAGGAACTTTGTTACTGCCGTCCAAGTTGAGCTCTTTTCCAGTGTTTTTGTCCACCAATGTTGCAGAACCAACTGTTGGTGGTGTGTGTTGAGCAACTGGAGGGTTGTGGATGGGGCCTTGGGGTGTATTGTGTTGTCCACTGCCTTGGCCTGCATCTAAAAAGACTGGGTGGGGTTTCTCTAGGTTTTGGGAAAGCAGATATGAAGTTGTTCAGTGAGCTTTGTAACTCTCCGAGGGATTTCTGCCGAGATTAAAAATTGTTGCCAACATGGTCTCTGAAATCTTCAAAATCTCGTCGATCACTTTCCCTGTTTTGCTGGAGGGTTTTTACATCCAACTGCAGGGATTGCAGCTCCAGGTTTTCCGTAGAGGAGGAATCAACAGTGCCAGTCATGACTAGACGAAGGAAGAACAGGGAGGGATTTTTACAACTGGTCGAGAGCCCAGTGACCTCACTGTAAGTGATCAGCCGACGAAGGGAGGAATTTTACGACAGTCGGGGCTGCAACCCGACCTTGAACTTTTGATCCTGCCGCCGCCTGCACCGCCGCCAACGCCACACCGCCGGAAGTACACAAGATCTGGGTGGGAGGGTGGGATTTTACCACAGAGACAGTGTGTCTCTGCAACCACTACCCGCGACCAAACATGTACCGAATTTCTCACTGTCGCCTATCACCGCCGGGGAACCACCGCCGCCCAACGTCACCGGTGAGAAGTGGAGGATTTTACGGCTCCTCCAACTCCACCTCGGCACCGGATCTCACGCCGCCAAGGAGAAGAACCTTGCTCTGATTACCACTTGTCAGACCCAGTGTGGTCTGAAGAACCAAATTCAGAGAATTATGTCTGAACTTAACGATTTCATTCACTTTCAGAGGAAAGATTAGAGAGTTCTAGCTCATTACAGAGGAACCTAAGCCAGCCAGGAACATTGGCGACGGAAGAGGGTGATACGTCCATTTTGCATCATGTTTTCCTACTGTTATTTATAATATTTTTATGCATAATAATGCTTTTTAGAGTAATTCTAATGCCTTTTCTCTCATAATATGCAAGGTTTACACAAAGAGGGGGAATGCCGGCAGCTGGAATTCTCGGCGTGAAAAAGCTACGTCAGAGTTACCTATTCTGCACATCTCCAAATGAGCTGAAAATTTATGGAGAATTATTTTGGAATATATAAAAAATATTGGAGCAAATAACTACTGGAGGGGGGCACCTGGTGAGCACAAGACACCAGGGCGCGCCCTGGTGGGTTGTGCCCAGCACAGCTCACCTCCGGTGCCCATCTTCTGGTATATAGGTCATTTTGACCTAGAAAAAATCAGGAGGGGACTTTTAGGACGAAGCGCCACCGTCTCGAGGCGGAACTTGGGTAGGAGCATTTTTGCCCTCCGGTGGAGCGATTCCGCCGGGGGAACTTCCATCCCGGAGGGGGAAATCATCGCCATCATCATCACCAACAACACTCTCATCTTTGGGAGGCCAATCTCCATCAACATCTTCAACAGCACCATCTCCTCTCAAACCCTAGTTCATCTCTTGTGTTCAATCTTTGTACTGGAACCTCAGATTGGTACCTGTGGGTGACTAGTAGTGTTGATTACATCTTGTAGTTGATTACTATACGGTTTATTTGGTGGAAGATTATATGTTCAGATCCATTATGCTATTTAATACCCCTCTGATCTTGAGCATGATTATTATTTGTGAGTAGTTACTTTTGTTCTTGAGGTCACGGGAGAAGTCATGTTGCAAGTAATCATGTGAACTTGATATGTGTTCGATATTTTGATGATATGTATATTGTGACTCCCTTAGTGGTGTCATGTGATTGTCGACTACATGGCACTTCACCATATTTGGGCCTAATGGAATGCATTGTGGAGTAGTTATTAGATGATGGGTTGCTAGAGTGACAGAAGCTTAAACCCTAGTTTATGCGCTACTTCATAAGGGACCGATTTGGATCCAAAAGTTTAATGCTATGGTTAGATTTTATCTTAATACTTTTCTTGTAGTTGCGGATGCTTCTGAGGGGGTTAATCATAAGTAGGAGGTTTTTTCAAGTAAGAATAGCACCTAAGCACCGGTCCACCCACATATCAAATTATCAAAGTAGTGAACACGAATCAAACCAACATGATGAAAGTGACATGGTGAAATTCCCGTGTACCCTCAAGAACGCTTTGCTTATCATAAGACACCGTTTTGGCCTGTCCTTTGCCACAAAATGATTGGGCTACCTTGCTGCACTTTATTTATCTTCACCGTTACTTTCTCATTACAAATTATCTTGCTATCAAACTACTTGTTACCTACTATTTCAGTGCTTGCAGAAAATACCTTGCTGAAAACCACTTGTCATTTCCTTCTGCTCCTCGTTGGGTTCGACACTCTTACTTATTGAAAGGACTACGATTGATCCCCTATACTTGTGGGTCATCAAGACTCTTTTCTGGCGCCGTTGCCGGGGATTGAAGCTCTCTTGGTAAGTGGAAATTGGTAAGGAAAAATTTTTACTACATGCTGAAATTTATTGTCACTTGTTACTATGGAGAACCATCCTTTGAGGGGTTTGTTCGGGGTATCTTCCCCTCGAACAGAAGAACAATTAGTTGCCCCTCAACCTACTACACCTACTGAAAATATTGGTTATGAAATTCCTTCGGGTATGATAGAACAACTGCTAGCTAATCCTTATGCAGGAGATGGAACTGAACATCCTGATATATGTGGATGAAATTTGTGGATTATTTAAGCTTGCAGGTTTATCCAGAGATGAAGCTAAGAAGAAGGTTTTCCCTTTATCTTTGAAGGGAAAAGCATTGACATGGTATAGGCTATGCGATGATATTGGATCTTGGAACTGGAATCGGTTGAAATTGGAATTTCACCAAAAAAATTATCCTATGCATCTAGTTCAACGTGATCGGAATTATATATATAATTTTTGGCCTCGTGAAGGAGAAAGTATCACTCTAGATTGGGGGAGGCTTAAGTCAATGTTATATTCATGCCCCAATCATGAGCTCTCTAGAGAAATTATTGTTCAGAATTTTTATGCTCGGCTTTCTCATGATGATCGATCCATGCTCGATACTTCTTGTACTGGTTCTTTTATGAAGAAGACTATTGAATTCAGGTGGGATGTTTTAGAAAGAATTAATCACAACTCTAAAGATTGGGAACTCGACGAAGGTAAAGAATCAGGTATTAAGCTTGAATTTGATTGTGTTAAATCTTTTATGAATACCGATGCTTTTCACAAGTTTAGCACTAAATATGGACTTGACTCTGAGATAGTAGCCTCTTTTTGTGAATCTTTTGCTACTCATGTTGGTCTCCCTAAGGAGAAGTGGTTTAAATATCATCCCCCTATTAAAGAACAAATTAAAGAACCAGTCATAGTTAAAGATGAAACTATTATTTACAATGTTGATCCAGTTGTGCCTACTGCTTATATTGAAAAACCACCTTTCCTTGTAAGGATAAAGGAACATGCTAAGGTTTCAACTGTGGTTCGTAAAAGTAATATTAGAGCACCTAAACATGTTGAACAAATTATATTAGAACCTAGTGTTAGTATGGTTAAAGATCTCCTGATAGAAAATATTGATGGGCATGTTATTTACTTCTGCGATGATGCTGCTAGAATTGCCAAACCCGATGAAAAAGATAAACATAGACCTGTTGTTGGCATGCCTATTGTCTCAGTTAAAATAGGAGATCATTGTTATCATGGTTTATGTGACTTAGGTGCTAGCGTGAGTGCTATTCCTTTTACCTTATACCAAGAAATTATGAATGACATAGCACCCGCTGAAATAGAAGACATAGATGTTACTATTAAACTTGCTAATAGAGACACCATCACACCACTTGGGATTGTTAGAGATGTTGAAGTCTTGTGTGGGAAAATAAAATACCCTACTGATTTTCTAGTTCTTGGTTCCCCACAAGACGATTTTTATCCCATTATCTTTGGTAGACCTTTCTTGAACACCGTGAATGCTAAAATAGATTGTGAAAAACAAACTGTCGGTGTTAGCTTTGTTAATGAGTCTCATGAGTTTAATTTCTCCAAGTTTAGTAGACAACCACATAAGAAAGAATTACCTACTAAGGATGAAATAATTGGTCTTGCTTCTATTGTCGTGCCCCCTACTGATCCACTAGAACAATATTTGCTAGACCATGAAAATGATATGTGTATGCATGAAAGAAATGAAATAGATAAAAAATTCTTTGAACAACGACCTCTGCTCAAACACAATTTGCCTATTGAAACTCTAGGAGGTCCTCCTCCACCTAAAGGTGATCCTGTATTTGAATTGAAACAATTGCCTGACACTCTAAAATATGCTTATCTCGATGAGAAAAAGATATATCATGTTATTGTTAGTGCTAACCTTTCAGAACATGAAGAAGAAAGATTATTGAAAATTCTGAAGAAGCACCGTGCTGCCATTGGATATACTCTTGATGATCTTAAGGGCATTAGTCCCACTCTCTGTCAGCACAAGATTAATATGGAACCTGGTGCTAAACCCGTTGTTGATCATCAACGATGTTTGAATCCTAAGATGAAAGAAGTGGTAAGAACTGAAATATTAAAGCTTCTGGAAGCAGGTATAATCTATCACATAGCTGATAGTAGATGGGTAAGTCCTGTTCATTGTGTCCCTAAGAAGGGAGGTATTACTGTTGTTCCGAATGATAAAAATAAACTTATTCCACAAAGAATTGTTACTAGCTATAGAATGGTAATTGATTTCAGAAAATTAAATAAAGCAGCTAGAAAAGATCATTACCCTTTGCCTTTTATTGATCAAATGTTGGAAATATTAGCTAAGCACACACACTTTTGTTTTCTAGATGGATATTCTGGTTTCTCTCAAATACCTGTTTCATAACCTGATCAAGAGAAAACAACTTTTACTTGCCCTTTTGGAACTTATGCTTATAGACGTATGCCTTTTGGTTTATACAATGCATCTGCTACCTTTCAAATATGTATGACTGCTATATTCTCTGATTTTTGTGAAAAGATTGTTGAGGTTTTCATGGATGATTTTTCTGTTTATGAACTTCTTTTGATGATTGCTTGAGCAACCTTGATCGAGTTTTGCAGAGATGTGAGCAAACTAATCTTGTCTTGAATTGGGAGAAGTGTCACTTTATGGTTAATGAAGGTATTGTCTTGGGGCATAAAATTTCTGAACGAGGTATTGAGGTGGATAAAGCTAAAGTTGATGCAATTGAGAAAATGCCATGTCCTAAAGATATTAAAGGTATTCGTAGTTTCCTTGGTCATGCTGGTTTTTATAGGAGGTTTATTAAAGACTTCTCTAAAAATTTCTAGGCCTCTTACAAATCTTTTGCAAAAGGATGTTTCATTTGTTTTTGATGATGATTGTGTAGAAGCCTTTGAAACACTTAAGAAAGCCTTAACTTCTGCACATATTGTTCAACCACCTGATTGGAACTTGCCTTTTGAAATAATGTGTGATGCTAGTGATTATGCTGTTGGTGCTATTCTAGGACAAAGAGTTGATAAGAAATTGAATGTCATTCATTATGCTAGCAAAACTCTAGACAGTGCCCAAATAAATTATGCTACTACTGAAAAAGAATTTTTAGAAGTTGTGTTTGCTTGTGACAAATTCAGGTCTTATATTGTTGATTCCAAAGTAATTGTTCACACTGATCATGCTTCTATTAAATATCTTATGGAAAAAAAGATGCTAAACCTAGACTTATTAGGTGGGTTCTTTTGCTACAAGAATTTGATTTACCTATTAATGATAGAAAAGGAGCTGAGAACCCTGTAGCTGATAACTTGTCTAGGATAGAGAATATTCTTGATGACCCACTACCTATTGATGATAGCTTTCTTGATAAACAACTAGCTGCAATAAATGTTTCTCATAATACTCCTTGGTATGCTGACTATGCTAATTATATTATTGCTAAATACATATCACCTAGTTTCACATACCAACAAAAGAAAAAATTCTTCTATGATTTAAGACATTACTTTTGGGATGACCCACATCTTTATAAAGAAGGAGTAGATGGTATTATTAGACGTTGTGTACCTGAGCATGAACAGGAACAAATCCTACGGAAATATCACTCCGAAGCTTATGGAGGGCATCATGCGGGAGATAGAACTGCTCACAAGGTATTGCAATCTGGTTTTTATTGGCCTACTCTCTTCAAGGATGCTCGTAAGTTTGTTTTAACTTGTGATGAATGTCAAAGAATTGGTAATATCGGTAAGCGTCAAGAAATGCCTATGAATTATTCACTTGTTGTTGCCATTTGATGTTTAGGGTTTTGATTATATGGGACCTTTTCCTTCCTCTAATGGGTATACACATATTTTGGTTGTTGTTGATTATGTTACTAAGTGGGTAAAAGCTATTCCAACTAGTAGTGCTGATCATAACACTTCCATTAAAATGCTTAAAGAAGTTATTTTCCCGAGGTTTGGAGTCCCTAGATATTTAATGACTGATGGTGGTTCACACTTTATTCATGGTGCTTTCCGTAAAATGCTTGCTAAATATGATGTTAACCATAGAATTGCATCACCCTATCATCCTCAATCTAGTGGTCAAGTTGAACTTAGCAATAGAGAAATAAAACTAATATTACAAAAAACTGTTAATAGGTCCCAAAAGAATTGGTCTAAGAAATTGGATGATGCACTTTGGGCCTACAGAACAGCATATAAAAATCCTATGGGTATGTCTTCTTATAAAATGGTTTATGGAAAAGCTTGTCATTTGCCTATAGAGTTAGAACATAAAGCTTATTGGGCAATTAAAGAACTCAACTATGATTTTAAACTTGCCGGTGAAAAGAGGTTATTTGATATTAGCTCTTTAGATGAATGGAGAACCCAAGCTTATGAAAATGCCAAATTATTTAGAGACAAAGTTAAAAGATGGCATGACAAAAGAATCCAAAAGCGGGAATTCAAAGTTGGAGAATATGTTCTTTTGTACAACTCTCGTTTTAGATTCTTTGCAGGAAAACTTCTCTCTAAATGGGAAGGACCATATATTATCGAGGAGGTTTTTCGCTCTGGAGCTATCAAGATTAATAATGCCGAAGGCACTAACCCGAAGGTGGTCAATGGGCAAAGAATTAAACACTATATCTCAGGTACGCCTATTAATGTTGAAATCAATATTATTCAAACCATGACACCGGAGGAACACATAAAAGAAACCTTCCGAAACACTCCAGAATCCTGAAAAAGAGGAGGTACGTGATACGGTAAGTAAACGGACTCTGAAAAATCCACAAAAATATTTTTTTGTCATTTTTGGAATATTATAAAAATTAGGCAAATAAGAACCAACCAGGAAGGCAACCGAGGAGGGCACAAGACACTAGGGCGCGCCTGGCTTGCCTGGCGCGCCCAGGTGGGTTGTGCCCACCTCGGGAACCTTCCCGACTTCGTTTTCCTCTCGTTTGCTTGTTTCTCAAGATAAAAAATCTTTATATACCCCCCCGAACGTATTGACCACCGTATCGCGGAGAAATCTTATGTTCTTCTTACATGCTGTTTTTCTGGCAGATCTGAAAATATGTCGTCTCAAGACTCGGAGGGTGAGAGCTATGTTGCTGATTATATTGCAAACCCCAAGGTTTACGGAGATGTGGAACATTATGGTTGGACCACGGAGGAAGAAGAAGACTATGATCCAAAAGGGAAAGAAGAGACAAGCTCAGATGAAGATGAAGTTCCATTACCCCAACCTAGGGACATACACGTGGAATTCAAGAAGTCAAGTCTCCCTAATAAAGCAAAGAAACCTAAGATCCAGTTTATCCCTTTTCGTCTCTTGCAGGAAAACAAGAAGGAATTATGCAAAAAGATATTAAAGCTTGAGCAGGAGATCGATGACTTGAAGGAGGAAAATTCCATCCTCAAGCGTAAGCTGAGGAAGAAGAACACTCATACTTCATCACCACCACCATCATCATCTTCCCCACCAAAGGAGACTTGAGTTCATGGTATGGGTACTCCCCTTGGCTTGTGCCAAGCTTGGGGGAGGTGCCCCGGTATCGTATCACCACCACTATCTTTGCCTTTATCTATGTTAGTTCGATGTTTAGTTATCCTATGATTTAGTTGAATAAAAGTTTAGTACGATCTATTTTCAAGTGCTTGCTTAGTGATCTACCTATCTATGTAATCGTGTGTGAGATATATAATAAAGAGTAGTTTGAGTTTTGTTTCTTTACTCTTATGTTCCAATAAAAAGAAAGGAAAATAAATGAAAAAGATCATATGCTAATCTTATGGTAAGTAGTGACATCACATAAGGAAAAGTATAAGTGGTAAAATTTATTGGAGGTTGACAAACATAGCATTGGTCAATGATGCAATTCATGAAAGAATTAATAAGGGAAGAGATGATTCACATGCAAATACACTATCTTGGACATCTTTTATGATTGTGAGCCCCCATTAAATATTATATGTCAAAATTGTTGACGTTGGACAAGCAAGACAACGTAATGATTTATGTTTGTTCATATTCACATAGAAGTTATATTGTCATAGATCCTTCAACATGTGGTGCTTGCTCATTATCTTTGCTAGCCAAAAACTCCGCACTAAGTAGAGATACTACTTGTGCATCCAAAAACTCTTAAACCCAAAATCTTATTTTGAGAGTCCACCATACCTACTTATGGATTGAGTAAGATCCTTCAAGTAAGTTGTCATCGGTGCAATAAGGCAATAAAAATTGCTTCTAAATGTGTTGGATCATTTAGTGTAAGAGAAAATTGAGCGTTGTATGAACTTGTGATGGCAAAATAATAAAAGCGACAGACTGCATAATAAAGGTTGCTATCATAAGGGGCAATACAACGTGACGTTCTTTTGCATTAAGGGATTTGGCATACAAACAAAAAGCGCATGGCAACCTCTGCTTCCCTCTGCGAAGGGACTATCTTTTACTTTTATGTATTTACTTTTATGCAAGAGTCAAAGTATCCTTCCCTATTCCTTTTTATTTTCTCTTTTTGCAAGCATCATGTGGTGACGAAAGATCTAGGCACATATATCCAGTTGGATATGAGTGAGCATGAGTTATTATTGTTGACATCACCCTTGAGGTGAATACATTGGGAGGCGAAACTATAAGCCCCTATCTTTCTATGTGTCCGATTGAAAATTTTCGTTCATGGGTATGCTGTGAGTGTTAGCAACCATAGAAGGTTAAATGATGGTTGAGTATGTGGACTTGCCTAAAGGCTCCGATACGTGATCCTTCCTGAAAATATGATGAATTGTAGTTGCAAAGTTGACTGCGAACATAGTTTATTCGTTTTCAATAAGATTTATGCTTTATACTTCAATGTTTGTGATGAATTGTTACTTGTTCATGAGAAGTTATATGGTAAAAGTTGTGTGATAAAGTTTTCTGTTAAAGTTCTTTGCTGTTATAATAATAAGGATGATGCTTCTATGTTCGTATTTTGTTTTTATCGACACCTCTCTCTCTAAGCATGTGGGCATGTTTTTTGATTTCGGTTTTTCGCTTGAGGACAAGCGAGGTCTAAGCTTTGGGGAGTTGATACGTCCATTTTGCATCATGTTTTCCTACTGTTATTTATAATGTTTTTATGCATAATAATGCTTTTTGGAGTAATTCTAATGCCTTTTCTCTCATAATATGCAAGGTTTACACAAAGAGGGGGAATGCCAGCAGCTGAAATTCTGGGCCTGAAAAAATTACATTAGAGTTACCTATTCTGCACATCTCCAAATGAGCTAAAAAATTACGGAGAATTATTTTAGAATATATAAAAAATACTGGAGCAAATAACTACCGGAGGGGGGCCACCTGGTGAGCACAAGACCCCAGGCGCGCCCTGGTGGGTTGTGCCCAGCACGGCTCACCTCCGGTGCCCATCTTCTGGTATATAGGTCATTTTGACCTAGAAAAAAAAATCAGAAGGGGACTTTCGGAACGAAGCGCCACCGTCTCGAGGCGGAACTTGGGCAGGAGCACTTTTGCCCTCCGATGGAGCGATTCCGTCGGAGGAACTTCCCTCCCGGAGGGGGAAATCATCGCCATCGTCATCACCAACAACCCTCTCATCTTTGGGAGACCAATCTCCATCAACATCTTCAACAGCACCATCTCCTTTCAAACCCTAGTTCATCTCTTGTGTTCAATCTTTGTACCGGAATCTCAGATTGGTACCTGTGGGTGACTAGTAGTGTTGATTACATCTTGTATGATTACTATATGGTTTATTTGGTGGAAGATTATATGTTCAGATCTATTATGTTATTTAATACCCCTCTGATCTTGAGCATGATTATTATTTGTGAGTAGTTACTTTTGTTCTTGAGGTCATGGGAGAAGTCATGTTGCAAGTAATCATGTGAACTTGATATGTGTTCGATATTTTGATGATATGTATGTTGTGATTCCCTTAGTGGTGTCATGTGAACGTCGACTACATGGCACTTCACCATATTTGGGCCTAAGGGAATGCATTGTGGAGTAGTTATTAGATGATGGGTTGCTAGAGCGACAGAAGCTTAAACCTTAGTTTATGCGCTACTTCGTAAGGGACCGATTTAGATCCAAAAGTTTAATGCTATGGTTAGATTGTATCTTAATACTTTTCTCGTAGTTGCGAATGCTTGCGAGGGGGTTAATCATAAGTAGGAGGTTTGTTCAAGTAAGAACAGCACCTAAGCACCGGTCCACCCACATATCAAATTATCAAAGTAGTGAACACGAATCAAACCAACATAATGAAAGTGACATGGTGAAATTCCCGTGTACCCTCAAGAACGTTTTGCTTATCATAAGATACCGTTTTGGCCTGTCCTTTGCCACAAAAGGATTGAGCTACCTTGCTGCACTTTATTTATCTTCATCGTTACTTGCTCGTTATAAATTATCTTGCTATTAAACTACTTGTTACCTACTATTTCAGTGCTTGCAGAAAATACCTTGCTGAAAACCACTTGTCATTTTCTTCTGCTTCTCGTTGGGTTTAACACTCTTACTTATCGAAAGGACTACGATTGATCCCCTATACTTGTGGGTCATCAGGGGGAAACCCTAAAAATAAGAAGATGGTTCTCGCGTCTCCAAACTCTGGCTTTATAGCCTTACAAAACCAAGAGAAAAGAAAGAGAAAAATGGAGACAGAGCAGTTGAGGCTTGTAGCTTTTTGCCGGAAAGGAAACAGCGACACTCCAGTGTTGGGATGGACGGCTCGGCTATCTTCGCGCGCCAGAAGTATCGACTCAAATTAACTGAACTTCACTATCAGGTGTAGTCTAGTTTTAGATAGAGCATTGGGTCCTGACACCCCGGTGCTAGCAAAGGTGGAAGCCGCGTGTTTCTTCCTCCATCGATGGCATCGGCGAGGGTTTTCTTCCTCCATCGGTGGCATCGGCGGAGGCACTCGTGCTGCCCCGATGCTGCGAAAGCTGGAGGCTGCGCCCCGCGCTGCCCCGGTGCTGGGCGAGCTGAAAGCCGCGCGCCGCAGTGCTCCGGTGCTGGGGAAGGTGGAAGCCGCGTGCGCGCGCAGTTCGCCGTCTCCGTCACGGGTGCTGGTGCCGCCGCCGTGCTGCGCCAAAACGAAGCCGGTGGTAAAGGAGAAGTCGTCGGGATTGACACTACGGTCAAAACTAGTAAAAAAATGATAGCTTTACCATGTTTTCTCTTGAATCCGGAGCTGGAGGGAGGGGAGAGAAGTGTCTTTGTTTGGGTTTGTTTGTGTGTGAGAAGTGGAGAAAATACAAGTGTTTACGGAAGAAGGATAGAGAAGTGTTTATGGGTGAAGGATAGAGAAGTGTCGTTGAACACTACTGCTCCCTTCAGGTTTATTGGGCTCATCTAATTTTTATTTAAGTCTCTTTTACTACTCTCCATCGTAAGTTCAGATTTGGAGGTGCATCACATCACTTTAGGCAAGGATTAAAAGAAAACTTCCCGATGCATGTAAAAACTCTTAGCCCTTTATTGGTCGCAATTAATGCATTGGTAAATATAATTTTTTGAGAAAAACGACCATATTAATTGTGTACTTTTGTAAACTACTAAAATTATTTCACCACTCGTCATCTACGGTAGTTGACAAGTACGGAAGAAAGTAACGAACCAGCTGTAGTGGAAGTATGTATCGTCTCCTTATTAATCTATACGTAATCCTTGAATTTCTCTGTGAGCCAAAATTGTCACATTGTCCTACAAATTAATTTTGTACGAAATTTTCCCGTGAGAAAAACTCTAATATATAAGGGCATGTTCGGTGAGTGATACATTGGTGCTCTCGGGTGCGAGCTCACCCTATATGAAAAAAATAATTTAGTAACTGTAAAAGTAGTAAAAAACCTGAATTATTTATGAACCAAATATGATCAAGTATTGTGCTCGTATAAAAAGATTCGCTAAGGAATAACTTTCATGGTGTTCTGGGCGGAAAAAAACAAACCGAAATGCTCTATACAAGCATTGACCATTGTTCATGCTAATTTGTGTCAACAAATTATTTATTTTCCTTGCCCTCAAGTCAATGGGAATCATTCCTTGGCCAAAGTTTTACACAAGTTGGTCATATTTAATTCCAAAAAAGATTCGATTTTTTCTTATTTTTTTAATAATTACTAAATTATTTTGTACATATAGGGTGCAATGACACCCGAGAGCACCAAGTTCCCTTCTCATGTTCGGTAGCATTCTTGTAACTCCGTTGACTCCAGAAAATGGTAATGGTTCATCTTGATTGGGAAGAGAAAAGCCCTTAAGCACTAGTTGTGTTTGTGTAAGAAGTGGAAAGAATAGAGCACTAGCGTCTATATGTGAGAAGTGAGGAGAATATCAATAATACACGTGCGGAGAAAATTATAGAACCAGCTCCTACGGGGTAGGTATTTTTCGATGAAGGGCGTTTTTATTAACTCAAAATATAGCATCAAGCAGATATAAAGCATGATGAGCAACATCCGTCCTCTTGTATAACTAAGATGTAAACCGACATATCGACAACGATAGAGCCATATAAGACCGACACTATGCCTACGTCAAAGGAAACGATGGACCGATTCGGAGATTATGCTTTCACCAGTGTTGGGTAAAACCCTCCCTGGCCACCGCTCCACCCACATACACACTGCCTTCAATAGCGGTTGGTACTCCGTTCGGTGTAGCGTAGACCACGTACAAAGCGAGTGCGTACAGCGAAAAATAATCTGCAAAGAAGAGTAGTTTTTGTCCTCAAAAACCGAATCATTTCTACATAGTCAAAGCCCACAATAAGGCATATGCTCCTAGCCTTATTAGCATTTTGAAGCTATTTAGAATACCGTCCAATCAGTGGCCAAAAATTGGCAACACTTATGGGCAGATACAAAATTGATGCTATTTGGATGATTGACCACGTAGAACGCGCAAACTTGCATTGGAAGAAGAGGTGTTTGATTGTCTCATCATGAGTACAAAAACTATATTTCTTGCTTCCTTGCCAATTGCGACGGGCGAGTTGTCTTTGGCTAGCACAACTTCCCTTCGAAGATACCACATGAAGATTTTAACTTTCAGTGGAACCTCTGACTTCCAAATTTTCTTGTTATTGTCGACTGGCACCTCTAAATGCGTGAGCGCACAATACATAGTCGACTATGAAGGACCCAAATATAGCGAGGTTCCAGCGAAACACATCCCATTTTTGTGTCAGCTTAACCAATTCCAAACGGGATAACAGATTTTGCCATGCGGTGGCTAATCAAATCCCGCCTGAAAGAAAAATCCGGTGGGAATGAATTGAGCACATGCGCAAGAGTATTGTTCTTATCGCAACCAATGCGGTACATAGCTGGATATTGTTCTCAGAGGCTGGAATTGCCTAACCAGTTGTCTTCCATAAATGAATCTCTGACCCATCCTTTATCGTGAAGGATCCAAAACGGAAAAGATGTTTCTTCACCGCCATTAGACCAGCCCAAAAGTAAGAGTCACCAGATTTCCAATAGGCCTGGGACACCGCTTTTTGGCCTAGATACTTATTGTGCAGCATGGTTTGCCAAACGTCATCCTTAGTAAGTAGTTTGAACAACTATTTACTAAGTGAGGCATCATTGGCCTACAAACCACGCTCTATTTGTCCAACCCATACTTTTTTCTTTTTGTTGTCTCCATGCTAAAAGAATCTGGATCTGAAATAATCTAGCCTTTGCAAGACCCCTTTTGGGAGTTGAAAAAAAGAAAGAATATAGAGAACCATATTTGTGAGGACAGAGTAGATCAAGACAAGTCGTCCTCCTATAGAGAGCAACTTGCCTTTCCAACTGCTCAACTATTACTCTAAGCGCTTTAGGAGAAATCCCCTTCTTGAAGGCGTCTTCGCGGCTCTCATTGCCCTCGTGTTGCTCTAGGAGAAATCCTGATCCTCGGATCGGCAGTGACGGCGCTCCGGGGCCATGACCTTCCTGAAGGCGCTTCCTTGAAGCTCACGGTTCGTCGTATGCGGCTATGTCTTTTTAGGACATAGGAGCTTGATCTTTAAGCACTAAGAGAAAAAACTCAGCTAATTAGCAACCTCATTCCCTTTTTGATAGTATCGATGTGCATATGGACTCAATGTGATCTTGGATCACTAAAATGAAAAGGCTAAGTCCTGGGCTTGGTCAGCACTTATCTTCATGAGAATTTGTGGGGAGGGGGGTCACCTTTCATCTCCTTTGTTGCAATGTAAGTGAACTATCCTAAGATAAGCCAATTAAAGTATTAGTCCCTTTAGATATGTTGACATTAATTATCAAAATCCACCAAGGGGGTTATATGCACCTTCAAACTCATAAACGCCTTGAAACTCCAAGTTCGAACAAACAGCCTAACAACACAAACAAGATCCACAACTAGCAGAGCAGGGAGAATCAAGTTGACACTAGATAGCATAACTTTGAGCCAAGAAAGACAATGAAATCGTCATCGAAGGACTGCTAACTCTGACGAAGTTGAGTCTACATCTGGAAAGCCGTAGAGAAGTCCACAATCTCAAAAGAAAAATCAGGAATGAACACTAGAGAAGAGGACACGGTCAAACCGGACATCATCATCAAGCTATTGAGTATAGTCAATCAGCAATAGTCACAATAAGTGTAGAGAGCGGTCAGGTAGTTCGAAACCTTGTGCTCATAGACAACAATAGCAACGCCATCGGCAAGCTTGGTAGCATGTGAAGCATCCGAGGCAACATTCATATAGGGATCATTTGAGAGAACAAAAAAAAAAACAGGATTGCCAAATCTCAGTCAACTAAGACTTAACCAAGTCTCAGTCGATGCTTTATTCATGAGATCTTATGCGGAGATCCGTGCAAAATTTTCTTTTGAACTTTTTCTCTCTTCTTTTTTATATGTAGCCACACCCAAGAAAAAAAACCTAAACCTAGCCTTGACAACATGTTAGAGAAATGAAAACTTGTATTCCCATAAGCCTACAGTTAGTACTTTTTTTTTAACAGTATAGGTTAGTACATGACTACATGTACAAGTACATGCACGTTACAATATGTAGAAAACACCTATGGGGATATTGCACAACTAATATATTCAACACTGACAATAATGTTTTTATAGTATTATAGTTCACACACAATTTTCTTACACATCCACATGGAAAACAACTCAAAAGGGAAACTCTTCCAAAAGTGCCATAGACCATCGCAGTAGTACCTACTGTCCATAAATGTACTACACATTAGTGTAGAAATAGAATACAAATTTGTATAAAAACACGAAATTTGCAGTGCATACACTAGTATACACTAGTGCAAAATGCAGTAGAAGAAGAATGTGGCTGAGACGAATACAATTGGGGCCCGGTTTCAAAAGGATTCTTATCTAGACACTTTTTTTTCTGGAATCTTTTTGATTTTGAGGAATCTAATTATTTTTTTCTGAGGAATCGATCTAGACACTGTTCAAGAGCACCTTTCAAGTGTTAGTATCGTTTTTTAAAAAGGCTGACATCAATAATATGTTCTAGAAGTTTCAAGAACCATGAGAACTGCTGTCTTAAATGATTTGTACACTTTCCAGATTGCTAGGAACGTAGAATACCCTCTCTACCACAGTGAGGAGTTTGGTGATTACAGAGCACTGACGTCTAATACATACAGGCAAATCATGCTGGGGCTAGGCTAACCCTGGTACCACCCCTCCACTACACAACAACAGAAGTGGCAGTGTGCCGTACCGCTGTGAGACGGATGTCAATTGCTATTGTCTACCCTGAAAATCAATTTGGTACTCCGCTAGTCGGTGTTCCTCATGCATGTTAGTTTTCACTTTCACTACTGTCAGCTTGGTTGCTCATGGATCGTCGTCAGCACAGCATCTTGAGAATCCTTGTCCTCTGAATCTCGCTCCACCTTATGTACATTAAACATGAGCGTGAGAACTGGTGTATTTTTCTGCTAATAACCTGCAGAGAGTACTAACAGAATTCAGCAGTCAATACTTTCATGATGAATTCTGCGCATAGTTGAGCTAAAGCTAACATTTCCAAATCTTAACTTCTGAACTTGGCAGTTCAAATAGCAGTCAGAAGTACTGAACTACTGAAAATTGACAGAAACCCTTAGAACTAAACCTGAGATTAACGCAATCTAACAGTCATGGCTGGAGAAATCTTAGGATAGCTAAACGAGACATTATTTCCTAGCTGCGGTACACTTTTCGTATGCATTATAACTTATAAGCAGTACTAAGCGGGGGTAACTCAAGGTTCAGTTCGTTTTGCTGGTTTAAGAGATGAAAATAGAAGGAAGTACTAAAATATAAAGAGATGGTGTAAAATACACATCACACTTAAAATCATGAGAAAAATAAAGACAAAAATGATAAAGGGCAATTGAATGAGACGAGCGTGAGAAAAGACTAATCAATTCAAACTTGGTGTACCTTGTGCTTCAAACTTCTGAGCAAGGGTTCTTGTGAGTGGATTTCTCTCGCTACAAGTTACCACAACTCAACCAGCTCCCGAAGGCTTTACACTTGTTTGTGGCATGCTCCCTCGTCGAACTAGAGGAGTTTCTACTGAAAATACAAGCAAGCTACCGTCCTTGGTTCCTGCTATGAAGCACTCCTCAGGGGTCATAGCTAGAGAAGTAATTGCCTTCCCAGCTCCAGTATACTTCCAAACAATATCAAGAGAATGCATAGAACGCAGAACTATTTGCCCATGCTCACCAGCGCAAGCCATGAACTCTCCACAACAACTAAGTTCCATGCAATTGAGACGTCCAATGGATGTTGCCGAAGCAATATGTTTTCCATTGATAGAATGCATGTGCAAGGATAGGTCAATTTCAGAATACAGTACCACCCTTCCATGCCGTGTTGCCACCAACTTTGATAAACCAAGGCCAGAAGGATGCCGAATGGATCTGACATATCTCCCTTCACGCAGTGTATGGAAAATACAAGTTCCATCTTTCGATCCACTGACAACAATGTCCAGTTCTGTGCTAACAAATAAACATGTTATGATGTCATCATGACCGCACAAGATATGAACAGGCCTTTCCATTATAATGTGATCATTTTCTGAAATTTCAAAATTTGCAGTCCTCATTTTTTTCTCACTTGGTCTGCCTCGAAACGCATGCCAGATCATAACAGTTGTGTCATAACTTCCAGTCGCAACCACATTTCCATCGGATGAAACTGCATCACAAAAGTTTCTAACAATGAAAAGGGGAAACAAGAACAATGACAACTAGGACGAGAAATTTCATAAGAAGCAATATGGAACAACAGGAACCATTTGCATTTTAAAAATCCAGTCAACGTACAAAAGACAGAAAGCAAACAATCGAATGGTCACACAAGGACCCAGAAAATGTCTAATAAAATGAGATAACCAGATCATTAATTTAAAATTTGCTGCTCTGTTTTACTATCCAAATTACCATGCATGAAACAAGGATATGAAGTGGTCAACAGACTTTATTCCTCACCACAAACTACTTCACATCCATTGTGGAAATGCAAT
Organism: Thinopyrum elongatum; assembly: GCA_011799875.1. Taxonomy (NCBI): domain Eukaryota; kingdom Viridiplantae; phylum Streptophyta; class Magnoliopsida; order Poales; family Poaceae; genus Thinopyrum; species Thinopyrum elongatum. Next base: position 605,564,155 of record CM022303.1, on the reverse strand, counting down.
CGAGAGAGATGGAGAACATGGCTTATTTCGAGGGGCTCAAGAGCAAGATTTATTAGCACACGAGGCATATTTTTTTAGGATTGCAAGTTCTTGCATGCAGAGCCTCCAGACCTGCAGCGGTTGCAGTAGGGTTTTGGTCTTCTTCTTTCTTACTCCTTGGTTGTAATAACATCTTATATTATGGAACGGAGGGAGTAGCTTTTAGGGTTCTTCTTTGGCTGTTTACTATAGTTATTTTGGTTCTTTCTGGTTTTGCCGGTTAACCCTTGTAACCTTTTGCGACATGTTTGTGTTCTCCTTCTAATATAAAACGGCCCACGTTTGGGTGTGCATGAGAACATGATTGCAAATTCTGTTACAATTCCAGCTAGGGAACTACAGAAGTAGGCTAGTGCCCTGGGGGTAAGGAAGTCAAGTTGTTTAACCTCCACACTCCTAGGACCGGCTTGGGTACCCATATCTTGGTCAAAGCGAGAGCTATGGACTCCAAAATAATCTGGAAACTTGAAAATAAAATGGTTAACATAAACCCGCTAAAATGTCTCTACCTGCAACACAGCCAACAACATCCTTATGCTGCCTGATGCTCTGCACAATTCTTCCATCACTGAGAGAAATTATCTGGAAACTATTTTCCCAATTTCCACATAGAATCAAATACTTGTCGCTGTTAATTTGCATAGTTGCTAAGAACTGTCTTCCAAATTTGACGTTCTCAGCCAGGAAAGTGCCAATTTTACGAGGGGAGATAACATCTGAACCAACCCCAAAGAAATTTTCCTACAAAAATAAATAAATGTTATCAGCAAAAGTATACTCTAACATGTCAATATTTATATCATTTTATGGTGTTGTAGTCAGGAAAAACCTGTGGTCCAGAAAAGGTGAAATTTCCACCTAACTGCATCCGTGTTGTCAACCACAGCTTCACTGATAATATGAGCCCCTCATTCATCAGTATAATTGTGTTATCCAACAAGCCAATAAATAGTACAGCAGACATGTGGCTGATTGTGCTAGAAACACTTGAGGTTAATGTTATTGACTGTGGTGCAAAATACAGTGGATGGGCAATTGGGACAGGAGGCCCTCTTCTTGGATGTTTCACACGAAAAATCTGGATAGGTGTCTGTCCAAAATTCGCAATCTGATCCTCAATAGCATATTTCTGTAACATGTCATCCATGTTTTCCAGATCAACTGCGCCTTCGTATGTCACATAGTAAAATATGTTTGCTGCCTATAAAAGGTAAAATATATAGATCAAATAATATTCCATTGCTAGAGTTTCAAAGACGATGGGAAAAATAACCTAATTGCACCTCAACGGCAGGCTGTCCCCGCTGCTTGTACCCAAATATGAGATCAATCCAGTGATGGAGATTAGAGCTCACATATTCACTTTCAAGTGCTTCTCTGTTGATGTGAATGAATTCTTCTGGAGAACCCTAAATGTTTGTATGAAGTAAATTATATCAGGAAAAGTACCAAATTACTAAAATAGGATGCGGTTGAACACCGAAGAAATTGAAGATGCGCGTGCAAACCAGTAGACTCTCACTTATAACAAGCATGCTAAATAGAGAGCTACATGAACATCAGAACATGAACTGACATAATTATTCAACAAATTGCTCTTTGCAACATTACAAATTTATGGAGTTGATCTTGTTAGTAGTGATGGTCAAATCAAAAAGATATTTTCTAGGGAAGACTAGTCTAGCAGCTTCCACATAAGAAAATCCATCTTTTATTTAGAAAGCTAGCTCAACTCTCAAATCTCATAACTGAGATGGTACTGTACACAGCATGTGAAGATTACAAAAGACCAAACTAATTGTCATTAGAATAAAAATAAAGCTATCCTAGTGGACAAGTAATTCATCCTCAAGATCACAAATATGAAAATCATATAGTTAACTGACAAAAAGAAGTATCCATTACCTTCGCCCATGGAGGGAGAGCAACATCACCTAAAGGTTCACCATCCTGCTTAATACCAAGATGATATGAATTTGAATTTTCAAGAAACTCAGGCATATAGAAGAATTCAGGAATAAGCTCTTTGACGTCACTTGAATTTGACAAGCTGTTTCTGTAAGCGCTGTCAATGCTCTGGAAAAGACGATCTGCATGGTCAAACTTGCCACCCTGTACAAGGAAGTGTCAGACAGGCACAAATGCTGAACAATTATCACATATTAAAGCTACTGCTTTATGAATTATGGTGAAAATGTGGCATGACAAGTACTGTATTAAGTATCAACAGAAGATGAATGACATTGTGATAAGAGAACACAATGCTCAGTTTTGAAAAATATATGGTGAAAAATATTCTATGACAAGCACATTAACAACCTGAAGGCTACGATGCAGGGTTGTAAAAGGTTCGAGCCTGAGAAGGTAATGAAGAACGATTCCCATGCTAGAGTAGTGAGATCCATAATAAAAACTGCAGCAAAAAGATTCACGGTTCTTAGTACAATCGATGCGAACTCAAACAACAACAAAAGGGAAACCAAAGAAACTGTTTTTTTAAGAGTCAAGATCTAACCTCGGTATATCAGGATCACAGAAATTAAGATATCTATCTTCAAAATCCTGACAATAGCACATTGTTTATGAAGTTCTCATAAGGGATGCTAACCTAGTACATGAAAATAAGTACTCAACAGTTACCAGACCTTAAATCGTTTCTCGTCCAAAGCACCAACCGGCTTTGAGAGATCCCTAAAAGTAGATGACTTGTTGAAATCTAGATTTTCTGAGGCATAATCAGCCAGAACCCATGGAAATATAGGGTACTGAGTTAAATCATTGTAAGATCGTCCAGCAAGGGTATTAAGAATCATTAGATACTCAAAATTACTGATTTCCCTCCTTTTCCATCTTTCCTTGGCATTCTCAGCTATTTCAAGTGCAACTCGCCTGTCAACAAATGAAATGACACTATTTTTGTCTTTAATACTTCCTTTAGGAAACAAGGCGTCATTCCTGAGGGAAACTAAGAGAGACCCGGCCCTTTTAACATCCTTTTGGGAGGAGAAGTTTAAAAATATAGGTGCATTTGAATCATCAAAGAATATCTCTAGTGCAGTATACTGTAGTAGGTAGCGTATCCAGTGAACTCCTTTTATCTGAAACAAACACGGAAGAAAGAAGATGAAAAGAGTGAGCAAGAAAAATAGAGTGACAGAGAGAGGGGTGGACATACCTTGGCTATATTCCACCTCCTGTGATGTTTGATTTTATTAGATTGGTTTTGCATCAAGCCGCCACTGATTCTAATCAAACTGTCTCGGCAACCATAAAGTCTCTCCGCACCGCCCAGCTCGTTCTTCCTATCAGAATCTTTCTTATCTTTGAATTTGCTGAAAACAGATGATCCTCCAGTCCCTTCAACCAAAAAATCAAAAGAAAAATGTAGAACAGTTCGTGTGATATTTAACTGCCCTGCCAGTTTTCTCTTTGGGGTTACAAGAACACAATGAACTGAACATAGCACCTGGAAAATAGAAAGCGAACAGCAATCAACATCTGTCTGGTACCTCAGGTAAATTTTATGCTAATTTTTTTTACCTTGGTATAATCACTATCTCCATTAGTAGATGATGTGTCTTTCTTATTCTGAACAGTAGTGCGATGATCTGAGGAATCTGCAGCATTATTCTGGTTTTGGTTCTCTGAAGGACTGTGGGAAGATTCACTTGTACCATTAGTGTCCTCAAATAGTCCATAACCACTATCATCTGTGATTCCTCGCACGCCTTTCAGAAGGAATCGCTTCATTTTCTCAGGAACTTTGGTGCTAAAAGAAGGTTGGTCAAAAAATGGCTCTGTAATTTCATTCTTAGAGGATGAAGGTTGGCAAAGACGTTCATCAAACATGTAATTCCGCTTGAGCTTGAACCTCCGCCGCCATTTATCTTCTGTTTTGTCAAGTTTCCAGTGAGTCAGAGCATCATTCGGAAAAGGGTTTGCAGACCATGGTCCCCTCTCATCAATCAGAGCACGGAAAATATGTATCCACTTATCCTGATGCAAGAGGCAAATAATTACTATATGACTATATGTCCTCCAGAACACAAAAATAATTACTACTCCTCCGGTCCCAAAATAAGTGTCGCTGACTTCGCTGACTTAGTTGTCCCAAAATAAGTGTCGCTGACTTGTACTAAGTCAGCGACACTTATTTTGGGACCGAGGGAGTATATGACTATATGTCCTCCAAATAATTACATATTACCATAATTACTATATGACTATTTCTGAAGTATATATGAATTGCCCAACCTTCTCCATCAGGTCGGACTTTTAGTTCTACTGGTTGGTGCATGGAACTTAAGATGGTATCAAAGTCAAGAGGCCTTGGGTTCAAGTCTCGGCTTCACAATTTAAACTAAAAATTGCTTGCCCTCTTTCTGTTCATGTTTAGACCTAATTGAGCCATACGTGAGAGAGGGTTTGGATTGACCAACCTTCTCTATCAGTTTAGAATTTTATTTTATTTTGAAACATATCAGTTTGGACAGTTGGCTCTACTGGTTTGTGCATGAAACTTAATAACTACTCCCTCCGCTCGGAAATAAGTGACGTGGTTTTAGTTCAAATTTGAACTAAAACCACGTCACTTATTTCCGAACGGAGGTAGTATATGTCTTCCAAAACTCAAAAAGGCATTGGAAATTTGGCAGTATTTCACTTACTGCAACAATTTGCTGATCCTCATCAAAAGCAAGTTGAAAAGCTGCTTTTCTACTGTCATCTGAGGAAAGTGCAGAAGTGATGGAGAGATGTATCTGATCATCAACTATCTGCACTAGTTGTGTCTCTTTAGTAAAACGCTCGTTAAGTTTAGAGTTTAGTTTTTGTAGATTCCTTAAGCGATCAGCCTGAACAGCATGCATATGCTTAACCTCATAAGCAGCCTGAAAAAAAAATGACTTTGTCACCACTTAGAAACAAATATGTGTTCTAACATCGTTCGTACATCAAAAAAAGAATAAACATATAAAGAACTGTTCATCCCCCTTCCCGACCCACCACACTAACAAAATGAAAAGGAAAAGACAAACAGCCATACAGCACGCAGTCAACACCATTAGTTGAAGTTGTGCCGCTTGAAACATGTCCTACTCAATGAACTGCTACAAGTTTCTGAGACAGCAACATAAGGTTCTGAACAAACATAAACATAAGGACCAAGGAACAAACCGTGGCAAGAACACGATCCTTCTGTATAAAACTAAGAATGAACCCAGCCTCTTTATTGCTGTTGACTTCCATAGAATCATCTCTGCCCAAGATATTAGTAACAAGCATGGCCTTGCCATATATGATAGTTTCGAGAATCAAGTGTGATAAAACATGGAAGCGTGCACCATCATCAAGTTGCCCATACTGAGATCGCACAACGAGTAAAGACCTGTACCAAGAAAGGAGTTAGAAGAATATCTTACACGAGCTTATAACAAAGCTCGATGTTTTCAGCATACCATATTAGAAAATGCAGCTTGTTTTTGCTTTGCTCATCGTCTGCAACGAGCAAGGGAAGCAATGACATGAACTGCAGAACACACTTGGATGCATTTTCCAATCCAGCTTTGCAGAGGTACAGAATAACAAGGTGAAAGAAAATTCTCGGGAATATCTCTTCCTTCAATATCGTTGCTCTGTCAGCAAATATATTCATTTTTGCAATACCACTGGATACAACAACAGCCGCCATTTCTGCACCAGGGACATTCAGAGACTCGACCAATCCACGTGCCCTTTGCCCCAGGGACGGGGCTCCAACATTTTGGGGACTCTTTGGGATCAATTTGCTTGGTCCTTTCCCATTCAAATTACATATAATACTCCATACCTTGTCAAAGAAGCTCCACCAATCATCACTTACTTCATCCCCAACAGCAAATTGGCACGAGCTCCAAGGAAAACTGATAATTGATATCTTCGTTAGAATATCGATGTGCAGCTACTCAAGTTTAGAAATTTAAGAAATCCGAAACAAATCAAAATCTATGAAAAGGCATTGTTAGCTTGGGAATAATAGCAGTTTAACATATCAGCTTCAGGTTGTGTATGACTCGAATATAAATATTAAATTGTTTAACTACCAGTCTGAGCTCATTGATGTAAATGCATCTTTATTTGTCCTGTGCGCTATCCCGGTGCATCAGCTGCTCGCGTTCGCGCCCCCCAGGAAGACTATCAAGCAGCTCGAGAAGATTCAGCGCGGATTCCTCTGGGCTGGGCGCGCCTCTGCCAACGGAGGGCACTGCCACGTGAACTGGAACCGCGTCTGCCGCCCCATCAAGCTTGGGGGTCTAGGCGTGCGCGACCTCGAACGAGCCAGCCTCGCTTTGCGGCTGCGTTGGTTGTGGTTTTCCAGAATGGATCCCGAGCGAGCATGGCAAGGGCTCGACCTCCAGTTCTCATCCATGGAGCGTGCGCTGTTCTGGGCATCCACGTCCATGGTCATAGGGAATGGACTGACCACCCTACTCTGGGAGAATCGGTGGATCAACGGCCAGTCCGTCCGCAAACTCCTGACCAACCTCTACGACTGCATCCCCAAGCGACGGCGCACGGCGAGAACCGTGGTGGACGGGCTGAATGGTAACTCTTGGGCACGCGACATTCACGGCAACCTAGGCCTGCACGAGATTGGTCAGTACCTGTAGCTATGGCAGGTCATGCAGCACACAGTGCTCTCCGCCGCCCCAGACCAGCTGATCTGGAAATGGACGGCGAGCGGCACCTACTCCGCACAATCCTGCTACTTGGCCACATTCCATGGATCGACGACTTGCTACTCCTGGAAGCTCATCTGGAAGAGTTGGGCGCCGCCGAGAGTAAAATTCTTCCACTGGCTGGCCAACCACGACCGGTGCTGGACCGCCGAGAGGTTGGCTCGACATGGCCTGCAACATCACCCCCGCTGTCTCCTATGCGATCAAGAGCCGGAAACGCTCCGGCACTTGCTGCTGGAATGCCCCTTCGCTCGCCAGGAATGGCATGAGGTCCTGGCCTGGCTGCACATTCCAGCCCCGATCCCCAACCGCGAGCCCTCGCTCATGGACTGGTGGACGCATGCCAGGGAGAACACGCCGCCGAGCCTTCACAAAGCCCTGAAATCCGTTGCGCTGCTCGTGCCTTGGATGATTTGGAAACACAGGAACAGCTGCGTCTTCGACAACGCGACACCATCCATGAACACGCTACTCGATAGGATCAAGGACGAGGCCTGCTCTTGGGCGGCTGCTGGGGCACCTGGCCTCCGGCTTGTACTGCCCCAAACCTGGGGCGTACACTAATCACGCTGTAACCTGCACGTCCTCGGACGCTTGTAACTGAACTTCTCACTTTTCAATGCAAAGAAACGCAAAGCTTTTGCGTTTTCTCGAAAAAAATGCATCTTTATTTTTCCTTTGAGACAACACCAAAGCTTGGCCTCTCGATGCATCGATAGAAAAAACAGTGGGTGCTGTTTTTTGATGATCTTGATGATCTGACAAGCCTAAGACCAGGAAACCCTAGACACACCCAAAAGAATAGATGCTGTTCGCAAGCAGCATAAGCTGTCGCCTCTGATTTGTCGTGTCCAAACAAGCTGATGAAAGAAGGGGAGCCTTGGCGCAGCGGTAAAGCTGTTGCCTTGTGACCATGAGGTCACGGGTTCGAGTCCTGGAAACAGCCTCTTGCAGAAATGTAGGGAAAGGCTGCGTACTATAGACCCCGGACCCTGCGCAAGCGGGAGCTACGTGCACCGGGCTGCCCTTTAAACAAGCTGATGAAACCTAGATGCTTGCTGTTGAAGAGGCACTCATTACAGGATAAGAGAATATCTTACAAGGCCACCAAAGAAAACATTGATATAAAAGGTAATCCAGTGTTAATTCTGAAGGCGGGAGGAAACCCTAACATGACACAGAAAGCCCTGTGTATCGATCCTGAAACAATGCCATGGTGATCTTGATGATCTGACTGCCTGACATAAGATGCATGGCTTGTTTAGGTCAGGCAATGGTACCTCAGCAAATGGGTTTGATGCTCGGTCCTTTGCTCCCTCGCCTTTGCTGCCTTAGCACCTATCTCAGCACCTGGGTTCGATCACCTAGTGTATGCCACCAGAGCCCTTCGGAGGACGGCCATTCTTGTGATCGCTCTTCGGTGTGCCTTGCTTTACCGCAAGTAGTGTGGAGGACTGAAGCAGTGCCAGCCACAACAGGGGACGGCTGAGGCATCTGTGCAAGGAGTGGATGCACTGGGAAAGGAGTGGAGATACGTCGCCTAGGGCGGGGACGGTAGAAACACAACGGGGCTGGCAACCAGTGGTCAAATGGTGGTAACCCCTGACCGTAACCTGGGTTCCTGGCACAATACTGCAATATGCACCTCTGAATGAAAAGGGGTAAAATGGCAATGTAAAGCAAATGCATGTACAACAGTACAAGGAGTGAGAATGCAGGTATAAGCAGTATCCACATCTAGCTACAGAAGACTCGCATATTTACCAATAGTAACTAAGCATTTTATGCAGGAAAACATAGGGAAAGAACTAGTACCTTCTACACTGGCCATTGGTCTCAGCATCTAAAATTTCATTTACGGTAAGCTTAATGTCTTCTTTCCATTTGTCATCGGATGAAGATTCGTCTGTAGTGCTAGGAGATAGAAACTGTAAATGAAAAAGAACAGTATTGAAATGTGTGTATAGAATAAATTATTTTCTGTTTCATAAAAGTATGCTTCGAAGTTTACCAAGAGCTTAATTCCTATTTGATTGACAAGCAACTCCTGGATAAGCTTCAAAAGATGTAAGACATTATCACAGCCAGGCTGTGAAAGGAAAATATTTTCTTCCGAAGATGTCTGAAGCAGGCTCCCAACAATATCATCGAGTATGTCCCGCAGCAAATAAGAACTTGATAGTTGTCCCTGCAGATTCATTAATCCCAGTAATGTCATCAGAATCGAACAGAAGATATATGGTACCAAGCTGTTCATATAAAAGGAGATAACACCAAACCTGGTCAAATTTCAGAAGGAAAAAATGAGCTGTATCTTCAAGCTGGTGCCAGCCACCTTTTACAGAGCTCAGGTAGTATGAAAGGACCAACGAGTACAACTTCCTCACAAGAATTAGTTCATTGATCTCCACATTGTCCAGCTCAGCTTTAGGAGCTGGTTTGTACTCCTTAATTACATCAAGATTTGTCGATGTCTCAAGCCAAGAGTTCCAACCATGCTCCTGATAAAATCATCCCAGGATTAACACGTAGTGAGTAATTTATATAGAGCTAAGAAAATAATCAGTACCATTAATGCCTCGATGTTCGTAGGGTTTGAACAGAGTAAACCAAGAAGCTTAGTTAAGATTCTCGTGCGAGCTGAAGAATCTTGACAAGACTGCATATATTTGAAGATGCAAACCAAAATCCGAGGAAGGAAAAAGTGATCCAAGCTTGAAGCGTTGGAATTTGTATCTTTTGATGGATCAGACTGAGAGTGTTCTTGTAGGACCTATACAGGGAAAACAGCAGACCACATTTGTAGTTTCAGTTAATTACTAAAAGTTATGGTAAAATAATAAAATGAAACAGTAACGTGACACAAAATTGTCATTATGACCTGTTTTGGACTGGTTCTACCCAGAAGAACATCGAAAAAAGTTGCACTTGAATTATCTGAGGGTGGAAATCTCAAGAGCCGTTCAGATATTACATGGAAAAACAATTGAGGTGCTGATGTCATTTCTTTTCTAGATTTTCCTGCGGGTAAGGTAAATAATATTGCTCCTTTCTTCTCTGATGGAATCCCGACCAAAAGCTTTCCAAGGAGCTGAAGCCCCAACAATCTGATTGGCTCAAATTCCCTGAGAAATGAACCAAATCAGATATACCAAAAGAAACATACTACCTACGTTAAACAAGTATGACATACCTAGATATTATGGGTTCTCACAATCATGTTTTTTGTAGTAACATACAAAATCCAGTGATGCAATGCACAGAAGATGGAAGGTAAACAGATCACCGCAGAAACAAAAAGGTTCTTGCAAACAAAACTCTAGTTTTCAGCCCAGAACTTTGGCAGAAGTCCAATTAACAACAAAGAACTACGGAAGCATCTATATTACGACCATGAACTATGAAAACAGTTTACTTTACCCTCTCGACCTAATTTGGAGTGGTTTAAATCTGATGTGGACCCAGTAGACAAGTCTATGCCGGTCCAAGAAGAGATTGACATCCTCTTTGCCTCTCTTTCTTCTTCCCCAAAATGAATCAGTCTATATGTAGGGAACATCACACCCTGTTCCATTTAATGAGTTCTGTCACTGAACCTTGGACTCCCTATTAAGAATTTTTAAGAATGATAAAGAGCTCAAGGGAGAAAAATTGTTCAGATAGATGCCACATCATTCAAAACACACGTGTGGCACAAATCTCAACCAAAACCACCTGCCAGACCAAGCGAGAGGTAAATTGAACTGTTCTCCTAGTTCAGTGTTGTAACTAAACAATTTCCTAGTTCAGGGTTGAAAGTCAGTCTTTTCTAGAGTTCGCAGTTGAAGACTAAAACATGGAGATGGATGTCTATGTTACACTTGTACATGGAAAATGTGGGTGTCGTGAATATATTACACATCAGTGAACTGAAATTGTGGTAAAGTGAACCCCCTTTTTTTCTACCAAATGGACAGACATTTCTGAAACATGAGTCATTCAATACTGCAGGAAGCAGGTCAAAATACAGTAGTGACAGCACTCATGCAGAGCATCGACAACAAAGAATTCAGGGGCATCAGTGACAGTCATGACACCCCATGTTCAGCTAGGCCCTCCTATATGGTTCAAGATGCTGAGATAGGCAGAAAATGAGCTCTAGAGCCTTATAATGGTGCATGAATGTTACACGACCACTATCCTCACCATTCAATCTGCTCCAATATTCATGTGGTCCATTTCGTTGTTCATTTTTGGTAATTTGCAAAATTCCTCCAGGGAAATCATCACAACCAAATAACTGAGTCAAAGAAAATCACAATCTCTGGGAATTTTCTGTGTTGTTTTGCGGATCAAGCATCCAATTACTTGCAAGCAAGCAACTAAATTTTTAACCATGGTGAAGTACCATCGGGTCTGATTTGCGTGATAAGCAATATCTCGATTTATGTGTTGTGTATTAGTTAGCACAAACTAATGTACATAAAGAAATTAGCTCTGGATAGTGATCAATGAAAATATATTACCTCTTAAGAAGATTTAAGAAAATGCAACAGCCACCGAGGACATTTACGTGTTCCAAGAAAGATGACAAAAGTGAATCATGGGAAAGAGCGCGAAGGATCATGTTAAGTATGTCCTCGATGCATGCTATGTCTTGGCTCCTCTCAACAAATGATATAAGAGCTCCTATATCAGCTGGAGAAATTTTGAGCCTGTGAAGTAAGTACAACTATAAGATATCTACACAAGAAATCAAAGGAAGAGGGGGGGGGGGGGGGGTAGAGAGGAGAAAACATCTTCAAAGGATTCTTTTAAAGTTAGACGTACTTACTTTATGCTCATTTCGGCTAAACTCAGAAGCAGAAGCCGAAGCTTGCGGATTTCTTCTATCTTAGGTCTCTCTCCAATAACTTGTTTAGTAATTGGATGCAGCAGCTTTGAACCAATAACACACTTAGAATCTATCTTTTCCCAATAATATTGGCGCACAATGTCAATAATCCTAGGAAGTCCACATAGTAGTGGTAAAAATCTTCCATCCGTTTCAAAATATTGTATCAGTAACATATAAAGATCTCTCTGCACTTCATAGTTTGAATATACCCATATTTCTGGATTCAAATAAACTCGTGAAATAGCATCTTTCAGAAGAACTTTAGACATACCTGAATATACAGAAAAAATATTAACAATGTGTAGCTTCGTCAGACACACAGGAAAAGATATTAACTGTGAGAGAGAGAGAGAGTACCGCAGTTCCTTAACACATCGAACATATACTTCACTGCAGGAAGTGTTTTCATATTTAACAGCTGAGGTGGAGCAGCTTGAAGCAAGAAACCCAGAATGGATAACCCAGAAAGAAGATACATCTGTTGTTGATTCGATACATTTCCATCCAGAACAGACGCGACAAGCTCAATAACCTCAGCTGCCAATGTATCATTGATGACAGATGTATAACAATATTGCCCACCATTAGCTACAGCGTCACAAAATTGAGTGAAGAGAGGAAAAAATACAGAGACTCCTCCAACACAATAAATAATATCCTGTGGCAAGCGTCGTGAACATAACTTTGTCCCGCCGATGATTGTTGCTTCAACTGTGCTTTTGTCAGCACTATCAAGTGCGGATGACACACTGAACAAAGTCTTGCTGTCACTAGCCTGAGAATATGTGGGAAAGAAAAATATTCTGTTAGTCAGTCTGAATTCTTTGTAACTCCAAAGAGCCCAAAATCTGCTCAAGGTTGCCCAACATGGAGCGATTTGGACACATATAGCAAACTACATGTTTTTTTCCCAAACTACAGTTTGTGCAGAGTTGCTATGTTTGATTCCTTAAGTTTATAACTTCATATGCGGTCCAAACTTTCTGAAACTTTTGCTGGGCCAATCCCATTTCCAGTTACACTATCTACTACACAAGTGGGCAAACACTACCTGGACTGGAGTGTTACACTTGATGAAATAAGGACAACGTCATGCTTATCAGAAAGAGATTGGAACCTGTGCATTAAGACCAAAAATAATCTTTGATGAGATGCCGTCTCGTGCGTCCAAAATTCCCCTGTACAATGAATCGTCGCCATGGAAGGAGTACATATAACTTGGTCCCAGATTATATATGCCTTTTATTTGCTCTGAGGAGAGAGCATCAGAAAACACATAAACTGGGCCCATTTGACCAGTAAAGGCGAAAGTCCTTTCAAAACCAATAGAATTAGGTTCATCGCCAAGAGGTACCAATTCTGTACCGATGGTGCAGCGGGTCATTACCTCGTTGACTTTTGCATACCTAAAAATAGCAACAATAACTTTACAAGCTTAAAATCAGGGGAAACAAAACTAACAGTATCTCTTTTTTTCCAGAAAATAATAATATCATGGCAACATGGCATTGTCTAAACTAGGAAGATATCCAGATAAATTCACTCTATTGCAAAGTCTTGGGAGTTCCCTATGTTACATGGGTGCTTTGAGCAGACTACACTATGGGTCTACCAATTAGAACTACACATGAGTGAATACCTTAACATATGAAAGTACATGTTGAAGAACCCCAAACCTATCTTTCATCAATTTAACAAGATGAATAAATAATTACTTGTAAACAATATTATGTAAGAAGTTTTAATTGGAAAATATGATTAGAATACATTAATGTAGCCACATATTAGGCCCCAATGCAAAATAGATGATGCCAACATCATTGTAAATTACGGATGAAGAATGATTTGCTCACCTACACTTCTCACATGATACTAGCTCCCCATCAACATAGCATCTCAGCTGGCTTCCTCCGGAAAAAGCCCTTCCTATTGTATGAGTAACAGAAAGGAACTTCCACTCCTTCGGTGGGAGCTTGAGTTGTAACAAAACACACTGATGTTTTTTATTGATAGACTGCCAAAGCAGGGAAGAACCAGACTTTAGCATAGGATACAAAAATACATGGCCTACAAACCAAACATACGGCTACCATGGTGGAAGCAAACATGAAGACCGTCATCATCTGAAATGCCTGTGGCCCAAGATTTAGACCAAAACTAGATGTTGTTTTTTCATGGTTAAAGGCAATGTGATCTATTATTACCACATGGGCTGGCATGTCATGAGTAACATAAATAAAAAGTTCTTCCTCTGCCAGACTGCCACCCACGTTGAGCATGGGTACATCACAGTAACCCGTCAATATATCAAATTCTCACTGCCTTATTCTACACTAGTGGGGAGGGATAAGAGTTAGAGGGGAAGGGAGTGTCCACAATGGCAAAACTGCTCTGGAGCCAATGCTACAGGGTTAATTTATTTGGTGTTTTTAGTTTAGGGGGATGGCATATCTGGTTTTCTAGTTTGGAGAGGTCTGGAAATCTCTGCAGGTTTAGAGTAAATATGACCAATTCCTTTGTAAACTCAACGGTATTTTGCATCCACACATTGTAGAATGTAGTTAAAGAATTTTTTTGGATGCAACAGATCTGCCTCTATAAATAACTAGTCACAACTCATAAACATCATATGGAGTTATAAGCAAGAGAGAATCAGTGTAATCACATCAAAATTGCTCAATTTAGCCAACATTAGCAACGCGTATTTAAAATTATGGCATAGAGGAACTGGGGTTTTCTCTGAACTTTTATGAAATTAGTAAATATGTTCAGTGAAGTTGTTTTTTTTCGAGAAAACGCAAAAGACTTTTTCGTTTCATTGCATTGAAATTATCGTGTCAATTTCTATGAATCCCCATTGAGGCTGTTATTGTGTCAGTTTCCACGTATTTGTGTTAAAATCTGGAAGTTAGATAGACTGTGTTGAGAAAATTATCAAGTGATGTAGTCAAAATGGTGATTTTTGATTATTTGATAGGGCAAAGAAAGATATGGTTCTATCTATATGCTAGCTAGCTAACAGAAGCCATTAATCTGATGAACTGTTTCACAACAATAACTGCAATTCAAGTAGCTGATTTGACTAAAAATGAGGTAGAAAAACACCATTACCTCATATACTAGAGCACTTTTGCTAAGCATGGCTGAGCACCCCCTTCCATCTTCTGTGGAAAAGGAGAAAAGGCCCATCATACCATTTTCTGGGAAGTTTTCTACCCTCAACCAGCAAGAAAAAGATAGTCCTCTATTATAAGGCCATTGAAATGGAGATTTTATTTCTATACCCTATCAAAGAAAAGGAAGATGTCAGACCATCACCACATTATGTATTGTATGCGTGTAGTATCTGTGACATATAAAATGTTCAAAAGACACATGAAAATGAAATAGATAAATTGATGTTAGTGGCAGACATCATCGTCAAATGTTATATGTGCAACCATAATTAACTCCACACAAGGTAACATATGTCTAGAAACATACATAAGAAGACATGTACAAGTACTAAAATGGCAGAATTTCATCCCCAAAAGGCTAGGAGATCATTAGGAACACTCACACAACTTGGTGGTGTCAAACTCCCCACAAACCCATTTTCAGTGCCAAAAAAAAAAACTAATTTTCACCCAGGAAACACTGAGTTCAAAACTTCGCAGGCTGTCACTATTAACATGGATAACAAAACAAACAAATTATAAGTGATAAATAAATATGACAGAACGCACAGAATCATGGCCACTGAACTCAAAAAAAGCTTCTGGGCCCTTTTCTTTGAGCATGTGGCTGAGACTTCTCAAAAGCAAAGAAGTGTGCTTCTGCTTGGCACTAATCTTCTCGCTGCGTAAGAGGGCAAAGATTTTCCGAATATCTTTCCCGCATATGCTGTGTGCGCCAATAATCTGAATCAACTCTGCAATTACGTTAACTGTATCATCCTTCTCTTCTATTGAAAACCAATCAAGAAGAACACTAAGCAACCCTGCTCTGAAACTATAAGTTCTATTTGTAATGGATTGCTTCAGCAGCTGCTGCAGTACAACAAGCCCATAATGCTGAAGTGATGTGCTGCTCTGCCAATCAGAAATTGCTGGTGTTACAAAAAATGTAAACCATAAATTAAATTTTATCAAAGGATGGTAATCACATCTCTGTGTGCGAGAGAACAGACCTTCTGTAAAATGTTCAAAAGTAATACAACAACGTCTTCGTTCTGAGAAATAAGTTAAGAAAACATTTATGAGAATGATACAAGAATGAAGCACAATAATTAACTGGGCCCAGCAATGATAACATCATGTTAAATTGGTTCAAAGATACTAGCCTTTATTGTTGTTTTCTCATTTATCTCAAATTTCCCATCAACTAGCATATTAAGCAATGCATCCAAGAGCCTCTCACTTGGCAACCATTTGTAATAATCCAATAGCAAGCTCTGTAATGTTTGATAACCCACACCAACTAGCACTCTGAAAGCGGCCTGACAAGACAAACCAAGACTAATTAGCACAACATATAAAAAAAAGCTTAAAACAACATACAACGATATGATTACCTTTGAAGCATTATTTCCTTCAAGCAGTAAGGTTAACGTCTCAAGGACATTAAGTACCAAGCGCTCACCAATTGCCTCATTGAAAGTTCCGTTTAACAAAGAGATAATATGCAGAAAGCACCCTTCGTTGCGAAATAGATTTTGATAGTACTAGGCAAAAATGGAGTATAAAAGTGTATTTGTCAACATATTATGTCACTTATAGTAGAAAACAAACACTACTGCTATTTCAATTGCTATATGACAAGAAATATACGAGAACCTACCACGCGGTCCATCATAATGATCTCTCTCATGCTGACCAGTAGATCAATTAACAATTCCGAATTGACCTTTTCATTTTCATTTGCTTGTGTGAAGTTCTCTAAATATTTGGAGCATAGATGCAACTTTGCAGCATGATCTTGTGCTGAGGATGGAGGCAACTGATTACAATAAATTATAAGAATAATTTAGCTCCAAAAGTTATAACAATATTAACAGAGGGAAATTTGAGATAAAACACAGTTTTACCCTAAATAAGGCAAGAACTTGCTCCAGTACTTGTTTCCGTAGGCTCTCTTCTTCAAATAAGTTGAATAAACACTCAATACATTCAGCATTGTGCAAAACTAGAATTCTTCCATCGCTAGATATAGTTACATAATCCTTAAGGAGGTTTACACCTAATTTTAGGCATGTAAGAGTGTGATCAGTTCTGTCCTCAGGTGAAGTCATCTCAATATTTTTTGTCCGAGAACCATCTCTATCGATGGTAATTTCAGGACGACGCAAATTCCTGGAGTTTCGTAGTCCCTGTGCTTGAAGGCATGTGACCTTAAGGACTCTAGTGATTGCATCCAAGGATATGAATGAATCTAAAGTTTGTTCTGTGGCAAGTTGTAGAATAACACGAAAGCATTTAAGAAGAATGCTGGCCACCACCGCATCTGAAACGCAATGCTCAAGTGCATCCACTAGTGCTGAGCATTCTGGCTACAAACAACGAAAATAATATAATAAGAAAAAGAACTCAAAATAATAGAAATATCATTATTACAGATAAGAATAATATAAAATATAAGGTAACAGAAGTGAAAAGACTGTACCAGATTATATGTGTTTTCATTAAGTGTCGCAGCAAATTCCAGAAAGGAAATAGCTTCCACTTGAAGAATGTTAACATCAGTCCGATATGAGCTTTGAGAATCAGTTGCTGTCCTATTATTTCTGACATTGTCATTTTGGTTCTCTGTACCAATATGAAATTGGATGTCTTCCACAGATGACCCAACATAGAAACAGTCTTCGGAGAATATCAAGTCCCATACACCTTCCTCTCGAAAAGCTGTGAGTAGAGCTGGCGCTGAAACAAGAACCCTTCTGAATGTACGGATCGTGTAAATTTGAATGGTTTTGGCTAATATCCTGTAGTGTGAGTCACATCATACAGGGAGCATTTTGTCATTAAATGAGATGGGAAAGGGTAATCTTCAAAGCTTCAAACATACAGATCTTCAATGACTTCAACTTAAAAAAAAACAATCTTGTTATGTACAGCAGTTTCTGTAGCGTCAAACTAATCCACTGCATAGGTAACAGTTGCAGTGTACACTAGAACAGTTTTTTATGGGGTGTACTACAGAATATTGTTAGTCACTCCCAATAACTAATAGATTGAAGTCGGGTTTGACTGACATATTGATCACTGCATGTTAGAATTTAGCTTCAGAAAATCTCAGCTAAACTCCATGGTTGCTAAAATACATTAGCTTCAGATATCTTCCATGGAGCAAATGAAGCAGCTAGGTAGCATTGAACAAAGTAACAGAACACTGTAGTTAACTATTCTAGCTGAAGAGAATATTCATGCCAGTACATTTAAAACTTACTTTATATGGCTTGGTAATTCCGATTCACAAGCACAAGCTTTGATGCAAAGAAAAACTGTTAGGAGAACCCTTATCATCCATCTAACAGATTGCTCCTGATAAGCTGATGGGATGGATGCCGAAATTTGGTTGATAGCAGTTTCATCAGAACAGCATTTTACGACATTTGAGGGGAGAATAAAAGAGCAAAGGGCAATGCTCAACTTTAGAGAATAGTCATTCCATTCTGTTATCTTAAGAAAATGAACTGGACCAGAGATAGAATTTAATGCAAGAAGAGTTTTTGTAGTATCCTTTTGCCGGTGAGACTCCTGAATCATAAATGCAGGCCAACTTATGCTATTTGCAAATTTATGTACCAATCCATTTTCGCATAAAAATTCCAAGTTGTTGACATTGCCAAATCTGAACAGCAGTCAAGGACCAAATATGGGGAAAATACTAAAACAGTATAATATCGAAGTTTAAATGCACTATTAAATTCTTCAATATTATTGTAAGTCTTTTCTTTCAAAGAAAACTCAGAAGGCCTTGCGTCTCGATGCATTGATAGAAGGAATAGAATTTGTCAAGAAAATGCATAAACAACACTCTTTTTTTCTTGGTAGAGCATAGTCAAAACGTACATTAATCTGTTCCAATGATAAAGATTAGCACAGCATATTGATGTTCTTTATGTTTAGAGAAGCGTATTAATATTCTGAAACATATTGTGATCACCAATTAAAAGTAGTTTAGAGCACAGGATACACTGCCTCACTCAGAATTTCCAGATATAGTAGCTGCAGAAGAAGAATTTCACCCCTATAAAAGCATGGTAATGTCAGAACGTAAAAGTGGGGATAAAATATATAAGGTGAGCTAGCACAGTAGAGATCAACTCTTAACCTAGCAGGTTCTCATCCTAATATTTCACAGCAGATTTTTCAGAAACAAATTGTTCATTGCGGAACTTTCCTATTATCACCCGTAATAGAGCTTGCAAATTTTCCAGAAGTTGTACAAGCAATTGGCAGAAAAAATAATGAAAAAGTTGTAAACAAATGTAAGACATTTTAGGTCACTAAAATAGTGACCTAAAATGTCTTACATTTGTTTACAGAGGATGTAAATAACAGTCTAAACACTAAGTCTGATGTATGAGTGTATATGATTTAAAGAACTGCAACTGTATGTTCCACATTGTCAACCACTCTGCCCCATAAATTTGTCGGAAAAAATAGATATCAAATTTGAAAACTAATATCGTAGATAACATTAATATTTTGAAACTGACACAAAAACAAAAATGCCAAACTTAACGATTTCAAGTAAATTTTAGTTTGCAATTTGAATATGGAATAGATATAGAAATTCCGTATTCACATTATATATGTGCTAAAAATAAATAAAATGGCATCTTTAACTTAATAGTGAATTTTGATACGATTTTTTGCAAAGCAATGTTGCATTTTGACTTTTGCGATATAATTTTAACTTGGAACTAGAAAACTCTTAGGTATATATAGTTTGCATCTTAACCAGAATGTTTGCCGTTATGGGTATAATACGAGAGCATAAGGTAAGGAAATATGAAATGAAAAACAGAAGTATTGTAGGTGCACCTTTCATCTCTTGATATAGATGAATGCTTTGAAACTGAAAATTTATTTGAAGGAAGTCCTAATCCATCCAGTAGAATTTCCAGCCCACCAATGCTTCTGAAATGATTCTGTGCATGGGTACCAGATATAGTTGATCGAAGGGTGCACAAAGTGGTAAAATGAAGTGAGAGATCAGTCCACTGCTCTTTCAAATTCAGCCTCTGAATGACCCGTAACAGTTCTGCAGTAACATTTCTATGTTTTATCAAATAATAAAAATGATAGAAATTCAATAAGAGATATATGATGACATTGTAAATTACAGATGGGTCCAACGACAAACATCTATAGGCATGCACTGCTTGTGGTCCATGGTGCTTACAACTTTGTACTAAAGTTATACTAGAGCAGCGTCAATTGATTTGGATCGGAGGGAGTAGTGCTATTTTGTTCTTCACTACTTTTGTTCTTAAACACAAAAGACTGAAGTAGAAGTATGATTTTCCATCTATCAATAAAAAGCTAACTTTAATCAGTGAACTGTGCAGACAATGTCTATGCCCTTTTCTCTAATTGGTATCCCTTTACACATCAGGATTCTCCCTAAGTCCTCTCTTTAGTTTAAAAAATACAAGTATAAATCATCAATGAGGAGTAATTAACATAAGGCTCCTAACAGCAAACCTTCAATCATCGACATTTGAAACTTCTAGAATCTATTGTCAAGGAAGAACAAAGGCTTTATATGACAATCCAGTAAAGTAGACAACAGATACTATTGCACTAATGTATGTTTGAGAAAAAAATTGCAGAATTTCAATTTTGATAAACAGCTAAAGGGCAACTTTACCTACAAACCGATTGACACAACCAGCTTCCAGCACAAGAATAGTAGCCTTTTGCTGCCAATGTTGAAGTGCATCAGGAATGGTGTTTTCTGGAATACTTGGAGAAACCGTAGCCAAATAACTGCTCGATCGGACATATTTAGTGGTATCGACAAAATAGGGGTCCCTTGTAGCAGTTGGTTCCAACTTCATGAAATTTGAAATTATTGTGATTATGCATATGAGTATCTTTAGCATCATCCTTGTATTTTCTACTGCTTGATCTGAAGATTGGTCATCTACAGCATGCAAACTGTTCAAGGCTTTCAGCTGATCAACAGCGGCTGAATATAACAAAGACGAAAGAGTTATTTAAAATTTTGGATAGTGACCCATCAAAATCAGATGCAGGAAAGTATAGGTAAGCTAACAGGAAATAATGGTACAACTGGAACATTTAGTACGAAAATAAGAAATTATAGTTGAACATAGAACAAGTAATCAAAACAAATATCCAGCACCCGGAGATAATTCTCGGAATGCACCAACATCTGAAGAGAAATGCTACCTTTTAGTAGAGAAGTAACCTTCTGCACGCCACCATAATAGCTAAATACTCTACAATTATGCACGGAGCGAGTCAGAATAGTCAGGCACTCCAGGACATGCAATCTTTCAGCGCTTAATTCCAGGGGTTCTAGTTGGTCTGAATGCTTTGGAGAAGATTCTGGACTGGTGCCACCTAATAATGCAATACAGGAGCAGATGTGAATCCATTTATCACAGTAAGAGCCAAAATCACAAACAGTATCATAAAAAATCAGCAACACATTCCCATGTAATAGTACATGCTCCCATAGCAATGATGTATTTTGCTTAAGGCATTTGCTCGTATAACCCCACTAGAACTCGAATTTATCATGTACAGCACTACCTGCAGACAAATGCCTGAATACTGCAGTGATAATTTAGCATGAGTGGTGGTCCGGTATGACATGGATGTTGGGGTAACATTGGTTAATGCTAAATCTGGTATGTTAGCGGCATTTAGAAAGAGAACTTTTCTCTGTTCAATATACTAGCTACATAAGACCATCTTGCACACAAACATAACAATGAAATCCTATAAAAATTGGTCAGGATTTCTGCACCGAAATAGATTCCACATCGGAGGACAACACACCACAGCCCAACTGCACAACAATAGAAAAGTAGTCCTTAAGCACACTGACTCGACAAAAGAAGCAAAAGGTGTTGGACTGACGGAAGCACTACTTGCTAGCTGACACCTAACTTAAGTAGGTTACTTAAAGCAATAGGATTAAAACTAGGAACTGTTGTTATTGTCTCTAAGTGAAGCTCTATGATTAATTTTTGTTGTCGGACAATGCACACTCTCTTCTCTTTGGTCACTATATTATGTCCGCTAACGGCATCAAAGGACCATGCTACCTCTCTTACATTTGCTCTGAAAGTATAAAGATCAAAAAAGGAGAAGTTAGCCCTGCCTACTAGCATTACTGCTAGCAAGACCATTCTACTGATTTGCTTTTACTTAAATGAGTCAAACTACATGTGACCTAAGGGCATCTCCAAAGCGGATCCTCAAACCGCCCGCATACGTCCGGACTGCACAGTTCGGACGTGTTTTGCCATCCAACAATGTCCTGTATCCGTCCGCCGACCGGTCCGGACGCACTTTTTCCCGCAAACCCGAGACAAACGGGGGAACGGGGGAACGGGGGGGGGGGGGGGGGGGAGGGGGAGAGGGGCTTTGCGAGAGTCCGGACAGCAGCCACGTAGGCCCGAAACCCCACCAAAACCCCTCTCGGACCCCGCGCCTCCATCCTCCCTTCTTTGCCTGCATCCGTTTTCTCTCTTGCCATCGCCGCCGCTCCACCACCCCGGCTGCCACACCACACCCCGGCTGGAAGTCGACAGGTCCATCACCTCCGATGGTACACCCCGGGCTCAACGCCGCTTCTCCTCTACCGCGTTCCACACTTCTCCTCCGACCGCCGCACAGGTACCATCCGCTCGTACAATACTCACCATGCCTGGCATCTATTCAGTGAAATGCCCGGCCTAAAATTTTGTCCCTTCTTCTTTGAAGCAATGGATTTGGATATGGAGTACATATACGAGCACTATCTTGAGTCATCTGACGGCTCGTCCGACGAGGACTACAAGGATGAAACGGCGATGATGCAGGCGGTCCTTGCAGACACAGAGCGTGTGGAAGAGCATGTTCTCAATTTCAAGTGATCGGTCAAGGGGTCATCGAGTGCTCAACCGCAACAGGGCGCGCGGCCATTTGACGCTGATGGACGACTACTTTGCCTCCGATACCCTCTTTGCTGACAATTTTCACAGGCGCTTCCGAATGCGCAAAAATGTCTTCGATCGTCTCTACCATGGCGTCTGGTCCTTTGATGACTACACCATCTTGAAGGACGCCGTGGGAAGGATTGGGTTCTCTAGTTACCAGAAGTGCACGGCCGCACTGCGGATGCTTGCATATGGCATGACTGGTGATTCGCAGGACGAGTACCTACGAAAGTCTGAGAGCACATGCAGAGATGTCATGGTCAGGTTTGCAACTGCCGTGGTCGAGGTGTTTGGACCCCAATACCTTAGATAACCAACTGTGACAGACACCGAGAGGCTCTTGGCAATTTCGAAAGCAGGAGGGTGGTCAGGTTTCCGCAGATCTCTTGACTGCATGCATTGGAAATGGAAGAATTGCCCAAAAGCTTTACAAGGGCAATATCAGGGTCATGCTAAGAAGTCCACCATCATTCTTGAAGCAGTTGCATTAAATGATCTTTGGATTTGGCACGCTTTCTTTGGCATGCCCGGGACTCACAATGACATCAATGTGCTGTTGCGATCACCACTGTTTGCTAGGCTGACTGAAGGAGAAGCTCCTCTTGCCACTATACTGTCAATGGGCATGAGTACAACATGGGCTACTATCTGGTTACGACATCTATCCTCCGTGGGCTACCTTTTGAACACCATCTCTAACCCAGGTGGTCAGAAGAAGTCTCACTTTGCTCAAAGACAAGAAGCAGCTAGAAAGGATGTTGAGAGGGCATTTGGAGTTCTGCAAGCACATTTTGCAGTTGTTCGTGGACCTTCTAAACAATGGGATCCAGAGACCTTGTGGGAGGTGATAACATGTTCTGTGATCATGCATAAACATGATCGTGCAGGATGAGGGTGGCCATGCTGCTGCAGGTCTTGAATTTGAGAACATGGGTGATCCTATGGAACTTCCACGCAAGAATCCGGCCATATTTGAAGAGTTTGTTCAAATGCATCAACAAATTCGGCATCGAGCAACTCACGAGCAACTGAAGGAAGATCTGATTGAGCATCTATGGGTGGTCAAAGGGGAGAACGATGTTGGGGTGTAATATTTGAAGTTTTTAATATTTGAACAACTGCTACATTTGAAGATAAACTGAAATTATATATGCGTCTATTTGAGCGTGCGGACTTTAAAAAAAAATGGGGCCGGATGTACGCGGATAGCATTGGATGGCCGGCTCCCGCATGTGTCTGCGGACGGATGCGGGAGGAAATTTGCAGGTCAGTGTTGGAAATGGCCTAGCCCTAATAATGAAAAAACAATAAAACCACAAGAGTGTTTAGTGGCTAGAAAAATAGCAAAGCTGCGCTCTGTAGCAAAAACGTCAAAGAAGTTACTGTAATACCTCATCTCATTAGTGGAGGCCCATGTGGTCCAAGTATAGTTGTATGGTGGAATTAGTCTCACATGGAGAGTTTAGATACAATTGGACAAACATATATGTCATTGTGTTCCAAACTTACGACCTTTGGGTTAACCCTTTTCCATTAAGACAGGATGAGAGTGTAAGATGGGTGCTACGCATACATGGTCCAGCCCTACAGATGGAGTAAGCATTAAGAAATTTGGGCCAGCATGTTACCGTTACGATCTTTTCTCAACACCTAATTCCAAACTTCTCAAGTCCCATGTTGAATAGAACATTTATATATACTATGAACATAAATAGTAGGTGGGGCCTTGTATAGCGCGACTTGAGAAGTGGAGCGGTATCCCACTAGACTCATCATATAGTAGAGGCACTTACTTTCAGTGATAGTTGAAGTTATTAGAGAAATTTCCTGGATCAGAATAAGAATGACCTCAGAAGGATGCCCATAAGAGCATCCAACGACAATTTCATCAGATCCCAATTCTTGCGTAACCAATTCTTCAATATGGTATGGGCCCCAGTCTCTGAATGTTTGTACGAATTGTAAGACAAAAATTTGCAGTGATTTCTCCTTTTCCTCCTGTAAAAATTATTGCAAAGAGATACAAGATATAGTACTGACTGAATTGCTAATAAATACACTAATTAGTTTATCATAAAGCACAAGTACATCAGCTATGTCTAATACTTAACAGAAATCGAATCATATTTATCAACCATTGTTGTTGCTGCTAAGCTTCATGCACTAGCCAATGCAACCAAAAGTCCGAACCGATGGAAAGAGCTAGGCAATCCACATATACACTTCAACACCCCTCTCACGTGACACGGAAGTCAACACGTGAATAGACTCAGAGGTATGGCTCAAGAGGCTTATATACGGACACAGATGGGGGGCAGCAGCAATTTTTGAATAAATTGCGAAAGCCAGAACTTGAACTCAAGACCTTAGGCCCCGATACCATGTTTAGCTTCATGCACTAGCCAATGCAACCAAAAGTCCAAACTGATGGAAAGGGCTAGGCAATCCACATATACACTTCAACAGTTACAACACTTAAGGCTTGAATGTTATATTTCTTGAAAAACAAAGTTGTACAGTGTAGCTTCAAACAACGTGTGTGAATACAATTATCATCATACTGGGAGTAGTTCTAATTCGAAGTGCACCTCGAATAGAAAGTTAAGCATTCAACCTTGTTACAGCACAAACCAACTCTAAGCCCAGTGGACAAACAAGTAGACAGCCAAATGAAAGTATTAAACTTCACGTTTGGCTTTGAAATATAAGTTTGTCTATAGATATTCTGTGTATTTGATACTTCTCACGTGTTGCACTAAGACAGGAAATTACTCAGTAATGAAATGGATAAGAACCGAAACACAAACATTAAGTAAACATGACTAGTCCTTTATCCTCTTACATTACATCAAAGTATAGAGACAATACATCTAACAAAAGTATGAGACTGGACATCTTTGTCAGGTGTACGTTCCTAATTATGAAAAGGGTTGTTCAAGACTCCCTCCTCATACGTTACATCAAAGTATAGAGACAATACAACAAACTAGCAAGCTTCAGGGAAATACCTTATCATGGGCATTCTCATACTTCTGCCAAAGTGTACTTAAGACTCCCTCCTCAGTGCTATCACTAGAACGAGATGAAAAATAATGAGAACCAATCATGCTGATGTGCACATAACAATCAAGTCATTTGATGATATATTTTTTGTATGAACCATTACAGACTATATGATACAGTGTCAAATGTACCAGAATATTAAACAATTTCCTAACTGGCAAGCATATGGTGTGCTGTTCCACGTAATGTCATTGAAGGCATGTATTATGTTGCAGCAACATATCCCAATCATTAAATAAGAAAGGAGTTCATGGAGTTAAAGTCAATCAATGCATTACTGTCTTTAATGCTTTTGTAACATGAACACCTGCTCCACGGTCCATGGTAGCCATGGTTGCACGCTCAATGTAAACCATATGTATAACCATTTTAAAACAACTCGGAAGCAGTGGACGTATTATACAGGGAATGCAGGCAACTTAAAAAGGCCCTAATACTAGTAACCAGACAGCAGCAAGTGAATAAATGCGGTTTTCCTTAGGTGGAATGGAATGCTTTCGCCTGGCTTATAAAGCCCAAAACTGGAACAGCAAATGCAAGTAGTGCAGCTCAGGATATGAGCTTACAGTGCAAGTTCAGGCTCAACTCAGTGAATAAATTTCATAGCTCTTCTCTAAATAAAAATTCATAGCTGGACACTAAAACAAAAGCCCCAGCACTACTCAGAATCCACACTGAGTTACCCCCATCGCGTCGGCATCGTTCTCCTATAACATGCATTTCCCACAGTTCATGAACCCGTGGACATTACTGTGACAACAGAGACAGACGAAAATCGCACACAGATTTCTGCGACCGAACACGCGCCGGCTCCCATCACTAGAGGCTAGGTCACGCACGGGCAAGTGGGGACACGCGCGCGAATCGAGCCATCGCGGCGCACGAGCAAGTCGCATGTCCCAATGCGGGACGATGTAATGTATACCTGAAGACGACGCGGGGCGCGGGGGCGTCGTCGAGGTCGGCGCCGGGGAAGGAGCCGCCGCGGACGGAGGGGGAGGGGGGCGCGGGCGGCCCCGGGGGCTGCGGCGACTTGCGGAGCAGATCGGCGACGCCCCGCACGAGGTTCATCGTTCGCGTCCGGCCGACCGACCCGAGCCTGCCTGCCTGCGGCTACCAGCACCGGCGCATCACCACCACCACCACCGGCCGGCGAGCTCGATTCGAATCCGGGCGAGGCGCGATCTCGATGCGGGGGGCTGGGAGATCGCGAGCGAGGGGCGGAAATTTTCTCCGACGGGAGTGTGCGTGCGGGCGTGCGACGCGTGCACCGAGCTCGCGCCTATGTTTAGACCCCGCGAAATGGAGGGAGAGTGGAGAGGGGGACTGGGATTTGGTAATGGGGGAGGAGGGGGGCTGGCGATTTGGGGGAGGGAGGGGAAAGATTAGGGGCCGTTTTGGAAAAGTGGCCTCTAATCCGTTGGCTATTTCAAGCTGATCGCTCCCCCCTCGTGCTCGCGTCTTGCGCTCATTACGCGGAACGGGCATGAAGGCGTATTTTATCTGGTACGTTTTGTGTTCTTTCGGTGCATCCTTTTACTTTCCTTCTTGGACGTTAATAATAAACGAATGTTGCGTTTTTTTTGTACGTTTTGAATTTTGAATGTTGCATTTTTTCGACAAAACTTCTAGTCTATTCATCAACTGTCGAGATAGTACAAAGAAAATCAGAAGTAAAAAAAATGCATCAAAGTCCGTAGACCACCTAACGATGACTACAAGCACTGGAACGAACCGAAGACGCGCCGTCGTCATCGCTCGTCCCTCATCGGAGCTGGACAAACCTTGTTGTAGTAGACAGTCGGGAAGTCGTCGTGCTAAGGCCCCGTGGCACCAACGTACCAGGACAACAACCGCCGCTGATGAAGAGATGCGTAGATCAGAAGGATCCAACCTGTAGACACATGAACACAGACGAACGAAGATCAGATCCACGTGGATCCATCGAAGATAAATGTCGACCCAATCCTGCAAGATTCGTCGGAGACAAACCTCTACACGCCCTCCGGCGATGCTAGAAACACCACCGAAATGAGGGCTAGGCGAAGAGGACCTTATTCTATCTTCATAGAGCAGCCGCCACCTCGCCCATCTGAAGAGGACACAAAAATGTTGCATTTTTAGTGACATTATCGAACGATTACTTTGACACGGCTGAGCAAGCTTCCATGTGATGTCTCCAACTGATTTTAAGTGTGCATGCATGCATATGAGATGAAAATGCTGATGTCAAAGTTCCATCAAAAATTTAAATTCAAAAAAAATTGTAACTAAAATCGCCAGACCGATTTAAAATCCATTTTCATCATTAAATTCATTGCGGCGAGACCTTCGAAGGTGGATCTCATGTTGGTATGTTTCGATAATTTTTTGGGGGTTAAAAGTTACCATGCTGCAATGTGTAAATTACCAAGTTGTTCATGCTAAAGTTATCGGGTAGGGAATTGAAACATTCTTGCAACATTTCAATTGTTTTTTCTAGGTCGGGAATTATCACTCGGTATTGAAAGGGTTACCAATATTGTTTATATGCTACCATTAGCATATAGTAGTATGTGGGTTGCCGGTCTACTCATGTGTATCAATTTCAAAACTAAATCTCGTCACAACTGTCCATGTAACTATATCACTAACTGGACAACTGTAGCATGTGATCGGAAGTATATCTATGTTGAGAGAGATGGTGGACTGAACCAAAGATTATGTTTGCCATCAAGTGTGTGAGTGTGACATTGTGAGTTTATAACTTTGTGAGAAGCAGTGATGCAGACATTTTTTTTTCCTATAAATAACAAGTTCATTTACTTGTAGTATAGCATCAAACGGATACCAGGCATGATGATCGGCATCTAACCTCTGCAAAGCTAAGCTTAGGACGTACACATTCAAGACAAATAGTCTAACAAATGAAAAACTAATGTTATCAACATTAAAGTCACATGGGATCAAAACTATGTCTTGTTGAGGGAGGTGGTGGACCGAACCAGATATTATGTTGCCACCCATGTTGGATAAAAATCTTCCGACCACTCGAACCAACCGCGTACACACCATCTTGAACAGCGGTGATACTTTGTTGGATGCAGCATAGACCACATACGAAGCCAATGCGTACATTAAAAAATAACATGCATAGGAGAATATTTTTTGCCATTAAAAATAATATCATTTCTACATAGCCAAAGCGACATGGTAAGGTAGATGCTCCTATCCTTATTAGCTACTAAACTTATTTGGTATCCCGTCAAGCCACTGTTCATTTTAAATTTGACCACGTAGAACATGAAAACTTACATTAAAAAATGAGGTGTTTGATTGTCTAATCATGAGTACAAAAAACTTTTGGCCTATATATTGCGGAACATGGCTGCCAAACACCATCCTTAATGAGTAGCTAAACAACCATTTACTAAGTAAAACATCATTCTTGATATGGAGTTCCTGAATACCAAAACCTCCTTGATCATTTCGGTTGACAAACACACTCCATTTGATTAACTTATAGTTTCTCTTTTCATTGCCCTCTTGACAACAAAAACCTAGATATAAAATAATCTGGTCTTTACATGACTCCTTTTGGGAGTGGGGAAATGAAGCATGTAGAGAACCATGTTTGTGAGAACATAATTGAATAAAATCAGTCCTCCAACGGAGAGCGATGAGGCATATATGAGACATGGTTTTCCTTTCAGGGCGGGCTGTCGTAAATTCATTTCGTCAACACATCAAACTCACAATATTGAAATACGGGGGGGTCAAATTGAGATCCTTTACCAAGTGATCGTGATCAAGTGAACGATTCCAACATAAGGCAAGCATGAATGTTATCAGCAAGCTCAAGTGTAATGTGCAAGGCAACCGTATGTCTAAGCTCGGTTTTCCTAGTTTTAAATTTTAACTATCACATGGTATTTGGTGGGATATTGGGTTACAGGTTTGATGGTCTTACTGTGAAATGGGCTATTGGACAAATAACTTGATCACATCATGCATAGAATTCTCAAACCCTGTGCATGTGTTGTGTCTATCATTTTGTGTTATCTTGGTTGATTTGTGAGTACGATGTTATCTTCAAAACAAACTCAACATCATAAAAAATGAAGTTCATATGAAAAATTTATGGCCTATCTTTGTTTCCCTCAGTTTGATAGGACTCCTCTTTCGGAGGAAACCAGCTTCATCTCTTATAATCCTTTTTCCCCCACCCCTCTCGCGTCCCCCCGTGGGCGAGAGGGAGGGAAACCTAGCAATGTCGTCGGGTTCCCCCTCCTCCTCGCCTTCTTCCCTCGCCGCCGCCAGAGGGCGCGACCGGGTGAAGCCCGGTCGGCGGCAGCGGCGGGGGGGGGGGGGGGGAGGGGGGTCCTCTCATGTTGTCGCGCGTCAGCCCCGGTGCGGGTCGGGGAGATCGAGCCAGGATGTTGTGCTAGACGCCGGGCGCGGCAACGCAGCGGCCCACCGGAGTAGTGCTGCGACGGCGGTGTGGCGTCGTGTGTCAAGCAGCGTGGTGGTGCAGGTTGGGGGTCAAAGACGGCGGCCTCAGTTTTATGTGGAGGCTTGGTTAGATCTGGCCCCACGGCAGCACGGGCTACGGGCGGCTGCCTCTGCCGCGGCCGTCTTGGCCGGGCCGATGGAGGTGGCGGCACAGTGGCGGTGGTCGGCTCCTCCTCCTCCTTTGCTCATGTGGCTCTCAGATTTGCAGTTGGTAGCAAGCCCTATCTGTGGGGAACGGTTGCTCGCGCGCGTCCGTAGCTGGCCGAGCTGGCAGGGGCGCTCTGCGGAGGGAGACAGGGGTGTCTCCCGGCATTGCCATCGCCACGAACTGATGGTGACCGTGGCCCTGGTCCCTAGTTTGGTCCCTGGTTTGCGTGGTGGGGTGGTTGCAGTGTGGCTTGTAGCCGCCGGTGGCCTTTACCCTGCCCAGTTCCGGCCGGCTGGGCCTCGTTCTTGCCAAAAGGATCGTTTCGGGGTGGAAGGAAGGGCCTTCTGCCCCTTTACCGGTCGGCGGTGTTTTTTGCCCACGGCATTGCTGGTAGGGTGGTCAAGGATGCCGGGGCGGTGTCTGTGTTGGTGGTGAGACGCATTTCCCGTGCACAGAGCGCGTGGCTCAGGTGCTGGCTAACTACCATGGTCGTGAGGGCAGCATGGTGGCTAGCGTTCTATGGGTGGTGGTGTTGGTGCGGCAATCTGTCCATACCACGTTTCGGGAGCGGTAAGGACTAGCTGGGGTAAAAACTTTGCCAAGCTTTGGCCAGACCGATGATGGCAGCGCCTGCGGGCGTCGTCTCCTTCTTGAAGGCACTGTCGCGGGTGCTCCTTGCCCCCCGAGACGCTCCGGGTGAAAACCATGATCCTGCTAATTGGGCGGTGGCGGTGCTCTGGTGGCATGTCCTTCTTGAAGGCACCGCTTGGGAGGCCTTGTCTCGTCGACGTTCGGCTTCGTCCCCTCACGGTGAGTCTTTCACACTGGAGGGCTCTTTCGACCTCTAACGGTGCTTCATTTTCTATGTCGTTTCCTTGGAGTCCTTTGGAGTGATGTAGCAGCACCTTTGCATCCGGCCTTGGGTGTGTGTGGTGTTGCATTTGTATCGGGTGGATTGTATTTGTTCATTGCTTTATATATAAAGCGGGGTGAAAGACTTTTTCAGTGAAGGACTCCTCTTTGTTATCATAATGGCACCTATGTGCTATTGGGGGGGTGTAGGCACAATTAAGCACATGACAACCGTGTCAATTTATACTAATTTCTTTTATTTATTTATAATGCATTTTTCTTTGTATATAAATTTCATTGGAATAATTTGTCTATTATACTCAACAAGTTAAGCACTTAATACTACATAGTGATTGGCATATTTTTATCATATAATCTCATGTCGGCCGTAGAAGATGGGCCTTCGCTAAATTTAAATCATATGTTGCAGGAAGTGAACTAAGTTGTTTGTTTATTTATTTAGACAACACCTCTTAAGCATCTTTGGTTAGACACAATTCTTACAAAAAATAAAAAATCAAATGTCTTCACAAATTAATATGTGACACTTGTTGAAATGCAAGTATATGTATGTGTTAATGCCTATTTTAGTTTACTTAGGTATAATAGCACATGGCTCGAAACTTAAAGAGGTTTCTAGAGTACATGACTAGAGATTTTAGGTGTAAGTAAATGAGGGGATTTGCCAATTACTAAAAAAATAGAGTATCAAATTGTCTATGAGGGTATTTTCCCTCAAACGTTGGCAATGCTTGTTTGCTGGCTATTTCTTTCATGGCTAGATATGCTCATCATTTTCATTGATAAACAATTACGTACTTTGCCCTACAAAATTTCAACCCTGAACTCTTGTGTTGTTTAATCTATAATCCTCAACTACCAAACCGGTTAGACTGAACCCTTGAACTACTGAAACTACAAAAATTACCCTCCCCTTGACTTGGTCTAACGCTCGTTTCAGCCCAACTAGATGACACATTGTCATTTGACCAGCTCGCCTAGTCTAGTTAGTACACCATGTCAGCTCAAGAGTTAAGTAAAATACCCCTAGCTCTCATTTGTCTCACCCTCGCTCCTCTTTTACCTTTCCTCTCCCTGCTAGACGAAACCCTAACATTCTAGCAATATTTGAGCCGAACTCGAGCAATGGGTGGGAGTATCAAATGGTGGTGCAAAGTGGAAGCTCGACATTGTCAGGTGAAAGTGCATCTAATCCCCGGGTGGTTTTGGTAATTCATCACAACATATACATCATTGAACTAATGCCTTCTCAAAGAATATTTCAGGGAAAATTCAATCTAGGTGAAACAATTGGAAGTGAATGTGGACCCCTCAAAATGCTAAGGACATACATTGGCAAAGCTACAAGACTATTAAAAGGGGTTGAGGTTTTGATGATGGTCTAACTGCTCAAATGCTTAGAGATATTGCTCCCAAATCCTCATCCACACTCTCATATTCCACTATGTCCAAAACCCTAAAGTCCATCTCGGTCCCACCGAAACAAACTCATTCGGATCCACCGAGATACACTTGACATAGCCATTGCCAAACCCTAGCATCTCGATCTCACCGAGTTGGCCCTTCAGTCCCACCGAAGAGAACTTGCCAACCTTCTGTTACCAATTGAAATTGACTCGGAATTTTCGATCAGTTTCAATCGGTGACACTGAAGTGTGGAAAGTGCTTAGGTCAACTTGACTCGATCTCACCGAAAGGTGTCATCCGGTCTCACCGAAAAGCCTAAAGTTCAAACCTTTTGCATAGATCGGTCTCACCAAGTGATTTCACCCGGTCCCACTGAAGTGTGCACAAAGGTGTGTAACAGTTGGATTTTTGGTGCTGCCTATATATACCCCCACCCCTTCCACCAACTCTCAGAGAGCAACCAGAGCAAATCATACCCTTCCCATATCCATTTTTCTGAGAGAGAGCTCCATATCCTTGTGTTGAGATCAAAGGGATTCCACTCCAACCATAGAACTTTGATCCTTAGCCACCTCAATTTATTTCCACCCAAATCCCTCTCCTACCACACAGACAAACTCTATGAGAGAGTATTTGAGTGTTGAGGAGAATGCCTTTTGAAGCACTAGAGCAAAGAGCTCATCATCAACAACAACATCTATTACCTTTTGGAGGCTG